>OX453292.1:20337734-21771770 GCA_949710015.1 Crataerina pallida | reverse complement strand
TCTTTAAAGATTTTTGCTCTCGTAATAAATTTTAATTGTGATCCAGTTTTAGATAAATTGGAAGTTACAATATTGATCATTCTTCACTAATTACATTTTTCCCTTAGTGTTCTCCCAACTTCATTCTATGCTGCTTTCATCACTTCTACTTGACTTGTTTAATTCCTTGCCATTGTAGTGGATTCTTTCTTCTACTATATTTATGCTTTTCTTTATCTATTCTTTCTTAATTGCTTCTTCTTATTTTTCATATTTCCTTACTTTACTTTAGTCTTAGTTTCTCCCTCTCGTCCTGAGATAGTTTTCTTTATGCCTATCTTACCCATTTCTTACTTCCTTACTTTTTATCTTTAATTTATTCGGTTTTCTTTTCTTCAACACTTTTTTTTTGGTCCTTTCCTTTCTTACGTCTATCCTTGCTCCTTTCCTTTATTTCTTTCTTTAATTGTTTCTGTCTGTCTACCCTTCACACCTTCCATGTTTTCCATTTTATCATTCCACTTCTTCCTTATCCTTCCATTTTGTTAACTTTTCTTCCCTTCGCTCTCCTTCTTTACCTTTTCTATCCAATCCTAATTTGTACTTGTCTTTGTTTTCTTTTCCATTCTCTCCTTGTTTTTGATTTTCTTTCTTTTCTCCTTTTTTTCTTTTCTTATTTTTTCCTTCCTTTCCTTTTATGTTTCTTTTCTTTTCTTTTCTTTTCTTTTCTTTTCTTTTCTTTTCTTTTCTTTTCTTTTCTTTTCTTTTCTTTTCTTTTCTTTTCTTTTCTTTTTTTCTTTTCTTTCCTTTCCTTTCCTATCATGTTATGTGAAGCGTTCATTGTTAAACTTAAATCGACCTAAATCGTTCCTTATAATTGTTTTCTGTTCAACATTTACGGTTACTCTACTCCCAGCTATAGGTGAGTGTGCAAGCGTGAAAATGAATTGAAGACAAAAATGATGAAAGCCTGTGGGCTCCTCATTCACATTTGAGTTGTAAACCGCCTGTCAAATTGTCAAAATATGCTTTTTTTTCTATATCAAGCCTCCAACCCATTATAGCAACCATTATAAGAGAACTTTGCAATACACAATACATTGCATTGTAGTTGATGAAGTAAACTTAATGGAGTGATGGGGAGAAAAGGAGAGAAATTTCATTAACACCAAACATTTCATACATTTACGCTATTGTGCTATTATTAACAGCAACCAGACAACCAGCCCAACAACAAAGTTATCAACTGTTGTTAACATATTATTAGTAATGAAAGGAAAGGAAAACTTAAATAACACATAACTATATAGGGCCTATGGCAAATCGAAGCCTACGCTTTAATCAACTACTTAAACTTCAATTTTTAAGAAAGTGTAAATGAGAAAAATATGTACATAAATAAGCGGCTTGGTCTTCCAATTTGAAGTACTTTAAAATCTTTAAAACCAAAATTAAATTGCTACCTTTTCTTTTCAGCATGTTGAAAAAAACATGTTGGCTGTGAAAATTGGGAAAGAAACAAAAATGATAAAATCAAGACAAATTCGAAAGATTCTATAAAACCGCCATCGTCATTCGTCATAACATTTATCCATTCTATATTCTTTTATTAATGTTTTTATGCATATATAATACATATAAAATATATTCTAAAATTATTATTATGATTATTTGTGGGGACATACGGACATATTGGTCTGGACGTACGTACAGATGTTAATAAATCATATTTATACCCTTAAGGAAATTATTTTAAATATTGATTACCACAGATTAACTGTGTTAACCCACAAAATGAATAACAATAATAGAAAAACACACCACTACATACTTGTAAGTATAAGAAAATTACAATAATGAACTAAGAGACTAAGAAACCAGCCAATAAATCATACGAATACGAGTACGAGAGTTCGATAAATAAACCGATAGTTTACAATGAATTTGACCTACAAAAATATTGAAGGAGATAGATACATACATATACACAAGCATACTGTTGTAGTACTATTATAATATTTATCAGATGACGGACGACTACAAACAAAACTAAAGCAAATTAACCGGAACCCAGCCATACTCACTGCGATATACAGGTAGTGTCTCTGTGTGTGGTATAGAGGGTATATTCAAATAAATGATGCCACTATAAAGAT
The DNA here is from genome assembly GCA_949710015.1 of Crataerina pallida. NCBI lineage: Eukaryota > Metazoa > Arthropoda > Insecta > Diptera > Hippoboscidae > Crataerina > Crataerina pallida. The sequence goes on along the minus strand of OX453292.1, from coordinate 21,769,635 downwards.
CACCATAAATATGATTACAACAACCACAACCACAACAACAACAGCAGATGTTATAATAACAACATTTTAAGTAGCATAGACATTGTGTAGTTAATATTGTTGGCCATTTGTTGTTCCAGGTTGTAAAGAATTTTTTTTTTTTCTGTAACAAATTCTTCGATCAAATCACAAACTAAAAATTTTATTATCACGATTCACAATGACAATAATTTTAAATCGTTTGTCAGTCAAATGATTGAAAACAAGAAAGAAAGTTGCACAATTATCGTAAATGCAGATTGTTGTGTGCCAGAATGACGCATATAGAGAAAATTGTCATAAGAAGGTCCAAACTTAGGTTAGGAAGTATTACTTTAAAATTGAGAATTAAATAACAAACTTTGGTTACGTTCATCACTAAGCTGGAGGGTATAACTACAAACTTTTTAATTACAACTTCATTGTAGATCATTTTAGTTCATTGAAAACTTGCTTAATTTTATAAGATTAGTTAAAATAATGCTTTAAAATGCCGCCGAATAGCCCCCCATACACACATGTACACATGTACACCTTTATGTATGATTTTTCCTTGAAAAGCCGACACAACATAATGTATGATATTAGAAACGGAAGTTCTCTTTATTACCACAAAATATTAAATGGCTTAATGGCTTGAACTTTCTTTTCTTTTCTATTTCTTCTTTTAACTAATGTCTCACCTATGTTCATATGCAATCGAACGATGCAATACAATAAATTTTTACTTAAATGCATTCACCATTAATTGAAATTATTTTATTTCTCTCCAAAGCTTCCATTTCCCCTTGTTGTACAATTGTTGAATGATACGCAAGAAAATCTTATTAAAAAGTTAATTTTCATATAGAATATAATTAATGATATAAATATGCTTTTTCTTCTTCCACTTCTTCTTCTTACTATTCTTGTTTCTTCTCTTTTACTTTATTTTCTTTATATTCTTTTCTTTTCTTTTCTTCTTCTTTTTCTTATTTCTTCCTCTTCTTATCTCCTTTTTTCTACTTTTTGTACTCTTTACTTTTCCTTTTTCTTCTTTTTCTTTTTTCTTCTTCGTGTTCTCTTTTCTTTTTATTCTTTTTATCCTTTATTCTACTCTTTTTCTTCTTCTTCTGCTTATTTTTTTTCATACTTCTCTTTCTTATTGTATTCACACTTCCTCTCATTCTTTTTCTTCCTTTTTCTTCTTCTTCCTGTCTTCTTCATAAAACTTTTCTCCAAAATCAATATTTTATATTTGATCCTCTCAAGAAGAAAGCGAACCTTCTTTCAAGTGGCGTGTCAATTATTTTTACATTCTATTGTATTTAGTTTTACATTTACTTTCATTGAGTGTTCCATAAATATTGTAAAAAGCAACAGCCGAAAGATGAAGTAGAAGAAGAGGTCAATCGACCAACAACAATAGCCTACAAATGCTGAACTTCAATAAGAATTAGATGAATTGGATGAGGCAATAGGTAGAGAGTTGTTCAAATGTACAACAACTTTTACTTACTAACGCACACGATGGTCCATAAAAAAATGAAAGAAAAAACTTTTCCTCATACAAGAGAAACTGAAAAGCTAAAGCTATAAAAAAATGTAATGAGATTTTCTTATGGGAAAATTATATAGTATAGCAGCAGCGCGTGTCTAAATAGATGAAAAATGTTTCTTTGTGTATTTATTTGATTTCCTTTTGCAGTTTGTTTGTGAGAAATACATTGGAAAACACCATTTTTTTCTTTTGTTATTGTTCTCATTACAATTTATTTTAATTGCAAAACATAGACGATGCTGGCTGACTAGATCCGTTATATTGAAAAAATACTTCACGATCAAAACTTGTATACGATAATAAAAAATAGAAAGGAGATGAAGAAGATGTGACTAAGATCACATATGATACGATTTGAAAGGAAAATTTCATTTAATTTTTCACTTTTAGCACAAAATAGTAATAAAAGCACTTAGAACCCGAGAGTTAAAGGCAAACAATCGAAATCAAATGTTGCTTCCGCTGAAGGATGCGTGTTTAAGATGACGCCAGGTCCAGCCTTGTATATAAATCGAGCAGGCCAATAGAACAGCTTTCAGACACTAAGATGTTTTAGTCCGTAGTACATATGTAAGAATGAAGCCAGGTCCAGACTTGTATATGAATCGTGATTGCCAACGGATCGACTGATTGACTCTTTGGAAGTGTATGTTTTAGCAAGTAAACATAAGCAGGGATAAAGCTAGGTCCACCTTTGTATATGAATCGTTCCACTGTTAGTATCTATGAGATTTCACAGTACCCAGTCGCATACCAAAAGCGGACAGACAGTTTATTCAGAACGAGAAGTGATAATTAAAAGAGAAGTTACAAACTTTTTATACTCCTTATAGGGTAAAAGAGACAAAACACTTGGAGTCAGATTCTAGGATAGTCTAGGACCACTAGCATATAAGCAGGTCTTCAATCTCAAACTGTCTTCAGAAGCATAGCTACTAATACTTAGTACGGGTACCACAAGGGGACTTAATTGACCAGGGTGTATTCAACGATGCCAAGTATGGAGCAAAAAAAACAGCACTTCTTCCAACAGGGCATTAAGTGTTCAAAGTGACTTTTAAATGTAATAAACGAATTAATGGGATGAGAGAATAACTAAAATACATTGTATACAGTAACGACACAGCATATAAAACACTAAAAAAAAATGCATCTTACGAACGAAAGACAACATAACGAAAATTGTTGCTTCGCGTGTTTCAGTCCAAAGATAGATAGATTACGCGCACAGTACCATAAAATGCATAAATTCGACCGCAAGGTGGAATTCCAGCACGTTTAAACGTTTATGAAGTAGGTACACGCTCATTCGCTTGAACAGCTCGTTTAGCTGGCTCAATATTTTATTTGCATTTTATGACGTTATGACCATTTTTGCCACATAAACAATAACAAAACGCAGCGCATCGCATCACATTGTTTCATATCTAACTTTAATGGATTGTTTTGTTTTGTTTATATTGCATAATCTTTTAACAATGACTTGGCGTATCCATAAGCAACAACAAGGACTTGCATGTAAGTACTTAATGTTGGTTTCTTTTTTTTTTTTTATTGGTTTTTTCTGCACGGAAATGATGTAATGGCAGGTACATAGCAGAGTATTTGTACAAAGAAAGATATAAAATTATTAATCACTTATGCCCGGAGCACAAGCGTTAATTAATCAACAGTACAATTATGCAAACGCTTCAATAAACAAAATAATTATTAAAATATGAAACATTTTATGTGAAAGTGAAAACAACAACAACAACGAATACGAGTAAGAAAATTAAATTTGATTTAAGCCAAATCTTAAATACCCTACATCGACGTACAAACGGTGGGTGTGGCAAGTACATGATTACGCCCTTTGATAGTGTGCGTATCAGCTTGAAAGTCGAATTTTACGCTGAGTATTGCTATTAGACCACGCCCATTTTTAACGCATCAATGGAAGGGGTAATTGTAAGTCTGTATACCAAATTTCAACTTCATAGCTGAATTTTTGTGGCAGATAAGTGGGCGTGGCTACTAACCGATTTTAACCAATTTTACGTAACTAGATCATGACAGTTTTTGATTTTCATCAAGTATGTGTATACTTTGCCTGTTTTTGGGGGTTGCAAATGGAATGACGAACTTAGTATACCTTAGTATCTTATGTGAAGGGTATAAAAATGAACACCCAACCACACATCTACCACTTAATTAATATAAATAAGTAAAAAAATAACGCTACTGTTGTTTACTAAGGATGAAAATAAAAGATGAATTTCACTGATGTGTTGCCACGCCCTTTTCATAATTACTAATCAATTAACTTTTCCTCCAATAGCCTTGTTTTATGCTTTAAGCGGATAATGACGCATAAAAATATAATTAATTTCAGATTTTAAGAAACTTCTTACATCATTGCCTTTATTGGTGTTGTGGTTTTAGTTTTTTTTTTTTTGTTTTTTTTTTTTTTTATGCTTATATAAGGATATGAGTTATGACTCCATCATCGCCTTTCAGTTTCAGTTTATTACGATATCACTGATTGCCCTTGGGCGTTTAATTTTAAGTGAAGCTTTAGTATGGGGAGGGGGAGGTGGGGGGATTGAGTAAAATGTTACCCCGTAAGCAACGGTATCGCTTTATGCATAATTATACATAATAATATAGTTTATAAATAATACACATTTTCGGTTTCATTAATGGTTAATAATAATGCGCTTTCAAATGAGAGTAAATCGTAAACAATTTCAACACTTTGTTATTGTTATTGTTTATTGTTACTATTTTGCTTCTCTTTTTGTATTTGATGCTAGCAAACTATTGGCTTCTCCATATAGTATTTGTTACGGCACATTGATGGTGGCTACCGATGGCTGTGAACACGTTTAGTGATTTATCAAATGGTGAAACGCCTCTTAATACATTTGTAACATGTGTTGTTTTTGTACTGTGTACAAAAACATTACAACAGAATATGAATGATTCACTGCTACACTCTCCCCTTCTATTGTTTTTCTAGTAATTAACTATTCTTGCAATAATCTGTTTTTTACTTTATACAATAAAAAAAAAAAAAAAAGAGGAAAAAATGGAAAATCTTAGCATACTAATCAATTCATCAATTTTCATAATAATTTCTTTATTATTGTACAAGAAATGATTTTTTCCGCTTTTGTGTAAAGGAAGGAGAACAACAAACAGTTTAAGATTTTTGATAAAATAAGTGATAAACAGTAAATAAATAAAAATAGTGTATTTGTTAGGTAACAATTTGCAAGAGGAGTTTTACCCTTGATTACGATTTGTAAGCTTGTCTTTTATCCGACTACGCCCATTTTTGACAAATAGATGAAAGGGGTAACTATAAATATGTAAATCAAACTTCAACTTTATAACTCAATTGTTGTGGTAAATAAATAAATTGTTATTGTTGGGGTGGGCGTGGCTCTTGACCAATTTTACTTAATTTAAATGGCTATCTTCATACAGAAAGAAGAAGTGTCTCCAAATCTCAAAATTTACGACGCTGCTTATACCAACTTGCTTCAGTTTTTCATGCTTATCAAGAATATAATTTGTAGAGACTTGGAGGCCTCCTTACTTAGTATGTTATGGCTATAAAAATACTCTAAAGCCACACCCATAATGAATAACCATCGTGTCACATTATTATATGGTGAGTATAAATATAACTTTATCTACTTTAGGTTTATTAAGTACAATTTATAAACAGAAAATTATAACAAAAAATTTAATAACTTTTGAAAATCGGAACTTCACTCTGTTTGTTTTTTTTTCTCTTTTTTTCTTTTTTTCCGTTTTTACATATTTTATGATCTAAGAGCTTGAAATAAATGCAACATTTAATAGCTGTAGCCGGGTATAATATATGCCAACGAATGTTATAAAAATTCAAATGAATAAGAATAATACGCCCACTGTTGAAAGCGTATAAACGAAAAATGAACTAAAACAATATTCGGGACACACACAACACAAAACAGCAACATCATAATGAAAGATCACTGTCAGGTTTAAAGTCAAAGTTATAAACATTGAAAAAGTCATGGACAAGAGTGAGAGCAGGGAACCCAAGGAGAGGTACGTCTATGAGGTCGTTCTTGAGCTTATTTTTCTATTGAAAATTGGGTTTATTTATTGTTAGGTTGTTGTTGTAGTTGTTGTTGTTGTTGTTGATGTTGTTGTTGTTGTTGTTGTTGTTGTTGTTGTTGTTGTTGTTGTTGCCATTATTAAAATTGTGTTAAAAATATTCATAAAGTTGATGAATGACATTGATAGGAACAGAATAGAAGATGAAGTAAAAAACGACACACACACAAATATTCACATACACGCAAATTAACATCATTACAGCACCCACATGACACGTTGTTTAGTATTTTTGGCACAAATGATGACAGCAATCAACGTTTGCGTGGAACAGCCAGACACACGCGCCCTATAAAACTTTAACATTTACGATTAAATGAAATAATACTGAAAAGTTTGCGAAATGCTTTGAATAAGCTTTGAATGTAACGTACACGCATATAAAAAATGTATGGGTTTAGCTAAAAACAAAACAAAGAAAACAAAAAATTAAGTGAAAGGTAAAGCAATTGTATTCACCTACACGCACTAATACCCCAAAACATTGTCTATAATGGCCAAAATATACAGTATACCTCTGCGCTGCAGTAACAACAACACAATTACTCCACTAGATCATTTCAACAGCATCATCATTAATCATCATCAACATCATCATCATCTAAAGCTAACTTGAATTTAGGTCTATCCGTACGACTGTCCATTTGTGTTAAGCTACATCTCGGTCATAAAAATTGTGTTATAAACATATGTTTACAAAATTTCTACTGCTTAGATGTGCATTTAGAGGGCGGGAGATTTCTGTAATAATTTTAAAGGCTTGACACCGCCCACTTTGCTGTTTCTATATGGATCAAAGGATTAATATAACACCTTCACACATATGTACGTTCATAGAAACGCAAAGGTCTATATGATCGCCATAACGTTCCATGCACGTTGACGTTGACGTGTAAAGATTTATATGCAATATTAAAACGAAAGTATAAAAAAACAAAAATTAATAAAAATTAGTTAAGTGTTGGAAAGAGGGCCGTTACACTCACCCATACACATAAACGTTAAACAAAACGTAAAATGATGATAAATGGAGTAAACCTTCGAAATTTACAAACAACACAATTTTCAAAACAACTTCTATTCAATAGTGAGTGAACTGGTAAGCTATTAAGGAAACTAAATTTGGCTTAGGTCAAATTTTAGAGACCCTCCTCATCTACATATAAATGGTGGGTGTGGCAGGTTGCGTCCTCTAATAATATATTACGTGTCAACTTACCAGCCCACTATTACGCTGAATAAAGTTTTTTGCAAATTGCGACCATGTCTGTTATCCGGGCACGCCCATTTTTGCCATACCTTTGGTAATTATAAATGTGTATATAAAATTTCAACTTTTTAGCTCCAGGCAGATAATTAGATTTTTGTAGGTTATGGGAGGGTCTATTATTCGACCATGCCCATTTTTAGCATATCGTTAAAAAGGCTAATTATGAATACGTACACCAAATTTTAACTTTATAGCTTAATTTTTGTGGCAGATAATTAAACTTTTGTCGATTGTGGGCGTGGCTCTCAACCGATTTTAATCAGCAATTTAATTAGCAATCTGCAGGCAGAAACTAGAAATGTCTAAATATCTGAAATTTTACTATCATGACGCTACCAACAACAAACAAACACACTGACAGAAGGACATTTATGTCTAGATGGACTCAGTTTTTGCTACTGATTAAGAATATATATACTTTATACAGTCTCTGATGCCTTCTTCTGGGTGTTACAAACAAAATGACATTATTGGTATACCTTAGTACGTGTAGGGCATAAAAAAGTCATTTCGCTTTTGAATAGAAAAACATTGTAATTTACTATGCTTGAATGCTTTACACATCAGTGCCATGTTGTACGTATAAGCATCTTATACAATTGTTTTGAAAAAAATTATAATTTTTTTCCTCTGCAAAAATGTTTTTGTTTTTCTTTTGTTTTTTTCTTATAAAGCATCAACAACAAAATCATGTGGAATATATGTTGAGTTGGCCCAAAATTGAAATCTACTCAAACTGAACTGAACTGAACTGAACTGAACTGAACTACAACACTGCGGGGTTATGATTACGGCAATAACATCACTGCATAACAATAGCAACATAACCACATAGTTAACCAGAAACAGTGGCCAACAATTTCCTCTTATATTACAAACAGGCGAAAATAGTCAAAGAAAAGAAAAAAAAAACTACAGACAGAAAAGACAAGAAAACATCAATACCATTTAATCTTTTAACCATAACAACAACAACAACAACAACAACAACAACAACAATAGTAATAACAACGCTAACATATAATAATATTTATAATGCGCGCACTTACAGTGTTGTTGGCTCGTGCCTTTTTTCACTAGCACGTCACCAAAACAACAACTAATCTAACTAAACACTAAAGTGAAATGACCCGAAAAAATATACGGCAATCCGCCCCGCCAACCCCTCTTGAAACTGTTTTTTTACAAAGAAAAATATATTTTAGAAAATGAAACGTAGGCTTCCCCTACATGAAACCATTTTTTGCAGTCAGTCAGCCAGTCAATACACAAAGTGTTGGGAGCTGTGTGTTATAGATTTTGTCATTATCTTGCACAGTTACAAAACAATAATCGCAATTTTTATCTATTATTTATTATATTTTCGGCAGTTCGTGGTAATGTTTTTACGTTTTGAAGCCACCTTCACTTAATCTGCCGAAATATTACTGTTTTATATGTTGTACATATATGTGTTACAGTTAAGGATGTGTGTGTGTTTAAGTGTAGCATATTCACTTGATTATAAAGCCTGACACGATCCAAAAAAAAAAAAATATTCGCTCTTTGTGTGTTTCTGAAAATCTTTTTGTCTTTAAATGAAAACCGTATCCCTACTTTGTTTGAAACCCTGCAAAGGTTTTAGTAAGGTTGTGCGGATATTTATAACTCGTAAACATGAAATGCCACACCCACCTTTAATTATAAAAATCAAAAACAGAGAAGCGATTAAACAATGTCCGTATGTCCATGTAAATTTATAAGCAAGTTTTTGATCACAATTTTTAAGATATTTCAATGAATTTTGGAACAATAGCGTGTCTTAACGAAAAGATGTGCACCGCAAGAAATAGTACAAATTGGACCATTTTTAGTACCTCTCTCCATATAAGCCTTTTTATGGCCAAAAATTGCAAATTTTTTTCAACAAAACTTAGAAAGGATAGTTAGTTAGCTTAATAAGTGTTTGCAACACATTTAAAACCGATCAGGCCATTTGTAGAACCTCTTACCATATAACAATATTTACCGAAGTGGCCTTGACCTACTTGTAACATTTTAACTTGTTTTAGATATAAAACATAAACATAAAAGCTTGAGATGTTACGGTGCTTCTAAACACTGTTTCATCCTACAATTCATGTTTCTGTTTTTGTTTTTTTGGAGTGTGTTTTTATGTGTTTGCCTTTTTCGCATCCTTTTCACAATATCCATTGAGTCCAATGTGTTATTTACAGCATTGTTGAAATGTTTTTCTTTTTTTATTACTAAACGAATGAATTCGATGAAAGCATTTTGCTCCACAATCTAAGATTGTTTTTATGTGTACAATATATACATATAAGTATATACACATTTGGTTAAAATGAAAATATAAAAAAAACTTTCACTGACCATTACGCCACCGTATAGGAAGTTTTTTTTTTATTTTGTTTTATTTTCAACATAAATATGAAATTATGACTTCTGTATATCTGTATGGACTGCATTAGATTTTTAGCGATGGATAATAGTCATTTGTTTAGTAAGAAAATCATTTCTTTTTTTTTTTTTTTGTTATATTAGAAAGCAACAAAATTTACAACATTGGCAATACAAAAAAAATCGAATTTATCTTTCCAATCGAGCAATTCTTGCACCGCAAACACAATTCAAGTTCAATAAACTTTAATGGTAAACCGATATTCTTTAAAGGTAAATTAGAGTAATTGTCCCTGGATTTTGTTGAGATTCGGTTACAAATAATAAAAAATATCGCATGCAAATATTTAGAGAGGAAAATACAGGGGATGGACAAAATAATGTAAACACCTGAAATAGATGATTTCGCTATTAAACTCCTTTCATGAATATTGTTTTAACTTTCGTATAATACACTGAAATATAACCTAAAAGACTTGGCAGGTAAACTGGGCCATACATATGCGTCGCATTATTTACACGGAAGCATTGGTGCCAACATGTAATAAGATGTACTATATTGTGTGGTGTTCATATTATTTGGTTTATCCCCTTTAGTATGCAAAAGGGAAAGAGATCTTACAACCATTCTAATTCTTTCAGTTTAAGGCCTAATAAATATATTTTGAGCTATTTTCACACCTTTATCTTAATTCTTGATTAATCGTAAATTATTATATTGATCACTTACAGAATGTTCAGCTAAATGCTTTTCCAATTCCATGCATGATAGTTGGGTGGCCTGTGTTAAAGTGGGTGCTTTATGTATCTTGTGTTCCATTTCACGTAACCATTTACGCAATTCTTTAGGATCTGAACAAAAGCCTTCATTACGTTGATTATCATCAAGCAACTAAAAATAGGCAACAATAATACAAGTTTAATCATTTTGGATAATAAAAAAAAACTTACTTGCTTAGCGCTAGATGGCGTAAGCAAGGCTATAAACACATTTTGGAACCAACAACAAGCATCTAAACCATTACCCCAACTCACCTTAAAACATTTATCCATTTGATTATCCAACACACTGGTGGCTCGCTCTATTTCACAGCGTGCCTCTTTACATGTATCCAATAGGTTTGTGTCCATAATATAATTATAATTTGTTTGTATGGCAGCCCATAAATCATCTTTACCGGAGCCAATACCCAATGTAGCAGCACTGCTATGCAACGATGATGAACTGTGGCCACTATACCATGAACAACGCTGCAATTTACTGTTGCTGGCATAATTATTATTGTCTTTATCACCGTAACAACAATTAACCCCAGTACCAGTACCCGTACTAACACCAACACCACCATCCAACCGTTCATATGTTCGGGCATGCCTTTGGGCCAATTGATTGGTTAGATTTCGATCTGCATTTTTCTAAAAACAAAACAACAACAATAACAAAAATAAACGGTATAAGGTATTTTGGTGTTTTAAAAAATATAAATAAAAATAAATTTTAAAAAATAAAATAAAAAATATATATAAAATATCAAAATTGAAAAAGTTTAAAAATAAGTAAAACATTTCAAAGAAATTTATAAAAATTTTAAATAGAAGCTTGTTAGTGAATTAGTGAAATTAGAAACAAACCAAAGTGAAGCAGGCATTGCCGCATAATAAGTATAGGATTTTTATATAAACTTAATGTATTCTAAAAGTTGGCTGGTTGTTGCCATTGACCAGAAACGCAAAACAACAATCCAAGCAAAAATTCATTGACTTTAGAGTCCCTTTAAGTCCAACTTCACTTCATGGACATACGGTCAACCTAACATGGACCCAACACCAGTGTGAGTTCGATTTTACTCTTTGACTTTGTCTTCAATGTTCTGCTATCCATACATATATATAGACTTCTCCTAACTAGAAGATATTCTTGTCTGTGAAAGACATTTCTACGTTGAAATAGTTAAACAAATCATGCCTGCACGGTACTCTCTGCCAGCCTCTTTGTTTATATACAATAATTACAAGCAAACAGTTAACATGCGTGCATGACGTTCTACAAAAAAAAATGTGTAAATAATAAGTATAGCATACAACTCGAACAATGATAGTTTTGTTTTTTTTTTTTCTACTCTAAATTGTTGCCAAACAAATTCTGTTCGTGCATAACACTATAAAATATAAACGAAATAATGGCTCAAGTTCATTTGGTTCTTCATTCTGTTGAGCAAATATCATCAAACTGACAGTAAAACAAGTGAAAATGTTATAGTCGGTTAAGGCCGACCATTTATCATTTAAAAAAATACATTCGTACATGTGTACATGTTATTAATAACAAATTAATGTAAAATAATAATAATAATAATAACAACAATAATAATAATAATAACAACAATAATAATATTATCTATAACAAGAATAACAACAACAGCAGCAAAGAAACCAAAGCACTTTAATCAAGATCATTTACTAGCATGCCATACTACACCACACCACACATACCATACCACGCAACCACAACTAGTACAAGAGCAAACGATCAACAACGACAACAACTACTTGCCAAAATGTAATAACCCAGCACGCGTTCAAATAAATCGATAGATAAATTGGTTTGAGTGATGAGCTATGCGTGCGTGATTGTGTGTGTGTGTGTGTGTGTGCAACAACCACCACAATCATGTGGCCGGCAAAACTTCATTGACCACTCACTCTAATAGTCCACATATGCACGTTTTATTTCCCCCCGCCCTGCCACCAACTAATCACTTCAATTATATTCCAGCCGTGCCGATGCTTTAAAAACCCGCTACCAAAAGACCAGAGACCAGAGTCCTTTGCTCATATAACAACATCCTCCTGTTGTATGACATTTGCAATTTCATGGTAGACAAAAACCGGTCGCCACAAAACGCATATCCATTATGGATAACAAATAACAATTTATGATGAGCACTTTGCCATAAGACAACAACGATGTGGTGAGATGGACTCAGCTCTGATCGTGGCTGATATGTTATGTAAAATGGTAAATATGAAAACATGTTCTTTAATAGTGAAGGCGAGCTTCAAATTAAGGAAAGAAGACTGTACCAATTATCTCTACTGTACACTTTATTAATTTATTATTTTTACGATCTTACTATCTAGGAAATAATTAACAGGCAACAGATTTTAACGGACTTTTCAATAAAGACATAACAATTTTGTCTTTTCAACATGAATGCACCCTTTAACGTTTTTCATGATCTGTCAATTACAAAAGTTCAGTCAAGGTTGACATTTTTAATTGGTATTTTTTTAAAAATTACCAGCGCAATTCTAAGTCCGTTATTACAACTTTAAAAGCAGTTACTTCGAATTTTCGGTTCTAATAATCATTCCACCCGACTAACTACATAGAAGAAGCAGAAAAAATATTAAATGGACTCACCTTTAAGCTATTGTAGGGTCTCTCCAAATTTAATTTCGCTTTAATTACATCACGACATTCTTCCTGATATTCATCCGGTGGCAATGATGTCAACGACAGGGATGTTTTTATAGTCTTTATTAAGCTAACATTATCGCTATTAATGGCAGCAATTCCATTAACTTCATCCTGCTTAATATCAACATCTTGTACATTAATGATAAGATTCTTATCCTGTATACTTGTTGCTGTTACAGATCGTTTGGATATTTTATGCCGTTTCTTCTTCTTCAGTGATAATGATGATACATTAGGTATATCAAATACTGAAGTTTTATTTTTCATTTTGTTCAAAACTTCTTCTTCTTCAGCTTGTTCTTTTTCTGCTTGTTGTTTTTGTTGTAGTTCATTAGAAGTAACTAATGATACTTCTAACGACATGGCCGCTGGATCAGTCTCTTCGTTATTTAATTGGGCGACAGTAAGCAATGATGACGCCTTAATGTCTTGAGGAACCCTGTTCGTTGCATTTATAACAACATCTGGACTATTCTGTTGTGTATTCATTTTGAATTCAATGAATTCAATTATTTTCCATCAACAATACATTTTTGTTAAATGCAGAGCAATTTGTAGGAGAATTGAACTCTGGACATTTTCTGGAAAAGAAAGAAAAAAAATAAATAAAATTCAGGAATTTTATTAACTAACAATAGCCGCAACTTTGCAAAGGTGATATATGTTATATAATGAAAGAGTTTTAGAGTAGTAATCTGGATAGAGCTTTACATGAGCTTTTTATACCCATAAGATTAAATACTAAAAAGACGTCAGACATTTTACGAAATATTTATATTTTTGATCAGCATTAAAAGCTGCGTCGATCTAGACATGTATGCCCATGTGTCCGTACGTCTGTCTGTTATTGGCATTCTCACAGTCGTAAATTTTGAGATGTTGAGCTAAAATTTTACACCCACACTTTTAGTTCCTACACGCAGCGTAAAATCGAGCTATTGCCACGCCCACAATCGACAAAAATCTATTTATCTGCCACGCCCACCTTTTGTATGTAGATATGGAGGGTATTTAAAATTTGGTCTAAGCCAAATGTAGTTTTCTTACTTGTTATTTATTCAAAATTAAAGAAATGTACGACCGCAGGATCGCGGGTTCGATACCTACAACAGTCCAACCCGTGTATGTTTTTAATATGTTTCTTAAATAAATAAGATTGGCACGGTATCATGCATTAAAAAAAGTTAAAAAATTAAAAGGCTCCCCCCCTTTGTTTGGTTTTTAAAACGGTATTAAAGTTTACAATGGAGATAATTTCAACTTTATTATCGGTTTACATTATTCTTTACTATTTCTTTTGACTCGTTTCTCGTTTGATGTTTAGATTGTACAAAGAAACCGCAAATTACCAAAGAAACACACGACACAAAAAAAAACAAAACGGAGAACATTGTACAAAATAGATAAAGTTCTTAGTGTTGTTTTAAAAATATTTTCTTTACAAAATTTTTCAAACTATACCAAAGCAGGTCGGTGCCACCAATCTGCTTATGAGTCAGATTTATTCACTTATTATTAGCCATCGAAATTAATTTGTGTTCAACAATTCGTTTGCCAGTTCACCCACCACCACCACTTCTCCAGCACCAGCTTGTTGATAATATTTTGCAACACATATGCATTTTTCTTAATGGTTATTTTTTCTTCGCTCCTTCCTCCATATCGTTTATTTCGTTTTGTTTTTCATATTTTCTAATGTGTAGGTTGTATACACATATATTTTGTGTGCAGTATTATAGCCGCAGATTAAAGAAAAAAAGTTAAAACGCTATGGAAGATATTTAAAGAGACATATTGGGGTTGTTGCTCAAAGTACTACATGTTCTTCATATGTGTGCATATGTCCGCGTGTAAACATAAATATTTTTGTTTAAGGTTTTTTTTTTTTTGTTTTTGTTTCAAACCACAATAACATAAAGTTCGACGGCATCAATAATGTCTCGTTACTAAGACACAGCTTTGCTTTGAACTACAATATTTATGTACTACGGTGTAATTGTTGTTCTTGTCCGCCATAAGTATATAATTAGTATGGTGGATTTGTGAATTAAAAGAGTAACTAGAACAAACTATGTTTGCGTTGGCGAGCTGGGTAACAAAGCTAAATGAATAGAAAATCGTGAGAGCGTCAGGGATGTTTTTGATTGGAAGCAATCAAAGTCTTTTGAAATACACATAAAAAAAGGGTGCAATTACTATTACCTACTTAAAAAAAAATATTAAAAAAAAAGAAAAAATTATACTAACGCAAAGCTCCCGATTCATCTTGTTCTAAATCAAACTAGGTTGAAAAACTAAATTTAGCTTAGAACAAATCTTAGATACTCTCCGCATTTACAGACAATCAATAGGTGTGGCAGGTCGAGTTTTAATCCAAATACGATTTTTTAGAAATTGTGGGCATATCTGCTACACAACCGCGTCAATTTTTGGTCCAATGATTTTTTGGGGTAATAATAAAAATGTGTACAAAATTTAACTTCTTAGCTCAATATATATGTTTTTGACAATTGTGAGCATGTCTGTTAAGCGGCTCCGCCCATTTTTTGCACATCAAATGATAGATTAATTACATATGTATATACTACATTTCATCATCATAGCTCAATTTTTATGGGAAATAAATAGATTTTTGTCCATAGCCCACTTTGGCGACTTACGTATTTTGCTTCATTTAAATAGCGATTTAGGTATAGAAACTAAAAATGTCTATAAAAAAATTCAAATCAATATCTCAGAATGTTCTTCTGGATGTTTCAAAAGAATTATAAACTTAGTATGCGATCAACTTGTGCGTAGGGTATAAACTATTGTTTCGATTGTCTCAAATCTGTTCATTTATTACCATAAACTAAAATTAAATGGAGCCTAACCAAAACATGTTTAATACTCCAAAGGCCGTTTTACACATACATACATACACCTCCTACCACACCTACATATACTTCTGTGTTTAATGTCATGTAAAAAAAAAAAAAATTAAAATTAAACGAATTTTAACCCTGATATCAAACAAGATGACAGTGTCACCGCATAGTATGTTATTAGTTTGGAGTGCACAACGAAAAACCAACAATAACAACAATCCGTTTAAATCAGTTTAAGAAAAGCCTAAAGGAAACAAAACAAAAAAGTAGCCAAAGGGAAAGCGAATGAATTTAAATTTTTTTTTTTTTTTAATTATACAAAAAGTATTAAATAACTTCCATCAAATACTAATTACAACAATAACCAACAACTATACTTGACTTTTGTGCCAACATTATACCAACAACAACAACAACATATGTATGCTGGCGACCAGACATGAGTTATGTCCATCTAACTGTCTGCATAAATAGTGGGGGGTGTAGACTAAACTATTTAACAAATATGTGGATAGATACCACAAACAGTTAACCATAAAAGAAATCTTGTAATTATACACATAAAGTACTGCATCTCGTTAATACTCTCATTTTCTGTATTTTATAGCCAAAGCCAACACCTCTAAACATGGGAAGTGTGTATACAATTTAGCTGAAACTGTTTATAACACTGAGAAAAAAATATCAGACATTCCACGATGCATCGAGTAGAGGTTTTTTTTACTTAGTATTTGTGTACTAAAATCTAAATATTTAGGTACCGGAATATTTTAATTTTATTATTTAGATAATATCAAATCATTTTATATTATATACTTTGTATTAACAGCAAAGCAATCCTCTACGTAGTATTGAAGACGGATTAACAACAAAGGGGGCCGGCCGACGCCTCTTAACAACATAAAAATGTAAAACATACCTGAAAATAAAGTTAGAAAACTAAATTTGGCTTACGCCATACCTTAAATACCTTCCACGTCTACATATAAAAATTGGGCATGGCAGGTACATGATTACGCCTCCTAATACTATATGTACTACGTATCAGTTTTCAAGTTGACTTTACGCTGAATACGGTTTTTGTGGTAAATTGTGGACGTATCTGTTATGTAACGACGGCCATTTTTTGGCCTATCAAGAGTAGAGGATAGTTAAAAATATGTATTCCAAATTTCAACGTTATAAGTAAATTTCCGTGGTTGATAACAAGAGTTTTGTCGATTGGGAGGCGTGGCTCTTGAGCGATTTTAACCAATTTAAATAGAAATCCGAAGTGTCTGTACAAAATTTCAACTTAAGGTCTCAAAATTTACAACCGTGAGAATGCCAACAATAAACGGACATACGGACAAATAGACATATCTATAACAACCCAATTTTTCGATGCTGATCTTTTTAGAATATCCTTCTGAGTGTTACAAATGGAATGACAAACTTAACATACCTTAATATTTTATGTAGAGGTTATAAAAATAACTGAAAGCGAACCGAAAAGTTTTCTTTAATCCATTATGCAAATATTTTATAGTAGTTTTTAAGATATATATCCAACATCTAAACCAAAACGAATATAAAAATTACCAACAACAATAAATATATCACATAAATCGTAATCTCTTTAAAGCAACTGCAAAACTAATTTGCAATGCAAATTAGAAAGTGTACCCAGCGCCACAGTTTACAGTGTAAGTTTTATAATAGGAGAGTACGCCACTAAATACGGGAGAACTGGATAGGCTGTGATGGTAAAAAAAAAACAAAAAAAAATCACGATATGTGTGATAAATGCATACAAACAATATAAACAAATAACTATGGTATATGTCCTGCATCATACCATCATGTATTGGCCATGGCAAAGTTTAATCCATATGATTAATGCTCTGTGATTATAAACATTTAACAGTGACTTCATATATTTTCTATGCCCATTCACTGTATGCACACATAAGTTAGATTGACAGCCAAGATGAAGATAATAAATAATTTCATATTATACAATTGAACCACAGTGCCACAAAGTGTGGTGCTTTAACAAATAAGAGAAAGAAATCGTAATTAATTTACAAATCCATTCCATTCCATACATCATTTACATAATATTCCAAGGAATTGTAATGCATTATATTTAGATGGGGGGAGTAGGATTCGTAGCGATGTTATATTTACCTCTTTTAGATAAATATTTACCTTATTATCTCTTGTGAAGAGGAAGCATTTTTTTTTTTTTTTACCCTCCATCTAAGAGAGTATTCTATGCGTTTGCAAAACTTGGCGTCAAGGATAATCTTCCCTATGTCTGTACATCCGTCTGCTGTTAACACTCTTACGGTTGCCAAAAAAAATAAGGTATCAAGCTAAAAATCATGCATTAGCCTTTGTAGTTTTTGTAAGCAAATTTAAATCTAGCAAAATTAGTTGAAAGCCACACCCACAATCAACAAAAGTCTACGTAGAAGCTTTAAAGTTTAAGCTATTAAGTTGAAACTTAGCCCAAGTAACAACACATTCTGCAAAATCTCTGCAAATGTAAAAAAACATAATCAAACTCCTGCCACACCCATAAATTATTATCTATAAATATGTAGAGTATTTAATAGTTGATTCAAAGCCATACATTCTTATTTTTTTTTTCTCTTACCCCCCATTACTACTACGACGAGTTATAAATCTCAATGGCAACCGTTTTGTCATTCTGTAAAATTGTAACAAACATAATGCAATTCAATTAAAATTTATATATGGAGTGCTTTAGAACTCACGGACAGTCTTCCGCACTTGGCCCAGACAACAATAGCATAAAAGCATAAAACAATAACTAAATCAATATATATATATAAAGGAAGCCATAACCGTTGAAAGAATGAATAAAATAAATATCTATAACAGTGACATTGATTTGTACAAAATAGGATAGAGAAGTAAGTCGATTGATGTAAGTGGTCTCCGGAAAACTAGCCAAACCAGTAAAATCAACCAAGTGAAGTAGAAAGATTTGGTTTAGCACATAGGTTAGTTACTCTCTTTATTTATTTATAAATAGTTTATATAATAGGAATACTCAAGATCTATTTCTGCTCTAGTTTTGGTGGGCCTCTTAAACAACTTTATTCATTTGAAAAAGAAAAGTATCTCCAAGAACTTCTTGCAGGCAATTTTAATAAGTTTGTAATTTAATTAAAGCTTGTTTCGTAACATTAATTCAATTAAATCTTGTACTCGAGCTTGTATTTTACTGATAATTACAGCTTGTACTTAAATACTCTAAAAATAATTAAAAGTGTGTCTTTAAATAAAGCTTGTATTTAAACTCTGGAGGTAATTAAAACTTGTACATAGTTAATAAATAAAGTACTTTCTTTCTAACTAAACTTGAAAACTAATTAACATTTCAACATTTCAATACACTAAAAAGTACTTAAGTACTTAGACTCTTAATTAATTAAAATATTTTATTAAAAATATTATAAAATAAAATACCATCCATCAGACACTGAACACCACTCTATTTATAATTTTGGAAAAACGTACCAATTTTCTTTATGCAAACACTAAACACAACCTATTATTATTATTTTAACACGTCAAATTATCACCGTTATTACAATACTTACCAGAAATAAATTGTATTTAGATATAGTAGGTAGGTAAGTAGTTTTGTATAGTAAGTGTTGACTCGTTTAACGGCACACACAGCACGTGTTCCAAATGAAGAGGAAACTAAATTTGAAACTGAATCTCTGTACGTTTTTTAATGTTGATTTTATTAAGACCGAGAGGTTAGTTTGGTTTTTAAAAATTTTTCTTCTATTTCTTTTTTTTCTTTGTTTTGATGCCTGATGGTTGCTCGCCGTTTGCTTTCTGTTTGTTTTTTTGGGCAGTAAAAATTCACTAAGCTCCAATGGCGGCCAGAAGATCAATGCAATAGTTTTCTATGTTCGTCGCGTTTTATTTTTTTTCTATTTTTTTATTTTTATGATTTCTAAATACTGTGCACAACATGTTTGTACATATAAACAATGAATTGACAAATGCCACGAAAATGGTAAAAAAAAGTGCGATTGTTTGTTTGTTTGTTTGTTTGTTTATGTGACGGAAAGAAATTCCAAATCTTTTAGAAAGACTTTTTACGCACATGTATGCAAATTTGAGGCTGGAACGCATAGATTATTGTCACCAGTGATGATGTCGTTGTCGTTAGCAATGTTTAGGAGCTGAAAGAAAAAAGAAGAAAAGAAAGCGGTAAAAAGATCATCAAATATGCCTTAAAGTGAAAATATGTTGAAATACTAGAACAACAACAACAATGTCGTTATATTTTATAACTTTTAATACAGTACATATTTATATACTTATATAGACCATTAAAATATTTTTACATTCTTCACATACAGAAGGAGGCATCAGAGACGAAATATAAATATTCTTGATCAGCGCCTAAAACTTAGTGTGTCCGTGTGTCCGTCTATTATTGGCATTCTCACAGCCGTAAATTTTGAGATATTGAGCAGAAAGTTTACACAGACACTTCTAGGGTCAGATTGCATATAGTTAAATTTAAATTGGGCAAAATCGAGCAAGAGCCCTTCCCACAATCGACAAAAATGTAAATATCTGCCACAAAAATTGAACGAAAAAGGTGAAATTTAGTTTTAAAAAAATATCTAAAATTATACCATCCATCGAAGTGCCATTTTTTGGCCTAAGCCAAATTTATTTTTTTTTTACTGGTTGTTTATCAATTTATATAATCTTTAGTATGAATATATAAATAAAAGAAATATTTTAAAGAAAAATTACGGTGCTTTAGGCTAAATATCAATTAGGGTTGAGAGTAATTTTCATTAAAATCAAATATTACATCACCGAATCCTGCCGACCCTCTTAAAAAAAGAAATACCCAAATATAGTTTTAGTTTAATGACTGATTACGAGCAAACACCGAAGACAGACACCCAGACAAAACACACAGACCGACAGACATGTTCAGTGAAATGCAAAAAATTGTACTTTAGATAAACATTAAAGGTCATAAATCAACCGCCCACCTCTATTTAAACACAAATATATATGGCCCCAACACCCCCCACATCACCCTAACTGCCATCATTATCGTCATCATCATTACTATTATGGAAACGTTTTTTTTCTTTTTTTCTTGGTCTGAACGCTGCCAACTCAAGTCAGTAAAGGAACGAACGAACGTACCAATGCATGGACGCGAAAAGGCGACTCAATAAATTACATTTCACTTAACATACAACACCACCAGTCCAAAAATATTACTATAATACCTTTATGTATATAACAACAACAATTGACTTTAATACAAGTTAATACAAATCAATAGACATACAAAGTCACATACATACTCTATTGTATATTTAGAGTACATTTTGGGAGTTGAGCCATGATATGCTCTTGTTATGACTTTAAGACCAATTTAAAATGAAATTTCATCAAACACTGAAAATCATCAACAACAACAAAACACAAGCAAACAAACTGAAAGAGCTGTAAAAAAGATTTAAAAAAAAATATTGCAAAATACTTAAAATATTGAATTACAATAAAAAAAAAGTAAAAAAATATAAACGCGAACGTTGCATGCATTACCAAACGTCATGCTTCATGTTGGTTGATTTTTTGTTGTTGTTAATTTTTGTTTGTTTGTCGTTTTCCTATTTTCAACAACAACAAATAAACAAACAAACCAACCAACCAACATACATGCGAACATGTAAAAAGGAAGGAAATCATTGATTTAGTTTTCCACCAAATTAATATTTACACTAAAACATCATCAACGGGTTGTAATCGTCGTGCTGGCGAATGGCATTTTGTGCAATAACGATCAATAAATTGGCGATAGGGGGTGTACATGATGCACACACAAAAGTCATAAAGGTCTTTCTTGTCAAACTTGAACTGAACTGCAATTACTGGCATTGCATAAGAGTACTATGTTCCCCACCAACCCCCAACACGACTACCACCATCATCACCACCAATTTTTGCTCATTATAAAAGACCTTGAAGTTCAATCGGTGTGTAAGCAAACAGCCACTTATTATCAAAAAAAAAAAAAAAAAGGATGAAGAGAAAGAAAGACAAGCTTTTAACCTTATCCAGAAGGTGTTACTTAATGTAAAAATATTTCATATTTAAGTGACGTAGTAAACACAAGCATCCTGCTTTATAAATAGTAGTTTAAGATTCAAAATATTAGATTCGAGATTCAAAACAAATTTATTTATTAACAATATAAAATGTATTCAAAGAACCGGAGTTTTCCATAGTACCACTTATTCATCACTTCTTATCAAAGACTATGAACACTATAATCCTGAGCCCTGAACCTATGAATAACGTTTCTTTATTGCATCGAAAATTTCCAAATGCAGAAGTCCAAGCTTAACTACATAAGATTCACTTCTTTACCAAGTTCTATAATTCCACCCATTGGAAAATAGGTACCGGAACGAAATTCTACTTTATTTTTTCTGAAAATACGTAACTCCGCAGCAGATTTCAACAAAAACATTGTCTACAAAAACTTCCATTTTGCATTAAAATAGCACTTTTAGTTTTAAAAGAAAAGAACAGGAAGATAAAGGTCCTTCAAAGGATGGTGAAAAATACTTGTACGATACGAAATATTTAAAGTTTTCACAACAAATCTGTTTATTTTTTGGCAAAAGAAAGCTTTCTTTGCAATCTCTTCATGGTAAGTCATTCCATCTTTAGAAACCTGAAGTATTAAGTGGAGAATAGGTTGCTGAGCCTTAGTTCAAAATATCTTCAACTACTCTATCACACTTTGATGTGGGGGAGTCTTTACCTTTATATGAGATAAGGCAAGATTCTTCCTTAGTCATTCTGGGATTCATTGAAAATTATATCTAATATTGAACCAAAAAAAAAAAAAAAATTGTTTTCGCAACAATATACCCTAATCGTTACTTGTTGTTTATTATTAATTTTTCAACAACAATAATTTCGCTGCGACAATAAACGAAACAGAAAGTTGTTATTGCTGTCAAACGATTGAAATTACTATGCTTAGATAATCGAAAGAGATGACAAGAGACAGTCACAATAACAACAATGATGTGTGAAAAAAATATAATGTTACGGATAAAACTGTTAATAATATTGCACCACAACTACTACTACTACTACTACTACTCTCTTTATTATTGTATTGTATTTACCATTAGCTGTCATGGTCGCTCATCATCATCAACACTCTCACCTGCTATAAACGACCGGACCGGACGCGCATACAATTAACAATTTGCGATTTTTCGCAGTTTACTGTTTTGTTTACAAATTATCAATCAATCACATAACAAATGGAAGATTTTTACCCTCATCTCTGCATCGTCACCATTATTTTTGTATGGAATATATTGTTCCATAGATAATGGCAATTAAATCAATCACATGTTATAATGATACTTTCGTTAGTTTTCAATTTCACATTTTCATTTCATTAATAACGTAACTGGCACTTTATTGTTGTTTTTAATTTTTTACTTTACCTGTTGCACAATCACTGCAAATCATGAAATTTTACATCAGCGTTTAAGCATCAAACCTCTTCTTTATATGCAGATAGATATCCTGCAAAGTCTTATTAGTTTTTTTTTATTTTTATTTTTATTTTTATTTTTATTTTAATTTATGTAAGTATGTGCGATCATAAAGATAATTTGTTATTGGCGTCTGAAAGTTGAGTTAATTCCAATTTTTTTTTTTTTAATCAATAATTGACTCATTATTTTGCCTTTGACTTTAACGATATATCTTTATTAGGCTTAACAAAGCAGCAACAGCAGCAGCAGCAACAGTAACATTTCTACTGTGGTTATACAGTTTCCCACCATCATCAAAAAGATAGATAGATGGCTAGTCAACCACTAGCCACTGTCTGTTATATTTCCCTCTCCCTCTCTCTCTCTTTCTCTTTCTTGTTTATACATTAATTTCCAACAACAAATTGGAAGCAAATGTTTTCCTTGTGAATTTTATTGTAACTTTAATCAACAACACAGTTAATGATGATTTAACTTTTTTAGTAAACACCTTTTTGTTCTTCCTCTTGTTTGTGACATCACGTATGCACAGCGTACGAAAGAATAAAACATATAAAAACAAGTGAAAATGTTATAAACGGTCACACACGACCATTTAATACCCTACATCACTCAATTTCATATATTTATATACATAAGTAACCTCAGAGGCGTGGCCTTATAAGTATGCGTGACCTATCATTATATAACAAGTCCAATTAAAAATTTGTTTGTTACTGTCCTAATTAACAATTATAAGGTTCGTCAAAAAATATTAAGAAATGCAAATTTTTGTCATATAAAAATTAATTGAAAATAAAAGCGTTATATGACAAGGGTTTCTAAAAATGGTCCAAACGAATTTATATTAAGCATAATTAAATATTATACCAATTAAGTATTATTCACCAAATGTTAACAAAAAATATTAAGAAATACGATTTTTCGTCATTTAAAAATCTTTTTCATATTAAAGTTTTATAAGGCAAAGGGTTTTTAAATTAGTCCGATCGGGTTCAAATTTGTTTCAGGCCATTATTAAGCTAATTAACTATTCATCACCGAATTCTATCAAATAATATTAAGAAATGCAATTTTTTGCCATATCAATACTTACATTATAAAAGAATTTTATATGGGATGAGGTTCTAGAAGTGATCCAATTCAGTCCATTTTTAATAACTTTCTTTTTTAGGCCAACACATGTCTTTGTACCAAATTTCATTGAAATATCTCAAAAAATACAATTTGTAGGTTCCAAAATTTATATGGACAGACGGATGAATGTGATTACATCGATTTAGATTTCTATATGGTAAATTTTTTCTGGCAAATTAATAGATGTTTGTTGTTTGTGGGAATAGCTTTTGACCCACAATTTTTATTTAAGTAACTACCCTCTTTTAAAATCATCACCAGGTTGCTGGTGATTTTCAGTACTTGAATAGAGTCGGCATTAATATGTGTATAAAAATATTTAATTTGTTCTTCTACTCAATGTCCAACCGATTTTGCCCGTTCCATAAACAAACTCCTCAACCCCTACTGTTATAGATTGCCTTTCACTGTGTTTGCATTGAGCTACAATTTAATGCATAGAAATACCATTCCATTTATATACTATTTATATATTTGCATATTTTTCTCTATTATTATTGTTTGGGTGG
This sequence comes from Crataerina pallida, assembly GCA_949710015.1. Lineage (NCBI taxonomy): Eukaryota > Metazoa > Arthropoda > Insecta > Diptera > Hippoboscidae > Crataerina > Crataerina pallida. Next base: position 21,744,663 of record OX453292.1, on the reverse strand, counting down.
CAGAGAATTTTCCTCTATGTAATTTTCACTTGTTAAAAATAATGATTCACATAAATATTTAATAGTTGAAAATTTGTTTTCTTACTCGTTATCATTATTGTTGTTTTGGTTCGGTTTGGTTTGGTTTGGTTTGGTTATGTTGTTTTTATTGTTTCTTTTACATGATTATTATTTATTGTACAATATATTAAGTTCAAGTTCAATGTTCAACAACAACAATAATAATAATAATAATAATTACAACAATAGCGTTAAAAATTTTACATTTATTATACGTGTAGTAAGTGTATCGTTTTTTTTTTCTTTTTTTTGTTAGATTGTTGCAGGTATGGGCGTATACACCTACTCTCCTTCATACAATTTATAATATTGTATTATATTTAATGTTTTTGTTTTTTTTTTTTTTTTACATTTATATTCACAGCAACATAATACTTCGAAAACCCTCATACAATCCAATTGTTTGGCTGTCAAATAATCGAATTGAATTGTTATAGTATTCGGATTAAAAGCTATCACTTGTCACGTGCGGACCCCTAATTAACTATAAACATACGTTCGCCTTTCGTATGTATGCTTTGGTATATGTGAGGGGTCATAATATCACTTTAAATGTTCAGCCGTACTGCTACAAATTCTAACCTAGTTTTGATTTTCGTGAAGAAAAAATTAAAAATAAATAAGAAATAAAAAAATATATATCACTTAGACAACGTCCATATCAAAGCAAAGGACCTTTGACTATTATATTTTGGATTAGCATCGAATATTCGGTTGTACCAGTAAGTTAATTTTTGAGCGCCTGATGTCTGCTCTTAAAAATCATTCTTTTGATGGTAAAAATTTAGATATTGATTTCAAACTTGAAATTGAATAAAATCGATGAAAGAAAATGGATTATTAGCAGCAATTTCAGCAGGCATGTATTGGGAAGCTCAGCCTGTTGTACCCAAGTCAGCGGTACTTGAATGGTAATAATAGTTGCAAATCCGATACAAAGGAGACCGGGGAGGGTATTTACCGTATACACCGTCCTATACATAAGAGAACAATTCCAACTAGATTCTTTTCTTCAATCTTTCAAGCAGAATCATAGGCAATTGTTGCAAGGGTGATGTAGTGTCTAAGAAATCAGTATCTTGACACTCAGGCTACACTTAAGATCCTGGAAGGCTTTGTGGTGACATCTAAACCATTATCAGAGTCCATACTGTACACAGAGAGTCCTTTCCTGGTTTTCTTCACGAATCGCTGACCAAAACATTCCATCATATGCAACAGAAAACTGAACATAATAATTCTCTATGATTTTTTCCCATGATAAACTAATAAAAATTCATCGAAGAGAAAATAGTATATTATAAAAACAAAAAAAAAAAACATCAACAACAAAGAAAACGCGCAATTTAACAACACACATAAACAGCCGTACGTTGCGTTTTTCAATTTTCTATTAATTTCTTCATTTTCTCGATCAATATAACCTCACAGGCAGACAGGCGATGTCGTTTTCTGTTTATGTGTCGGCTCATTGAAAAATTTGTTTGTCTCTCTGTCTGTCTATTCGTCTGTTGCATAGTTGTCATTTAAAAAACGTTACATGTTACGTGTGCTTGAGCTTGTGGGTGTGGGTTGTTGGATTATTGTTTAGTATTAAAGCGGTGACGTGCCAGCAAAACCCTCATTACTTCTTACTTTATCATTATCGTCATCGTCAGCATCGACATCCACATCGACATCAACATCAGCAGCATGGGCACCTTGAACAGCAGCAAATCCAGCATAAACACGTTGGAGTTTAATATTATTTTTCCTTTTTAATTTTTTAAACGAACACGCAATTTATTACGAATGCTTTCGCTTTCTAACGCGCAGGGATGAAATTGTGGGGCAAACTGCAAAAATATCGCATGATCTGTGTGTTTCGTTTTTTTTTTTTTTCCTTCTTTTTTTATATAATGAAACGGACGCCTTTAACAATGCACTTAAATCATGTCGAAACGCTTCACTTTTCTTGTCACTTGATCATAATGACGATGATGAAAAGATTCATTGATAAGCCGCTTGTTTGCAATTTTTGTTTTTGTTTTTGTTTTTTTGTTTTTTTGCCTTTCTTTCTTTCTACTTTTCTTCCAGTCAAGTGAACACTTTGCAATGAAGAAATGTGGTGAATATATCTGTGCGTGTATATATGTTTTGCTTTGTGAAACCTGTTATTTTTGTTGTTCAATGTTTTCGTTGGCGGTTTTTTTTTTTTTTGGTTACTCGTGCCATTTACCACTTACTTTACTCTCTAGCGGCATCATTAAGGCATCGATTGTTGTTATTATTATAGTTGTTGTTATTATTATTATTGTTATTACTATGGTTGTTTATTAGTTAAATAAATGTGATCACATTTGTCACTGTTGTTGTTGTTTTTATTATTATTATTATTGTTGTTGTTGTTGTTATATGGATTTTTTTTTTTTATTACAGATACGTGTCGCTAGTTTTCCTTCTATTGGTTGTCTTTTCGATTTGGGCTGCTTTTTAAGAATTCCTTTTTTGGTGAAATGAAAAGAGCGTTTTTAATAAAGAGCCGAAGCAGTCCTTTTGGCTTTTTATGGAATATGCGTCCCCCTTCAGGAACCAACTGCACTTTGCTTTGGTAAACCCAGCTTTGGGGAAGGGGGAACCTGGGTTCAAACTTATTTGAAAAGCAAATTAAGAATGTGTTTGGCCTGAAGTTTGAACTCGCTTGTAGCTTTTACTGATAATTTACCGATAGTTAGAAACATTACCATAAATTAATTCCAAGCGTTAAATGGAAAGTATTGAAAGCCTAAGAATTAGAGTCCGCCGCCTGTGCATCAATTCTTCTGTCCACAAGTGCTTATCTTTTGTTATCTTTTACTTCATTTAATTCATGTTCTATTTTATAAGATTTAGTGTATGAAATTTCCGCATAGCATTCACCTCACGCCGATGTTGATAATGTCAATAATGTCAACTTTAAAGCAGCATTTTTCATCAAATTTCAAATTTCATCACCCAAAATGAAATGAAACGGCCATGAGAGTACCAAGAATAGACAGACATACGGACATTTGTATAGATCGACAGAGTTTTTGATACTGATCAAGAAATTGTACACTTTGTGGGATCTCTGACTCATCTTTTGGGTGTTGCAAATGGTATACCCTTGATTTTATGTAGAGAGTATAATAATAAGCCGACAAGGACTTGCTACAACTATATTTCTACCTACTTCAAATTCCAAAATCCAAAGCTACATTTGCTAACATTCTGAGAAACTCCGTCACATTTCACAACATTGACAACTAAATAGAATAATTATTTGTCCGAAGGGTGGAAAAGAGGAAAAATTTAACTATAACTTAACATGACTTCAAATTGAAAAACACAAAAGAAAAACCGTTACCTATAATAAGTCACACACTCACACACTTTCATAAATAAATAATATTTTTAAATAATTACAAATAAAACAGCAGCAACTGACTTATTGAACAGCCAAAGTAGCCAACCAAGCCTTCCTTCCCCACCAAAAACCAACCATTCGAACGCAAAGTAACCATTAAGTGCATGTTCATCAATTAAATAAACATGAAAATGTATGATGGCTGGTAGTTGGGTAGTACATAATAATATAAGAAATAAAGAAAAAAAAAAAAACGGTGGCCACAATAAAATTATAATGTGGGATCAACTGTGAGATATCCAAACATTGTTGTACAACTTTTAAATAAATACACAAACAAACATCGCATAACACGTCTGCGTATACATAACATTCAAAGGTATGCACATATGTACACATAATAGATTGTTGTTGGATATTGACTTATGTTCACAATAAATAAAAAAAAAACGAAAAAATAAAAGACGTGTCTTTAATATACTGTTATAAAATGATACCCACAGTGTATACAAATCGTGTTCTGAGAAACTTTTTTAACTAACTTATCTTCACCACTTAAAATAAACTGTGCTCACGAGTTTGAAGGAACAACCCCTAAAGGTCATGTCAAAAGGTTTATATACAGGAAATATCTGTCAATGACAAGTGAAAACATTCATAACATCTTTCAGTTAGGGTCAGGAACTATTGGAACCTTAAAGAGTCATTATTGCGAAGAGCCTTTATCTAAAAAACTGTTCAGATACTTGCAGGCCTCGACGGATACAATTGAGGATATTTTGCAAGTAGTTCTTAAAGTGACAATAACATCAGTTCCGAATTCTGAACATAGGAAAGTAGTTAACTACATTTAAACCTTTGGAGTACTTAGTAGAAGAGATAGGATAGAATAGCGCGGAGGATTTTATTATTGTAAATTTTTCATATATAACAATATGTAATAAGTCGTAAAGAAAACCAAACTTACTCATCATCATCATCATCATCATGGCTGGCCGATTACAACCTATGTAGGAGAACGCCCCTCGCTTCGATCGTTGGCGCGCCTTCTCCAAACTTACTCAACATGGAATAATTTAATGTCTGTTTGTTGAGTGGTTGCATTATTAGTACAATTTTGTCTTTCTGTAGCCAGAAACTTTATTAAAAAAATCATAACTTCACTTGCCAGTTGATCCGTAATACGTGCTCTATTAGAGAGCGAAATCATGTACCTGCCACGCCCATTTTTAGTACCTAGATGCGAAGAGTATTTCAGATATGTTCTAAGGTAAATTTATTTTTTTACTTGTTAGAATATTTGATAGGAGGATAACTAAAAATACGCCACTTTAACTTTAAATTTTTAATGGTGAGTAGAAAGAAATGTTGTAGAAATGGGTAGAGATAGGGTAGATAATCGCGGCATATTTTTAAAACATAATTTTGATCAAATAAACCGAGAAGTGTTGTGTTTGCAATTTCAAAGTGTTTAAAACTCTCAGTGCTGATTCCATTTAAGGTAAAGATGTTCTATTCTAACCTACAAATCCCCGCTGGTAATGTTCTTTTCTTTTAAATGGTAAGACTAAACATTTTTCATCAGAAATTCAACTGATTATGTTCAATAACTACTACTGTTCAACTTTATGTCGCGGTTTCAAGTGGGTGGTCATAATAAGACCGATAATGATTAGTAAGGATTTATTATTAAATTATGCAAACACGCAACATTTGACCACATTGTGGCTAAAGTTTTATAGATTATGGTTAGAAATAACAACAATAATAATAATAATAATAATAACAACAACCACTATTTTCTAAATTATTCTTTTCATATACTGTAGTTTTCACTAACTTGGGGGCTGTTTGCTTATGGTGTACACCACCACAAAATATTTTCACATCCCACCAAACTGACTGGTAAGCAAATTCATATAATATGCGTGTATATACATTATAAATATGATAATGTGAGAGTTGGGAGCTTTTCTTATGATATAAAGTGGAAATAAAAACAAAATTGAAAAAAAAACAAAAATTGCATGTAATTACAGGCATTGTGTGTATAAATAAATTCATGGAAAACCACGTCCAATGAAAGTAAAACTTTTTTCCACATTTTCTTGCAAACAAAAAAAAAAACGCTACATATGGTGTATATGCATATGTGTGCATGTGTGTGTGTTTGTCCGGGTATATATATATGTTAATTTATGGTAACTCACACATTCACAATAACGTTCATCGCTATTATCGCTTCGTTTAGTGTGTTTCAATGTAAAAACAACAATTGCAACAGAAGCAATGACTAACCACCAACATTACTACCACTACCACCGCTGTCCAATATCAATGTCAACCTGGAAACTATTGAGGGTGGCGGTAAAGCAAGCAAGCCGGAGTTACACTCACATGTTTATTAAAATTCCGTCCAGGATATCATTTCATTTTCAAAACATTACATTTTACACATGCACACACACATACATACACACTCAGCAGACAATAAATGAATTATTTATTTTTTGGCTCAGTCAGTGTTAAACAGCAGAGAAGAGGTACCTACTAACTACACTCACTCTTATATATAAAGAGACATAAAAAATACGAAAAAAAACAAAAACAAAACGGTAGTCAACAAAATATTTTATGAAACATTTTACACAAAATTGTTGCTTAGCATAGCATACGTAATGGGCACTCTCCCATACTAAAGCACATGGCAGTAATGTGTTCACTGTGGTGTCTTGCTTTATGTGCACAATAAACAGCCAAGTGAAATGGTTTCATTTGTTTTTTCTTTAAACAGCTTCAATTTGTTTAACATAAAATTTATAGCCAGTGGGTGACTGAATATAGTTGTTGTTGTTGCTGTTGTTGCTGATGTTCAGCTAAATCACATGTATTCACAGCTTATAAGATATCACTTACGGCACAGATTTGAACACTTAATCTGTTTCTTTTTGTATTCATGCCTTCCCCCATCTTATGTGGAGGGTATAATAAGTTTGTTCTTCCATTTGCAACACCCAGAAAAAAACTCTAGAGGCTCTACATAGTATATATGTATATTTTTGTTTAGCATCAACAGTTAAGTAGACCTAGATATATGTGATTGAGTGTCTGTACGTCCGTCTCTTGTTTGTACTCTCATGGTCGTAAATTTTGGAAAAATTGAGCTGAAATTTTATTCAGGCTAGTTTAGCTAGTTTCCAAGTAGAGCATTATTTAAATAGAGCAAAATTAGTTAGCAGCCACGCCCACAATTGACAATAATCTATATATTTGCCACAAAAATTGAGCTATGAAGTTGAAATTTTATATAAATATTTATGAGTACCCCTTCCAGCGATGGACCAAAAATGGGCGTGATTGGTTAACATATACGACCACAATGTACAACGAACCTTATAAAACTTTAAATGCCACGTGCAAGCTGATACGTAACACAGATCCTATTAGAGGGCCTAATTATTCATCTGTCACGCCCACTATTTGTTTGTAGATATAGAAGGTATTCAAGATTTCACTTAAACTAAACTTTTATTTTTTTGTCTTTACAAAATTTTAGGCCCCTTTGAAGAGAAAGATTTGCTTAACAAACAACAACAACAATGTGTTGTTATTGGAAAACCAATGATTTAATTTATGAAAACGACAGTAGTCCTCTCTCACTTGCAACATTACCACCACTTCCATTATAAGACGCTTTAAGCATTTCTTTGAACCAATACTTGTTTAGTGGGTAATAAACATATTTCATACATTACAAAATTTTGCTGTGGCAGTATACAAAGCGGCATCACCTCAAAACTAAGTGAAAAATTTTCTTAAAAAAAAACACATAATGGAATAGAAAATAGAAATTTTTACATGGAATAGAAGAAAGTCTAATTTTACTCTGACAACAAATTTCTTCTAATTAAGCTAAACTCTTAATATAATTACACAACAAGTTGCATAAAAATGTATAATGTGTCGCTCCCTCCTACTCTAACCATGCAGTTAAGTGTCTTTGGTTAAGAAATATATTGTAGTAAATAGTAAGTGATTGCCAGTGTAAGTGTATTTATCGAATTCATCCAGGCCAGTATGCAATATTTGTACTAAACCAAAACCAAAACCAAAACCGCCTTTTATCAAAACTGCAATACTCTTGGTTTGGTGGAATGTGTTTGGTTAGTTTGGTTTGTGTGATGTATGTGTTAACGTTGTTTATATATGAAGAGAGAAGAAAGAAAAATTTCTGCATTTTCCTATGAAAGCATAACCAATGCAGAGAGGGGGAGAGAGATGGTGAGCAGACGGGTAATGGTGTTAGTATTAGTGTTTGGTAGAGTAGAGCAATGTTTCATTGGTATAAACAACACCTGCCATCTGTGTTGAAGGGTAGGTGGGTGTGTACTTAGAGTATAAAAAGAAAACGTATCCATTAGCGTCCCACATGATTCAGTCGCTTGAAAAATTTGATATGACAACTTTTTATTATATCATTAAATTATCGTAAAATAATATAATAAAAATTTATCATTTTTAGGCTTAGTCACAACATCAACAACCCCATGCCCAACAACTTTTATTACTTTATACGTTTTTATACCCCTAAGATACTAAAGTATACGAACTTTGTTATTTTTTCGGCAACACTCAGTAGAAAGTGTCATATAGTATACAAAGATTACATATTACTGATTAGCATCACAAACTGAGTCAATGTCCGTACATCCAGCTATCCATGCCCCCTCATCTACAAAAATTTAAGTATTTGCCACAAAAAATGAACTATGAAGTTGAAATTCTGTACACAATTATCCCACTCATATATGTTCGAAAAATGGGCGTGACTGAATAGTAGATACGCCCACAATCTACAAAAAATCATATTCAGCGTAAAACTTGAAAGCTGATACGTAGCACACTATTATAGAGCGTAAGCATATAACTGCCATGCCCATTGTTTATTTGTAAATGTGGAGGAAGTTTAAGATTTAGTAAAATTTAGCTTTTTTTTTTACTTGCTATAATTATAGATTTATGTAGTCTATGTAACTATATGTTAAAATAATGTCCGTAAGTCCATCCATTTTTCATTGTTGAAGTGACTTAAGTGATGTTTAACTGTTATTTGGAATAACAGTTAGCGAATATTATATACTTCGGATATTAGAAACTTATGTATACTAACACTAATAACGTAAGTGTTAAAGTACTTGTAACGAGACATTACGGAAGAGATACAAAAAACAGAAAAAAAAACTGCTCAAAATTTGCCCTAAGCTCATAATAGATGTACTTCTTGTATAAACTCCAATGATAATCGCACCGGTTAAAACCGGTGTATGTGAGTGAGTGTGTGCTATTAAATCTCCCGTCGCGTAAAGTTGATCTTTGTTTTTTTTTTTTTTTTTTGTTGTCTGCAAGTAGTAGTGGCATTTAGTATTATCAATACACACCCCACCCGCACACCCACACACACATACTCGAATATAGTATCTACCCGCCATTAAATTCCTTTATAATATACACGTAATATATGCTGTTTATGTAATAGAAACTCACAACGCGGTACATACATGCGAGTGTATGATTACATATTTAATTATTATGTATATAAGGTGGGAATGATTGAAACACAAATAGTTTATGTGTGAATGAGTGCATTTGAGTGTACGTACGATCAGTTATGTTAATCGTTGATATAGAAAAAAAAAGATTGTTAATGAACGGTAAACAATGGGGAACAGCATCAAAATATTCTACAACTGAATTACCGTTATTGGTATGTTGAATAATGAATTTAATAGAGCATCTGTTCCGTGTTCAAAGGCACGCAGATTGTAATACACACCAAAACACACCACATTCAGCGTTTTTCTTCTATCTATCACACATTATTACCTACATCCAACACCAGATTACGACGAACGATTCTCATAGAATAAGAACTTATAATATGAAATTATTTATTAACACAGATAAACAAGTAAATAAAATAAATTTCACTTAAACCAATTCTTAAATACACTTCACACTTAAGACACTCAAACTCAACCCCTTTCGAACAATGCCTTGATATTAGGAGTGAATGTGATTTTATGTCTTTCATGAAATCGAGCATATACTTATTTATGTATAAAACAAGTGAAAATGTTATGGTCGACCATTTAATACCCTACACCACTTGGTTACACAAGTCATGCTATAATTAGTTTGTGTTGTGTCAATACACTCAGAGACATTGCCATTTTAATCTGCTCCTGACCTATCATTATATGGGAAGGGATTCTAAAAATAATCCAATCTGTACCAAATGTGCTAAAACAAATTATTAGACTAATTAACTATTCTTTACTAAATATTATGAAAAATCATCAAGAATTCCTAGTTTTTGTTTCATAAAATCGTATTTAGAATAAGATTGTTATATGGGAAAGGGTTCCAAAAATGGTCTTATTTGAACCAAATTTGTTACAGCTAATTATTTAGCTAATTAACTATTCTTCAATAAATTTTGTTAAAAAATATTACGAATTGCGAGTTTTTGTTATATAAAAATTTTTTTTATAATAAAAAACTATTCTTCTAAGAATGGTCGAAATCGGTTATACACCCATCCCTCGCTTTACATGGTAGATACGTTCCTGACAAAACCGGGTATTTCGACAAAAAAAATAATTTTTATATGGAAAAACCGTGTAAAACGAAAACGCCTATAAATAAAATATAAATAATACTATATTAGAAAAATGATAACTGTAAATAACACTTATCTTCCTAATTTTAATCAAACTTAATTGCTCTCACTTTCAACAATGAGTCTTCTTTTACGAAATTGTCTAATATCAGATTCATCACTGAATAACATAATCTCATTAGATTCTGCTTCTACAGTTGTTGTATGGATTTTAGTTGTACTTTGCTGAGACTTTTTAGGAAAAAGTCTGAAATAAAGCATGTATCAGTCTGAAGTGTTTCCAGGTTTATAATTAGGTAGAAATAAATCCGCGTGCAGTCAAAATTTTTTTTTCATTTCTGGTTTTAAAAAACCGTGTAAGATCGAAAATGTTCAAAACGAGTACCGTGTAAAACGAGGGATGGGTGTATTAAATAGGGTTTATTTTCTGAGCCAAAACATGTCCTTATAGCGAATTTCATTAAAATAAATCAAAAACGATGATGTGTAGCTTGTTTACAAATTTAAAATGAACAGACAGACCGACATTGTTAAATTAATTCAGATTTTGATATAGATTTTAATTCTGAATCGATCGGTATACTTGAAAGTGGATATGATATTTGCCATTTAATAGTTACAAACATAGAGATAAACTTCATATACCCGTTGACGCATAGGCTACAGGGTATAATGAATGCAATGCAAAGATGTATATAATATTGTACCGCATACTTCAAAGCTAGTTGGATACACTGTATTTCTCCTTGCGTTGTCGTTTTTAAATCATTACAATTATTAATAAAAAGTAAAAAAAAAATGGAATGTGGAGCAACAGTGCACGTCATACTCGTTCTCATTAACTTGAACATCGACATAAATATGCATAAATAACAACATGTGCTGTGCTGTGCGCCCGCTTAAGTGAGATCTCTTATCGGCGAGTGCATCAGGCATGCATGCATACCTAACTTGAAAGACAAGACAAGTGCTTGTGTTGCTTATATTTCTTGAATGAGTTTACTTGAATCTTCGACAATTTTTTAAACAGAAAAAAAAACAGAAAAATGTTTTTTTAAGTAATTTAATCCCAGAATACTTGATGGCAGCAGCAGTTGGCGTTAAAATGCTTTCACAAAATTGACAAACCCAACAGAATTCATACCAGCTGTTTCACTGCAATCTATTTTATTATGCATGGTATATAAACTTACAACAATTGCAACAACTATACCAGCACAATACAGCAGTATTGTGTTCATTTTATAACTGTTCGTTTTGCATAGTCGTCCAGCCGAATATTTGTTGTTGTCACTGCTGTAAAGAATGCGCCTGCGCACGTACCCAAAAACCGTATGAGTGTAACTCACCATAACATACTCTCCTCCCTCCTAAATATGTGGTGCGCGAATACACAGTGTTACCATTTAAGGCGCTACATTGATATTCTCGAGTATTATATGTTGTTGGGTTTTGTTGTTGTTTTCTATTCTAAACATTTGTTTTTATATCCTCCACATAAGATACTAAAGTATACTAAGTTTATCATTCTTTTGGCAACATTCAGAAAAAGACTGTTCAAAATCTTTACGTTCTTGATCCAAAACTAACTCAATTTAGATGTGTTTTCATATGTCCATGTATCGGTCTGTCTGCCTCTTGTTGGCATTCTCACTGTCATAAAATTTGAGATATTGAGCTAAAATTTTTTTACAAACACTTCTGCATGCAGATTTCTGTTTGAATTGAGAAAAATGGGTCAAAAGCCACGCCCACAATAGGCAAAAATGTATTTATCTGCCATAAAATTTTACCTATAAAGATGAAATTTGGTATATGTCTTTATAAATATATATCGATGAAGCAAAATTGGCCGTGGTCGTACAACAAACACCCACACAATATACAAAAAACCATATTCAGGGTAAAACTCGACTTGCGAGCTGATTCGTAATACACTAGTAAGGGGCGTAATCATGTACCTGCCACGCCCAGTATTTTGTATATAGCTGTTAAAAGTATTTAAGATTTAACTTAATACAAAATTTAGTTTTCCTACGTGTTGTACGTTTACGTTACGACAACAACATTGAGAGGAAGTACGAGGATCAGGTTTCACGCACTACACGATAATGTAACTTCAAGTATTACAAACTAGCGAAAATTCATATTAAACTATGTGATAAATGAATCAACAACAACAACAATAACAATAACAAACAGCAGCAAAGAAACAGCATTAAGTCTAAATGAAATATTTAGAACAAGAAAGTCCCGTTATATGCCAACGATGGAATAGCCCACACAGTGTGCAACTCTCATTTTCCTCATCACTTTAAACTATGCAGTTTAGTACTTAACATAAAAATATGTGATAGAAAGTTAAATTATTTCTTTTCCTATAGTTTTGTACGCAATATGGAGAACTTTCAGATTTTTAGACTAAATCATGTTGAAAAATTTAACAAGTAAACAAAGTTTAGGCCAAATTTCACATTTATGAGTATAATGTGGCAGTGGCTTTACAAAAATTTCATATTTTAATTATAAATGTAAATTATTGCGATCACAGGTCTTTCAACGTGGACATACAGACATACGGACGTAGAGACATCATTACATTTTGATGATGTTGTGTACTTCTCAATTTGCATTAAAATTACTTTGACCTTTGATCTGTTAGCTGCCAAGCGTTGTTCTTTAAATTTTAAAGAAATTCACGGTAAAAGAATGTTCGGTTGCCACTTACTCATATATCCTAGAATACACCACACCACCCATCTAAATGTCATCCATTAAATATTAATATTATTACACATTGCCTGATTGTTGTTGTTTAGCACAGTTGAGAAACATTTCACTACACTTACCTGGAAAAAAAGAAAAATTAAATAAAATCAATACAACAGATGCAGCATAAGAACATATAAAATACAATTTTTCCTCACAGTGTCTTCTTCTGGGACACAAAACAAACATTAGAAATCAATAACTGTGTTATGTGTGTTATTGGAGCAAATTGCCTACTTAAGTAAATTGTAGAAAGAAAACTAGGAGAAAAAACTAAAGTTAGTTTAAACCAAATCATTAATACCCTCCACATATACACACAAGTAGAATAAAAATTCAACTCGGAACACATTTTTTTTTCCTTCCCAATTCCCAGCAATTTCAAAGTGTGCCAACGAAACGTTTGATTTTATATTCTACTGAATTTTGTATGAATCACGAGACGTGGCTTTGTTATAGAAAGGATGTGATTCATTGGATTGGAGTGAGGGCGCGTAAGCTTGCGTACAACTAATTAGCATTTTTACGAGTTATGTATACATAAATTGTAGTGTTGGAAAAATAACAGATTTCTGTTTGAACAACAACAACATGAAACAGTCAGACACTCAGAACAAAGGTTTCATTTATGTTTGCACTTTGTTGAGGTTTGCACCGTATCCATGTGGTATATATTTGTACACAACACTTGTGGTACCTTGGGGTTTATGTCTATGTCTATGTCTATGTCTATGTCTATGTCTATGTCTATGTCTATGTCTATGTCTATGTCTATGTCTATGTCTATGTCTATGTCTATGTCTATGTCTATGTCTATGTCTATGTCTATGTCTATGTCTATGTCTATGTCTATGGCTATGTCTATGTCCATGTCTATGTCTATGTCTATGTCTATGTCTATGTCTATGTCTATGTCTGTCTATGTCTATGTCTGTCTATGTCTATGTCTATGTTTATATGTCTATGCCTATGTCTTCCTTTTATTTTAAAGTAGACTTATATCATTTTCATAAACTGCAACTCTTATATTTGATCGGTTCGAAGTGCGATAATGAAATGAAAACTGTAAATTACAGGTTAACAATGTTAATTAGAAACATGTATGAGCGCTCTTGTCTCCAATCCATGAAATGAAGTGAAATTTTTGAGAAGAAATTTTTAATCTTATAAATGAATGTGAAAGTGACAATACTAAGTGAACATGGGTGTGCTTTCTATTAAGGTAAACATTTATTATCATTTATTTGCGATTACTTCTAGGAAAGAACCATCACATATCCCTTTCAGCTGGTATCACAATTAACAAAAAAATATCATTTTTTATATTAAGTTTATTTTCGTTGTATAATTTTTAGTTACAAGTGATTACGGCGGAATTGCACAACAATTGAACTTTATGTTTATATTGTATAAACGTTAATTGCCATGCTAATGATAGAGTGATTGTAGTAGACGTCTATATAGCGTTTTAATTGCCCATTTTTTTATCTAATCGTCGCTTTATCATCTCGTGGAAGAGGAATAGAAACGTTAAACTTGAAACACAAACTTTACTCTTTAAACTTAAACCGCTCGCTAATCAAACGCAGAAGTATTGAATACAAACAAATCGTGAACAGTAATAAAAATAAAAGAAAAAACAATAACAAAAACAAAAATAAGAAAAACAAACAAACAAAACAAAAAAGTAAAATGTGTTCATGAATGGCAATCGGAGTTGTTGGATGGACTCACTCGCTCACTTTGTGCTTCTATGCTGGCTCTAGATGATAATTAACAAATGCAAAAAAACAATTCGTTAAGGTTAACCATGTAATACCCTAAACGGTATAATTGATTTTGTTACAGAATTCGCATCACTACTTTCAACTTTTAGTTACAAACACATCGTATACACATTTGTACTAAATTTTAATATAACTGTAAAAAGTACAGTACTGAGCTATAAAAGATTTTTTAAATTTTGGGCGTGGCTATCATCTGTTTTAAATAACCGGTAATCTAGACAATCTTTGTGTACCTTATTATTTATTTTTTTATTTGTTTTTTGAAACAAGCGGACATATGGACGTAGAGACATACTTAGACTTTTAGAATGAATGAATTAACATTTTACTTCTTATACTCGCAAAACTCATAATAAATTTAATATATTTTTATTTTAATAGTGGAGAATACAAAAAAGTAAGAAATACTACAAAAACGTGAGAAATAAGAAGTTGATAGTAAAAGCGACTAAAAATAGTAAAAATTAACGATATAAGTTCCATATAGAGTCTATGATAATGAAAAAAGTAATTATCGAACCATTATTATCGATTTTCAACCGTTAAAGGAGTTTCCCAATGAAGAAGAAGCATTTTCCAAATAATAATTAAAATTGTTGGAAATATATACGAATGTAAGTCTATAAATGGCGATTGAAATGTGAGACAGTTTTTTCTTTAATAAATTAAAAGAAGAAAATCATAACCATTGATAATTCATTATTAGTATTTAAATCAATGAAATGTCACGCCTATAATTTTAATAAAAATTAACGTCCGCGTTGGTAACCTAAACAACGGTATAAAGGTATTATTCTTCAAATCAATTCTTACACTTAAGCTTCTTCACATAGGAAGCACTTGCTTGCCTCACTCTTAGCAAATTATCACATGTAATCTTTACAATCACTATCACCATACGCTTATTGTTTTATAAGCAAAATTTTTATTATTTAGAATATACATATGTATAAATATAACTGTTTAACTAACTACGAACTCTAGGAAAATATATGGAGAACAATGCAATGGGGCACTTTAAATGGCAACAAGGCAAGTGATGTTATGAAGATGTTTAATTGAATTCTTCTTCTTATGGGTGGTACTTTAGATTTACTTTTATCAAGAATTATTTTAAATGTAAATAAATCCATTTTATTGTGCTTCTTATAAAAATATCTACTATATAAGAAAAAAAAGAGAGCATACACAACCATAAAATTCCGTTAAGCGTTACCGAGAGAATTGAATATCTTACACCTTACCTTATCTTACATTTTGGGAATTAGGAGTTTTAATAATAAAAAAAAAGAAATTAAAATTAAAATTTAGCAAACAGAGATAAACTTTTTCTATAATTGTGTATGATGACTACATCGTATGTGTGTTTGGTACCAGAAGCAAGAGGGAGAATACAAAATACTTTAAACTGTAGTAATAAACCCATTGCTTAGCTCTAGGTAGGAAAGCATTTTTCGAAACTATATATAGTATTAGAAAATGCAATTAAAGTAAAGCAGATACACATCTTATTCAATATGTATGCGTTTTTTTTTTTTTTAATTTTGTATTTGGTACAGAGGTCAAGCAATTGTATGAGCAATAATTCAAACACATAAAGACCCCACAACCAAAAAAAGCACCACCTCTCTCTATATATAAGAAACGAAACTATGAAATCTATAATAACAAGTAAATAAATATATTTGGCTTAGACCATACCTGGGATACCCTACATATTTATAAGTAAATTGTTGGTGTGATGTGTATCCAACTGTTAAAGTAGTTGTAGTATTTCACTTCAAAGATTAAGTAAGTGTACAAAACATTCCTTTTTGGAAGTGTGGTCGTGCCTATTATTTGATTTTTATTATTATAGTCAATATAAAAATGTCCACTTTTGTAGCTCTTTTTAATGACTACCACGCCCGTTTTTGGCACATCAATGGAACTTTAAAGCTTTAAATTTATGGCAGATATATAGATTTTTATCGATTATGGGCGTGGCTCTTGACCGATTTTCCTCATTTTAAATAGCGATCTTCGAGCAGAAATATTTGTATAAAATTTCAGCTGAATATCTTAAAATATTCAACAGTTGGAATACCAACAACAGAGGGACACACGGACGGATGGACATTTGATTCAGATCAGGAATATTCTTACAGTCTTTGACGCCTTCTGCTGAATGAAACTTAGTAATCCTTAGTAGTTTATGTGGTGGGTATAGAAATTAAGGGTTGAACACACTATTCGCATAAATTTTCCAATTTTACCCCAAAACAAATTAAACATCAAATGAAATATTCATCTCTCTGCTTGTTGCTACACTAATTGTATGCAAGGTTTATGTTTTTTTTGGTTTAAATGGTATATTTCGCTAATGCGTGATACACGATGCATACCAGCCAGCATGCTTCACAACTCTTTAGACCATGTATGCAGAGATTACACTTTATTTGATTTTATGCTGTATGTAAGCATGTGTGCGTGTGTGTGAACATTAAAACATCATGTTTTACAGATTCCAATAACAAACCCCATTCACCGAGTACGAAGTGATTCAATCGATTAAATATATGATGGGGTGTTGTTGCTGGTATTTTTGATTTTCTTTCTCTCTTTGTTGGCTTATTTTGTGAAGTGTTGGATGGTAAAACGAGTAATGCTTGATTTTTAGTAAAGTTGGGTTATGGGGTCAGATTAATTTCTTTCAAAATAAAAAAAAAATTAATCTTGTCCTCCTTAAGTCTTCCACCACTCCATGGGAGGCTTAACTCTTATACCAAACACAAACACCAACGAACACATACCCAAGAAGAAGTCTTTAATAATAACTGTACAGTTCTAAAGCCTGTCTTTATGTAATTATAACAACATCAGGTGAAAATTTTTTACATATCAATTGCAATGGGAGTGATTTTGAAGTGAAGCGAAAGTGTGGATATACATATATATGGATGTGTAATGGGATTAATAATTTTACAGTTGTATGTTCATTTGTCATACTGCAATCTTTCTCGGGACTTGAGATTTATATCTAAAAAGAAAGTATGGACGGGCAGACAGGCAGAACAATTTAATGTATTTTTTACACCTTTGATAAATGCTCTATGGAATCTGTCATTAAGAAGTACTTCTTTGGAACTGAATTTGGATTTTATCGTCACTTTTATGTCAAAAATTGTTTCGTTATTGAAAAACAGTCAAATCTACTGAAAAATAAGGATGAAAACTAAATAATCTTAAATTCCTACCTCATCTTGTATGTACAAAGCGTGGACGTGATTACGCCCTCTAATAGTATATGTTGTACATTTCAGCTGAAAAGGGGACTTGTACCCTTGACTGCGGTTTTTTTGTATATTATAAACGTACCCAATATACCACCATGCCCATTTTTAGTACATAGTTGGATGGTATAATTATATACTATGCATAGCAAATTTGAAATTCATAGGTCAATTTTTGTGGCAGATATATAGATTTTTGACTATTAGGAGACGTGGCTCCTGACCAATTATGCCCCATTTATATAAAGATCCGAAAAAAAGAAATATCTGAACATAATTTTAGCTCAATAAATCAAAATACAAGTTTGCAAAAATGCCAATAACAGATGGATACACGGACGCACGTCTAAATATCTCAGTTTTTAATGAAGATCAAGAACATAGACGTCTCAGACGCCTCCTTTTGGATACTGCTAGAGGAATGACAAACTTAGTATACCTTAGTATCTTCTGTGGAGGGTATAAATAAGATTTAATTACTTATTTCTAATCAGATCAAAGAATTCAGTCTTACATGAATTTTTTTATAAGATTACGTTTGAATTTTGTGGTGTAGAATATGTTCGAATTTTAGGTCATTTTATCTTAGCAATACTCTGCAGGTCTGCAAAAATATGTTATATTATGAATGAAAACGAATCCGATTCTTTGAAACACTCCCATTTCCTTCCTAATAAAGGCTGATTTACTTATTAAACTTTTTACATACATTCATACGTTCTTGAAAAATGAAAACGTCATAATTTTTTATAACGAGAATCACTTCTCCGACCACAGCAACCGGTATTCTCACACAAATTTTTGCTTTCAGGCCAGTTTTTCAAAATTTGTGCATAACGCTTAATAAACACTTTTTTTCATTATTA
This sequence comes from Crataerina pallida, assembly GCA_949710015.1. Taxonomy (NCBI): domain Eukaryota; kingdom Metazoa; phylum Arthropoda; class Insecta; order Diptera; family Hippoboscidae; genus Crataerina; species Crataerina pallida. The sequence continues at coordinate 21,725,866 of OX453292.1, read as the reverse complement.
TTTTCTCACGCAACAAACAAACAAACACACACATGCACATATCTGTAAATCTCTTAACATCAAATTTGTGATACCCACCTTTTAAACTTTTTTGTATAAATATATGTAACAGCTGTAAAATTCCAATCAATTAAAATATAATTTTGTGTAAATTGTTTTTATTATAATTTTATAAACATTTTATGCTTTCTGTCCTCTTCTCTATATCACTTTTTCTATTTTGCTCACATATTTTGTTGTTGTTTTTGCTTTTAATCATGAATCAGACTTTGAGCCTTATCTTGATAAACAAGATGGTGGTGTACTGCTGACGCTAGTATGGTGAATATTTGCTGATTGAATTTTTTACTCTTTTTTTTTTATAACCGCTTGCGCAAGTGTAGAGGTTTTATTAAAAACTGAACAATTTTTTTCTTTTTTTTTACTTTCAGCTTAAAAACATGTGTTTTCTATAAATGTTAGTAAAAACGCTTTTTTTTTTATTTTTTTATCTTTGATTATTTTATATATTAAGTTTTTCTGATATTCTTCACATCAGCACGTTAAAATGAATAGTTATCCAAATAAGACACCACACCACACCACACTACACTGAACAGTCAAGCACGCACTCACACTTAAACACCAACTTTACTTCAAATTTTTCTTTCCTTTTCTGTTATAAATTCTTTCTTATTCGCTTTTCTTAACTTTATGCTGGCTGTTAATATCTTTTTTTTTTTATTCTTCTTTTTCAGTAACACTGAATTTCAAACATTTCACTTTTATTTGCCTGGAATTAAGCTTTGAAAATCTTCTATTCTGTTATTTATTTATTTATATTTCTTTCTTTTCATTTTCAGACATAAATTTATTTTATATATGAAAATAAACACCACAAAGCGTTAACAGCCGACCAAATAAGAACCCAACCGTTCCGCTAAGAAGGCAAGTAACAACTGTTTAAAAATGAAGAGTGTTCCAATCTCATACCATTTTTAATTATAATTCAGGGTGAATAAAAGCAAAAGACCAACGAGTGCTTATAACAATTGGAAATAAAAAAATAACCAAACTAGAATAGAGCAGCGGCAGCTGTCAGTGGTGATTAATTTCTTGGTAATTATCGTAGACTTACAAGTATTTTAATAAGAAAAATTAAATCCAATATACTTTAATGTATTAGAACATACAAAAATATTCATATGAAATGAAAACTTACTTTCATTTAAATATTTTCAGCATAATTTCAATTTTGCATCTCTACACATTTCAGCAGCAACAAAACCCTCTTTCCCTTTCTTTACCGAAGCTCTCTTAACATTTTTAGTAGAATGGAAAAAAAAGTCCTATTTTTATTACAATATTGCTCTTGAAATAATTTTTTCCTTCTTTAAGTTTATTGCCGTTTTGTATATTGTTCTATTTTTGGATAAATTGCAAGACAAAACGAAAAAAAAAAAATTACACGCATTTGAAGAGCAGAAATTTCTAAAAATGTACAAAATTCATTTCAGCGAAAATTCATACAAGTTTTGAAGCAAAAACTTTATATATATAACGGGACTTTAATTATTTAAACATAAAAATAAGATATTATTATTTTATCAACTCGAGACGAGGACTTGTCCAAGTCCATTCCGTCCACGATACGCACTGTTTGGATTCGCCATCAAATAAAGTGCCGGGATCACAAAGTATCACTACTGGTTCAGCATTTTTCTCTACACATTCCCAATACCGGGTGGAATCCCAAAAATTGCGAAAAACTTCACCAACATTCTCTTCACTGCAAGCCGGCATTCCATTGGAGTTAGGATCACACTTCTCACCGGCATGTATAAAGGAACATGATGCAAGAAATGGAACAAATGCGAAAGCTGCAATAGGTTTCAAAATATATCTTAAAATATCCTTTTTTTTTGTGATACCAGGACTACTTACCAAATCGATTCATTTGCTTGATACTGCTGTGGAACAAGGTTTATATTTAAAAAAAAAACCGTTTAAGATTCCATTGCCTTTGTCTTTTATATATGAAGCGTTTTGCACAAGTACCATCCATTCTAATTTTATCGATAGTTTGTAAACAAAAATATTAATTACCTTACTTTCTAATTAATTTAATCTGTTTTGCGAACAATCTATTTCAATTATTAAACAAGATGTAGAAATTAAAAGTTTTATTGCTGTGCTGGAAGAACCTAGAGGTACGTATGAAAAATATGCATAATAGTTTAATATGCTTATATTATAATAAATAGTAAGCATAAACATTTTAATTAAAGAAGAATATTCATACGTACCTCTGGAAGAACCTAGAGGTACGTATGAAAAATATGCATAATAGTTTAATATGCTTATATTATAATAAATAGTAAGCATAAACATTTTAATTAAATTAATAATTATATATATATCGTATAATACAATTTACATCCATGCATTTTATTCTCAAATTTCGCCACAAAGTTTGGCAACCCTGCTTAATTATAAAACAATAATCAGCTGCAATGAAATGAAACGAGGGGGTAATGAACCACTATTATAAGAGAAAAATGATTTAATGAAATGGAAAAAACAAAATTTTCGCATAAAATCACTCAACAGATTACTAAATTCCTTGAAAACTAAAGGTAAACTGTGCAAAGGTGCATGATTTGCTAGAGGTGCTTGCTAAACAATGTCCAATTTACAAAAAACTTTAATGAAAGGGCGATTGCCTCCAACCATACCCGACGGCCGTATTGGCAGAAGGTAAGTGAAAAGTTTTAGCAATCACACAAATTATAATTTGTATATAACTGTAATTTCATATATAATAAAATATAATTGTTTTTAGTGACTCATTTAAAAAATTGCGTATACGTGATTTTAAACCTACCTTGTGGACGGAATTTTTCGCAGAAAAGCAAAATGTAGCAGTGGATGAGAAGCGCAGTTTTTGTATATATCGAACAAAAGAACCAGAAAAACCGGGACCGGTATTATTATTATTACATGGCGGCGGTTATTCGGGTTTAACTTGGGCCCACTTTTGTGTATGTAGTATCTGTCCTGTGGATTTCCTTTCCTTATTAATACTATTTCTGATTGTTAATACTTAAGCTGGAAATTACCAACATGATACACTGTCAATGTTTATCGGTTGACTTAAGGGGCCATGGCGATTCTCGTACAGACGATGATGATGACTTGTCAGCGGATACATTAGCCAAGTAAGTAAAACAATTAAAGTTGTAGACCGCGTATTAAGTGCTCGTTAATTTAATTTTTACTTATGTACGCAGAGACATTGGTGATCTTTTACTAAAACTCTACCAGGACAATATGCCACCTATATATGTTATGGGCCATTCCATGGGCGGTGCCATAGCTGTCCATTTTGCACATTTGGCCTTGGTGCCGAATCTAATCGGTATCACCGTTATTGATGTGGTTGAAGGAACTGCCATGGAAGCTTTAGCTAGCATGCAAAGTTTTCTGCGTTCGCGTCCCAAATATTTTAAAAGTATTCCGAACGCCATTGAATGGTGTGTACGTAGTGGCCAAATACGTAACGTAGACAGTGCCAAAATCTCAATGCCCGGACAAATAGTAAAGTAATGATTTAATAATATATTTTTCTTCTTCAAATACAACTCAAAATACAAAAACAAAAAATTCCAGTTGCGCAACACAAAAATTGGCCACAAACGAATTGCCGCTTCCCGAAGAAGAAGAAGAGGAAAATGAAGCACAAGACGAAGGTAGCTCTTGTTCAGCAAAATTTATGCACCCGTTCAGTATTGCTGAAGATGAAGAACTAACAACAACAACAACTTCTGAATCTGTTACTATAGCTGAACGTAATAATGACATTAAAGAGAAGAATGACGCAGATTTTATAAAACCAAGTTCTGAAAAAGATGAAAACAAAAGGTATTGAAAAGTGTGACACTTATGCTCTGCCACAATCACCATTTTGTTTTATTCCTTCACTAGATATACTTGGCGTATAGATTTGTCTAAATCGGAAAAATACTGGGTCGGTTGGTTCTCCGGTTTAAGTGAAAAATTTCTTAGTTTGCATTTGCCGAAGCAACTGCTTTTGGCTAGTATTGATGGCTTAGATAAAACATTAACTGTGGGCCAAATGCAAGGCCGCTTTCAAATGCAGGTGCTGGCACGTTGCGGTCATGCTGTTCATGAAGATCGTCCCCATGAGGTGGCTGAAGTTTTAAGCGGTTATTTAATACGAAATCGTTGTGCTGAAGCATCCGGTGAATTTCGTTCTCATTTGCCCTCTTGTTAAAAAAAAAGATTAATTTTTGCCTCAAGAAAGAAACGAATTGAAAGCACAACAAAAATATATATATATGAGATAACGGGATTAATTTGAAACAGATTAACGATAACTCGCATCAATACATAATTTTTACAAATCTTCAATAAATTTTAAAGTCTATGGAAAATTCCAAATTTTTTTTTGAATATGGCGATTATAAATATAGCAGAGTTTAGTCAAAGCGAGAAGTTCCTGGTTGCAGGGTTGTTTTTATTTTTCCTTTTACTAACGTGTTCCTTTTCGTTTCGTTTCGTATAACCATAATATACTGTTTCCTTGGAGTTTATTAAAACTAAAGAAGACATTTTTTTTCGGTCGCTGGTTTTTCTTATCGATTCATGGAATAATTTAGAAACAATTCGAAAAATTTGATATTTGAACAGTTTTCGTTTGTATTATTTTATAAAATTTTCTATAAGAATAAACGAAAAATAAAAAAAATGGAGAAAGATTTAAGAGACAAAACGGCTGATGGTAATGCACCACGAGTATGGCCAAGTGCACGTATAGCGCAAGGCGGTTTGTTCCATACACCCAAATTCGAATATAGTAAAGAAACGGCAGATCTATTACAAGGTAAGGAAAATCTAAAAGTTTATGGTTCACAATATTCAGCCTCTATTCTGCAGTATTGATGCAGGAATCGCGCATGTCCATGCTGATGCGTAAACAAATCAATGAACATTTAAAAAATGGTGAACCACTGCCAAAACCCCAACCAATAAAACAAACCCAAGATCCGGATAAAGATGCTGTGGAAATATTGAAAAGAGCCCAACAAGCTAAACGCAAATCATTGAAAGCTATACAGGCCAGTGGAGCGTACGAAATGCCAAATTATAAACCGAAACCGACAGATAAAATGCCATCAGATAAAGCTAAAAAACAGTTGCAGGAAGCCATGGCTGGTATCACACTCTCGGACACTACACTAAAACCTAAAAGGCGAGAGAAGTCGAAGAACAATCACTACACATCTGAGGATCTCATCAATGAATGCAAGCATTAAATTAATTAGAACTTGATCTGTATTCCTTTCTTTATATTATTCTTTTCTTTCATTTTAGTGTTGGACCAGATTAATGAACGTGCCGAATGGTTAGCTGAAATGGAAGAATTGGGTGAAGGTAAAAAATATCGTGATGAAGTACGCGAACAAATTGCTGAAAGATTGCGTCGCATCCAAGCATTGGAAACTAAAGAGAAATTGCAAAAAGAAGGCATACGTTATGTGGATTAAGGACGCCTGTTTCAGTTATTTTCAGAAGGGGGACCATTGCCTGACAGCATAATAGACTGCATTTGAATTTTTATGTACATGAAATATAAATTGTAGAAAAATACTTTTTTGTGAACTCTTGTTGCATTTAAAGATAAGCATAGGACTGCAATAAACTACTTTTTTTATTATAAATTTTTTAGTAATGATGTGAAGGTTATAAAACAAGTTCGACTCAAGCAAGCAACAAATAAATCAAAGCAACATTTTAAATCATTTCAATCTAAAAATTTGTTTTTTTTTTATTTTATTTCTAATCTTTGACTATAAGCTGTTGTTCTCTGGAGGAAGAGATAGAGAGAGTGTTTTTAAAATTAACAAACATTCGACTTGTCATTTTGTTTTGTTTTCGTTCTTTTTATTTTGTTTTTGTTTTTCGTCGTTTAAAGAAATCTTAATATGTTTTCATAAATGTTTCGTATTTTTGTTTGCTTATGTGAACAATTTCTCTTTGTTAAAATATTTACAAATTACAAGAACACAAAATGTATAAACAAACATAAGATAATAATAATAATAATGACAAAGAGAATACAGAGTTTATACACAATATTATTATATCAACAATATTATAAGTTTCACACAAGCGCACACATTTATATTAATTTCATTTCTCATTTATTATTTCTTTGTGTGATGAAATGAAATAATTACAATTTGATCACAATAAAAATCAGCCCCTACGTACATAAATACATGTGTGTGTTGTTGAGAGAGAGAGAGAGAGGGAGAGTCATAGATAAATGTAAACATTTATTTCTTCATACAATACAATCATATAGCGTTTGGAGATAATCGTGTTTTAAACACGTTTCCCTTAAAGCAAACACAATTAATAAAATAAAATAAAAATAATTTTTAACATTCTCCGCCGCTGCTTATACTATTTTTTTGGGATGTATTCTCTTTTAGCCAATTTAAATTTTAAAGCATTTTCATAAATTAATTTAAAATTGTCAATTTTAATATATATGTTATATACAGCTCAAAAATTTGTAATGAAAATAATTCTTTTGTAATAGAAGAAAATAAAAACATGTTTGTACAGAACACACACACGTCTCTTACAATGATGAGATTTTTTTACACAGCCTTAACACAAGCAAAACAGCTAAACGATTTAATTCTCACTCTTAATGTGAAAACCTAATAGGGAATACCGAAACCGAAACAATACTGCTATTCGGTATATCATTTTCTGAAGTTCCCATTAGATATACATATAGCCATACATATAGGACAGTTTTTAACCTTTAGCTGCTGTGGTTGTGTTTGAGCTGTTAGAACATGTAAAGAGAAAACAAGAAAACGTTAAAATTAAACATTACTTACATAAAGTATATGTGTACGTTCAACAGTCTGATCAATCAGTAAATATTTTTTTAATTTAGTTAATACTTAAATATTTGGAGCAAGGACTTTTGCTTGTTTTTGTTTTACAAATTTTATCATCACTAAGACATAATTATATAATTCAGCAATTACATTCCATTATTAAAAAGGAAAGACGTTCGGATGTGAAGAGACAAAGTTTCTTACAAGTCTAATAAGTGATTCAACACTAAGCAAACAAACAGTTACGGAAAGAGAGAGCACACAATTCATTTAAAATTTTTTTTTATGAAAGAGAGATAAGAGTTTACGGATGTCATTTCCTCTCATTCTTCTCTTTATAAATATTCTAACAGAAACCATGATGTGTGCTTGCTTACTTAAAAAAAAAAAAGAAAGAATTTATTTACCTTTGTTGTAACTTTCTAATATGCTAAGAAAACCATCTCTCGTCATATAGTGGATTTCGGTTTGTTTTTTTTTTAAACTCTTGACTAAATTATCTGTTGCCTAATTTTAGTGTTTGGGTGTTATTTTTTATTTCAGCAATTATGATTATTTTGTTTGCTAGAAGTAGTAGCCGTAATATTTACTTGGTTTAAAGCTTTTTATAAAACATAACAACAACAAAAAAATCATCTATGAACCTGCTTATATAACGATTTTACGATTTTAAATTATGGCTGTGATATGATTGTGACTGTAATTTAATTGAAACCAAAATTTTCCTACACTCAATATTGTCAATATTTCATACACGTATGTATGCATGCAAGCATATTTATTGTGTGCAACACTTCTTCGAGACTTTTCTTCTTCTTCTATCATAAAGTGGTTAATTTTTTGTTTTTCTATTTTTGTTGTTATTGTAGCAGTGCTTATTGCACTGTTGTCGAAAACTACAGGCGGGTGTATGTATGCATTAGTTCCGCAATTTCATGATGATTGATGATGTTGTTAGTGAGAGTGTGTTTATGAGTATTTTGGAATTTTCTTCAACAATTCCCGCCATTACTCACTTTAAAATAATTTAAATTGTTGATGACGTTTTGCACAATTCTTCTAACAAATGAAAAGAAAAAAGAAACAATTAAAAAAGAAAAATTAAAGAAAAAATAATAAGCAGACAAAAACAAAAAAAAGAAGTGGAAATGAAATAATAAAAATAAAAAATAAAAGAACAACTATCAAAAACTTGAAATGAAATTCAATTCAAACAACTGTGTAAACTTCTAGTGCTCTCTTCAACGGTAATGTCATTACAATGGCATTACATATTACGATCTTTAGTAAGAGGATTAATGATTTATGAGATTTATATGAAGCAACAACATTAACAACAACAACTAAACTGATATTTAATTGATAGCTTGTTCCGTCATTTGAAGACATAACGTTTCCAATTGAGCGAGACTGTTTATATCGTTTTGAGTATTATTTGTTGCTGTTGCTGCTGCTGCAGTTATTGTTTTTGTTGTTGTATGTGATGTTTTTGTTAATGTTAATGGAATAGGTGTTTCAATCACGGGTAGTAAACAATTTGAAATTGTGTTCTTAACATTTGCAACGTCACAAAGCAGAGATGGTGGTGGTGGGGCGGCTGCTACTGCTGCTGCTGCTGTTGACGGTGATGATGATGATGTGGATGTAGATGATAAGGTGGAGGTTGTTTTTGTTCCAATATTATTACTACATATAGTACAATGCATTATGGCACCATTGCCACCCGCTGTTTGATTGTTGTTGGTATTACAACATGCACTACCAACAGCAGCAGCTGCAGCTGCCAATAATTGTAATTGCTGTTGATGATGTTGTAATAATTGTTGTTGTTGTTGTTGTTGCTGCTGTTGTTTTACTAACAAATTATTATTAATAATGGTTGTATTGTTGTTGTTATTTTTGTTACTGTTATTATTATTATGACTGCCATTGCATGTTATTAATATTTGTGGTGTAGAGGGCGCTTGTAGTTGCACTATTAATGAGGATTGATTTGGCTGCTGTTGTTGTTGCTGGTGTGTTTGTATACCTTTAACAATATTATCAGTACTAACCGTTGCAGTAACCCCGATATTTATTCGATTATTATCCGATTGTTGTTGCGTTTGCTGCTGCTCCAATGTTGAGGAAAACATCACATGATTGCTATTGACTGAGGTGAGGCTGGTTTTTCTACGTTGCAATTGCGGCTTATAACCTTTTTCAATATGCAAATCATCTGTTGTCTCGGTATTGGCAACGTGCAACATCCCCTGACCTGTTCCTGCTACCGCTGGTATTGTCGTCTTAAAAATCATTTTCTGCGCTTGTTGGGGACCACCTGCTATCATTGTTAAACTGTTAAGGGAATGTCTATGCTGTTGGGTGGTTAAGCCCGATGTTGTTACTGTTGTTGTTGTTGGATGTTGCGAAGGTATGACGTTGGAATTGCGCTGCTGCTGCATTGGCGGTGGTGGCGGTTGGAATTGTAGATGCTTTTCAAAATTACTAAACGGTGAATTTTTATACAAAATGTTGTTGTTGCTGATGCCATTGTTGTTGTTAATATTATTTTTATTATTGTTAACATTGTGGGCAGCACTGTGATGTTGTTTATCATAATCACCGGTTTGTGGTTGCGGTTGCTGCTGTTGCGGTAAACAACCGCTTAATTGGAAATTCAGCAAATCATTGGAATTTTTACGATAATTAATACGATCATTGCTACCATTCTTCTGATCACCTTTACGTGACTTTCCATTCCATCTGAATAATTTTTATAATTTTATTTTATTTTTTTTCATTAGAATAAATTACTTACCTCGATTTATTTAGGCTGCCATTACTCGCATTTTTCGGATGATGCATCATTTTCGGAGCTACCGACATTTTCACTTTCGATAGTTTGAATTTGTGTTCCTTCAATTGATTGATTTGACTAAGAAAGGCTTCATTGTGTAGCATACGATCGATAATCCATAACAGTACACTTAAGGAGTCATCATCCACCAAAGCATACGGATCTTTATAAGCAATCGAACAAACTAAAACAAAGGAAATGTTTGGAAGGTTAATATAATTGTAAATAAATCTTAAACGCCCTCCACATATATATATATATAAACATATAAAAAATGATCGTGGCAGGTACATTATTACGCCCTTTAATAGTTTCTGTATTTCGCATCGCGTTTTAAGCCTTATAAAGTTTTCTTTACATTGTGGGCGTATGTTATCCAATCCCGCCCATTTTTGGACGTCAATGGACGGGGTAATTGTACATATTTATACAAAATTTCATCATCATAGCACGATTTTTGTGGCAAATAAATAGATTTTTATCGCTTGAGAGGCGTGGTTCTTGACTGATTTTTCTTTATTTAAATGACGATCTACTTACACAAGTGTCTGTACAAAGTTTCAGTTTAGTATCTTTAAATTTACGACCATGAGAATAACAACAATCAGACAATTACGCGTATACCCGGACATTTATGTCTAGATCGACTCAGACATCAAAAATGCTGATCAAGAATATATATACTTTGTAATGAGTCTGATGATTCTTCTGCGTGTTGCCAAAAAAAATGACATACTAGGTATACCATAACAGCTTATGTGGAGGGTGGTAGTTAAATCGGATAATTTTTGAGAACGTACTCATATCAAAAACTCTCAAAAACAGTAAAGCGACATTCTCCTCATCCGCATCAATGGCTTTCATCGGTGTCAGCACTAAATTGGCCAATTCATCTAAGGCTGCCTGCAGCTTTATCTGGCCACTTAGAAGCTCCTGTTCCATCCTTAGCAGATTTTTCCCCCTATCGTGCAACTTTTCTATGCACAAAGCCAATTTGTGGGAAGCTCCCTTGGTTACACCTAAATTGATTAAATAATCTTCCGTTATTTGCAACGTATTCTCATAGGTCATCTCCTTGAACAGGTCCAGATATTTATGTAAACGCAATGATTTCAACCACAGCCCAATACTGGACATGCCAGCATTGGGATTTTGAAATTTAATATAATTCGGTTTAAAGTCATCCAGACGGGTGTCGGAACCGCTGTTCGTCAACGAGTTGCGATGATGTTCGATCGATAGCGAATAACTGCGCGGTTTATTAGCAAATTGTGCCAGATTTTCGGTAGAATTTGAATAATTATCGCTGACCGTAATTACGGAGGAATTGGACGATGACGTGGATGAGAGAAATGTTTGCGTTGTTAAGCTGTTGGAGCGTCGCGTCTTCAGAGCGCCCAGCTTACTGTCCAAACTTAAACGATTGAAACTTAAATGATCGCTATTATTACTCATCAACATGGCCGCATAACCCATTTGCTGTTGTGGCTGCAATTAATTATTAATGAATATTTAATCTTCTTCAGAAAAATCCCAATCACATGCCACCACCCACCTGAATTTGCCCCATACTGTTGCTACTATTACTGCAGCTCTCGTTCGTTGTGGGCTCAAAGTCTAAGATTTCGGTGCCGTTCTTGGAGAACGACGTGTCCGATATATCCTCCACTATACCGCTGATATTGTGACTGGCGCCTGAAGCAGTGCCTCCATTGCCAATGATATTTATGATGGGATTGCTCACAGCATTGCTACCGCCTCCAAACAAATTGGAGGAGTTGGAAGAGTTGGATGTAAGCGAAGTACCCGAATTGGTGGCGGCCGCTGCCGCCGCAACACCGCTTACCAAAGATGAGGCATTAACATCGGATAGATCCAAACGTGCCGGGCCAAGGGAGAGACATAAACTATTTTGACTAGAAGCTAATTCGTTTAGAGTAATACCATCAAAATTATCACAGAATTGATCCGCAACACCGCCGTTTGTTGACGACGTCTTCACCATCGTCGACCAACAATTGTCCGCTTGGCTTTTCGTTTGTTGTTGATGTTGTTGTTTACTGGGCGGTGCAATCGTTTGCCAATCGGAATTGCGCGAAGACACTGACGATAGCGAAGAGCAAGACGATATTGAACCATTATAATTACTTGAGTTAATGCCCGTGGAAGAGGGTAAGGTGGCAGTGGTTGCATTTGATGCGAATCCTGAAGTAGTCAAATTGCCACCACTGTCACTTAGATTGTGTTGTTGTCGCATTGTGGTCGGTTTAGTCATGGTTTTAATGCCCAAATTTAAAACGGGGCAACTTTTGGCGGTATCGGGCATATTCTCCTCAAAATGGCGCAACCAATCGTTAAGTGTTCTAAACAAGAAGAAAATAATTCATATAAGAAAATCTAAACCTTAAAAACTTTCCACAGTGAAACGGTGGGCGTGGCAGGTATATGTATTGTACTTATTACGTAGGTTTTTGTAAATTGTGAGCGTCTTTTATACGACCACGCCCATCGGTGGATGGGATAACTTTGGATATAAATACCAAATTTCAAGTTTATAGGTCAATTTTTGTGGCAGATAAATAGATTTTTGTCGATTGTGGGCGTGGCTCTTGAACTATTTTAACCAATTTAAATAGCAAATTATTTGTAGAAACTAAAAGTCTCTGCATAAAATTTCAGCTCAATATCTTGGAATTTACGACCGTGAAAGTAACGGCAACAGATGGACGTACGGACACAATGTGGAGACTATAAATATATATATGTAAAGTTATATAAAGTTCTTACTAACCGACGATCTTCATTCAATACCGCTGGATGGATGAGCATATATGAGAATATTTGTTGTACCACATCAATCGGTACAATTTGTCCTAAAGCATCTTTAACCGTTAATGGGATAAATGTCATGTAAACATATTTTGCCTCCTCATTGCCAGGTTTCAGCAACGGCAGCATATTTAAAATTTCATATAAAATTTCCCCCTTTTTCCGCTTCTCATCTCTTTGCATTACATTCGCTGTCAGTTGAAAATCTGATCCATAGCAGGGCATAGAATCTTTGTCTGTGGTACGGGTATGAAGTGTGGTAGGGTCGGCAGCAGTGCCATCCAGTAGATGAGCGGTCTTATAGGTTTTCAGCAATTTTAGCAGATAGGTTGGATTGTTGGCATTCATGTCTATCACCACCGTACTGAGATTGGTTGAGCAAGCCATTGTTTGTGTCAACGTGTTGTCAATGGAATACTGTAGAAACTTAAGACTGGAATATTGTAATCGTTTTAGCAGAGCATACATAACCACGGTACGTTCACAACTATTCCATTTCTCAAATAGATTCGTTACGGTGTTTACTTGTTCGGAAAATAATGAATTCACGGCGGTTGTACTATTGCCACCGTTTGTCATATTCAGTGTGCTATTACTCAGACTCAAGCCATTATTAGATGCGTCCATTACTATGCAGCTACCACTGGTGGTATTACCACTAGTACTTGATGTTGTGGCGTTCGTTTCAATTAATGTATTGTACCTCATATTCACTGACCCAATTCGAGTTTTTTATTTTTATATTACACCTATAAACATGTATGAGATTTTTATCCTTATGAGTGTCGTTGTAAAAAGAGGGCCAACCGGCACCCTTTTTTCATAAATTTGATAACAAATTTAAATGGAACTAAATTGATTGGCGCCCTCTTTCGCTCCCTCTTTCGTTCCTTTATTGGCCAGTTATAAAGCAGTTCTGTAATAAAAAGAGAATTACTGTAAAATGAATTTGTATTTCATATTATTCACATTGCATTTGCCATGACTTTTTTTTTGTTAAGATTTGTCCACAATTGGTTCAAAACAAAAAATTTTTTTTTTTGTTAGTTGTACCTTGAAACAGTGTTTTAAGCATCAGCAGAGACTTAGTTGATTTAGAAGTCTCTGGTCTCTAGCTTCAGTCATCATTCGTTTTTCATGGTTAAACGTATGTATGTGTACCAAACCCACAAACCGAACGAGAATACAAACAGTTACAAATCAAAATGCTTTACATGTACATCGCGTATGGAGGAAATAGAGATGATAAAAAATTTTTTTTTGGAAGTTATAAATAAATTTTTATGCCTTTGTTACTGCTCTACTGATAGATTATCCCGTTATAAAGATGACAAGTTCTATATGTTTGTGTGCATGTTGTAATTAGAAGGTTAGCACACACAGTCATAAATTGTCTTCTCATTATACCGTAATTCGTTTGTTGTTATTTTTGTTGTTTTTGCCATTACATCTGACTTTTGCGTTGTGTGCTCTTTTTCCTAAAATTTCCTTTCCAATCTTTATTCCTTTCCAATTATCACATGAAAAAAAAAAACAAACACTGCATCATGTTGCAATAGCAAGTACAACAAAAACAAAACAAAGATGAAAAGAGATGCAAGTTAGATGTCTTAAATAGAAATTAATTAATGTGTTATACACAATTACAACATTACAATAACAATAGAATTGATCGCAGTTACGGTTTACTTACTATACGCTGCTGTTTTATTTCGTTAACTTTGACGCTACACGCTTTTATTGTAAGCCTGACATCTGACTGTACGATACCCAAAATTTTTTGACGTTGACCGAGCAGCGAAACCTTGAAAATTTACTTTTATTTATATTTTCTTTTCAATTTTTTGTTTTGCAATATTCCTTCAATAATTAACTTTTGCGTATAAATTTCCACCAATCATCTGATTACATATACATTCATTAATGTAAAGCACATACAAATTAACACATTTAATTTTCTTTATACACATTTATAGACATACATATATACATAAACATTTATTATTTTATTTTTAAGTACAAATTGTAAAATTTTTTTGTGAACTTTCATTGGGACATTATTTTTATTCTCTGATTGTATGATTATTGACAGACCACAAACAGAATTATGTCTTTTTTTTCTTTTGTTTCATATTTTCATCGCACACCTCAATGCCATAGGCAGCTCTTTAATTGAATACACTTTCTACTTAATTGTAATTATCAATTTATTTTTTCTATTTTCTAATAATTTCATTAAACCACACACTTAGTAAAACTATTTTCTGAATTTTCCTCATCAATTTTATGAAATTTTCCAGGAAATTTCTCCGTTAATTATTTAACTGTTTCGTATAATTTTTTTTCTCGGTTGCAAATATCAATTTCCTTACCGTAATGTCATTGCAACTGTGACAGGGTTGTTTCAATTCTTATTTATAATCAGAAAAGTTTACTGTAAATGTCCCATACAAAATGCAAACATTGTAGCAGAAATTTTTCAAATGATGCAAAAATGTACTTTATTGGGTCAGAACACATAGTCTGCATGTATATTGCATTATTTGGTCATAATTTCAAAACATAAGATTAAATAATGCTTTGATAGATAATTATTATATTTATATATATGTCTATTATTCAGTATGTTCTGTTTGGTATTTTTACTTTACAATAATTTAACTAACATCCCTGTATTTTATTATGTATTTCCTTTTATCACTAGTTATAGTGCATTTGTAGATTACAATGATAACATTTTGTGAAAACAAATTGACAATATTAGAAAATTATTATTTTAATGAAATACATAGTATAAAAATATGTAAAACGATTGATAATAATGATAAAATTGATATATAATAAGGATTCGGTAAATGTGTTTAATTTATTAACTAGAGGATAAAAAGCAAAGAAGGTAAACTCATCTATTAATAATAATACCTATATACATATGGAGAAATACTTATCTATTGAATATTTTGCAAGATGTTTGCCTCCCAGGAATCACAGAAAACAACATTTCTAGAGCAAACTAAGGCTGCTCGGGAGGAAAGAGCTTTAGAAAAACGCCGTGAACTGGCAGCAATTAAATTGCAAGCTTGTACACGAACATTTCTGGCACGTAAACATTACCAGCAACGTATTATGTGAGTTTTACAGGTGCGACTATTTATTAAACCCATGTTTACATGTGTGTTTGTAGTTCCGATTTTGATGAATATATATTTTGTCCATGTGATGATATTAAGGATATTACTACTACTAAGGAGGTTTTAAAACCTGCAGCAATGGTGTATTCAGTTGTTCAACGATTTCTGTCACAATTCCGTTTAATTAAATCCGACGAACAAGCACAAGAACGTTTCGAGTCCCTATGCCGTTATCTCAATAAATCCATAGAAGTTGAAACACCCAAATTATCGTATGCAGCATTATGTTTACAGAAGGACAAAAGGTAAATTTTTAATATTTCAATTAATTATTTCATATACGAGGTTAAAAATACTTTTGTTTAAGTCTTCCTTGGATTTCTCACATCAAGTTCATACTAAATTATATTTTGCTATTGCTTGAAGACATTAAACCGGGTATATATAAATCAAATTTCTATGGTAATTTCATTTAAATTAAAGAGCAAATATTTTATTATTTTAGAAAATCACGCCAACAGTATAACGTTGGCGTTGATGTTGCGAACACTCATTGTATTTACTTCACCAAAATCATGGGGCATTTTAAAGTGTAAACAATTCGAGAAATTACAGCCAGTCATGCAGAAAATTTGCTGCAACATTCAAGGCAATCTTGTGCAGAATAACTTTTATAAAATTATGCGGGTATACAATAATTGAATAGATTTAGAGATTTATAGTTTATGCTAATTTTTTTTTTATGAATTTCTAGTCGTTACTGTTAAAGGGCACTCTACGCGAAGAATTAATCTTGAAACCGGTTTCATTAAAAGCTATCATGACTCTGTGTGCACGTCCCTTAATTGATGGCGATTTTTCGCGTAATATTTTGTCACAATTTTTGCTGGAAATTCTATCAGTACCAGCTTTAATTTATCATCTCAATACCAATGCCCCCGAGTGTATAGAACAGTTAACGTCACTACAGATTTTAAAACGTGTACTCAGCATAGCACAAGATGTTAGTTGGTATAATGATTACGGGGCACAAATGCCCGGCACCAGATGTTTAGCTTTTCTTGCTAATATCGTTAATATGTTTAACATCGAAACGCTTAATGAGGCCAAATGTTTAGCTTATCCATTCTTTACGGTAATATTTTATAAAAAATATTTTCATATATTTTATATACCCCGCCTTAGAACTTCTTCCCACATAAAGCTTTAATTTTAATTA
This sequence comes from Crataerina pallida, assembly GCA_949710015.1. Taxonomy (NCBI): domain Eukaryota; kingdom Metazoa; phylum Arthropoda; class Insecta; order Diptera; family Hippoboscidae; genus Crataerina; species Crataerina pallida. Next base: position 21,708,928 of record OX453292.1, on the reverse strand, counting down.
AGATTTTTTTATGGGAAAAAATCCCAATTTTTAATGTTTTTTCACAAAATTTGATGAAAAAAATCGAAAAAGCATTTTTCGCACCCCTTGTTAAGGAAAGATATTTCAAGAAATTATTTTTATGGCAAAGCCTCTGCATTCTCTGCTGCAACTCAACTAATTGTAGCATAGTTTAAGGAGCCAAGTGGTGTAGCGTATTCAATGATTGGTTTTGATCTATTTTAACATTTTGTCATATTTATATAGCAAGTGGCTTGTTTATTATTTGAGAGCATACCAAATACTGTGGCCACCACCAAAGGTGTATTTACGCAATGGCATGAATTATTGGGCTGGTATACTCCCTCATCAGAGCCAGCACAAAATCAAAATGTCTCTCTTATGAAGCGACAGTTTCATATGTTGTGGGGACATCGTTGCCTGAAATTGCTATTAAGCGATACACTGAAAGAAATCAATGCGAATTGTGAGCGTATCGAATTCCAACCACCCAATCAAGCCTCTACGAGTAATATATTACGTAGAGCCTTGGAACGTAGTGCTACCAGGCAAAATTTAAATAAAACCAATAAATCTGTAGTATGGCGTCGCTTGGATACGGCCGAAGTGATGCATGTTTCACGGGTGTGCGCCATGTATTATGCCGCGTTGAATACATTGTCTCAATTAAAATTGGACATATTAACGGGGATTTGTTATAATGACAATGTGATTTATGATTTGTGGTTATTTGTGGCGTCGGTGGGTCCGTATTGTGGTTTGCGGGAGTTTTTGGAATTGCTGAAAGGCGAGGAGGCTGTACGAAAACCACAAACCTGCATGTTAATGCTATTTTGTGATTGTATGACGCATTACGTAACGTGAGTTTTTTTTTTATAATTATCACAAATCTCGAAATTAATTGATTTTGATTTGTTTTGGTTTATACAATAGAATCCTTGATGAGCATGAAATGTATACGGAACAAAAACCGTTTGTTTTAAATGATTATATAATGTTGACCTACTTCCTGAACAATATTTTATACAAAATAATCAACGACAATATATTGGGTTAGTTGGCTTAGTTTCATTGGTTTATAATTTTTAATGAATTTACTGAAATTCTTTCTTGTTCTCTCTTGTACAGGTGGTACAACAAAAAGCATAATGCAATCACCAATCTTCATATCCTTACATACACTGTTATTATGTTTATATAGGCGTGACACCAGACGTTCATTTACTGCGGCCAATCATTGGCTGATACCGGAAGTGAAACCGGCCACATTCGTAAATGATTTGGAGAAGGGTAAACGGCATGCTGTTATATTGTTGCAAAAAATGCCGCACATAATACCGCATGAAGATCGTGTTAAGCTATTTCGGAAATTTGTACAAAATGAAAAAGCTGTTCTGGGCTTAACGGAGAGTGCCTGTGCATCACCACGTTCAGCGTTAATAGTTGTGCATCGTGAGCGTATTGTGGAGGACGGTTATCGGCAGTTGGCCGCCTTGAAGCCTCACGCTTTGAAGGTTTGTTATATAACGGATTTTTAGAAGTAATATTTATATGTGTGTTGGTGTGGTTTTAGGGTGTCATACGTGTACGTTTCATTAATCAGCAAGGCTTGCACGAAGCTGGCATAGATCAGGATGGTGTTTTTAAGGAATTTCTAGAAGAAACGATAAAAAAAGTTTTCGATCCTTCACTAAATTTATTCAAAACCACTTCAGATCAACGTTTGTATCCCTCTCCAATATCCTATGTGCAAGACAATCATTTGCATTTGTTTGAGTTTGTCGGTCGTATGCTGGGCAAAGCGGTTTATGAAGGTATTGTTGTAGATGTACCGTTCGCCTCGTTCTTCTTATCCCAGTTGCTCGGTCAAACGCATCAGGTGTTGTATTCATGTATGGATGAGTTGCCCTCGTTGGATGCGGAACTGTATCGCAGCCTAACCTTTATTAAGCACTACAAACAGGATGTCACCGATTTGAATTTAACATTTTCGGTCGATCAAGATGTTATGGGTAAAGTGGTTACTCATGAATTGCATCCGGGTGGTAAGGCGCGTACTGTCACCGATCATAACAAATTGGTGTACATCCACTACATGGCCTACTTTCACATGAATACTCAAATTCGCGAACAAACTCAAGCCTTTAATCGGGGCTTTCGTAGCATCGTCAATCCTGAATGGTTGTCATTATTTTCACCTCCCGAATTACAACGTTTAATATCAGGCGATACTGTTCCATTGGATTTAAAGGATTTACGTAAACATACTCAATATTATGGCGGTTTTCATGATTCGCATCGTGTCGTGAATTGGTTGTGGGATATTTTATCGAAAGATTTCACCGAAGAAGAACGAAAATTATTTTTAAAGGTATGATTTTCATAAATGTTACAAGACATTGTTATTATTATTATACTCTACACCGCATGTGTAACTTCTAAACGTTAAATGCCACACTAACCTTCAAGTTAGTTACCACTTGATTTAGAATCAAAATCTGAAACGATTTAACCATGTCCGCCTGTTTGTCCTTTATGCTTAAGCTACATATCGAATTTTTAAAGATATTTCCATGAAATTTGGTACAGGGTTTAGCTTAAAAAGGAACGATGGTTCAAATTTTACCATTTTTAGAACCTCTACCCATATAACGACCTATTATGAAACAAATTTTTATATAGCAAAAAAATCACAATTCTTAATATTTTTTAACAAAATTTGGTGAAGAATAGTTAATGAGCTTTATATTTGGCTGTGACAAATTTCGACCTGATCGGACCATTTTTAGAAAGCCTTGCCATGTAATGATATTTTAAAAAGTAACCTTAATAGCAAAACCTCGCCTTCACAGAACCTTAATAGATACTAATTGTAGCATAAATTAAGGAGCTAAGTGGTATAGGGTATTAAATGGTCGGGCTTAACCGACTATAACATTTTCACTTATATTTCTTTTATATATATTTCTTAACACAGTTTGTAACCAGTTGTTCTAAACCTCCACTGTTGGGTTTTGCCCATTTGGAGCCGCCCTTTTCCATACGTTGTGTAGAAGTGGGCGATGATGAAGATACAGGCGATACTATTGGCAGTGTTATACGTGGTTTTTTCACTATACGGAAAAAAGATCCCATGAATCGTTTGCCCACCTCGTCTACATGCTTCAATCTATTAAAATTGCCAAACTATCAAAAGAAATCCACGTTAAGGGATAAATTACGATATGCTGTTACCAGTAATACAGGTTTCGAATTATCATAATTATAGAATTACTACAATGCAGTAAACATATTATTGTTATGGAAAGAGGAAATAAGTAGAACAGGTTTTATCCAAATACTGGATATGGATTACCGGGGTTCTATTGTAACAAGTGCAAATGATTTAGTCGGTCAAGCTTGACTATATAATAATACCCTACATTACAAATTATGTGGACAATCAATTTAGTTGTCAATTAACTCAAAAGCATTGCCATACAAATCATTTCGTGACCAAATATTGTATCGGAAGGGGTTTTAAAAGTGGTCTCATCGAGTTTAAATTTTTCACAATCAATTATTAAGCTAAAGAACTATTCTTCACCAAAAAATTTGTAGAATAATATTAAAGATTGCAATTTTTCCCCATATAAAAACTTTTTAAAAATAAGAGTAAGGGATAGGAAGGGGTTCTAAAAATGGTTTAAATGGTTTAATTTGAACCATTTTAATATATTTTTTTTAGGTCAATACAGCAAATTTCATTAAAATATCTTAATAAACACACAAAGCTGTACACAAATTTTTAAGGACAGACAGGCGGACTTGATTAAATTGATTCAGATTTTAAATCTGAATCCGATCTGATTGATATACTTAAAGGTGAGTGTGGCATTCAACCTTTACAATTTATATTCATTCGCACAAACTTAATGTACCTTTGCCACAAGGATTATTAAGGTACAGTGTAAAAATAAAAAAATCCTTTTCGTTATTTTTTTTTTTTTAATTTTATTTTTAGTGACGATGAGGTAGACATTTCATGTATATATGTTTTGTATGTTATAGCAACATATTTATATAAATAACTTCTCTGTATATAATCTAACAGTTACATATCAAACAATCAATATATTACTTGTATTAGATATATATAAGATATGATCACGATCACGAATCTGTGTATTGCATTATTGGTATAGTCGGTATTATTAAAAGATTCACTAATATATAAAAAAACTGTGATATGTTAAGAGTGTAATAAGAGAAATTTATACGAATAAACCTTATACCACCACAACTGCATCTACTACTACTACTATTACTAGTACTACTACTACTACTACTACTACTACCACACACACACACACACACAAACATATATTGTACCAAATACATTTATGTATTATCACATAACGGATTATAGAAAAATAGTCAAGGTTGATAAAATTATGCAAAAAGTAGTATAACAAATAAAAAAATTGTATTAAATATAAAATATTGTTTAATATATATTATATATGTACGAGTATGTATAAAAATAAAATCAATATACTGAGAAATGATCAGTAATCATAAAGTTTGAATTTTTCAATCTTATTGTTGTACAATATTCAGCTGGAATGATTTGATTTTGAATTGGGAAAGAAATTTGAGTGCATCCGCAGTCATTTATTTTGTAAATACTTGCATTTGTGTGATAACAATGAACTGATAAGTTTTTTTATTGGGTCGCCAATGATTGGCTCGAGCTAATTTCTTAACGTCTGGTCGTCGGTTAATGGTTTTTATTTTCACAAATCACTTGAAACTTGAATATATGCTACAATGACTCAATCCGTATATGAAATTGGAAACATCCGCATTCACCGGAAATAGTTAATGGAATTCTTCAAAAAAAAAAAAAAAAAGACAGATAGGCAGACAGACGGACAAAAATATTGAAAAACGAAACAAATAAGGTTACAAAATCATTGGTATGACTAGGCACTTATCGTGTAACACATGTAAAAAGGAAGAAGTATTCTTTGAGTGCTGCATTATTAAGATGCAGAGCACGAGCTCTCAATTGTAATTTTAGTCTTATTACACATTTTTTGGCACTTACCCAACCACTTATCAGGTTATAATTATTTTTTTAATAATTATGATTCCTGCAGCTGATCTATAACAATACAAAATTTCTAACGGTTTAATATAATAATAATTGTGCGGTTGTGTTAAGTTGGCACCAGCCAGCAGCTATGTTACCGTTTTGTTATGTAGCAAATAAAATTACTTTTGATATTTGCCGCTATATATATATATTGCTTATTATTGTATTTTTATTTAATCACACTCATAAACAAATTTGTTTAGTGTCTAGAGAAGGAGAGTATTAGAAAAATGATCAGCTAATATGTTCCACTTTATGTGAGTAATTGAAAAAGTGTTCATTGATCTGAAGTGTCGCCAGTTTTGTTATAACACTTCTTATTATTGTTGTTATTGTTGTGTCCTGCTGTGCAAGCACATTTGACCCTTATCTTCCTTTCACACATTGTTCCCTGTCATAATTGTTTTACTTGTCGGTATGGTTACTCTTAAAAATATCTGAAATTTTGCCGACCTGTGCGTCATTGCCGCCACCGCCGCCGTATAATTGTATGTAAGTGTGTGTTTATTGGTTTCTTTACAATATGTTGTTATTGTTATTGTTGTTACTTCGTAATGAAATCAGAACAAGTGTAGCCTTATAAACATACACAAACACAGATGCACACATCTGTTGCATTGATGTTAGAATGTGTTCAAGTTCAAGGTTTTGTGGGCTGTTGAAATTGGCGCCAATTTTATTACCATTTTATAGGTTTAGGTTATATAGCCTTTCTTTTGTGTATTTTATTCTTTGTAGTTTTTATGACATTTTGTTGTTGTTGTTGTTGTTGTTGTGAATGCAGTCTCTTAAGCGATTTTTTACGCATAATGGAAAGTGTTGAAATTAAGTACATACACTTTTAGTTTTTGCACGCAATGGACAAAATCGGTCAAAAGCCACGCCCACAAAAATCTATTTATCTGCCACAAAAATTAGGCTATTAAGTTGAAATTTGGTATGTATATTTATAAGTAATCCATTCATAGATGTGTTAAAAATGGGCATGGTCGAATAACAGACACGCCCACAATCAATAAAAATCTACTTATTTACCACAAAAATTGACCCATGAACTTGACATTTAGTATGCATATCCACAGTTATCCCCTTCACCGATGTGTTAAAAGTGGGCGTGATCAGATAGCATACACGCCACAATTTACAAAAAAACATATTCACCATAAAACTAGACTTGCAAGCTGATATGTAATGTATTCACTATTAGAGGACGCAACATATATATTTGCCACGCCCACTGTTGTGTGGGTGGAAGGTATTTAAGATTTGGTCTAAGCCAAATTTAATGTAATTACTTGTTTTTTTCATGGTTGTTTTATTCATTTATTTATTCATTTCAAACAAATCTTATTCAATGGGGAAAGCTTTTCTCTATTTACGTGACTTATTGCAAAATAGAGCAAAATAGTTTATATGTAAGTATAAATAATTATGTACTTGTACTTGTATAGTTTGAGCGCCACTTGATAAGTGACTACAACTACATACATAAAAATAACAAAACGCGACTACGTGCAGTCTCCTACATATAGTCCAATATAAATGTTTAATATATATTTAAGATATTTAAATATCACAAACAAACAACAAAAACAACAAAGTAAATCATAAGGTATAAGTATATAGCGAGTACAGGTACTGGGTGATCCGTGGCAACAATTCTTATCATTACATCACAGAAGACCGCCATCTAACATGATGGCGCCATCTCAACAAAAATAACAAACTTTTGCTTGTTGCAACAAGTGTCCAAAATCAAAACCAAAACCAATCTGTGTGTGTGCGTGTGAGTACATATACAATAAAAAGGAAAAGCAGCAGGGTTGTTGATGAAGTAAAAAAGGCGGGATGGAGACGCATGGAAAATCATAAACTGCACTATGAGCAACACACTCACAAGTTAAATAAAAAAAGTAAAGATGTTTTTCCATTCTTGGCTTCACTTCCTTTAATTTCTTATCTCGATGTTTTTTTTAAGTTTTTTTTTTTTTTAAATATTTTTTCTCGTTTTCTAGCAAATAATTGATGTTTTCACAAGCCCAACACATAAGCAACTATAAGAAGAAGAACGATAACGGCCAGTCTGCAACATCATTCATTACACACACACATACACACACTTGCACACCCAGACTCTCATTTCACAGGTTCAACTCCTGTATTTGGTTAATTTCATGATGCCTTGAGGTTTGTTTAAATTGTCAAACGTAACGCCATCTTATCTTAATGGGAGACAAGTCAGACGCTGTGTGTGTACAGTAGCAGTGACTATAACAATAACTTGCGTCTAGAATTGGAAAAAAAAAGAAAAAAAATGTAATTGAAAACATGTTCCAACATGGTCGACACATCAGTAAATTGGTCGGTCTTCCTTTGAACTGCAGATCTTAACGTTTCAATATTTCCGTACAATCTTTATAAGATTGGTTGAAGCTTAATGTGTGGATGATTAGAAGACAATTATAGGACATTTTTTCTTAACATAAAAAAAATATCACAAGAAGCTTAAAAGAGTTACGAAGATGGTAAAATAACTATATTTAGCTGCGATCAAATCTGTAATGCTCAAAGTGTGAGTGTGGCAGGTACTTAATGATGTCCTCCATTTCAACTTCAAGAAGGCCACGCCTATTTTTTTTACCATTTTTTTGTATTTTTTATGTACAAAATTTTATTTTTTAATGGCTTTAAAAAAGTTTGTCAATTTTGGGCGTGGCATTTGACCGATTTAGCTCCATTTAAATAGAAACCTTCAGGGGATAAACAAACAAAATAATATAAACACCTCTTGAAACGTTAAATAATTCAGCTGTTTTTATCACAAACACTCCCGTCGAAGAGGTCACACCTTTCACCGATCGCTTGTTTTGATCGTCGCAGAATTGGAATTGATATAACACACTGAAATACAACCTAAAAGACTTGAAAGGTAAACTGGATAATACATACGTATGGTGTTCATATTATTTTGTTCATCCCTTATACATACAAATATTTATAATGGTACGATCGTGACGGTTCCAACAATATAAATAGCTTTTCAATAAGAACATAACAATTTTGTATTTAAAGAAAAAAACACAATAATTGAAATAATCAGCTGAAATTTATTCTTCATATATGTAACACGTGTTATATTTAAATATGATTAAGTTGGCAGCGTTAAGAGAAAATGTCATCATAATGGACCACTAAGAAATTGTATTATTGAACAATACATTTATACCGAAGCAGTCTCTCTCCTACATATCAAATTAAATATAAATTAAAAATAAAAGTCAACAATTTCAGCTTGACTTTAATTGCTGACAATATATACTTATCAGACCATACAACTTGTTTCAACATATCTATACCTGTATATGTATATGTAAGCCAGTTAATCTCACTCCAATTGCAGGAAAAAATAAAAAAAAGTAAAGAAACAAAACTAAATCAACCCATAATCAATTCATTGGCGAAACCATACGAATTGAAAACAAGCGTATTAATGACAACAAATGGACCGACCGTCAACATGTACATGCACACGCGATTGTGTAAAACCGCACAGATGGACTGAACAATATTATTCCCATTGCCGAGTTGAAGCGATGTCTGTGCCATTGTCGTTGTCGCAGTCGTTGTCGTTGTCAAAGTGTTTATAGGTTTCACATTAATAACGCTGAATATTCATGGATTACTACCCGGTTGTCGGTGTTCACACAATAGCAGCTTAAGAGTGAGCACCAGCCGACAACTCTGTTTTCTTTTCATTCATGTTTTTTTTTCTTTATTTTGTATCGCTTCAAAGCTTTCTTTCTTTTTCACTCGAACATTCGAGCCGTACGCTGTTGCTGCTGTTTTTTGCTTTTTTGTTTGTTTCCATTGCTTAAAGAATAATTCATTGAAATCTATTTTGGAGGCATTTTCCGGATTGCGGCCACTTAGCCTTAGTCAGCAGATATCTCTGTACAGATATGTCAAAGTGATCGTGAGCAGGGAGCTTCTGCTTTGCTGCTCTACCACCGATCTGCATGCTGTGCTAACATTAATGCTTGAAACAAAACAAAAAACTAGTGCATCAGCCGAAACTTGAATTGGCTGTTAAGGGGCATAGCGCCAAAAAAATCAAAGTTAATGCCGCCATGAAAATACAACACAAAGTCACTAATTTCATGTGTACTTATACAACAATGCATACGCTTGGCGACAATTTTATCATCGGTTTCACATTAAAAATTATTTCAGTTTTTCCAACAAAGCGCTGACATGAGAGAGAGACCACCTTCCTTATGGTTTTTTATATATACATATATATAATATAAATACATATGTATGGGGGTATACAATACCTTTGAGGGTTCAGTGTTTTGTATTATTATATCTATATATTAGTGTAGGGCACAGGAAACAAGTTAAGTTACAACAATTGTGGTGTTCTCCCCATTGTACACGTTATCAAAAAATCTTCCACTAAGATAATAAGAGTAAGGAATATACTAAGTTTGTCATTCCATTAGCAACATTCACAAAGTGGTTCAGCATAAAAAACTAAGTCGTTTCAAACATTTATGTCCGTATGTCCGGATGTCTGTTGGCACTCTCACGCTTTGTAAATTTTAAGATATTAAGCTGAAATATATGATAAACACTCCTAGTTTCTAAGCGTGGATTATAATAAAATTTATTTAAATAAAAATTTTCAGAGCCACGTCTCAAAATCGACAAAAATATATCCATCTGACAAAAGATTTGACAAATGAAGGTGAAATTTGGTTCACATATTTATAATTATCCCATTCATTGATTTACCAAGAAGTGGGCGTGGTTGGGTCACAGAAACACTTACAATCGAAAAAAAATTTAAGAACTTTCCACAAAATTAATTATCCCATTCATTGATGTATTAAAAATGGGCGTGGTTGAATAACATATGCGCGCACAATTTACAAAAAAAAGCGGAAAACTTGGTTTTCAAGTTGATACGTAATACCTGCACTATTAGAGGGTGTAATTATATACCTGCCACGCCCACCCTTTGGATGTAAATGGGGAGGGTGTTTAAGATTTGGTTTAAGCTAAATTTAGTTTTTTATACTTGTTACATTCACACATAATGCATACGTAAAAGAGGCAAGATCAATACTTAACTTTATGACTTAAAGGGTTCATATAAAGGTCCATTGATTTTATTCTTAATTTATTTCCAATAAAAGCAATAAAAGAATATGTCACAGTTTATTCAAAACTGACCATTTAGTATGCTGCGGTAGGCCTAGCAATGACTAAGAAACTGGATAGAATCTTTGCGCAGAAAAGTTTTCCTAAACAAATGGTTCCGCTTAAAGCCCTTAAGTATAGGTATATGTCATTCCATAACTACCTAATATAGGCAAGCTTCTTCTAAATCGATGTAAGCAAAAGCAACCAATTTGATCAAGTGAATATAGCTTTAAAGCCATAAGGTGTTCAAGAAACAATTAATTCAACACTTTTTGCAGATATTTAAAAAGTATAAATGGAAAAGGAAATGCCTTTTTAAAGACCTTTAAGGCATATAGCCAATATCTATTTAAAGCTCTGGAAGGGAAATTAATGAGAAAATTGGAAAAAAGGTTATTCTTGGTCGCTGGTAATTAAATAAATACAAAATGACAAAAACTTATATGGGTTTCCACAGGGCTTATATACAAAATAATATTAAAAAAATATTGTCAGATCTTCGTCCGATCATTAGGCATTCAACATTGTCAACTTAATATGTATATAGCTTAAATGCATACAACGACAAATCCACTACAGCAACATGTAAATTATGGCCATCAACAGCTATTGAAAGACTCCTAAACTGTTAAATATTGTCTTTAACTCTCAAGAGGGAAAATAACAACAATTTTATGATGACAAGCGTTACCACCTTCAAGACCATGAAACAAGACCATGAAGCTGCAGTATAATCGAAATAAACGTCATTGTTGTTACTGGTCTCTGTATAGGGACGAGTGGAACGGCGGCGCCGCTACTAAAATAAATTGTTTGTATATTGTATGTACTTATGAACTAGAGGCGTTGAACAAAATATCTTCACAGTAAATGGTTGTGTTTTGTATGTGATTGGATGGGCGAACATACATACATTTATAAGCAGTTGAAGAAACAAAACAAAAAAAAAAAACTTAATGACCAGAAAAATTATTATTATTGCAATGTTTGAAAAACACTATTGCATAGATAAAATGCATGTATGAATGTGTGTAGATGGGTATGTAATAAAATTAACTGTCGAATGGGTTAATTTTCTATCTAAGTTTTCTATTAAAGTTTATGTATCCATATGGTTCAAAATGCATACTCTCGCGTCTGTTTGTATACAAATACGTATGCATGTATGGGTTTGTAGATCCGGGCTTATTAAACGCCTTTGAAGTGTACTTGACTGTAAAATGAAATCATGCTAAACTTTCCATAATACATATGTGTATATGTATGTGTGAGGAATAATTGGTACTTTTTTTATAGACTAATGGTATTGTTCTTGTTGTTATTGATAGTGACTACATTACGTATCAGCTTGCAAGTCTAGTTTTACGTTGAGTATGATTTTGTAAATTGTAGGCGTGTTTGTTATCCGACCGCGCTCATATTTGGTACATCGATGGTTGAGATAATTATATATACTCGTATTCATGTTAAATTCAGGTTCATGGGTCAATTTTTGTGGTAAATAACTAGATTTTTGTCGATTGTAGACGTGGCTCTTGATCGATTTAGCCCATTTTTAATAGTGATCTACGTACAAAAATTAAAGGTGTCTGTACAAAATTTCAGCTCAATATGAATGACCGCCGTACATATGTACCTGCCTAGATTGACTCACGCTTTCGATTCAGATCAAGAATATAAATACTTTGTAGGATCTCTGACGCCTCCTTCTAGGTGTTGCAAGCTGTATGTCAAACTGAGTATAGATCCCCTTAATATATCTTTTGTGGAGGGTATAATAAAAAGTAAGCTAGGTAAATCTTGAATAGCCTCTGAAATTATTCCTTTACTTTTTTCAATTCATTGTAATGTATAATTATCAGTTGAGTTAAGTTATATTTTTTATATTTAAACAATTATACTTTATATATGGTATATATGTGTACATGAGGCACCTATTTGTTTATTTCATTTTAATGTTTAATAATTTTATTTTAAGTGTGCTTATGTTCGGTGTCACATTTGTTACAATAGTCTATGTAATTAGATATCAAAAAAATTTGTTTAACAAAACCAAATACATGCATACATACCAACAACAATAATAACAAATGCCCGAGAAGGCAGTGTTAATGAATTGAAAAGGCAGAGAAGTGCGCATGCCACATGTTTTGTGTCATAAATGTTCATGTAAGTAACATTTTCATACAAGAAACATGTATGTGTGTATGAGTTCAATAATATAATTATTGTATATAAAAACGATACGCCCCTTCTACAAAGTACATACTTAGAATATGAATTTATATTTATATCCTCCACATAAGATTCTAAGATATACTAAGTCTGCCATTTCATTGGCAACATCCAAAAGGAGGCATCAGAGTCTATACAAAGGATATATATTCTTAATCAGCATGAAAAACTCAATCGCTTTAGACATATATGTCCGTACGTCCATCTGTCTGTTATTGGCTTTCTCATGATTGTAAATTATGAGATATTGAGACATTCTTAGTTCCTGCAAGCAGTTTGCTATTGAAATTGGTTAAAATCGCTTTAAGGCCACGCCTCTAAATCAACAAAAACCGATATATCTGCCACAAAAATTGAGTTATGTAATTGAAATTTGGTGTAAATATGTACACCATTTAGCGATGTGACAAAAATAGGCGTAGTTGAATAACAGACACGCCCATAATAGACAAAAATTTATTTATTTGAGACAAAAATCGAGCTATTAAGTTAAAATTTTGGTAGAAATATTTATGATGAACTTATCCATTGAAATTAAAAAAATGGGCGTGGTAGGATTATAAATACGCCTACAATTGATAAAAACAATTATTCAACGTGAAACTCGACTTGTGACCTAGTACGTAGTACATTATTAAAGGGCGCAATCACGTACCTGCCACGCCCATCATTTGTATATTTATTTATTGTATATATATATATATATAAACTCTTTTGGCTATTCTTCTTCTTCTTTTTGCACATCTGACGTGATAGGTTTGAAAATTGTTGCTGACATATGCCAGAAATATGAATAATTGTAAAAAAATGCATAATTTATAGTTTGAAATATCCAACAGTCAACAGTGTATGGTAAAAGTAGGAGGCGTCATTTGGGAATAAGAAGGTGCGAAGAGGTTTATACCCGGAACCTAAGCTAATCCTAATGCAGCAAGTTGTGCGCACATGTGGGTACGAATGTGTAAACGCGAATAAATGATTAGAAATGATTGTAAACCGTGACTAATATAATTTAGCAAAAACAATGTTTGGGTGTAAAGTACAACTTAACACTTGAACGTGTGAGAGTATTTTTGCTGCATACTTAGCATGTAAAAATATTTTACAGGTGATTAGCTCAAGGCTTGTACTTGATTTGATTTACAATATAAACGACAATGGATGCACCTGGAGATTATCTTTCAGAAATTGAGCAGCTTATGACTAGAAAGAGTGAGACAGAGAAAGCGAACATTTATTTAAGAAAATTTACCAAAGAACAAGATAAAGTTCATTAATCTGCAGAACGACAGGCCGCCGGCGTTAACAAAATATTGTGTGTAGGCATGTTTAAGGAGCTACAAACAATGACACAAATGAAGTGGGTACTTGAATTTTTCTTTATTATTATTATTATTGTTTGTCCTACAAATAAATCGCCAACAAACGCTGTTGAAGCAGAATTCCGTTAACAATAAAATCCTACCGACGTTACAATAAAAACCAAAAAGTAAACATCTGGCTGAAAAAAAAGAAAATAAAACAAGTATGAAAACTAAATTTGGCTTAAGCCAAATCTTAAATACCCTCCTCTTCTATATACAAACAGCTGGCGTGGCGGATATATGATTACGTCCTCTTATGATGAATGTATTATTGTACATACCGGTTTACAAGTCGAGTTTTACGTGGATTATAGTTTTTTGCCGATTGTTGGTGTGTCTGTTAAACCACCACACCTATTTTTAATATATCTATGGATGGAATAATTATAGATAGGCATATAAAATTTAAACTTTTAAGCTCAATTTTTGTAGAAAATAATTAGTTTTTTTATCGATTGGAAGGCGTGGCTTTTAACTGAATTTAATTTTAATTTTTTATTTTATTTAATTAGTGATTTTCTTCCAAAAACTAAAAATGTTTTGTACGAAATTTTAGTTTAATATTTCAAAATTTACAACCGTGAGAATGTCTACAACAGACGGACATACGGACATTTTTGTTTGTCTGCATAGATTGACTCAGTTTTTAATGCTCATCAAGACGATGTATACTGCAAATGGAATGACAAACTTAGTACATAAACGTTAGCATCTTATGTGGAGACACTTAAAGAGGAAAACAAAGACTCAGAACAACAGCAGCAACAGCAACAGCAACAACTAATTGCAACATACACACACCAAGCACATGTGTACACGTAAACATATGTGATTGTTAAACAATATAATTACAATGCAATAAACTGCTGTACAAGGTTTTCCATTCGTAACATATATACATACATACTCATAAATACATAACACTCGTGCGCTTACCATCATAATAATACTGTATGTAGATGTAAAGATAATGTTCTACTTAAAATATTTTGTGCTCTGATTTACAAGGATTGGCACTACGGCTGCTGCCACTGCTGCTGTTTGTTGCTGGTCAACAGTAGTCGCCGTCATAAGTGTTACAAGTGTCACTACTAAAATGTAAAATTGTAAAATTCTTACTCCAGGTAAAACCCTGAAATACTTAAGGAGCCTATTATTCGTTTGTTGCCATCCATTGTTTCCCTTTAATACCCTTTTGTCAATATTTTAATATATAGGATGACGTTGAGTACCTATTCAGTATAGTGTTATTATTGTAATGTACAAAAACAATTAAAGGATAATGTAAATCTAGGCCAACAGCCACTTGAATTTTTCGCACAAAAATCTCCTTTTTTTTTTTATTGTATTGTACATATAACGCGCCCAAAGAAAGCCTTTGAAACTAATATAAAAACAACAATAATAATCACATAAGAAATGTTTATTTTGCAATTTACAGTATATGAGATTTAAACGTTTGTACGCGCCTTTGTTCTCACCACCATACCCAGACTACATACATACTCGTATGTAGAAATAATGCAATACAAAAACCTTTAACCCTGCTTGGTTTACTGAATAAAATGTGTGTGTGAGTATATGAATGTGTAGAAAGTGATACATGTAGTTGTGCGTTAAGTACCTGTTGTTAAAAGGAATTTTATTGTTTTTTTTTTAGTTTCAACAATTGCCCTCCAGCCTTATCTATGACACCCCAACGCAGCAAATTTTGTTTGTTTTTCAAACAATCTACAATCTGTGGTTTTTAAAAATTTAATTGCGGCTTTCTAAATGCAATTTGTGTGACACATATCATATATGATATAGGCACCCAAATGTACGTACATCCATACATTTCAATATATGTGAAAAAATTTGCAAGTAGTTTCTTTTAGGATTAGAGATTGAAAATAAATGAGTGAAAATGTCTAACCCGACCATTTAATACCCTACATCAATTAGTGTCACAAAATTATGCTACAATTGCATCAGTGAAGGCGAAGCATCGCTTTATAAGTCACTTCGTGAAATACCATTATATGGAAAGGGGTTCTAAAAACAGTCCCATCAAGTCCACTTTTGTACAAATTTCGTTTCAACCGATTATTAAGTCAATTAACTATTGTTCAAAAAATATTAAGAATTGCAATTTTTCGCCATATAAAGACTTCCATTTTACATAACTTTTTTTTCAAAAATGGGCCATCCAAGGAGGTCTCTACCTCGATTAATAGATTCTTCATTGAATTTAAATAAAAGGGGCGCAAAATTCTTTTATCTTCAGCTGATTAGGAGTTATAAACATAATATATCCTTTGCTAGAAGTGGTGTGGGGTGTAAAAAAATGGAATAGAGTTTATTGTGGTCAAATCTGGAATACCTTCCACCTAACATAATATATCTATGAGAATGCGTGGGTTTTAACGACCATGTATAGAACTATGCGCCACATTTTTAGTTTTAGGTCACAGTAGAGTAGAACTCAAGTAAGCTTTACTTTCAATCCATTAATTTATAAAAAAAACAATAAAAATGAAAAAATTAAATATTTATTTACACTAACAATTACAGCTTATGTCTAAGTAAAGCAATTAATTTTTCAATTAAATTAATACAATTAAATCCACACAATCACAGCTGCAATTATTATCAATATAATGTTTCTATTTATGTAAAAATAGGTGGTGAGAGTATATCTGAATATACGGACTGACTGACTCTAGCGTTTATTTGTTAGAAGAATAATTTAATACTTTTGATGGTTATAAAACTAAATGTAGAGGATTAGTAGGACTCCAAATATATTGTAGGTCACCATTATCGTGTAATTTCTTTCCATTTTTTATTCATATCAGTGAGATTGAGTGTAAACTAGCTGCCAGCACCCAAGATCGCTGATATGCTAAAACCTCTCTTTTTACAATCATTGGAAGAATTATTATTAGCATGATTGTTATTGTTGTTATCATTGGCTCGATCCCTGTTTGTGTTTGTGTTTTCATATAGTGGTGGTGGTGGCGGTGGTAGTGGCTGCTGACTCGAAGAGGTTTGTAAAAATGCATCATCAGCCATTAATTGATTCAAATTTGTTGTTGGACTTGTTCTGGTTGTTGTTGTTGTATTTATATTTACAATTGTTGCAGTAGTAGTTGTTGGTATAACAGTGGCCTCATCTTGCGGCAACGATGAATCGGATGATGAGTGATCACTATCGTTTATTAAGCAGTCGTGAGAGGAGGTGGCCAAGGTAACGGCACCAGTAACACTTATCGGCGGCAATTCATCATTAATCATTTGGTTTTCATTTTGTTGTTGTTGTTGTTGTTGCTGCTTATTGATAGTCTCAGTCATTGCGGATGAGCGAAGTAACTCATCTGAGACGGACGGTGGTAGTAGGAATGATGGTGGCGGTGGCAATGCTGGTAGTTGTAATGATGGCAATATGTTGTTGGCCAATAATACATTTTCACGCTGAGCAGGTTCTGTATAAATGTGCTGTGACGAGGAGCAGAGTGGTGGGGTAGGGGTGAAATATGTGCACGCCAAGTCGACCAGTGAAGGTCGCAACAGAGTTTGAATATTTTGTTGGAAATGATGCATGAAGGCGACGGATGTTGCAGCTTCACTTTTACAACGATAATCGTTTCCAGCTATTGATAGTTGTTGTTGTTGTTGTTGTGGTTTAATACTATTGCTACTCGTGGCCATACACTCGGTTGGTGGTCGTATACTTTCCAAATTTCTTTCACTACAATAAGCCGTCATTTCCATCGGCCGTATACGCTTTAAATGCGTTGATGAAGTTTCATCATCGACAATTATAATGGTGTCATCATAATAAGGTCTTAAGGTATTATCGCCAGCTATTGCTAAAGATTTAATTGGAGATATATCACAACGTCGAGGATGCAAGTGAGATTGTGAATGAGATTGCACCTCATTGTCTGTTTCGTTGGTGGGTGATAGAGACATTTTCCGTTTACAACGTGATTGACCCGTTTCACGAAAACCTTTAGCAAACGGATTATTATCAATTTTTAATTTGGTGATGCGATCATTCTGTAAAATGTGAAAATAAAGTTCCCATTGAAGCATTTACGTACTTTGTCGGTACTTCATATTTAAGTATTAAGACTTATATACCACTAAATGACAAAACTAAGTACTACATAGTAAAAACACAAATTTAGGTGATTAGCAGATAATGGAACCGTATTTTAATTATTTAGTAATACGTAGTAGTAGTAGGAATAATAATTTTATTCGAACTTTTTAGTATTTTTATTAATCACCGATTACTTCATTACAATAATAGAAAATTTCTAATATTTTGTATTTGAAAATTTACCTGATAAGCTGTAACAGCAACAAATTCGGTTTCAGAAAAAACGAATGCTTGTTGGGGCGCCCATGGTATTTGACTTAAGTCTCCGGTTCTTACTACATAAATTCTCGGCTGATATTTATGCATGCTTGCTAAAACAGTCTGAGAAGATATAACGGAAAAATAATTTATAAATACGAGTATAGTTTAAGGATTATAAAGGGTTTTTCAATAACAACAAAACAATTTTGTATTTTAATATAAATGCATTCTTAAATATTTTTTATGATTTGTTAATATTTTAATTTTATAGATGGTTGGTATTTTTATTAAAATAAAATTTACATATAAGAAATCTTTGGAAATATTTAAAAATTAATTTTGAGTCTTTGAGAGTTTTTACAACGAATTTTCGGCCGTAATTATTGTTCCACCACTTAGACTGTGCGTACTTTGGTGGATAAATTTAAGTTAAAATATTTATTATTGAATGTTCTGTCAGTGACACAACATAATGGTTAAAGTAATGAAAATGTTGCTGCCGTAAGTGTTTTAGCTTAAAATGAGTCAAATCAGTTGATTCTACGTCGTTCACAGGCGAAATTGGGAATCTCTCAAACCATATAATGACAAATTTTACAAAAAGATTTTAACATGTACTTACGATATCAAATTAACTCGAGAACTGAAAGCAAATGATTATTTAAAGCGTTTAAATTTAGGTTTTATTATGTTATGTCCTTATTGAAAAGCCCTTTCATTAGATACAATTCATAATAATTATAATTAATTAATAACTTTTGTTATATATGAATTTCTCAAAATCTTTGTAAACGCATAAAAAGAAGGTATCGGAGACATAACGGAATTAATGTGGAACCCTGAGTCCATCTAATTATTCCTGTCGTTCTGTCTAACTATAAGGAAATCATCTGTAAGGTGGAGAGGTACACTAAGTATGTCAAATATCATTGAGGTGCAAAGAATATTATAATTATTGTATGGGCGGGGTGGTAGATTAGACATGCCCTTAATTTACAAAAAAAAATCGTATTGAGCAAAGAGACAGACTTATAATCTTATAATCTTACAATCTTACAGTATTAGAAAGTATAATTAGTACGTCTACGTCTACTATTTCTATATAGATGTAAAGACTTTTTGGTTTTTGTACAAAATTTCTTTTTTTCAATACTCACATGACCGCTATTATCCAATGTATTGTTCGTTAATTTCACTTTATTAAATAAAATCGGTTGACTTTGCCAATGTGAACCCATAGCAGGACTATCGGGATGTAGATACATGCGTTGAGGTGATTGCGGTTCAGCACCGCCGGCTGCTACCCATTGTGAACCGGAGAATTTATAACGACAATCTCCGATTAAAACCATTTCAAGTAACACGCAATAATTGGTGTCTTCATCCAAGCCACTTATTGACAACCGCATGGATGGAAACATGCGTCTAAAATTAAAAAAAATATATATATATATATATATATAAAAACTAATAAAATATATTGCTCTGTCCTGAAAGGGGGCGTTACACATAATATCATTGTAAATTTTTCATTGTTTTTATTATTTTTTAAAATTTTATTTCATTTTTTTTTTTTTATTATCGTATCTGTAGATGTTGCTTTGATGCTTGATGCTGATAATATGCCATCGATATTATTTTCAGTTTTCTACAAAAGGGCGGGTACCTTGTTCATTTGAGTCATAAAAAATACAATCTATAAATGTACTTTTGTTTGCTAAGCTATACAGTCAGTCATTCTGTCCGTATTACTTACGGCTATAAAAGTGTTTTGTGACTATAAGTATGTGTGTGTGTTATAAAATAATCAAATATACGTTTGTTATTGTTGGTTTATTGTATGTTTCCGAATTCCTAAAGACATGTCTTTCGAAATTTTCTTTCGTTGGTTGATCGAAAGTTGGTATTTTGGCGTTGCTAACAAGGATGCCTTAGTGCCACAGCAGGTGGCCGCCGCTGTGCTTGGCGCCAACTCAAATTATTAACCAAAATACACACAATTGTTGTTATTGTTATTGTTGTATTTGTATTTGTATTTGTTTTTAAGTGTTACGGCTAGTTTTCCACTTATTGTATATTTTCACTTTTTGTTGATTTTTTCATGTTTTCAACTTGTGTTTTTTTTCTCTCGCTCTTCACTAAAATACTAAATGATTAATTGTATTTGAAGGACATAAACTTGTTATATTTAGTATAGAGAGTGATGGAATATATAGTATATATATTTTGTCATTTTGTTTGCAACGTAAAACATCACATCATCATCGTCATCATCATTACTTGCCGATTACAACATTTGGCCTGTTGCAAATGAGAACGCCATTGGCTTCGGTCTTGGTCGCACTTTCTCAAGTTTTGTACACCAAGTGTTTAGAAGGGCACTTGGTCCCCCCACCTGAGTTTCGGTCTGTCTTCTATGCCATGTTCCCTGTCGAACACCATCCTAACTGGAGTACTTTCATCCATACGGCCTAGCCATCGTAGGCGTTGAATCTACATGCAGCGGATTATGTCAATGTCGACAATGTCTATAACAGCTCAAGATTCATTCTATTTCGGAACTCATCTCTCAACAGGTTTTTGATAAAATGGTTTAAAATTTAATTATTGAACCCTTTACTCAACGATTTTATTTTAATTTTCAATTTCTATTAGACCTACTGTCTTCTTTAGTAGTCTTTAATTTTATAATAATAATAATAATCAAAAAAAAAATAAGAAACAAACTTGGGATACTATTTACAGTCAGTGCATAAAAATAAACAGCTTTTCAATAAGAACATAACAATTTCGTAAGTAAATATAATACCGAATAATTAAGATACTGAGTAGAAATCTATTTCCTACATAGAACATATATTATATTTAACTATGAAAAAAATTGATAAAACTTACATTCTAATGTCGATGGTATTTATAAAAATCTTAGTATGTCTATCTTAAATTTTAATCTGTCAGGTTAGGTAATAATTTTACATAATATTTTCAGTTTTAAATTTTTAACGTATTTAATAGTTTTTCTGCTATAATAACGTAACAAATCTTCTCACAATAAATCACTAAACTATAGCTTCCTCTTTGATCTCACTATTCATGAACGTTTCAATTCTCATTCAAATGATTCAATTCTTCCTCTATCCATACATTCGTCTTAATACCCGTAACTTTCAGCCTTTTCTTTTACCTACATATCTACCTAGCTAGCTAGACCTTAACACTGGGTTAGGTAGGTAGGTATTAATAGGGCGTAAAAAGCTTACAGCTTACTTTTGTTGGATGGCTTTGGCACCATAACAAATTGCTTTAATTAACAATTCAAATGAAAACGTTTGAATGTTAAAAATCGGAATTTAATCTATGCCGCCAAAATTAAAACAACAAAGAAAAATATATATAAAACACTTGTTTACAGCTACTAATATGTGGTTGAAGTTGCCATCATTACACGCCTAAAACATGATTAAACATATCTGTAGATTGTTTGCTGTAGTATGAGTATATATGTGTGCGTATGGGTTTGTTTGGTTGTTTTCTAATTAATGCATAAAACATAAGACATTTATAAATGAAACATACCATAAAACATCATGAGCGTGTGTGTGGCATTGTTTAAGTATTCACATATGTGAGAAATTATGTGTCTCAACATGAGAAATTAGTTAAAAATAACTATTGATGCGGAATGGTGGGTAACAAGCGATAGCGAAGAGAAAATACTTTACATTCACATACTTTGGTAACAAATATTTGATTGATATTCAATTAATTTTGATCAAATCGCAATTTAAGATAAAAGCTTAAAAAAATTATTTTTTAAATATGTGTGAAGATATTTCTTAAACAGCTGCCGTTTATTATATTTTATATAATAATGTAAGCGGTAAATAGCGAGTATCACACTCATCTTTAATTATTATACCAAATGTCCATCTGTCCAACCAATTTTTTTTCTTGTAATCAACCTACCAATCGCAATTTTGCATATTTTTTCATTAAACTCGTAAACAGTAATTGTCACACTCATCTTTAATCGTTAACAATAACAAATTTTGTATTAACGTAACCATGTCCATTCATCTGTTTATTAATGTATTTCTTGTAATCAATCTACAGAAAGTAATTTTGGGTATTTTTAAATGAAATTTGACACAGGAATGTCTTTTTGGCTTAAAATAATCAGAATTGAAAATAAACCTGATGGTGCTATTTTTAGAACCTGTCCCTATATAACGTTTATTTTTTAAAACAAATCTCTATATGAAGAAAATTTGCAATTCTTAAAATTTTTTAACAACAATTTGGTGAAGAATAGTTAATTAGTCCAATAATTGATTGTGAAAAATTTTGTCATGTTCGGTTTATTTTTAGAACCTGTCTATCTCTTATAAGACAACTGCGGTTACAACTTAGCCTAATTAGTAGCATAAATAGTAAAATGGAGTACTGTAGTGTATTAAAAAGGTAAAATAGAACCGACTTTAGTATTTTTATACAATTTTCGTCTACCACAAATTTGTATACCAATAAACCTATAAGATGGACGTATAGACAATTGTATTAGGAAATTAGTTCTTCATAAGAATTTTTACCTATTACCTGATATTCGTCACGCCACCAGGATTTACATTTTCTCAATTTTCTTCTATTAGAGTTGTAAATATTTAGCTGTTGTTGCTGTTGTATATTGTCTTATTTTAGTTGACCGGCGCCTTAAACTAATGATGGTGTGCATACAAAAATGCAAACATTACCAGCATTAACAACCGCCGCCTATACCACTTCATGAATTATTTACCTATTTCGTCATTCCTTTTTTGTTTAATGGCCTTAAACAATTATATTGTATGTAGGCAAACCTGCCGATGTTTGCGTGTAGCAAGGTAAATAAATTTTTATATAAAAATTTCATTTTTGAAGAGTTCTTAGAGTCCCGTGAAAAATTTCATGGTTTTTTTTTTGTTTTATCACTTAAATACACACACGCACATACATTCAAACACGTATACAAAGTTACAAAAAAAATTTACTCATAATACCCTACAGTTGTATTAAGTTTCAGGAAATGTTTTTAAATCTCTTTAGCATGACTTTATGAAGCTAGCTTACTTTGGAACAATATAGAATTTTATAAAAAAATTGATAATTTTTCGTACCTTCCGCTTTTTGTTATAATCATTTCGGTGCCAATTTGATGGAATTGCTTCCAAAGGTCATCATTTTGTAAAGTAACTTCAACGCCTGGCAGATTGGGTCGTGGTGGCAAAAAAACATGATGTGGCATTGGTATGGGTAACATTGCTGGAAACGGATCTAAGGAATAATAATAATAAATAAAATATGCAATAGCAGTGTGGGTTTATTATTCTACCTCACTCATTTTCACAGATAAGCTAATTATTAAATTTAAACTTAATGACTGAATTTTTATTCATATAGAGGAATTTGTATCGATTGTGGGCGTGGAGTTTAGCAAATTTTTCCATTTTTATTAGCAATGTAACAATATGAACTTAACATATCTTGTATTTCAGCTTAATACTCGTATCTCAATTTTTGTGACTATAAGAAGTGTGAAACAGATATGCGGACATACGGACATTGTTTGTTGCATTTTTAGGCAAAAAGTATAAAAAAGAACTATTAAACTTTATATAAAGACTATGAAGCCTTTAAAAAAAGCAAAGAAAGCTTAAACTGATAATTAATTATTAATTAAAGTGGGTTTGTCGTGGCATCCATTCTTTACCAAAATTAATTTCGAAAGAATTTTTTAATAACGACATAAAAATAAAATACAAAATCATTAAAATATTCATTTGAAATTTATTCCAGATATATATGACATGTTATATTTAATTTGTTTATACAACCAATGTTCGCATGTTTGCAGTGATCGATTTTGAAAAAATAGAGTCCAATCACACCGCTTTGAAATTCATACCACACCTTCACTTTTTGTGATTGTAACAAAGTTTCTTGAGGCATTATGCTACATTGGGAAAGATGACTTTTCGATGAAGGTCGGGATTTTCCTGAAACTTTAGCAGAGCCCAATTGGACAAATTTCGCGGCTTTATATGATCAAGAATCCTGAATTTTAAGAGTGTAAGCCAAGAAAGTGCTTTGAGAGTTTCCCGGTTGTGAATCGTAATCGGGGAATCGACCGATTTGGCTCATTTCGAACTGAAGTACTTACGATTGCAATATTTTCGATACTTAGACCGGTAAGTTGCTTTACTGGCTTAGAAACGTGCTATATTTAATTTTTGAACTTGAGTTTATTCACTATAGCATATATTGCTTAACTGGTGGAACGATTATTACTATCATAAATTGGAATAAGCGTTCTTAAAGTTGCTTAGAGTGGCGGTAGTAACTTTTTAAAATTTTTTAATAAAAAAGTAAATTTTAACAGACAGTTAATGAAAAACTTTCACGATTGCGTTCTTATTAGAATATGAAATTGTTATGTCCTTATTGAAAAACTCTGTTACAAACCAAATTAATCGTAATTTATATAAAATAATCGAAATAAATGTAAATATCAACATACCTGGTATTCGTTGCATGATCTGTTGCCGATATATTTCCTGAGCAATATGTTGTTGCATTCTCAAGTCTACCAACTCATTCATGGTAATCATTTTTAATGTTGGCAATACCGTATAATTATAATAAACACACTACACTATTTAAATAAATTTTATAAACACACAACTGTCACGCACACACTCAACGATAAAGCGTCAATTTTAACACTTATGTTAATAAGTAAACAAATAATTAAAAAATAAATAAAATGTTGAAAAATCCATTAACAAACAAAATGGGAAAGATTTTCGCAGCTATTACGACATTTAGCGATACTTTGAACATAGAAAGAGACTGCATGTGATTATATGTTATGTTCACATTCGCATGATACACCATTTATTGTATTATCATTTGTTTATTTAACTGGTTTTCATTTCTTTGCTTGATTTTAGTTTTAATTTTAGCGGATAAGAAACCGTCGGCTTTTAGAAAAAATATATATCGTTGAACAAAGATCACTTGTACAGCTGTGCTAGATGGTGTTTCGTTTGATTTTCAACTGAACAAGTTTCTTTAACATTTATACAATAAAACTTCAACTCTACGCTCTCAACTCATCTAAATAGCGCAGCAGCAAGGCAAGCCTCAGAAACACAAAAACAAAAAAAATTAAAATGAACGATCGATTTATATGTTGGTTAAGCGACCAAGATCGGTAAATGATTGCCGCTCTCTCTGCTAGCTCGCTCTTTCTTATTGTATCTGAAATTTCTCTGATTCTGATTGGTTTATAATATGAGTTCATACACCACCTACTGCCAATTTCTCTGTTTTTGTAATAGTAACTCTTCTTGGTGTTATTGCCAGCACCTCATGGGGCAAAGGGTATATTAAGTTTGTAAGAATGTTTGTAATACTTCTAAACGACAAACATCACACTCATCTTTAAAATCTATCGATTTGAAAATCTTTGCCGCCCTTTTTCTAAATGCAATGACGAATACACTAATCGAAGTGCCAGGGTTCTAGGATGGCCCATTTTTAAAAATAAGGATGCTATGTAAAATGGGTTATTATAATTAATAATTATTATTATTAAGTGAGCAATGCCACGCCCATAAAATATATGTTATTGTAAAACTAAAGAATTGTCCAGGTATGGGCAGTTAGTTTCGAACCAAATCCGTACAACGATTTTAGGCTATAGAAAGCGATTCATGGAATTTAAAAAAGTACTTTGCACAATTCTTTAAAATAATAATAAACAACCACACTAAAAAGAAGGAAATATTGTTTTGCTCATAATCTACCAACGGAAGCTCCGATTTTGGTTAAATTTTTTGCAAACATTAAGAAATTTCAGTAGATTTTCGGGGATTTTTGGTTTAATGGGCGTGGCACCACTTATTTGCTTAGGAAAGTGCCTTTTTAAATATATATGATGTTTACTAACTAAACTAACTTAAAAACTAAGTTTAATCAAAATTGGCCAACTGAGTAATACTGGACGCCATCTTTGTCTTATAACTAGTAGCTCGAATTGAATGAATAATATAAAGTCTTCTTTTGATGGAATTGTAATTCTTAATATTTTTTGACAAAATTTGGTGAAAAATAGTTAATTGGCTGAAACAAGTTCGGTTCCGATCGGATTATATTTAGAATCCCTTTCACGCGGTGATTTATATGGCAATACTATTGAACATATTATTACACAAATTGTGGTGCAGGATATTAAAATGTCGACCTTTTGTTGTTTTTTTAGCTTAAGTTTTAAGTGGTGGTGTGTTATTTCTCTCATACAGAGTTTAGAGCATTAAACTGGTTGATATTTTCCTTTCCTACTCACTTTCTATCTCTTTCTATTTTGTTGTAATATTTTTCTCCATTTTAAAAATCACACTCGTCTTGCAGTAAAAGTGCTGAACCTAACGCTTGTGGCTGTTGACTTCCAACACATTTTTATGATTTTATGGCTCCTCCTTCTCTTCTTCTTCTTGTTCTTCCTTATATAAGATTTTTAACACTATATGGTGTTATTTGTTTTTGGCTCTCATACAACTCGGGTTTTTGTTCTCAGCTGTTTTTTTTATTTTTATTTCAAACTCACAAACAATTGTTGCATCAGTCGGCTGACTCTCTAGCTAAATGAAAGCGATTTTATATATATATATATATATATTAGAGTATAAATAAAACGGTAGGAATCGTTATCGTTTTTCATTCATTTTGTGTAATTGTATGTCTATGCCGGTGTTTACAGTTTGATATCTTACCGTGATGGTGGTCTTTGTGGTTTCAATAACATATGTCAGAGTATTTTAAGGTACGCACATAACATAAATATATATATAAATACATACGTTGCGAGTTGAGTTGTTTGTTTTTGTAATGTCGCTGATATGTTCGGTGTATATTCATTTTGTCATGTTTGCCAGGTGAATTTGACAGCATTTCTTATTACCCACCATAAATGTGAATGTATGACTACCATCAGTGTCTTACAACCATTCATTCCATTTGTCGTTGTTCGATATGTTATTTCCTTTTTCGATAAGCCTTTTTTTTCCATTTGATTTCATTTCATATCTTCTCTGCCTCTCTAATATATAACATTTCCAACAAATTTTCTAACACTTGTCATACCATCACTACTATCGTGTAAGTATTCTTACAAGCATGCTTATGGGGTTAAATAAAACTTTGTTAAAAATGTTTATAACGCCCATAAGGAGGCGTTAAAGACTCTACAACATTTGTTTATTTTTGTTCAGCATCAAAAACTGAATCGATCTAATCTTGTAAGTCCGTCTGTTATTGGCATTCTCACGGTTTTTATATATTGAGTAACGTACAATTTTAGTTTATGTACTCAGGACACTATTCAAAATGGGTAAAAGCGATCAAGAAACACGCATCGACAATAACCCATAACAATAGAACTATGAAGTTTAAATTTAACATATATATTTATAATTAACTTATTCATTAATTTGCATAAAATGGGCGTGGTTGGAAAACAGATATGCTTACAATCAATAGTTATCTGCCATAAAAATTAAGCTATGACTATGAAATTTGGTATACACATACACATATATAATTAGCCAATTCATTGATGTAACAAAAATGGGCGTGGTCGGATAATCGACAAAAATCTATATATCTGCAGCAAAAATTGACCTATGAACTTGAAGTTTTGTACACATATTTAAGGCTATTGCATCCATCGATATACCAAAAATAGGCGGGGTCGGATAATAGGTACGTGCACATAATTAATCTCCCTCTAATCTATTGTGTTTCTGATGCAATTGCTCCAGTAATAGCATTGACATTAAACGTTACTTTCAAAGCATGTACTCTGAGACGGCATTATCATCTCCTTAGACTCATGATGGCAACACTAATATGGATTAAATATACGCTTCAAAGATCAAAGATAAAAAAAAAAAGAAAAAAGAGAAATTCATCCATCTATAGCATGCAATGGTGAAAATATTTGATACGGTAAGTGATCTATTTCGCGCCCCACAATAACTTGTGATGCCTTAAGAAAACATATGTGTAATGGAATTTAGTTTTAATTTTTTTTTTTTTTATAAAAAGAGAGAGAAGGTATACACAAAGCAACAACAATAACAAAAAAAAAACAACATAAAAGTCGCGGCTTCTTTATAACTGAGATAAGCCAGCTATTGATCTCACCTCGTTTGGGCAGACAAAGTATTCGGGGCAGCCAGGCAGTCATGCAGTCAAGCACTCAGGCAGTCAATTATATACACGTTCAGTGTTTTTAAAAACCTTGTAACGTATATATAGCAGTTATATTAACCTATAATATAAACTCACACACACACACATGCACACATACACTTATTACATGATTGTTATTTTGA
Source organism: Crataerina pallida (assembly GCA_949710015.1). NCBI lineage: Eukaryota > Metazoa > Arthropoda > Insecta > Diptera > Hippoboscidae > Crataerina > Crataerina pallida. The sequence goes on along the minus strand of OX453292.1, from coordinate 21,680,206 downwards.
ACGTTATAGTATTAGTTTTTCCATTTTGAGACTTAAACGTATAACATTTCCTTGTCATCTAAGTGAATAGGTAGATAGGTAGGTGCCCCTACATAGTGAATGTAAGTCACGTTCATATATAACATAAATGTATTATGAATAGAGGAACATCAGCTTCTGAACTTTTTTTTTTTTCATTTAATATAATAATTACAAGTACTTTGGTTATTGTTGTTGTTGTTTTATTATTATTATTTTTTTTTTTTGTTAATTTGAACATCACTTTCCATTATATTATTTTGGTTTTCTGCTCCCTCACATTGTTGTTGTTATTGTTGTTACTGTTGCTGCTGTTCATTCATTCTCTTTGAAGATTGCCGCCTGTTGCCAGAGATTATCTCCTTATCAATTTTAATCTCAAGTAGTTAATAATGAAGAATCCCTTTTTTTTTTTTGTTTGTCTCCATCCATTCGATCCGATTCTTTATAATGCGTAATTGTTTAGTTGTTCTTGTTATTGTTGTTATTATTCTTACAAATTCACCGATGCGAAAAATTGTTTGTGGTGCTAGATTCATCATCTAATCATACACTTCACTGTCAATAATAGACCATATATCGATAATAATACATCCGCGAAATGCGTTTGAAATTGACCCAATAAACCAAAAAATAAATTTAGCTTGGGCCAAATCTTAAATGTCCTCCACATCTGTATACAAACAGTGGGTATTATGATTACTCCCTGCAGTAGTCATTGGATAAGGATAGATATGTGTATCAAATTTCATTGTCATAGCTTAGTTTTTGTGGTAGATAACTAAATGTTTATCAATAGGGGGCATTGCATTTAATCGACTTTACTCAAATAAGTTTTTATAACAATCTGAGCGCACAAATTAAAGGTATGTGCATAATATCTCAAAATCTCAAGATTTTTGTCGATTGGAAAGCATGGCCCTTGACCGTTTTTATCCAAATATTCAATTATGATGATCTGCAAGCAGAAACTGAATCTTGTCTGTCTAGTCTGTCTTGTCTGTCTTGACTATCCTTACGAAAACTCAAAAATTTAATTTAAATTTTAGAAAGCCAACAACAGACAGATATATGGACACCCGGACATATTGTGTTTAAATTATTTTTTAGTTTTTTGAATATAAAGCTTTTTAAAGTTTCTGATGCCTTCGTCTCCGTGCTGCAAATGAAATGACAAACTCAGTAAACCTTAGTATCTTACGTAACTATAAGATAACAATAAATGTTACAACTATTAAATGATGACTCACTAATGATTTATGAAATAATCAACATATTATAAATTTCATTTCGTCAGACTATATATTTATGGTAAGATTGTAGATACACAAGAGCTGCTTAGCAATTCATAATATGTGAAGATACGCACCCCTTTAAAATGGATCATAGTCTTTTAACTTTATATGAAAAATGGGTTCATTTGAGTACAGAGTAGGGTAGAGTATGAGTAGTGTCAGATAAATTTTTGTTACTGCTATAAAAATTTAACAGCAGATACTGCGAATAACTGTGCAACTTATTTGTATACATACATATGTACTGATTGCATAAGTTAAGGGCAGTTTATGATGCTTCATCTTTAGCAACAATGTATATTACCCTCTATATTTAGGTGCTGTTGCCGCTGCGTTGGTGATGGGTTGTAGTGAATCATATACCTTTAAATGAGCACTCGATCATGTTAAAGTGAAAGGGACACATATCAACAGAGATTTTTATTTTAATACATAATGTTTAACTTCAAACTGGGATTTTTAAACTGTACATAAATGTTAAAGGTATTCTATCATAAAGTAAAACTTATTAAAGGTTCAAACTTTCTATTAAAGTTAGTGTATCTTTTAACTGACAGATTTAATAACTCACGCAATATATTGTATAAAAGTTTTATGATATGCACACGAAAAGTAAACAAAATTAAAGGGACATTGATTTGTGACCAAATCATTCGAAATATATATATACATACGTATATATAGCCATTTGCATTTCAGATATCACATCTTGTTAATGTAAGCCCATCATCATTTATTTTTTATACCCTGCACCACGTGTAGCAAAGTGTATATTAACTTTGTGCCAATGTTTGTAACTCCTGAACGGAAAATATCACAATCGCATTAAAGTATACACTATTGATTCAGAAACAAAATGTAAATCAGTTTAACTATGTCCTTCTGTAGGTTTGCACGCCTGGCTGTGTGGCCATGTAAACTTGTGCTTTAGCTACTGATCAAAGTTTTTGAGATATTTCAATGAAATTTGGTACAGGGACACATATTGATCCTACAAAAAACCTTATTGAAAAGGAAACGAATCGGACTATTTTTAGAACCCCTTTCCATATAAGATTCTATTTTAATGAAAGTCTTTACATGGCAAAAAAACGCAATTCTTCTTAATTTTTAATAAAATTTGGTGAAAATTTAAATCCAATCGAACTACTTTTAGCACCCCTTTCCATATAATGTTTTGTCATGAAGTTAACTTATATGGCAATACCTCGTGTTTGACATAACCAAACTAATTGTAGCATAATTCAAAGAGCCAAGTAGTGTAGGGTATTAAATAATCGGGTTCGACCGACCATAACATTTTCACCTGCTTTCATACACTTGTGCGTATGTATGTAGTATGAACATTTATACAAAGTTCATAACAAGGTGTGAAAATGCATTTGCATTTTTAATCTTCATTTTGTTGTTTCTTTTTATTTTACTTTTTATTACCGCTTTTTTTATTATTACTCTGTTGTCATAAAAAATAACCAACCAAACGATCATCACAAAAAAACAACACGCATACACTTAGAGTTTGAACCATTAAGCAGCAACACCAACCATCACCACCACCACCACCACCACTCATTATATATTCAACGCTAAATACGCAAAAGTTTATTTGTGTACACATATATGTTTTTTTTTAATATTTTTTTTTAACGAAAGGTTTAACGGCTTTACCCGGAAAATTGTTTTGGGTTTTTTTTTTTTTCTTTTTTCATACACCTAACTCCTGAGATGATCAGCGTCATCGATGAAGATGGTAATCTTTAAAATTATTAATGTCAATATTTACTTGGCGTATAAATCGACATATAGGTGATGATGTGATATAAATTTTTTTTTTCGATGTTTTTTATTATATTTTTTAATTCGTTTTTTCATAATGTTTAACAAGCTATTGACCCGTAAAGTGATCATATGTTTACAATTGTGTGAATTTTTTTTCCATTATTTCCTTAACATGTGAAATTTTTAATAAGTGTGAAAATATTCAATATTTTGCATCCGTATTAAAATATGATGAAATGATGTAATTTTATACATTTTCAAATGATGCCATATATCTGTAAATGACAGTTACACATGCATGCATACATTTTTAATTAAATAAAATTCCATTTTCAAACGTCCCTAATACAAAAAATTTGCAAAAAAATACATTTTTGGTTGCAGTGCACCCAAAGATACACAAAATAAGTGGAATAATTGTAAATCGTTTTTTTTGCACCCCAGTGTAATCAGACAATTTCCCCTCCCCCCCATCCCCCAAAAAAAGGAGTTCTTTATTATATTATTTTTTTGATATTTTACAAAACTATTTCATTTTTTATTATATTTGAACAAAATTTTCCTCAACAATAGAAAGATTCAAGTAGCAAACTTGATTAATCAAAAACAAGTAAATTCATTAAAAAATGAATAAAAAAACTAAATTCAGTTTAAAACAAACTCCTTTCACATTTGCATATAAATAGTGGGCGTGACAGATACATGATCTCTCTCTCTCTCTCTTTATCTCTCTAATAGTTTCTATATTATGCTTAAAAATTTAAGTAGAGTTTTACTTAGAATAAGATTTTTTAATAAATTGTATCGTTTATCAAATCACGCCTATTTTTAGCACATTTAAGTATGAGATAATTATAAATATTTAATATGGTTGAATTTTTGCGTTAGAAAAATAGTTTTTGTCGATTGTGGCAGTTTCTGTTATCCAATCGCGCCTATTTTTAGCATATCAATGTATAATATAGATATGTATAGCAAATTTCACGTTCACAGGTCAATTTTTGTGCAAGATTTATATAGATTGTGGGCGTCTCTCTTAACTGACCACACCCATTTTAGGCATATCTATATAATTGTATAAATCTATAACAAATTGCAACTTAATAGCTTAAATTTTGTAAATGTTTTTTTGTTAATTGTGGACATGACTCTTGACCAACCTTAAACAATTTCAAGAAACTAAAAGTGTGTGTATTAAATTTTAGCTCCATATCTGAAAATTTACTCCTGTAACACTAACAACAAAAGACGGACACACAAAAACATGGACGAACATATCTAGATCGACTTGCTTGTTGATACTGATTAAGAATATATATATATTGTAAAATCTTCGACTCGTCCTTCTTGATGTTGCAAAGGTAATGACAAACTTTATGTTATTCTTAGATATGTAATCTTTATGTCCACACATACATACTTATATAGATACATACGCATACTTATAATAAGTGAAGATGACCATTGCGTTTATTCATTTAACACTTTAATATTCTATAGTATTTGTTTTGGCCACTGTTTGTTCTACATAAGAAGAAGGAGTAAATAGTAACAGTGGCACTGTGGTGATGACGATGATGTTGTTGGTACTCTTCAGCTAAGACGATGATTGTGTGCTTTTACAAAAATACAATAAATTACCATAAACAAACGGTTAAGTGAATAATATAAGCGTTCATTTTTCTTAAAAAAAAAAACAAAAAAACAAAAAAAAATTACAACAACAATTTTAACACATATTATGCTCATCAGAAGTTAAATTATTATACTAAATCATCGACAACAACAACAAAAATTTAAAATTGTATGGATATTTTACAATGCAACAACAACAACAACATCATCATGTAACAAATTTCTCTTATTTAACATTTACATCTATATGGACAATATATGACAACATGATAATAAAAACCATCATGATTGTTGTTGTTGTATTGCAAAATATCTATATAATTTAAAAAATAACTATAAAACAAACTTTTATGATAATTGAGCTATTAGTGAGAATTGTATATAAACAAAAAAGTGTATGAAAATGTTGACAATTTGTATGCAACGTCATTACAATACGAGCAGTGTGTACATGTGTAGGAAAAAGCATCCGCCTGGATACGGTTTATTTAATTTTGTCGCCAATGCTGTTCATGTTGTCAAGTTTATGCTTCTTGCGAAGCAAGAACTTGACTCGTACATTCAACATACAGACGTATTATTTATTATTAACCTGAACATCGAATTACGTTGAAAACAAATTTAGCATAATATTCATAACAATTGTTGACTTGGAGAAAATTTCGAGTGAAAAAACTTTAACTTGTCAAAGGCATTATGAGAAATGATTGCCTCTTGTGGTAGGTAGGTGTGGCTGATTTATCTTGTTAAAACAATTTTTAAGGAAATTAGCTATTAATGTAATTATTTTTATTAACTTTTTGAATGGCTCCTTATGCTACCAAGTCTGGCCTCCCCTGCTTGGTGGGATTACACATTAGAGTGCATACCTATAAAGATTATTATCTATCTACAATATACAAACAATTCTTGTTGTTATTATTAGATATAATATGGGTACACTAAGCTTATCACTCCATTTGCAACACCCAGTAAAAGGCTTGAAAAATGCTACAAACTATATATAGGCTTGATAAGCAAGAAAAACGGAATGGATTTAAACATGTCTGTCTGTAAATCCATCTGTCTGTTGTTGTGACTCTTACGACTGTAAATTTTGAGATATTGAGCTGAAACAGTTGCTTCTAATTTCTGTATCGTTGAAGAACCACGCCCCCAAATGACAAAAATTCAGTTATTTGCCACAAAAAATGAGCTATGATGATGAAATTTATTTTTTTATTTTATTTATCTTTGAATTCAGTTCGTGATGATGTATGTGATTCGGTTGATTCGGTTCCGTCTATAATCGTAAGCCATCCTTCTTTGGAATATTGATAATTCTGATGTAAATAATAGGAATGCCAACGTAAATGTTGGTCAAATTGATGCTGTTTCTGCCGTTAATATTATAAATTGTGAACATGCTCTAACATCTAGTACCAATTATACAATTAACAATTAATATATACGAATATTTATAATTATCCTGTCCATCGGTGTGCAAAAAGTGCGCATGGTCGGGTAATAGGCGACTTGCAAACTGATATGTACTACGTGCACTATTATAACACATAATCGTAACCTTTGCCACGCGCACCAATTATATGTCATTTTGTAGCATAGTTAAGATTTGACTTAAACCAGATTTATTTATTTTTTTACTTGTTTTTTTGGTTGGTTTGTTAACAGGCGCCTGTATCAGCTGTAATCGCACTAAATAATCTTTACGCTTCTCAACATGTGTACACCTCATGCACATATATTACCTTTATACATATGTATTACATATACAAGATATACCATCTTATAAAATTTTCTATACTTAATGAGACAAGAAGTGTGGTTTTTTATTTTTATAATACTCTCCAGTATGTACGTGTTCCCATTACTTTGCGTTAATAACGTTTAAAAAGATATAAGAATAATTTATTATTGACAACATCACTGATTTATGATAATGCGTGTATATATGTGTTGATTTCTTATGCCCTACATGGTGATTTAGTTAGTAGCTAATATTTTACATTTCATTATTTAACATAGATCGTAGCTGCTGATACACAATCAGAGAAGCACTGTTTAGTAGATTCACTCATTAAAAGTTATTTAAAATGAATTGAGTGAATTTCCAAACTGACCGTATTACTAGACTAACAATAGGAAAGTTATCTTTGGCTATACCGTTCACATAATATGGAATACTTCTACAAAAACCAATTTTTTAATAACAAAATCATTGTTTGGTGATCTATATAAAATCTGTCGTTTGTTTTTATTACATTTGCCCACTTACACACATGATGAGTTTAGAATTACTTTGAATGATGCTTGAATAGGATGGAATCCTTTTGTTAAGGATATATATAACACACTTAACATAACATTGTAATCGACTGATAATCTATCTGGGATCTGATTGAAATTGACGTACATAACCACAGAGCAACAGTCGTGTTCAAATTAGATGAGAAGGATAAGTTGTAAGCACAAGATAAAAAGACGTGCAAAAAAAGAAGAAGAAGAAGACAATTAGGAAAATACAATATAACATTTTGTTATTGTTTTATTGCCAATAAAAAAAATCCATTTTCAACACAAACGTACATACATTGTTGCAGTTCAAGTGTTTTCTTTAGATTAGCTACAGATAAGCAATAAAAATAAATTTCTAATTACAAAAATTTATATATCTAAAATTTATATATATGTATATGTATGTATAGTGAAAGTGGTGTTGTGAAGGAATAAAGAGAGAGAGAGAAATATTATATTAAATATACTGAAAATGGAAACAAAAGATGGATAAACCGATGGACATATCAGAATCGATTAAAATTTTAATTTATATATGATATGTAGTATATATGTATCAGCATTAATATATATAGATCAGCATTAAAGTTTGAAACAATTTGGACATGTCCGTCCGTATATCCATCTGGTAAATTTTCAGATGCAAACATTTCTAATAAATTTCTATAGAAATTTATCAAAATCGGTTAAATGCCACGCCTACAGTCGATAAAAATCTATCTATTAGTTACAAAAATTAAGCCATGAAATCGATATGAAGTGAATTTTTTGTAAATTGTGGGAGTGCCTGTTATGCCACGCCCATTTTTTCAATATTAATGGATGAGATTAATTGTAAAAATGGTGAAGAGAACTTCATAGATCAATTTTTCTACTTATAAAAGGTTGCAGATATATGTTGCTCGAAATCGGTTAAATGCCACGCCCCCAAAACCATACAAATAAACTTTGAAACTATGAAACTATGTTTTGGTTTTCTTACTTATAATTAAGGCATCCATTCATGCATCAAAAATGGGAGTGATTAGATAACAGGCACGCAAAATGAAAACAAAACACGATTATTATACAGCATAATCATATACCTGCCACGCCCATATTTATATATACAATAAGTGAAGGGTTCTTAAGGTATAGCCTAAGCCAACTATAGTCTCTTTACTTTGTTTTTGTGATTTTATTTACAATCATGAACCAGAGAACGTATCTAATTTTTACCAATGTTACGTTTTATATAAGATGGCAGTTAATCTGTTATCTGTTAAATTCCTTGTTATGTATGGATCATTAATAATTGTTATAATAAATATACAAACGTTGAGTGTTAAAGTTATTAAAAAAATGCGTTAGTCTGTAAATGATATTATTGTTTATTTCATTTATTTAGCTAAACATGCATGTCAACACAGAGTGTGTTAACATTTCATAGGATTTCTTCAAATACAATAGAAATAGTGACGTGTGAGATGCACTAAAATGCATTTCTATTGAACGGGAATGAACATCTTAAGATTCTACATTCTACATATTCCACGAAATGTTGTGCCCACCCTTTTTTTTTACTCTATGTTTACGCATAAGTTTATCATGTGTTTGCTTTAAATATTAACATTGTCTGTTTGAATATTTAATACCAGTAGTATATCTAACTATTGCTTTAGTAGATACTCGACTGATATGGATGATTTGCATATATGTGTAAGGTAATATTGAACAGCAGCCAGCTTAAACTACTCTAAGACTTAAAATAATGAAATAGGAGCTATATATATATATATAGAATGAACTTAGAAATTTGTACCTACTCCTTCTAGATGCTGATGCGTTGTATCCTTGTGTTCATATATGACATACATATCTACATGTGAGGCTAGTGTATTTCTTTTTTTGTTACACCCTCCACATAAGGTACTTAGGTAAACTAAGTTAGTCATTACATTTGTAACACTCAAAAAGAGGGGTCAGAAAACATACAAAGGATAGACATATATGTCCGTTTGTGCGTCTGTTGTTGGATTTCTCACGATCGTAAATTTTGAGATGTTGAGTAAATTTTGAAATTTTCGGTCTCTTATTTACATAGATCGCTATTTAAGGTGGTTAAAATCGATCTTGAACCACGCCTACGATGGCTGGGCCGTATGGATGAAAGTACTCCGGAAGGACGTCGCGCAAGGGGCAGGCCAAAACTCCTGTGGAGAGACCAAGCGTTTGATGCCTGCAAACACTTGGTCTATAAAACTAGGTTTTGTAATAGGCCAAAGATCTACATAGTTTGTAAATAGGTCAGCCATGATGATGATGATGATTTCTACTTACCGCACGCTTTGATATGCTAAAAATGGGCGTTCTTGGATAACGAAAACGCCTTCAATTTACAAAAAACTTTATTCTGAATAAAACTCGACTCAGAAACTCATGCGCAATACATACACTGTCAGAAAGCATAGTTATGTGCTTGCCACGCCCACCTTTTATGTATAAATATGGAGGGTATTTAAGATTTAGTTTAAGCGAAATTTAGTTTTTTTTTTTATTGTGTCATTTTGTTTATTTTGTTCCACTCATTTATGTTAATAAACCAACAATTGTTTCGTTAACTCCCCGTTAATGAAACAAATCGCTAAATATTACACACATGACTAGTTTTATTTATGTAGATATTATAACGATATATGAAAACATTCACATACAACGCTGTATATATATGTATGTGTGGAAGAGTTCAGTTGTAATAATGTGCCATGGGAGCTAACAAGAATGAATCAACCTGTCAAAAGGCTCGTTAACGCCAACAGCATTTTTACGGTTGCAACCTTAAAAGATCGACAATGATCGCCCCACAAAATACGTGAACACACGCGCACTCATATATATATGTATACATAAAGCATACATTGTATGTATGAATATTAATAGGAATGCCAGAGGTCTTTAAAACACAAACAACAACAACTACAAAAAGGAAATACAAATTAAAAAAAGGAAAAAAGGAAAACGAACTTAAAGGTTAATCGAAAGAAGTTTTATACGAGTAAGGATATAACATATTTTTTTTCATCATGATGATGATGATCATGATCGTGAAGACTGTGCAGCGAATTCAGAGAGAAATGTTTGAAATTTCATTAAACGTTGTGTTAAGCTTCCATTATAATGTTGTTGTTGTTGTGGCCATCTATTGTGACTGGGTATTGTTTATGTTGTCAGCATTGTTGTTGTTACTATTATTATTATTGCTATTAACCTGGCGCCAACTTCTTTTAAAACACATTTGAACAATCCTCCTTACTTTTGGGGGAATCAAACTAAACCAAATACATATACACATATAAACATACATATACGTATGTATACATTGGCAATACCTCAAATATGTTTAACACATTTTATTACATTATATATTACACCCATCAGGGCATATAAATATATTAGCGCCCAACAAAGCGTATTTATCAAATACAAAAAATTTAAATTCCTCGCTTATAATTACATTGAGCTCTTTTATGGAGATGCCAAAAATGGGCGGGATTGTACGCTCACAATTTACCAAAAACTTTTTATGTAAAAATCTTCCATAGAAGGTCTTCCGTTTTACATGCACTGCCAAAGGGTATAATCACGTACCTGCCACGCCCATTTTTTGCTTATAGATAGGGATAGTATTTAAATTATGACTTAAAACAAACTTAATTCCTTAATAACTGTAATCGTTACCCTCTCAACAATTCATTAATTTTAATCTAATCAGATTCTTACATCTCTTTAACATCCAGCTACAATAAAACTGTACGTATTATATAAAACAAAAGTGAACTAAAACGATTTATATTTAAATCACACACAAAAAAAAAAATGTTGCAAAAGTATTTAAAACTTATTTTATACATGAATGCGTTGGATTTTTATTTAGCTTAAAACAATGATGAATTTGTTCAGTATTCGGTATACGTAGACATATATACACACTATAAATAATTGAAAATGTTATAGTTGATCAAGCCAGACCCTACACAAATTATTAAGACGATGCATTGTATCAGATGTATTATTATATGGGAAGGGTTTTAAAAATAGTCCAAATTAAACCATTTTCACTAAGATTCTTCTATAGATTAATATATAACCCTGTGCCAAATTTTATTAAAATATCTTTAATATTGTTGTAATTTAAGTACAAATTTATATAGAGAGAGAGGCGGACAGATGGACATGGTTAAATCATTATTATCGAGGATGGCTGTCACAATTACCGTTTAAAAGTTATAAACATTTGCAAAAACTTAATATACCCTTTTGCTATATAAGGTGCATAAGGTTATAAAAACAACCAACAGCAAACCCTTCCACAGACATTATTAGCTAAGCAGACAACCAGACGGCCAGACAAAATATTTCATTTCCTTTCTCAAGTGCACACCACCAAGTTGAAATCTTGAAATGAATGAAGAATATATATACACAAATATATATACATATCAAATTTTATAAAAGCATATATAAGTATATGTAGGTTTGCATATGAGCATTTGTGTACCTGTGAAGCATGGTTAAAACTTGCCAATTTATGATAATCACGAACAGAGAATTTATTTTTTATATAATTTGTTCTCTATATTAGAAGGGAGGTATACTTAATATGTCATACTCTTTACAACCACCGAAGGGAGGCTTTAAATATTACACATATCGTTGATGAACAGAAAATTTTACTTTACGTCCGTCTGTCCATGCTTCTGTGCAGGTACTTTTCTATTTGAAGAAGGCCAACTTTATCAACAGCCCTGCTTAAAATCCAAATATAAACAAATATTTATCACCCAAAAAGAATAGTTCATGTTTTTTCTCCCAAAAATTTGCATTCCACAATTTGTTAAGAACAGTAGATCGTTTTCTAATTCGTAATAATACACGTTGTGGGATTTCTGAAATCTTTTTTCAAGCTTAAAAAATGAAGTATTCACCCACCTTTACAATGGTCAGTATTTATACTGAATTATAGAACTATTACGGAAATCACTACTTAAAGCCTTACTCTTACATCCAAACAGTTGCATCTACCATCAAATTCAAATATTCACTTACTACCACTCTCACTCTCTACAGAATGATATCCTATTAGTATCAATTTCATACGTGTGTCCTTCTCCCTATGGACAACTACTACTGGTTTAGTTGGCTTGACATTGGTTTGACTTCTGTTGAATTTGTCGACAACAGAGTTTTCTTTTTTTTTTTTATATACATATATTTTTAAAGAGCCTCTTGCTAACTTCAATTAATTATGCACATGATTAAGCAGTTGTTATAATTGCATTTATAAAAATGTCATTAATATTTATAGAATTCATAATAAATAATGAGGCGCCTCTCAATGGTCAGAAGGACAACGTAACGGCGCAACAAAACACACAAACTTCATGAAACATAAGAAAACCGAAAAATGTTCAACAATAATAACAACAACAACAAAATTATAAAAAGCCTAAAAAGTTAGCCCGTCAGGGTTAGCCAACAATGGCCCGGGCTTGATAAGATGCTAATGTTTATTAAGTTTGTTAATCCATTTGTAATATCCAGAAGCAAGCATCTGAAATCCATATATGTTCTTGATCAGTATCAAAAATCGAGGCGGTCTAGGTATGTAGCATGTGTCCGTGTATTCGCCTGTTTTTGGCACTCTCACGACTGTAAATTTTAAGTTAATAAGCTGAAATTTTGTACAGACACTTGTGGCTTTTTCAATTGAGGAAAATCGGACAAGAGCCATGCCTACAATTGATAAAAATCGATTTATATGTTACAAAAATTAGGCTATAAATTTGAAATTTGAAGAAGACGTATTTATAATTATCTCACCCAACGATATACTACAAATGGGCATGGTCGGAGAACAGACATGCTTTCAAGCTACGAAAATCTAGTTATTTGGCACAACAATTGATTCATAAAGTTTAAATTTTGGTATAAATATTTATAATTATGTCATCCATCAATGTGCCAAAAGTGGGCGTGATGAGTAATGGATACGCCTACAATTTTAAAAAAACCTATTCAGCGTGAAACTCGTCTTGAAAGCTAATGCGTAATTTCTACATTGTTATGTAGCTGCCATGCCCACCATGTCTATGTAAATGTTGAGGGCCAAATTGACTTTTCTTAATTGTTAATTTTTCGGATGGAAAATTTATATTGAAGAGGTTTTTTAAGTGATTAGGAAAACCCTGCTCATCCTTGGTTTGCTTATACATATGTAAGGCCACCTCAAACTTTTCATTTTTATAATTTTTGGTTTATTTAGAATGTGTTTTTTCCCTCACTTATTAACATAAACCCCCTCTCTGCCTTTTTCTTATCACCACTTTTGCAAAGTGTCTCTGTCCACGATTTAGTTTCAGTTTCAGTTGGCGTAGCGTGTGTGTGGCATATTTGAAATGCCAATACCTAAAACGTGACCATATCATTGACAAATTCCTTAAAAAAAACATTTATGTGTTCAATGAAACTTTGTACGCCAGTCCTACTATCGCTAAATGTCTCTCTGTCTTTCCGTCCATCTATCCGGTAACCTGTATGTTGGTGGTTTTTATTCATAATAATGTGCGTGTGAGGTCGTCTGTTGGTTAATTTTTAGTTAAAAAAAAAAAAAATATAGTCAAATGTAACAACATTGATTGGATTGCGTGATATGTATAATGAGTGTTTAGGTTTGGTTTGGCTTTAGTTGGGTCATCTGGTGCTGGAGGTTTATTTAATTACAAATAATTATCATAAATTAAAAAAGACAAAACATAAAAATATATTCTTTGAAAAGTTGTGGTCTCAATTGGAAATCAGTTAAACAAAACGCACACACACACTCGGGCCGTACATACATTTGTAAGCATCATCAACGTAACCATCACATATATCAATCAAGATGAATGTCAGTGGGAAAGTTGTACTACTCATACATCATGTGGTGAGTGGAATAATTCTGATTAGTATACACATATACAAACATATACATTTTATTACCAAAATTTAACATATTAAAAAGCCATAGAGACATCTAATCTTCAGGTTTTTGAGATGACACAGAGTTTCATTAAATATTTTTTTTTTTTTTTGTGTAAACTGTCTGACTGGACATGCTAATATATACCATACACTTGTTTATTTTATCACTTTCATTCCTGTGTCAGGTCAAAAGTTGAGAATGGTTGAGTATAGGAATTTTTTACTTCAAACACATACGCACATATATTGAAACGCACCACAACATGATTACGTTTTGATTGATAATATTTTTAACTATTTATGACATCGTTTCCATCCAATACTGATCAGTTAACTAACCAAGCAAACATTCACCTGGTTAACCTCTCGTGAATATTTAGTAAAAAGTGAGAAAAAACAAAATACCAAAAAAAAAAAAACACACATAAGAAAACTAAATGTAGCTTATGCCAAATTTTAAATACCCTCGATATCTACATATAAAAGGAAGGCGTGGCAGGTATATGATTATGCCCTCTAATCGAGGCTTATCTATTATCTGACCACGCCCATTTTTGGCGCATAGTAGTATAATTATCCATAGGTATGCCAAATGTCAAGTCATAGGTCAGTTTTTGTGACAGATATATAGATTTTTATTTGTTATTTGACCACGCCCATTTTTGGCTGTTCGATAGATAGGGCAATTGTAAACATAATAATATAACTTTGCAGCTCTATTTTTATAACAGATAAATAGATATTTGTCGATTGTGGGCGTGGCTCTTGAACGATTTTGCCCATTTTAAATAGCGATCTGCGTGTAAAAACTAAAATTGTCTGTAGGTAAATATTTCAACATTTGCACGCTTGAGAGTGCCATCAACAGACGGACACACGACACACATGCCTAGATCGATTCAGGTTTTCGATTCAGATCAAGAATATATATACTTTGTGGGGTCTCTGGTGTCTTCTTCTGGATGTTGCAAACAGAATGACAAACTTAGTACACCCCACATCATATGTGGAGGGTATAAAAATTCATATATATAGTAAATGTTCTCCACCAGCTAGTAAGTTCGTTTGGTCTACTGCTAACCAGACTCGTTAAACGTTTTTCTTTGGCTGTGTGTGAATTTTGAGATTCTTTCCAATTTTTTAATTTGTATTTTTTTTTATGTATGTTTGTTTTTATGTTGCATCTTATATTTGAGGTTGTGAAAATCAGCAGGAGGTTTTATGGCGCCAATGATTTGTTATTTTTTTTAATTTCTTTAAAATACGAATGTTTTTTTATTCTGTGTTGTTTTCGAGTTGAATAATTTTTGGTTGAATAAATGTTGATTTTCACATACTTGACAACATCACCAGGTTTTATTATACTCGTTTAAAAATTGGAGGACCATACAATTGTCAGCTTTACAACAAAACAACATTTTGATTGTCTTGTCAGCATAATACGTTTGTGATACTTTACAGTTTCTGGAAGAGATAGAAAAGCTAAGGCAAACTTTTAAGGTTCATCAGAATAACACAAATGGCCGAGAAGTTCTAATCTCAGTTGAAAATATTTTTTTTCTTAGTTTGGATACCGAACTGTGTTACACAGCATGCAAAGTTTATTTAGAAATTGTGTTAGCTTTTTATCAGACACGGGCTAGAAATAATAATTAAAAAATAGAAATCCTGCATAACGATTATGTGAGATTTTTATTTAATAAAATGATCAAAGAAACATTGATCGCTATAAAAACAAATAAGAATTCCAAATTTGCTTTAAATTAAATCTTAAATACAAAATTATTAGAAATTTGGTACTTTTGAGTATTTTGTTATCTGAGTGCTTTTGATCGAACATCTCAAGTACTGTTCATTTTACTTGTATTACTTTATTCATTCATATTTTTAACAGATGAAATATATTTGTAAAAGAGCCATTTGCCGTCAGTTTAATCTCCGGAAAGATTTAGTTAACACAATGATGAACAATTAATATATATATATACACGTTTATCAACTGACCTAACAACAATTCTGAAGCGGTGAGATCAATTACTTTTCAAATCTATAGCAATACACACAACATCACCGGTATTGCTGAATGCTTCATTCATTATTGTTGTAAAAGATTGTTATAGAAACATAGTGAAAAAAGTATGTATATGATAAAACGATCATGTATCGATTACACGTTTGAAATATTTGCAATTTTTAAATACTCTTCTTTGTTAATTCACCTTCTAAACAATATGCAGCGTTAACTTTTCAAAGCGATATAATCTATCGAACCGCTTAAACAATTGTCAAGTTACCAAATAATATATATTGTACTAAGAAATGGCAGAATTAAGTGATGAACGAAACAAATGAAAATACAGGAAATGGCCATAAAATAAACTACATCCCTCTACACTTATAATGTAATAAAAGAACGTAGATTTTAATATTTAGATAGAGCTTTTTAGATAAATTGTAATAACTTTAGAGAGAGAGAGAGAGAGAGAGAGAGAGAATTATTTAAACATATGCTTTAAAGTAAAAAATTATGCCTGCTTGTTATATAAAAGGTTATTTTAAATGGAATATTTATCAGCTTAAATATTGTCTTATGCGAACCATTTTTAAAATACGGTTTCCTTGATTTTAAATTATACTTCTAAACGAAATTTTATTTAAAAAATTTCAAATTTCAAAATAGTGCCGCCTGAGAATCAAATAATATATAAGCGTAAAGACGGACAGATGGACAATAAGTTTAAAAAGTTAATTAATTCAATAAAAAGTGTCCTTCTAGACTGCGACTTGCTAATGAATGGAAAAAATTCTTTACAAAATTCTCCGTATTGATTATTTTAAATGTAATTCACTGATAATCGAATAATACGTAAGCATAAAACCGGACAGATGGACAATTATAAATAAAACGTCTTTTTAAATCAATTATTTAAATAGTTGGTTCTTCTAAACAACGTTCAGGTAATTATTGAAAAAAATTCATCATATAATGATATTATTAATAACTTTACTTTGATTTTACTTGTACTTTAATAGAATTCCTTTATACGGTAGATATACTTTTTTCTTAATTTGATATCAAAAATATATATAAAATATATGTCTTACTGTTGTTAGTGTTAATGGGTTTAATAAACATAAAGAGAGTGTGCTTTCGATTTCAAGCTGCATTTAACAAATATATCAAGCGCAACGTTAAAAGTCACGCCACAGCGATAAAAAATGAAACTACAACACAACTTGTCATTTTTTCATTTAAAACATCATTTTTCAAATGGAAGCTATTTAAACGAATCGTATACACCGTTGGGGAATATCTAAGAAATTCTATTGGAGAGCTTCCAATTCAAAGACAGTCGTACAGACGAACAGACGAATTAAAATAAAATGCTTAGAAACTTTGTTATTAATACCTGTAAGGCTCCACTAAAAATAGATTTTAACAAATAATTTAAAAAAATTTAATGTACGGATAGAGAGACGAACATCCGGATTGCAATAAGTTATTTAGAAATTTGATCGTAATATCTCAAGGCTTCTACTAAAGAGCTTCTAATTAAAAGATGGACGGACGGACAGAATATAATAAAACCTTTGGAATCTTGAGGATATATTGTGCTTCGTATAGTCTATAATTTTTCTTCTTATGATTGTTACCAACAATTTGACAAATCAAAAGTGCATGTACATTTATATATAAACTCATTTATAGCAAGAGATGAAGAGATGGATGGCGTCAGGAAGCAATATAAACGATTATTAGTTACTAAAACGGTTCTTTGGTTTAACAAAACGTTCTGACGCTTCTTTTTTTGAACTTGAACTTGAAAAAATTGACACAAGTAGACCGGAAGTGGTAGCGACGATTATATTGTGTCGAATGGTTTTGCTTTCTAAGAAAAACTCATCAGCAGCAATAATGTAAAATTTTCTTCATTTTTTTTTTTTTGGTGACAAATTTCAAGTGACTAAATGTGTTTTATGTTACATTAGAAAATTACATGAGTCACTTATGACTCTATAATATACACAAATACACACACATGTGAATAATATGCATAAAAATATGTTAAAAATATAAAAAGTGATTATTGTCACGAGACTTATTTTTACATTTTGTACTTAAGTATAAAAAATCACCATGAACTTGATGACTTACTTAAGACTCAAGTACTTAGAGTACTAAAGGGGAGTAAAAAAATACTAAGATAAAAAGCTACTAGAATGCAAACCAAATTTTGGATACCCTTTGTAAGGGCGTGGCAAAAGTGCGCCTTTTTAGCAACTATTAAAGATCCTGAGGCTTAAGGCAATGCCTTGGATATCCTTTGCATGTATACCTACATTATGGGCGTGGCAGAGGGCGTGATTTCTTTAACTTCTGTTAACAATTATTATGGTCCCTTTGTGCAACAAGTTCAGCACTTAAAGAAAGATTTTGTAAATTAAGAGCGTGTATAGAAAACGCCTCTCTAAACGCCTCTAAACAAACTTAGACTCTAATTAATATTTCATTTAAATGGGTATCAAATCCAATGTTCACATTATGCTAAAAATTCTAGAAAACATTTTTTATCTGCTAAGTGGATACGTGGTGTTTTGCAGTTTTTGCATATAAATTGTTGTTGTTGTTGTTATTTAGTTCAACTTCAAGTGTTTTTGTGTCTTAAACCATGTTCAATAACTAAATCTCATGTTAATGGCGCCATCACAAACTGTGTATCAAAGGATGCGTCGTTCCTTACTTCATGTTATGGTTACTCAAGTATTGCCCCCAAGACCACTTGTTGTACTTTGTGGATCATAATTGTTGTTGGTAGATATGTTATGTGAAAAAAGAAGTAATTTCAAGTGTTATACAATGCTTCCGTTGCTGTCGTTCTGCTACTGAAGTAAAGAAAAAAATATGCGTGATATTGTCATGGGTTCTTATTGTAGTTTTGTGAACAAATATTAATGTTAAGTTATTTAATTTATAAGAGGGAAGGTGGATAAAATAATCATCATGATTAAAATCCATTAATATTAGGTAGCAGGTAAGTCCTTAAATACAATTATCCGTAAAAAGTAAGACAACTAAAGTTGGCTTAGGCCAAAACTTAAACCCATAAACCCTCCAAATCTGCAATGGTGGGCGTGACAGATATAAATATTACGCCTTCTAATAGTGTATGTATAACGTTTCAGTGTGTAAATAAAGTTTTACGTTGAGTATGGTTTTTTGTAAATTGTAAGCGTGTCTGTTATTCGACCACACCCATTTTTGGCATTTATGGAACAGTGTAATATATATAATAATTATATGTACCAAATTTCACCTTAATAGCTTAATTTTTGTACCAGATAAATCGATTTTTGTCGATTATGGGCGTGGCTCTCGACTGATTTTGTCCATTTTAAATAATGTGCAAAAGTCTTAAGTGTTTGTACAAATGCTTAATATCTCAAAAGTTACGACTATAAGAATGCCAACAGATACACGGACATACATGTCTAAATCGACACAGTTTTTCATGCTGATCAAAAATATATATACTTTGTGAGGTGTATGAAGCCCCCCATTTTTTGTGGAGGGTATAATAAACAGAGAGAAAGCCTATCTAGTATATATACTTGATCCCTTTCAAATTCTGAATTTACTTACGGGGGCATATCTTTTGTTATATATTTTGTATCGTTGGCAGAAATTCTGATATCGTTATTTAACTTTACGAAGGAATACATAACCTATACAAGCACGTTGGTATTGAAAAAAATCAAAATCAATTTTTTTTACCTTTCAGGCTAAGGTTTCACAAAGTAGAACCCAAATTATGGATCATATCAAAGTAAGCCATTAAAACTATTGCAATACATGTGTATAGTTATAAGTAGAGAATTAACACTTGAAGGGTTTCCTTATGAGAAATGGTAAAATGAATTAGGAGGAGCCTGCGGTTAAGCATCAAGTGAGAAAAATAATTAACACACACTGTGATGACATTACCAGGCATCATAACATTACTTCTTAAATACTATTGTAAATAAAAATAATGGAGATTAATTCAAAACACAACCCTACACATGAAGTGAGACAAAGAGAGATAAATATAAGCTGCAGCGTAAAATCAACCAATCACAAAAAAATTGAAATAAAAAAAAATAAAAAAAGAAATAAAAACCAGTTATTGCATTTTAAGTAAAAGAAAAAAAGAGAAAGATAGAGAGTTACGGTATTCAGTATTCTTATGAAGAGCACAGAACACTATTTGAAGAGATGGTATTATTGTTGTTTTGCCACCAAAGCCTGCTACTCTAAACACTAACACTATACACAGGAAAGATCAGTTGTGTTTCGAATGTAAAACGGTTAACATTGAAAGTAGAGACATTTCCAAAAAAATCAAAGAAACCGTTCTGTTTCATTTTTTGGTGATTAGTGTTCAAAAATAAACAAATATTTATTGTGTAATGATGAATGTTCGCGATTTAATGGAATATCAGCTACAACAACAAATTGCTCATGAAATTTATTGTCAACATATTATGCAACGCATATCGGGTGAGGAAATTTATAATTAAATAAAAATATAATTTGGAAATTAAAACCGACGGCTCTAAATTTTTATAAAAACATTCATCTTAAATTATGTAAAAATGTATTAATCAATATTGATATTTATTATTTGGATCTTTTAGATCCCTTTGCACAAATGTTACCGATGCCATTGCCTCTATCTCATATAATACTACCACCTCGTCCCAAATTGCCCGGTTGTGTGGAAGCTAAGTTGGAAAATAATGAATTGTGGCAACAATTCCATGAAATTGGCACCGAAATGATTATTACGAAAAACGGACGGTAAGTATTTGAGGATTAATACTAACTTAATGATAATAATGTACCAACCACTTAACATCCTACACCTTACACAATTTATGATTAGCTATGATTAGCTTTATAAAAACGAGTCATTATCATATAACTTTAAAGTCTAAAGAAAAGGTTTATATGGAAATATTAATAAAATAACAAGTAAAAATAGTTATATTTGTGACTTGGGTCAAGTTAACATAGCTACCAACTTAGATCATTAAAAAAATTAACTAAATTTTGCTTAGGCCAACTTTTAAATATCAATCACTTCCTGAATTGTGGGCGTGGCAAGTAATTGATTATGTTCTGTTTTTGGTACAATAATGAATGGAATAATTATAAATATGTATACCAAATTTTTTAACTTCATAGCTCAATATTTGTGGCCAATAAATGAATTATTGTTGATTGGGGGGTGTGGCCCTAGACCGATTTTAACCAATTTATATAGCAGTAGAAACGGAAGGGTTTGTACAAAATTTCTGTTCAATATATAAAAAATTTACGACCGTAAAGGTGCCAACAAACGACGGACATACGTACAGCATCTAGATTGATTCAGTTTTTGATGCTAATCGCAAAAAATTCGTGCAAAAAAAAATCGTGTAAAAAAAGATATTGACTATATAGAAGAGTAGTGGATTGGTTCCAGACCTAAAAAGAAATATTGAAAATCGTGTTAAAACAAAACAATTCGTGTAAAAAAGAATTATTTCTCTTCATTTTAACTCGTGTTAAATCAAATTCGAATTAGGTGTATATACTTTGTAGAAACTCCGATTTCAGAATGATGCAAGGACAGGGACGTACGGAATCAGTTTTTATGTCGATGGCTTTTTCTGAGTGATTGCAAATGGAATAACAAACTTAGTATACTTTCATCATTACACGGGAGGGTATAAAAATGATGCTGTAATGAAATGGGCATGGTCTGATAGCATTTTTTTTAGTAAAATTTTAACCTTTTTATAATCATTTGGTTTTTGTTAAATACTTAGTAGGCGTGGACGATACTCTTCACTTTTTATGGGCCATAGTAAAATTTTTCTAAAAAAGCTTGTGTGTAATAAATGTTATTCCCAATACCCACAAAGCTCATTGTACAAAAGTGAGCCTGGCTTTATTGTAATCATCTTCAAATTTAGCTTTTTTACTTAGTACTTAGTGGGTGTGTGTGAGGGTACGAATTCGCCTTCTGTATTATTAAACTTAAAATCATTTCACACAGCAAACGCATCAAAATCAATCAAATGATTCAAGCCTCCAAACCTCAAATACCTCCTTATACCTCACACTCAGTATGAACCTCCAGGTATAAAGGAACTGAACTGCTGGCGCCAAAGGCATCATAAAACAGCATGACACATACACATGTAAACGTATATAGAAATATATTGACATGCATGAGAATTTCTACAATCTTACACTTGTTCAATCCAATAGGGATCCGTTGAAGTGGTATAGTGTGTGGGGACAAGACTAATGTATAAAGTAGTGTGTTGACACACACTTATGTGGATGGTATGTATGTGTATGTAGATGGACTGTGTATAAAACTTGATATTTTCACAATTCGTTTGGTCAAGCGCGCAAGCCAACGCTTATAAATTACGGTAACACAATAGCAGCAACAACAACTATCCAAAGCTGATCTCTATCGTATACAAAATACAGAAAGAAAAAAATATATCGAGACAATCACTTAAAAGTCTGACTGACTACCTGTGATTTCACACATTTTCGTTTAAACCACACACACACACTCATGCAAGCCTTCACGCATTAATATAATAACAGAACAGCGGCAACGATCAGAAAACTCTACAGAAATTTTTTTTTTTAAAACTAAAAAAAAAAATAAAAAAATCATAAACCATATTTGTTGTTGTTGTTGTTCGTTGTCTTCTTAAATAAGAAATATTTGTTTGTATTTATGAGGCACAACGTACACACACACACGCACATACTTAGCTTAGTGTATTAAACACTTGACTGAAGCGTTTACATACCGATAACATTTGTTTGTTATACAGTTGAAATCTCTGCCTCTCTCTCTCCCTAGACCATCTACTCAACTCATTAGGAGCTCATTATATATTCAGAGAAACACAACAACAACAAAATAGAATAATTAAAGATTAACATAAATTTTCTGCTACCAAATACAAGACTACGTGAAGAGGTGAAGATTTTTTTTTTTTTTTTTTTTGATGAAAGTTATGTTTTGTGTAAAAAAGTTTGACACTTGAAATTAAACATGCGTGTGTGTATGTATAAGCATGTATTGACTGCATTAACTTCATAACATCTTTTCACTACTGTTTTCTACTTTAAACAAAAGAAAAAACAAGTGAAAATTTTATAGTCGTTCTTTAATACCCTACACCACTTGACTTATTAAATTATGCTACAATTAGTTTAGTTGTTTTAGTAAACTCAGAGACATTGCCTTTTTGCCTCGTGACCTATCATTGTATAGGAAGGGGTTCTAAAAATAGTCCGTTCTGAATCAAAATTTGTTACACCAATTTATTAAGCCAATTAACTATTTTTCACCAAGTTTTGTTAAAAAAGATTAAGAATTGCGATTTTTTCCCATATAAAGGCTTTTTTATAATAAGAGCTTTATAAGGGGAGGGGTTCTAAATATGGTCCAATTAGGTTCATTTGTAATAGAGTTTCTTTTTAAGCCAATACATATCCTTATACTAAATTTCATCGAAATATCTCAAATAATGCGAACTGTAGCTTGCGTACAAATTTATATTGAGAGAAAGACGGACAGATGGACATGGTGAAATCGATACAGATTTTGATATTAAATCGATCAGTATAATTGAAAATGGTTGTGGCATTTGCTGCTTAGAAGTTAGAAACATTAACATAAACTTAATATACTCTCTGGCACGCGACGAGGTGCAAAGTTTTAAAAACACTCACCTTAGTTAGACAGAGAGAGAGAGAGAGAGAGAGAGAGAATTCTTTAAATGTTCTTTATCTTCTTCTTCTTCTTATTTTAATTACTTATTTATATTCTTCTCTTTATATATAAACAGGCGTATGTTTCCATCTATGCGTTTAAAATTGAAAGGATTAGAGGAAGAGTCACAATATTGTGTATTATTGGAAATGTTACCCATGGGCGATTGCCGTTATAAATATTCCGGATCACAATGGATGCCGGCTGGTGGTGCTGAACCTCAATCACTCCAACGTATGTTTCTTCATCCCGACAGTCCATCAAGTGGTGCTCATTGGCAATCGCAAAATATTTTATTTAATAAAATCAAACTGACCAACAACACGTTGGATGGTAATGGTCATGTAAGTAACTTTAAATATATTATAACAACAACAACAACAACATATGTAAAATAATAATAAATTTAATTTTATAGATTGTTTTGGCCAGTATGCATAAATACCAGCCCCGAGTACATGTAATTAAAACGGCCGACCTGACTCAATTACCTTGGGCGCCACAGCAAAGTTTTCTATTTCCAGAAACTGAATTTATTGCCGTTACCGCATATCAGGTGGGTTGCTTATTATTACATTTTTCATAATTTATATTTTTATTTTATAATTTTTCTCTTGTTCCCTTTTTTCCATTTTAGAATGATCGCATTACCAAACTGAAGATTGATAATAATCCTTTTGCTAAAGGCTTTCGGGAAACGGGACAATCGAAATGTAAACGTAAACTAATGACAAACAATAATTCTTCATTCTATTGTTCGGCGCGCTTTGATGAAACAGAGGATGATCGTTTTAGTACAGCGAGTACCCAAGATTCACCCGCCAAGAGATGCATGTTCAATACTACCGCAACAAATGTCAACTTAACTGAAGAAGCCAATTATTTAACGATGAGTCATTGCTACTATCCAAAGCTTTCACATGGAATGCAAATTATTGCAAATCTTTCCTCTTTATATGAACTTCCTCATCACACATTTCATAATTCCTGCTTATCTGTGTCATCATCGTCATCGTTATATACATCAGATTCTTCATCTTCTTCTTCCCCTACTCGGCATTTTGGAAAGTCTGCTGATTTTTGTAATAACCAGGAAAAGTCTGCCATTTCATGTTCTAATAATGAGGTAGTGGCATGCATTGAATCAACATCGGACACGAGGAAATCACCAAACTGTACCAAGAAGAAAAATAATTTCAGTATATCTGCTATATTAGCTTATTAAATTGAATTATCTGTTAAATGTGTAAGCTGGTCTTCCATCATCACATCAATTCTGTACAATAACTGTAAATATTTCCAATTACTTATAACTGTAAAGTATAGCTGTAGTATAATGGAATATGCTTATTCTTCTTATATTCTAAGTATTTAAGTATTAAGATGGTAAGAAATTATTTTAAAAATAAAATTAATTTTTTATAAAAATTTATCCAAATTTAATTTAATTTTTTGTTAATGAGAATTCCTTTAACTACCGATTATTTTATGTACTGATTAATTTCAAAAGTGTTTACAGAACATCATCAATAGTAACTAAAGTAATTGTAACATAATTTAAGGAGTGTAGGGTATTAAATAGTTGGGCTGGATTGACTATAACATTTTCAATTTTTATTAATCTTACAGGTGCCTTTGAACAATATATCAAATGTTTGCTTCACTCAAAACGAACACCCAATGAACAATTCGTTCTATTTACGTTGATATAACATCTGTTGAATGGAAATTAGTTCGCATAAGTTTCGTTTAGCTGAAATGGATAAACATTAGTATGAAGGTATTCATTTTAATTTCACAATATTAATAATTACCTATTACCAATACCAGTTAACCGTTAACAGTTATAAATTGCGCTTTTTTTTTTGTTGCATATATGAAAACAACAAAACAAGATAATTAATTTTTTTTTAAATTTTATTTTGAAACATTTGTTAAAAAACGTTATTTACAATACAAACAATTTTTTGTAAATGAGCTTACGGGGTAATCTTTTTGGGGAGTTACTTAATTGAAATCAATCATTTATAAAGTCAAAGCATAATATGCACGTAAGGTAAATAAAAAAAAAAGTAAAAATAGGGAGAACACCATCTAAATCATCAGGTAAATCCTCCTTATTCATTTACTAACATACAAACATACAAAAAAAGCACACTCTACTCTACGTTATGTCTTTCGTTTTACAAGCTAATTATTCAAACAACTCATGGGCTTGAATAGTACGTTCGATAGTTGGAGATGGCACTACCGCATTGGTGGTGGATGCATTCGAGATGGGTCGATTGCAGGATTTTTTATGCATAAACCAATGCAATCGTTGACATTCCCGGTCACAATATTGCACAGCTTTACATTTCGAACATTTCTTGTCCGGCTTTTCATTGCCACACGCTTTACAATACGAAATTTCATCAGCAAAAACACGATGTCCATTGATGGCACCCCGCAACACACTGAGAGCCGAATCGCCATCTTTATTGGCCAATTGGGATACAATCTGGTGAAATATGACACATTCCCGGAAGGGAAATTCACGTACACAATCCCGTATTGTAAACTCCACATAGTCCAGTTGACCCTGTTTGTTCTCTTTTAAGACGCGCTTAATAAACATTTCAACAAAATCATGTTTGCCAACTTCTTCACTGCTCGCCTGTGTCTTCTCTTTACGTTGCGCTTTACTCTGATCCTCACAGCGTATTACTTCTGACACAATCCAGTGTAAGTAGTGGAATTTAAATGCCATCAATTCATTAACATCAGATGGTTTTTTCATTTCCTTTTCGCACATCAATTGCAATGATTTCCTTAAGCCGGGTAAATGTTTAAGCAAACCGAACGTTTGTAAATTTAAAACTATACGGACTGGATGCAAATTGACCTCAACGACAAACTTATGAAATGCATCTAAAATTTCGGGCGGTAGATAGGGTTCTTTTTGTAGGCCCTGCCTTTGGGTGTAATAAGCCAACTGTTCCTTCGGCACATAATTATTAATTGTTTCTACGCAAGCATGATTACGCACAAAAGCACCCATTTGTGCAGCTGTGCAAGAAACACTATTTAAAGCATTCGGGTTAATTCCAGCATCCAGTAGCAGGCGGCAAATATCTGAGTTACCCGAAAGAGCGGCAAAATGTAATGGGGTGTAATTGGCACCATGTTGATTAAAATTGATATCAGCACCCTACAAAAGAAGCAAAATCCATGAAATGCTCATCACGTGCATGTTTATATTGTAGGTGTCTAGCAATAACCACGTTTTTTTGCTTTCTTTCTATTTCAATGAATCACTTTATGCACATACCATGTCTAATAGAATTTGTACCACTTCTTTGTTGCCCTTACAACATGACTGCTGCAGTGGGGTAATTCCATTTTCATCTACAAAGTTGACATCGCTTTTGAATTGTGCTATTAGCTGCTTAAAACTGTCCGTATCATTTTTAGTTATTGCTTCAAATATTTTACTTTTATTAACCTCCATGATTTTTTTTATTTATATTTATTATCCTTAGTATATTTTTGGAGGATTTCTTTTCTTCTTTTCTTTTCAGGATACTTTTTTCTTAGTTTTCGGAAGAATAAGATAACTTGTAAAAAACACCATATACAAAAGAAGAAGAGAAAACGTTTATAACATAGAAAACCGGAACGGAATAAAGTAAAATTGAAACAAATGTCTGTGTCGCAATTAGTGAGTACTGAATTAGCAACACTGTTTATATAATTATGTTTATATTATTGACGTATGTGAAGTTAAAAAGTTTTAAAAAGTTTTAAAAAGTTATTATTCTCTGAGAGAGAAAAGAAGGAGAGAGAAAAAAAAAGAGAATACGAGCCGCCCTCTATACTATAGATGGTGCAACCAGGCTACGCTTCTAACTTTTTAACTTCACGCTTTACGTTTTTACTACCTTTATAAAGTTAGAATTACTCTCTCTAGAGAAAAGTAAACAAACCAAATATCACATAAACAAAGAACTGAAAATTTTTGACCATTTTTGTTTTAAAATTTTATACATTAAATAATAATGTTGTGAAAAAATTTTTATTTTACTGTAAAGTATGAAACATGTAGAACCTTTTTTTATAAAGTAATTAAAAATTAGTATATATTAACATAACCAAATAGAGGATGGTTTGTACCCTTATTTTTACTAATAATATAAATAAATTTATATGAATCACTAACTTTTTTTTTAACGAGCAGATTGTCGAGCATCTGGACTAATTATTATTGGACTAGGTACAATGCTGAAGGTTTCCTAGTATAAGGTATATCCCCAATTTTTTTTGGATCAGAGTTATTGGCACTTGTCTATGAGGGTATATGTGAAAATTGCATTTTCATCAGGTAAATCACTAACTTTATTTTTTACGAGCAGATTGTCGAGCATCTGGACTAATTATTATTGGACTAGGTACAATGCTGAAGGTTTCCTAGTATAAGGTATATCCCCAATTTTTTTTGGATCAGAGTTATTGGCACTTGTCTATGAGGGTATATGTGAAAATTGCAATTTTTATCAGGTAAACAACTAACTTTTTTTTTAACGAGCAGATTGTCGAGCATCTGGACTAATTATTATTGGACGAGGTACAATGCTGAAGGTTTCCTAGTATAAGGTATATCCCCAATTTTTTTTGGATCAGAGTTATTGGCACTTGTCCGTGACGATATTGTGTAAAACACAACTTAGTCCTCGCTTAAATTTAAAGGCATCTATGCAAAGAAAAACCAAGAATTCTCATTTGAGGATCTGTATGTAAGGGGACACATACATTTGAAATGTGTGTATTACACACATATATGTATATATATTATACATATGTATATATGTATATATAATATATGTATATATATATGTAAAAGATAACCTTGTACTCAATTATAAATAACGATAAATAATAAAATTTACTAAAAAAACACAAGATGGTTCGTAGGCCTATTGGGGATGCTAGCCATCAAAAACAATTGGCAACGCGTTATGTGCAATACCTCATAGGTAACGTGGAAATTTGCATAAAACATTTGTTAAACTTCATTATACTCTCCACCTTAGCATAGAGGGTATATTATGTTTGTTGTTCCGTTTGCAACTCGAACAAAATTATGCCTATTAAGTTTAATTATATATAGGCAGTATATATATATATCAAATTTGGTATATCTATTTGGTATACCAAATAAAAAAAATTTGCAAAAAATGGACAAGATTGAATAACGAACATGCCCATATATATAACTTCATAAAGGTGGACGGTATTTAAGATTTGGCTTAAGCCAAACTTTCTTAATCTAGTTATATCATAGCACTACTTTTTCATCATTACGGTTCGGCGGTTGTTGTTGTCGCTGGTTCCTGAGCTGATTCCTGATATTATTATTTTTACTTAGGTTTAAGTTTTGTTTTCTTTGTTGGCTAATTAGATATTTTGTTATGTTGTAGCTAACATAATTTACATAATACTTGTGCAATTTTTGCACACATACACAATTACAATCAACTTCAACAACCAATCAACAACAATATTTAACAACAATTAACAATATTTCTATTGTGGAGGAACAGGTAATATTATATTAAATATTAAATAAAATTAAATTTTAAATATATAACATATATTTTTAGGATAATACACACAATGAAAATTGCCACAAAAAGAAAATTAATTTATAATAATAAATTAATGAATTGAATATGGATATATGGAATATTTTTTTATTGCAATGAATGAAAATTAATTTATTGTAATACATACATTAATGAATATGAATTACTTTTTATTTTTTTTTAAATTATTTTATATACCGTCATAGACAAGTGCTAATAACTCTGATCCAAAAAAAATTGGGGATATACCTTATACTAGGAAACCTTCAGCATTGTACCTCGTCCAATAATAATTAGTCCAGATGCTCGACAATCTGCTCGTTAAAAAAAAAGTTAGTGATTTACCTGATGAAAATGCAATTTTCACATATACCCTCATAGACAAGTGCCAATAACTCTGATCCAAAAAAAATTGGGGATATACCTTATACTAGGAAACCTTCAGCATTGTACCTCGTCCAATAATAATTAGTCCAGATACTCGACAATCTGCTCGTTAAAAAAAAAGTTAGTTGTTTACCTGATAAAAATTGCAATTTTCACATATACCCTCATAGACAAGTGCCAATAACTCTGATCCAAAAAAAATTGGGGATATACCTTATACTAGGAAACCTTCAGCATTGTACCTAGTCCAATAATAATTAGTCCAGATGCCCGACAATCTGCTCGATAAAAAAAAAAAGTTAGTGATTCATATAAATTTATTTATATTATTAGTAAAAATAAGGGTACAAACCATCCTCTATTTGGTTATGTTAATATATACTAATTTTTAATTACTTTATAAAAAAAGGTTCTACATGTTTCATACTTTACAGTAAAATAAAAATTTTTTCACAACATTATTATTTAATATATAAAATTTTAAAACAAAAATGGACAAAAATTTTCAGTTCTTTGTTTATGTGATTTTTGGTTTGTTTACTTTTCTCTAGAGAGAGTAATTCTAACTTTATAAAGGTAGTAAAAACGTAAAGCGTGAAGTTAAAAAGTTAGAAGCGTGGCCTGGTTGCACCATCTATAGTACAGAGGGCGGCTCGTATTCTCTTTTTTTCTCTCTCTCCTTCTTTTCTCTCTCAGAGAATAATAACTTTTTAAAACTTTTTAAAACTTTTTAACTTCACATACGTTTATATTATTGAGGCTATCAAAATTTTTTTAGAACAATGCGCTATTTTACAACTGGTCACTGTTATTATAAAATTAGTCAAATTTTAGCATCCGTGTGGTGTAGTTGGAAGTAGGATATTTTGTCGCGTGCGTGTAAACATTTTTCTAGACTAAATGTGTTTTTCTTTTATTTTGCAATAATTTTAATATTAAAAACAATGAAAAATATACAAACTGATATATAAATAGTAGAAGAAAATTTTATTGCACGCTGAAAAAGGGTAACTAAGAAATGAAAGTGACAATTAAAGCAAATGCAATGTGTATGTGTGTTTAGTGTTTGCAAAAATTTTTATAAAAAGATAAAACCACAAGGAGGAAACAACCGCAACTGAGAAAAGCAACAAAAAAAAAACATTCCATTTACAAAAATTAATGCAAATATCATGTGTATAATCGCTTTATTATTTCTATAGCTTAAGTTCTCCATATTATTCGATCTAGATCGTTATCTGATTTATCGGATACGTCCAATCGATATACATATGTAAATAGTGCACACTAATGCAGTTTAGTAGCCTCAAACCTTTCGTTTCGATCCTGGGTGGTAAATATTTATATATAACAATATGCGTATATACCCCCCACTGAATGTATTTTATTAATAACAAAAGCAGTGTTTTAAAGATATTCTAAGACTTCCTGCTCTAAGTTCATAGAGAAATTATAAAAGGTCAATTTATTCCATGATAATTAATATTAAATTAAAATTGTGTTCATGAGGCCTTTTTTTTAATAGTTACAAACAGAATGACAAACTTGGTTAACAGAAAGCACTATTAAAAATAAAAGTGATCTCTCTTATAATAATATCTTTCCTCTAACCATGTTCTTCTCTTTAATTATTATTCATTGTGAGATTGTTACTTGTAAATTATAGAAAAAAACCGTAGAAAATAAAATTCATTAATAAAGAAGAGAAATGGGAAAATTATTAAGTTTATTGGCACGAGATGATTCAAATTGTTGTACTGCCAAGTCATACGATGTGTTTTTGGATTTTGAAAATGCAGCACCTACAGATATAGAACGTGACGTTTATGATGAGGTTGAACGTGTTTTAAAGGAGTCTGAAGCTGTTTTAGAAGAAATACAAATATACAAGGTGAGCTACTATAATAAACCAAAATATCTTCTCTATAAATAATTATATTGTAGTTGCAATAAGAGTAGGATTACCTTATACAACCAAAAACAGCGTCATACACACACACACACACACACACATGCATTAAGGAATAGGTAACGGTTTCAATAGATAAATTTAACAGCATTTGACATTTGAGAGAATATTTATTAAAAGCAATCTGGAATGAAACACACGCCAATTGTGTTGATCGAATATAGATTTTAAATGTACTATCGTATGAAATTTAATTTTGTATGCATAATGTGATAACGTTTCCGGTTAGCTGTGAACCTGTCCATACCCAAGCATTTCAATAGTACAACTGTTGCTTGTAAAGGCAATATATTATCATTATCATTGCCAATTCTACTGATAATACAAACCTAATTATACCCTCCCCGAGGGTACAGTGAGTTTATCATTGCGTTAACAACCAAATACACGTGCATTATGCATTCATTAAATGTAGTATAATATGAATTATTATTGTTATTTGGTCACACTTACATTGCAGCATTATTGCTAAAGAAGACATATGGTCTTACAAACTTGTGCAATGTGTAATTATTTACGATGGTCGGAGATTTCTTATTTTTGCTTTGTGTCCTTTCCATATAAGCTTTGTTTTTCACAATAAAATTAATTGAAATGCAGCTCATGTTGTAGACTTGTGTGTGTTTTTATCATGTAATGTGACAAAGTTGTGAGTAGACGGAAGGGAACAGAACAGATTATGGAATAATGTAAAAAATAAAAAAAAAAGTGCATTGAAAATATGAAAAACCTACTGCTCACATTTAAATATGTATATTCGTAGTGACCTCATAAAAATGAAAATGAAAATTATTTAGGCGTAATATAGAAAATTGTAATTGTTCTTCCGTAAGCATTTCCGTAAGGGATAAGTTTTCTAATTTATATCTTAAAAAAAAGTAGGTTTTCCAAGTTTGTTATACTCTTTACTAGTGCCCTAAACATTTTTCTAAGACTCTCTTTTGCAAAAGATGGCGGATATAATGTTATCCCGCTTTTAACATTAAAAGGTGTCAGAGACTCTTAATCAGTTTTCATTCTAAATTTTAAAAATATTTTACACTTTATAGTCATATTCATCCAATCCTCACACCTTCTTTAAAATTGATAAATATATATATGCCTTATAGCGCCATTGCTGCTTTCTTTGTGCCGTTTGTTTCATTGATAGTTGCATTTTTACGGTCATTAGCCTATGCCTTCCAGTCAATTTGTATAAATTATATTGCATTTCTTACACACTTACACGCATGTACATGTATATGTTACATAAAACTTCTTACCGCGCATTCTAATAAACAATACTTTCAATATAAGGAAGCATTCTTGTCATTCAATGTGCATGACACATACAGACACATACCGACACATGTGTGATGTGTTGATAAGCTTTATAAGAAACGTAAAATACGATATAATAATATATAATGAAACACATATATAATACATTTGCATGATAAATACCTTTACGGAATTGCAAAATTTGGGATTGGATATTTTCATTGATCTTTTGACATATTTACTTTTCTAGCACTGTAACAAATTACGAAATAACAAAAGTCAAGAAATCTTAACGGGATTTATTTTTCTCAAACAAGCCAGTTAGTTATTTGACTGAGCACTTCATACTTAAGTACTATAGTTTATAAAAGAGAATTGAATTTTATTGTACACAAAATAATATGAAAGTTATGAAGTAATATATTTCATTTAATATCATATTAATGGCAGGGTGCTGGCAAAGAGATTCGAGAAGCTATAGCAGAGCCTACGCCACAATGCCAAGAGAAAGCATGGAGTGCTGTCCTCCCCTTGGTAATTAAACTGAAACGGTGCTATGAACATTCGCTGGAACTAGAGAAAATTGTACCAAAACTACTGGGCCAACTGGTGGGGGGGAAATTGAATCCCACACAACATTTAGAAACTCAGCAAGCATTAGTTAAACAATTGGCCGAAATTCTAGAATTTGTTTTAAAATTCGATGAACACAAGGTAAGTGTAACAAAGCGTGCAACTACAAAGTACACTTTGCAACCGTTATGTAGAATATTTTAATTAATTTTCAAGTATATTCGCTGTGCATGCATATCTTATGCACGAGGCGTCCGTTTTGAACATGTTACAATCATTGACTCCAATTTATTTCATGCCGTTGTAGGCATTGTACTAGTTTTTTTTTTTTTCCTTTTTTTTATCGACCACCACAGCACACTTCTAATATGTGTTGGTGTTGATCATCATAATATTTATCTAGGGTAAGAAAAACTATTAAATATATATTTTAAACATACAAAAAAAAAATCTTTGTAATGCAAACAGATTTGTTAAATAATTAGTACTTTTAAAAAAGAAGAAAAAATATGAAGGGTAAGCAACGCATGATGTGCAATTATTCGTACATAATAAACTTTAAATGTTTGTATTCGTGTACACTTAATATGTATCCATGTTAGTGCGATTTTTTCATCAATTGTACTTGATTGGATCAATTGAAATTTATTTCAAATCTAACTGGTGATACATCCAATGGGTACACATTTTTATTAACTACACACTATAACGGGATGTATAGCACGTTTATTATAGTGTTTGTAACTACCGTAAGAAAGCTTCTTACACATATTTTTTCATCCCTTTACTTCCCATATTCAAATTTCCAGATGAAAACACCTGCCATACAAAATGACTTCAGCTACTACAGACGTATTGTTAGCCGACAGCGGATCGATTCAACCAATAATATGCTGGTCAGTACGGAGTTGGCCAACCGCATGTCACTTTTTTATGCACATGCAACACCAATGTTGAAAGTTCTTAGCGAAGCTACCTCCAAATTTGTACACGATAATGCTGATGATGTAGAAAATACAACCGAAACTCTGGGTACTATGGCTAAAGTGTGCTTGAGAATGTTGGAGAATCCGTAAGTAGTATATAATGGCTAATCACTCTACCTCTAAAAAAATTAATAGAAAAAATATGTTGAAAATAATGATTTTTACTATTTTTATTAATCTCTCATTTTAGTAAACTTTTACAACAAATTGAACGGGAAGAAACTCATTTGCTAGTATTAAGAGTTATGGTCGGTCTTGTTATACTGTATGATCATGTACATCCGGTGGGTGCATTTGCACGTGGTGCTCATGTGGATGTTAAAGGATGTGTTCGGCTATTGCAAGCACAGCCAGCCATTAAAGCTGAACCACTACTCAACGCATTACGTTACACTACCAAACATTTAAATGAAGAAAATACACCTAAAAATATACGGAATCTTTTGGCGGCATAATACATCCTGCACTAAGCAATCATTGAATTGATTAATGTGTTATTAGGTTATGGTCTGTGTGTGTGTTTTTTTACTCATAAACACGACAAATTTTAATTAAAAGCGAAAATAAGTTTTAGGTTTACACCATTTTACAGTTAAATTTCCTTCCTTCGCTAATTAAAGTTATCGTTATTGGAACAATGTGACTGCCGCCACCAGCACTAAACATCTCCACTCTTTATTTCAAAAACAAATCAAAGTTAAACTTTTGCACTTGAAAAATTTTCTAAATGCACATACAACATATACACATACTTAACATATATTATAAATTTTAAACGCCTACGGTATAAGTGTGATAAACATATTTTGTTTTTTATATATGCATATTGTTCAACAATTGCTTGTTTTATTTTAAATATTTGTTTTAAATTTTTCATTTTGCTCGTAAAACTTTGTGAAACTTCACATACATGTTTTTATGGTTAATTACGATTAATTGGTAGCCTGTTATCGTTTAAGTTTCACTCGTATGTAAATTATTGTAGTGCACACGAAGGCGTTCAACATCAAATAAATTAAAATTATTATAATATTATAACACAAAAATGTATAATTTTAATAATATCTAAGAAATGAACAATTTCAAAACAATTTTTGTACATCTCTTATATTGTCTACTTGTAACCTAATGTGAATGTATGAAGAACAAATAAATGAACTATAAACAATACCGAATTATATAAAAACAAAAATTGTGCTCAAACTCAGTATACGAGTATCGTAACAAAAACCACAGAATTAATTTTATATTAAAATAGAAAAAAAGAGAATACTTTATTCCATAGATAATCCACAAGAATTAATATAATATAATTATATATATTTTTTTATTGTTAGCTTTGTTTATTTTACCACAAAATTCACATCAGTTTAAATGAAATTGTATGCATTTAATAATTTTAGTATTAACACAAAATGTTTGTATTTATTAAAATTTTATATGACCACTGTGTTTAAAACAAAACAATCAAAAGGGAAATATTTGAATCCAAAATGGTGCAAAAGTTAAACGTAAGATATAGCCGATTTTTTTTTGTATGCAAAAGACTTGTATAATTACTTCAAATGAAGCTAAAATGAAAATGGAAATCAAAAGCATAATTAAAAATTTAGAAAATAAATAATACCTTTATACCAAAAATGATTGCTTTTTAAATGAAATTGATACAGCAGTAGTAATAGAGAGACAAAATATTACATATTCCTTGTTTAAATTAAGGACAATAGATTAATAGAAACTATTGCTTGATGGGGAGCAAACTAGTTTTTATAGTTCACTCGATAGATTAGAATTTGGATCTAATATATATATATTTGTTTCATTTACAAAACAACCGTTTTTTTTTCATTTTAGGATTTTAAAGACTGTTTGAAATAACAAGACCGACATTTAAGAGTTTTATACACAAAGAAAGATTTGTGCATTTTTAAAAAGTTCGTACATATAAAGGTTTACGATTTTTATTTTTAACTGGCTAAATATAATTTATAAATTTATTAAGAACCTAACAAGTTAATATTCATGTAATTTATTATTGCATCACAACATACCCTACATACTTATTTGTATAAACATAAATAAATTTCTATAATACATATAAAATTTTTTTTGTTTGTATAAATAAAGAATTATAGTCAAGTAACTGTTAATTGTTATTAGGTCGTGGCTTCAGTATCAGTTTCCCCGTATCATCACAGCTCATATTAAAATCACAAAGAACATTGCGCATACGTGAAGTAATTATTTGTGGAGCGATGACAAGTTTATGAATACCAAAAACGAATAAAATAACTGGAGAAGGAAAATTTGGTTTAATACTAGGAAATTTATTTCAGTTCAAGGCTTTACCCAAAGTTAGTGTGGCAAAAGTAAAAACTGGATGTATAAGTAGAGATTCTGTTAAGGGTACCACAGATGTGCGGGGATCACGCAACCAATACCAAGCGCTAATAGCTGTACACAGTGATATAACAGCTAAAACAACTTCAAAAATATGAATATATTAAATCTATATATATATATATAAATCCTTCTATTCCAGATACATACTTCGCCAGCGCACTGTGGAGGGTTTGTATGATGAAACCACTTCTGTCAGTCGCCTCTCAAAGGCTTTTAAATCTGAAGATAATAATACATAATACCTGAAGCGTAACATTGACTATATTTACTTTCCCTGCATACCTTCACAAGCAGATGGTTCCATTATTATATAAATTATGTTTTCCTTAGCAGTAATTAATATTTATGAATTGTACTACAGTGTAAACGCTTCATGAAAGATTTTAATTACACTTTTTTGACAACATAAATACGAGAATCTATAAAATAAACATAACATTTATCGATATTTTTTTAAATTAGATATGTGCAATGATTATTTTCATACAATAACTGTTTAATTATGCAGTGTTGCTGCTAATTTTTAAGCCTTGCCGACATAAAACTTTTCTTCTTTATGTTTATTTTAAAACAATTCTTTATAATTAAAGTTGTTTGGAAAATAAAATTGTATAAAAATTTTATAATTAATATTCTTTTTGAGAAAACTTTAAGAAGCAATTGTTTAAATTGTACTGAAATATGTTAATTCTTGCAAAACTGAACGTTATGAAAAACATTGAACATGTTGGAAGAAGACATTTTTAGTAAAATTTGATTTGTAAAAAACTTGATATTATGGAAAACATTTATAAAAAACATTAATTGATTAAGTAAACCTAATACACAGAAGTAATGTCGAATCCTAAATTTCCGCCAGAATGGAAGAGAAGAGTAAAAAAAGAATATATGAAGATTCGCCAACAAAAACGTTACAAAAGAGCTGATGAAATTAAGGAAGCTTGGATAAAAAATTGGTAAGATGCCATTTGTATGTATGCATGTTATATCTATTCAGAATTGGGTCCATGTACTCCGGCAAATCGAATTTGTTAGGCACACAGTTATATTTCTGTTATAAAAATTAAAAAAATACTGAAAAAATAAAATTTGATTTTTATACATTTCCAATGCAGGGATGAACATAACAATAATGTTCAGGATTTGTATTGTGAGCCAAAAATGTGGCAATCTGAAGTATATGAACCACCACATATTGATTGTGTTAAAAGAGCCGAAGTGACCGTGTACAATGGTTCGGGTAGTCAGCAAACACCGATTTGTATTATTAATGCAGTAACCCCAATACCCACCATGTATACATGGGCTCCAACCCAACAGAACTTCATGGTAGAAGATGAAACCGTATTGCACAATATTCCCTATATGGGTGATGAGGTGTTGGACAAAGATGGAAAATTTATAGAGGAACTTATCAAAAATTATGATGGAAAAGTGCATGGTGATAAAGATCCTTCATTTATGGATGACAGTATTTTCGTAGAATTAGTTCATGCATTAATGTATAATTATGCTAAAGAAATTGAAGAGTTAACGGGCATCTGTATCAAGGTAAATGTTAAGAAAGATAATTATGACGAATCTAGAGGACAGAAAGGTGTTAAAAAGCCAGAAGAAAAACAACTCGAAAAGGAGGATATTGTTGCGGAAGGTAAGGAGAAAATAAGTGACAAGATCAAGACGGCAAGCGATGAAAGTAGCGATAGAAAAAGTGAAGCTAGAGAAGAAGGAGGCGAAACTAAAAAGGCTGATCACAATGAAAGTTCTAAGGAGGATAATAAAGCTGCCGAAGAATGTCAAAATAAAAAAAATATTAAAGTAGAACAAACAGAAAAACCGGTTCTGTGTAAAGAAAAGTTGCCCTTCCCACCCCCCATCATCTTTCAAGCCATCAGCTCCAACTTTCCAGACAAAGGGACACCACAAGAATTAAAAGAAAAGTAAATATTCATATTATTCCTGTAAACTATAATTTTTAAAAAAACTCTTTTTTCATATTAGATACATAGAACTAACCGAACACCAAGACCCTGAACGCCCACAAGAATGTACCCCAAATATTGATGGCGAGAAGGCGGAGAGTGTATCTCGTGAGCGAACTTTACACTCCTTCCACACACTCTTCTGCCGGCGTTGTTTTAAGTACGATTGTTTTCTACACCGTAAGTATATCCATCGATTATTTTGATAATATTCAGCAAATCGATTAAATATTGCCTTTTTATATAAAATTTATTAATTTTTTTTTTAATTTTTGGTTCTTTAAACAAACAAATAAAAAAATCCCTCTTGTGTCTTAAATATGAAATTGTATTGTAACCCAACCACAAAACAAACCAATTGTAGGTCACCCAACTCACGGTGAGTTGTAGCTGTTGTTTGTAATCATTCTGTTTGTATTTTTTTTTTTTTTTCGTTGAACAAATTAATACAAATTTATTTTCATATGAATGTGTTGCTATAATAAATTTCGCCATTTAGTTGTCTCGTTCATATCTCGCTGCCACAAGAAAAACCGCCACAAAATCATTTCTTAGATCTAATTAACATCATAGACATTTTTAACCAATTCTAAAAATATAAGTAAAAAATGTTACAGTTGATCAAGTTCTTAAATCATCAATCCACGTAAAATGAATTAAATCGTTTATGTGGGGAGAGGTTTCAACTATATTAAATCGTTTCCGATTCATCTTCTTGTAAATTGTGTAAAAAATATTTTTATTTTTTAGTAAGGATGTACGTCTGCAAAATGTATAAAAAGCTGGTGTAGAATATTTCTATTTTGATCACCGCTTATAATCGCAATAATCACTAAAAGAGGGAATGTCTGTGTATGTGCTTACTTGGGTATAAATGTGGAGGCTGTTCAATGTTTGAACCCAAATATATTTCTATTTTTGCTACGTAAAATTTTTAAAAAATAATCTTTCATGATTGCTTCGCTTAATGTGCAAAATAATTAAACTTAAACTTAAACTTATTTTATTCAATACGATGACATCGTTGCAGAATTCGAATTCGAACGTTTATTGAGCCATTGTTCTATCATTCTCATACTAAGCATATTATTATCATTAGGAAATGTCAGTTTTAATCGATTACATGGATTGCCACCACTATCACTAATTGTTTCATAAATTCATTATTACCGTTATTCCTTTCTAAACCATTGAAATATAAATTGTTTATTATCAATATTGCAATTTTTTTACTTTAATGCCAGGATTACAGGTTGGCCATGCTGGGCCGAATCTACATAAACGCCGCTTTCCCGAATTAAAACCTTTTACAGAGCCTTGTAGTAATAACTGTTACATGTTATTGGTAAGTAAAGGAAAAATGATGAAGCTTTTCGAATGGAATGGATTTCATTTTGTTAAAATTTAGGAGGGAATGAAAGAAAAGTTGGCCGCTGATAATAAAACCCCGCCCATTGATTCGGGTAATGAGGTCAGTAGTGAGGACAGCAACGACAGTAACAGCCAGTTTAGTAATAAAGAATTTAATAACGATCAAACTAAAGAAAATATTGCCGTCACGAGTGCAGAATCGGCTGAAATTAATTCCATAATGGGCAAGTGTTTACATACATATGCATAATATTTAGTGATTTGCTTATAAAAGTTTTTCCAGCTTGCATGATGAATACCAGCAACACTAAATGTGATTGGACGGGTGCTGATCAATCATTGTTTCGTACGTTGCATAAAGTGTTCTTGAAAAATTATTGCGCTGTAGCACAAACCATGCTAACAAAGACATGCCAACAAGTAAGTTGTCTATTTTATATATATATATAGATAACTTGTATGACTCTTTTTAGGTGTATGAGTTTGCTCAGAAGGAGGCGGCTGAATTTAGCATTGAGGAGCTGCGCCAGGATTATACGCCACCACGTAAAAAGAAGAAGAAGCAGCGGCTATGGTCATTGCATTGTCGCAAAATCCAATTGAAGAAAGATTCATCCTCAAATCATGTCTACAACTATACGCCGTGCGATCATGCCGGCCCCTGTGACATGAATTGTTCATGTATACAAACGCAAAATTTTTGCGAGAAATTCTGCAACTGTAGCAGTGATTGTCAGAATCGTTTCCCCGGCTGTCGCTGTAAGGCTCAATGTAATACCAAGCAATGTCCCTGTTATTTGGCCGTGCGCGAATGTGATCCAGACTTATGTCAAGCGTGCGGGGCAGATCAATTCAAGTTGACGAAAATCACGTGCAAAAATGTTTGCGTGCAAAGAGGTCTACGTGAGTTAAATGTTTTTTGTAAAACAAGAAGTTTCACATGCAATATTGATTTTGCTTCTGTTTCGTTTTGCATTTTTCGTATTCACCAAGCAGACAAACACTTACTAATGGCGCCGTCCGATGTGGCCGGCTGGGGTATCTTCTTGAAGGAGGGCGCCCAGAAGAATGAATTCATTTCGGAATATTGCGGTGAAATTATTTCCCAGGATGAAGCGGATCGACGCGGCAAAGTGTACGATAAGTACATGTGTTCGTTTCTGTTTAACCTCAATAATGATTTTGTGGTGGATGCAACACGTAAAGGCAACAAAATACGTTTTGCCAATCATTCCATCAATCCGAATTGTTATGCCAAAGTAATGATGGTGACGGGCGATCATCGTATTGGCATCTTTGCCAAACGTGCCATTCAACCGGGTGAAGAATTGTTCTTCGATTATAGATACGGCCCTACCGAACAATTGAAATTTGTGGGTATCGAACGGGAAATGGAAATTGTTTAGTTTTAAGGTTTTAACTTTTATTTTACACCGACTTTGCTACATTAGCTATAATGGGTTTTGGTCTTGCTTTAAATATTAGTTTTTTCGTGCATACTGCTTTTACATTATATTCTGTTTTTTGTTTAGATTTATGTTCTAGAGCAACGGTATTATCCAATAAATTTTTTTCAGCTGTATGACTGTTATTGGGATTTTCTTGGGTTTGGGTTAAAACCGGATTGATTTCATGAGTGTTGGTTTTCTCCAGTAAGGCAAACGGTTTATCCAATTTCTGTTCTCTACCCTGTAGTATGTGGTGGCCTATTATGAGTATCTGTAATTTAACAAACAAACGAATATTATATATATATATATTTTATTTTTTTTATATTTGTATTTTCAAAAATTTATGAAATAAAAGAGAAATTTATATGGGGAGGGGTTCTAAAAAGGGTTTCTTTTTGGGCCCGTACATATCCTTCAACCAAATTTCATCAAAATATTTCAAAAAATGCGATCTGTAGCTTGCGCACAAATTTACATTTGGAAGTTACAAACATCCGCAGAAACTTTTCCACGGGGTGGTGCAGGGTATAAAAAAAGATTAAAATGTTTACTGAGTACTTTTATCCTAAAGCTTACCGGCTGGCCATATTTATTATAATAAAGGTCACCCACAAATTTATTTTCCATATCCTCTTGGCAGCGAGCCTCCAAATCGCCTTGTAATTCGACTAAAGCCCATTCTTTAGGGCCCCCGGGAGATTTACTAAAAATGAAAAGAAAAAAAAAACTTTATTTACATTTTAGATGACATCCCTGACTTAGTTAAATAATTCCCCGAATTTAGTTTTAATAATAATTTCAATTTTATTATTTGGCAAAACTTATCGAATTTATTGAAAATGTATGTAACGGTATAGTATTTTAATTAAATGCCGCGAAACTTTTTGAATAACGGATGAATATTGCCCGTATGCTTGCGACGTTGTTCATAATAAATATTGTCATCACCGCCTGACATAGAACTAAGACCGCCTGGACGTCTGGACGGGCCTGCCGCTGTATTGGGGCGATAACCCGACTCGCCCGGTATCTTTTCATCTTCACAATCCAAATCGGAAGCGGATAGTACCAATTGCAATAACTGGGATTGCTCTTCACGATTCTTGTAAAACAATTCCTGATCATTGTCCATGCCATTTAGATGTGTGATGACTTTATAACTGTAACCTTGATTGACCAGGAAACGTTGCCGCTTACGGGAATAACTCATTTCCATGGTGTCCTGCGATACTAGGGTATAGAAGAAAGCATTATATTCTTCGGCAATGGCGCCCTTTTTGGCACGCAATATACGACCCAACCGTTGAGCCTCCTGCCGCCTCGAGCCACCGTGCGAAGAGATTTGTATCAAGACATTAGCCTCCGGCAAATCGAAACTCGTATCTGCCACTTTCGAAACGAATATTGTGTTGACTTTCTGATTGAATTTGAAATTCTGCAATATTTGTATTCTTTCGTTTTGCGAGGTGGGTCCATAAATGAACGGTTTGTTCATTTTGATGGCGTAATGCTTTAGAGCGAATACATTATCGGAGAATACAATCGTTTTGTCGCCTCTCTGCTCGTGATACTTTATAAGAAACTGGCAACTACGAAATTTGGAAGGATTCATCACGTACAAGAGCATTTTCTTGGATGTTTTGGCGGTTAGATATTCACGATAGAATTCGGGGGACATGGGACACCACACCTCAGCACACTGTACTCTGGCAATATAACCCTTCTTTTGCAATTCCAACCAGTTGGCTTCGTACAGCTTCGGTCCGATTAAGAAATTCAAATCGGCAATTTTGTCATCTTCACGCAGCAGAGTGGCTGTCAGACCTAATTTACAGTGGGACTGTACAATGGTTAAAACGCGACGAAACATTTTCGCTGGTATTGTGTGAACTTCATCCAACACCATAATGCCCCACTCCTGTTCCTGCAGCCAACGCATAGTTTGTTCCGCTTCCCATGAACGCTTTTGTGTGTGTGTTATCATTGAATAGGTGGTGACAAGGATGCCACAACCCATGGGTTTGTCTTTGGCTTCTGAAGTAAAGCGACATATCATGCTGTCATCGGCAGTTGACCACATTTTGAATTGTTGCTTCCATTGCTCCACTGACACCCCACTGTTGCACAGAATTAATGCACGCTTGCGCACCGTACAACAGGCCGTGACACCCACCAATGATTTACCTAACGGTACAAGTGAACATGACATATGTGCATTTAGGTGTGTGAAAAAAAATGTTACCTGCACCACAAGGTAATACAATGACACCCGATCGAGCGCGTCCATTGCCAAACATTTTGCGTAAACTCTTTTCTTGGTAAGGACGCAAAACAGCAGCCGGTTTCAAGTCTATATTAATATCAGGATTGTGTGTATCATTGCGAAAGTCATACTCGGCCAGTAGTGGATGCTCAATTTCAATGCAACGCTTCTGTATAACTTCTATCTTCTCCTGATTTACTTCAAACGATACCGTCTTTAAAGCAGCTTCATCTTCATCTTCCTCATCGTTATCGATTTTATCGTAAAACGTTGCTATATCATCGGGTACCGCTACAGTACCATCTGGATTAATTTTTGTCGATCCCAGCTCAGCTGTTGTTTTGTCACTGGTTGGCGGTGGCAATTTGGTGCCAAATTGTGTAATCGCTTTGCCATCCACAGTACCTTCTATAAAAACTTCACCTTCATCATTACGTTTGAGGCGACACTGCTGTATAACGGGATCTTTGAGTAGTTTTTGCAAAATCTCCGGATGTGGCGATTCAATGAAATATTTATTATGCTTCAACACCAATTTGACTTTACCGTAGGAGAGGGTGCATAATTTGATAAATTCTATAATGCCCTCGGGTATGGTTGTTTTGCTTAATCTCTTCAAATATTCAACAATGTCGTGCGTTTGCAGGCCGACTGAGACTGCTGCATACAAACTGTAGGCAGTCAATTTATATTCGTGTATATGTTCGGGACGACAAACGGGCTCAGAAATGGCAATTAGAAAA
Source organism: Crataerina pallida (assembly GCA_949710015.1). Classification (NCBI taxonomy): domain Eukaryota; kingdom Metazoa; phylum Arthropoda; class Insecta; order Diptera; family Hippoboscidae; genus Crataerina; species Crataerina pallida. The sequence continues at coordinate 21,635,343 of OX453292.1, read as the reverse complement.
TCATGAGCATGTTTATAAACCGGGGAGAATGATTCTAAAAATATATGGCCATTCGGTGCAACCCATAAAGGGCGATTGTTGTGATCCGGCTTGAGTTCCATTTGTGAACGATAATCTTTGGCTCCATACTCATCGGTCATTATGCCGTCATCATTGGTTTCTACATTTTTAGTGGCCGCAGCTGGAACTCCATCAATTTCAGTTAATTCCAAAGTGTCAGTGTCATCACCCAGCTGTGTGATGCCTTCATCTTCATTTCGCCTTTTCTTACCTGCATTATTTTATTCCGTATTTGTAATAAATAGTTTAAACAACTCTTTTAATATATTTATATATATATTCACCATATTTGTCCACAGGTTTTTCCTTTTTATATTTTCTTGGAGGAGCCATAATTAATAATTGCACTAAACATATACGAATGAAAGCATATAGAGAGGAATCATTTTCGATAGCATTTATTAACTATTTTCATAATTCATTCAATTCATTCAATTAAATAACATTTATTTATTATATTAAATATAATTAAAAACACGTCCATAGACACGCAAATATTAATATTGTTTTATAGTCTAAGCTACAAAGGATATTTTCATAATTGCCAAGCATTTAATGACAATAAAGTTGTATGCATTTGCTTTTATCTCAAACACCTTTAACTAATAACTAATTAATTAAAATTAATTTTAAACTCACGTTTTTATTAAAATCGGCATTTAAATACATATAATTAATGAAAGTTTTCCAAATTATATGTAAAACATATGGAAAAGAGATGGACTTAAAACATATGTGCAAGCGATTTGCAAAACGCGAATTATGAGTAAGAATTTATCGAAAAAACATCTGATTAAAAAGCTAATAATTTATTATATTTGTTGTTATAATACAAAATATCTCTTATTTAATAAGTTTCATTAATAGTAAACAAATATATTGGAAAGAAAATGTTGACTTTACGATTATTAAATAAATGTTCAAAAGCGCAATGGCCTCTAAGTGCAGCAGTGAGTAGTTGATAGTTTTTCTAGAAAATTTTTGTGTCAAACCTCTTACATAAACTGTTGAGTTAAATTTACAGATTTTACAAAGCAAAATTGTAACATTAAGGCAAACAAATAGTCAAGAATATGTTAAAAGTTATACTCCCATTTTCGTTGCTACCTGCCAGTTCTGTTCAGCTGATACCAATGGTGCTGCAGCAATAACATTAGAGAAACTGCCAACAAAGGATACTTTATTGAAAAGAGTATTGAAAAAAGTTGGCCTTAAGCCGAACTCAAAGACGGTAAATATTAAAAGTTTCTTCCTTTCAATAATAATTTCTGACACATTTCAACATTACAGCGCTTAAGAATTTCTAGCAGTTTACTGTATGAAAGTGTAGCTGATAAAATTAATTATTTGGCATTTTTTAAAGATTTCAATTTGCCGAATACTTTCAATTCATGGTTTTTAGTTACGGAATTACATGTATGGATGTTGTTATTGCGTTCAATGGCTGAAGGGTGTGAATCGGGCGAAGATGGCCGTTTTATGCGTAATTGTATAGTAGAAACCATGTGGAGTGATGTTAATGCCAGAGCCAAAAAGCTTGGAGTAAATTTTTATTTTTCATTTTAATGTGGAGTTCTTTCTTTATAAGTGTATATGGTAATTTTATAGGCTGCAAATCCTTCCTTAACACGTCAACAAATTGCTGAACTTTCCGAACAATTTCAAGCCGCTCTAATAGCTTACGATGAGGGTATTACGTTGGAGGATCGTGTTTTAGCAGCAGCTCTATGGCGCCGCTTCTTTGCCATGAATTGTAATGATTATGCGAAAATTGAACGTATGGTTAAGTATGTACGCTATCAGGTGAATATGTTAGATACACTGTCGCGTGAAGAGTTTATATATAAGCCGAAAGTACAGTGGCAACAATTAGATAAAATTCATATAAAATAAAAGTTACATTATACAGAATTAATAACGTTAATAAAGAAGTGAGTATTGTTGTGTTAAAATTTGCAATCAATTTTTTATTATTTTTCAATTTCATCCACATTTTTATTCATCAGAACATTTTGCGGATATTCGCATATACTACAGCGACTATTTCAACGGTCAATGCCAGATGTAGAGTAAAATTTTATAAGGTAAGTGGTTTGTAGTGGTAGTTTCTTAAAATCTTTTTTGCACTCTACTTTTGTTTGTTATGAATAAAAACGACTTTGCGCAATAAACATTCTATCAATTTAATGAGTCGTACAGGCACACGAACCAATAGAATGTATTAAGATTCAAAGCCTGTCTGGAATGATTTTTAACAATATATATATTATGGAATTGCAAGGTAGTGTATTGATCTTTAGTTTATCCAAAGTGACTACTGAGTACCTGAAAAACGAATACAAACCTTTAAAAACGAGACTTCACAAAGCCGATCAATTATTTTTATAAATAATTACATAGTTATTGTATAATTATTATACATATCCGCAATAATAATTAGATTTAATAATTTTGATTATTTCAAAAATTTCAATTCCACAGTTTCACAAACTGTTCAATTCAATGCAATTGAAATTGACAACCAAATATAGAATTTGTTCTAATGCAACTCTGGTTGTAAAAAAGTAATTACAAAAGCAAATATTGGAAAAAAGAGAAACACTTTAAAGTAACACTTTGAAATAAAATAACAATAACATAGTTGTGGGATGGAATTTTGTTAAAATATTTTATTATATATATGGTTGAGAACTATGCACGTAGATTTTGCAATTTAAAAGTAAAATGCCGCATAGATGTGAATAATATTAATACTTACTCTACATAGCTTAAAATTTTTAATTATTCTTATATTTCTATATAATTTAAAGCATGTATAAAGTAAATTTAATGTTTTTAAAAGGATTCCGTCTGTCTAGAAATATGTCAATCAAGAAATTTTACTTGTTCTAAAGATGAATACATTTCATGTTTTTATACCTTTCTATTCTATCAGACATTCATATACCTTATGGAAAGGTTATTCACTTTTTCAAAATGTATGCAACACCCTAATGAGTATGGTATACAAACCTGTTATCAGCAACAATTCTAGGTACATTAGTAGAAACTCTTGAATTGAAGTGAGTAGAGTATCCAATACATAGCTAAAGCCAATAAGTAAGTTAACAAAAGTTTTACATTGAACAACATTTCTTCCGTAACCAATGATTGGGTGACAAATGTTTATATTTAAATTATGTTTTTAAAGAGTAACACGTTCGCTTAAGAACAGTTGACAATATTTTCTCTTTTTAATTGTGTGCATTCAGCCACTTTTCAACGGGTTGACTTTTATATTTGGGCGAAGACAGAGGTATGGGGTGTATAGAAAAGAACAACGAATTGAGTTAAAAGGAAACATTTTAAATAGAACGAAGCTCAAAGAAACTTTTGCTACCATATGTTACAATCAATTGAATAATAATTTTAATAAAGTCATGTTATTATAATATGTTTTTTATGAAGATGATAACGCGCATCTTCTCTACATTGTTAAATAATATATATTTATAAATCTAACACTTTGAAGCGGGTAGAATATATACAGTGAGGGTCACTTGAATAAGCAAACATTTCTTCAGGAGGATTTTTAGTTTGCAATAATATTGATTCCTTCCAGTTTGTAGGAAAATTAATGATGCAGTTTGGTAAATGGATCCCTTGGGAATAAAAGAAATTATTTTTTTTAAACAATTTCTACGATTTTTCTTTTTTTGGTGAATTTTTTACGGTAACATTATAAAAAAATGATAAATTTTTTGATAGTGTTGGATTAAAAAATTCCCCAAAAATACAAAAATAATAGATATATACAAAAATTTATGTTATGTTTTACAGAATAGATCATTTTATCAAACTGCATCATTAAACTGTTTCTAATAGAATAAAAAATATTGTAAAAATCATACTCAAAAATCATATACAAAAAATTTATAATAGTGTTAAAGTAAAAAATTTACCAAAAATAGAAAAATACTAGATATTTAAAAAATGCTATTTTGTATTATGCAAAATAGATGCTTTTTTCAAACTGCATCATTATATTGTTAAACTACAGATTATATATCAGCTACAAAGAGGTTAAACTTTGACGCATATATTTAAGCAAGATTTTTTAGATATGGTACAAATAGAGAAGAAATTGGATAACAGACATTTATTAAAAAAACCTCATATGATGTAGAATCCGTTTTGTGAGTTAATAGAACATAAACTATAGAGGACGTAATTAGATACCTGCCACGCTCACTGTTTGTAGCGTTTTTTTTTTATATTTTCGCACATGAATTGATGTTTGTGTCTGTTTAAAACAAATTAATTTAAAGAATTTGTAATTCATGTCTGTCTGCCTGTCCTTGTAAACACTACGTACATATGTGTATATTGCAGGCAATCTATATAAAGCACAAGGCAGAGATATTCTGTTAAAATTTGCAAGAGTTAGCTAAAATCTTTTGGAAAAGCAAATTTTTTCATCATTGTTTTCAAATCATGCACGTTTTAAGCCAGCTTCGTTCAAAGTTCGACCTAAAATACCTTTGTCTCCACTTTTGCAATGAAATGTATAAAAATTATGTCTCGCTGCAAAGAAAAAATAAAACTAAATGCTGCAGAGTCCACTGACAACTGTAGGATTTATTTTTCCTTTAGAACAATAACAAAGCTTAAAGGTTAGCGTTGGCTTGGTGCTGGAGTAAGGCTTTAATTTTAAGATAATTTCCTGGGCTACACATTATAACAGCTTCAAAAATTTCTTCTCACACATAGAGAAAGAGAGAGAGAGGGAGAGGGAGAGAGAGAGAGATGTCATACTTGTACCGTAAATGCATTGTATTGATTCTGCTACTGCTGCTGCTGCTGTTTTACTAAATTATTATGTTAACATGAAAATAATTGAAACAAGAATTTACTTATGCTGGGCAATTTATTTAATTTTCCTATCCTGCATCGTAAAAATGGGAATAAAAAGCAATCAAACAATCGATCGAACCTTTGGCTGATCTTGTCTGGTCGCTGTTTGTTTTTTATATTTTTTTTGGACTTTTTTCTCTTTCAACATATGGACAACAATGGCCTGGCAATTGATGTTGGTACAAATATGTTCTGAAGTGTAGCAGATTGTTTAGCACACACACACATGAACGCACACTCGGGCATAACTATAATATTTATTGCTTTGCGTTTAGATTTCAGTTACCGATAGCTGTTGGCGTAAGTATTAATGGTACACTTAGAGGTTTTTGTATAATCTTATTGTTATTGTTTTCTTCTTCTTCTTCCCCCTCCTCCTTTTCTTCCACTCTATATAAGTTATTTACCGCTTTGGCATAAACGTAAAACACTAAAGAAAGGAACGGAATTTTCTTTTAAACATATTTCTATTAAATATATGTCAACCTGCTTAAAACCACAACAACAGACTTTAATGTTCTGTAGCGTTGAGGTTGCATACAGAGCTTAATATTTGGTATCTTTTCAAACCACCATATTTGTATAAAAATCGGTATCAAGCAGTTATTATTGTTGTTGTATCGATTTGTTTTATTTCATGTAACATTTGTTGTTGGCACGAAACAAAATTTAACTTTTAGAACCGCATTCTTATTATTGATCAGAAAGTTTCTTCATGTTGCAAGAATGGATTATTACGTTTTTTTAAAGAAAATCTTTTTTTTTTAATTCATTATCATATCTTTATGGGTTTTTCAATAAGGACATAACAATTTTTTTAATTTTAATACCAGCGCACCCTTGAATGTTTTTCAAGATCTGTTTATGTCAATAAGTCAAGCAAGGTTAACATTTATTATGATGAAATTCACAAACGAGCAGCATTTAGCATGATTAAGAATTACTACCGTAATGCCAAGACTGGTTGCAACGTTAACTTAATCCAACTTTTGGCCGAAATAATCGTCCGATTGGAGTCAAAATATTAACTATTAAATATATATGGCCCAAAAGATGACCCCGGAGATCTTACATAATATATATATATTCTAAATCAACATTGAATACCAAGTCGATCAAGCTATGTCTGTCTGTCTTGCTGGATTTTCTGTCTCCTTTAAATAAATGCGCAATGCCCATCATACCACCCCTATGTAAAGGTTCGACTGCTGTAGATATCGAATCTGTGACCCTCCGCAGTCTTCTAATAATGTGGGTCATATCTTAGATTTATGTTAAGCCAAATATAGCTCCTTTTTACTTGTTCATTTATATGATAATTATGTAAACTGTTGTAATTAGAATACGATATGTCAGCGATGTGTCAGACGAATAGCGCCATCATAATTGTTATGGTTCAACATGACGTATTAATCATGTGCGAAAATTTTTATCACACACATACCATAAGAAAACTTGAACAAAAGTTGCAATCATTTTAATGATATTATCATGAAGAAGTGTTGCCCGTACTTGATCATATCGCATAAAAAAATAAAAAATAAAAAATACCAGACAACTATTAAAACTGATGCTGATATATTTATGAGCTGCGAACACAAGTACAACGTAGTGATTTACCTTTTGAAATATGTTAGTTGTGGATCTTTTAAGCTTAATAAAAAAGTGATGATGGTGGAAAGTAAACCCCAACATGAAGTGGATAAAATTAGAAGAAAATTGAAATAGACTTCAACGCCCTAATCTACTCATAGAAATTATATATATATATGTTATATATGTGACATATTTCATTTTTATAAGAATTTTAATAATTATTTTTAATAACGTTTATTTAATAATATTTTTTCCATTTTGTCTGTCCTTGTATACCTTATAATTAATCCATAGGTGGCAATTTTATGATATTTTCCGATAAAAATTGGCTTATTTTAGACCAAGTACCGTGATATTTATTGGAAATGGACCTTAGAGGTCAATTTGTAGGACCGCTCCATCTAAAACGACCTCTTTAACCAGGAAATCTTATCACCATGGCATAGAATATTAATCGACTGTAGTATCTTCACTTATTTAAAACATCATTATAAAAGTACTTTAAATAAATATACACATAAGTATATTATTAAAAATATATATTCTTCACTTACTATACAATACGGCCTCAATAAGGCATAACATAACGAAATAAAGTTAATTTTGCTTACAATATAAAAAGGAAGTTATAAATAAAAAGAGAAAAAAAAAAAGGAAATTTCACTTAAGCTTGGCTAAATCTTATATACCCTCCATATCTATATACACAAATAGGGCGTGGCAGGTACTTAATTATGCCCTCTATATAATATGTTTTAGGGGAGCATTGAATAAATTGCATTCTGCACAAAATAAGTTTCTTTTTTGTTATGCAACCCCGCCCATTTTTTCGGGTTTGGTTTGACTAATTATAAATTGAAACATTAAACTTGTAAGAACTGATAAACAATATAATTTTGTAGTTTATGGGTGTGACTGTCAAGCGATTTTTTACAATTTGAATAGGAAACTACCAACGGTAACTGAAAATAAAAATATTACATAATAATATCTAAGAATTTATTATTAAATCGTTTTTTTTAATGCCGGTCAATGTCTCAAACGTTTCTTTCTGCATCTTGCAAATGAAATAACAAACTTAGTATATTGCCGCTCATCTTATGAGGCTAGCGTAATAAGATGAATTTGCTCAGACAACCTGCTCGCAATTGTCAGTAAATTATACTACATTATATCGCCTAATTGAGGGGTACTCTATATAACCGTTTCTTTCTCTTTCTTATTTTTATTAAGTAACACCTATTACTGCCTATATGGAGTATATAACCTCGATATTATTATTGTGATCGGTTGGTAATTAGCTGTTAATGTTACTTGTTAACGCAAACAGCAAAAAACAACCAGTTAAGTAGCAGCTGTCATTTGGAAGCTAAAAACTCTTTCACAGCTTAACTGTTAAGAAGGAAGAAGAAAGAAGAGGTTACAAGTCTTTGTAATAAATATGTTTATTTAATAATAAGTTTAATAATAAGCACCAATAGCTTCAGCTTAGGTGAGCTTTGGAATACTCTGCAATTTTATGCGTAACGAACCAGCGTGATATGTTTTTATTTCGGCTTAAACGTGTCGAGAGTTCTTGAAAATGACAGGCATACCTTATAAAAAATGTAGCTTGGTGATAAATTTCTATCAATTGATTTTAAAAATTGGTTGCAGCAACTAAAACTATCTGTATAAAATTTTATATCATTATCTCAAGCTTTACTTTGATTTTGATAGTATTTAAAAAGGCTTTATGGGGTTTTTGGGAAATCTGCTACTTACATTTTCAAATCTAATGATATAGCAAACAGTCCAATTACCCCAATGTAGAGAGTATCCATGATAAACTCTATATACGATGAGATATATGATATAAAGTGCATAAATAGTAAAGAAACTAAAAAAAAAAAATATTTGGCAGCGTTTCAGTTGAACTGAATTGTTTTTTTTTTCTTCATAATAAGCATTCGTTGTAATAAGAAAAAGTAAAGATACAAGTCAAACAGGCAGCAGCAGACAGGCGGAACAGATCAATTTGATGCATGGAAGCCAGTTTTTCTTCGGAGGCTTTCTTGATCGAAATTTGATACGTATTTGATAAGTGTACAGTTTGGCTTCCAGCGTAAGCAGCCACATATCTCTGGTTGATATATTCTGCAACTAAAGCAGATGCATGCTTTTAAAGGCTAAATGCGTTTACCACCATTTCGCCTTTTTATAAATATTATATATTTTATACAGACGCCACGCATTTTGCCACCTTTTTATTTTATTTTAATTCACTGACCAACAAAGGTAGCGAAATATTTATATATGATGTAAGATTCCTTTGATACCTGATGCATAATAATAATATGCGGGAGAGAAAGAAGTTTGAGAGAACCTTTTGATTTACTGTAGTGATGTCGGACTGTTTATTCATACATTTTAAGCAATGTCAATGTTCACTGTATGTACATACTTTTTGAATCAGCCTTTAAAAATAACTCGATCTTGCTATGTCTGTCTTTTCGTCTATGTTTAATTGAAATTATTTTCCTAGTCTTAAAAATGAAATTTCTAATAAAATTAGACAACATCGGTTAAGCAACCCGCTCTCATTGCAACAAAAACTGCAAAGGAAGCACTTTGTTAAAGAATTTCACTCATAATGTATAGAAAATATATTGACCCATGTACTCCACAAAAAGTTTTGAAGCAACAATGTTTCGTATTCAGGTTATAGCCTAAGCCACAACAAGTTTTATTTGTTTTGCTCAAAACTTACCCTAAATTGTTAACATTTTATTCTAGATGGATGAATTTCCAGTTTTTATTATCCCTTCGCTACGTTCAGCTCATAACACAAGGCAGATTCATACATATAAATTATAAATAATGAGACAGTCTGTACAGGGATATAGAGTTGTAAATAAAAAATTACTACATAAACAGAGTAGCCTAACTAAGGCACTGTCTTATCCTCAATCCCTCGGCTTTCATATAGTTTTCGGTTTATTCTGATCTTGTTGGGGTGTTAAACTTTTGTTATCTTAATGTGTCTCTAACTGTCAGCAGTTTTACACCTTTTTTGGCAAGTGTTTCTTAAGGTTAGGTAAGCGTAGCTTAAACCATTGAAAGAAATGTTGAACTTGAACATGTTGTATACAGACTGCTAAAACCCCTGAGCTAAATCTTGGGCGACCTAAGTCTGGGGCTGTATCATAACTTTGCTATTTTTAAATAGTGCGAATTCCTTAAAATATGCAATGAAGTTGAAAGACAAAGTACCAACCAGCGGATATCTAAAATGTGCCCCAATCCGAATTTCGACTTTTACTTGTTCATTTTTTGCTGGTGAGATCTTAATTAATTAAACGAAACATATCATTGTTACTGGTACTTGCACTCTGCTTGTTATATATATATAACAAAATATATATATATGTTCCAGTAGACATTGTGATTGGCAAGTAACACAATCATATCAGCATATAGATGAAAGTAGAGAGCACAAAACAACAATGACTTTACTGGAAGCTAGGAAGCACGCAGGAGGCAAACACATAATGTTCCACAATTATTAAAAGCATTTAGTCGTAGCGTATTAAGACGATCATTCGTCATTATGACACGTCGTAAGTAGTGTGTGATGCAAGTCAGCATGCAAACAGGCAGCCAGCCAGACACAATTGCCATTGCCTGCTGCAACTGTGGCAGTAGATGTTTTGGTAAGTATGGAACGATGCATTTGTCATTTCACAACAATTAATGTGAACCGATTTGAGCAAACAGAAGAAGAGAAACGAGAAGAAGAAGAAGAAGTATAATAAGAAGAAGGCAAGAGTTCATGCGATTAAACATTGCCAGCCCCATCATCGTCATGTTCAACACACATATTGTATGTGCAGGCAAACATTCAATCAATTTATTCATTTTGGAAGGAAGTGGTCGAAGAGTAAATAGTTTCAAAAGTGTTTCGCACGTTATCACGTCATTACGATACACAGTAATCAGTAATTTTTATTATTATTGTTGTCGTTGTTAAGGAAAAAGGTGCGGTCCATTTAAGTGTCTAACTCAATGCATCTTATTTATTCTTTATGTTATTATCAATAAAGTAGACCATCACCATCAGGTATTATACTTAATTAAAAGAGTTACTGGATGGTTTTTGCAGATGAAGAACAGTTCAATCAGTTTCCTTTTCATCGAGGGATCTTTGTCCGATCGCTTCCTTAATCATTACATTACATGATGATTTTCAAATATAAAAGTAGTTTGTAAAACTTCTCAGCAAGTCTCCTGAGCTGTATTGCATTTGAAAGAAGAAATATTTTTATATAATTTATAAATGATTCTTGCTGATGTGCCCCTATCGTTGCTTGGTTATTTATAGTGGTACCTCTTTACCGGCTGTCAGCTTAACAAGTTGTCCAATGCTGTCATTTATTCATCAATTAATAGCTTCGTTGCGCGTACGTTTTGATCGCGCTTATTTTAGAATTGTATGTATTTATGCTCATCTAATTAACAAGGGGAAATTGTTATATTGGTTGACGAAACGCCCAAAATATTTAATAAGATAGCTGACGACTATTATTTAGTAAAGTGGGTTATTTTCTTTTTATAACAACCGCACAGTCTGAGTCTCAACATATAGTTAGACTGCAGGTGCAATTAAAGAATTTATGAAGTGCTATGAAGGTCACTTCAGTCTTTGAGTATATTTTTGGCTTTGAATTGTAAGGATATACTCGAAAAGTCGAGTTTATGAGAGGCACATAGAAAAGTCTTCTTTAAGGTTTAAAAAAGATTAGGATAAATATTAGAGACGTTTCACAGGCAGGCAAGAGCCTGAGAGCTTGAAATCCTAATTCTGTTGAAGACGTTTAAAGCTTTTGTTACACATTACTTTAAAGTTAGTAGAGGGTGAATACTGTTCTTTTTTCGATTGAACACGCCTACTTGGGAGTAACTATTAATCGATTGGTCTAAAAGTATTCTACACGGTTAACTATTATTCCAAAGAATTGCTCTTCACCAAGTTTTGTTCAATATACGAGTATGATGTTTTATGGAAGAGGATTGTTGGGTCAACTTTTTATAAGGTTCTTCTTTCGGTTTGGCCTATGACCGGACAGTGTCCACAACAGACACCTGACTTTTTTACCCAGGTTCTTCTCTCTGATATTTTCTTCTGGATATTACCAGCGAAATAGTGAACATTGCATTCTTCCATCTTCTATAAAAGACTTGACACACATAATTTTTTATGAGATTCTTAGTGTTTTTGGTGGTGTGTAGTGAAGATTTGGCGCAAGTTCAATAGTTTTCTTCAACTTTGTACCCAAAAAAAATCTTTAAAAACAATACTATAAAATATATCGTATAACATACATAAATTTCCGAAACAAAATAAATTTCATCAGTCGCCACAGGTGTAAACACACAACTCATTTGTCAATGTGTTAAGGTCGGCTAGTTAGTTAGTGAATAACTTCATTGTGGACTTCCTACCAATTATTCGATATTCGCAAAAGTGTTTGCTCTGTCTGTCGGTTTCTGTATTTGTATACGTTTTGTTGTTGTTGTTGTATAAAAGAAAGAGGGTAAGGTAATCAATCGTTATAGGTTGAGAGGACAGGTGGAAATGAGCTTAATTGTAAGTGACTTTGTTTGCAACATAAAGATGACTGATGAGGGTTATGTTTCATGTTGGGTTCATCTAAATGTGGCACGTTCGAGGTTTGTTTTTTTTTTTTTTGATAAAATGCGACTGAAACGTTTTAATTTTTGTTTTTGTTTCTGTTTTTTTTTTAAACAGTCAACACATTCGCAGCAATATCTACAAAGAGAAAGAGGGAGAAGAAAGGGAGCCTTCAACAGATGGTTTTTCAATATGCATACAATAAAAAGCCACAAAATATTGAACAACATTGAATGAAATTGAAATTGGGAGCCGCTACTGCTTACCTTATTCCATATATCGTATTGTAATTATTAAGTTGTTAAAATATTTTGTTGCTCTTTGAATTGGGAGCCTTGTTAAAAGTTTACTCATCATCACATTTTTACAACCTATATAAGGGATAAATTCAAGTTCAGTGGAACATTGTGTAGCCCCGTTTTTTATTACATTATTGTTTTTTTATTGATGTTAAGATGAAGATAATGCCCTTCACATAATATTATATTTTATATTGTGTATTAGTTTTTGATATACAATTAATTTATAAAGTGTAAAATGAAGTTTTAGTTTTGTGCATGTTAGGGAACGATTTTAAGTTTATTGTGACCAAAGACTTTTTTCAATTTGCCAAAAGAATGGCCTAAAATTAGATTATTCAAGTATAGCCAATTTCGTTTCATTAACTCGTTTTAGCCATCTGGAAAATAAAAAGACGTTAACGCGCGTTTCAAGAGAAACGGTCACTTAGCAAGTATGTCAATCAGCAGATTGACTGTAGAAGGAACTTTGTGACAATTTGTGATATGAATGCTAATGAAGAACTGCGGGTGGTTTCATCATCTGCACCATCATAATCATTGTTGTGGACAATTCTCTTCCCAACTAAACCATAAATGGTAAAAAAGCGGTTTGTTTATAGAATACAGAAGAGTTTCAAAAAAGGAATATATTACAACAGTAGCATCTTCATTTGGTCGGGACATATATATAGAGTTTAGGAGGTTCCGTGAAGTTCATCATTTGGCATTCAATACAGATTGGAAATCATACCAGACATTCTCTGAAGTACAGTTCGATTACTGATTTAATTGTTCAACTAATTGAGAGATTTTCATTAACAAAAACGTTCACATATGATGATCAAGCAAGCATTAGCGTAACCAGGATTTTGTTCTTAGGGGGGGAAGATGGAATGGAAGCTAATGACTCTATTTATAAGACCCAGGGTGTCCCATTATCTTCAACAATAACTTCAAATGCTAACTTATTTATTAACAATTATTATGCTTTTTTTGGGGGAGAAAGAGGATGTATATCATCCACAATCACTCTCTGACTTCGCCATTGGAATGCCACCACCAAACTGTACACTATAGTGATGTATGTATTAAATTAAAATCTTGACAATCTCTTATATGGATATTCATACATACACAACGTATTATATTGTAACTAAAGTGACAGGAATAATGACTTGATTTTGTGTACAATACATTTGTTTGGTTGCGGTTTTGTGGTACCATAACGAAAGCGATTTTCGCATTCGCACGTGAAATCAGCACAAAATCGCAAAGCATACACAGTGCAGGTATGTGAGCGCACGATTAAAAGTCAAAAAATTGTAGGCAAGTGCATTGTTGTACGCTTGACGCCATAAATACAGGGCGATTGCATGCCGGCTTTCTGGCGACATTGAGTATCATGATCATCGTCCTAGAGATAGGCTTTGTTTTTTTTTTTTGTTTTGTTTTTCTTGTCTTATTTGGGGCGAAGCTGGCCTGGCGTTTTCTTTATTTGAAACAGCAGTCGGCAAACCCAGGTTCCGGCTTCATCTTCAGCTCTACATTAAAGTTTTTATTTTGTAATTATATGCATTAAGTTTGACATTTTGCGCATTTTTAATTGCAAAGTTTTCTTCTAATTTGTGGTTTGTATGAAACAGTTTTGAGATTTTCGGGAAGTGAAGTAATTAGTCTTATGCAAAAAAAGGTTTATCAAGACAAGTTCAGTGCAACTAGGAGGCTCAGTTTGGCTTTGCTTCAGCGCGTAGTCATCTATTTTGCGCAATCCTAGCTAAGATTAACCTAAACTTATAAATTGTCATTATTTCAGTTGAAATAATTATTTTTTTTGCATAAAATTATATAATTTAACTCGTTTTTTCACTAGCTACCATAGAATTCTACAAAAATGTTCAAACTTTTCATGACATTCCTGGAAAGTCCAGGGATGTGAAATGATAGATATCAAAATCAGGAATCGATTGCCAACCGCTGACTTATAACAATGTGAAGATACAGTTTAGAGTTTTATTTAATCAATGCGGAATTAATTAACTGCCAGCCAAGTTTGCAAGGCGCAACCTCACAACTTGTAGCGACATTGTTTTCTACCCCAATATATATACTGTTTGGCAAGGGCTTTTATGTTGTATTTAAAAGTTTGTTCTTTTCTTTTTGTTAATTTTCCCGCATTACGATACGATGTTTTTCTAAACACATGCCGGACATACATAGAAGCTAATGAAAGCTGATTATAAAAGCATGTGTGGTAGCATCCGTTTTTGTTTGTAGAATATTTTATCCTTTTCAAAATCTATAAAGAGGACAAATCTAATATATAACTTAAGTCGAATCGATTTGGCAAATTTTGCTACATTGAGTGGGAACCTCTTTAGGCAAAGTAAGCTAATCGGTACTAAAGTAAAGTGGAGCATCTCAAATGATCATTTTAATGAAGACTTGCATTTGATTAACGATTTATATTTTAATGGTAATCAAGAATACTTAAATAGGGAGTTTTAGATTCCTATAAATAATGTCGTTAAAAATATTAAAGAATTATCTGTATTTTTGAGACCAGCAGAGTGATTACTAAAGAACACATATATTGGACAGACGGACACGTTAGATTGATAGTATTCAATGCTGAAACAAAATATACATACTTTGTGGGGTCTCTGAAGCCTAATTTTAGGCGTTGCAAAGGTTTTAACGAGCTTGCCACATAGTTTTTTGTTTTGTTTTTCCCTTTATTATTAGGAGAGATGGTCCAGATAGCAATCGGGGATAATTCCAAGTCTCCATAAACCTTTCATTTTTACAACGAAACCTTTATGGTTTTTGACTACCACACCGCTCTTAATACCTTTTAATAACAACAGCGTTTAAGGTATTCAGGAAAGGAACGGACAAGGAGTGAAGGTAATTTTGTACTAAATTGCAACTATTAATGGAATAAACGTTTCTGGTTTCCTGTTTTTGTTGCAATTTTAAAATGATTTTTCAATGATTATAACACAAGAGATCAGCTAGACGGAGAGAAGAGATGATCATGTCCCAGTAATTTTATGTTCAGCATATTTCTTTGATTGCCATGTCTCTACGGTCCGGTTAGCAGCCAGGTGATGATTAAGTTAAATGCTACTAAACTAATTTAAAATCTACTGAGAATTTGCTACACTTGATGAAGTTTTAATCGTTTCTCCGTTTCATGCGTTTCAGCATTTTATTTAGCCTCTGAATCCACTGAAACTAGTACACAACACAACTGCTTCCTTATATTATAATACATTTAATTCGTGCAGATGTCTAAACGTCTTTTGAAGATTTATGAAATTTATTTAAAAACAACGTGTTATACGAGTAGCGCCTCAATGACGACGGATGCCTGCTATCAATAACACACACGCGCCCAATCATTTTGCAAAACATGTGTAATCTTACTGGACGGAGTGAAGTTATCATATTTTCATATATGTCCGTATGTATGTATGTACGTACGTACGTTCATCAGGGATATTTGTTTTTATAAGAATTTTTTTGCTGTCAATATGCCCCCGACCATGATCGCGGTATACATTTATGTGGTCAACAACATTTTTATTATTATTATCATAATGGGACAAAAGATGCTTTCAAGTTACGTACTTGTATAGAGTGTATAACGGCAACTATACATATTGTCAACATGACAGTTATTTCCTATACCAATTTCCGTGGGATGGGTTGTAATGTTTTGAATTCAAGTTTGAGTTTACAAGTAATTGTCACGTACTTTGGTGTACATGATGGTGTACGGATAGATAATAGATTTCTTAATAGAGTTCGCTTTTTAAGATAAGAATTTCAAAAATGTTTCAAGTATTACAAAATAATAAAAGCTTATAACCAAGTTAGAAGAAATCTGTGGCCAATAATTTATGCTTCTGTCTGGGTCTGTTTGTTGAACCATTTCAGATATCAAGTTGAAATTTTTTTAAACTTTTTTAAACTATATATTTTCTTATGAAGGATTAGCTCTCAAGAGAAAGCTTGCTTATTTGGAAACATTCATACTTAAAGAAGCTCCTATTCGCGGGAATCACTTCTGCCACCTCCCGTATTAGAGAATTGATTTTTATACTTAAAACTAAGGCCAGACTTTGACTTGGTTTCGCAATCTCGGAAGTTTCAAGCTTGATACACTCTCTACCAATTTAGTGCAGGATAGTTAAGTTAAGATTGCGGAATGAAAAGCCAACTTAACAATTCGTTGGCCACCTTTTCACACACAACACATGGGAATGGGATTGTTTGTATATGGAAAGATTGCTATGCAGAAATTATCATATATATTGGTGCAATAATATTGCAAACTATAGCTGGTGGCGCTTAAAGAAAATAAAATATAATAAAGCAATTCAGTTAAAACAAACAAAAGGCAATTGTTGCTGGTGGTGGTGGCTACAAAAAAATACAAAAAAAAAAAAAAAACTCTTATACTCAGGTTGTTGTTTTGTTACTTTAGTCTAGGTCGTGCAGCAGAGGCATGTGACGATCCAACGACTTGTCTTGTTAATCTAGTCGGGACATAATATCACGATACCTACCGGAGAGCGGTTGTCTGTTAGTGCCGTTCCCGTTGCCGTTTGCCATAGCATTAGGAAGGTGAATGTGGATAATTAATTTAAGCACTTTTATGAAGCCTTTTCCTCAGCTGCCTTGATTTATTAGCATCATAACCCAACCTTTATAGCTGCGTTATAAAGAGAGACTGTCTCTTTTCATGGCCTCATTTGTTTGTTAACTTGGAAGTTGGAAAGTGATGCTTTTAATGAAATGTTTGCTGTTTGCTGTGACAGGTAAAAAAAGGTTTCCTTCTTGAACTCTAAGGCTACTTCATAAACACATTATTTAAGATACACAGAAACTCAGAAATACTTATGTGTTGTTATGGATTAAAGACGGGACAGTGGTGGCAATAGCAACCAACATTAAATTTTTAAATGACGCAAAGAATGTTTCACAATTAAATTTTTTATAAACAAGGCAAGTGCCAAGCTTTGCATAGAAATCGGCCCCCCTTTAAGCCCATGAATCTCTTTTAAACCTATATATTTATCATTAATGTAATTAATTTTTTATTATTATTGGCATATTTTTATTTAGCCTTAAAGCTAAGGGACTTGACATTAACTACAACTCTTGACGAAACGTGGATACGTGAAATTATCCCTCTAAACCTATATAGGTTTCCATTTGTATGGGCTAAGTCGATAAAGACCAGCTCCTTTAGAAACTATTGTCCGTATATTGCCTGAATGTGTTGGTTTACAGTGGCAAAGAATTTTGCCATGAACAAAATATCCAATAATTGCCAATTTGTTCAATTATGCGTTATTGACAGTATTTGCTATGGTCTGTTCTTTGTCTTCTGATCTGATTGTCTTTTCTTCTGTTGGACAATGAAATTTTCTTTTCTTCTTTTTTTTTTTTTAGGATCTTTTAAAATCGTGTTCATTTCACTTGATCTTCTTCTATTCGTGATATTACTTAACTAACTTTAATATTATAATCCAGAGTGTGCATAAATTTTAGATTAATCCCCCCTTCATATACTAAGTTTGTTATTGCGTTTGCTACTCGGAAGGAAGTGTTAGAGATTCTACAGAGTTTATATATTTTTGATGATTATTGAAATCTTTAATTTCATTTAAAATCAGAGCTATGTACGTTTAAATGCCTGTCTTTTCTTTACAAGTTTATGAACATTAATCTTGAATTTCTGAGCAGAAATTTCGTGTATGAAAATCTAGTTTTAGATTCCTATTTACCGTAGATTGCGTAAAATTAGTTAGGAGTCAATTAACCATAAAAATTGGACTATGTAGAGAAATTTTAATACACATATCTTTAATTTACCTTTCCATGGTTGTGCCATAATACTCTCACAATTTAAAAAGACCTTTATTAGGAACAGAATCCAACTTGTTAGTTGAGAGGTAATAAACAAACTATAAAAAGCGGAATCAGGTACTTGCCAAAACCCCTTGTTTGTATGGAAATATGTGCAGGACATTCAATTCAATAGATTTATTTTATTTTGATTGCCTATGATTAGCATTAGGTGATAATGAAACCTTACCTTGTTGATCTGAACAGATCAGATAAACTGTAGAATAATTATAAAAACAATATGAAAAAATTATAGAAATAAACGTCCTTCACTTATTTATCGATGATGTTGTTGAAAAGTTGACAAATACTCATGCTAGTTAAAATTGTGAAATAAGGAAGACACAGAGACGGACAGAAAAAAACTACTAACTATATATTATGTATGAGTTTGTTTGTTACGATAGTTTTGGTAGTAAAACAGACTTCATATGGTTTTTATTATTTTTACATAAATCATATTGTAATCTGCATCTAAAGGAGGGAAGAAATAAAAAACAAATAATCCAAGCGCTCATAATTAACCAAGAAGTCACAAACATACGTATATATATATTAAAAAAAAAAAATTATCTTAACATCAGCATCTGCAAGGACCAAGATGTAAGATCAGTCTGTTAGGTTAGGCAACCAACCAGCCAACCAGCCAGCTAGTAATGTCACTGAAGCTTAACCACTGGCTGCAATTCTGCAAAAACACACAACACACAACACACAGAGCTCCTAAATATTTATACTTGCGTAAACCTTCACCTTTTAAGCTTATACACATATACACACACACATACCATAAAAATAAAATATACAACATGAACAGCAGCTAAGTCATAACAGAGTCTGTGTTCAGATTCACATTTAAAAGTAAACAAACAAAAAAAAAAGTTTAGAGTAGTTATAAAAATCTTATTAAGAGAAAGGAATGAATTGGTCGAAGAATAAGAATAAAAACGACCAAAACTTATGGGAAATAATTTATGTCTTCGCATCCGTCTACCAAATACAAATCTTTATATATTTAAAAATGTTTTTAAAGAGGCGTAGGTGGACAGAACAGGGAAGCACCATCAGAAAGAGTAATCGAGCATATAAAGCAAGGAAAAAAAGGCGATAAATGGCTAAGGCCAAATCTTGAATACCCACCATTGGTCCACCATAACTATCTCAGGATTAGATGCGGCAAAATATCTTCTATGTTAGTGGTTCCAAATAAGTAATACGGGAATTTATGTGGGCCTGTTGCTTGGTCAATTTTGCTTAATTTTATTACCAAGTTTGGAATTAATATCTCAATCTTTGCGAGCAGTACAGAGATTATACAAAACTCACATGGACAGAGGGACTGACAGACAAACCAAAATCAATTTAGTATTCATTGCTGATTCATTAAATGATATTTTTTGGATCTTCAAAGCCTCCTTCCAGGTATTATAAACATTTCAACAAAGTGATAGGCTAATTTGGCTAAGGTCACATTTTAAATACCCTCTTTGTCCATAGAGTTACAAACAAATGCATTTATGTATCGCTTTTCTGAATAATAGTTGATAACATTGCAACAAACTTAATATTCTAGAATATCGGAGCTGTGGCACAAATGGTTTGGAGGATATAAAAAGAGTAAACACAGCTGTAGAGCAAATCGTAGGGAAATCGTTAAATGTTAAATAACATGCGCCAGCGTGCCTTCAACTCATAAAATTCCTTACCAACAACAACATTTCAACATCGACATCGAAAATGCTTAAGCACCCTCTTTAGAAAATCAACAAAATTATAAATTATCAAATTGTGAGATTTGTTTGTTTGTTTACTTTTGCGAAACCACAACATTTATGCTTAACTATATGTGAGTTGGTGTTACTTTTAATATGAACGTTCACGCTTCGGTATAACAATTCAGATACAGTCCAATATATCAGCAAATGTGCAAAAATCTGTATTTTGTATACGGGCTAAACATTGATTATTATTATTATTGATGTGTAACGCCGCTTCTGCGGGCTACAAGACGCATATGAATATTTATTATAGTAGATTACAAGAACATTAACATGTAGCGCCGGATGTAAGTGCACTTGTAAATTTAAAGAAGAAAAAGAAAGACATAGAGGAGTGATGGTGGAGTTAGAAGAATGATGCACTACATAGAATTAATCAGATTATTATTTATTTATTTATTCATACATTCAATTAGTTGTAACATAAATTTACAAACCAATTAACAATAAAAAAACAAACAAAAAAAAAAAAATAAACTCAGCATAATTGTTTTACGATTAATAAGGGTAAAATAGAATGGCAGCGGGAGGGCAGGATACATGCAAGAGAGTGAAGCCGACTGGATTAGAAAGCGGTGAGATGGACAAATCCCTATTTAGAAATCGATCTAATATACCTGTCCTTCTGGCTGCCAATTGTTTCCATTTACATTTCCTTTTTAAATAAAACAATTTAACCCCATCATGTCCGTCTATCTGTTGTCTATGGATATAAATTTGTTTACAAATTATCTATATTATTCTTTGAGACATTTTAATATTAATTTTACTTATAAATAAGACCACACACCTCGATTACTGCTATCTACTCTAAACCTTGTTTTTTGTATACATACATACCTATACTACCGTAAACGTTGAGTTAATTTTACGAATCCCTTTAAAAGACAAAGAAGATTATCACTATAAATAAAGTGAACAGAATGGATATTATGTGAGGTGTATACCAAACTAAATATGCATCATTATCAATGGATCAGTAAACCGACAGTTGAATTACGAAGAAATAACCTCTCATTTGTCATTGTTATTGTGTGGCTAATTTTTCTTTAAATGATAACGTCACAACATTTTAAAAAAGGTTAATAATAATAAAATAAAATTAGTGAAGTCAGGAAATGTTTGTGGTGAGTTTAACGTTTTAAAGTACAACTGTTGTTTAAATTTACAAACAAACAAAAAAAAGTCAATATTTTGATAAATTACTTTATAAAAATACTATTACAAAGTTTCTTATTATTTAGTTTTGTATGTGCCGGCTTATTAATGGGGTCTCTTTGGTATTTATATATTTCATTAGGATTGTGTTTGTCATTCGTTTTGCAACACCCAGAGGGAGGTGCCTATAAAGTATATATATTCTTGATTCTTTGATTAAAAATTGAGTCGATCTAGACAAGTACAAGTTTCCGTCTGTACGTCTGCTCTTGGCAGATATTTTGCATACTTCTAGCTTTTACATGCAGATTGCTATTTAAATTAATCAAAAATAATTCAGGGCCACGCCCACAATAAAAAAAGCTATATATTTACCACAAAAATTGAGCTATCAAATTGAAATTTAATAAACATTTTTATAAATGTGCTAAAAATGGGCGTAGTCGTATAACGGATGGTCCCACAATTTACAATGCATTCTCAGCGTAAAACTGCACTCGATACCTAATACAAGCACTATTAAAGGGCGTAATCATGTACCTGCCACTCCTACTATTTGTTTGTTTATCTAGATGATATTTAACATTTAGTTGAAGCTAAATTAAGTTTTTTTATTTGTTTAAATATTAGAACGTGGCCATCATTGAACTTCATTTCTAAATTTTTTAAATTATTGTATTAAGTTTATATAGCTTTTTATACAATATTTTTATTGTTATAGGTGATTTGTAACATTATGAACCAGACACGCCCTTAATCTGTACAAAAAAAGATTACTTATTGTATAAAAAAAATCATTCTTCTTACAATAATTTGTGCAAGGTCGCAGTCATTGTAAAATGTCGGGTGTAACACTTGGTGAAATCTGGCAAATATTTAATTTATATTAAAAGTATACAATATTTATCAATACTGAACTTTATCCCAAAAGCCACACGATTAATGATCGGGACCACCCTCGAAGTTATTGGTTTTCCATGTGGACCACAAAGAAACAAATAAAACAAACGATAATTGATTTCTTTACATTTGTTATTAGGCTTGTTAAAACTAAAGTTAATTTGCCGGCGGCCTAACTGATATATATTGTACGTGCAGTAAATGCATTATGCAATGTGATTGTTTTTTTTTTTGGAATGCAGGAATTCAAAATTTAAGAAAAAAAAACGCATGTTTCTGTCGTTGCGTTTGCCACCGTTTCACTGTAGTTTAAACAGCTACTGGAATGCAATATGAAAACAAAAAAAACAAAAAAATACAACAATGACAGGTAATTTAAATAAATCGGAAACGAAATAAAAAAAAAAGTAATGAAATTTTCAAATAAAGCAAGCGAAAACTTATAGGACGTACATACTTCCATTTATTTACGAAGACGCTACCTTTCTTTCTTCCTTTACATTTTCCCAACCTTCCTTCCTTTATGCTTCCTTTTCTGTAAACCTGTATGTCTGTCTGTCTGCCTTTTTGTTTTTAAGGGCGTCTTTCACAATTTGTAAATCTTCTACACCATTCAACGCCGTAATCATGCGTGAAATGCTTGAGCTTACGTTTAATAAATAAATAATATTCATAAAGTTAAAGTTAAAGTTAAAGTTTTGTGGTTTTATTACTACTACAATACCTACATACAACACCAATGCCTTAAGCAAACCTATCATAAAAACTGAATAACAGTCGACTGTTAAAACCCACATGCAAACAATCATTTCCCTATATTGTACATATGCGTTTAGTATCTAGATATGTTTTGTTTGCACGTACTCTCTATATCTCTGTATATTCTTGCTACTGCTTTTCTTTTACAAATGCACAAAGAGGTGTTGCCTTTTTGTTATGAGATTTTAAATCACTTTACAATAAATAACAACAAGATCATGGAATAAACACGACTTTAAAAACCCAATCACTTACATTTATTGGATTTTAATCGATTTCTTTTACACTTTTTTTCTTCTTCGGTTATTTCGCCTTGTGCAGCAATTTCAACACGAACGGAGAGATAGTCGTAAATTTCATAAGCCTCCCCAAAAAAAAAAAAAACCAATAAAAAAAACGAATTTGGCTTAAGCCAAATCTTAAATACCCTCCACATTTACAATGGTGGGCGTGGCAGTTATGTGATTACGTTCGAATAGTGTACGTATTAATTATCAGCTTGAAAGTCGCGTTCTACGTGGAGTATGGTTTTTGGCACGTTATGGTTGTATCTGTTATCCGATCACGCCCATTTTTGGCAAATCAATGGATGGGATAACTACAATAATTCAAGTTCATAGGTCAACTTTTGTGGCAGATATATAGATTTTTGTCAATTGTGGGCGCGTCCATTGTCCAACCATACCCATTTTTTCCACTTCGATGAAGGGGATAACTAAATATTTGTATCAAATTTCATTACCATACGTCAATTGTAGGCGTGGCTCTGGACCGATTTGACCCATTTTTATTAACGATCTGCGTGCAAAAACTAAAATTTCAATCTCTAAAGATTTCATTTCAAATCTAAAGATTTACTAACAGACAGACACACGGGCGGTGTTGATCAAGAATTTGTATTTGGGTCTCTGACGCCTTTTTCTGGGTGTTGCAAACGGAATGACAAACTTAGTATACCTCCCACCTTCTGTGGTATACAAATTTACTGAAAGTTACGATCAACAAACAATAACAATAATGGTAGTAAGTAACAGCACACAAAAAAAGTAAAAGGGTTATGTATACACGTGTGGTTGTGCTATGTGGGATTGTGTGTTCTATGGGTGTAAGAGTGGACAGCTTTGAGCAATATTTTACCATTTACCTTAGGCTTTTATTTATGTATATTTAAAAAAAAAAATTAGTAAGTATTAATTAAAAAAAATGTATTCCGTTTTTGTTGCAATTAGAGTGGCGCTCCCAGTTGTTGCTTTAAGTATCATACAGACCTATCCAAGCAGCGTTACTGAATAATATAAATATAGAATGCTGACCATAATATCTGTTTGTTTCATGCTTCATACTTTCTATCTTTGTTAAGCGTTATGACTAAGTGAACATAACGTTAAGGTGGCTTATAAGAGCAATTTTCTTTTTAATGACTTTGACACCTCCTTTGTTTGTTTTGTCTGGCTTAGTAAAAGCTTAAAAGCCTGACGAACCGATCACGGCTTTCATGGCAATATTCTTAACTATGTTTTATGACCTTCACTGCACACACACATTCTTAACTGTTGGTGGGTTAATCCGTCCAACGCAACGCACTAGTTCAAAATTTAGGTTAAATACCTCTTTCACTTCTTTCCTTAGCTGGAAACTTGTATCCTCCAAAGTATGCTAGGTTTACTAAGACTAAGCCTTAGTAGTTCAGGACTCTCTTGTTCTATTTGAAGCCAGTTAATAATCATTTAAGGTTGATGGGTTTCTAACTTATTAAGAATATTACCAAGCAAGGTACCTTTCATTACAAGCATAGAATAACCCAGCAACTGTTCGCGACGTTGTAACGGGAATAAGGTCCCTTGTCTTAAAATTTGAATTTAATGTCAAATCATCATAACTGAATGAGTATTGATCCACTTAATCTCGTCGTAAATGAAAGGTATGTATTGTTTGTCACACCTACAAAAATACTTCAGAGTCTACGACTTAGACAAGGAACTTGTAGGGGCTCAAATTTTGAATAGATAGAGCCACGCCATGTCTATCTGTGCTCAAGTTGAATTCTTGTAGGTATTCTCCCAGTAATGAAAATGGAGGCAACGATTTCAAATTGGTCAGAAATGTTGATAATCCGCGTATACTGGTTAGTATTGACATCCAGTTGAAAAACCCGCCTTTTCTAGAGCAGAAATATAAATAGAAATAATATTTTAAGTTTTTTTTTCATTTTAACCATCAAAACCAAACCGTTGTAACTTAAAATTTAACACGTCTACTCCTTAGAACACAGCAAAGTAATAGCGTTGGGTATTTAAGATTTGTTCTTAGCCAAACTTTTAATTTTGTTTTTGGTTTACCTTAACGGCTGGGTCATAATGATCACAATATTATGTTTTTATTCCTTATACCGTCCCATTCCACATACACAGTTTATAATAAGGAATTCAAAACAAATGTTTCAGCCATGAAATGCTTTATGTGATTAAGCAGCACACTACACTTATTGGCAAATCCATTCATTGCATTCTCGTGTAAAGGTTCTTATGGATGAACCCTTTTTTTTGTGAAGAAGTTATGTATGAGCTTACTTCTTTTTTTTTGCCGCTTTAGGCTAAAAAACTTACAATTGCAAATATTTAACGCAGACCGTGTTTGATTTTGGTTTTTTTTTTGTATATTGAAGATATTTAGTGTGTTATACGGAATTTTTTTTTAAAGATACGACGGTTTAGTATTTTGTCAAAAAGGTTTGTAATATACTTAGGCATATGTATACCTTCTATATATATACTTGATCAGGATGTTCATTTAAACACCAAAGTATTAAGAGTTCTCGTACGCTAGTTAATATTGAGAAAAGTCTGTTGAAGAGATATGAATAAAAATTGAAAATGGGTAAATGTTTAAAGCTCTATTTCTCTATTTCACGAAAATTCAAAAATGTAAGCATTTAAAGAAAAGTTCGCAGAGCATTAATGTTCGGCGAAACATCGGTTAAAAGCCTGTAATCTAAACAGTTTAAAAGTTTCCAACGCAACAAGCACTGGCTCTTGACCGATGTTCCACGGAACATTAATACTTCGCAAGCTTTATTTAAGTGCTTTGCGTAAAAATTTATGGTTTCGCTTTGCCAGAGCGAGAGGTTATGTATTTACATTCTTTATTGGCACCAATTTCTGAGACGTTTTAGTATTTCCTTTAGTTACTGAAAGTCTGCATCTTTTTGCTTGTTTTTGATTCAATAATATTGGTTTTTTCCAATGAAAGAATTTCCCCACCCTTAAAAAGTTTAAGAAGCACTGATATCTAATCCAAGTCGACAAAGTCAATATATTCAGTATAATTATGTACATATATAAATTAAATTAAGAGCCATGTTCTGTCTTTTTCAACGACTATTAAAGAATGTGGTACAGTTTTCTTAAAAGGTAGAATTTTGAACCAAATATTAGTTATCACACCTATTATTGGTAGAAAGAAAGAGTGAATGTAAATGCTTTCTTTTGTGGGGCTTCTAACATATTGCGTACGTAGTTATAATATTTACTATAAGGAAAGGTGTAGGGAAAAAAAAACATTTGTAAGAAAAACGAAAATCTTGAAAGGAGCGGGACATCAAATATATATGTTATGGGGACGTAAAGACAGAAAACAAACTTAAATTTTTAATGAACAATTTACAATTGCCTGGGTGCTTGTATGTATACACTGCATGTCATCGGCCGGAATGAGGCGGCTTATCGAACGCGCAAAAGTGATTTATTTATATGTCGAATTGAATTGTTTTGCGCGTGCTCGATCACCTCCAATAAAAGCCACATCGCATTTTATGTATTATACATATATGCGTGTTGAATTATCAGTCAGATAATGCCAAAGTTATGCATCCTGGTCAATATAATCCCGGCACACCGAATATCTATTTCAGGTAAAGATGAAAACGTAGCATTAAATAAAGAACAAGACAATAATAAAAAGGTTGAATTTTAAGATAAATTATCGGGCAAGTGGAAAGATCACGTACTTCAACACAGCGAAGGCGAAGGCAATTGATGTGCACATGATTGACATGCCATGCACCAAAATTGACATATTTTCAACCAGACGTATTGTAAGAGAGCCTTTAGTCAACAATATCAACTAGATTCCACACACACAATACCTGAACTGAAGTTAAATTGAATTGGAAAACAAAGAAGGTAGCATGATCACAAGCGTTGTGATTGCAATTCCCCAAACGTCAAACAAAGGCGCCATGTTAAATGATGATGATCTATAAATTCTCTTCGTTAAATTGATTCTTTTTTTTCCCTACAACGTGAGTAAATCTAAAGGCAGCTGATGAGTTGGGTTAAAAGTCAGCAAACCAATTGCTTGTGGTCTCATTTAAATTTTATTGGATTGTTTATTTTGTTACTTTTCATGAGTGGTGTGAGAGCGTGTGAGTGTTTGTGATGTTATGTGAAGAAAAGCAGGAAGTTAGTGGCGCTAACTCCAATTTAAAAATAATTTTTTAAGTAGCTTTTTTTTTTGGCATTGCACTGTATGCGAGTGTATTTTTTTTATTAGTTCGTTTTTATGTGCAATAAATGATTCCGAAACTTTCATGAATGCCTTTTTCGGACTTTTAATACATAGTTGCATTTTTTATATATATCGTCCTTACAATAGGGGTGTTAAACTAAGTTCGTCATTTCACCCACTTAAAAGTTAGTTAAGAGTGCAAATTGGAGTAGATTTTAAGATGTTTAGATATTTTCAATTTATAAATTGAGTACGGTTTTATTTAAATTTTCAGAGTTTCTGTTATGTGACCATGCCCATTTTTGGCACATTGCCATTTCAAATTTCAATGTCTTAGAACAATTTTTATGGCAGATGCATAGATTTTTGTGGATTTTGGGCGTGTTTATTATATGACCACGCCCACTTTTAGCACGTACCGTCTTTTTCTGAAAAACACATCCACCAAAAATAAGCCCTAGATAAAAATACATGAGCGATTTGGACCAATGATTCAACAAGAAATAAATTTGTTAAAAAATCAAAATTTAATTCAGAATTTATTCTATGACAATGTTCCAGAAGAAGATGAAATGACTGTAATTGAATAAATTTTAAATTCTGTATGCTGTGTAAAATTTTTATTAAATTAAAGAATATAAAAATACATTTATTTTGGTCTACCCCCGAAATGAAGCCCTGGCGCGTATTTGGGACTTTTAAAATCCAATTTAAACCAATTTTAATAACGAACCGCGTAAAGAAATTAAAAGAGTCAATACAATTTCTCAAAATCTGAAATTTTATGATCAACAACAGAGGGGTGCAAGGACATATGGACGTACATGTCTAGCTTTACTCAGTTTTGGGATGCTGGTCAAGAATTTATTTGTCTTCTAAGGGTTGCAAATGATATAACAAACTCAGTATGAGTATAACTTTTTCAAGAACAATATTTATATTAACATTTATGTTTTGTGACGCACTTTAATTTCTTAAAAATTTTGAATAATTATACTGTCAAAAATCGAAATTGAAAGCAAAGAAAAATTATTAAAATAAGTGCTAGATATTATTATGGACCAAAAAGTTGTTGATGTTTTGCTGCACATCTGTAATAGTGTAGTTATAGTAAGTTTTTGGTTTTTTAACGCCCGATTGCATTGTCAACGTTGCCATTCTTCCTATATTTCTAGATATACTTTTTCTTTGTCTTTTCGGCTGGCTTCATTTTTAGCTCACATCTTGGTGTTGTTCTGGGAGTCATTTATATTTTATACTCTATTTTATTACTTGTTCGAAGCATCTTGGGTATTATAGCTGTAACAAGAAAGCTGCGACCACTTCTTCTACTTGTAAGTTAACTATGGTATAATATAAATGTATTCAACTAGATATAATTTCATTTCTTTTTAGTACATAATTATGATAATCGCGTCGTGGGTAATTGGTCTGATAGCTTTTTTCACATTGATCGTTTATTTCATTGTTATGGGTCCCAGAATGTCTTTGTGGTTTTCCGATATGAAAAAACATAATATTGCCGCTCTACATAGAGTGGAAAGATTGGTAAGTTCTGGAAGTTAAAGAAGAGTAATTAGTGATTTATTCAAACATTCATGAATTTTATTGCAGTATTCATGTTGCGGCATTAATGATTCGAAAGAGTACATAGAAGAGACTGAACTATTTTCGGGGTCCTGTTGTGGTAAGAATGATGATCTAAATGGTGTGGAAGTGGGCGAATGTGCGGAAATTGCTAAAAAAAGGCGTGGCTGCTTAAATACTATGACACTCTTCTATACCAATTTGTCTACGGCAGTTTTAATATTACAAGTGTTGATGGTCCTTTTGGAAATTACTTGTTTCGTATTAGCTATTATAAGTTATAAACGTTTGCGGCCTGGATGAAGAAGTTTTAGGCTTTAGCTGAGGAGTTCTCATTTCTGATGTACAAACTTCATTCATTTGGAGAAAAATTTAGTTTTTATGAAAAAATGACGAAATCCAAAACGCTTTTGAATAAATTTATTATAAATCAATTGTAAATGTCAAAGTCTTTCGTACTTGACTCGGTCAAATTTCAATTTCATGCTAAGTGTCTTTTTAAAATGGCCAAACGATGAATTGTTATTTATTCTATTAGTTAAAATATTATTTACAACCTAATACAGATTTTATACAATAGGGAAAGCTTATATACTAAGTTAAATATGTCATTAAAATAATTAATTAAAAACAAGTAAGAAAATTAAATTTGGTGTAGGCCGAATCTTAAATACCCTCCACATTTGCAATGGTAACCTTCTAACAGTGTATGTTTTACGTACCAGCTTGCAAGTACTGTTTTAGGTAGGACGCGGTTTTTTGTAAATTTTGGGCGCGTATTTGATTATGCCAATTATTGGCCCATCAATGGATGGTATAACCATAAACTCTTCAGAACTTAGTATAGACTCATCACTAAGATGGTGGTATAAAGAAAAAGTAATGTTATTGGGAAATATTAAATTCTTTCTATAGTTAACACAATGGTTTAAAGTAATATCAATCTCCACCTAACAGGATGATAAGTAGCTCATAAAAAAATTGTACAATATGTACAATACTTTTTTATAAGATTTTATGAATTATTCCTTCTTAATATTATTTAAATCCACATATGTAGATAGGGATTTATATAGAAGCAGAGTATGATAAGCCACTAAGTATTAAACAACTTCATATTAAGGCAATGATTTATAGAAATTTCCGCTTCATTGCCATTTCAGTTATATGGAACAATGGCAAGCGCCGCATGCAAAATTAAAAAAAAACCACAAATATTAAAAAATTATTTTCAGTATTTCAGTATAAATATGCATACATTCATGTATTACATATGCAGACACCATACATTCGTCTGCAGCATATTTATATGAGAAAAATTAATTTACTGTTGCCGGTGGGAGAGAATAAGGAGACAAAAGATTCTAAATATATGATACGTTAGCTTTACTCCATGCCTACAACATTGCAGTACAGTGTGACTGAAGTCGATTTGTTTAGATTATGTTACTAATTTTCAGTTTCTTGTGTATAAATTATAAACCAGAGGGAACTATAAATCATAACTTATAAAAAAAGGGCAAAAAAAAAAGAAAAAAGAAAATAATGAATTTGAAAATCTTACATCACAGCAGACCAAAAAGAAACGGCGACACTTGAATGTGGGGATGATGGCATTTTGGGTAGTAATATATAAACATACAAACAAACATATATAGTGTAGGTTTGTTAATGCAAATGAATTATAGGGTGATTTAGCTGCCAAAGAAAAACAAACAAATTGTAGAAGCTCATTGGTGATTATACGAGGAAGTCATTTATGGTAGGCAAGTCATATGGCTTGGCTCGACCCGACATATCAATTTTCAGTTCAAATATATTTTAATAAAAAATTTAATCATTCATGTGACCTGTAAAGTATAGAGGGCGTAATCAGGTACATGACATGCCCTACAGCATCTGAGAGTATTTATGATTTTAGTAAACAACAACAGCCATCTACTAAGGTATACTAAGTTTATCAATTCATTTGCCACACCAATAAAGAGGCGTCGGAGACTCTACAAAGTATATATATATATATTCTTGATCAGCATGGAAAACTGACCTTTACGTCTGGGTGTCCGTGCATCCGTTTTATGTAGAAATTCTCATGATCATAAATTTTAAAAAATTGAGGTGAATACTTCTAAATAGTGTTTTTAAAAAATGGATCAAGAGCCACGCCCACAACCTATAAAAATGTATTTATCTAACACAAAAATTGAGCTACAAAGTTGGTATTTCATATAAATATTTATAATTATCCAATTCATTCTTGTGCCAAAAATGGACGCGGTCGGATAACAGAAGCGCTTACAATTTACAAAAAAACCTTACTCAGTCATATACTATTAGAGAAAGTAATCATGTACCTAACACAAAATGATGAGGCTCTTTTAGGCGTGTTCGAGAGAAAAATTACCCGAAAGGTCTTTGGCAGGACCCGCGTTGGCGATGAGTTCCGAATCAGAACGAATCTTGAGCTGTATGAGCTGCGTCTGCGATGGCTAGGTCATCTCGGCTGTATGGACGAAAGTGCTCCAGCTCCAGCCAGTGTTCGAAAGGGAACCGGAAGGACGTCGCGCAAGAGGAAGGCCGAAACTTCGTTGGAGGGACCAAGTGTTTGATGCGCTGCAAACAATTGGTGGACAAAACTGGAGAAGGCGCGCCAACGATCGAAGCGCGTGGGGTTCTCTTTTGCAACAGGAAAAAGATCTACATAGATTGTAATCGGCCAGCCATGATGATGATGAATCATGTATCTGCCATGCCCACCATTTGCGTGTAGATGTAAAGCATACTTAACTTGGGCTTAAGCTAAATGTAATTTTCTTTCTTGTTTAATCACAACATAGTACTCGTACATACATACATGTCGTTCTTTTTTTTCCCAAAAAAAAAAATCACATACTTCATAATGCTCTACAATAACATTCTTCTGTTTCTTAATTACCAGCAGTCGATGTTTTTTTAGTATTTATGATCAACATACATTTTGGGCAACTAATTATAATAATAAGCGCATATGTTACACATTTACAAAACACAATTTTCGATGGAAAGTTTTCTTCTTTACCTTTCAAGTATATTTCAAGTGGATACACACGTTCTCTATTACATTGTTCAGTGGAAATATGTTCTTGCCTGTGCCTGTGTGCGCATTATTATCAAACAACAACACACGTTGGTCGTTTGTTGCACCTTTACATGAGCTTATTAAAGTTCAACTATAGGGGAATAATTTGTGTACTGTGTGTATGTTACCTCTTAATTAGGACTGTCTTTGGAGAACAATTAGTTAGATAATAAATATTATTTATATATTAAGATTGTACTAATAATAAAAGGTAACTGAAAACAACAACAACAAATACTTTATTATGTATATTTGGTATAAGACGAATGTGAAACACTCAACAACAATGAAATAATATAAAAAAAATTTGCTTGATTTTTCACTTCGGGTTAAAGTAAATGGGACGGTGTCATTATCCTCCATATGCAACAACAACTTTTGTTTAAAAATGAAAAAATGTCTGTGAAGTAGAATGTGTCATGATGTGGATGGACGGAAAGACAAAATTTAAAACAAAGTTTTTTTTAATTTCGTTTATATATACATATTATACGTTCTACCCAAGTCATCACACCTTCAACTAGCAAAACTACCAATTATTACCTAATATATAGAAAATATTTGTAGCTTGTTTCTTTCGACTAAAATGTACACACGTTGTTCCTGATTTTTTTATATTTCATTTTACTGCATGCAGAAACTTTTTTATATAATTTTACAGCTGCTGAGATTTATTTCTTGTTGCCACACCATGTGTCGTTTACAAGGCTTATCTTTAAATGTTTTATGAGGAAGTTTTCGATTCTTAATTAGAGAAATTTACAAAGGGTTTTATATCTATGCAGGATAATTGGGCGTGCCTGTTACACTCTTTATTATACAGAGTGTCCGCTGAGAAGGTAAACTACTCGCAGTAATTCCATTGTAATCCTGGCTGTATGTGATATGGCACCGTCTTGTTGATACCACATGTTAAACAAGCCCAGTTGTGACATTATAAAGTTTTTAATCATATCACGATATCGTTCCCCATTCACAGCTACCGTTACACTGTTTTCATTTTCAAAGAAGTGAGATCCAATGATTCCTCCTGACCAAATTGGACACCACACTGTCACTTTTAATGGATGCAAAGGTGACTGATGAATAATTTGAGGGTTTCCCATTCCCCAGAACCGACTATTCTGTTTATTCACATATCCATTCAAATGAAAATGTGCCTCGTCACTCATTTGTCATGGGCGAGCTGTAACATCCTATTGGTATATTTACGGCGGCGTAAATGGTCTTGTAGAAGAAGCTCTTGTTTCAACTGAATCTTATATGGAAACAAATGCAAATCCTTGTGCAAAATTGTGGCCAAAGTTGTTCTTTGAAGACCAAGGTCCTGAGCACGGCATAGGGTTGAGGTTGATGGATTGTTTTGAACACTTTCTTGAGCAGCAGTAATATTTTCAGCCGATTTTGCAGTAAGTTGTGGTCCATGCTTGGGCTTATCACCTACAGACCTTCTTTCTTCGAAATCATTCACTATACGATAAATAGTGCGTTTTGTTGGCATGTTATTTCTCCCAAAATTTTTAACAATTAAAACACGTTGGTTTATCGAATATTTTTCCATAATAAATTTGCCACGTGTCTACTTCACGACTGCCAAATATGAACTGTCAAGACTAATGTTTACCAAATGGCGGCA
Organism: Crataerina pallida; assembly: GCA_949710015.1. Classification (NCBI taxonomy): domain Eukaryota; kingdom Metazoa; phylum Arthropoda; class Insecta; order Diptera; family Hippoboscidae; genus Crataerina; species Crataerina pallida. The sequence goes on along the minus strand of OX453292.1, from coordinate 21,601,484 downwards.
AAACAAAGTATTTTCCCGGTGGACACCCTGTATTATGGAATAAAAACCAATTGAAAGATTCAAGTCTGCATTAGAAAGAGTTTTTTATTATAAGTGACCCTACATCATATTTTTACATGGAAGGATAATTTTCATTTTAAATGCAAATGTCAAGTTTATCGCTTTATTTTGGTAGATTTAAGAGATTTTGTTATCATTGTGGTCATAGCACCAACAATTCCGCTTAATTTAAAAGATATACAAAAAAAAATCTTGAAAAATTTAAGCTTGATGTCTGATTTTTAAAATTATAGAAGGGAGGATAAACTGCGGGACTTAACTAAGTCGATTGAGTTTTTAAAGATTTTCTAAAATATATATACAGGAGATAGGTATAATAATATGTACATCTGACGTAAAAGGTTTCACAATTGCAGCATTTTCATAAATGTGGACCCACCGTCGTAATGCTTTTGTCGGATCCGTATTAATTAAGTGGGTGTTAAGTTTTGCTGCGGTGGCTTTGTGTTGTCTGGCCACAATTCTTTTTTAATGTTCTTTTCGCAGTTGATGTTTTACCATGTTTTGTGTATGCTGTCATTACCGTGGATACTTTCGCTTGTGAAACGTTTAACAATTCAGCTGTTTTCATCACAAACACTCATGCTAACGGACCAATGATTTGCCTTCTTTCGAAGTCTAACTTTTCATTTCTTTTTCTTTCCTGGGTTTCTAGGTTAGTAGTGAATATGTAACATTCATTTTAATTAACTCCGTTTATCATCAGTAAAATACTTTATTCAATTCTTAGCAATAAATCTTAAACGTGTGTTCTTTGCTTGTATTAAAGAAAGCAAACAATCATCAAAGAGTCTTCAAGTTTGTTTAAAGTTGAAATTATTGTCAAACCAATTCAGTAAAAAACCAAATATGAACAATATATTTAGTTTAAGCTAAATCTTAGAAACCCTTGAATGATAATAAAAAAGTTTAAAAAAATAAATAAACAATGAAAATAATTTTAACCTTTTAGGATAATTTGCAAGAATCTTCTATGAATCATATCGACACAATTGAATAAATCGATAATGAATATGAATATTTGTTGCATTACTGAAGTTATCTTCTTCATGCTTCATTATCCAAACCTTTTGATTAAGCGAGTATGCCCTTAGATCTCTAGTGGATGCTGGTTATAACAGGTGAAACATATCAGCATATATAGGTTGTTGTACGTGGGAGTAGAAATATTTTTCTCATCATTTGTTAAAGTTTTTATTTTACTGTCATGTTATTTGTTGTTGTATGCAAATTATGTTTATCATTTACTATATTTCATATTACAATGTACTTACACATTCTGACATTTATCTCTTCTCTTCTACCATGTAAGTAACATCATATTTATTAGTTACGACAGAAGGGTACAATTTATATGCAAAAACAAAAAATATAGAGAAAAATGACAATAAGTTTTAGCGTTTTTTTATACGCTTAACATAAGATGGGGGGTGTACTAAATTTGTCATTCTATTTGCTCACACTCAGAAGAAAGCGCCACAGATCTTGCCAAGTATATATATTTTTAATCAGCATCAAAAAGTGAGTCGATTTAGACATATTTAAGATTTGTCCAAGCTAAATCTAGTTTTCTTACTTGTTTTACCCTACAAAGATTTCTTTATTAAATCATGTTTTAAAGGGAGAGGTTCGATTGGGTTTAAATATGTTACAGCTAATTATTAAGCTAATTAACTAGTGCGCACCAAATGTTATATACTTGATCAGCATCTACATCTGAAAGGATCTAAATATGTCTGTCCCTTATTGGCATTGTCACAGTAGCAAATTTTGAGAAAATAAGTTGAAATAATTTTTTGAACGCAAGGTTTCTATATAAATTGGATAAAATGAAACAATATTTATTTATTAGTTATAAAAGTTGATCCCAAACTTAAAATTTGGTATAATTTGGTACAAATCAAAAAAAATGGCCTTACAATGGGCACACCTAAGAACCTCTTTTCTTGTAACACATTCGCCATGTAAGTTAAAGAATATTACATATTATTAAAAAAAACCGCATTAAGTAACTGCCACGCCCATTTTATATATATAACTTCTTATAAACAAGCCACTTTAATTTGTGTAGAAGAATTTTTTATTTGTCTGTCCATTCAAACGTGTTATTTACCAGCTTTTAAGGACAATTTTAGAGTTCCATAATATTTTGTATTAATTGAAAGCAATTTCAAAATTCTTTACATGTTCTAATACATATGCAGACATTATACTTACTTTATAATAAAATATTTCTTTAATATGTTTACAATTTAAATAAGTTTTCGTGTGTGTAGTACGTAGGGTACGTGTTGGTGACAGGAGAGTGCACTTGTTAGTATTTGTTATTTTTTGGTTGTTGTTGTTGTTGTTAGAGAATTTTGAAGTATTGGTACTTGTTGGCAATAAGTCATTTGCATACTTGGATACCAATTGAAGCCAATGCGATGCAATCCACCACGAAACCAAAACAAACCAAACCAAACCAAATCATGTTTTGTGTTCTATAGATGTGTGAGTGTATGTATGTATATATAATTGTGCATATACACATAGAAGAATGAAAACCATTACGTTGACTATTTTAGTTATGTTGCTATATGGTGCCTCGTACAGATAAACAGATAAACACCCGCTTCACCATTCTCTTCGCACAAAACCATAATAAGCAACAGCATCATGTATTAATATAGCAAATTGTACTAGTACAGAGGCGACATATAGAATACACGACATTTTTGCAACAACTTGAAATGCAACTGAAACGCAACTGAAACATAAACAATAAGTACAAACAGACTTATATGTAGTTTGTGTATAGACATTCAGAATGAGTGAGGCAAGGATAAGACATAATGGTAGTTATATTTATATATATATATATGTATAAACAATAAATTGCTGCTGTAACAGCACTTCTGAGAACATACATAAACGTACGTACTCAAGTGTAAGTGTTGCATCATTAAATTGAAATTTGGAATCCTGTTTAGATGATCTGGTGTGTTGTTTCATTTTGTTATGAAATCCTTATGCAAATGATAAATGAAGTAATTTATATGATAACATGTAGCATGCAACATTTAAGTAAAAGTGTTGCTTAATATTTTTTTAAATAAAAAAATGAAAAAAAACAAAAGAATGAAAATAATGATTTGGAGGTGAGAGACTATTACGCAATATACTTTATGACAAGGGGTGTATTAAGTTTGTGCGAATGTTTGTAACTCCTAACCAGCAAATATTGCAACCACCTTTAATTATCATTTCACTTTCTGAATCTATTTTTAATCATGTCCGCCTGTCTGTCCTTTGTACTATCACTTTCTGAAACGATTTTTAACTGTGTCCGTCAGTCCGTCTATGTGTCCACTACTTATGGTAAAGGGTCATAATCACCTTTAATTACCACTTCTCTTTCTGATTAGATTTTTAGTAATGTCCTTCTGTCCGTCTGTGTGTCCAAGTAAATTTATCTGCAATAGGCTGCATTTTTAAAGATATTTCGTTGAAATATGGTACAAAAACCTATATTATATATAAAATTAATTAAAGTATAATTTAGGAAACCAAATGGTGTCGGGTATTAAATATCTTTTACATTAGTTTTATTTTAAGTTCATAGAACGAAAATTGTGTTACTTTACAAACACTTTGATTTCATTTCATTGTACAATACAGACTCTTGGCATATTTGTATAATAAAAATGATTATTATTTTACATATTTGTTATATAATATTAAACAATTATATACCTGGCGTACAATATAAATTGCAACACAATACCATTTGAATAATTTAACCTATTAAGGAAGTTTCTTAATGAAGTTGTTTGATTGTACTATTAATGCATAATAAATGAAAAGCGTAAAGCGTAAGCTAAATAATGTAATTGGATAACAATCAGGTGTTCAAATTTCCACAAATAGATTTATAGCTTCGATTTAATAAGAAAAATCAATAAAACAAAAGTCTAAACTGATATCGTGGTTTTATATAAAATCTCTCTCCCTCTCTCTCTCTCTCTCTCTCTGTCTCTATCTCTCCCCTCTTTATACAAACCACTTAAATCTCACTACAGCAAACGTTAAATGTCTTGTACTTTTCAAAGCTTATAAATTATTAAGTCGTTAATAGCTTTATAAATAAATAAAAGGAGCAATCGTGTTAGGACAGACGCCAGGACAAGCAATGCATTTTGTATGGCTATATTTTCCCACCCTTATTAAGGGGATTAAATTTTTTTTTGTTTTTGTTTTGTTTTGGAGATCACGTTAGCCAAGGACTCTTATATGATTATGTTTGCATAACATCTTTTTAAGATTTTTGTTTCCTATGGTTTTTAAACGTTTAACTTAACAGATCAATGCGGGGAGATTAGTTTAGTTTACCTCCCTAGAGAGTTTATGTCAACTTCCGATGAAGACTGCAAAAGATTATTTTCATTTTGATTGACATACTCAGTCTCACCACCGTAAGATTGGTGATGTATTACTTTTGCATCAAATATTAAGTTGAACTAGCCATATATGTCTGTACGTCTGTCTTTTTCTTTTCTTTCTATTGAAATATTTCTCTGGGGTTGCAAGAATTATTTTCAAATTTTAAAGCATTATTTACTAGACTCAGAACCACGCCCACTTCACAATAATAAAAGCTTTATGTTACATATAATTTCATATACATTTGCTTAGAAAGAAACGTTTTTATTTAGCTAGTAAATTCTATCTTTCAAAAAGCTAACAATTTTCGGTGCGTACAATAACAATTTTGGTGTAAAAGTTTTCACTATGATAAAAAAAATTTATGAAAATTTCTTTTTCGTGTTTATTTTTTTAAGACCCAAAATTTTATGGTTGACAGTTTGTTAAGATTTTCTTAAAAACTTCTTAACAACGTCAAAGACTTTGTAGGGTACAGATATTCTTGATTATAAACAAAAATTAAATCGATCTAGTTATTTATGTCCGTATGTCCATTGGTTATCGGTACGATTACGTTCGTAAATTTTAAGATATTGAGCGGAAATTTTTTGGTTTCCTGCAAGTAGATCACTATTTATATTAAGCAACGCCCACAATTCGAAAAAATCTCTTTGTATGTTACAGAAATTGAGCTATGAAGTTGATAATTTATATACATATTTATTATGTACTAAAAGTAGGCGTGGCTGGTTAAAACAAACGCCCACGATCGACAAAAATTTATTTATCTGTCGCAAAAATTGAGCTATGAGGGTTAAATTTAGTAAAAATATTTATAATTATCCTTTTTTGTGTCAAAAATGGGCATGGTCGGATAACAGTTACGCCAACAATTTACAATTTTGGTTTTTTTTTTACCTTTTTCATTATAACCGCTGTTTTAATCGGATGAGTTAAGCGTTTCTGTCTGTCTATGTAAAAATCAAAAAGCAGGGTCCAACAAGGTCTATCTTTAGCATTATATACATTAGTTTTTTTTATTAACTATGAATCTACATATAAAGCTAAGGGAGGTGTTACAGTTTATTAGTTACTTTCATATGCCTGTCATTACCTTGAGAGTTTTTTTTTTATTATTCTCTTCACGATATTCTCCTCTATGCCATTAAGCTATAAAAAAATTTTTGTGTTGTTTATGATTTTAAAGCAAAAACAAAAAAACAAAAATCAGAACAAAAGTGAATATCAGTCAAAGCTCGACCATTTAATACCCTTTCTGTGCCAATACATGATCTTGTATAAAATTTCATCAAATTACCTCAAAAAGTGCAACCAATAGCTTGCGCAGAAATTTACATAGAAAGACAGACAGATGGACGAACATGGTTAAATCGATTCAGATTACATAGAAAGTTTTACTCACTTATATATTTTTTGATATTGATATCTCTTCACTATATGGATACAAAAAATAGTCCAATTGATAATTGACTGATAATGGTAAGAAATTACGCCCTCTCTAGTAGTGTATTATTATGTAAATTGGTATCAACCTCATAAGTCATAAATTTTGCACTAATGATTGTGGAAGAGTCATTTAATCAATTTTGCTCATATAAATAGCAATCTGTGTGCAGAGATTTGAAATGTCGCTACATAGTGAGAGCGCCAACAATCTTAAAATCAAATGGTCCGTAAGAACTGTTTCTAGGAGTGTGTGTGTCACTATAATAAGTACAGAAAGGTATCAATTTCATTTCTAATTTATGCATAATATGGACATTCTTTTAGTAGCGCAGTGTAGTGTTATAACATTGAACTGTCATGTGTCAAACAATTTCAAAAATGTTTCAATATAAACACTTTGTATAGATATTATATTTGTGACAGACATGTTACGCTTGATGATTTCAAATCTTTTCTTATACAAATGAATGACACTTTCAATTGAGAATGTTACAAAAATAAAGTGTATAAATGCACAACTAATAAATGAGTGTGCGTGTGTGTGTCATAAAAACCTTTTTAACTTTATTTTACACTGAAACTACCCTCTACTCCTCATTTATTACAATTATACAATGATCACTTCTTTCATCCCTAGATGCTAGATGCTGTTTTTCCCTTTAGTGAAATCATTTTATTGCAATAATCATTTTTTATAACAACAACAACAACAACAACAACAACAACAACCAACGCTATCAACAAAAAAAATAATTAATGAATTGAACTGTGGTACAATGTAGTGAAGGCTGAAATTGAGTCATTTTATGCCGTTTTAATTGCAACATCTGTCATCTGTGTGGTTTTTCCAAAACATTGAAGGCAATTATCAGAGTATATATATATATATACATGTATGTGTGTTTGCTGCTGCTGTTGTTGTTGTTGTTGTTGTTGCAATTTCAATTACTATTGTATAACTATATATATAAATAAAAATATTTTTTCTTTCACTTTCATGTTACGGTTATATGTCAAAATATTTTGGATAAGGGTAATATTTAGTCCCATAAAAACTGATTTGACGTATGACTAACACATCATTTACCCGAGCAGCGTAGAGAAGTTTCGTTGAATATAATAGATAAATAATTTTTATTATTATTTATAAATAAAACTTTTTGTGTTTTGGGTTTGTCGTTCATCTAATGAAATAAAATTAAAATTATTAATATGTTTATACCCTTCACATAATATTGAAGGTATACTAAGTTTGTCATTCCGTTTGTATTATCCAGAAGGATAAGATAAAACTGAGTCGATCTAAACATATGTGTCCGTGTGTCTCTCTGTTGATGGCATTCTCACTAGTTGGAGGGTATTTAAGATTTGGTCTAAGCCAAATATAGTTTTCTTACTTGATTTTTATATATTTAATATTTCAAACTGTAAGGTGATGTCTTCTTAAAGAAATGTTTCTGTTTCTTTCCTCTTAGGAGAGTAGACTTTATAAGCATTGTTATGATACAGAGAGGGGTTGCTGTTTTTTTTTTTTAAGTAATAACGTATTATAACTTTTCTTAAGCAAAGTACATCTATTTAAATTGCTTATCTTGGGTTATCTTTTATAAAAAAAAAAAAATATATGAATCGAGTATTTTTCTATAATTAAAAGTCGTTCTGGTTACGACTTCTGAGTAAGCTTCACTTATGTATAACAAGTAAAATTATTACAAACGAAAGGTTTTAACCGACCATTTGATACCCTACACTATTTAATTATATTTTTTGTTGAGTTGTGTTCAGCCATTGTTATATAAAAATCAAGTCGGGGGTTTCTCTTTTAAATTTTAAAAACTATCCGATTAGATTCAAATTTGCCTCAAACAATTACAAAGATAATTAACTGTCATTAACCAAATTTTATTGAAAAATATTAAGCATTGTGAATTTTTCTCTTATAAAAATGCATTTTAAAATAGAACGTTATATGGGGAGAAGTTCTAAAAATTTCCATAAAAATTATTCTTGGCCTACAAAATAGCTCTGAATCAAATTTTATTAAAAAATATTTAAAATTATGACTTGTAGATTGATTAAAAGCAATGAATGAAGGGACAGACGGATAGACAATATTAAATTGGTTGAGTTATTCATTTTGATCCCATCAGTACGCGTAACATATGATATCTAAGCCTTCGTTTGCTTTGTAAGAATTACAAATATCTGCATAAGTACAATATTTGTGGTGATTATAATTAACCATCATCTATAATAATGCGAATTCTTCTTCTTCTATTTAATTGTACTATGCAAAACAGCTACGATTAGATAAAATAAAGCTTAGGGTCAAATTTGGATACCCTTTATCTCTAAGGGAAAGTGGGCATGGCAAGTATATAGCTGTACCCTCTTATATATTTAGTTTTTATAAATAAAGGGAGCGTTTCTTATGCGATAAAGGCAGTTTTTTTAAAGTGGGCGTAACATGTGTACAATTATACTTTTTTATTACTTACTTAAGTATTTACATGTTACATATAAACATTATGAGTTAAATTTTTGAAAATACTGGGCGTGTTTGGTATGTGATGGGGGGGCCCTTTTTTAAAAAATCTTTAAAAAATATGTGTGAAAAATATGTGTTCATACTAAAGTTCATTATGTTAGTTTTAAGGCCCTGAGGAATTTTTGTTAAATAGGGACGTTATAAAAATTTATTTTTATTCAAGCAAGAGAGTTCTAAAAAAAATCTCCTTCATATAATAAATTATTATTAAGAATTTCAAAAATTTATAGACAGACGTACAGACAACTTCCGATTTTAACTTAGATTTTGATGCTGATCGAGTTTCTAAAACAAATCTTAAATTTAGTATACCTTCCCCATTTATAGTGTAAAGCGATAAGAAAATCTAATAATATGATAAGTGAGTTTGTTGCTTAAGTCTTTTAGTTTTTGCATATAATTTTCACAATATAAATATTAGCATATAACAAGCTTGATGTTATAGGTAAAGAGAGAAAAAGCCCTCAATGCTTACTGAATAGAATAATTATTGATGTTTAATATAATTATATAGATATTGGAAGAAACAACTTTTCACCTCTATTACTAATTACAACGCACTTTTATGTTCACACTCAACCAATTCGCTGTAATTATTATTATATTGTTATAGTTTACTACATCGATTAATTATTATTGTCATGGTATGTGTGCGTGTGTGTATGAATGTGTGTGTATGGAGTTGATAAAATGTAGATATAACAATAACTATAAACTTCAGTCAAGTGTTAAAAAGCCATTTCATACAAATGTTTAGGCACGCTATGAAATGGAAAAAAGGGGCGTATTTTTAAAAAAGAATATAAAATATCAACCCTCTTATATAACATATGTTCACATATCACAACCCTTTATAAAGTAAATGAGTAGAAAAAAAAAAACTATGTGGAAATTTAATTAGTAGCTATCCATATAAATATATATTTATAAACCTGTTCTCTATAAGAGAACTAGCTAGTAAAGAAATGTATCAATAATAAACAAGGAGCACCTATTCTCATGAACGGTGTAATCCAGCTTCTTGATTGGTTGATATATTGTATAGCTCAACAGTACTTACAATTCCAGTAAAATGAAAATTTCTCCTTCGTTGTGTTAACAATGTATTACCACCCCTTAGCTAGTTACTCGCTATAATTATTGGTTTTACTCTTTTGTAAAACTTGTTGCTGTTGAGAGAGTAACGAAAAAATAGTAAAAAATAAATAATAGAGTGTAAGAAAGAGATAGATAGAAAAAGAAATAGAGAAAGAAATAAAACCCCTTCATTCATTATTACTCGTTATAACGGGTCTTTTCAATACTCGTAGGTGGAGTTAAGTAAGGAGAACTCAACACTCGCTATTGAATAATTTCTCTTACAATTTGTTTTGTTCTTTCTTATATTTATTAACATCTCTTCTTAATAGTTGTCGATAGCTATCCCTTTCTTTCTTATACTTTTTACTTTGACTTTAATATATTTCAAGATTTCTTAGTTTAACTTGACGGTGCCGTTAACCAGTTCAAATTCGAACGTGTTTAAGTCAATATCATTGTTGGTGCGCAAACGCTATCTAATATATGTATACAAAAAATAAAAGATTTTTTTTATAATATTTTGATTTCTTATGATTGTAAGAATTACGTAAACAATCATTTTCCTAACTAACAAAAATTAAATAAAATTAATTTATTACAAAAACTAATAAACAAGTTTCATCGTCTCCGAGAGAACATTATCATGAAATGTTACGGTTTAACATAAACTTTTGAGTTTAAAAATTTGTTAAATGTATTTTAAATATTTTTCAAAGTGTGACAAGAACAAATCTACCCCAAAATGTTTGTTGGTGAAAATATTTTTTTGTTTCGATTTTTAGCCCAAATGCTGCATAATAAGTAAATAGCTTACAATATAAATAACAATAGGGTGTTTGTTTGTATAATAAATTGGTATTAGGCAACTTCTTGAGTGGTACTACGGCTAAAATTTTGCAAATTTTTTACATGGTAACAGCATAAAAAAAAAAAATATTTAAGAAAACAAGCGTATAAAGAGGAACGTTGTTTTTCTTCTTCTTCTTTTTTTTTAAATTGACTGAATATATAAAAATACTTCAAAATTTATATTAGTGCAATATAAGAATTAATAATAATAATAATAAAAGTTATGGCTGCTTATGCACAGTTTGGATATGGCGATTATCCGTCGGATATTCAGGTACAAGTTAAAAATAATTAAAAATTTTTTTTTTTCATAAATTTATGCTATTTTAATGAAAACAAGTAAGAAAAATAAGTGTGGTAATTTGGTGGGCGTGGCAGGTATCTCCTTAGGGTTTTTAATAGTGTATATATTACGTATTAGCTCACGAGTCTAAGTCTTATGCTGAATTGTTTTATATGTTGTTGTCCCTATTATACGGTCACGCCCACTTTTGCTATTTTATTGAAGGGAGTAAGTATTTGTATTAAATTTCAACTTCAAAGTTCAATTTTTGTGGCACATAATTGAATTTTTGTGGATTTTGGGCGTGGCTTCTGACCGATTTTTCATAATTTAATTATCTGCACAAAATTTTAGCTCAAAAAATCAAAAATTAAGATACAACGACGAGTTCTAAAATCGGACATGCACCCGAACGTACAGACATACGTAACTAGATTTATTCAGTTTTATGTTTTTTTTTTAGTATAAAATGCATATTGTGTGAAGTTGTTGCTATTGTACTGTTAGTATTTATATCCCACAGCACCAACTTCTACAAGGATATATAATATTATAATTGTGCGATTGATAGTAAATCCCAAACGGCAAATACCACATCCTACCTTTATTTTACCAACCAAAGCTTAACAATTAGCTATAATACATAAAAACCCCGAAAACAAAGATTTTTCATGAACTAACTTTTATATTGGATGACAATGGCTTTCGATTACTGATTAAATTCAATTAATAATAAAAGTGTACAGTGTAGGGTATTAAATTTTTCACCTATTTTCATTCCATTTATTTGTATAAGAATGATTTTTTTTACAAAGCAAAAGTAATTGAGTGGTTTCGTTCAACACCTTTGGGAGTTAAAAAAAATTTTAAATTTATAAAAATGCTTACATTTAAGAGCACATAAAAATTTGTCCTATATTTATATATAACATGAGTATTATTTAAAAGATTTTTATTTTTTTTTTTTTATAAAAACATATAAAAGCTTTTGTTTTTCATTTTTAACTAACTGTCAGTACACGCTTTATGAATTTTATGGCCTATGAATGCTCACAAAAATTCTAGTTTTTATTGGTGCTTTTATTTGTTTGTTTTTCATATTTGTTCATATTGGGTGAATGAAATGTATTTGGTGGTGTGTTCCTTCTATGTCTATTTTTTTTTTTTTTTTGAAATGCTTTGTTGTTGTTGTGTGGGTTTTGTACATTTTTGTCATATCAATGAAAAAAAAACATATTTTACTGTATCATCCATAAGTGTGTGCTTTAAGAGGCGTTTCCAAAAGTCATTTTTTATATCCTCCACATAAAAAGGGAGACATACTGAGTTTGTCATTCCGTTTCCAATACGCAGAAGGAGACTTCAGGGAGAGTAGATCTAGACATGTACGTCCGTGTGTCTGTCTGTTGTTGACATTCTCCTGGTCGTAAATTTTGAGATATTAAGCTGAAAATTTGTACGGTCACTTTTAGTCCGTACAAATCTACACGCTGATCTCTATTTAAAATGGGCAAGAACCACGTCAACAATCGACAAAAATCTACCAAAAATTTACCTATGAAGTTAGAATTTGGTATACACGGCTATAATTATTTTATCCATCGCTGTACCAAAAATAAACGTGACTGAGTAATAGATAAAAAACCATACTCCACGTAAAATTTGACTTGCAAGCTTGTATATAGCTTGGAGAGCGCAATTATACACCTGCCACGCTTACCATTTGTATGTAAAAGTGGAGGGTATTTAAGGTTTGGCCTAAGCCAAATTTAGTTTTCTTATTTGTTTTGAATTGAATTTTTTTTTTTTCTTAAGAATCATTGAAAAACATTGAACATGCATTGAAGTGTAGTTTAGTTTATAAATAAAATAATTGATTAGAAAATAAATTTCTTGTTACGTCGCTTATAACAGAAAATTCTCAAATAGAAAAAATCTAACAATTCTGTAAGAATGTAACTATATTTGTTTTATAAAAATATCCTAAATAGTGTAGTAAAAAACCATGTCCACCTATAATTATATTGATTGGATTGCAACCAAATTCGAATCGTTTTAACTTTGTCCGTCTGTCCATTCACGTATTCTTTTTATAATAAACCAAAACGACCGCAATGTTGGATATTTTTTATTGGCACTTGGTACAAGGATATTTTTAAGGATTATCAATAAAAATATACTAAGGATGATTATAGATTTCTTATGTTAATTATACGTATTGAATCGCTTTAACTATGTCCGTCTGTCCGTTCATGTATTTCTTCTAATTAATGTACATGACGCAATTTTGGATATTTTTCACTGAAATTTGAAACAAGAATATTTTTTAAATCACGAACGTTCATGAATTACTATTAAAAATACACCAAGTGCCAGTTTTAGGTGTCAACTATCTAACCATATCCATCTGTCTATCTGTCCGTCTCGTGTTTCTTCTTTTAATCAACCGACACTGGAGTTGTAAGAAAGCGATTTTTTCTATACTTCTATAAATATTCGTAACTTCCTTCTTGATGAATGCACAAAACTGATTCCAAGAGTACTATTCTTATATATGTTATTTGTAGCAGTACAAGTAGTAGTTGTTTCGTATAGAAATTCAGTGGAAATGAAAAGATTTGTGCATTCTGAAAAGCTTCCATTTACTACCCAATAATTATAATATAGCAGTAATGTTAGTGTTTAAACTTAATTATCATAATTTCATAACAAAATTAACTTGAAACGATTTAGATTTTTGGTCATCAATGTGTACTCCGAACATCGAATATAAGATACCGTCCTTTTTTTTATATAATTTTTTTTTTAAGAGAAGAGCGTCCCCACTCGAATGTTCGAGGATTTTTCAAAATATTAGTTATATGTATGTATGTTAATAATGTTTGGAAAAAAGAAATTCATCAAAAAAAAAAAAAAAAACAGTCTCTTAATAAGTAAAAATCACATAATATTTTATAAGAAAACTGACTTAACAACTCATTCAAAAGTTGCGTAGAGCGTTGGAGCGTGTTGTATGTACCGAACAGAATATTTAGCTGGAGGGGTTTTCTTCTTCTTCTTTTTCTTTTTGTTGCTGCTATTGCCTGTTGACTTATTGTATCATTTAGTGTTTTGGGGTTTTTTGTTGTTGTCGTCGCTTTTCTACTTAAAACGTAAAAATCGACAGCTTTCGATCAAAACTTTACTTACATGCTTGGTGCGGCGCATCATGATGGAAATGAGGGAACAAATGAAAGAAATTATCTTAATTGTAGGTTTTGCTACCAAAGCGAATCATCATAACCATCTTATGTCTCCTTCCTTTTGCTCACCACCATCGCGAGTATGGTGTTTTGTTTATTCGCAAGGAAATGCTTTACATAACTGAACAAATGCATGAAACACAAAATTGTTGTTGTTGTTGTTCTTGTTTATGTGGTTATAAAGAAAAAGAAGAAGAAGAAGAAGAAAAATATTTTAAATTTTGTTAAGTTATTCTTGCTTGTTGTTTTTGTAGTTTGCTGCTGTTGCGGTTTATAGCTTTGTATGGTATGTCGGTGTATGTATATGGGTGTATTTGGGTGTTTTTGGATGTGTGTGTCTGTTATAAATATGAAGCACAGGCCTGTGGCCATTTTCAGAAGCTGGCCTAAATTTTAAAATGAATCGCACACACCATCATACCCATAAACATGCGCTCACCATACATATCGCCTTATATCTATCTATGCTTCCAACAACAATTTACTCTTAGTAGACAGATTGCATCAAAAATATTGTTTGCTTCTCTTCAATTTTTGAGGCGTTGTCTTCCTTCTGTCTGTCTCTAAACAAAAAGGAAATTTCATAAGTGTGTGTGTGTGTGTGCGTTTGTGTCTACGTCCTATGTATGCACCAGTATATGATGTAGTTTCATCTTTTTTGCATATTAATTTATGCATAACAATTTATTCTTGTTTTTCTTTTCTTTTTGAGCAGATGCTTTCAACAGTAGTTGCTGGTCTTACTTTTTTTCTTGTGTTTCTTTCTTTCTTTAAATGTTGTTGTTGTTGAATAATTCAATAGTGCTCTTGGTAATATTTGATGCGCCGATACCATTATGATGATGTTGTTGATAAAATGTTTATGAATTCTTTGAAAAAATCTTTTAAATATAGTAGCAAAACATTACACACTTGCTTCCATCATCCACTAATTCAATGCAGTACTCATACACGTACTCGTACTGTATCAATAGCAGTAGTCCTCTATACTTTATTACTGGTTTTGTTATAATATTCAATGGCGTCTAATTGTAGGTCTGTAGCTGTCCGAGGTAAAAAAAGTGTTTTTTTGCTTTTTTGTGGCCGCATTATACCTGAGAAAGTGGTTGCTGTGAAGCTGCATTGAATTAAATAGATGGTAGCCATTGTTTTTCTTATACTTGTATACATTGCCAGAAGGTTTCTTCTTATGTATGTTACAGTTTCTGATAATTTTGAACGGCTACCAACTTGTGTAACTCATTATCAATAAATACAATTGCTACTGGTGGGTGCAATAAATAGTTTTTCTTTTTTATATTCATCAATCAATTTTCCATCAGCCCATCTTAGGGCATTGGGAAGATTTTGTCTTTCTCTTTGCAACTATCATAGGGAGGCTACAAATACCTGCTCAATACCTAAGATAGTCCGTCGGCATAATAAACATCTTTTCAGCCACAAAAGTCAACATCTAAAGCTTCATTTTGATAAACATTATTCTCAATTCTTTTGTATTAAATGAATCATTAAGAGGAGACGCTTGTAAATTTCACGACAGCGCATACGCTGATGGCTGCCACGGTGTAAAGATTGATTATTCTGTAGGGAATTATCTGCTGTAGCAAAGTGGGCGCTAGTGACTAGGCAACTGAAAATCTTATAACGGTTAACCCGCGAGTAAAAATTGCCTACTTTGTGGGGAGTTGTCTGCTGTAGTAAAAGTCCCGGCTCTCCAATATAGTGACTGTAACAAACAACCAAAAAGCTAGAACTGCGCCTCCTCCGAGCTTCCTGTTAAATGTGGCGTTCCGCAGGGCTCTACACTTGGACCGCTGTTATTTTCTCTATATATCAACGATTTGCCTATTGTTATAAAGCATTGTAAAATTTATATTTATGCTGATGACGTACAGTTGATTTTAACATGCCCGTACAATGAAGTAACAACGAATGCACACAAACTGAACGAGAACCTGGCAAAAATTAACTTATGGGCGGCACGCAATGGATTTTGTATCAATCCCAGGAAATCTAAATATGTCTTTATTTCTGCCTACGGTAGACAAAATGTTTCCGATAGTAATATACAAATAATACTAGGCAACGATCTCATTGAGCAAGTTTCAACGGCCAAAAATCTTGGTATATATTTCAACAATCGACTATCCTGGGATTCTTACATATATAACGTAGTTGGTAGAACCTACTCTATGCTACGTACGCTCTCCTCAACACAAAAGTGCCTGCCACATAAGATACGTGTACTTCTTGCCAAAACTTATCTAATGCCAACATTGTTGTACGGTTGTGAGGTTTTCTCTAATTGTAATGCTGAACACAGACGCGTGTTGAATGTTGTCTATAATAACATTGTACGTTTTGCATACGATCTTAAAAGATACAACCGTATATCCGACTACTCGACGAGACTTTACGGCCTCAACTTTAACCAACTGCTTCAATACCGTAGTATTTTATTCTTGCATAAAGTCATCTATACTGGTGTACCAACCTACTTGTTTGAACGTCTTCGCTTTGCCCATTCCATTCGGGGATGTTACTTGATCCAATTTAGATTTCGCAGAACATTGTCTGAACATCACTATTTTATTAATGCCATACGCCTTTGGAACGATTTGCCATTTGCCTGTCAACTGCAACGTGATCTTCAACTTTTCAGTTCAATGGTATACCGAGTACTCCTCAGAGAATAATATTTTTTCCTTTGTTAACATCTATTTTCTTCACTATTAATTATTTATATCTATTTGCCTATTACTTTTTAAGTTTACTTAATATTGCTTTCTTAATAATATAATGTATAATATACACATTGTACATCCACACTTTAAACTATAAGACGCAAGTCTTGCTGTGTGGATGAAGCTTTAAATAAATAAATAAATAAATAAAAGCTTGCACAGGTTAGCCGGGAGATAAATATTGCTTGCTTTATAGAGAGATCCGTTGTGGACAACTTAGACGCTGCTTCTTAATATAGTCTTAACCGAAGTTAGTTTATGTATAACATTCGTAGTTTACAAGAGTAGGTTAGTAGAAGGGTTCGTATTTACTATAGTTCTCGTCAGTATTTACTTTGATGTCGGCCAACACAATATCACTAAATCACTGACTATAATTTCCATTTATTACATATCAATCAACCAGACAATCTATGCTAAATATTTCAGATGTTAAGCTAAATGTCTGAGAGACAATAAAATATTGCATATACGTGTATAAAGTATATTCAGGCAGAATTTTTTATTGAATGGTTCCCAGGAAACCAAAAAAAAAAAAACAAGAGTGAAATTTTAATTGTTTTATTAAAAATTTATTTCTTTCGACGAAGTTGATTTTAATATTCATGTTAGAAAATGTCTCACAATCTTCCCCCACAAAAAACCAAAAAACAAAACAAAACTCAACATAATTCTTAAATGGTGACAGTTAACAACACGACACTAAAAAAATTAACTCTATCTTGGAAATTGTTGCTTAAATGAATGGCTATCATTATTATTACCAACCAATGTTAAACACTTAACACCATTCTTCAATCTCTATGCCGCGTTTAAAACGAGTTGCTTGCGGGGCGTTAAATTTAAAGTAAAGCTCAATCAATTGACAGTTATCTGTGGAATATTTCTCACATTTCGAAAGCTACCGGCTTTAATGAACTGGATCTTTCAAGGTATGAAATTAATACGTTACATAAGATTTAAATTAGGTGAGATTTAGTAACAGGGAAGTTGACTTTATTTTCTTAAATTTCTATATCTGATGAATAACAAATTTGTTTGTATTATACCAATACCCTAAGGATGGTGGGCTATGTTACTTTGTAAATAGGTTGGAAAGATTTAGAGATATATATTGTATTTATGAAATTAGTCACTTTGGATTGAAGTTTTGTGTAAGATATAAAATCTAATTTCTATTTTTATTGTTTTTGCAGTTACACTCCTCTAATGCTGATCAATTGGCCCAACCTGGAGATGCAAGTGCTACCGGATCGGCAACAATGAATATCACCAACTTGCCTGCTTTAAGTCCCTGCAGTAAAAGTAAAGAATACTATATAAATCCTAATCCAATGACAAGAAAGGTGACCACTGCCTCTAGCACCTCTACCAGTGGTAGCAATAGTGGTGATAATGGTCAACCAAAGTCCAGACTGAACAATCAGTCAGCAGAATCTTTAAATCCAGATGCATTGGGACAAAGTCACAGCAATATTAATACAGAAAATCTTCATACGACAGATAATGATAATATGGAAAGTGCAAATATAATACATAGTAATAATTTATCCGGTAGTGGTGAAGCGGGTGCTGTTAGTGGCGGACCTTGTTGTGAAAATGGTCGACCTATAATGACGGATCCAGTTTCGGGGCAAACTTTGTGCTCTTGCCAATACGATTCAGCTCGTTTGGCGTTAAGCAGTTATTCAAGATTGCCGGCTGCCAATGTTGGGGTATATGGTACCCCATACCCATCTACAGATCAAAATCCCTATCAAAGTATAGGAGTAGATAGTTCTGCTTTTTATTCACCTTTGGTATGTATATAATAGTTTAAACATAAACAAACATAATTAGAAGCAGTTCAAAGCAGTTCAAAGCAGTTCAATAAGAGAAAGGGAATAAGAACCAACCTTTAAAATTAAGCTACCTTGCTTACTATGAACAATACATTCGTCAAGTGGAATGGAATTGTTGGTGTCATTGTTGGTTTCTGTTATATAGTATAGTCAAATAAACTGAAATGGTTTCTTAACTATGGTTAAATATTCTATTGAGTCATTGTGTACTTTTGTTCGGTTGTTTCGAACATGCACTTTGCTTTAGTTGGGTCCATTAAGGGTTTTACATAGACTGAGACAGAGAGACAGAGAAGGGTAATGCATTCATTTGTGACGATTACCCGCCATGAAATGTAATGGCCGACAACATGCAAACTTGTTGGTGAATATTTATATTGTAAAAGTATAAAACTATGGAGAAATGTCAAAATAAACTACTAAACCCATCGTTACTATAATTCATTACCAACATTTGTCGCACATTACATTTGTTAATGCACCCACCTAAAACTTTTAACGTTCATTGATTTTTTGTTTTTCTGGAGGTTACAAAATCGTATAGGGATTCTCTATAATGAGTAGCTCTAGTACAGGTTTAGACTGGTAGATCGAGGTGGACTGAGAGGTTATAATTGATTCATATTTTTAAAGTCAGTCTTTAGTTTAGTAGGATTCTTCTAACTTCCATCCAATCTTCTTTCTCCCTTTGCTGGGCTTAAGTTTAAGGATTTGAAATCTTTCTTAAGAAACTATCTCTTTAGAATTGGTCATGAGCCAAAACCAAGTCATATGTGTTTTATCTTCGTTTCCATTTTGCTTTTTGTGGGTCTTACCTTGTTCATTAATATCCGATAATCGAATTATAATTATGGCTGACTGCAGCTCACTCAAAACTCATAAGTATATAAAGATTTCTTTATTAAAATCATTTGCCGTTTCTTGTCGCTTTTTTCTTTTTATTGGGTCTTGTTTGTCTTGCAGACTAGTTTTGTTTTGATTCGATTTTTTTATACATGTATTAGATACTATTATACCATTGAGGTAATTTAATATTTTTATTATATCCACACTCATACATAGTATGCGTATCTTCTTATAAAGGTTTAACGTTTTATTAAAAATTAATGGTTGGCCTGGTTTAAAACACCATTATTTAAAAAAGCGGAAAATGTGTAGTGCGACAAAGAACCTTTAAAACGAAACTTTTTCCTTTAATACAGTGGGTGTGTTGTTGAATCGGTTTTTATCATATTTAGAGTACAAGGGAATCACTTTCACACAAAAACTAATAAAGAGAAAGACATTCTTGGCTAGGTAGATTCAATTCGTTCTAATGGTCAAGAATCTTTATGCTTTCTTCTGTTCTTCAGAATTAAAGAGTTTTTAAAATATGTTTTTAAAGATTTTCCAATTGCATGCAGTTTTGTAGTAATCCATAGAGTGCATTTTATTTCATTATAGAACAATCCTTATGCGTTAAAGGATTCTTCTTCTGGTTCTGAAATGACTGCTTGGACTTCAGCGGGTTTGCAGTCGACAACAGGGTACTATTCCTATGATCCCATTTCTGCTTACGGGTAAGTTATGATTTGAAATCAAAATTTAATTTAAGGAATGTCCCATCTGAACCCTCCTTAGTTATGTTGCCAAACTTTTTATCCAAATAAAATCACATTAAAAACTAAGCGAAAGATATTTTAAGTGCTTCTGAAGCCACATGTTAATTCTTTTATTGTTGTTATCAGCAATTGTACAGTAAGGTGTAATTAAATATTATGAAAAAATTGACGAATAAAAGTCTATGCATGTTTTCGAACTGCTCGTCTCCCAAGAGAATTTATGCGGAATATCAATCGTTCACAATAATGGCGTTTAATAAAAGTCAACAAAAGCAAACAGTGATAAATTTTTAAATATCACATATGTACACAAAAGTTATGGTAAAATTGAAGGGTACTCTTAATTACCATGATGTCAGGATTTAAAATTAGAGCTCTGAATTGAAAAGGGTCCTACGTAATATTTATAAACAACTACCACAATGCGTCTAATTCATATTGCGTTTAATGTTTTGTTTTGAAAATATATTTTTCAATAATCAGTTTTTCTTGTGAAGTTTGACGGACTTATTTATTTAAGGAGTTGGAAGGTACTCACATTATATATACGGGATCAAATAAAAACCCGCCCAAGAAAGGTCTCACACTCGAATCTCTAAAAGGGGAATTTCTTTCCCGTAACAAAAAATACTATGTGTAAAATGGAAGATAAGATCTACTTAATGCATGTTTTCTTCTCCGAGAGAATTACTCAAATTTATTTGCTTCATTTGAGGCAGACCAACTTAAAGGAAACGTTAATTTTTATACGTACCGTGTTTTTCAGTAGAGACATATTAATTTTATTGTTTAATATCAACGTACCCTTAAACGTTTTTCATGATATTTTCATGTTAAAACATCAGTCAAGGTTAACATTTTTTATTATTGTAAAGTTCAGAAATGAGCAACGTTTAGAAATGATTAAAAATTACTATCCCAATTGTGAGTCAATAGTCACAACTTTAACAGCGTCTTACCGAGACAGGCTGTGCTTGGATAAATTCAAATCAAATTACTCACTATTACATGTACCGGTACCAGAAAGACAAGGCACCGGTAAAAGTATCGAAAATATTGCAGCTGTAAGAGCTTCAGTTCACAATGAGCCAAATCAATCCAGGATTTGGGAACCTTTCAAACCACATTGTGACGAATTTTGCATAAATTCTTACAAGATCAAATTAACTTTAGAACTGAAGCTGCTTCATCATTGAAAGCGCCGAGATTTATGTTATATAAAATGTCGCCATCTTTAACCAAATACCAAAGAATGATTTTTACATAAAGTGTTTGCCTCCTCATTAGCGTTTTTCAGAGAATGATAAACTCAGTACATTCCCCCATCCCAAATATAGGGGGTGAAAAAAGAAGCGTAGCAGAAAGGTTAATGCTGACAAGAGGGAGAGAAAAAAAATGAAAAACCTTGGTATTAAATTACAGCCTATTCCATTTTGATTACAAGGAAGGCCAATAGACTGGATGTAATATACCATACATGACCATACCAAGCATGCACAATGTATATTGCATGTTCATCAAACATTAGCACACAGCGCGAGTACTCACAGAAAAATCTTGGTAACTGATTACAAAAGAGTTTTATACATAATATGTACAAAAACATAAATATCTGGTATATAAATAAATAAATGGCTGCAATATACATACATAGAAAAAAAACTGAATCAACAGAAAATTTAGGCGCTTTTGAAAAGTCCTTTAACCAAATATAGCAACAGCACCAACAACAAGTTTTGTGAATATGTCATAAACTGAATAATTTATTATTCACGTGTTTGAAATGAATTGAAAAGAAATTCATTTTGAAAAAAAAAAAAAAAAAGAAGAAAAAGGCAAAAAATAAACTTTTAATACATATGTTGGAACATTTTTAGTTTTACGTGGAAAAAATTACAGCAGCAACAACATTCAACAACTAGAGGTATGATCAGAATTTGAAATGGCAACACCCTAGTTTTGTTAACATTTTTAATAACATAGATACAAGCCAGTAGCAATTACAGTGTCAGTAAATATACGACATGTTTTCGTTGAGCTACCTGATTATTATAATATACCTACATACAACAACAGCACCAACAACAATAGTGTAAAATCAAAAAGTGAAAGAAGAAGGGGAAGTTTAAAAACAACTAAACAATTTATAAAATTATCTGTAAAAATAGCAATTTACACACACGCGGTAGATGGGTGAACACACACGTTTTTAATAAATAATAATGACCAATGGCACGACACAACAACAATAGCAATAATAATCACTAACATGGCATCATGATAACATGTTGCTTTTGGAAATTTTCATAACCAACATCTGATAATTATTACAACAATAAGGACAAAAACAACAATAATAACTTTAACACCAGAAACAACAAACAATTCTGTCATTGATATTATGCCAACCAGTAAAAGAATGATATGGGCTCAGAGGAAACATGGTTGTGTCGTAGTTTGAAAAGTTCATGTATCACGTATCTTATCGAATTTGATTAAGTTTGAATTTTCGATCTCCATTATTGATCTTAATTTCGAAATCAATATCTCATTGGTTTTTAGCAAGTTTCTGTCTGCCGAACCAATCTCGACTTCTATGGTAATACTTTTCTAACTACTGGTGGGTTAATAGTCCAATGTAACAGAGTAGTTTTTATATCTTCAGAAGGATTTGAAATCGAGGCTCATAACATGCAGAATTTACTAAGACGCAGTTTTAGCCAACTGGGCTACTGATCAGTGACGTAACAAGATTATGAAAGACACAATCTTTTGTGTAATTGCAAATCTTTTAAAGACTTAAGAATCTTTAATTTACATCAAATATTTTGCCCAATGTGTAGTTTTCCTCAAGAGTGTTGCGTAATAAACATTTTGCTCTTTGCTTCAAAACCACATCAAGATTCTTGGTATTTAATTTTATTACTCTCCGTTCTTGTAATGATAAAAATTGTTGAGCGGTTATAAAAAAAATTTGCTATAAAAATAAAACAAACACTACAATGAATAGAGACCAAACAACAGCCATCACAATATACCAAAGCGAACACTAGAACGCAATGATATTAAAAGTTAACAGCAGGAGAATACCATCACACCAAGAGAGCAGAGTTAAAACAACAGTAGTATCAGGAGTAGTAACAAATATATTGTAAAAGCAGAGTCAAGTTCAATCCAGGAAGGCAGGAAGGCAGGCAGTCAGGCAGCCAAGCACAGGACCGTGCTTGGTTAGCATACGTTATGAAAATACAACCAAATACACGTGATGAAAAACCAAAGAGATGTAGGAGTAAAAAACCAAAAAATAACAAAAACCATAATAGCAATAACAACTTGAAAATCCGTACAGTGGAATAGTTGTTAAATTCACCGCACACGACGATGGTGTTGTTTATATTGTGGGTACCATAAAAATCCCATGAAAAATGAAATTAAAAAACCAAACCACCATATAAAAATAAATGAAAACAGTATAAAACCAAAGAAATACAAGCATTACACAACACCATAAACACCATAAGAAGCTTTATAAAGAGCAAACAAAAAACTAAAAAAAATTCACCAAAACACTACATTATACAATATAAATTTAAAAAAAAAATCAAGTAAGAAAACTAAATTTGACTTAAGCCAAATCTTAAATACCCTCCATAACTACAATGGTGGGCGTGGCAGATATAAATATTACGCCCTCTAACAGTGTATGTATTACGTATCAGCTTGCAAGTCGCGTTTTAAGTGCAGTATGGCTTTTTAAAAATTGTAGGCGTGTTTGTTATTAGACCATGCCCTTTTTTTTGGCAGATCTGTAAATACAGTAATAGTACATATGTGTACTAAATTTTACGTTCTTAGGTCATTTTTGTGGTAGATATATAGATTATTGTCGATTGTGGGCGTGGCTTTAGACCGATTTTGCCTATTTTAAATAATGATCTGCAAAAACTTAATGTCTCTGTACAAAATTTCAGCTTTATGATCGTGAAAATGTCAACAACAGACAGACGTACGGACATACATGTCCTAATAGACTCAGTGTTGACCAAGAATATATATATACTTTTATAGGGTATTTAACGCATCCTTATGGGTGCTGTAAACGGAATGACAAACTTAGTATATCACATAAAATGTGGGTAAAGGGTATAAAAATAAGCTAACTACCAAAAGGCAAGCGTGAGTTTAATTTTTAATTTTCCTTTTTTTTCAAAAGAGAACCAACCAAACAAAAAATGTATCAAGAATTTTTTAACATGCCACAGAATTAAAGATTAAAATTAAAAAAACACTTAACCCAATGCTAGCCGGCACGTGATTTTGTTTTTAAAGATGAAGTGCTTGAAGTAAAAGAACCGTTA
Organism: Crataerina pallida; assembly: GCA_949710015.1. Taxonomy (NCBI): domain Eukaryota; kingdom Metazoa; phylum Arthropoda; class Insecta; order Diptera; family Hippoboscidae; genus Crataerina; species Crataerina pallida. Next base: position 21,577,007 of record OX453292.1, on the reverse strand, counting down.
ATAGTGCAGAATTTTAAAATATCTTATTTTTCTTCCGTTTCTTAGATACAGTGCTTCTTATGATTTGGCGTCACGCCGTAAAAACGCCACTCGTGAATCAACAGCAACTTTGAAAGCTTGGTTAAATGAGCATAAGAAGAATCCCTATCCAACCAAAGGAGAGAAAATCATGTTGGCCATCATTACTAAGATGACATTGACTCAAGTGTCTACTTGGTTTGCAAATGCCAGGCGACGTTTAAAAAAAGAAAATAAAATGACATGGGAGCCAAAAAATCGTACAGATGAAGACGACGATGGTATTAATTCCGATGAAGATAAAGAAAAGGATGAAATTGAAACGGAGAAATCTCAAAATCCCATTCATGGCAACATGCCAGGGGCTGCAGAAAGAAAAGGTAAGTTTTTAGAATTCTCTTTCTTATACAAACTCAATATTGTATAATCCAGTAATAGTTTTAATAATCCTTGTAGACTTAAATTAGAAAGTCTTCCCATATTTTTTAAGCTTATTATTGTCAGACCTTTGGGCTTTAGCAAAATATAACAATTTACCTGATTTTCCTAGATTTCGATAAGGATGGAGAGGATGATAAACTGAAACATGTTAATGAAATGCGTGTTTGTTTAAATTTTCCGACACCAAACCCCAGTTATCATACATCTATCAATCATCCTCACTCTTACCATCCATATCATCAGCATCCTGCCTATTATCAGCATCAGTTTGCTGCTGGTTATGGACAGGCGGGTCCCGCTTTAATGGGTGAGCAGGTCAACAAACATGAGCATTCGTCAAAAAACCGGCTGAGCCAAGACTGTGGCGTTCCAATTCCAGCCAGCAAGCCGAAAATCTGGAGTTTGGCCGATACAGTCGCCTGCAAAACACCACCACCACCACCACCACCACCTTTACAGCAAACACATTCGGCTTACATGCAACAACAACAACAACAGCTGCTACAGCAACACCTCAGTTGTCATCCTCAGCAGCAGCAACAGCAGCAACAGCAGCAGCAGCACCAAGTACGACAATTGCATCCAATGCAGCAATTACAGCATATGAGCGCTTTAGTACAGCAACAACTGAACAATACGCGGCCCAGCGGCTCATCACCCGTGAATATGACCAGCAGCACCAGCAGTGGCAGCGGCAACGGCAAGACCAATTTTGATTTAACGCTTTGTGGCCGGACAACGTATGGAACGTTACCAGGCCACAACCATAACATAACACCATCGTATCAAACAACAGCCAATACCAACACAATTGTTACAGATCCTACAAGTGCAACTTTAATGCGTCACCAGCAACAACAGATAATCGGCACGAGTCAACGGGAGGTGGGGTTTCCCGAAGTCCATCCCGATACTCCACCCCAAACTCCGCCGAATTTGAAAGTAACGAACCTACAACTACCCACGAATCTACTAATTGCTGCTACTACGGCATCTATGAACGTCACTTACCCCAATAACATTAACATAATTAACAAGAGCAATCTTTACAACAATAATAACCATAATCGCTTTCCCAGCAATTATTCCCCACGAGATGAAGAGAGCCGAGGTAGCAGTTACGCTAGTAGTGTAAATTCTATAGAAAACAGTCCCAATGCAGCCAGTAATGATGGCAATAGATTAACTGCTCAACAACAATCTCATAAAATGTTATTTAAGAGGTAAGTCTAAATAGGAGAGTAGTTGTAGTAGAAAGTATTTAGTAGTTAATCGTTATAACTTACATGTTGAATTACGTGAAGACTTACCAGGTACATAGTTTCATATTAACGAATCATTCTGTTAAAGAAGAAACCCATCTATTAATGTAACTTGACTGAAAATTCTATAGACTTTTTATGTAATAAAAGTGGTTGACTTAATTTATGATTAAGGTGAGGATTGGGCAGATGGAGGTTAGAGAAATGTTAGACTAATAACTAAACGATAACCAACGGAATAGACTAGCTGAAACATTCATTAAATTATATCCTACTGTACTGATATCTTTTTAAATGAAACTAGTAACAAATAATTTTGTAGCAACTGTGCAAAAGTTCTTTGCAGAGAGAACAATTTTAAATTAATTTCACTTTGTAATACAGTTTGTTTTACACTTCCAGTCAACAGTTAGTGGCAGCTCGATTTGTACCTCCAGTTTAAACTGAGGAACTTAAAGAAAAGAAGGCAATTACTTTGATTGGTTGGGTAGGTATTCCTTTAAAGGATAGTATTTCGTAATGTTTTTGCTAAAAAAATTCTCCATTTTTACTTATTCTTCCGTAGATTGCTAGAACCAATACTTAAGAAGGGGTCAAGTGCAAATGCTAATTCAAATCTAAGTTAAGAAAGTTTAAAATTAAAGTAGTAGTTAAACTGTTACAATTAACAATAATAATAATATTAATGATAATAATTAAAATAAAAAAACGTTTATAAGAAAATTAAAAAATATTTAATACTGTTGAGATTTTTTTTAAATATTCCACATAAGATAAAAGATGTACCAAGTTTGTTTATCCCCCAGTAGACCTTCACATAATATAACTTCCTGATTAACCTTAAATTCTTACCCCATTTAGCATTTGTGTCTGTACATCTGTCTTTGATTGAAATCTTTACTTGAATTTTTCAGCTGATTTTTAGTATAGACATTGTTGGAAGAACCATGTTGATGATATCTTATTTATAATAATTTACTGAAAAGGAAATAGTGTCACAAAATAAACACAATTTATTAAAAATTCTCTTTAATGCAACATTTTATTGAATTGTAAGTAATACATACTTTAGTACTCGTACTCGTAGGACACACAAACATGTCATGCCCTTAGTTTACATATAGGTAAGTATAATGTAACTTCAAGAATTTACATAAAAAAACTAAAATTGGTAAAAAATGCATTAAAACTCCAGGTCAGTGGAATCGCCTTCTTAACCAACGTTTTAAAATATTTTAATTAAAGGTTAAACACTAGTTATTAAAATATTGAAAAAACCTCAAAGATTTTAAAGCTGTAAAAAATATATGTATGTGTAAGAGGAAATACATATATATAAATATTCAAAAGCGAGATTTAATCCAATTCATTAGAGCCTTACTTTGGAAATATTCTGGTAAGTAAAATAATTTTGCATTGCATCTCTAACGCTAACCGTGAACTTAACTAAGTTTTAAAATACATGGTATATGCAAGGGATGGACAATATAATATGTACTCCTTGCAATATAGTAGATCTTGTTGCATGTATTACACAATTTACGTCCCACGTCATGACAGCATGCACAAAATGTGGTAAAACATCATCGGAGAGGAAGAATAATGGGCGAAACTCTAAGTTAACTGACAGAGACCGACGAACATTAAAAAGAATTGTAGCCAGACAACATAGAACTATCGCGAAAAAGTGACAGTACAACTATTCAGACACTCTAAAATCTAAATCTATTGTATTCCCCAATGAAATGTAGCTCAACACCTTATAAATAATATAATATAAATAAATAAATATTGTGTATATGTCAGGTATTCATATTATTTTATCCATTCCCGCTAAAAATATTTTTAAACTTAATTTTTCTTATTCTCAATATCAACTTGCTCTGCCACTACTATATCAACATTTTGTCAAGTTTAAAGTAAAATTTTTTGAAAATCAAGTCATGATAGTCATGAATTTTTGTTCTTTATGTTACAAATCCTTTAATAAAATTAATTTATTATTTATTTCTCCTTAAAAACAGACATTAGTGTGAGGGTGTATGTGCATGCTTATGTGTGTGTGCACGTGTATGTGAATTAATTATCCATCAGAAAGCTGTGAAAATGGGTAAAACATGTAAACATTGAAATATAATTACCGGAACTTGTACAGAATATAAAATTAAAACAAAAACAAAAGCAAAAATTAAAAAATTGCTATCAGCTAATGCATACCATCTAACCAATCTGTTGCGTCTCTTCTCTCTTTTACACCACAAATATTCAGCAAGGTTGGTAAAAGGTAAAAAATGAGTAAAAATCTAAATTTTCACTTGAAAGAAATCTTAAATACTCTCCTTATATTTTTACAAACAGTGGGTGGGGCAGGTACTTAATTACGCTTTTTATTATTATATGTATTACGTATTAGCTCTAAGTATAAGTTTTTGTAAATTGTAGGCGTGTATGATATTCTATCACGCCCATTTTTGGTATATTTATGAAAGGAGTAAATATTTGTATTAAATTTCAACTTTATAGCTTAATTTTTGTGGCAGATATATAAATTTTTGTCGATTGTGCGCGTTAGATATTTACACGTAGAAACTAAAAGTGTCTGTACAAGCTTAATATTTCAAAATTTGCAACGGTGAGAGGGCTAATAATACAGTGCGGACATATGGACTAACTTGTTTAGGTGACTCAGTTTTTGGATGCTGATCATGAATATATATACTTTTTAGTATATATACTTTATCTGTGATGCCTCCTTCTGAGTATTCTCATAAAATATGTTCCTTTAGTTTAGCGTTCCGAAGACCTTCAAATACTGATCGGGAACATATGGACACACGGAAAACCACTAATAGCGGATATATGAAATCGCTAATTTGATTTATATAATATTATGATGTGAATCGACAATAGGATAAAATTTAATATATCTTTACGGCAAGGTACACTTACTAATAACAAAGTCATTTTTATGCTTTTTTTTGTTAGATTTATGGCCACCCCAACCATTCAGAAAGAACTTTATGAACATTATTAAAACCTGAAAGAAGGGTACTTTTGGATTTGACCAAAGCTTTGGTTTCTAATTCACTTTTTTTTATCTACGATTTAGATTAGTTTGTTTATAATAGCAGCCATTTGCAGATCTACACAATCATCCATCCATACACATGCACATACACATATAATGTGCATTGTAATAATAACCTTTTAGCAAGTTAGAGCAGAGTTTTCTTGGTAATTATACATACCTCGATGCACCTGTTATAACATTAATTACTTAATGTCATTTAATGTGTAGCAGGGAAAGTTTTTAAATAAATTTCAAATAAAATGCACATTAATTGTTATAACAAAGTATCACCTGTACGTACATGTATGTGTGACTTAATATGCTTTTCATGTATTTAAAATCACAATTGTTGACTTTTTTATTTTTCATTATTTTTTTTTTCCTTTTTCTGTTGTTTTTGTTATGGTTATTATTGTTGGATACATACTAACTTTATTTTAATGACTGTTTTTAGAACCTTTACATTGTAATGGATGGTATAGGAATTGATATGTGTCACACCATTTAAAACTACCAGCAGTAATACAAAGTATTACTTATCAACATATATATAAATAAAATTTCACTAATTGTTAATGTTTTATAGTTTGGTGAATATAACAAAAATTTTGCATCTGTGGTGTAGCAAATACTTCAAAATTCATTAGCCTCTATATAGCAACCTCGATAATTAATCAATTGTTACATGTATGTTGTGTCAAAAAGCAATTGTGCTTACACTCATACATATTCAATCAATTTATGGAATGATTTGGTTATGAGCAAGCTTTGAATTTTGATCGGCTATAATTGTGCATTTGTCTTGTTAACGAAAAAAATCAAAATTTCGTAATTTGGAAAGACTGAGTGTTGTCAGTTTGTATACATTTCAATACAATTTATCCATAATGCTAATTGTTGAATAAATTGTTGAATTTATTCTTGAAATGACAGACGTACGGACTTCAGTTTCCTGAAAGCTGACCCCAGTGTGCCGATTTTATTTGTGAGGTAAAGTTTTATTTATATATAATGTTTGTTATTTCTTAAGCTTAAAAAATTTTGTACGTACGTCCGCTTAAAGAAAAATGGACCTGATGGATTTAATAAAAAAAAAAAAACTAAATTTGACTTTAAAGAAATTTTTTAACATACTTCAAAATTATATACAAACGCTGGGCGTATATTATTACTTCTTCTAATAGTGTAAGTTCTTGCAAGTCGAGTATGGTTTTGTGGGCGTTTTTGTTATCTCTGACTCATCAATGGATAGAATAATAATATATACATGTACCAAATATCAATTTCATAGCTCACTTTTTGTGTTAGATAAATATATTCGGTATTTCGATTGTGGACGAGGCCTATTTTTGATATATCATTGAAAGAGGCAATTATAATTATGTGTACCAAATTTTAACTTCATAGCTCAGTTTTTGTAGCAGATATGTATTATTTTATTGATGATGGGCGTGGCTATTGAACGATTTTGAATAATTTAAATAATGATTTGCGTGCAGTGTGAAAATGTTAGCCAAATATTTTGAAATAACCGACCGTACAAGTGCCAACAACCGATGGACATATGGACACATGAAGATACGTAACTAAATAAATTACTAGAAATTTGAATATTCCTTTAATGTCAACTCCTTAAATACAAACATATATGATTATGTCTAAGCTGCCTAACATTTAATTATTCCATTGAAAATTTTAGCAAGACAATGTACACTGCAACTGATATATATATTAAATTAAACACAGCCATGCATGTAGGTATGTACTCATCCATACATACTCGTATACATACATTATGTGTAGTTTATAAGATATGTTATGCGTAGTGAAGTGCATTCACTCAGCATTAGTGTTAATTGATATATGCTCTAAATGTCGGCTCAGGCAAAGTGTATGGGAAGTCTCTTCATATGTACCTTAAAACCATTTCCTTACGCTTTTATCTGTATGCATATCTATGGTATATGTATTTGTACTTATCTATACAATATTTGCTTACTGTTATCTGGTTTATTTTGTTGTTGTTGTTGTTGTTGTTATTATTATTATTATCATTGCTCATACATACGTAATGAATCGTATTGTATCTATTAAACAGCTTCAAATGTTGTTTGAAAGTGTAACTAGCTGCCATTATCAGTTATAGGTACAAAACATTATATACTATATATAATATACTCATTCTTAATACAAAAGCATCCAAATTTATTCATACATTTATACATTTATACCAATCAGAGTAAAGGATTAAAGAAGTATTTGAACAAGTATATGCCCGCCTTGGGTCCGTAGGCATAATGGATTTTAATACAACTTGAAATTCATTGATTTAATTATTTTCGGTAATTTCTTTTCTTTGGTATGTAACCGAGTACTGTGACATATTCATATGTTCCAGCAGGTTCTGCCGTTGACAGACATGATTTATAGTACAAGATTCTATAGTTACCCGTAACACTTCTATTAGGTATTATTTCGCGAAGGGCGGTTAGCATTTCGAAGCAGTTTTTAAGTCATTCTTAGCTATTGTAACCTCATCAGTCTTGTGAGAATGAAAGCAATCTTGCGATTTATATATTCTCAACTTTCTTCGCAGTAAAGTCAAAAAAATTGATGATGTTACCTATGTCTGGTATCAGGATCTGCTCTATTTTAAAGCTAGGATAATAGTAGAAGAAATTCTTCGCGTTCTCCTACTTTTCCTTATAAGATGGAGTCGCCATGACCAAACTTATGCAGCTATTTTTTGTTGATGCTGTGGCCGCTTAAAATTGGTACATCTGGTGTCGTGGACTGCTCTATTTTAAAGTGAGGACAATATTGGAAAACCCTTTCCGCCGCCTTTCCTTCGTAAATTGCACATTGTGGCAAGTTGTCCTGGCCAAGCTTATGCTATGTTCTTTGCTGCAGACTATGTAGCTGTTAAAATATTGATTAATTAACAATTATTCGTCAAGTTTCCTGTTTTTTCATTGCTAATAATGGGAGTGAGTTGGTGAGTCCGCCTACTACAAGGATCGATGTCATATTTGAAATTTGATGCATCATCAGAGATTGTTCTGAGTTTGTATATTATTTGTAAAGAAGTTCAGGTGTTTAAAAAAGCTAGTGAAGATTCTTGAAAAGGTAGATTCTAGTATTAATTGATAATTTATTAAATAGATGAGTTGCACTTGAAATGTAAAGTGTTTTAATAGCGAGCAAAAGCTAAAATGAAGGCCCCCCTATAAGCTTAAAACAATTGTAACAATTTTATGTCCTCCTGCTACATTCCTGCAGGCTTTCGGTGACAAAGGCTTTTCTTAGGAACATGACAAGCGTCTAAGCTAAGAAGGAGACCAATATATTATAGGAAACATCTTTTACATTTCATTTCATTTCGTTTCATTTCCTCTTTTGCAAATCTCTCTAAAACAATTCTCCAACAATTAGAAGAATATGCCTTAAGTTAATTTGCTAGACATTTATTGTATCTAACTTCTTGTTAATGTTTAGATGAAAGTTATTGTAACTTAATTATTAGGTAAAACCATTCTACATATACACACACTTGCGTTTTTGTAAACATTTTCTTATATTATCTTTGATATCTTTCTTATGCGAAATATTCATATAAATTTATTTCATTATAATATATGTATGTAGGGATGGATATGTATGTAAATATATGTACGCCTTGAACACATATTTCAGTTTTAATTAATTTTAACAAATTTTCTTATTTTATTCCTTTGGAATTTTCTAATTGGGTGTGAATGTTGTGTGCGTGCGTGTGTGTGTGTGTGTGTGTGTGAGCACTACAACTATACTTCAATATGTATATTGTTTAGAGTATAAGAAAATTTGTTAAAATTTCCAGAGAATTTGTTTTTAATATCATCCATACATACAAACCCACTATACTCGCATCTTATGTTTTCTATCTAAAAAGTAATTTTCTTGAACATTTTCTTCAATTCTCTTCATTCATGTCGCCTTTAGTTTTCATTTTGTACAGCTTTTAAGCTTAGTTAGACATTTGGGTATACAATAAACAGTATTCTATTAAGGTTGAAGGAAATTTTAAATAATTTATATGAATGCAAATGGCAAAAATGTCACACAGGATCTATTATGTTTGTATATGTTAATGGGAAAGAAAAAGGAGTGAATATATAAGTTCAAGTCATTCTTGAATTTCATTCAAGTCCACTTTTTTTTTTAAGTTATTTTCAATTAAAACTTCTTCTTCTTCTTAAATATATATTACTTGAAAGGTACGAACAAGTTTAAGAAACTTGTCCAACCAACATCCTGTCATTTTCTATCCAGTACACGTCACACTTCATGTTTTCTATACCTAGATGTGAAATCAGCATGATAAATAATAATTAATATATACATAACTTTATAAAAACGAAAATAAAAGCCAAACCCATTTGTAAGACTCTTACACGTTTACATGCAATTTGTTAATAACGCTTTAAAAAATTAATTTTTTTTTACCATAAAATAAAAAAAAAAAAATGCACAAAATTTTTAGACTCTCCATATAAGATAGAAGAGTATATTAAGTTTATCATTCCATTTGCAATACGTAGAAGGAAGTGTCAGAGATCTTAAAAAGAATGTCAGCATGAAGAACTAAGTCCATCTAGACGTGACCGTCTGTATGTCCTTAGATACAAGGTCTGATGTTATCATTCTTACGGTTGTAAATTTTTATACATACAATTTCTATACGCAGATTACCATTTGAGTTGGACAAAAACCTCAAAAAGCCACGCCCACTATCTACAAAAATCTATTTATGTGCCACAAAAATTGAGCTATGAAGATAAAATTTTGTACAAATATTTATAATTACGTCATCCATAGATGTGTCAAAAATGGGCGTGGCTAGCCCACATTTAGAAAAGCCAAACTGATTGTAAAACTAAGCTTGTAAGCTAATATGTAATATTAGAGGGCGTAATTTAGTATCTGCCACGCCCAGTGTTTGCATAAAGATGTGAAAAGTCTTTAAGATTTGGCCTAATACATGTAATATTCGAGGAGGTAATCATATACCTTTCATGCCCACAAAGTATATATTGAAGTGGAGGGTATTGTAGATTCCGCTTAAGCTTAATTTGTTTTTTTACTTCTTTTTTCCTATGTAAAAAAAAACAGCGCCCAACAACAATCAAATCTGATAACGAAACATTGTAGAGAAGAAAAAAAAAAAAGAAAAAAGTGAAGAAAAAATGAAAACGGCAAACAGGAAAATACTGTGCAAGTAAGTATATGAGGTTTCCACGAAAACCTATTTCAAAGCACTTTAATTTACATCGAAATAATCTAAAAATAAAAAAAATATAAAAAAAAAAAAAGAAAAGAAGAACGAAAAAGAGTTGAAACATACAAAACGCTTTAGAATATTAAACTGAGCCACCATACAAAGCTGCAGAGAAGGCATGCACTGGTAGGTCTGTAGTGGTACGTTCTATGTACATAATGAACGGCTGTTTTAACGCACAACACGCTGTTATTACATGTTTTAATTATTATATTGTACTTTTTGTTGTTGTTGTTGTTGTTTTTGTTGTTATTGCGGTTTTTCAAACATATTATATATGTATAACTTAAGGGTATAATGTTTTACTTAAATTTTTAATTATTTAATTTTTTTTTTAGGAAAATGATTTTTTACAACCTACCTACATACATACGTAGATTGGTATTGATAAAATTGAAGCTAATTAGAGATTATTTCTATTTAATTTTTATACTCTACACATAAGATGCTTAACACTAAGTTTATTACACCATTTGCAACACTCAGAAGCAACTCTACAATGTATATAAATTCTTCATAAATATCAAAAACTGCATTAATTTTCATTTTAAGAATAATGATAAAAAAATAATGTTGTAAGTGGGCGGGGGATTAAAAAAATTCTAAGAAAAACACTCATAAAGTAGGTTTTAACAATGAGTCATAGATAAGGCGTTAATTGGTAACGGCTAAGTATACTCAACAGTTGTTCGCACCATAACTTATATATATCAAGTGCAAGTGTTGCATAACAAATCGTTGAAATTTAAGACTCCATTAAATTCATTTGGCCACCTTCTATATACAAATATACCAACGGGCTAATGCAAAATGCATAAATTTTTTTTAAGGTTGACCATAAGTTAATGGATAGAAACAGCTTGAGTAAATGGTCTTATAATATAAAGGGCACTGCACACACACATATTGCATTTGCTTTGATTAAATCGAAATTAATTAAAGTTACAAACAAACTTCTACTCTTCTTCTTCAGATTTCAACTTTCCACTTTAGTGGTTACTAGCAGAAAGATGGAAATACTCAGCATTGACCAAGCTCCAAACTACGATTTTTCTGTCCTTTTTCCATTTCAACTAACATTTCTACAATCCGCAACAATTCACACAATATTAAATAAAATTATGGTTTTCTATTATCACCGCAAACAAATTTATACCATTTGTTTATTTCGTTTGTTCTTATTGTTGTTGTTTTTATGATAGTGACGGTGTTGTTGGTGTGTGGTCAAGAATGAAAAATTATCTTACAAGCTCTTGAGCATTAAAAGTTTTTCTCACACTTATACACAATGATAGCAAGAAATAAATAAAGAAACAAATAAACCAACCATACCATTGGTATAAGCTGACCTTTTAAACCATTTTTCTTTTTTTTTTGTGTTTTTTTTTTGTGAATGTTTGGTATTTGCTTCTTCGACTTTTTATCCCACTAATGGTTGAAATTATTTATATTTAGTATTATCACTACAATGGTAGACAAGAAGTAAAAAAAAAGATTCATTTTGTTTAAGCAAAATTATAAATACCCTACTCTTTTAAACTTATAGTGTGTGGATGGTTTGTGCAAAAAATTTCTGAGAAATTTTAACAGAACCCAGAAGGAGGCGTTAAGTAAAAATATCAAAATTTGTTCAATTTTATAGATGAATTTTTGGGGCAAATAGAAAGATTTTTGTTGATTGTAGGCGCTTTTGTTATCCAGAGATTTTAGCCTCATAGCTCAATTTTTGTGTTGAATAAATATATTTCTATCGATTGTGGGTGTGGCTTTTGAACGATTTTGCCTATTTTTAATATTTTAGTATCTATTCCACCCATAATATGAACTAAGATCAGACATACACCTGGACGTACGGACACACATATCTAGATCGATTACGTGTTTGATTTTGTTCGAGAATAAATATACTTTTTTCAGTCTCCAAAGTCTCGTGACGAGTATTACAAATGAAATAATAAACTTAGTATAACTTAGCATTTCATGTGGAAGCTATAATGACAACAAAGCAATAAAGAAACATGCGTAGATATTTTAAAGGCTTGTTCATCTATGTGTGTGTGTTTGTGTGGATGGATGTTGGATTTATTATTAAGACAAAAAATCAATGACTAGATATAGTTTTAAGCTGTGTCATATATGGCTGCATCTATTTTCATAAAATAGAAAAATTTCAAATAAATTTTTGAAAAACGTTTTTGATTTGGAAAGATTTCAGCACTTCATTAAGGTTACAGGTTGAATAATAACGAAGATATCTCAGAGTGTTTTGCTTATATGCCGTTATTCATATCACAGATTAGTCAAAGCAATAAAAGATTTGCGTACTTAAACAATTTTTGCATGAATAATAATATTAGGAAGTCATCTATTCTCGCAATGGTTGGACAGTGTATGAAAATAAAACAAAATGACTACATTGATCATAGGTTCGTATTCTCTAGCTCACCAAGAATAAATTTAAACACCCGCATAAATATTAAATAATAATGGAAGAGATACATTGAAAGAAATTTTGAAAAGCATTTGAATGAGCAGAGAGGATAAGCTTCAGATATTTTATGAGAAAGCTTTGTTTAAAAAAAAAAACTAAATAAGAAATAAAAACGAAAGAAAAAGATTTTTGGGCAAAAGAAAGAAGAGGAAAAAGACAAAAATAACATGGAATTTCCATTAAGGTGGCAGTACAACATAACTCTCCTTTTTTTATTTCATTTCTGAACTCAAACAGACATCCCGTCTCCAGCCTACATATATTATAATAATAAAAAAGAAACATCTACTCGGGAATACATAAGAAGAAGAAGAAGAAGAAGAAGAAGAAATGGGTATAAAAAGCAGCGACAACAATAACCAAAGCCATAAAGATAACTTCAATCAACTGACAAAATGCACAATCTCACCTGAACTGGTTGTAAAATCAAAATTCGAATAAAACAAGATAAAAAACGACAAAAAAAGAAAAATTAAACTAAAAATCTATATAAAACATTGAAGAAATTAACATAAATCAAAGAATAGAATAAAGCAGGGGTAGGCACAGATGTTAGTAAACAGTATTACAAGGAGAACAAAATACCTTGTTAAGCAAAATAGACAGATGAAGAAGTTGAAAAAGGCAAGTGTGTTAACCCTATTCTTATGTAAGTAATGGGCGGGCCACATCACATATCAACTCGCGACTAGCCATGACTGCTAGTTTTTATCAAGTTTAAGCGGTATAACTATAAGTACAGAATTTCGGCCAATATTAATAACTAAATATTGAAGAACCCTGGCTTCAAAAACATATATTTAGACTTTTCTAAATCATTTAAATTTTAGATCCAAGGGTCCTTCTGAATGTTGCATATAGAATTTTCTACTTAATCTACTCTTATTTGATTGTAATGTTTAAAAAAGTGATCATTTTACAAACGTATGCTCGAGATTTTTTGTAGCTGTATCTATGAAGACCGCTTTTAAAAATTACATAATTTTGATCTGATAACACATATTTTGTTACCTTAATTATATCGCTTTGTTGTGTTTTTTTTTTTTTTTTGTTATAAGATTTCCTATTGATTATATCTTTCATTTTATAGTTATATTTACATTCTAAGTATATTAAGATTGTTTTATCGTTTACCACTATCGTTAATAAAAAGGAGAGAGGATCAACACAACTTAAGTCAACCTAGACAAATTTGTTTTATTCCTTTTCAGTTGTCAGAGAAGAAGTTCTGTTTTATATATTTAAATTTTTTTTTATACCCTACATTTAAGATGATCGGTATGGTAAGTTTGTCATTTCATCTGAAACATCAAAAAGGAGGTGTCAGAGATTCTACATAGTATATAAATTCCGCATCAGCACTAAAAACTGAATTAATTTAGACATTTCTGTTCCTACGTACGTGTTGTTGTTACTTCCATGAGACTCTCAGGATAATAAGACATTTTTGTTTATGTCTGCAGATCGCTACTTAAATTGGGCAAAAATATTTTAGAGCCACGCCTATAATTGACAAAAAATGACTTATTGTATAATTAGCATATCCAACGATGTCTCAAAAGTGGGCCTGGTTATATAACAAATACGCCCACAATTGAGAAAAAGCCGTATTCAGCAAAAAAAAACTGGTCTTGTAAGGTGATATGTTACCGTAACGCCCCCTTTTTGTATGTACATGTATAGGTTCGGTCTGAGCTAAATTGGGTTTTTTCCTTTTTTTTATTTTGCTTTGATTCAGAAGTTAAAGAGATAACAGATTTTTAAACAAATTAAAACATATTTCAGAGCATAACAAAACATAGCCAGATGCATTTACAATTACACGATCATACACAACCACACAACAGCACACAAACATACCTAAAGAAATAATGTTGTCTTTGTTGCTTGTGTGTTGTATTTCTATTTTATTAAAAAAAAAAAAATTGAAAAAACAACAACAACAAAAAACACCAACAATGTTTGTTTGCTATTAGTTGATATGAGCTTGTTGCTTTATTTAATGTAATGTAAAGCATGTGAAACAAATTGCGAACAACTGTAAACATGTCTGAAAAATTAGTGCATACGTACACGTGTGTGTGTGTGAAATTGAATATAAATATGACTACTTATACAGACATCAAATTGAAATTTTGAAATGTGAATAAACTAAACATAAACAGAAACAACAACAATATTATCAACAAACAACGCAACTTTTAAAAAAGTGTCGCTTGTCAACGCTATTTAAGAGCAGTAATTAATAATGTATGTATACACACATTTATACATACAAAAATATTTCTATAAATATTTAAACGTTTACACACACACGCACGCATTAAAATCAAAAGAAAAAATTTTCACAAAATTCATTTTGTCATGAAATTAAGAAAAATGTAAAATTAAAAAAATTAATATTAGGTTGGTTAAAAGTACGCTTACATTGAATTTCATAACATTTATAATCAAACGTCGTTTTAAATTAATGTCAACTGAATGCATAAGACAATATTATAAATAAATGCAAAGGTTTTTTGCCCTCTCGCAACAGCACTCTCATTAAATTTTCGCTACTCTCCATACTCGGCCATTTATTGTATGTATTATGAAATACATACGTACGCATGTAAAGGATTGTATGTGTATAACAATGGCTTGTAGGATTTGTTTAACGTTTTTTATAACCAGCATTGCATTTGTATGGGGGTATAATTGATTTTGTGCTATTGAGTGTATAAATGCAGCAAAGCAAACCCTAAACTTGGGTTTATATTCTTATTCATTATCTAATTACACCCTCCTCTTAAGGTATACTAAAATGGTCATTTCATTTTGCTTTATTTGATTTATTTATATCTTCCATGGTTATGCACTAAATGTAAGCGTGGCTGGTATTTGCATTTTTTACAGAGTGCATTTACTCATATAATAAGTTTACACTTTCGATTCTGCTCCCAAAAGTGTTTTCTTTCTGTTAAGTTTGGGAACGGCTGCTAATTTGTCTACTTTTACAGAGTGCATTATATATATATAATAGGTTTAGAGTTAAGTTATGCGACTAAAGGTGTTTCTATAGAAAGTTTGGGAACAGCTGTTAATGGACTCTCGCATTTTTGATCCCATAATGGAAAGTCTTTAATAGTTAAATTGATTTCGATATCAAGATAATACAAAAAAAGTGTGATGCCACGCCCAAATTTGCTTGTGCTTGGAAGTGGGATAATTGTTTTTTTGTTTTTTACATATTGAACCTATGAGTAGCCCAAATTTGGTCTGCCGCCTTATACACACTTTTTTTACTCATTTTATTTTGTTGAAATTGTTCGTAAGTCGTAATTTTTGCGTACTTCACACCAATTTGCCATTTTCAAATGTCAGCTAAATGACAATTAAAATACAAACACATACATACATATATTTTGGGCCTACCTCTTATATGCAATAACAATATTAATAACACCAACAACAGCAACAACAACAATTGTAATACAATAATATTGTATAAAACCATCGGTTGTATGTTTGTGTGTGTGTGTGTGTGTGAAATGACTGCGTAAAATAATAAAAGTGTGATAGTAAGTATGTAGGCATAGCATCGCATAGAGGAGTGCATTTTGCATTTGTTATTGTTATTGTTATTGTTAGTTGAATTGAACTGTGTGTGAATCCCAATTGGACTCAATGTTGTTGAACAACGCTTAAGTGAATTGCATTGACAATAAACATGAAAAATGCACACACACACACACATACAAGAGCTCATATATGTATATGAATTATATTATAGGCATGACCAATGCCCACATACAGAAATGAAAATATGAAAACAACAACAACAACCAATGATCATAAATTAAATAAATAATTATTTGCGCTTATTGAGCCAACAAAATCGTTGTGTGGTCTTTTTCTTCACTCCCCCATCCCCACAATTTTTCAATTTTTTTCGTTGCTTTCTGCAAAATCGAAAAAAAAGGAGTAGAATCATAAAAGGACAGACATAGAGACACATGCACCATATTTAGGATATAAAAGGAAAGGCTGTTATACATACTCACGTATACACATGCGTACTGGGGTAAATTAATTGAACTGTGCACATAATGTGGCATCATGTTGTTGTTATTGCTAAAATCGACTGCATTCTCGTAGTATGCGTCGTGTGCATTAACAAAATGCATTTTCTATACATAAATAATTCTAAACAGATGAATATGCCAACAGCACCACCTCAACCACCATCACAACTACAGTCATGTAACTAGACCATCTTTCTCATGCAGGCAGTCAGCCAGACAGGCAGGCAGGCCATCGTTATATCACTCCACCTCCTCCTCCTCTTCCTTCTTCTTCTTCATCATCATCTTCTCTTTAATTTGTACGATTGTGTTGCACTTGTTTTAATTTTTTTTTATGTTTTTTTTGGTTTCCATCAGGTTTAGTTAGTTTATCTTATCCCTTTAGTCAATTGGATGCGATAAAGTTTCGTATTGGTATGAGTTGCCATGTGTGGACATTAACTATCTTATATACATACTTACATATATTTTAACTGAATATGAAACGTTTCGATATTGATGGTAATTAAACTCAATTTCTGGCAGTTTTTGTTGCTAACAGACTCATACTTAGTTTTTTGTTTTGTGTTTTTGCTTTTCATATGCATATAGAATGGAGCACCTATATGCATATGAAAGGGTTTGCAAGTATGCTAATAATTGTCACATTTGGTACAAAAAGAAGAAGACGCAATAACAAAACAAAGCAAAGCAACGCACAAAGTTAATTCGATTTCATTGTACAGCTTCGAGTATTTGGTGTCAATTAATTTGCCAAAAACAAAAAAATTTGTACAAATAGTAGAAGGTTGGGTTTGTAGTTGATAGTTATGGTCAACATAATGCAACTATTAGATAACTTACACATGTGTATCCTCCACATAAGGTACTACGGTAGGCTAAGTTTGTTATTCCATTTGCATCATGTAGTAGGCGTTATTCTTGATCAACATAAAAAAAGTTCATCTGGAAATGTTTGTCTCTTTGTTGTTGGTACTTTTACAATAGGAAATTATTAAAATTTAACTAAAAATTTGCATATACGCTATTATCATTTATACACTATTAGAGGGAATAATCATGTACCTGCCCCACCCACCATTCATAAGTAATTATGTAGAGTATTTAAGATTAATCCTAAAACAAATTTAATTTTCTTATTTTTTATCTACCTCTGTAAGTTTAGTAGCTTTTTCATTGTGTTTCTGCCAACGTTCCATTCACATTGGAAAACTTCATTTATCAACAAAAACAGAATTATTTAAATATTATAATTAATACTTAGAACACCCACAGAAGACGTTCGCTTTTTAATCTTTTTACTTTCAGTATAAATGAGTGGAAAAAAGAAATAAATCCTTATATAAAATTAATGTGACAACGATACAAGCACAATTTAAACATTTGCATTTACAAGATATTACACATGCATTACGTGCTGCATACGAGATGCCTTCATAATTAATAATTTCCTTAAAAAGAACGAGTCCACACATACACACAAACATTTATATATTAACAGACACTGTGAGCAAAATGACACCAGCCAGCCAACTAACTAAGTGGCTGACACTTGGAAAGGAGGAGCAGAACAGAACACATGAGTTTTTTTTTTATGACAAATATATTTAAGAAACATATGTAAGTATGTAGACAAGGGTCGTACAAATGTTTGCTTCGGTGTATGCATAAATGGTACTTAATATATAAAAAAGTCTTAAGTAGGTACTTATGTGTCATTATAGGAGTCGTCGAAATTTTTACCAAAGAACACCAAAATGATACTAAAAGACACGCCCTTCTGTATAACTTTACATGTTTTTTTAATATCTGGTTAAATGCAGTTTTTCCGAAACTAAAACTTTAAAACTTTAATTATTTTTCCAAATCACATGGCAAGTGCTTCAGCAGGGATTTTAGAACCAGCTCCACCTATAATATGTGTTGTAAATAGTAAAAACTATTTTCTCTTTTATATTCTAGTAAAACTCTAGTAAGTTTATGAAATTTTTTATTTAATTTTAACCATGTTTTAATTTGGGTATAAAGTATGAATCTAAAGACTGAGTGATCTTTAACAATTACATTCATTCAGAAGTGACAGAGGGTATGCCAAGATGTTTATAGAACTCCTAAATAAAAACTGCCATACCCAATTTCAATTATATTTAATGTTTGAGAATCAAAATTTGAATCAATTTAACATTGTCCGTGTGTCCGTCTTTCAGTCTGTATGTCCATACAAATTTGTGTGCTAAGTTTTGGTTACAGTCTTAAATATATTTCAATGAAATTTTGTACAAAAACATGTATTAGTTAAAAACAGAACTCTAATCAAAATGGTTTGAATTGAACCATTTTTAGAATCCCTTCTCATATAACGAACTTTTTTTAAAAAATCTTTTATATGGAAAAAATTCACAATTCTTAATATTTTTTTAACAAAACTTGGTAAAGAATTGTTAATTAGCTTACTAATAGGCTATAATAAATTTGAACTGAATCGAACCATTTTTACAATACTTTTCCATACAATGTTATATCACGAAGTAAAGTTTTTATTATAAGGACTCGCGTTTACTGATCCAATTAAACAAATTATAGCATAATTTAGGTCGGGCTTAACCGAACATTATATTTTCTCATATATTTATCAGATAAATAAATTTCAATAAATCACAAATCTTTGTGAAATTCTTTCTATGGATAAATATATGTGTAAAGTGTCTTAATATTTGTATTGGACTGCCAGCAGCAGTACATGTACTATTTGTACATGTGTAATTGAATCATAGTGGCAGACTTGATACGCTCTTTAGTGTGCAGTAAATTTTACTTGAAAACGTGTAATATTTGTGCTTTTTGCCACCCAATGTGTACAAGTTTTTTTTACATATGTACACACACCCTTAAAAAAGGAAAGAATTCGTGACAAAATTGTGCACTTGCACTTTAAATTGCATTAAAATGTACAGAAAATAAAAAAAATTTAAAGAAGGAAAGAAAGACATCATTTTGTGTAGGGCTTTAGCAGTATAAATGTGTATGCGTTTGTACTAAACAAGTGTAAAACATTGCGGTAAATGCTCAGCATGGCAAAGCAATTTATCAAATATAAATCATTTTGATGAGTTGCTGTAGGTAGACAGACAGACACATGAAAAAAAATTTGGGCCTACAGACATACATACAATAAAATTACCGAATCTTCCTCTTTAAGCGCATATCATATAGATGAAGAAAAGTGCAGTGAATTGCTTGAATGCATCACTGCTTGACTTAAACTGTGAATTTCTTCCTATGAGCTGTTGACTTTTCTTGTAATATATCAACAAACACACAAACATACACTACTTAAATTAGTTATGTAGAACAATTGTAATAATTGTAAATACTGTTTTCTGTGTTAGACTGATTTTTATAACCCTCCTCATTTAAAGCCTTCAAGGAAAGGTTTTCTATTTTTTTATACTTTATAAATAAGATTTATACTAAGTTTATTTTGCATTTTTAATACCTCTGCATGTTTAAGAATAACGTCAAAAAATATATATTCTTGATCAACATCAAAATCTACATCCATTTAGCCAGGTCCGTATGTCCATCTGTCTGTCTTTTGTTGGAATGCTTATTATTACAAATTTTGAGATATTAAGATAAAATTTTATACTAAAATTATTAGTTTTTAAATGTGCCACGCCTATAACCGAAAAAACTTACCTGTTAGCTATAAAAATTATCGTATAATATAAAATTTCATTTACACACTTGAGCTATAAAATGACATATGCTAAAAATAAACATGATATGCCCACAATTAAAAAAAAAACCTTATTTGGCATAGAATTTGACTTTTTAGTATATAATTAATCTAAATGAAATGAGAGGACGTTATCGTGTACCTGACACGCTCCCTGTTTTATTGTTTTTAGGCTAGTTTGATATTGCTTTCTTTGCTCATTACAATATATAAAGATGGCGTAATTTTTCCTTTGCTAAACATTTTATTAAATATCTAAAAATATGTGTACAGACTCATCTTTTCAATTATTGGGTTGGTATTTATTTCAGGTCAAAAGAATCTTTCTTAATTAGTATGAACACATACATGACAAATATTTCATACAATCTTCTCCCATTTTTTGTTGGGTAGAAATAATTGAAATAATATTTCGGAAATGTTCCTTTAATCATGATTTCATTAGTGATCATTTGTATCTATTATAAATTTGATAAAATGATCATTGAGCGGTATACACACATACAAATAGGGATACGATAAAGAGTTTGGAAATTGGCAATTTTGCTAATAAAATAATTCTCAAATAGTTATAAATTTTAATGGTTTTAATATTTAACAATAATTTTTAACCGTAAAATCAAAATTTCATTACAACATAAATACAGTTTTGTCCATTAATATATTTGTGGCAGATAAGTAAACTATTGTCAGTTATGAGCGTTTATGTTATACGACTACGCCCATTTTTCGCACATTTAGAAATAGTGTGATTATAAATTTGTATACCAATTTTTAAGATTATAGGTCAATTTTTGTGGCAATTTGGTAATTGTGGGCGTGGCTTTTGATAGATTTTTCACAATTTAAATAGAAATCTTTGAAACTAAAAGTGTTTGTACAAAATTTCGATCATGACCACAGGCGGACATACGGACATTCATGTCAAAATGATCTCCGTTTTTGTTTGTTTTGTTTGCCTTATTCTGTTACAAATGTAATAATAAACTTAGTTTACCGTAGTATCTTATGTAAATAATTAAAAAAATTTAAATTATAATATTATAACTAACTTTATCTAACTTTATAATGCGCTACATTGTATGTTAGTACCCATATAAATAAATAAGGTATATATGTATATATGCATAAAGTCCTCAAAGGACTAATATAACAAAAGATAGCAAACAATAGAGAGTTCAAACAACTTTTCCCAACATGTATTCATGTTCATGCACACTCATACACGTGCACATGCACGTGGATATATGGTATCTATAGTATATACAAGTTACATCATAACCATTATGTTAGAAGTTGTCAGTTGTAATGAAAATTGCTTTTGGCAAAAGGTTAAAAAGAATTAAAAACAATTTCACAACGGTTTCTGAATATTTTGGGTTTTATTACAATATTTTGACGAGCTGCACAGCACACAGGTAGAGCAACAGAACAAAAAAACAAAAAAAAGCAAAAACAATAATAACAAAATATCACATCTTTGGAGGGAACGAATCGAAAACATTTGTACAGAGAAAGTACAAAAAAAAACCTTCATTTACTGATGGGGTTTTACGGTTGTAAGTCTGTTACAATAAAATGTTACAGCAACAACATGCTTTCAAACGAGCCAATTAATACAACTTCATCCAGTTTTTGTTTTGTTTGTTTATTTGTTTATTATATACTTGTGTGTACATATAATAAAACATGAATGCATACCGCCAGTAGTAAGAAGAATGAGAGAGAGAGAGAGAGAGAGAGAAAAGGTTTATTTTCATAAAATGTTTTGTTTGAGAGAAATTTAGTCAATGTTGTTCTTTAGAAGTTAAAAAAATGTTGAATACATGAAAATAAAAAGAACTAATAAAAAAGCCGTATAAGGTTTAGGTCAAAACTGGAAAAATTTGACCCAATGATATATAAAAAACGGGCGTGGTTGATATATATTTCAGTCTATTACAGTTTTTATACACTGTACACTCTGTTACACTTCATTTGTAAGAAAGAGGCGACAGAGACCATACCAAGTATGTCCGTATATCCGTCTATTTTTGGCATTTTCATAATCGTAAATTTTCAGATATTAAGATGAAATTTTGTTTCTCTATGCAATAACCGTTCCTCTAATGAAGTTGTGTGTTTATAACGCTAATTAATTATTCTTTACCACATTTGTTTGGTTTTCGCCATATAAAGATTTTTCTTTATAAATACATAGACGGTTATATGACAAGGGGTTTTAAAAATGAGCCAATTCGGTTTGTTTTCAATGACCAAATTTCATTAAAATATTTCATAAACTGGGACCTATTCATTGCATTTATCACATATTCTCATGGAAAGACAGACGTACAGACGAAATTGGTACATCAATTGGACTAAATAGGTGAAGTAGGATCATGTTGAAGTTAAGTTTGGCATTACTTAATATACTTATACTTTGTGATAAGTTGTGTTAAGTATAATAAACCAGGTTCATTTCATTTAAGCAGTTATTGTACGTTTTAGAGGTTTTAGTTACCATTTATATAGCCGCTTTATTTTCTTGCATATTTTGAAAGGTTTGTAGTGTACAATAATATCATGAAGCTATAAATATAACATTCCCTTCCCCCCTCCAATGGCACTGTACTAAGATCACTTCAAATGACATTCTATCTCTTTAGCTTCTGAAACCTTTCAATTTGTTTAATAATTTAATGGATTTGCCGGTTATTTCTTTCATTTGATAAGAATTCAGATATTTGCGGTTAAAGTTGGTTCAGTTTAGGTAATTTTTGAGTTATAAAAAAATTAAATAAAAAGAACAACTACAAAAATATTGCTGCGAAATTGGATTTTTTTAGATGCATTAATATTTTTATTTATAAACATGCTAAGAATCAGCCTAAACCTCCATAGGTAGCTAAATAGCTTTTGTACACATTTATTATCCACATTAAGTGATTATTTTATATTGAAATCAACCATCGTATAAGACACATATATAAAAAAAAAAAAAAAACTAAAACTAATATTGTCTAACGACCACCCATAGTTACACAAATTAAACGTAAAACTCAAGGAACGCCTTTTTAGATTAATGGCACTACATATATAATGCAATACAAGGAGCAAACGTAAGAGGGGACGGAGTGACTGACTGACTAACTTGAATGAATGGCATACACATTCATTACAGGGTGACACATTTTGTGAGTGGCGGTGTCAAAATTGAATTATAAACCGCATAATAAAACCAACATTCAACAATAACAACAACAACAACAACAACAATATCAGCAACAAAATTTATATTGCTCAATGCAGCGAATAAACACATATTCAGTCGTTTTGATTTTTTTTATTTTTATTTTGGTTAAATTTATTTTAACGGCGGTTATATTACGAGAAAATCTTAATAGTACGTAAAGCGGCAAAAGAGTGAATAATAGCAAAGGGAGAAGGCTTGACATGGTGCCTAAGCAGTATATTTAGATTTGTTGTTGTGATCTTTGTGAGCGAAAAATTATAACAGATGCATATATATATATATCACTCTATAATAGATTTACTACCTAAATGATCGCCCATATAAATAAAAGAGACAAATGAAGCCATAAATTCTTAGAGGTCACCCCACAACATTTATCAGCGGGCAGACCTAAGAAAACTACTCCGTCCTTCTTAAATATCTTAATGAAATTTTCCTATGATAACATCACCGTAGTCTTGATTATTCTATAGATATGATAAATATTTATTTAAGGTTTCATTCCAACCCAATCAATCCAGTCAAGCACCAAGGATTTTATATAATTTATTAAATTATTATTCTTTAATTTTTTTAATTATTGATTTTATTTTTATTCATATGTGTAGGAAAATCTACATAAGGGTTAAAATACTCTCCCAATTAGAGTCGGCCTTCATAATATTGAATTTAACAGTCTTTTATAAGTATGACAGGAAAAAGTTCAGAATCATCATAAAAATACTGGTACTACCGGATAACAAAATCGTCATATGTTTGATTAATTAGCGTAGGGTATAAGTAGAGTCATCTATAATCGATTATAATATTTTCACTTGTTGACATTTCTATTTATGTCTGAAGTACCCTTATAAGTATTATTACATCTCTTGAACACTTTTTAGAATCAATTTCATTTTACATACATATGTTATAAATTTTTTCAGATAATTTATATGTAATGTGACACTAGAAATGTCAAGGGCTTTCTTAAGAATGGAAATAACAAAAGTGAGAATATTGAGAGGGTGTTAACTAGAACTCCTATTAGCATGATCGCATTTTCTTTCAAATGAAAAAGAAAAAATATGAAAAGACACTCCAGCAGTTGAATGGCACTTAAGTTCGATCATTGAATACCTTATTTTATGTAATTTAATAGAAATTGCTCTGCAATGTTCTCTATAGTGAGTTGCTGATCATCTAAATCTGTTTTTTTTTTCTTTATTAATATCAAACATAAATCGTTACATCTAAGAGAAAATCAATGGCTTTTTTTTGGTTTTTTTCCGATATCTATAAACATTTTTAATACTTGGATGTATTGTGTATAATAATAAAATTAATATACCGTTGCAGGGTGTGCATAACCAAATAAACACTCATTGGCGCCTAAATACTATACAAATTTTTCCTTTTTTTTTTACCCTAACTCATATGTGGAATAAGATGCTCCTCATGTTATTCCACATAAGATCGGGGTTATACTAAGTTTGTTATATCATTTGCAATACCTGGAAGGAGGCGTTAGAGATCCTAGAAACAAAAACGTATGTGCGATTGTCCGCCTGTCCGTCTGTTGTTGGCACTTTTAAGATATTGAGCTGAAATAAACACTTATAGTTGCTGCAGATAGATCGTCATTTAAAATGGACCAAATCGGTTAGGAGCCACGCCCAAAATCGACAAAAATTAAAGTATCTTTCGCAAAAATTAGGCTCTAAGAATGAAATTTTATCGACATATTTATTAATATCCTAACCATCGAAAGGCGTGATCTTATAACAAAGAAGCCCACAATTTCCAAAAAACCATACTTACGCATGAAGCATGACTTGAAAGCTGATAATTTTAAAGAGAATAATCAAGTACTTGCCACGCCCACTTTTTCTACATAAAAGTGAAGGGTATTCAAAATTTGGTTTGAACTAAATTTAGTTTTTTTTTCCTTTTTTTTAAAAACAATTTTAAACTAAAACTTGAAACGTTAGTAATCTTCTCTGTTCTTTGCCTTGAGTTGAGTTGAGTTGAATTTTTCTTTTAGTTTCTTTTTTTTTTTTTTTTATTACACTGTTCAAGTAATGAAACATGTTAAGCCTTTAATTTGAATACAAATCAATGCGTAAAATGTGTCTATAGTAACAAGCCAGATGTCCTCTGGTACTTACTCACACATACATACGCACATGCAAAGTTCTATGTCTATATGTGTATAGGAGTGTGCGTGTGTGTGTATATGAGTGTGTCTGTGCTTTATATTCAATTTAAATGCGTACATGACGCATTTATCTGTTGTAGCTGTTTGAGCCAACCATTCTCTCTCTGCTATTTTTCATTGTTGGGAATTGCTACACATGTTGTCAAGTGCCTAAAAAAGTTACGTACGTATTAAAATGCATACATTTTCCATATACAATACGTATGCATACGTATTAACTCACTCTCTTTCTGTATTTGCCTGTCCGTCTGTCTTTATGTTAGCTTGTGTGTACGATTTTGTATGTGTGAATGTATACATTGTTAATATATAAAATGTTTCTTGTTGTTCCAGATGAATTTTTACACCCTCTTTAAAACTCTACTACCAACTCAACTTCATCTCTGTACAATTGCAGCAACTAGAAGGTTTGATAGAAAATCTTATCTGGCTTGCTTGTAGTACAAATTGAAAAAATATCATCAACCAATGTCGGTCAGTGATTACGCCCATAAAACAAATAACAATTTTAAGAACTTGACAACAAATAATCAATAATTTAGACTTAAGTTTTTTCTACTTAATAGTACACCCAATATAAACCTTAATATCTTTAGTTGTAATAAAATTCTTTAAGAGTATAAAGATTCTAACTTTTTCTTCTTATATATACATTAGCTTTAGCTTTATCTTTGTGTTTGTTTGCAACTGTTGCACAGAATATTGATTTCGTGAAAATTATTATGAAATTTGAATTTCAAGTGTTTTGTGTAACATTAGGGGACAATAATTTATTTTCCACAAAAATACTGTTTCCATTGTTGTTGTTGTTGTTGTTGTTGTTGTTGTTAATTGCTTATTTAGTTCGCTTGGTATGTTGCCGATGGCTTAAGTGTGTTTTCATGTTTTTACCTCTAAGAAATGAAAGATGATTTTTAATTGTATGCTCGTATGTGTTCGTCCTTGATGTATTCTTCTTCATTTGCTTGATTTCTCCTCCTTTGCATATGGATGTTATACTCTATACTTGGTATCTTTAATAACTTCTACCTGCATTATATGCATGAAACAAGTAAAGTTTGCTGTACTTGTGTTAAACCAACTCTTTAATACCCTGCTCATGTAACCTTAACTAAAGGGTGTGGCAGACATAAAAGTTTCTTTTATTTTGAACACTAGAAAAGCCTGCGTAACAACTGGAAATTAGAAATTTGCCGAAAATAAAGTTTTTTGTAAAAAAATTTGATCCCCTCCCATTTTTGGCATATTCTTGATTCAATTTCAGATAATATATACATATATATATTCATAGGAAACATTTTTATGTTCGTAAGAGATTTTTATAGAGTGTGGGCTTGGCTAACAAGGATTTCTTTAATTCAATTAATTTTTCTTCGAGAAGAAATTGAAGTAGCTTTGATGAACAAATTAGGATTCAAATTTAATCAATCAATCGATTATTTTTCTTTTACTCTTAAGTTGTTTTATAATTTATTTTATATTTATTATAATGCATGAAATGTGAAGCAAATACTTTGGATTATTTTAATTTTTTAATTTGTTTATTATATAGTACACAGCGTATTTATTTTTTTTTAAACTTTTTTATTAGTCTGAATAAAACTTTTTGTTTTTTTTTATTTCTTTTTTTTTGTAAATTTGTTTGTTTGTTTATTTCTTGTTTAATTTTTGTTTTTTTTTTTTTGTTTATTATCAATTTTTTTTTTGTTATATGTTTGTTTGTTTGTTTTTGTTGCATTTTTCTTCTTTTTGTTTTTATTAAAATATTTTTCGTTTTGTTTTTGTTTGTTGTTGTTGTTGCAATTTCTTATCTTTTCTTGTTTTAATAAAATATTTTTTTATTTTTGGTTCGTTTGTTTAATTTAATTTTTTAGTTTTTTTGTTGCAATTTTTTATTTTATTTTAAAAATATTTCTTTGTTTTGCTTCTGTTTGTTGCTGTTATTATTGGTGTTTATGTTGTAAAACTCTTCTTATTATATTTTTATTATTTAAGAATTATTCCAAATATTTTATATATATGCTTAATAAACAATTTTTAGATTTGAAAATCACAGTGCCTTAGGTTTTTAAATGAGATAAAAAAAATAGTTATAATAGGAGTGTCCTAAAAGTCATTAACGTTTTTATAACCACACCTTTAAAAAAAAAATTATTTGTACAATATGTAAAGTATTGAAGCTTACCACAGATAAATTTGGAAAATACTACAAAAAAAAAATTAAAAAAAAACCAAAAACGGCAACCACAAGAAAAAAATAAAAACAGTATAAGTAAAAAAAAAAAAAAAAAAACACGCCATAACGAAAATTCCAATGGAAGCAGAATGTTAATTCAAAATAAGGGGAAGCTAACTGTACATTCGTATAAAGAAAACTAACGAATAAAATAAAATGATCAAACATGCAAACAAATGTGGAAAAATCTCAAAGGTAAGGTAGCTGAAATAAAGTAACGAGTAGAATATAAAACCCTCCCTTTTTCAATATGATTGAAAGCCCACCATCACTAGCTATCTCTATTTTATAGTCAGCTATTGAGCATACCTAGCTCTTTCTAAATATATCTGAGAGCATTACCACTCACTGCCTATACCAATATGCAACTGTGGTATAATAGATTTATAAGGTTTTTTAAAATGTGATGAGATCACACGTAAGCGCCTGATGTGATTTTTGAGAACATTGAAGAGAGTATAAATGAAAAGTACAGGTGCCAATGAATGGAAACTAAAGTTGAAGAAACGGTTCACCAAACCACGTAGAAATGTGTACCCAAATATGTACCTTGAACAAAGAGATTCCCTGCTGTAACTATATACCATGATATGAAATTTTTTCCTTTTGTTTCAACCTCAACTAAATTATAACATTGTCGAATTGTTGTTATGCGGCTGAGTGAGATTTCACACAGGCTGGCTGGCTGGCTGGTCTGTGTTTCTCAACACATCTCGCTCACATAAAACCAACCATTTCATCCATCCGATGCACAAGTGAATGTAAAGAAACGAAATAAAATAAAATAAAATAAAACAAAAAAGTGCCCAACAAAACATTGAATTATACAACACCACAACTAGTTAGTAACCAAACGTGCATAAGTAAACATCAGCCGTGTGAAGAAACAAAATCTGTGGGTGTGTGTGTGTGTGTGTGCGTTGTTGATGAATAAAATTTGTACGTAAAATTACCGAATACCGGAATAAAATAAAACATGTTATGAAAAATTTATAAATAAAAAATGAAATGAACTCTCTCACAGATTCACCGATTTAATGAATTATAAAAAAAAAGTGTGTGGGTGTTTTGGTAGATAACTGTTCATTTTTGTTTTGGTTTGTTTTGTTTTTTGCAGTTAAACATAATCGGGATTGTTGTTGTAGGCATAAACATATCACAAAGTGTATCATAATTGCTCATTATATACACAAAGCATAAAACAAAACAACAAAAAATTCTTACTTTCCGTTAAAGTTATAAAATGGAGAATCATTAAAATAAAAATAAAAAATAAAACCAAAAAAATTCCTTTTTAATGTGAATGAAATTTTAGAAATTTGGAAGTTAAGAAAATAATTTCGTACATACACATATAAATTGTAATGCAAGGTAAACTAAATGACAAATCATGTCTTGTGTGGCTTCATGGCGTTTGCAATTAATTTAAATTATTCTTGCAGCCATAACATTACAGTCTGAATAATATTTATGTGAAATTTTAATTAATACATTTTATCAGTAAATTGGAGTTTTAAGGTTATTCTCTAAACAAAGTGTTGAAACCTTTTAATTTGTGAAAATACTGTTCAGTACAGATTTCTTCTTCTAGATGTTCGCCAAGTACATTATAGAAGATTATATAAAATTTTCTTCAAACTTTATTACAATCTATAAAAGTTTATAAAAACCAATCTAGCATCTTCCAAGATTGATGCCTAGAGGAATAACAAAACTTATCTTACAGAATATTAAGTGTTTCCGTCTGTCCATTTATGTAACTATGTCTATTCTATATTCTATGTACTGTTAGCTGAAATTTAGTAATCGATTTTAAACCTAGCAAAAGACAAGCAAATCTTTGTAAATTAAGTGATAATAAATGAGCCGAAATGTTCTTTGAAAAAAGGCAATTTTTATAAGAAATTTTTATACCCTCCACATAAGTCTAAGTTTATCATTCCAGAAGAAGATGTTAAAGACCTTACAAAGTGTATATATTCTTGAATAAAAATCAAAAACTGGTTGAAATCTGGATATATAAGTCCGTCCGTCCGTCTATTGTTAGTACTCTCATGATTGTAAATTTAAAGATATTATGTTGAAATTTTATACAAAACTTCTACTAGTTTATGCACTTAGAAAGATATTTAAATTGGATAAAATCGTAAAAAGCCACGCCTCCAATTGGTAAAATTCTATCTAAATGTTACCAAAATGAAGCTGGAAGATGAAATTTCGTAAAAATATTTATATCTGGTCCATCTATTAAAATATTAAAAAAAGGCAAGGTCGCATAACATATACGCCCACAATCAATTAAAATCTATCTATGATGTATAATTACTCCTTAAATATATATGCCCAAAATGGGCACGGTCGCAGTACAGAGACATCCACAATTTATAAAAAACCTTATTTAGCGTCTAACGCGACTTTCGATGGTGTAATCTTATACCTGCCACGTTCACTATTTGTATGTAGATATAGAGAATATTTAAGATTTGGCTTAAGTCCAATTTAGTTATCTTACTTGCTTTGTAATATTTCATAATGAGCAGAAAGTCCTTCTTCAAGAGAAATTTACGCGAAAATGTAATTTCATTGGTTAGAGGTAGTGAAATCTTTTTATTGTTGTTTTCCTAAACTAAAAACCAAACTAAGGATTTGTCTATTTTAAGTTACTATTACAGTCACTAGCGTTTGTATATGTACCACGACAACGCTACCTAATTGACGTTAGTATTGCTTTCCTTTCCTCTCTAACTGCTCTTCTTTCTTGGACCGTAAATAATATTTGCTCTACCTGAATACCTAACGTATGGTGCAAATTTGTATATAAATTATGGAAAATTGTGTTCGAATTTTCAATTTCAGCTGAACTAGAAAAAATTATACTTGTCGGTCACATCGTGAGTTTCCACAAATAAAAAATACTTTTTCTCTAATCCATAAAATATTTTATAACAACATAACATAAAGGTTATAATAATAAAAAGTGAAGTATTTAAGGAACAATTGCATATAAACTGAATTTTGATTTTTCTTCTTACAACAAAAGTTTAGAGAATTTTCCTATTTTTGCTAGTATTGTATGTGATGAGATGTGTTACGTTGTGCCACAGTTTAAAAGTGCAGATTAGTAAAGGTTAGTGGGAGGCACGATTTGAAGCATAATGCAGCAACCAACAAACTTTCATTTATCCACCGTACTTGTGCAAATGATGTAACATAGAATACGTAATACACCAATATACAGGGTATGTTGAATTAACTAATTTTGAATATATGATGAATATATGAAGTAGAAAGAAAGAATAATAAATAATAGAAAAAAATAACAAAAAGAAGAAGAAAGCTTACAAAAACTCTTATTGTATATAATTACAATACAAATTAAGATTCAGATCATAAAAAAAGTGATTTTTTGTGTGGAGCTTAACGATTAAAAATGGGCACTTTTGCTGAGATGGGATACAATACAAATTATTCTTCGGCTAACCAGGTAAATACAATAAAAGTCATTATTATTTAATAAATTAATAGAATGAAAATTTGAATTAATTGAACAATGTCCATCCGTCTGGTCATGTAAATTTGTAAGCTAAAAATCTAATTTTTTGGAGATATTTCAATGAAATTTTCGTATATGGTGTCTCAAAAAAGGCCCTTTATTGAAAATGGACTAAATCAAACCATTTTTAGAACCTCTTCCCATATAAGGTTTTATTATAATGAAAGTCTTTATATGGTAAACTATCGCAATTTTTTAAAATATTTTTTATCAAAATTTTGTAAAGAATATTTAATTAGCAAAATACTTAGCAAAGTCAAATTGAAATTCGATCATACCATCTTTCCTTGTAATTTATTTTTACACGAAGATTTATTTTTACATAAAACTTTTTAGAGAACGGTGGAGAAAAATGTCACTTATTAGTCCAAACGGCATCTTTCAACCAAATTTCATAAATGAATATTAAAAATTATGATATCTGAGTGGATTATAAGAATAATTCGAGAGTGGACAGATGGACATCGATAAAAACTCGAGAATGGACAATCGGGCATTGATAAAAACCATAACTCATATATATGTTAGTGTCTCTAAAAAGGTTAATTTGATTGAAATAAATACAAAATAAATTCGATTTGTTGCTTTTATTATTACATTCAGGCCAAATAACTCTTTGAGCAGCACTTGAGACAACCGCTTCAAAATTTTGAAAAAAATATTTGATGAAAAAAGTCATTTATATTTATTAATAAAGCAACCTAATAAAAAGTTTATAATATTTATCTTTAAAAATTGATCAAATAATTGTGTCGTTGGTAAAGCATAGCTTCTTCTCCCTCCACATATTTCTTCAACATCTTCGAAAAGATTATTTCACGCACAAGCATTGTTAAAATATTTACGCCAAAGAAATTGAATATCAAATCAAACATATTTATAGTGTTGTTGGTGGTGCGTACAGTAGTAGTAAAAAGACAAACAAAAAACAAAAATTGAACCTGACGCCAACTACAGTGAGATAAAGAGACATGTGTTCGAGTGTCATACAATCTGTTTGGAGTTATTAAATTCTGGCCATGTGTATGTCATTATTGAATAAAACTTTAGTGAAATATGTG
This sequence comes from Crataerina pallida, assembly GCA_949710015.1. NCBI lineage: Eukaryota > Metazoa > Arthropoda > Insecta > Diptera > Hippoboscidae > Crataerina > Crataerina pallida. Next base: position 21,544,323 of record OX453292.1, on the reverse strand, counting down.
CACGCAGTAAAACAATAAACAACAACGCCGCCGCCGCACAGCCAAGCAGGAATGTTGTGCAGTGATATATAAAATGTATGAAGAAGAGAAGAAGAAGCCATCTGAGCCAGCCTCAGCCAATGCATTCAACCAACAAGCAATGTTTGGTTGGTTGGTTGGTAGGCGGTTATTCAGACCTACAGACATGCAGTCACATACTGTAAATACTAATATTATTTTCTTGCACACATTCCATAATTGATTTATGAATTTTTAATGCAAACTTATTTAGGCCGCCCAAAAAAAAAACAAGCCCTGGTTGTTATTGTTCTACTGTTGGAGAAGAGAACACAAAACAAAACAAAATAAAACAATAACCAGACAATTATTGTCAATGACATGAATTGATTAAAATAAGAAAAAAGCAGCTTCTGCTCTGTTGAACATACTGCATATGAATATATAAACGAGGCCCAGTCAATAAGTTTGCGTGACTAGACGAGAAAACGAAACTTTTATGCGTTTTTTTAGACAACTTTATAATTTGCGAGGAAGACTTTTATAAATAAGCTTTGCAGTTCATTAATTTGTCCAACAAAATCTCGAGTTTCATGGTAATATGTTTTTTAGGACCGGTGAGTTATCAGTTTAAGAAGGCTGGCAAATTTCAAATTTCATCTGAAAAACTTTTTATTTATACAAAGTTTCCTAAGACAAAGTCTTAGCCAGTTAGGCTACTGAAGAGACTTTCCACCAGGCTAGATTAGTCGGTAAAACATTAGACTTTTCTATTTCTGAAACCTTTTGAATGTCTCTCCCAACTTAGCTACTGAAGAGCCTTTATACCTGGCTGTCTTTTTGAAAAATTAAATTTTGTTTGAAGGATTTTTCACTAGAATTGAATTTCTTTCCTTTTAACTACATCCTCATCTAGTTCTTTCCGTTGAAGTCTGGAACTGTACACTTTTGTTTTGAAATCATTAATTGAAGTTATTGAGGTAAAGCGAACGAATCAGTTATCGTTTTAGGGCCCGTTTTGGAAGCAATAAAAGTCATGGATACCATTACTAAATAATATATATTTCTGCCTATTATAGAGTGTTTTAGATTAGTCACGCTCCGGAATTCTTTATTACCGACCGCGCTTATATAAAAGTATCCTCATGGTTAAATACAATTTCAAAATGGCGAATATTTTGTGTTGAATATAAAAAATGACATTCGGTGACTAATTTTTAGAATTGCTCAAGCCTGGGTTTATCCCAAATATTTTAATTAACCATTGATTGACCGGTGAGCTGAACGGCAGATCTTATTACAAGTAGTCCTTTGGTACCTTTGTAAGGATTTTTCTTTTTATTCTCATATCTGAGTCAAAAAATGCTCTCAAGTATTTAATTATTCTTAGTACCCTAGTAGATATTGGGTTTTCCCCGCTTAAAAATAGAACCATTATAAAAATATCAAGTACCTGTTACCATAAAATGAATGTTATTGAAATTTGCGATTGTCAACAATGCTCCCTTCTGCGTTAGCTCACTTCAAGTACGGATAATTATTGTTTTGCCTCCTTATAAACGCAACAGCATGGTTAACGAGAACGACAACGATGATATAGTCGATGACAATGTGCTTAGCACGGAGAAAAATGTTGGTATTGTGTGGACCATCAGGTAGTTAGCATGCATGCCATATGTGTAAACTCATATAACATTCGTAACAATGCATAGAGTTGTTGCTCTTTTACTATTTTTTATAAAAAAAAAATTTACAAAAAAGGAAGATTTTTACATATTTTTGAGAATTTTTGTTACAGCCGTTAACGACTATTTGTGCCATTAAAAATTTGGCCTGAACGCTGTGATATATGCCTAAACTAGAAAATAATTAAAAAGAAGAATAGTAACAATTAGAATTATGGCTTAAGCCAAATCTTAAGTACCCTCCACATCTATAAAACAATTGGGGGCGTGGCAAGGACTCTTTAATAGTATATTACGGATCAGCGGACTAGTCGGGTTTTATACTGAATAAGGTTTCTTGCAAATTGTGTGGGTGTTTATTAAATTTCAATAAATTGTTGTGGCAGATACAATTATTTATAGATTGTAGGCGTGGCTCAAGACTAATTTTGTCCAATTTAAACAACTAATAACGTAGAGAAAGTTGAAGTGTCTATAAAGTTTGCGACTGTGAGATTTCAAAGAGTGGGCAGACATACGGACACATCAACGTCCAAGTCTACATTGACTCAGTTTTTAAAGTTTTGTACTTTTGTAAAGTCTTTAAAGCTTCCTTCCTGGGTGTTGCAAACGGAAACACACACTTAGTATCTTTCGTGGAGAGTATACAAATGAAAAGGTGTACAACTGATGTAAAGTATCACTGTTTCAATTTTCATTTTTCCTATATTTATATACCACACACACCTATGTGAACGAGTATTGATATAAATGATACATATAAAAAATAAATAAAAATCTTGCTTACAATCTTGCAATCAGACTTGCGTTGTATGGTATTGTGCTGCAATAATAAATACATAAGTTTTTGCGCGTAATTTCGTGTCCGCTCTGAAGCATAAATCATAAAATTAATAACCGTAAAGTGACAGCTTCAGTAGTCTTGGATGCTTAACTGGCTGCTGAAAACTAAACTAAATAAAAAAAAAAATTCTCTGTTTATTGCAATTTTGTTTAACTTGTGCACTTTTTATGTGTGTTGTGTTAAAACACATATTAATAAGGTGGCGCTGTTTCGTATCATCAACTGAAAAACTTAACTTTTCGAAATGTTTACACACACACACATGCACACGATCTTGATAACATTTTATAAGCTGATAATAAACTGTTTGTATTCTTTTATTTTCTCTTTGTGGTTTTTACCATTTTTCAACTTTTTCATTGTTGCTGATTGATAATCATCTTTGGAATAAATAATATCAAAAAAAAAAAAAATAAAATTACATTAGGACACGTGAACTTTCATTTAATGATAGCCGTGCTTCATCTTAAGCGACTCTTTCATTTTTCAATTTTTTTTTTTTTTTTTTTGATGTCAAATATCTTTTCAGCTAATTATACGGTAGCTAAATGCATTCAATCCGTATCACGATTATGTGAAAAATACGAATTCGTTTTTTGGTTTAATGAAAGGTTCTTAAATCAAATCGCCTCTTTCAACTTAACACCTTCTGTTAAATTACGGGAATTATAAAATAAAAGAAATCTAATCTGACGCAAAGAAAGAACGAAACAACACAATCAAGTGATATTTATGAGCTCCTGACAACAACGTACATGCTGACCGGTGGCCTCAGCCAAACAAGTGGTTAACACAAAATTTTGCTTTTGCTCGGACTACATTAATAGCTCAACACACAAAATTTAGATAGCGTCGTGTTTTTTGTTTTTATTTATATTTTATATACTTTTCCTGTTAGATAAAGAGTTAAGTTATGTTTATTATGGCATTTGTCACGATTAGAAGAAGAACTAAAGTAAAGATGTTCTTTGTCCAGCTAATCTATTTAACAACGACAAACAATGCCCATAGTTGGTAAATATATTTCAAGATTCCAAAAATTGAACTGAAAAGTACATACTTTTGATTTGGATGTCCAAAAAATTGGCGCGATCACGCCCACAATGTACAAAATTATGAACTATGAAGTGCCTTTTAAGTTAGTTTACATTTAGATTTCGATGTTTTTCAATGGACGATGACACGCCTACAATTTAAAAAATTCGAATTATTAGAAACTCTAAATAGTCTTTAAAAATAGGTGTTATTGTTATGCATGCCACGCCCACAATTTATAAAATTACTTTTATGGGTGATAAATCATTCTTTGAGAGAACTTGTAAACAGAGTTTAAATAGTTTTTAAAAGTAGGCTTTATTTTTGCCACACCCTTAATTTATAAAAAAAATATATATGTGAAGGGTATTCTAGTTGTGACATGGATCAATTATAAGGATTTTTACTTGTTTAGTTTTCAAGGAGCGTGATATATGTGCAGGTTCTCAGACATTTGTTGATAAAAATGCTGAACAAGAAGAGCTAAACGTAGCATATTAGCTGAAAAAAAATGAAAATTTCCGTTAATGGGAACGTACACTACATATAGATTTTGTACAATACATTTGTTTGTGTGCGTTCTACTCACTACTCAGCTGTTGCTTAATTCGTCCATCAAGCGTTTTTAACGATTGCTGGTTATTATCAGCACGCAACTAAATTTTAATATTACTTAGATTTATATTTTGATATTGTTATTATTATTATTGTTGTTCTATAGTTTTACTGTGAAATATTATTATTTTTTCTATATATATCCAAAAACAAGTCTATGTGTCGTGCCTTTATAAATAGAAAGATTAAAAGTTTTTTATGTTTCCTTTGTACCCAAACATGTTGCATAAGGTGGCCATAATATATTTTGCTTTAGTGTTAAATGTTTAAAAAGTATATATCGCATATCACAACAATAGCAACAACATCAACAATAACAAAAACGGCTTACGATATATATTCATAACAAAATGAGTGGGCCCTCATCCTTAAAGCCTTGGCCATAGAAAGTTATAAATGTATATGTTTGTATGTATTATTGCCATAACCCAGTGCTTTTATATTCTTCACAATTTATTATATATTTAAGCTTTAAGGCCACAATACAAATCTAATCTTGGCTTTTGGTAACGATTAGATTTGTAAGAGAGGAGACTGCGCTTTATACAAAACAAGTAAAAAAAACTGAATTTGAATTTGTCATAACACACATATCTTAAATACCCTTCACATCTACAGATGGCGTGTTTGCATTACGTATCAACTTAAAAGTCGAATTTTACGTTTTTCTATAAATTGTGGCAGATTTTGTAGCTTTTTGTCGTTTGTGGGCGTGGTTTTTAACCGATATTACCCCATATAAATAGAAAACTGCGAACTTGAATTGTATGCATTAAATTTCAGTGTGAGATCTCAAAATTTATGACCGCGACAGTGCCAACAACTGATAGTTAGCAGGGACATACGGACGTACTAGTCGAAATCATCTTAGTTTTTGTTTTTTTTATAAGAATGTAAACACTCAGAGTGTTTCAAATGATATGACAAACTCAGTATCTTCAGTGAAGGTTATAAAAATATGTTTTTGAGTTAATAAAGTGCTTCATCTTTGGGTTAGAGAAGACTACTGAATTTTACTACGTTCAATTAATTATTTAATAAATGTTTTTAATTTATAAAAACAACAAGAAAATCATTTAGAAAAAGATTACATGTCAATCTTACATTCAGGATTTACTTTACAAAAAGCAAAATAAAAATCTCAGCTTAATTGTGACCAATGTGTGGATATAATGTTTTAGAATAGCTTTTAAGTTATTTGCGACAACACCAACATGCTTATGCGTATACTTTGAAAGTAAAGCAAAGCAAAGCCAAGCTTAAGCCTAATAAAGCCAACCGTTAACATTCTTTGCTGTGACTGAATATTTATTTATATACACCTATATACAATATAAGGAATGTTTTCTACCCTCATTTCTGGCTAAATGCGAAAATCAAGGCGTTTCACAATATTTTAAAATATTTATTTATTTCGGTTGTCTTAACGTTATTTAACTTCTCTAAGGAATTCCTCGTTGCCACAGCAACAAATCTTCGGTTTAGCAATCAGATATTTCAATGAAAGCAACCAACGAACACCAACACCAACACCAACACCAGCATCAGCATCAGCAACAGTTTTTGTGAGGACAAAGCAGACAAATCGACAGACCGATCACTTTAGCTGGCAGTTAGACAGTCGGTCAGATATTTAATCGTTTAGTTAGGAGACGATGAAGTGTGTGGAAGAAGTATATAAGAGTCTATCGTTATGTCTTATGCCATATCTGAAATCGGTATCGATGTGATAAATTGAAAATTAATGAAGTGAAAATAGATGGAACGGATCGCATATTGCGCCAAGCCAATAAAATATTTTGACATATGAAGTTATCGTCTTAATCTGCTTGGATGACTTTTAAATTCAGCAAAAAAAAAAAGAAACTGAAACTCTTGAAAACAATGTTTGTTTGTTTGGTTGTTTTTTCTTTTCTTTTTTATATAATTGCAGGATACCTTGGTTAGGTTCAAAGACAGAAAGACGGTACACATAAGTTATAGAGTTCTAACAGAAAAAAAAAAAAAAAAAACAAAGAAAGAAGAAAAGTAAAAAGCAAGTCTTAAAATAATAAAAGAACAAGGCAAAGAGTTATGTTTGGTTTAGCGGAAATCTTGGTTACTCTATATGAATATATGCACGACTCTGTTGTACCCATATAGTTGATTGATAAAATCATTATCGATTCTAAATTAACAGAACTAGTCTTTGTTGAGTCATTATGCATGAATACAGAAGTTACTCAAAACATCCTTTGACTTATTGCTAACTTTATTCTCTCATTTGTCTTATTATCCTATTTAAATACAGTTACTAAACGGTACCGGGAACGCCTCCATGACCAGCCATGTTTCTTGCTTATCGAATGACAATTCTCTAAGTCCTTCAGGAGCTTCAAACTCGAATTCTACCACCGTTACACAATCTTCAGTGAATAGTAATAATAATGTTTTAAGTCCAGGCGCCATATCACCAATACCTCAAACCAGTTCTGCAAGTGTGCCACCACCACCGCCACAACCATCATCATCATCTAAATCAGCATTACCATCACCAGTAACGGCTGCCATAAGTGAAAGTGTAGAAAGAACTGCTGAAAATTCTGTTGTAACATCTCTCAATAATGCTATCGAATGTCTATCATCAAATACCTGCTGTGATAATGGGCGACCTATTATGACCGATCCATTGTCTGGACAATCAGTATGTTCGTGTCAATATGATTCAACACGCTTAGCATTAACTGGTTATTCACGCATGCCGACTGCTAGTGTTGGGGTGTACGGTATGGCTTATCCATCTAATGATCAAAATCCTTATCCCAGCATTAGTGTGGAGAGTTCAGCTTTTTATACGCCATTGGTAAGTTGTGATTAATTATTGAAGAATATATGAGGGTCAACCTATAAGAATCATTTATCATTATTAGGTACTAACACGTTCTGAAATTTTGTTTAATTTATTAAAAATCTTTAAACCCTTTAGTTTAATGTGATACAATATGTAAACTTTTATCTAGACTTTAAGTACCTCACGAAACCTCCGTAACGTATGTATTGAAGTGGGTATTATTATAACATTAGATATATTAACTCTAGATTAATACCTAATTCTAGATTAAAAGATATAATTTTGTCTTTTTACTTTTTGTTTTAGAGCAATCCCTATAACTTAAAGGAGAGTTCTTCAGCCACTGATATGTCCGCTTGGACTTCGACTGGTTTACAACCTACCACCGGTTATTATTCTTACGATCCCACCTTTGCTTATGGGTAAGCTACCTTTTATTTAATATGAAAATTTTATAAATTTATTCAATCCAATGAAAATCAATTTATTAGAATGACAAAAACACAATTGCTTCTTGTGCATAAAAAATATGATAGGAGAAACGTTTAAAATAAAGGAAAGAAACAAGTAATGAATTTGGTTTAAGCCAAATCTTTGATACCTTTCACATACGTTGAAAAATAAGGGCGGGGCAGGTAGATAAAAGCTCGAGTTTGAAGAACTATTGAAGTTGGAATCCAAACCGCAGTGAATTCATTGTAAATTGTGAGTGAGTTAATTTTGATAGGCTTCCACACTTTTACTTCGTATCTTTAGATTTAGGCTTTATTTGTATAGGTTCCTATGGGTCAACAATGGAGGGATTTGCCTAGTACTACGTAAACTTCTTTGTTGATCTAAAGCGTAAATAATTTATTTACTCTTTAACATCTCATTCCGTAAATAGAATCCCAAACTTAGTGTATTTCATCTTATATGAAGGGTATGCTGAAAATAAATCTTTATGGTTATCTTAGGATATGCGAGTGGCTTAATCGAAAAACTTGTTGTTAGTTGGTTAGTTGGCTGCAGTAATTCAATTCAATTGAAGTGCTTCCCTAAGGCATTAGTTGATGCCCATCCCCCTAATCATGCTACTACCAATTCTGCTGTACAGCATTCTGTGTGTTTTCTTACATTACCTAGAGTCAACATAATTTTTAGCATAGAGATGATAAAAAGGATGTTACAGGTTTACTTCTGGGGGTATCAGTGTTTTTATTATTGCTTGTTTTTGTCTTCACATTTTTCACACTTATTACACTCAACAAGTGCTTAAGATATGTTAAGTGCAGAAAAAGAGGATAAGGAAATATTATTTAAATCTCAAGGACATAAAAGGATAAGAATAAGACAATAATCCTTTAAACTTTCAAGGATAATATTATAACTAAGTATTTTATAATTTTTCTTTTTTTGCATTGCAGTTATGGACCTTCTTATGATTTGGCCGCCCGCCGTAAAAACGCTACACGTGAATCGACGGCCACCTTAAAAGCTTGGTTAAGTGAGCATAAAAAGAATCCTTATCCGACTAAGGGAGAGAAAATAATGTTGGCCATAATTACAAAAATGACTTTAACCCAAGTGTCGACATGGTTTGCCAATGCGCGGCGAAGATTGAAGAAGGAGAATAAAATGACTTGGGAGCCTAAAAATAAAACCGAAGATGATGATGAAGCCTTATTGTCAGAAGAAGAGAAAGACTGCTCCGAAAAGGATGATTTAACAACAAGAGATGGAGATCGTATGTATGGGCGGGATATATATAAAGGTGAGTTGGTAAATCGGGTATGGTGTATAATTTTGTAGAGCTTCGTTGAGCCCTACACCTGTGATAAGCCTTGTTTAGGTTTGTATTTATGTTTATAACTTCTTCAAAATCAAAATTTGAATCGATTTAATTATGTCATCTAAGTAACAGAACATTTTCACTCTTTTATAAAAACAATCCTTTAAACATAAGGTTTTCTTCATTTTATATTTTTTCTTATTTATATTGTAGAGAAAGACTTACTTAGATCAACACATCAAATGCAAAAAGAATTGAATCAAGAACCTCATAAACCGGAATTAATATGTCCGAGTAATAGTTTGGTGGTTTACAATGTGAATAATAGACGAGGGGGTGATAACATGGAAGCAGTCGAGTCTAACAATGTTTATAATGATTATCATCAAATATCACAACAACAACAACCAGCGCCTTCACAACAACATATGTATGGTATTAGAAATAATATTGTTGACTGCGGCATCCCTTTGCCGGCTAGTAAACCGAAAATTTGGAGCTTAGCAGACACCGTAACCTGTAAAACTCCACCACCACGTGGCATTTATAGTTTAACAAATTCCCCACAACAACAACAACAGACAAATAATCATCACCAGCATTCGCAACAACAACAACAACAAAATCATGCCCAACAACATTCTTCATATTCTTATTACAATAATAATAATAATAATAATAATCCTAATAACACAAACAACAACAATAATCAGAATGCTTTGATAAGTCAAGCTCGAACCTTAAATCCACAATCGGCTTTGCCTGCAGTCAGTAATTATGTGCAGTCGGCAATGTACAATCCTCACCAAAAAACAAACTATAATGGAATTATGTTAAATCATCCACAACAGCAACAGCAACAGCAGCAACAACCATTGCAACAATATTCAAATCCTTCTCGCATACTTCCGTCTCACTTAACCAATTCGAATCGTTTGGGGTTTTCCGATATACAGCCGGATACACCACCTCAAACGCCGCCCAACATGAAACCCAACAATAATAATATTCATTTAAATGTATTGATGCATACACTACCGCATGAAATGGGTTATGGAGGCGGTATAAACAATCCAACAATAACAACGAATTCTACCGGATCATTAGCCCAACATGATCCAAATACTTCACATAATAGTAATAATAATACGGCTACAATGAATAGTCATGGTCTCACCTGTTGTTCCTCCATGTATATGCAATAATTTTATATTGAAATGTAGGCCAGCGACAAATTGCAATACATTTATATTTGTGGGGTTTTAGGTCATCATAGCAATGTACTCCATAATTATACGAATCAATTAATTAAAGAAATTTATTTTATTACTTAGTGGAAATGTTTATTAAAAGGGAAAAGAAACCGCAAATACTTTAAGGTCACGCCTTTACTTTCTTTGAAAACTTTTCTACCATATAGAAAAAATAATCAGAGACCCTACAAAGTATATGTATTCTTAAACAACAAGTGAAAGTCTTAGTTCGGTCGTGTTCGATCGTTATTACTCTACACCACTTAGCTGCTTATATTATGTTATAATTAGCTGAGTTGTAGCAATAAACTCAAAAGCATCATTATGTGGGAGGTGCTTCTAAAAAGAGTCCTATTAGGTCCGAAATCTGCTTCAGCCAATTATGAAACTAATTAATTATTCTTCAGCAAAGTTTGTTAAGGAATGTTACGAATTGCTTTTGTTCGCCACATAAAGGTTTTGTACTGTAATAGGTTGTTATATAGGGAGGGGTTTCTAAAAATTGTTTAATTTAAACGATTTTTAATATTGTTCCTCTTTAAGTCAATATATGTGTTTGTACTAAATTTCATTAAAATATCTCAAAAAGTTCGACCGGTAGTTTAAGCACAAATTTACATGGATAGATAGACGAATCAATTGCGATTTTAATTCCGAATCAATGGATACAATAGAAGGCGTATTTCTAGACTTTCGTTACTTAATGTACACTCTTAGCACATTTAGTGTGAAGTATAAAATGAAATTCTGAGCTAATTTAATTTATGTCTGTCGGTCCGTCTATGATAAACTTTCTTATCGTTCTCAAAATTATTCCGAGAGAACACCAACGACCCATAGATCTTTGAACTTTGAAGCTCGGAATAACTCAAATTTTAAAGCTGTTCCAGAATATATATACTCTATTCTCTGAGATCTCTGACCTCTGGTGGAGGTTATAAAGATATGAGTCTTAATTTAGTTGATTCAGGAAAAAACAAAATGAATCACAATTAAGAACTTTATATTAATACAGCTTATGTATAATATATAAAGTTATATTAAAAAAAATTATTTTAATTAATTAAAAATTATATTTTAATAAAACTTTTTTAGTGGAATTATTACAAATTAAAACAAAAGTATGGAAAATAACAAGTTCAACGTTCTTCTTCTTTTACGTTAACCATCAACTTAAAGCTTGAATTTATGTTACTACTTAATAAAATATTTTTATAATTTCTGGGCGAAATGAAATTTTCAACTTTGTAGCTTTATTTTAGCTGCTATAAGAAAAGTTTTCTTGATTCTTGAGGCAATATACTGAAACGATTTTGCTTAATTTTACTAGGCACTTAGGTGTAGCAATTGACAACCGATATATGAACATATGAATTATATCGATTTAGATTTTGATAATGATTAAATATATATATCATGGGAGTATATATTTTGTGGCTTCCTTTTGGATGTTGCAGATACTATAACAAATTTAGTATACTTTTTAGTAGTGTGTAGATGATGTAACAAAATAATTGCTAATTTTATGATTATGACGATTTTACTGACGGTAATTAGTGTTCCAAACTGATAATAATAATAATACTATAAAAATATCTTATAAGCACAAGCACTCTTTTTTAATAAATTTTTTACTTTTTTTTTACACAAAGACGTCACAGCTCATTACCAGTTAATTATGTAGTATAAAAATAAACTTAGTGATGCAATTAACATTTTAAAGTGTAATTATAATTAATATAAATTAATGCTCAACTTAAGCACGCATTAACACAAACATGTATAAAGACTCCAAACAAGAAGAATTCATCAGTTTTATGCCACAATAAAATTAAACAAAATCATGTTCTCTTATAACGTAATTACATAATTATTAAGGTATTAGATCATAAAACTAATAAAAAAATAGTTGTTAACGAGTACAATTGCTTTATTTGAAAGATACTGGAAAAGCTTATATAATAAAAGTGGATCAATGAAGAACTGAAAAAAAAAAAAAAAAAGAAATGAAAAAGTTATATCTGGCTTAAGCCGAATCTTGGATATTCTATATATGTTCTATATATTAAAGGCATGGCATAGGGAAAATTGCTTCATATTTTAAAGGCTATTAAAGTATACATATATATAAAAAAACAAAAACAAAAAAGCAACAACAATAACAACAAATATAATAAAATACGTATATATATAAATTTACATATATAGGGGATGGACAAAATAATTTAAACATAATGCGAGGCGTATGTATTACACAGTTTACGTCCCAAGTCTCGAAAGTTATGTTTCAGTGTATTAAACGCTCTGTTCTGCGACGCTTAAAACAAGCGATCGGTGAGCGATTTGTAATAACTCAGACTTCAACAGAAGGCAAAGCGTTGGTTCTCGGTTAGCGGGAGGGTCTGTGACGAAAACAGCTGAATTGTGTAACGTTTCACGAGTGACAATATTAACGGTAATGATAGAATACACTAAACCCAGTAAAACATGTAGATTATACAATATATCATCGGCGAGAAGGAATAGTGGAAGAGGGAGTTAACTAATAGAGAATGTGACACCAAAATTCAACACTCACTGTTTCGACAAAAATAGTACGACGGAAATTTCACAAAGCTAACATTCATGGAAAAGCTGCATTTGCGAAACCCTCATATTCATATTATTTTGTCCATCCCCTGTACATATAATATATCAAATTCTCAGCTCTTTTTAGATTCTATGAGTAAATATATCTAAGATTTGGCTTAAACCCAAGGTAACTGTATGACTTGAGATGTAAGAAAACCCAAGTTTAAAAACTGTGATAATTGTATAATTGTACTTAAAAATTAATTAATATTACTTCTCTTCACATAACTTTCTTTAACAATATGTAAAGTAAAAAAAAAAAAAAAATCCCAATAACTCTTAAACATAACAACAAAATCTATCTAATTGATAAAAATTGATTTTTGTAATTTTAAGAATAAATGTAATTCATTAGTAAAAATAAAAGCAAACATATATTGATAAAAATATAACATATTTTATATAATTATTTAAAATTATGGTGTCATGGTAAGATGATTAAGATTAATATTGGTGAACACATGATTTGAAAATAATGTTAAAAGATGAATTGCTTTCAAAATGGCGGTAAGCTAAAGTAATTATTATATATGCAACACTTGGTAGAGGCTTTAAAAATAATGAGCAATTTCAAAATATGCATCAATTTAGTTTTTCGTGTCTGTACGTCTGTCTATTGCTGCAGTGCTAATTATTTAAATACATTTAAATTTTTGAAGCGAAATAAATACAAACATTTAAGTTGCCCGAATTTGTAGTAAAGCCCCAGAAAATTTGAAAGGGGAGGGGCTGAACACGCCTACAATTACCCATAATATATATATAAGTCATATAAAAGTAAAGCTATAAGGTGGTAGTTTGCTGCATATCCATCAATAAGATAAAAAAAAAGCGGAGTCGGACACGCCCACAATTTAAACTAATCCTTATTTAATGTAAAATGTCATCAAATTTAAGTCAATACGTTTACTATTCTATCAGATGATTTAAAAAAGTAACTGCCACGCCTACATTTTGTACATATTTAAAATATTTAATTTTTCGCCTAAGCCGTACTTGGTCTCCTTTCTTATTATTTCGTTAGATTAGTCATTAACAATTGTCCACCCAAACATTTATTAATTGAGGCATGTCCGAATCAAAGATCTCATATATAATAATATAATAAATACATATATATATTTATACAATTAAACATAACCAAAGTATAATTTATTAAGAGCGCCGTGTTTTAAATAGGCGGATAAATTATATTTATTCAATGGAAATACGGCGGCGGTAGATCGCACCACTGTAGCATGGTTGTGTGTTGTGCTGTGAAATGTGTTAAAAAAATGAAATAATTCTGTGAAAATGAAATGAGTGGTCTTTGAGCACACACAAAAAACCAGTAGCGAACATATATGACAGTTAAAAATGACAAGTTATAATTTTCTTGCGTCTTTTAAATTTATTTCGTTTTTTTTTTTTTTTTTTAAAGAAAACCAGTGCATAACACCGTAGCATTCTTAAGTAAATATAGATTATACAATATATACACGAAGATAAGTTACAGAAAAAACAAAACAAAAAAAATTTAAAAAAAAATTTAAGATAAATATGTGAGAAGTAGTAAAAGTCATTGAATAGAGGCCATTACCAACAAAATCCAACGTAGAACAGAAAATTTGTTATTGTTGTCTTTTTTATCTCACAGGCGGAATCTTTCTTTCTTTCTTCGTTCCATAAAGACAACGTGTACGCAACATATATGGACTATATGGTACATGGGTACGTGCATACTTCATTTCAGATCTAAAATATTTAACGATTAAAATCACTCCTTACCTTAAAAGATAATACAACAAAAATGAAACGAGTGAAAAATAACGTTAAATTTAAGCTTAGGTGAAATTTGAGATACCCTTCAGATATAAAAAAAAAATTAAATTAAAAAAATTAAAAAGGATTAAAAAAAATTAATAAATATATATATTTTTTATATATCAAATTAAACAAATTAATAATTTAAATTAAGAAATTAATGCTTAAAACAAGCGTAATATTACAATATGGCGGAACTGACCATCTTTACAGCAGATCGAGGGACATGGTTATATCTTCTGCTATTGTAATGAAAATCAAGCACTTTTGTACACAGTATGAACGTCTTTGTAAGTTTTGCTATTGAAGAGTTCTACTAAACAAAAATGGGTAAATCTTTATATGGACCCCATGTCAGTATAAGAATGATAAATGTTTTGATAACGTTAATATACCATCCATTCTTAATGGGTGTGGTTTAAATGTCGGTCACAAAGTGACTTTAGAAGGAGACATTAAAAAAGACGGGCATGAAAAGAACAGAAAAAAGAGGTTAAGTAAATATATTCATTCATCAGAGATGACCATCACATTGACTGAATATTTGCTGGTTTCCTCTTTTTTTCACTTTACTTTGCTTTACTTTACTTTGTCTACACCTGATCGTAAGGATCTCTTTTTGTGATAATACATCAAGCCCGAAGAATGGCTTTTAAAAAACAGAAGAAAAAAGAAAAGAGTTATAAGGTGGTCTTATAATACATTTCTGTTTAGTTTACTTTAGATTTATTATAAAACTAAATTAATGATCTACAATTAATTATGTCATGTGAGATATACTGCACAAGTGTATTCTTAATTATACAACCGACTTGTAGGTTATACTTGCCTACCCTTTTTCCAGTAAACAACGCAGCCTGTGTGACATGATGAGTGAGAATGGCGGTCTTATCACATGAAGACACAAAAGGATTATCCTTCTCTTTTTGATTGATATTTTTTTTTTTTTTGAAATATTTTCTGTTATCTTTACTTGATTTTCCAAGAAGCTCTTTCACAAAAGAACCTTTCCGTGTATATTTGATAAGAACTTCTTGTACATTTAATATTGCTACAATAAAAATTGGTTACAAATAAGTGGGATTTAAATAAAAATGTATTAGAGAGAAATTTTATTTTTATGCCGTTCACATAAGATGGTGGGAATAACTAAGTTTGCTATTTTGTTTGGAACACGCAGAAGGAAGCAAATCAAAATCAAAAGATGAGTCGATCTAGAAAAGAGTGTCTGGGTTGTTGGCATTCTCACGGGTGTATATTTTGAGATATTGAGCAAAAATTTTGTACAGGCACTTAGTTTTTGCACGCAGATCAGGCAAAATGGGTCAACACCCATCATTGACAAAAATCTATTTTTCTACCACAAAAATTAAGCTTCTGAAAATTCTCACATACGTAAAATTTATCCATCCATCATTATGCCAAAAATAGGAGTGGTCGGTTAACAGACACGCCCACAATCGATAAATATATATATATATCTGCTATAAAAATTCATCCAGGAACTTGAAATTTGGTGCTCATATCTATGGCTTTCCCATCCATCTATGTGTCAAAAGTAAGTGCAGTAGAAAAACAGACAAAAACCGTACTTCACATAAAGTGAGACTTGTAAGCTGATACGATATAAGAGAGTGTAATATTTATATCTACCACGCCCACCATTGTAGATGTGGATGGTATTTAAGATTTGGCGAAAGCCAAATTTAGTTTTCTTACTTGTTTTAGAATGAACAAAAAAGTGGGCGTAAGAGGTATTTGCTTAAGACTTTTAATTCTGTACGTATAACGTAAGATTCTGAGTCAAAGTTGTTTGTACATTATGGGAGTGCTTGTTCGAGCTTCAGCCTCCTAATTGTGAATCACAACGATGAAAGGATTAATTATAAATAGGTTTATGCAATTTGAACTTGATAGCTAGCAGTGTAATTAATTATAAATAATTATACGTTTAGCCAACTTTTACAACAAATAGATACACGGACGGACAGGACTATAACGAATCAAATTTTAATGCTTATTCAAGACTACATATCTCAATATATACACTTTTAAAACTTTCTAAATCTTTTATATTTTTTGTCACATGCGAATGATGCGACAATCCGAACCACGATTTCTTTCAATACGCAAATCAAACCTATTCGCTCCTTAGAAGGTTAAATGTTAAGAATACTTTAAAATAAGCGCGTGTGTGTGAGAATTTGTTGTTTAACTCATTTAGATTTAACAATTAAGTAATACTTGCATACAACACATTTCTACGAATTAATGCAATTATAACAACAGTTATTCCAAAAACAAACAAACAAAAAAATAAATGCTTGGATGAATTTTTTAATTGTTTAAAAAAATTTATGTATGTAAGTTTGTAAAAAGGCTTAACAAGATTCTTTATTTTCACCGCAAATACACACACACACATACACACCCAAAACAATTATATTAAAAGGAAAACGATAACTAACTTATATACCTCTACAATAGGATCATAAAGGCATAAATGTAAAAAAAACAAGAAAAATTATTTAATAAACCTTGTCTGACCGGGCACACTCATAAACGTAATAAATGTGAATGAGAAGGGAACAAAAAAATGTTGAAAAAATTAAATAAAATAAACAAATGAATGAATGAATGAGTTAAAATACATAAGCACCGAAATTTTGTATACAAATAAACATATAAATATATATGTATGTGGTATATATAGTATATTTATATGCTACATGTACCGCCGGGTACACATGTAATGCTTAATTGCCAAAAATGTTGACAAAATGTTTAAGAGTTTGTTAACACGACAAACAAACAAAGATACAAAAAAAAAATCATCAACAATAACAATAACAACAACAACAACAACAATAGAGAAATTCAACAAAAACCGACATTAACAACAAACATCAAACAACAACGGCAGCAACAACAATGAACAAAACAGCGTATATAAGGTATGAACAATGAAAGACATACAATAATAATAATAACAATAACAATAATAATAACAATAACAATAGCAATAACATGAGTAGTATGACAAATAATTTCATTGTTTCCGGTGATAAATTTAGCGTGGCCATCCAAAATTTAACCATTTAACCATTTTCCACCCAACCAAAGCGAATGCAAGCAAGCGAATCTACCTTTATTTTAAAACATAAAAATTTGATAGAATTCATGTTTGTTTTAATGCGGACTATATAAGATTCAAAGGTGTATTAAGGTGTCACTTCATTTGCAACAGCCATAAGGAGGCGTCAGAAACTGTACAAAGTATTAATATTTTTAATCAGCATTAAAAACTAAGTTGTGTCCATAGGTTGGTGTGATTGTTTTTCTGATTATTATTGAAATTTATTAAAATCGATCGAGAGACGCTTTCATAATTGATAATTTATCTGCCACAAAAATAGAGCCTTTGCATATATATTTATAATTGTCCCATCCATCAAAAACCCTGAAATGGGCGTGGTCGAATCTTATATTCGTCCACAATTTACTTAGCGCAAAATTCAACTTGCCAGCTGATATATAAAACATGAACTACTTAGGGGCATAGTTATACACTTGCCCTTTATATATGTAAATATGGTGGTTATATAAGATTTTTTAAAGCTAAAATTAGTTTTCCTTCCTAGTTTAAGATTAATGAGTTTGTATCTTAGAGTAGAATGCCAAAATAGCAAGTGGGTAGACATATAAATGTAGACTTTTTACTGCTTTTCTAATTGTTTCGAATTTAAGAAAAATAAAAAATGTACTCTGTAGACTTAATCACTGTTCGATCTCTGGGTTTGAATATGTTTTTATATTATGTCCCATTGTGCTTTAACATTTCGTTCGTAAAAGAATTATGTAACAAAATAATATGTTGGGACAACGTCAACACCTTATTGTTGGGCAACCAATCAAACGTTCATAAATTGTATGAGAAACAAAGACACACACACACGCACGCACACAAATACAACCGCATTAAGAAATTCACTAAATGTCAGAGCATTTGTGTGCCTTTATAACTGATTTAAATAAACGCCAGTTCATGAGTAACAACAATAACAATAACAAAAACAACATCAGCATACTGCGATCAGAAGACATAAACTAAACCTTTGGCTTTTGTAATGTTATGGCAATAACAACAATAATAATAACAACAACAAAAACAACATCATACATATCTCTGATCATACACAGAAATAAATCAATTCAGAATTAACCTGACTTATGGTTAAGTCATATGCTTAGCGGGATATCGATTGGTTGCAGGCGTTGTTTTTACCTTTTCAAAAAAATCAAACAAAAAATTTTGTTGTGCGTGGTGTAGCTTTTAACGTCACTCTTGTTCTCTACCTCTACACACTGATTATTTCCGATTATATATATATATATGTATGTACATATATAAGTGTAAATCTAAGAGAGGCAATATGGATGGCTTGGGTTAAGTACGAAAGTCTAAGGTGCGCGCGCGCAACATTAGCTTATGAACCTCATCAAGTGCATGCAAATCGCAAGCTGAGATCGCCATTATAACCACAAGCATAACCTCTAACAATTTATAGTTTCTCATATATATATATCTATATATTCAAATGGGATTTTGTTTTTTGTTTTTTGTTTTTTGTTTTTTTCCTGAACATAAGAAGGGGGTCCATCGTCTATTTACCATTTAGCATCTTTTTGAGAGATGACTACACAGCCAGTACTTCTGTCATTTATTTAGTAAAACCACTACTGCTTGCTGGTTTCTTACTTACTGTTGTCATTGTTATTGTTGTTGTCTACCATACATGACAATTTCTATTGATTAAAAAATTTTAATTGTACTTTAACATTATATGTAATATGTTATGCATATTATTTTTTTTTTTTTTGATAAACGTTAATAAACATGATGTTGGAACTTAAGCAATTCTTGGAAAGTAGAATTCGCGGTTAGTATGTGGATTTTATTCCCAGTGGTTATTCATTCAGTTCCTCACCTAATGTTATCTCTAAATATATAATTTTTGTGGCCCTAAAAGATATTTATTGATTATTAACGGGGGCAGGCCCATTTAAATAAGACACTCTCTCTACAAACTATAATTTTTGTGTACAAAATCCCTAATAAATATCACGATTGCAACATGAATCTATGGCGCCAGGTTTAGATGTTTAAAAACAATATTTTACTCTTGAATTACCCTGACAATGATAGACTTTGTATACTTCCCCATCAAAGTATAAAAATATCTCCAAACATTAGATAAATGTGGATCAATCACAAAATGTCTCCAGAGTTTACATAATTTATGAGTTATATTTAAATGCTGCATAAAACATAAGATTTTCAAGATCAAATTCAATCAATTTCAAACAAGATAAATTCATCAATATTAGAGACTCAGTATTATGTAAGACTTGATGATTCTTTTAAAAGAATTAAAGGAAAAACTGTATAATTGGATTAAGAGTTTCTTTTAAAAACAATCACTTGTGACATTTTCTTCACAGTTCTTGAGTAGCGCTAAATAAATTTCTCAAATGTCTCACATTTTTACAGAGACACTCGTGTTACAATTCATCTTTAAATATATTCATGTTACAAGGAACAAATTACATATTTTCAAGAAAACTATAGTAAATCTTTTTATGTAATTGGACAGCTAATCTGCTTATTTATCTTACACATAAAGTAGGAAGTTTATTAAGTTTATTATAGCTTCTGTGTCATTTAGAAGATGTTAGAGCTTCTACAAAGTTGATAATAAGTATACTTTCTAATAGCATCGGAATCAATCTCTAGTAAAACCATAACTTCTATCAAGTTCAAATGAGCGACTTGCCTTAGATGATTCAGATTTTCATGCTAATTAAGATTATAATCTTTGATGTTTTCTTTCGGTGGACTACTTAAGATTTAGACAAGTTTAAGGGTTTAAGAAAAGCTACAAAATTCAAATGTTAAGGTTAATAATACTTAATTTACATATTCTTCACAATTTAGTTAATTACATTTATATGGTCACAAAAGACGTCTCCACACTGTTGTTCATTTTTATGTTAGCCATTATTATTGCAACAAAACCAAAATGTTACCACTTTTTAAGGAAAACATATTACTTCAGTTTATATAATATAAATCATTTTCTTTTTCTCCACAACATGTCCAACCACTCTGGCTGGCGTGGCTGCCTTTCAAAAGCTCTGTTTAATACAGCACAACTAACACGAATACAAATACATTGTGGCAAAAGGATTGAAATACGTAAGTGCAGTTGGAGTGTAATTTATAGCACTTTGTCGAAAATTGCAATCCTTGCAATCTATTTGTGTTTGTTCGTTCAGCTAATGCAGTCGTTGTGTAGATGAGAAGACAACACCCATTTCATTTCACAAATTCAATTCCTTTACAAATAGAAATCCTTCTCACAGCTAATGCGGATAATGATGAGTAAAACATAGAATAGTTTGTAATGCTGTACAGCAGTTGGTGCGGTTGTTGTACTTGATGTTGTCTTTTGTCGAGTTCCTTTAAGATATGTGGACATTTTTCAAAATGGCAAAAGATTTATTAATGTTGTAAACCAAGAACAGCAACTCAGAAGCAAATTGTTTTAATTGTATTGTATAAAGATTTAATGTATTGCGGATATCAAAATATTTATACAATCTTCTTTATTCTTCCCTCTTCACCTCTTCGCAATGCTTTAGATTTGTGCGAAATTTCTTGAAGGGCTGTTAGGTGTTAAGTTGAATTTTACATCATGATATTTTAAAGTTAGGGTTATTTAGTAAATTTTAGTCAGATACTAAGGTGGCGGAGTTGCCACATTGTTTCAGAATTTGAAGAGAACCTGAGACCCTTTCCATATTTTTACAAACCTTTCTATAGATTAACTTTTGCAGAATTATATAACATAGCCGTAACGCGTTCTCTACCGCATACCACAAGTCTTGTAGATTATAAAAAGGTTTAGATCTCCTTTCCCACCTTTTTATAAGCATTAGTAATTAATAATGAATGATCGCTCAGTTTCTAAGCAATAAGCTTCTATCTCCTCATAACGTCCATACGTTTATGTGACGTTGTTGTTTTTTTCTGAATAATTGAATATTGAGGTAAGAAACCTTAGAGTTTTAGTGACGAAAGTATGTTAATTTTATCATTCCTTTAGTAACCCCCAAGAATAAAAACTATCTTCTTATATAACATCAAGAAAAAGAGGGACAAATCCATAATTTTAAAGAATGTAAATTCCTCATAATGATTGAATTAGTAAAGAAAAATGAGCGGATAAAGCTGAGACTGATTATCATAACTTAAAACGAGCAGTCTCTGCCATCCAATCATTCATTCAATCACTTCTAATTCCACAAACTCATAAATCGTATCATGATGAAGAGAAGTCAAGATTTGGCTTTACTGAGGCATTCCTTTATAATTAACTTTATCAAAACCTTAAAAGTCACTTTAAATAACTTCAAATAAACGCATGAATACCTTTATATATATTTTAGTGTTTAAAATAACACTTTGCTCACTTTATTACAAATCACTCTACAACACATCATATGACAATGAATATGATTTCATTTCAAAATTCTTCGGCCGAAAAAGATAAAACCAAAGAATAGCGTAAAGATTTATTGAAATATTTAGAAATGTGACAGATGGGAAACTTTTTTGTCGTTCTTTAAACTGAAATTGATTGTAACCATTCAAAAGAAGTTATGTATAATGTATCATAACAAATATGTGATTCTCAAAGCCATTACATTCCAACTAATTCGAGGCAAGATTTCCAAAAAAATTTTGTAGTTAAAAATTGTTAAAAAAAACAACAGTCGCGTATCGTTTATAAGGTCGCAAGATGTTCTGAATGATGAGTTAGTTGTTCGCCTGGGGATTATGTTTAGGTGTGGTATTTACATCTTGCAGATAGCCTTCGAAGAATAGAGAAGTAAGACCGAAAGCTGTGTTCTATCCACTCTTGTAATTATTATAAAATACTTTCTAAAATTGCATTATTGCTTGCAAGGTATGCATATATATCCACTCATACTTAGTGATAATTTAAAAAATCTTCTTCAATGTTACATATGATAAGATATTGTATTTATTTCTAATACTTTTCCAGGGGGTTGGTTATAGCAACACACACACATATACACATATGTATACATAAGATGTTTGTAAGGCCAATGCTATTATGTTAACTTTCGAAAAGAATGTTGTGAATAAGTGTAAACTTGTGTTAGAACTCGATACTTATGTAACTATTATGTCAATAACATCTAAAGTGAACAAGTGTTTATTATAATACACGCATACACACATATATATATAACTAATAACAAATAGATAAATATTGTATTTGAACTTTTCCTTTATATTGAAACAAATTTTCTAAAGTACACAAGTAACAAGTTAAATAAAATAAAAAAACTAAATTTAGAGTTTAGGTTAAACCTTCAATACCCTATACATCTATATATAAATTATAGGTTTGGCCGGTTCGCTTCTCTAATATTATACAATATTTATCAGCTTTAAAGTCGTGTTAATATGTTTTTATGTAAATTGAAGATGTTATTCGATCACGCCCATTTTTTACTTCTGCAAGATTGCCAATAACAAGCAGACGCACGGACATACGCATACATAGATATAAGGACATGCGGACATAGGGACATATGGACATAGACGGATGTAGGGACATATGGACTTACGGATATATGGACATATGGTCTTAGAAACTTAAGGAATCATAGATGATAATTTCTAGATCGACTCAACTTTTTGATAGTGATACTTTGCAGGGTCTCTAGTGACTTTTTGGAAATTGGGTGGAATTCGAACGACAAACTCCCCTTTTATATGGTGGGTATAAAAACGAAAATCACACCAAGAAAGGTAAAATGTGAAGTCAATCTAAAAGACTTTCCAAAATGAGGCAACTTTTGAAACTTACGCGCATAATATGCCATAATAAACGCCTCATTTTAAGCACTACCCGAAAATATTTATAGTAAAATATAAAACTATTAAAAACTTCACCAAGAATTAAAAATTCTAGCTCATGACTTCATCACGCTCAAGGTTTCATGTTAACCTCGGAATCCTCTTTAGTATAATATTTTCAATTAAATGACATTTTAGCCAGAAATAAAGAATACATTTTCTAGAAATGACAATATGTTTTAATACCACCAAAATTAGAGTATAGAGTATTAAAAAGTTGTATCAAATGCTTTTATTTGTTCAACAGTGTAATAACAACACACCTAGATTTGTACAAAAATAGGAATAAGGTTCCATTCTGGCCGTTTCTCTACAAAGTCCTTACTACTTTATTTATGTTTATAAATTATATATATATAAGGTATACTTGCCTACATGCATAAAAGCTTAAATTGTAATTGTAATAGTGTTTAATGGTTGTTGTCATAGTCGTTAGACTTGTTATATTTATTGTTATTATTGTTGTTGTTTTCATTAGCTGTACATGCTAATAAAATGTCCTTTTTGGTGTACTTATACATTCTTTATTACACTGCTTATGAATATATATATATATATATATATATTCGGTTCTATACGTTCATACATATATAACCGAAAAATGTTTGTTGCAAAAAGAATTTTAAAAGATAATGGAAAGAAATTTTTTTACTAGTTTCTGCAACAAAAGGTTACCTGTAAATGTACTTGTCGTGATGTGTTTATTCACACAGAACCAGGGCGAGTTATACGAAAATGGTATCGAGAGACGGGAGGAGAAGTAAAAATTGCATAACAAGTGTGTACGTTGCATGGTATCCTTTACTAATGGACACTAATCTAACACCAACTATAATAACAACAACAATAACATTTTAGTTACATTTGTGCATTAAAGCAAATATACGTAGCGTAAAAGGCTGCCCCACTCAGGCCAAAAGGATCGCGCAGCAAAACATATGTTAAATCATCATTTAACACAAACGTCTAAC
Source organism: Crataerina pallida (assembly GCA_949710015.1). Lineage (NCBI taxonomy): Eukaryota > Metazoa > Arthropoda > Insecta > Diptera > Hippoboscidae > Crataerina > Crataerina pallida. The sequence continues at coordinate 21,519,875 of OX453292.1, read as the reverse complement.
ATGCATTTTAAAAATGGGCTGAACATGCTTTCGACATTTATCCAACATCCTTCTATAACATATGTACAATGTAATGAACATACATACATACACACATATGTATATTTATACGTGATGTATATGTAAAAAGTATAAAAAAAACTTTAAAAAAGAAAAAGCAGAGAGATAGAGAGAGAGAGAAAACGTTACAAGAAACTTTGTTGTCTATGGCGTTAAATGGCACTTTCTTTAGTTTTCTATAGTTACAGAGTCATACGTGGAGGACTTGTTTATGGTATATTTGTAGATATAAGAAAAAAGGATTCTTATCTTTAAACAAACATCTAAGTATTTAAGGTATGTATGGCATGCTCTATGCTTCAGTTGCGTTCAACAACTATTTTAAAAGCAAGTAAACATTAATTCTTATACACTCTTCATACACTTCTTCTAAATTGGAGGCGTGGCAGGTCCTTAAATATATTTTCCAATAAGTATGTGCCAACCTTACCTTTTGCTATAAATAATAAATTTTTCATATATTGTGATCACACCTATTTTTTGGCAAATCCGTAAATCCTTTACTTATATTATAATTTTATATATATTAATTATTAATTATTGAGATTGATGGATAACGTTTTATCAATTGTGGGCGTGACACTTGACTAAATTTTGCTTAAGTTATCAGGAGGGATCTTCCTTAGCATATATGTTAAGATCCAAGACAGACATACGGGCGTAATTATAGAGATAGATGTAGAAAAGCATACTTATTAAAGATATCCTTATAAAAGGACAGACAGACATAATTAAATGAATTCAAAATTTGAAATAATTTATAAATATAAACTTAGACTGTCAAAACATTTGCCGAGTTTGTAGAGAAAGTCTTCGTTATTACGATGGAGAGCATGCTTATCATAGATATACTCTAAGATGGACAGACAGACAGACATAATTAAATTAATTCAGAATTCACACACATACTTACAGACAGACATATAATTTATGAGATTCAGAATTCATACATATACTCAGACATAATTAAATCAATTCCAAACTTGATGCTTAATGCTAATGATGCAGAATAAAAATATGTAGATGTTTTAATCCCATTCTTCGGTATGACAAACGTTTTAACAAAGTTTATGTATTACCCGGCTCCACATGATAGCTATTATAATAAAAATACATATGAATACAAAACAATGTTATGCATTAATTTTATAGTTCAATTTGTTCACACATATCAATCACTGTTATAATACAATTGGTCGACACATCAACAATTTGTCATTTCTTCTATATAAATATCCAGCATCAAATGATCCTTATCTGTATGAAACACTACTTATAATATCATGTAAGAGTTTAGTTACACATTGTATTGTACAATATTTACTGAAAATCTTCTAAAAATTTGTTTTAGACTAAAGTGTCAATTTACACTTTGACGAGTGTAAGTGGTTGCATGACACTTATATAATAAAAATGATGTTTTAGTGTAAAAATAACATAAACAGTTGGCGGCTACTTTTCAGCATTGACGTTGGATATGGATGTTGGACTTTTGGGGTAATAAAAATTTAGAAAAAATAAAATTTTTCATTTTACTTAAAATGAAATAATTTATAAATGTCAATGTAAAGCATTAGATGAATTGATTCAGTCATAAAAAAGTGAAAAGTGAAAATGTTATGGGTTAATGGAATATATGGAAGAGATATCTAAAAATACTTCGGTCGAATCCACATTTGTTTCACCTTATTATTAAGCTAATTAACCTTAATCTTCACCAAATATTGTCAGAAAATATTAAGAATTGTGATTTTTTGCTACATAAAGATTTGTTTAAAATAAAAGTGTTATATGAGGAGAAGTTGTCAAAATGATCCAATTCGAAATATTTTCAATAGGTATACTCTTTGGTACAATTTATATGCTTTTATCAAATTTCATTAAAACATTTCAAAATTTAGTTTAGTAGCTTAGGCATTAATTTACAAGGATATACGGATGGACATAGATAGACATAATTAAATTGATTCAGGTTTTAATTTTGTTGTATTACAAATATTTGCATAAACTTAATACCAGAAGTATTTAGAGTAAAAAACACACATCAGTGGTAGTTAAGGAGATTCAATCACATTGGGTATGAGTGAAGCTTAGACGTATTTTTTTAATGAAGGTAAATATCAGAGACGTATCATCCATCAATGGCAATCTATGGAGATAGCTTACATACACCCTTCAGTGATGGATCTTAATGGTTTCAAGAAAACAATGCAGATTTTTGGAATACTTTACCCCTTGCCTGATACTTTTCCTATAGTGAAAGCATTTCGCTAGAGAACTTATTTAGCAATTTTTTTTTACCAAAATTTCTTTTTCATCTACTCCAAATATATTCTCATTTTATTTAGAATTTTAAAGTAAACCGCATCAATTGCCTGGAAATGTTTGTTAGGCTTCCACCATATAAATGTTAACCAGAATATTCTAGCCAGTGGTTGTTTACATTTTTATTGTTTCACAGAGAGCTGCTTCCATTTGGTAGTGCTGGTAATGTTTGTTGCACAATGCAGCATGTACCATAAACGAATTGAGTTGAGAGTTGAGGTAAAAGCTGAGTAGCTGCATGGTGCAACGTTTTCATGGTTGGTCTTGACGTGGGTTAATGCAAATGGCTGACTTTGTTGTTATTATTATGGCCCCAAAATACTGAATAAAAAAGGCAAAAACAATTAAAATAATAACAACAACAGCAGCAATAGCAACAGCAAACCGTAACGGCAAATGAAAGTTGCAGTGGATGCGTAACATGACAACAAAATGGCCATAACAACAAACCTCTATAATTTACCATATTTTATGACCGCGCTGTGGCAATAAAATCGCCAACAACAGCCATAATTCATGTGGCGAGCAATATATGGGGCCATACGATGCCCCAACCAGCCCAAGCCAACCGAATGGTGATTGAAGCTAACTAACAGCAAGTACAGGATACCATGTATATACACAAACAACAAACGCCAAGCTTCACATACACTCATACACACGTGCTTGCATTCTAGCGCTATGCAAATATAGAGAAATTGTTATACATCACACACATACAGACACATACACTATAGAAATATTATTACTACGATGAATTGTTACTGCTGTTAATATTGTTCATTGTGCCAAATGCAATTTTTTTTGTTTTTGTTTTTTTTTTTTTGTAGTGGGGGTAATTTGTTATTGCGCTAGGTCATGAATTCATTCCAACAATTTCATATAAATACATGACATGTACACATAATGCGGTATTTAAACATGCAGAATGCAGTGGGTTTCGATTTGTTTTTTTCGTTAATTGAAATTTTGAAGAGAAAAGAAAAAAAAAACAAACTGAAGGAAATAATTTTTGTTCTGACATTTAGCACTATTAATGTGGTATGAGAATGACATAATTTTTATATAAAAAATATGGTATATGAAGGGACCCTTAAATTATATAAAAAAATTTATTTATAAAAAGACGTGTCTAATAGAAAATAGTGTATATTTAAGGGAATGTTTGTCAAATTGACCTAAGGACGAAACGATCCTTCATTATTTAAACAATTTTTTATAAGAAAAAAGGCGTGTCTTATGTAAAATATTGTATAATAAATATTTTTGCTAAATGTCCGTACGTCCATTTTTTATTTTCTTTCCAAAATTAAACAAAAAGTAATAGACAGTCTGTTACTTTTTTATTATATTCAAAAGAGACTATTTTAATTACAATATGTAATATATAGTAACTTTAAATTACAATATGTACCCACAAAGCTTATTCAGAGTTACCTGTCTCAGCAATATATTTGATATTCAATTAAGTAATCTACATATAAAGAATAAAATTATGATATTTTACATGTTCATGTAAGTGATATATACAATTTAAACTGCTATACTAATTTATAATATTTCTATATTATGTGACAGAATTATTTTAATAAGTACAAGATTTAAGAAGGACGTACAGACAAAAGATTTTTATTCATTTAAATAAGAACACGAATTCATTTGAAAAACTATATATAAAATGAAATTAATGTATATTGACAAAATATTTACTAAAATTTATTAATCTATATACATACATTTATAAGGTAAGGATTCCTGGGATATGAAAAAAAAATTTTAAAAGAAATAATTTTTTTTCTGTTTTTTTTATTTTGATTAGAGACAGAGAGAACTCTTAACAGAGCTTATAAGATTAATTGAATTGAATAGCAATGAATAAAAACTTCTGTTTGCTTCACTTGGCGTCGGTTTTTATCATCATCAAGGTGTTGTTAAAAGTGTTGCTTGGTTAGTTGAGGACAAAAGTCATTTGAATAAGAATCAAGGTAGCAACGAAAATCATTCACAAAAAATTTCTTAAAGCATAACTTAACTTAACTGAAAAGTCGTGGTTGTTTTAATAGTTTTTGTTATTTTCCTTTTTCTGTATATTTGTAGGATTGCGCGTGTGCACACGTTATGCCCGAAACAACAACGAAATGAGCTCAATTAAGGTTTATATTGTTTTTCTTCTCTAATGTGTACGTGTATATGTGCGTGTATTGTGTGTGTGACTGAATGCTGTTGTTTTTAAATACAAAACATCTTATACAACTCATCCATAAGCTAGCTTATCGTTACCCTCTGATTGAGCATCTTTGTTGTCATCTTGTGAAAATGTTGTTTTCTCTCGCATAGGAATTAAAATATTGTGCAATCATTGCCGATGAGCTTGTTCAGGTATAGCCAGGGCAGGGCAGGACACCAATTGCTATTTAAATTTCATCCTATAGCAAAAAAGATTTATCTACATCCGGAATAAAATAGCTTCTGTAATAGCCAAAGGGGGCTTAATATGTATTTATATGCATACATCGCATACAAATTTACTCGTATCGAGTAGATTAAGGAAAAAAATAAAGAACAAAACAAGTTTTAACAACTAATCAAAATAAATTATATTAGGTTTAGGTCAAATGTTGAATACCCTGCAATTGTGCGTATGTGTGTGTGTGTGGTATGGGTATAATCAAAATAAAAAGGATAAAGGCAAAATATATGATTTCAATAAACTATCTAGGCCATAAATAGGTTTTTTTTTCATTAGGGGCGTGGTTGTAATACCACCTATTTATATCACAATTTTATTACATTTTACCACAATTCTCCTTTATTTGGAGAAAAAGACAATAGAGAATGTTTTTTTTGTAAATTATGGGCGTGTTCCGCCCACTTTTATCATATGGATAGGATTGGATTATTACTATCTTACCAAATTTCAATTTTGTATCTTTACTTTTACTTTTATCAACGAGTTGTTGGCGTGACACTTGACTGACTTTAACTATGTTAAAAGCAAACCTGTTTCTAAGAATTTCAGTTCAATGGCTCCTTTGTAGAGATTGAGGGAATGGCAACAACAAAAGGACCTACTGACGGGCATGATAAGATTGTTTAAGATTTTGTTGATAATCAAGAATATTTATATTTGAGTTCCATTTCTTATATGTTTAAGGGAAAGGAATAAAAAACTTAGTATACTCTTCATTCTAAACGGGGAAGGTAAGAGAACGCGTTTTTGAAATGTTTGCCTTCTAAGTGTGTTAATTTGATAAATGAGAAAGATCCTCACTGTGGTCGAATTCATTGCTTGCAATATTCTAATTTAAATGCAACCTCCTTGAAGGCCTTTCGTTTGGGTTTCGAATCACAGCGAATCCACTAAAATTTTGCACTTCTGATCTGAGCATTTTGAAAAGAAAAGAAAGAAAGAAAGAGGTTTTTTTTGTTAAGTTTACATTAAGGTTAAGTTCATAATGTTTTTTCTTCTTCTTCCTTTTCATTGCGGTGTTGGTGGTGCTTAGCTGTTTAATCTTTGTATTTTTTTCTTTTAAAGCTTTGAATGAACTTTAGTTTTAACTTGATCAACTCAACGCATACGAATATATAATGAATTAAACAAATGGACGCCATTATGGAAATGATCCTACATACAATGCTCATGCTCTTGACAAGCATGAGCAATAAGAATAAAACTGGTGTTGATGTTGTTTCGGTTCAGTTTCATGTTAATTTTATGGAAAGGAGGAAATCGTGGTCAAGTAAATAAAAGTGCGTGTTTGTAAACGTGACTTGGACAAAGACGTTTTTATTTTATTTTGTTTTATTTATTTTTATTTTTTATTACAATAATTTTTTTTTTAAGGAATAAAGGCCAATTTACTCAAAGATTTATTAGACGGTAGAGTTTATGGTATTTAGTTAAAAAAAATATTTAAATATACTCTAAGCATGAAGGTAATGAAAATGTATGAAATTCTATAAAAGACACGCCCACAATTACAAATTTATTAATTAAATTAAATAATAATAATTAATGATTAATTAAATTATACAATAAATAAAATATTAGAAAAAAATATAAAATAAATTTTATAATTGAAAAATAAAATAAAATTAAAAATAAAACATAACCAATATTAATTAATATTAATTATTTTTAATTTTTACTTTTTTTATCTGTTTAGAAAATGTAAAAAATTAATAATAATAAATCAATATTTAAATAATACATATAAATTATACCATAAATAAAAATTAAATAAAAAATATAAAATAAAAATAAAAAATTAATATTAATTAATTTTTAATTTTTAAATAAAATATAATAATTTTTATTAAATAATTAATTTTTAATTTTTAAATAAAAAATTAATATTAATTAATATTAATTAATTAGAAAATTAATATTAATTAATTTTTAATTTTTAGTTTTTTTATCTGTTTAGAAAATGTGAAGAATTAATTTGCCACATTTTTTAATTCAATTATCACTTCAGCCATATAGTCCGACGGAAGTAAACTTTCCATAGAATCATTGTTGTCATTTAACTATTTTAAGTTAATTTATCAATTAGGTGGGAGTGTCCAAGGTTTCACTGGTGATAAATCTCATTTTTTTGCTTTTTCAGTTCTTTCAATTAACATTTGTTTTCATTACGGCAATTTTTCTTCCCCTACACGTACAATAGGTGAATACGGAAAAATGCCAACAAAAAAATGCAACCAACATAAAACATAATTATATCATATCAACATGTATGCATATATGTGAATGAAAAATGAAATGTATTAAACAAATGTATGAGTTTTATGGCCATTAAGGGTATTATTAATTAACTCATAAGAGATTTGAGATTATCATAAAAAATAAGTGTTTAACATTTTTACAAAACCCGAGTTGTGTCTGTATGTGTATGTGGGCAAAAAGAACATCCTCAACTCATTTATATATACTAACATATCATTACGTACAATTCTGCTCAGACTCATATTATGCGATTTTTCTAATAGCAGTTTGCTAATTATTATGACTTTAATGAAATGGGAAAGAAATGTAAATTATGTTAAGTATGTTCGGGATGAGCACAAAGCAAAAAAACTTTTAACCCTCAGTCTATGGCTGTTAGTAAACATTGTTCTTTCTGACAAGTGGAATTTTAATTTTTTTTTCCTTTAATTACACGTAGTTATGTTAATAAAATCAACAAAGGAAAGAGAAAGCAAGAGTTAAAAATTGATTAAAAGTTTTATATACATTACTCACCATCATCTGGGTAGGGCGGGTATAAATCATTTTGTTAAAACGTTTGTAATGTCCAGAAGAAGGCATTTTACACCCCACCACAAAGTATATATATTTTGAATCAACATTGATCGATTGATCGATGCAGTTTATGTAGATCTGTCTATCTTCTTATTTGTCCGTATGTCCTTATTTACGTGCCATTAACTCTCCTGATAGGGAGCCATTTTCTGTCTATCTTTATTTTTCATTTGTCCGTGTGTTTATGTTTACATCTGTTCATTTATCTGTATGCATCTGTATCTGTTTACCATTCACGCTCCTGTGAAGAAGCCTATGCCTGCATATCTATTATTTAATTTGTCCGTCTGTCCGTGATTTTAAGCTAATTAGTGCCCCAGTCACAAAAATTATTATATAAATTTTAAATTTGGCAAAAAAGAGACAGCTTACAAAAACAAAAACTGAATAACGAAGCATTTTTTTGAAGTAAATTTTCTTTATTACTTATAAAGGACAGAACATGTAAGTCGATGATTATAAAATATTAATAAGTCATACATTATACTGATATGTTGCATCTCAAGCAGAGACTATCCTAGATTTCAGTTTAATACCTTAATATTTGTAACAGATTGCAAATCTTTAAGATTTGAGTTAAAAAAAAAGCCATAAAAGAATTGTACAGACATGTATGTTTGTTTGTTACATGTATATATGGTAAAAAGCCATCATGCTGTGGTATAAATATAATTTTATATTTATTTGCTCTAAAAATTTAAAACACAACCACACACAAAAGGAAATGTTTAGGGATGCTCTTTAACGCTACGGAAGTGTTTTTGTACAACACCAAACCAATTCAAAGCTCATTTCATTTAATTAAGCAGCAAGTACTTTACACATGTATTGAACTTATAGAAGAAATCATGAGTGTTTTTTTTTTTTCACGCATATTTAAAATTCTTACATCAAACAAAAACAATAAATATGTTGTTACACTTATTGCTCTCCTTCACTCAAGAAAATTTAGTATTAAGCACTTAATCTTATTGTTTTTTATATCCTCCACAACGAATGTGAGGTGTACTAAGTTTGTCATTGCGTTTGCAACACTCAGAAGAAGGCATCAGAGACCCTACCAGAAAAACCATTTTCCAGGTAAAACTCGACTTGCAAGCTGATAGAAAGCGTAGTCATAAACACCTGCTACACCCACCATTGTAGATGTGTAGAGTATATGAGGTTTGGCCTAAGCCAAATTTACTTTTTTTATTTGTTTTATTATTTTTATTTTGATTTGAAAAGCTTAAAATTATATTGCTTGGAACAGCAGCATTATTACATCAACGCGTACGTATGTACCGTATTACAAAAAGAGGAAAGAGAAGAAGAAGACGAAGAACAAAAGTGTCGGATAGGCGTCAATAGTTTTATGTATACTTAAGGCACCTGTGTGTTTGCCAACAATATGCTTGAAAAGTCTTTAAGTGAAAATAAGAAACCGCCTAAAATTGAAGAAAAACTCTGCGGGAAGTAATAAAAAGAAAACATTATTAATACAATACTTTATGCTTTGCTCAGTTATTGTTCCAATATGTACATAAAAATTATAAAAAAAAATCAACATTAGATAAAAGGAGAAGCCGCACTTGTTTCGGTCGTAACCAAAAACAAATACACACACACACACACACTGTCATAGTTGGTTTAGAAGAAAGTCAATGCTTGTGAATGCCGTGCACACATAATGTTGACGTTTTTTTTTTTTTTTGTAAATCTTTACTGAACCGTTGAATCTTATCTGTACAGAACAACTCATGATGTTCATTTGTTTAGAATTTATGTTTCGTTTTCTTTTTTTCAACTCTTGTTATAGACATTGTTATCACTCTTTGTAGCCGTCATTACATGCACGCAGAGTATGTTAAGTTGATGAAAGTGTTTGCACGCTAGGGACTTAAGACAGGTGCAATTGACTTGGACGTACTTTCTGAATTGATTTATCTTTATGTATAACCGCTTGAAGTTTACTTTTTTTGACATTTCAAAGGAATTTGTTGCCAATACTTGGACTTACAATATATTTTAAAAAGATTAGAACGTCACAAGGGTTAGGTCGTGTAAGGTATCAGTCAGTCGGTCTTGATGCAAATCACAATATTTATTTAATTGGTATAATGTACTGTAGACGTATTTGTCAAAAAGTTACCGTTATAATAGAAAACATTTTGTTAAGTTATCTTTATGTAGGTGCTTAGAAATTTATGGACATTTCTAGTATTTGAAAAAAGTTAAAACTAAGTTGATGCACATTAATTACAATTGGTACTTAAGATATTGAGACAATAAAAGTCGAATATTTATCTTAAATAGAAGTAAAATTTGTGATAAAAAAAAGAACGGTTTAATTGCGTTACATTTATTATGTCCTTCACCTGAAGTAATGGAAGATATACACATCGAAGTAGGTGTCACAGGTCTTCTTTCAAAAAATTTTATAAAATTCTTTCTAGTTTCTCTACGTAGATGACTCTTTGAATTGATTAAAGTCGGTTGAAAGCCACGCCCACAATCATTAAAAAAACTTTCTATTAGCTAGAAAAATTGTACTACGGCATTGAATTTGGATTATATTTATTGATGGGGTATAAGTGGGCATGACTCAAAAAAAACACTTTTTGTATTTCTTGTTGTTGTTGTTGTATTTGCTATCTATTTATTCATTAGTATTTTATGGATATTAAAGGGGATGGCCAAAATAATATGAACATCCAACATAGCCACGATATTTATTTATTAATAAAGTGTTGAGCCACTATTTGTTTTTAAAGCATGAAGTTAGTGTTTAATGTGTTCCTGCCGCGGAGGCTTAATTACACGGCATCTCAAGGCGAAGCTAAGATGGAGGGTAAAGATATGCGCTTCCCCGTCAGGTACCACATCTAGGCGCCATGTAAGAATATGGACTCCACTCCTTGTACATTTTATTTTATCGATCCCCTATAGATCCCTATTAATTATTATTATTATTATCATAAATATAGAGGAAAATTATATTTATGCCACTCCCATATTGCAACAAATTTTTACTTGCATTCTTAACTCAAAAACTGAAGCCTGTTGATCAATTGAAGCAACGAAACTTATGTGATGTTATGTTATGTCCTTATTGAAAAGCTTTTTGTAGGGAAAATTGAAAAATTGGATTTTTTCAAAATGTTCTACAAATATTATATTTAACTGTGCTTTCCTATAAAAACTCTCCATTTTTTTTTGGTTGTTTTTGTTTTATCAGTGATGCATTTCTTTTTCGTTTGGCTTTCAGTTCGAGTGGTGTTGTAGTGGACATATTACATAATACGTCAGTCGGTTTTTTTTAACAAGTATATCAAATACTAACATGGTGTAGACACAACATTAGTGTAGTATTAGTAGAATAGGATATAAAGAGAGAATAGGACATTTTGTGCATATGGCATGTGTTGCCATACGTTGATGTAGTTGACAATGTCAACAAAAACAACAACAACAATACCAATACAAACAACATAAGCACCAAACAATAAAACGTTGGTAGTAGTTATTTTGGTGCATTACACCAACAACTAACAAATTCATTTTTGCTGAACGAGCAAACATCTTGTTGAACTAGCTAACAAATGGCTTTTGGTTTTAACTTTCATCTCCTATTTTTTCGTTGTTTTTGTTTTTTTTCTCTTTTGGAATTGAGAACATAGCAACGCATAAACACACATGACTGTGACGTAGAGAGAGAGAGATGGGAAAAATTTTCAAATTCTGCAATTTTTTTCCTTTCTCAAGAGGAGGGAAAGAAACATTTTTTCTGTCAAGTCATTCTTTTCTTTTTTATACCTCTACCCCCACCTACCTACCTACCTTTACCCATCCCCCTTATATTCATGTGTAGTTTATGCGTAAGTAGTGTAGATTGTTTGTTTAATATACAGACAAACGAAGAACCAAACAAGCGAACGAACGAACGCCCGGAGGAACGGCAAAAAAAGTCTATTACGGGAAGGACATCTGTGTTCATAGATCTCAGTGTTGTTTCTGTGAAGATAAGATTTTAATTTGTTTCATCCATCCGTTATGTTTAGTATTTTGCCTAAAATCCCCTTAGTGCGTACACACCTACACACATACACTTACTTCCTGCCGTTTATATATTTCATTCCTATGCAGGGTTTGGTCGCATTTCATGTAACCATAGATTTTTTTCTCTTTTTCTCTTTTTCTTTTTTGTTGTTGTTGTTGTTGTTGTTGTACTCGTTCAAGTACAGCATACTCTGAAGATAAATAAGGCTTAGGTTGGCATTTTCATTACACAATGTATAACATATACCATACATGTGTCTGTATGTATGTACATGGTTGTATGTGTGTGTTTGTGTTGTTGGAACTTGTCTTGTCTGCACCTGTGTATTAGTTTGGTTTTGAAAGTTGACTAAAAATTAGGAATGAATAAAGGGATAAAACAACAACAACAACAAGAACAATACTTCAATGTTGTAAAATTAAGCTTCGACTAAAATATCCTTAAAAACATTCCGGTTGGATGATGAATGTGTATAAATTCATTTCATAGGTAATGTTTTCGATAAGAACTTCCTTATCAATATGGTTATATGGGGTGGATTCTAAAAATTATCCGAAATAGTTCGCTTTCAATAGATAATGTCGTTGTACTATATCGTTAAAGAGATAGAAGCAAGTTAAAAATGTTTTCCATTATATGTATAAAGTACAGACGATATATTGACTCCTGTTTATTTATTTATTTAATTATTTATTCATACTTTTACTTAGAATTAATTTTATTAATTGCAAACTAATACACATTTTATACAATATTATCAAATTATTTAAAAAAAAAAAAAGAAAAAATTCATGAACAATAACAACAAGAAGAACAAACACAACAAAATAGATGAGTCCATATAACTTCTAGTCAAAAAATTTACTTAAAAAAATACTCCCTTCTGCTTCCTTCAATACTTGTGCAAAGTTTGAAATCGATATCTTAGTTTTTGTGACCAGTAGAGTGATTATCACAGAACACACATCTATGGACAGACGGACAAACGGACAGATGAATAGATAGACTTTGCTACCTTGAATAAATATTCAATGAAGATTCAAAATTTATATACTTTATGGGATCTGCAACTCTTAATTTTGGGTGTTGATAAATCACCATATGAAACTGAATAAATTCTGATCATGACATAGAAAATCTAACATTAATTAAATATGTACAATAACCATTTAAATATATATATATGTGCATATATGTAATAAGTACAATTGGTTTGCCGATATTTTCAATCAAACTATTCTCTTCGACAACCACACATTGAAACTTAGTTATCGCTCTTGGTGATATTTTATCGCAAATGAAGTGAAGAATTTCTTGTTCTAAATTGATTGTTTGAATTTGAAGATAATATAGCGAAACACTTCATATTCTATTCCGTATATGTGTGTGTGAGCATGTGTGTGTTTACACATTGTTGTTGCGTTGTCGTTCAATAATACAAGTTTTGTGTGTTCATCACAGAAACTGATGCCTATGCTGACTTTACGATAGCACTTGTGACGCCTATCCTTCAGAATATCTTCTAGATCTTGAATCACTCTGCATGAATGTATGGATCTGTCCATTGTTGACATTCTAATTGTCGCAAAGTTTGTGTGAGATCAAGAATTTCGTAGAATTTTCGTATATTTCGTAGGATCTTTGATCCCTGTTTATAAACGGTTTAACTATTTTATCTTATGGAAAAAGGCATTTGTTGGCCGGCCAGCTGGCTGTCTCTTTGGCTGAATTGTTTGATTGTACATACATACATACATGAATAGTAAAGGCATTGGCAGTCAGTCAGTCCGTTAGTTAGTCAACTTTTAGTTGTGGTTATCACTATAGCGGTCTCTTCTTAAAGAGACTTGAGACTGTATTTGTTGTTGCGGAGCCTTTTAATTATGAAGGTTCCTTTTTTTATTTTTATTTTTTTTTTTAGTTTATTCAAACACACATCGTTTTATTTGCTCCAACTTTTACGTGTTATTATTGCCGCTGCTGTTGTTATTGTTGCTCATCAATAGGTAATGTTAAAGTTGTGACTCTTTCAAGTCTTGATAGTTAAAGAAAAGGTTTCGTGTATTTGAATGTGTATTTATTGGGTTGTTTTTTTTTTATTTTATTTTATGTTAACTTTTAAAGGGTTTCCCGAAAAATCTTTATTTTTTTATTTAAATAAACATAGCAACAATTGTGAAATTGATGAGTTCTCTTGCATTCGTTGACACATTTGTGTAGGATGCGGCTCGAGAAAGGTGTTCTTTTTGTTGATTTTTTGTTTGTTGGACTTTTGTTTTTAAACCGTGTGTGCATTGTTTATGCTTTTGTGTGTTTATAAATATCAAAAAACGCCTTTGGCTCTGGCGTTGGTTTAAAAAAAAAAAAAAACGTTCTCTGACTAATTATTTAAATATTTTTCTATATATTTTTTTAGGGTTTTATATCCTTTACTTCATTATGATGGTATACTAACTTGGTGTCTTTGTTTGCAACAAATTTATTAGCTTTAAAAGATTTAAAAATACAATATTTAAGTAAATAAAAAGTTTTTCTATAAGAACATAACAATTTTGATTATCAATGCGACAATACTTTAACGAAAATTTTATTAAATCTTTAGCGTCGTAAGGTCAGTCAAAAGAATCCTTTTTTATAACTTTAAAGTTCAGAAACAAATAATGGGTAAAAATAATTTAAAATGACTTCCGCGAATTTTAAGGAGGGTGCAATTTTCGGTTGTAATAAACATCCCATCAGTTGGGCTTAGCGTTTGTTAAAATGAATAAATTCAAATTAAGACTTTCATTAGTGAGACAACAAACTGGTTAAAATACCGAAAATATTGAAGTTGTTAAAGGTTCAGTTCAGAATGAAGCAAATCGATCCGATACTTACATATGTTGGGAATCTCTAAAAATATTTTGTGGTAAATTTTGAATAAAAATCTTAAGTTACATTTCTTAAAGATCAAATTAAATTAAGAACTAAAGCTTTTTTATCATATGAAGTGATGAAAATTGTATTTTGTTCTGTTATGTTTTTATTGAAAAACCCTACACTCTTAAGAGTAAGTTTAGACAAGAATGTTTTGTTGTACAAGGGACTCATTAAACCCATTTGGACTATAAATATAAATAATATGGTCCCAATGTTTTTATTGTTATTGTTATTGTCCAATTTTTGCCGATGATAATTATTATCATAATATTTGAGTTATTTAACTATTTCATATATTTATTTTTAAATTTTAATAAACAAAGATTTCCTATGTAAAAATATATATTTACTTCTTTTTCTTATTTTATTCATTTTGTTTTTCTATAATTTCATAAGATTTTTACAAATTTTAATAATAAACAATAGCTATATTATCAAGGCACGCCCTTAACTTTCTCACTTTAACACCATTACTATTAAAAACAAAACGAAAGTAAGAAAGAAAAAAAAGCCTTTACATAACATTTCATAACTTTGCAGGCAGACATAATAAAGCAAGCCACTCCCGAACAAGCCAATAAAGGTGGTTTCCTTAAAACATATACAGGTGAATGAAAAAAAAAAACTGAAACATCTTATAATAAAAAAAACTTTCCAGTCTGTCATGAAAAAAAAAATTTCCCCTTAAGTGAAACAAAAAAAATTGGTAAGTTCAAAAAAGTTCACCTTAGTGTTTAGGGTGAGAAAGAAGGAGATGAATACACAACTTGGTTTACTTATATGAAAAGTAACGAGTAACACAAACGTTAGCCTTTAGCAGCAGTAGAGCATAAGAAAGACACAGAGAGTGCTGCAGAGCTGTATAATAAAGCCGTAGCACCACCAAACGAGTGCTGGTAAATATCTACAATAAGAAATAACGAGTGTTTGGCTACATATAGTTATTTCTTTCATTTTTTTATTCATTCCCTTAGAGTAAAGGCAACAAATGGATAATATTGGGGAAAATAAATGAAACTATTCAAACGCCTACTCTTTAGTATCAATACTATCGTGTATTACTCTTCTTTTGTATATCAAAATATAGGCTGAAAATGTGATAGCTACTCTAAGCTTATGGATACATAACTTAACAGAAACAGGCAACTAGTTAGTTGGTGCTCGAATGTGAAATCGCGCACATCTCCACAAGTCATGTGTTGGTGTGCAAAAGCGCAAAAACAAGTTTCTCATGGAATTGTTGTCGTTGTCGTCGGCTCGGCGACATGGTTAACGAATTGTTAACCAACAGGATACCACAAAACTATTACCAAATTCGATTCTTCAATTCTAAAAGCACAATAACAACATCAATCTTACTAGATTGCTACGCATGAAGTACGAAGTACAATAATAACAACAATAACAATAGCAAATTAACAAAAAAAAAAAAAAAAAAGAAAAGAAAAATGGAAATTATAACGGAAGTGGTATCCGTTGAAGGCTTAGAGAAAACGTGACGATGAAGTACATTCAACAAAGCACTGATCAGTCAGTAAATAGTTAAACCAGCCGGCGGCTTAAAAATTAAAAATATTTACAATACAATACAATAGAATAAAACAAAGTTCTTCTTCTTTAAATTCTAAATTATATAATTGTGTGACAAAAAATAAATAAAAACATTGTTATTGTTTTAATTTTGTATAAAATTCTACCATCATAACCACATGTAATGTTTGTTAAAATTGTGATTTCTGCTCTTTATAAAAGAATTTCGTCATTGTTTTTTCTCCCTATCTTTTTATTAACAACTTACGTGTTGTAATAAAAAAAAAATATGTGCACTTATATTTAAAAAAAGTAAATTGTTAAATTTGTAATAAAAAAAAAAAAAAAAAAAAATAAAAAAAATATAAAAAAAAAAATAAAAAAAGAAACAAATCTCTGTGCAATATGTTAACTTTAATATCAATCCATAGTTCTGTAAAAAATTAAATACATTTATTTTTGTTCCATACTTGAGATAACAATACTGTGTAAACGAATTATGGCAAGTTATCAAATTGATTGTGGATATCCGACGGCAAATCAGGTAAGATGTAAACTTAAATAAATGAATGATTATGTAATGTAAGGGTACGTAAAATATATAATTCATTCTTATAAAAATAAAACTCAGATGCTTTTATTTAGAAAAATTATTGGAGAGATGAGTAACTTCAAGGGAAAATGTAAATTTTCTTTTAATGAAAACTTTTTCCTTTGAGACGGGGTTATACGGAAAGGGATCTTTAAAGTACCATTTTGTTACACTTTCTTCTTGGATTTAGTAAAGGCCTTTGCGCAACTTTTTTTTTATATAAAAACTGAAAATTGCGAATTTTTTTCATATAAAGACTTTTTGGTTAAGGAGGATGTTAAATAACTTTTGGTTCTAAATATAGATTCATCACCATTCGATTAGTAAAAATATTAGAACAAATTAAAATTAAGACATGTAGTAGATGGATGGATGAGTGGATAGAAAAAGGGAGGGACGGATAGATAAAAGAACAAATGGTTAGAAGGATAGACAATCAGGCAGATGGATGGACAAATGGACAGAAACAAATAGACCGATGGAGGAATAAATGGACTGATGGACAAAAGGATAGATGGATGGATTAAGGGCAGATGTATGAAGAAGCAAACAGATGGAGAAAGAAATGGACAGGTGGATGCACAAAGGGAGAGATGAATAAGCAAAGATGGACAGATGGTTAACCAAACGGAGAGACTGATGGACAAATGGAGATATTAACGAACAAATGTAAAGATAGATAAAAAAATGGACTGATGGATGAACAAACAGACAGATGGGGGAACATATGGACTGATGGAGGAATGAATGGACTGATGGTTGGAAAAGTGGAGAGATGGACAGACATTTTTAAATCGATTGAAATTTCAATTTTTAGCTAATTGATACAATTAAAGGTGGGTTTAGGGTTTTATGCTTAAGAGTTTTAAAAACCTAATGATTAAGAATAAAAGAAAAATTAAAAAAATTAATCATTATTAATTAATAAAATGACACAAATTATAAGATTTTTACATTCACTTGCTTTTGATACACTAGAGGCTACCTATCCAATAGTTAGTATCGCTGACAACAAATGAAAAATCTATATTTAGCGTGTGAAAATCGTCATCCTTCGTTTCATCATTCTTTTTAGTCATTTCTCACGCAGTATTTTCTTTATTATATTTTTTTTAACCGATTTTCATCTGAGCCATACATGTCTGTCATTCTCTTTTAATCAAATACTTAAACCTACTACAGAGCTTTATTACCAAAAATGGCATTTTTTGTATCTACCCGTTCATATATAATAATAATGGATCACATACCACATGGTATGCTGTGTTTGATAATATTGAGTTTTTTCACGCAGTTGTATTGGAATTGGAATTAATTACAAAACTAATTACTTTGGTGTTGTCAACAAATACTAAACAAAATATTTTACAGAATTTCGTGTTAGACAAACCGTTGTAATGATCAAATGGAATGGCAACACTAAACAATGTTCATCATTCATTATGGGTTTTATAGCCAATCTTAATAACAACAACAATTATCAATATTTATTTATGTGTACGCATATGTGTATATATGGGGCTATTGGTATTGGTGTTAATGTTAGTGTTAGTGTTCGTGTTGGTAACATTCATACCAATCTCTATCTTGGTTTACTGCATGAGACTAATATCGACAATAGTTAAGCGCGACACAATCATCAACTTCTTGAGCAAAAATGTCGTCGAGTGCATCATGTCCGATGTTGAGATTACGACAATAAATAATCTTTAGCAAGTTGTTATTGCTGCTGCTGCTGCTGCTGCTGATGATGATGGTATTGCTATTATTGTTATTGTTGTAGTTTTTGTCTCAATGAATGAATGTATGAATGATTTACGATGTTCCAATGAAAAAAAATTCACTTCACATAATTTATTGATGTGCAACAATAACAATAATAACAACAACAACAACAACAGCACTGATACACCTACAGCACCACAATAAAAGCAACAATATGAAATAATAGGCGTGGCAGGCATATGATGTCGCCTTCTAATAGTGTTTGCATAACATATCAGCTTGCAAGACGAGTACGGTTTTTTTTAAACTGAAAACGTAATTGTTATTCAACCACGCCTATTTTTTAAACATCAATAAATGGGATAATTTTAAATAATTGTATCAAATTTCAACTTTATAAAATAATTTTTGTGGCAAATAATTAGATTTTTGTCGATTGTGGGCATGTTTGTAATCCGTTCACGACCAAATTTGTTGCATCGTTGGATGGGTTTGAATTATGAATATATGTTTTAAATTTCATTGAAAAAAGACATTCGTAAAAAAAGTTGTAAAATAATTTAAAAAAAGGATAATTTTTTCAAACGTCGTTGGTTCCCAAACACTGTAACAAACTTTATATACTTTTTATAACAAATACGGATCACCAGCCATGGCAAAGCATAAGAGGGTGTATAAATACGAAATATATTATAAATACAACAACAACAATATTGGTGAACAGGCCATATAATCATGTGTGTAGAACAAGTGACAAAGGATCATCACAGCAACCAGTAAATATTGGCACGTAATACCACGCTTAGCTGAATGCATGAAAGAATGACGCAAGAAACTGTTGAGCAGACAACTAATACCACTAAAAGCTATCAATCTGTGTGGTAGGGACCAAGGAAGATTATGTCGCATTTATGTGAACGGGGACTGAAGTAAAAAAGCAACATTTGGACTTTATGGCGTTTGACCAATAACAACAACAATAACAACGAAATGAAAAATGAAAGCAATACAACTTGACAGCAAGGTTACCAAAAATGGTAGGCAAGTAAACGCCAAGACTGTGAGAGTAGTGATCGCTGAATGATTGACTATACCGAAGGAGGTAGGAGTGGGCACTTGTTTAGGTTGGAAAAATATGTCAAAAACAATTCTAAATGCATGCTAAGCATTCTATTTGTCTTTATCTTACTTGATGTTCAAAGCAGTTCGTATTTCATAAATTAATTGAGAAATATTAAAAAGCTCTCATGTGAGATGAAATGATCTTATGCTGCCTCTCATAGTCATCATGTCTGCCCGGCTTCATATTTTGTTTATATTTATATTTATTGTTATACGTTTGAAATCATATTGACAGGAAGCTTTGCCTTGCATTTCTGAGCATGCTACGTAACAATTTCTTCTTTTTTTCTTTGTCTCTTCTGATCTCACATACATTTTTATTATTTCCTTTTTATTTCCTCTGATGATGTCTTTCGCCTTTTTATCTCCTTTTTAATATAATGTTGTGTGTTTGTTTTTTCTCCTGAGCTTTGTTTTTTTCTGCAGCATTTGTGCTGTTCATTTATGTATTCCGAGCAGGTGCTTGTGTCAAAATATTTATGATGGAATTATGACAGATCATCATTATTGTGACTGCTTTAGCTACAGTTCAACATTTTTTTCTTATGTTTATTTTTTTTCATTTTTTCATTTTTTCATTTTTATACGTATGACCGCAATGTTGAGATTTTTTGCATTGGATTTTCTTCTTTGAATGATTGTTGTTTTTATTGTTGTTGTTGATGGCTGTTATGGCAAACAAGTTTAAACAATTTCATAAATTTATGTTTTATATACATATTAGTTAGAGCAGAACATTTCGCATTTTATAGTATTTGGAACCAAAATAATAAATTCAGATGGTTTTTATGAAAACACCTTAAAAGGTTAATTTAATGCATTTGGAAAGGAAACTTTCGACATGTATAAATATGATATGAATGAAAGCATTATGGGTAGTGAGAGCCGAAATTGTCTTATTGCTTACCTCGGTATGATCACTTGAATAATAAGCCAAATTATGCAACTTTACGTCAGTTAACATGGTTAAATTACACCTCAACTACAGTTAAACTACAGTTAAGCCATAGGTAAACTGCGATTAAACTATGGTTAAACTACGTTTAAACTATGGTTAAACTATGGTTGTATTTGAAACCCATTCCATAATACCAAACATACTCAAGAAAATATTTCAATTTTGTTTTACCATATTGGTGACCCCGACGAGGTATATACTCGCCTCTTAAATTCTATAACTCTTCAAATAAGGCTGCCAAATAATGAAAAGCCAGTCTTCTACTAAAGACTCAAAGCTCCTGGAACAACAAAGAAGTAGGCTTTGACAACTAACTGGCTTCCCTTAGAAGCACTGATACGAGACACTGTATCCTCAGATACGACTTATTGGGTGTATCTAAAAAAAGACATATGCAGACTATGTAATGCGGCCTCTATAACATCGGATCACATACCCTGCAACTGTCCTGCTCCCAGCACAAGCAGACATTGAAACTTTAAGAAGACAAGAAATCTGTTGCTCTGAGCCCAGGAAAGTCTTCAGCTACTTTAAAAGCCTAGGACTCCTGAACTAAGGGTACACTATAGACCAGTGTAATAGTGTTAAATATCTTTTTGTAAAACCTAAAAGTTTGAAAAAGTTTCATTTACAGTTTTACAATCCCTGTACATAATTTCTTAGAGAATGAATCCTAAAACCTACCTACCATACGTAATCGTGTCAGCTATAAACTAAACTATAAAAAAAAAAAAAAATTAAATTTGGGATGATTTTCTTCCCTTCTTTATTACAATTTTTTTTTTTTTTTTGTTAGCAAAGACAAGAAAATCGTGCTAGATGGTAAAACATGAAAACAAATCCTTACAGCAAAATGTGATCACAACAAATTAAAAAAAAAATCGTTTTTTCTACCTCCAAATTATTTTTTACTTATGTTTAGCTGTCGGAGAGATTTGCTAGGTTTCTTTCTTTTTTTTTTTTATTTTGTCATTGGAGTCATGACTATCTAGCAGGAAAATTTTTGCATAAAAAAACAAAAAAATGAAATTTGTGAGAGAAGCTTACCATAGCTTGTAACATGTCTCGAAAAACCGTAACGAATTTTCTTTTATTATAACTTTTTTTTTTTTTCATATCAATTTTGATGATCTTTTTCCTTATACGGGTAGATGTAATGCAACTGTACAGCTAGTGAAAATTTTTGGTTTTAAAGCAATTGTTTTTATTTTTATTTGATTTTTTTTTCAATTTTTGACATGAATCGTGTTTGTGTGTATTTTTCATACATTTTTAAATTTCAGTTTCAGTTGAAAAGCTTGTGGTGTTTGAGAACAGTTCATCGACATTAAAATCATATACCATTTATAAGGCCATATATGTAAATTCAAGTAAATTGATAAATAAAAAACATAATTTGCCTAAATTGATAGTCACGCTCACACTCAATCCAAAAGCAGCTACTAAAATTGACTAAAATTCTGAATTATTAAATAGTTTATTGAAGTGCCTACGGGCACGGTTCGTGAAGACATCCACGCCTTTGATTAAAAAGAAATCCTTAATCAAAGCAGATTCCAAATTATTACTTTAATATCTGCACTATTATAAGGCGTAATAGATATATGCCATGCCCACAAATTTTGTACATATACATCAAGCATATAAAGAGTTTATAAGTTTCGACACAATGTAGAGTTTTTTTCTTATTTAAATGTCACAAAAAGATAATTTCATGACACAAACTATTAACGGTTTTAATGTAATCGTGCAATCGTTGGAAAGAATATAAAAAACAAATTTCATCTTTTTTTTTAGATTATAATTTATTTTAAATTAATTCTTACAATATTTACATCTACCTCGTTATCACTTTTTCAGGGTTGTGTATAAAATTTTCATTTATTTCTCCTTTTTTTTTGTAGTACATGACAAAAATAACAAAATATTTGGATCTTTGGGTTTTTGGTATAAATGTATGTAAGTATAAGTGGTTACCACCTTTAGCAGCGGTTTCTCATTTTCAGCCATCAAACTCGGTCAACACTTACTTTACACTTGTCCATCACTAACTCCGTCCATCAGTTATTTTATTCGCTTTTTATTCAAATGCACATACATGTGTATACTTTAATACGTGTGTGTGTGTGTGTATTTTTAATTAAACTAGAACCAGGAATGCTTAATTAGGCTGTTACATTGATCATATATGTAGAAAACAGCCGGCTCAACATAAACAGCAAACTCCTCTTTATGTCTCACTAAGTGTCTTTTTGTTTAACTATATAAATAAGAAGAAGACATTGCACCCTTTTCATTATTATTCAATGAATATCCTTGACATTGTGTGTGGTTTGTCTCTTGTTTCATTTGACTCGTTACATATTTAGTTTTGTTCCGTACGTACGTCCGTTCTCCTCCCCGGACACACTGTCAAACCCTAACTGTTATGAATTTTGTGCACTCTTTATATTTAAGTTTATAACACATTGTCACCCATTGAAGGTTAAAATGAAAAAAAAAAAAATATATAAATAAAAAATAAATTATTATTTAAGGGTCAATAATACAATAGCAACAACAACAACAACAGAAACCATAATAATTTGTTGTTGTTCTTCCTCGTGTTATCTTAAATTGACATGTGCAAACAGATGGTTTCAAACAGGTTATAATTATTAGTTTCAAATTCATATATTTGTACGTACACAAAACGTCTCTTTAGCGATATCACTTAAATACGAACAAAGAACGTGGTGTTGCTGACAATGTACTAATGTGTTTGGCATCTGTACGAAGGTTGGTTGTTATCGAGTTGAATATTTCTGATAACGATTTGTTGTTAATATACAAAAAATTTACTTGCTGTTCAAGCAAGCATTCTATGTGCAGTCTCAAGAGAAAGCTGAAAGTAGAGCAAGATATTGGTCGGAGTGCAAATAAGTAAAAAGAAAACCTTTGATGCCCTTCACAAGCTATACACATGCGGCGGGCGTGGTACATAATTAATTACGACGTCTAATATTGGTTGCAAGTCGAGTTTGCTTTATTGCAAATTGTCAGAGTGTGCGACCACGACCATTTTTAGCAAAGAAATTTCAACTTCACAGCTCAATTATTGTGGCAGATAAATATATTTTTGTTGATTGGGGGCATGGCTTTGGACCGATTTTGCCCATTTTAAATAGTAATCTATATACAAAAACTCTACAAGTGTCTGTTAAACATTTTTGCTTAAAATATTAAAAAGTACGATCGTGAAAGACTCAAATACAAACATATATATACTTTGTGGGATCTCTGACGCCTTTTTTTGAGAGTTGCAAAGAGATTAATGATGAATAAATTTGAAGCAAACTATTCTTTATATTTGTGTATATAAGACAACTTCAATGTGTATCCCGCCTCTTTTTCATACATATTGTACGTAATACGTATGGTTGAGTGATTGTGTGTTTATTTTTGCTTCATGATTATTCTCTGCAATCATGAAACAGTAGTAAATCATAACTTAGATTATGTTTTAAATTAAACTAAAATTAAATAAAAATTATTTGTGGTTTTGGCCAACTTTTGGACACCCTCTGCATACTTTTTCGAACAATTATTAAAACATATGTTCCATTTATTTAATGGTATGTTGGGGGTATTATGAGAGGAGCACTTATTGGAGAAGGAAAAAAAAAACATATTGTTAATACTGATATTACCAATAACAACAACAATACCAACTAAAAAATAGTTTCCTGTTGTATGTTTTTGTTAACTCATGTTCTGTTAAAACACTTACAAACATTGAGCAAAGCCAACA
Source organism: Crataerina pallida (assembly GCA_949710015.1). Taxonomy (NCBI): domain Eukaryota; kingdom Metazoa; phylum Arthropoda; class Insecta; order Diptera; family Hippoboscidae; genus Crataerina; species Crataerina pallida. The sequence continues at coordinate 21,495,510 of OX453292.1, read as the reverse complement.
CAGCAGGGGGTGCTGTGCTCTGTTAAGCTTCTCTCTCTCTCTCTCTCTATTTATTTTCTTATTTTTATTATATTGATGGCTTTTAGTGGTTTTCATAATACCCTTCATACATTATGGTGGGAGGGTATACTAACTAAATTTGCCTTGAACTGAAATTCAGGCATTTCAGGTATCTAGAAGAAATCCAGCTGTACGTTACACTATATGTATGAAATTTGATTTCACTTTTTTTGTTTTGGGACCTTTTAAACATTCTAAGGTTTGCGTGATTTTGTGACTTGGTGTCTGCTGTTTCACACGATTACACGCATTCTCTATAAATATAAATTGTGCTACATTTATCTATATACTGCAATTAAAAATGATGTATATATTTATATGTTGTTAAGAAAAAGGGGTTTAGATGAAAGAGAGAAAGGTTTAATTCGCAAGAACGCAAAAAGAAAAAAAAAAAGAAAAATGCAAAAAATCTAAGTTAGTGTGTCACTTGAGGCACCTACATAACTGTGTGGGCTACTTAGTACCTCAACAAAATACGTATTTCCGTGTTTGGGTTTTTGTTGTCGTTGTTGCTGTTTGTTAAGCATATATTAAGGTTACCAGAAAATGCAAATGCAATGATACAGAAGATAATGTAGAATAAGTCGAATTTTATTTTTTCAACAAGTACAATATTGTATGAAATGTTTTGGATTTTAAACATATATACGATACATAAAAAAATGGTGTTAAATATATTAAACTTTCATGGCGGATGTTCCTACGTTCGCTTGTCTTTCTTTCTACAAATATTCCAAGAGAAAGAAGGGCAGCCATGGAAATACGTTAAAGGATTGTAAAATGTTTATTAATCGTTAATGTTATGAAATATTGTTTAAAAATATCATATATTTAAACTTTTTTGGTGAGTGTCCGTACGTCCATTTTTATTAATTTCTATAAATACAATATTTTAAGAGAGAGAGAGAGAAAAAGAGAAGGGCGACCATGATATAATTCTTCGAGAAATTGAAAAATATTTATTAATTATTAGTGTTAAAGAATGAGGTCCAAAAATAACACATATTCAAACTTGGCGAGTTGGCTTTGTGTCCGTACGTCTGTTTTTCTTTCTTTCTTACTTTCTTAAATTAATGAAAAAGAAACAAGATGTGTTAGATACATAAATAGATAGAAGACTTTATTACATAAATCTTTATACACTAATCACGCAAAGTTCTAGTGGAAAAAACATGTAATATATCATTTTTATAGCATTCCTCTACATTTGATTATGTTGTAAATTGTATCTAATTAGATGATTAAATCAACTAGAAACTTACAACAGCAACAATGAAGAGGGTGTGTATAATGTTACAAAATTTCTTCAAAATTTCATATATTTTCTTTTTTAGTTTAAAGAAAAAAAGTTATTTAAAAAGTGAACAATTTTCAAAGTAATTTATAACTTCCGTGTAAAGATTGAACATAGATTAACAAGAATATATATATATACAATATATATATAATTGGTGTCAAAATGATGAACATTGTTGTTTTTTGTTTAGGTTTTTTTTATATATTTTTTTCATAGAAAATGTTTAATACGTTCCAAAATATTCCAGGTCATAAAACATTTTGTTTTTGTTAATGGGTTGTTCACTTACTTACGTATGTCTGGAAAACATTTTTTCCCTTACAAAATTACCTTAGCTTCGTTAAGGGTGAATGTGGGAGCATTTGTAACTATACTGTCTTCATACAGCTATCGTCGTTGCAGGTTATTATGCAATTCGTTATCTCCTTCCGTCTTTGCTCTCATTTGTGTTTAGGTCGCTTTTGTGTTTTATATCTCTATCGTAAATTCATCAGTGAACGAAATTGTGACGGGCTTTGACAAATTTTTCAAGTCATCAAAGGCAATATACCGCCAGTCGCTTGCTGGCCGGTTACCTTGTTATCGATGATCATTGTAATGGAAAGATGTTATTTTATAGGTCTTGGTAACATTTTTAAACGCTTTGCCATACATATAATATATTTTATTTTGAAATTTTTTAAACCTACATACTTTTACATAATATTGTATTTTGTATGTAACAAAGCGGGCAAACACGTATACTTAATAAATTCCGGTTGAATAAGTTTAGATAATTTTTCGAATTATAAGACTCTTTAAGCTTTTAAGCGATGTTAAAATGTTTCTTCTACGTTTATTTTTCGATGTACTTTAGCAATTCAAAATTTGTATTGTAGTGAAACACTTTACTTAGCGCACTAAACCAAGATCGTTATATGTAAAAATTGCACAATACTCAATATTTTTTAATAATGAAACGTGTCCCAATTATTCTACTTAATATAAGGTTAATTTGAGACAATTTTGAGTCTAATGGGGCATATTTTACTCAATTTTACAACAGTTGCAAACATCACTTGCCGTTCCAACAATAGTTGTTAGCCAAAAATTTGACCAAGATCAAGGTATTAGTTGTTTTCTAACTATAAGCCAAACAAAATTTCTTTCATTCTTGTGGTCGAATTTTTGAAAATATCATAAAAATCTCAGGAGCCCAGAATGTTAATCTTGATTGAACATATTTTTTAAAATCTTATAATTTAGAAGCGACTGAACGGATTTTATTCAAACTTTTTGTAAAAACCTATCAATTGACTGAGCTTTCAAAAGAAGCGTAATATTTGGGCGCGACAACAAGATTAATTAAAAAAAGGCTTTTTCAAGGCAATCCCCGACAAAGCCACAAAAATGTATAAATGTTTGCAAAAAGTTTGACAGCAATCGGAGGTGTTGTTGGAAGGTTACAAAGAAAACAACATAACCTTCTCTTTAGTGTGGTCTTTGTTGTTCTTGTTGAGAATTTCGAAAAATCTATTTCGACTGATCTTTTTTTATCTCACTTTGTCAAATTGTTCATAATTGTTGCAAATGAAATAATAAATATAGTATACCTGCTAGGTATATATAATGTAAGGAGTATAAAAATCCATTCTAAAAAGTCAGTGAGGTATCAATTTTAATAATCTATATATTCTAACAATGAAGCTCACCGCACATGAAAAATAAAAAATGCTAGATAACTAAGCGAGCCGTATCACATTTCATTTGAATAATTTTTCCGGTTTGTCTTCTTTGAATACATCTTAAATTGATATATTAAGTTAGCACAAAGGTATAACATTTCAGAGATTATAATAATTCTCAAAAGTATTGAATTGAAATTTGATGCAGACATTCTTAGGTCGTGTCGGTAGGTCCATATATTTAAAAGTAGGTTATTTCTCCAGTCTTCAAAATAGGGTTTCAATAAAGTAGTTTAATATTTGCCTATAGACGTGCTTAGGGAGAGTATTCCCCCTTCGTACTCAACTCAAAGTTGGCTGTTCAACTTGTTCATTGTCATACTTTTAAATGCATAAAATTTCATTTATAAAAATTCTCATTCTCTCTTACTCCATGCTGTAGTAGTTTAGTTTAGTTTACATGCTTTTATTTAAGCGGCGTGCTACGTGAAATTACCAGCGTAGCAATTTGCAATTTGCACCGTAATAAAATTAATAACAAATTAATTTATTCATAAAACATTATACAAGCAAATGAAAATAAGAAAACTGTAATAACAGCAATAGCAGAAGAGAAGAAACTGTAAATATGAAAAGGGTGAGGACTGTTGCAACTTTACCAACCATCACCAATGCAATCACCACAACCACTAAAACCACAATGCACTTTTTGTACTCTACGGCTTTTCATTTCATTTCAATATCAATTTGATTAAGTTAGACTTTAAAGCTTTAGTTTGTACTGGAATTAGATTTAATTTAATTTTAACGGACATTGGTGGAGCTGTGCTTTGTGGACTACTTTGAATTATCAATTATACCTTGCACGTCACATATGGCAAAGGGTGTTTTAAGTTTGTGAGGTAATGGTTACGCTCAACTTCAATTATACCGATTGATTTAGCAACAAAATTTGTATCCGAATGTACGTCTGTCTAGGTCTGGCAAGTATTAGATCAAAGCGGAATTCTATTGAAGATGAACTAAATCGGACCATGTTTAGAACCTTTCCCTACATTAGGTCCTACTATACTGAAAGTTTTTATATAGAAAAAAATCGTCATTCTTATTATTTTTTTGACAAAATTTCGTGCAGAATGGTTAAGTAACCATTATTAAATTAGCTTAATAATTGGCTGCGATATATTGAAATAAATAGAGTAAAATTTTAAACTTTTTTAATAAATTTTATCGAATTACAGTTTCTTACAGCCGCTCATTTGCCATCTTTAAGTCATCCAAATGTACAATCACCGTTAGCTGCTACCACCTTAACATCAAATTCATCCTCAATAAGTCCCTCGCCGGCCGCAGGAGCAGATGTGAGTAGTAATAGTGACAGTTCAGTGGGTACACTTACACCCGATGCAGCTTCGCAAACCTCCGCCTTGGGTAGTAATAATGCTGCAACTAATATTGGCTGCAGTTCACTGGAGCTGAATATACAACCTTATCCTTTAACAGCCGCCAATTTGATTTCACCTGCATCATCATCGACATCGGTTTTTCGTGTTCCGCCTTGCTGTGATAACGGTCGTCCCATGATTACTGATCCCGTCACGGGCCAAACGGTATGTTCATGTCAATACGATGCCAATACTTCATCAAGGTTGGCTGTGTTGGGCAATTATTCACGTTTAACATCAAGTGCTCCAGTTGCTGGTGTGGGTATGAGTGTTTTCGGTTCGACCTATCCATCTAATGAACAGAATCCTTATCCTAGTATAGCTGTGGAGACTGCCTCGCCATTTTATACCAGTTTGGTAAGTTGCTTATAATTGAACTTATCTTAGAGTGTCCTCACCTAATACTATTAAGTAAAAAATAGATAAATTTGACTTAGGCCAAATCGTAAATACTCTCCAAATCTACCTACAGTGGGCGAGGCAGGTACATGATTACAGTTTCTAATAGTGCATGTATAACGTATCAGCTTACAAGTCGAGTTTTGCGTTGAGTAGGCTTTTTGTCGATTGTTTTTAACACATCGATGGATGGGATAACTCACGCAGCAAATTTCAAGTTTATAAATAAATTTTTGTGGCAGATAAATAGCTTTTCGTCGAATGAGGGCGTGGCTCGGGACCAATTTTACTTAATTTAAATAACGATCTAAGTGCAGAAACTGAAAATGTAAAAATTCTAACTCAATATCTCAAAATTTACGATCGTGAGAGAGCCAGACACAGACCGACATGCGCACATACGGACACACATGTATAAATCGACTCAGTTTTTGATGTTGATCAAGAAAATATATACTTTGCAAGGTCTCTGACGCCTCTTAGTATGTAATAAATAAATAAATGAAAAAATCTTTCTTTTTATTATTATTGTATTATTGTGAATTTAGCATTATCATCTCTTCGTAGCATTCTGAATACTTTGTGGTTTTACGAAAGAAATATTTTTCTTCTCTCTACAGAATAATTGAAGTAATATAAGAAGTTACTTTATTTCTGCATTAATTGCAAAGAAACTTAATAAAGTTTTATTTTATACTTTCAATAATTTCTAAAACTATAACCGCAATACAACAACATTTTAGTCGTACTTACTAGGCTTTAGCCAGTATTAGTGTATAGTTGTAATGCTATTGTAATAAAATGAGACTACAATAATAATAATAATAACGTAAAACAATAGGTAGGAACAGAGACTGAATCGTGTTTGCCGCGTTATCGGTCAGTTTAAACATTTCATTTCCCGTCACCTTCCAACTATACCTCATCATCATGGTACTAATTGCAAATAACAATTTGTGACATTTACATTAATTGTTGTCATAACATGAGCATTCATCAGTCTTTATAGCAACAACAACAATAACAACAACAATATTAGCAACAAATTGAATTAAGTAGCTAATAACAAGAACAACAATAACAGCAGCAGCAATAACAATAAGCCGAAATCCACATGATCCGCACAAATGGCAACCTTACACACCAACAATATAAACTATACAAACTATCAACGATAAACGAACAAAACAAACAAACAAAACCAAACAATAGAAGAGGGAGGAAAAGAGAAAGAGATAGTCGTAGAAAATGTGTGTATGGTAGGTAAAAAAGTTTATTTGTTAAGGTACATATAACATAATATCTGAGAAGTTTTAATTCTCCATGCAACTCTGCCACTGAGTACTCTCTGAGGCATAAAACTTAAGCTTAACAACTTGAAACATAAATTACGTTTGTAATGCAGAAGATAAACAAAAAACAAGTGATAAACATGTATTTAGTTTAGGTGAAATTTTGAATACCTATCATTTTAAGGCATGGCCTAGAATGCTTATAATTCTTAAAGGAATTTATAAGGTAAAATATTTTTAAATTAAAAATTAAATCTTTCAAATTTTCATTTAATTGTGGACGGATCTTCTAATTGATTTTAACTGAAAACCACCTTGGAAGACCTTTCAAATTTGAAAGCTTCATATTAAATTTTAAAGATCTAGAGACACATAAACGGACTGACAGACATAACCAAATAAATTCAGAATTTTGTCGTGAAAAAAAGATATAATTATATATTGTAATAAAATATTTATATATTTATAATATATATCTGATATTTTGTTTGGGTAATGCACACATTGTGACACCGTGTGACTACCTTCTTAACCATAAAATGAAAGCTTTATAAACACAAATAATATAAATTCATAGCTTATAAAACGAAATTTGTATATGTATATATATAACTATTTAAAAAACTTTTATACATTAAAACAAATGCTTAAAGAAGAAAAGAAATAGAGAGAGGCATATACATACACACCAGCACACAATCCCAACTTAACATAAATACATTAAACCAACAAAATGACAGTTTTAGTAATAATCAAATCAAAAACAACAGCAAAAATAATAATAATAATAATAATGGTTAAATAATGGCACTAACAACAATAGTAATAATAATAACAATAAGAATACATTTGCCATGAAAATAACAACAAATTTAACATGAAATAAAACACTACAGTAAACACGACAAATGACAGACATGAGAGAAAAATCAATGTAAATAACAATAATAATAATAATAATAATAACAACAACAACAACAAAGATTAAAAACAAAACGACAACAAATACTATATAAAAAAGAGAACGAAATGAATACATTGACAGTCTGTATAGCTTTAGCATAAAATAAGTATGTATGTGTGTAATAGAATAGGCTTAGAACAAATCTGGGATATCATGCATACTTATGGGTAAAATATAGGCGTGGCCTATATAAAACTCTGCTTCAGCAGAACTTGTTTAACACCGTACAACATTTTGTGTGTGGGCGTAAAACAAACCAATAATAAATGTTTACACAAACATTTCAACGTTATAAAGGTACTTTTATGAGAGTGAAAGCCTTTTGTCAATTGGAGGTGTGATGTATGACCGATTTCGACCTAATAAAATTGAATCTTACATCCAAAACTAAGAGCGTTTCTACGAAATTTTTACTCCAATGTACCTAACTATTTAAATCAATTAAGATTTTAAAGAATTCTTTCATGCGTTGTCAATAAAACAACATACTTAGTATACTTCCTTGCTTATGTGGTAGCTATAAAAAGCTCTAGATATGCAAAAGACTTGCGACAAAATGTTGCTTACGATTATCTCTACACATGTACCGATTATATAAGCAACAGGGTACTTACTGTCAATGTGATTTAGTTGATCTTTTTTGCTTGTTTTGTTTTTCAAAGCAGTGTTAAATATATGCCAGTTTAAGCATAAAACTTGAATCTTGAATCTATGATTTTGTTGCAATGTTTTGACAAAGATGAGTGAGTGAAAATTTTTCGTTAGGGTGTTGAGCATAAAAGTAGCGAATGGCAACAAAAGCAATACCATAATGAAGGTAATGAAAATTGCGGCAACAATGAAACCACAGAACTAAAGAAACAAGGTTAAGACCACTGCGGTCGACAGATTACATACACATGAGAGACCGGGTAAATATAAAGCCGCCATTATTTCATATTGCATTGTTTATCAGTTATTTTATTTTCTTCTTCTTTCCTTTGTTATTATGACAATAAAGAAATAGAAGGAATGGTCACCCAATGTCAGTTGTTGTTAAATACGATAAAGAAACAATCACGCTTAAGATTTATTGAGAGAATTTTTGTAATAGGCACCATTTGTGACTTTCTCAAACTTAAATGTTTGAAATTTACATTTTTATAAATCTGCTCATCATTTTAATAAACCGTGTACTTCTTGACTAGGATTAGACTACAATTCAATTATCAGCACTGAACACTCGCTTTAAATTGTATTGTAGCAATATTCTTCGCACAAGATGCGATGCATTCTTAGTTTGGCATTCCATTTACAATAAGTAGGAGGAGGTCGCAGAGACTTTTCAACGTAAATATTTATAAGCATCAAAAACTGAGACGATCTACACATATATGTCCGTACGTCCGCACGCCTACCTCATGTTAGCACCCTCCATATGATAAATTTGGAAATATTAATCTAAAACATATACTTCTAGACACTTCTAGATTTTTCACGCAGTTGTTATTTAAATTGGTCAAAATCGGTCTAAAGCCACGTCCACTATCGATAAAAACTTATTTAATTGCCACAAAAAATTATCTATGATGATGAAATTAAGTAAATATATTTAAAATTCACAAAACTGGGCGTGGTATTATAACAGAGACCCTCACAATCGATTAAAAAGAATTTTTATGAAATTTTTTTATGAAAGCTATAAAATTAAAATTTATAATTAAATATTTATAATTACCCTATTAATATATGTGCCAAAAATGGGCATGGTTGGACAACAGATACGCCCAAAATTTATAAAACGTTTTATTCAGCAGGAAACTCGACCTGCAAACTGATAATTAATACAAAAACTATTACAGAGCAAAATCATAAACCTGCCACGCCCACTCTTTCTACATATATTTGTATTTAAATAATCTCTGGTTGTAAAACAATAATTTCTATGCCATGGTGCCGTACTTTTGCCTCAACATGACATATAAATCACTTATTTCTAAGTTCAACAATTACACAATAGCGTGTTAAATTTATTTCTAAGCTCTTCACGCTCTTTTGCGCAGAACAGTATAACTACATGGTACAAGAATTTATGTATAGATGCAATTTACGATTTGCACATTTCTTAAAGTTTTACGTCTTGTTTACTAAATTTTGGACAGACAAAATAAAGAGATTAAATTTAGATTTAATCTAAGCCGTATATAAACGTTTACTTGATCCATTTTCTGTTTAAAAACAAAAAAAAAATAATAATAATATAGAAAAAACTTAAGACACAAACTAAACTGTAAGTGCTGTGTGTGTTGGTTTGGATTTTATATTAATATTACGGCAACTTCCTACTTATTCATAAACCTCTTAATGACTTAGTTGCCGCCTCTTGTATTGAATTCCTAGAACATGCATCATAAAAAATATATTTTGCCAACACCTTGTCTTCGGTTAGTGTTGCTGTTGTTGTTAGTATTATTATTATTGTTGGATTATTAATATGAAACGTCTTTAATTGTTAGTATGTATTATTAGCTGCTTATTAGTAAGAAAGAAGAAGACTAAGAAGCAGAAAAAAACTCTGTTTTCTTTGCACGCAATGTACGAGAAATTTTGAGATTGCACTGCATGTATATTTGTATGTTGTGTTATCTTTTAAGTGCTAACCAACGAACAACAACTACAATTCCGATACACACAAACACACTGATGCGTAGTAAAAAAAAAATATAATACGAAATTATGTATTTTTCTCTTTTTAGTGTTTTTATTCCATTTGCTTATCATTTTATCATCATTAAACGGTATATTAAACGCGAGAAGGGATATTAATAATTCAAAGCACACGCAGCGGGTAACAATGAATGGCTTGTCTTGACTTCACTTCCACTTCACTCACTAAATAAGTGAGTGAATGTGAATGTGAATGAAAGACTTAACAGCGGTGAAAATATGAACAGCTACACATCACTTCACTGGCATTTGTTAATAGACAACACATTGTATTTCTATGGAAAATAATTTATGAGTTTTAATGTATTGCATTATTGTACTTGTTTCTGGAATTTAATTACTTGAACTTCTGAAAAGCATATTTTGCAAGTTTTTGAAATTATTCATTGCTGGCTTTTGTTATTATCATCCAACCATCCATCTACCTCAGTGACAAGGAAGACGGTACATTAAGTTTGCGATGGCACTAGGACGTTTGAAGGATCTTTTATAGTAGTAATATTCTTGATTAACCTTGACTCAGATATCTTCCTTTGCAGAGTTGGTTAGCAAAATGTTGTTGTGTCGGTCAGGTTGGATCATTTAATACCCTACACCTTATATCTCCACAAATAATTTTACAGTAAACTCAGACGTATTACCTTATAAGTATTTTCGTGGCCTATTATTATATGGAAACAAGTTCTAAAAATGATCCTAACGTGTTCAAAGCACGTTTTTGCTTAAAGACACACCTTTGTACCAAATTTCATTAAAATATCTTAAAAACTGTGGACAAAACCTTTACATGAACACACAACAGATAGACAGACAGACGGACATGGTTAAATCAATACAGATTTTGATTCTTTTCCTAACACAAACTGAATATTCTCTTCGAGTTTTATTTGAAAACTGGCTTCACGCATTTGTATTTGCTCTATTCTACTGTAGCAAACGATACCCTAAATGTAGGTGAATTTGACCACGGGTAACAATTCTTAAAGGATTGCATAAAGAGCATAATTGCACTTTATAAATGAAACAGTTGTTCCAGATTTAGTTTAATTTTTTATATAACATATTTCAAAGCATTTCTTTTTGCAGTGTTTGGTAACATTTTTAATGAAATACGCATAAAAAATGTTAGAGTAGTTATTAAATAAATGAATGAATGAAGCGAGCACTTCACATACCAGGCTAGTAGTTTTGGTTGCCAATGCATAAAATTTCATTATTAAAGCTTTGCTTAAACAAACCTTAAATACATTCCTTCAGATTAATATAATGTCTAAATATAACTCTGAAGGAATGTATTCTTTGACAGTGAACATAATTCTTAGAATTCGTTGCATTAACATTTTTATCAACATATTGGCTATCTAATGATATCATTGTTTCATTATCTCAGGTGCCTGTGAATTAGATTGGAATCATAAATTTCATATTAAAGTGCGTGCAGTTAAGTAATTTTACAAATTAACTGCCGGAGGATGAGAATAGTTTAATACTAAACAGAAAAAACAAAAAATTGAATATTTATGATTGAGAGCTAGAAGTAAAATAAATACTGAGAGATTTAACTATATAGTGAGTGGGTATACAATTTGGGTTATGACTGCCTGAAATGACATGTAAATATATGTTAAATTATTGGTAGATTTTTTCCATTTTTCAGTTCTAATCAAACTACATACATTTGGTACTTACAGTTACCAAAGATTAGACAAAAATTGTATGGAATGTACAGTTTTGCGCCATACCGTGAGAATAAAATCTTTGTTATTTCCAAGAGTTATTCTGTTTTCACTAATCAGGTGCAGATATTCAATGTAGTCATACTTGGCTTTATTCGAAAAATATCAAAATTCATTATAATTATTTATTGTAACCAGAAGGCAACAAGACTCACTTTTTGTGGTTTTTATGTAGCAAGACATGGGCAAGAGATTTTTAGCAATTTAAATAGTTTAAATAGTAGAAATATTTCTACTGAATTTCCGCTTAATATGTCAAAATATACGATCGTGAGAATTCCACAAATAGATAGACATACAGATTTTCGGACATCGGACAATAGGACATATGGATATAAGGACGTATGGGCAATCGGAAGCATTGGCATTCGGACACACGGACATACGCACCTGCATGTCTGTAACGACTTAATTTTTGATGCTAATCCTCCGAAGGATCTCTGACTTCTTCTAGATGTTACAAATGGAAAGACAAACTTAGCATCTCACAAGGAAGATATAAGCCGTGCATATATTTTGTTTAACACAATTGTAATATTTACTCGTATGTTATACACTTAAAAGAAAAGTATGTAATTTAAATTGAAACGTTAATATAACAACAACAACAATAAATAATTAGAAATTCTGTCATGCCAGTTTGATATTTGTGTATATGTGCTATGAGTTTGTTTTGCAAGACATTTATTATACAATGAGAGGGAGAGCTAGCTCCTTAGCATTTAAATTGTTTGTTTATAATTCTTGAACTCACTACACTACACAATGACCACTCAAACAACATTTCTTTTGCTCGAAAGCAACGTTGACATGAAATTATTCATTAAAATGGTAAAAGAATTGAGCAGCAACTGGAATAATGGCAAAGAAGAAAAAAGGAGCAATTGCGCCAGTTAAATGCTCATTAAAAAATTCCTGATTCCAATTATCGCACGAACTCTTTTTTAAATGCTTAGTCCAACCAACTATGTTCAACTAACATTTTCTACTTGACGATACCCATTGCCGCCGCCTTTAATATTTTCATTGTTTATACCCTCGCCGGTTTATTCAACTTGAAAAGTATAAAAGGTGTAAGATATTTATATGTTTATAACTTGGTCACTTGTACAATGTTTGTGTAAATATACAGACATGGTTGGAATGTGTACGTAATCCCTCTCCTGCTCCCCCTTTTTCATTTCAAACGTATGAAAATTTATTTTCTTTAATTTCTTTATTTATTTATTTATTGTGTTGTTTTCTTGTTATTGTTATAGCTGAACAAAAATTCCCAAATAATTACTTAATTCATTAATATTTCGTTTATAGAAACAAAGCAACAGTTTTGCTCATAAACAGCAAACGAACTTTATTAGGTATATAAAAACCAAAAAAAAAAAAAACAATAACAAAAACAAAAACAAGAAATAGTTTTTATTAAGTTGAGCGTTGGCTTTAATGACAACGCGTTTGTATAATACATTGCCTTCATTTAAATCAATTATTCAATCAAAACTAATTAATTAGATTGAATCCATTATTGGCACTCATTTCATTCGACTTAGTGCTCTCCCTATGAAACACTAAGGAGTGTATTAAGTTGTCCTATCTATTCGCAATATCCAAAGGAGATGTCAGAAGGTCTACAAAGTATATATATTCTTGATCAAAATGAAAAAGTGTCCGTATGTCCGTCTATTGTAAATTTAGGCATATTGACTGAAATAGACACTTTTAGTTTACTTACACAGATTATTATTTGAAAGAGACAAATTCTGTTAAGTGCCACGCCCACAATTGAATAAAATCTTATTTGTCTGCCCAAAAATTGATCCATGAAAATGAAATTTGGTACGTATATTTATAAGTATCTTATCTATGTATGCACCAAAATTGGGCATGTTTGCACAAAATATACGCCCACAATTTACAAAAAGCTGTACTGAGAGTTAAACTTAGACTAGCAAGCTGAAACGTAACATACTATTAAAGGCCGTAATCATGTCATCTCCCTGCCATGCCCCTGTAGATGTAAAAAGTATTTGAAATTTAGTTTAAGCCACTATTCAGTTGTTTATTATAAAGATTTTTAAAAATAGATCTTCTTGAAGTTTTTGTGTAAGAAGAATTTCTTGCCTTCTTCGATATTTGAATGTTAAATGTTATCTGCTGTCTAGGAAAGCAGTTTCATTATTGTATGCATAAACTGTAATAAATTAAAAGTAAAATAAAAAACAGGGCAATTTTCTCTTTAATATTAAAACAAAAACAAGCACAGTTTGTTCGTTTTTTAGTGAAACCTTTCTCATGCTAAAATAGTTTTTTTATGCAAATTGTCAAGTCATAAACAGTATTTTGCTTATAAATGGATATTAAAGGGTGTAAAAGGGAGACAGAGGGAGACAGAACATGCCTTGTATATATACACACCATATTATTATGGGTAATTATATACCAACAGAAAGCGCCAATTAATTACAAGACATTCTTGAAAGCTTATAAAACCACGCGATCGTTTACTTCTTATTTGCTTTATGGTTTTATAAATATATATATATATATATATATATTGCAATTAACTGATAATTATTGTTTCTTTGGTATTATCATGTTTTTTTTATTTTTATTTTCTTGTTACAGAATACGCCATATAATCTAAAGGATGGTGCGGTTAGCACAGCACCTGGTGCTGCTGCATCATGGACCTCAACTGCTTTACAACCATCTAATTACTATACATATGATCCAACATTTGGTGCGTGTGGGTAAGTGACAAAGTAAGTTAAAACGATTTTTTATTGAGTTTTAATTTATTATTATTTTTTTATTTTTTTTTTCTAATCAAGATGAACATTCTCCTTTAAATTTTTGTTTTATAGATCACTCCATTATCTTATATTTAATTTTACTACAAAAGATTACACAGACGGACATACAGATATAGGAATTTGAAAATTGATTCAGCTTTTAAATAAAGCATACTACATAGGCGTGGCACCACTAGTTATTTTAAACAATGTGTATTTTAAAAAAGTGGTTGCAAAAATTTTGCCAAGATCGGAACAGTAGTTTTCTAGTTATGAGCCAAAGAAACATTCCTTTATAATTATTATTGCATTGTAGTTGTAGTCGCACTTTTGAAACTCCTACAAATATGAAAAACACCAGGAGCCCAGAAAAGCAATCTTGATTAAACATATTTTTTAAAGTTTTATATAATACTTTAGAAACAGCTGGTTTTGTTCAAACATGCCCATACCTGTAAAATTCTTCAGCTTCACAAATATATATATATTATGGGCGTGACATTGCCCACTTCATTAAAATAACACACTTTACAAAGTAGTCTTCAATAGAAAACCCAGAATACCTCGATTAATGGATTCTTTAGGGAAGGGCGCAAAATTTTTTAGATCGATAGAAGCTACTGTTTCCGAGATATAAACGAAACACTCTGAATGATTGCCACACGACGTAATGTAATGGAATAAAAAGTCATTATATGGGGAAAATGCGCAATTCTTAATATTTTTTAATGAAACTCATCTTAATTATTCAATTTCTGCTAAGGCTCTATCAAAACAAGTTTAAATGTAATCGGGTGATGCTTTATAGTTAAAAATGCCAAAATTTGACCAAGAAGTTATATATCATTTATTATAAGGTTATTTTGAGATAAGATTGAGGGCAATCAGGTGATTTTTGCGCAAAGTTGCAACAATTTAGTTCTTGGATTGCAGAAAAAGGCACCACTTGGCCCACCCACAAAAAGTATATGGAAGAAATCCACAATTCTTGATATTTGCCACATGAAACTTGTCACCATTATTTCATTTGTAATTTTTAGAATTTGGAAAAAATTTAAAATAAACATTTTTGCTTAAGTGTTAAAATGTCAACCTCTATAATGTTAAAGTTTTAAGTTAATGAACAACAACAACAAATTATAACAATCAAAAAAATTTAAGTTAAAATAACACTTAACTTGTAAAAAATTGTATGAAAAAACTTTTTCATAATTTTCATTAAAAGTTCGTGATGACGTATATTCATACGCTAACGTGTGTATACTGCCTCAGACCCAGACCCACACCTTAGCTGGTTGTTCATCTTAAAGTATCATAAACATTAAACGGTGCCCCTATATTTACGTATAATGTGTACAACACCCCAAATTGGCAGCCATTGTTTCACGTTTCGTAGAGTCTGGCAAAGTTTTCTTTTTTGTATGAAAAGCTAACCTATTTCTTCCCATCTCTCATTCTCTCTCTCTCTCTCTCTCTCTCTGTTTCAGTGCTTACTGTCTTTTTCTATTATTATCAAAAAGTACACAAGTTTTAACCCTGAACAACAGTTTATGTTGTTGTCCAAAGACGAAAAAGTATTTTATATATGAGGGATGTTAAGTCTTTGGCTCCCTTATCCAACAGATGTTATTATCTCAGAAAGTCATTTGGAGTGTTTTGTTGTTGTTGTTGTTTTTTTTTTTTTTTTTTTTGGGAATTTTGCCAACAAAGCATTCTATAAACAAACTGTTCTCTATACACAATATATGGAAGCTTTAGAAAGTGTGTTGAATGTGTTGCGTGTTCTGTGTAAACCTAGTATAATACAATTTGTTTTTGTAATATGATCAATTCAATTGTATTGTAATAAATTATGCCATCCAACTAACTTTCAATAAATGTCGCATTCTTATGTAAGACACTTTGCTTTTCACTTGTTTATTAATAAAAAAATTGAAAGAATTAAAAAAAAAATATTAAAAAAATATTTTAAAAAAATTGATAAAATAAAAATATATTTAAAATATAAAAAAATTATTATAAGTCGATGCCAACTGATGATTTTTAAACAAGTTTGTAAACTTTAAACATGAAAAACACATTTGCTGCAAGGTTATAACGGTCGATTTAGTAATTACATCGAGATGCACTTCATACACACGCAAGAATTTCAAAGCACATGCACATGTATTGCATTCTTGATTGATGCAAAAATATAATATACATACGCATACCCGAGTACCCAAACTTTAAATACTGTGTCACTACCAATCATTTTACTCTATGTGAAATTCTTTCTCTATTAAACCAGATATTTACATAAATAAGTTTAGATCTCTGTAGTACGCCTACTATAATGTAAAGGTTATTGAAATGGTCAGTTGTAATAATTTAGTATTTCCTTACATTTCTCTTTACTTTAAATATATGTTTATTTTTAGAATGCTTGAATTTATAAAGCTGTTAGCAGCGTAGACAAATGCAAACCGGTATAAAGTAAAGTATAAAGTATAAGTAAATGCATATCCGTATGAATTCACTTGCACATGTATGCGTAACTATATAGATGAAAGTAAAGTATGTACTATTCTCAGGTTGATTTTGTTATACCTTCCACATAAGACTATAGGATGTCATTTCATTTAACACCCAAAACAAAAAGCAACACATACTTTACACCCAAGTTTGTATATTATTAATTTGCATCAAATATTAAGACGATCTATGTTTGTCCGGGTGTCCGTGGATTGTAAATTTCGGAGATAATGGCCTAAATTCTATACAAATACTTTTAGTCAAAATCGGCCAAGAGTCATGCCATACACCCTCAATCGACAAAAATGTATTTATCTTCTGCACAAATTAAACAATGAACTAGGAATTTGGTACACATATTAAAAATAATAAAAATGGGAGTGGTCGAATAACAGACAGGGCCAAAATCCATAAAACTCTACTTATCTTCCACAAAAATTTAGCTTTTACGTTAAATATATATATATTTATAATTACGCCAATCATCGATGTGCCAAAAATGGGCGTAATAAGACACGCCCACAATTTACAAAAAATCGTATCCAGCTTAAAACCCAACTTACTAGTTTCTAATATAATAAATTCAATTCATGTCAGAGAGTATAATCATAAATCTGCCACGCCCACCTTTATGTATGTGAAACTGTAAAGGGTATTTAAGATTTGGTTTGAGCCAAATTTACTTTTTTACTTGTTTATACTTACATTGTGTATTGTTTATCAGCTTATATTGTTGTGGTGAAAGTTCTTCCATTTTGTATAAACTCAATAGTGTAAAGAGCCCCAGCCTATACAACACACACTTGCGCCTGAACATGTTAAGCTTACAAAATTCCTTACTTTAGAAAAAACTAATATATATGAAACATAAACACAATACACTCAAGCGCTCTCACCCCAAAGTCTAGTCTTTATTTTCAATTTAAGCTTTATGTACATAAAGTGAAACTAGACGAGGAGTGGAAGAATGTGAGAATACTCTTATTCTAAGCATGTCTATGAAAATCATTTTACTTATTGTTGTTGTTTTTCTTTGGTTGCTTGTCCATCCATCTACTTTTCTACTTATGCAGATTTCTCTACTAAAATATAGAAAATTTTGTTTTTTTGTTTTTTTTTGTTTTCATTATAATATAAAACCCGTTATAGTGTGTGCTAAACCCCGAGACAGCCAAACCAATTTAACCGACCAAAACAACATATGTAAAGGTTTTCATTTTTTCTATTTATTTCGTTTAATGCACAGCCCACAAAAGCTCTGGTATAGCACACTTTACACAACAACAACAAATAACGACACACACACACACACACACATACTCACACAATAAAATGAAAAGAAAAATTCAAAAAAAAAAAAATACAACTAAAAATTCGCATAAAACGAAAACACGCTGTCTACAATGTTTTCTACAAGTTTGAAAAACTTTGTTTTTCATTGCACCCTCTCGGTATTAAGTACAAATAACAGCAGCAGCAACATTACATTATATGTAGAATAAGAGTAACAGTTGAAGGCCTTTTTATGGTTTACTCTTGTTAACCACCTCTTCTCGTCTCGCGTTCATCGCACATAGTTTCAGCTGTACCTTTTACGGTACTGCTGTTGAACACAAGCTCATGTAAATAAATGGATGGATTTTTAATTTTTTCTTCTCTCTCTCTCGTTGTCTCTGGGTTTAGTATTCTGTTATAGTTATGTAACATACAAATTTATAACCGTACATGTGAACAAGTAGAAACAATTTTTTTCAACAAAATGTTTCTTTCCGGTCCGTAAAATTTTTAGTTTATTATGTAGTTTTTTAAATTTATTTATTTCTATTTTTATATGTTTTAAAAGGAATTTGAGGTGATTTGTTTTCTTCTTATATACTCAGCTACATATAGATTTAATTAATTTATTTATTTATGAAATCGTGAAGCCCTTTATGTCAAAATAATTTCATGTTTGATGCTGAACAAGAATATGTATACTCTGTAGGGTCTCTGACGATATCTTAGTATTATGTATAATATGTGGAGAGTATAAGAAAAAGGAAAAACATTACAATGTTTTCCTAGAATATTGAAATATTACGCATGCAAGTTGAAATAGGACTAAAGCTCTAACAGTCTCGATGCGACAAAATATTTGATATTCTTCGCTTTCTTGGCTCGTTTTCCTGTTTTAGTGGCTTTCTATCTTTCCTTATTGTCCTCATTCAATTCCTTTCATTTAATGCTGCTCATATGTTTATAATTCAATTTATTCAATAACTTTTTTTTTCTTTCCATAATAACACTCATACGCCCTGTGCACCTAATATGTTTTAAATTGAAAACAATTTACCATCCACTGCCATGATTTAGTTAATTCCCATATTTCTGCATCTCTAGAATAAATAAATTATTCTTGGGGAGAAAAGAATTAAAATAAATTGAAACACATGTAGGGACAATGTTGCCATGTTAAGTGGGCTCTCTGTAGTATTACTATATTATGTACATAGTGTGACTACGTGGCGAGCCACTTTAATTCACTACACTGCACTGCACTGCGCCAAACAAGAAATGCTTTTAAGCGGTTTTGAAATAAATTTAGCATAATAATTCCCCAAATGCGAACAATAGTCCTTAACAAATGGCAGCACATAGGATTCGCAAGTTTCTCTGTACCGGCTATATAAACCTTTAAATATTACGTAAAGCAGAGATTCAATGCTTTGCTGTTGCTATGGTTGTTGACTATCACGTTGAAAAATGTCCGTTTGCTTCTTATTTATTTACATAAGTATATGTTTTACATGGAAAAGGGAAAAGAGTGACAGAGAAAATGGTAACTGCGACCACATGACTGTGATTTTATTCAATTTACATGTTGTTGTACACACATAACAACCTATTCTGGCAGTCTTCCCATAGCTTTCATTTTATTCCCCTTTTTATACCCTCAACAGAAGATGAGAGATATATTGAGTTTGTCATTCCGTTTGCAACACCCAGATGGAGGGGACAAAAATCTACAAATCTGCAACAAAAATTGACCTATGACCTTTAAATTTTGTACACGTATTTATATTTATCTCATCTATTGATATGCTAAAAATAGCCGCGGTAGGATAACAGACACGTCCACGATTTACAAAAAAAACGCACTTCTAGTAAAATTGGACTTTCAAGCTGACATGTAAAACATTATGGGGCATAATCATGTACCTGCCACGCCCACTATCGTAAAAGTGGAGTATATTTAAGTTTGACTTAAATTAAATTACGTTTTGTTATTTGTTTTTATTAGAAATATTTTAACTGTATTGTGTACTGTGTGCAGCTGTCCTCCTATTTTCCTATTTTCCCGCATTATTAAGAATTTTATGAGGTGGTTTTCCATTATGTGTTTAGTTTATGGTTTATATCCATTTACATATGTACTCCATGCACTTCTCATATATATATGAATTTGTGTTTGTGATGATTTTTGAGGATACCATGCTTTTATTGTCACATCACTCTTCAACAACGATGTCATCATACTTGAGTGATTTGTGTCATTGCTTGTGTGTTTGTGTTTATATTTGTTTATACTATATATTGCATAGGTATTTGTTGGTTGTTTATGTGCGCGCTCGTGTGTGTGTGTATGTCTAAGGGGGTTATATTGTACATTTCCGCTTATGTTTGGCATGCGCTTAAAATAATACTAACACATGTACTGACTACCACTTAAAGATGTTTTCACAGACAACCAACAAACACTAATACTCACACAAACAATACATTAGTAGCATTATTGGAGGAAGTAAAACGAGTCTAGCTGGCTTTGGCAAAATCTCAAGATATTCATTTTTTTTTTTATTTAATCAAAAGATTTTACTTTAATGAAATAATGAAATAATTAATATATTGTAAACATATTAGGGTTAAACTTATTACCTCAATAATACAGTTATAATTTATTGTGTTTTATAAAAGATGCTATCTTCTCTTTAAAGAGAGGATTTTTAATTCAGTTTTCTAAATTAAGATTTTTCACTAGTAATTAATTAAACTTATAATAGGTCCTTGTAAACTTGTGACCTACATTACTTAGTTCCTTAATTTTACTGTCCTTGGTTATTTCATACATTTATACAAGTTATTTAAGCCATGTCGTGGCATATCATTATATGGAAAGGTCTTTTAAAAATGATCCGATTCGGTTTAAATTTGGTTTATAAAGGCAATTAACTGTTCTGGACTTAATTGTTTCAAAAAATATTAAGAATTAAAAATTTTCATCAAATAAAGATTTGTTATAAAATAAAGTATTATATGGGAAGGTGTTCTAAAGGAAACCAATGCGATCTTATTTCAAAAATAATCCTGCTTAGCCTAAAAGGCGTCTCTGTTTCATATTTTATCAAAAAATATTCAAAAACTTAGCCCTGGATGTTGATTAAAATTAAGAAAAAGATTTGGACGTACAGACATACAAGATTAAATCGATTCACATTTTGATTTTCATTTGTATATTATAAAAAAGTTTGAGTATATTTTTCCCTACTATACTACTTTGGTCCAGAGTATAAATATTATATTTTCTGGCATGTCCGTAGATTAAATTTGAGTAGAAAGAGAACGTTCTGACCCATTAACATTTTAATCCTCTGAAAGCATTTTATGCGTTTACTATATTTTCGTTTAACAATAATTTATATACCTTTCACAATTAAACATTCCTGATACAAAACTGAAACAATAATCCCTGACTGGCTTCAATTTGAAAAATATTATCATCGTAGTGTGGCAAATAATGTGCAACTGAAAAATGGTTGAATAATAAAGAGTTCTGCACACAAAAAAAAAGTATATACTTTATATATAGAAAAATATAAATAATCCGTGACCAAGTATATGTAGACAAAGTAAAAGCCAATAAAAAGTTATTGTATAAAACTGTGTTTGATTGCTTTTCATTTGTTGTTCATGTTCTGCCAACATACATAACAACAATAATATTTATTTGCAAACAAGTTACAAAATCAACAACAATAATAAAAAGGACTATAATTTGAACGGGTTGGTTTCTGAAGTTTGCGGTATAGAAAGTCACGGTTGGGATGATGGGAATTGTCATAAATATTATCTTACAGTTTGAATATCGCAGAAATTTAGAATGAAAAAAAAATCAATTTTAAAAAATTCGAATTTTTTGCCGCACTTTTGAATCCATTTTTTACTTACTGTCGTGTTTTCATCTCTTCCTTAAAAGAAAAAGTTTATAGAAATCTTAATCGAAACATTTATTGGTTCATGTATAAAAAAGAAAACACATTTACTGTGAAACTGAAACCAGAAGCAGTAAAGTTGTGATATTATGACATGTTGTTGAGATTAAATTTTTAATGCGTTCTAAAGATGTGTTGAAAGTCTCTAAAAAATTCACACACATACTCTATAAATACATGAAAGCCATTTAAGATAATATATGGTAAATAAAAATTACCCCCAAGTGTATTCTGTAATGTTATAAAATTTTAATGTACGAGAAGATTCTCGGCATTGCCACAACATACCGACTATGTACTCTTGGGAGGCTGGCTGCTTAACTTATAAATCACTATCTTATACATAAGAGAGTGTGTGTGTGCGTGTCGATCAAATCAATCTAATTGACAGCTCAACTCAAGATTCGAAAAAAAAAGAAAGAAAACTTTTAATACTTTAACAAGTGGGAGAGTGCTAGCAGTAGCAAGAGACAGTAAATTATAACGCAACAAAAATGAAGACAAAACGATACATAAGATACGATATATATAAAATATAGGAAAATTGGTTACCAAAGCAATCTTTTATTCATCTTCATGGAAACTGTATTTGTATATATAAATTATATATAAGCGTATGTAGGTGCTTTTACTAATAGCGGGAGAATACATTAAGGAGGTTGGGCTTTATATGCGTTTTAGCGTTTGATTTATTTATACGCACTGGATGATTTATTTCAATTGATGATCTTCTTGCTCTTCTTACCAAATGTGTTCAGAAAGCCCAGCTGTTGGCAAACTGTTCTATAAAGTCACGGTCAATGTAATAAATCAAAACTTTTATAATTTTTTTTTATTAATTATAGGCTCCACATTTTTCGTATATCAAAATTCAAGTTGACTTATCCAACTGTTGGGATCGCATCAAACTGCAAAAGTTTAGATATTGAGTTGACATTTGTTACAGATCTTCTTAGTTCATGTTTGCAGTTTTTTTCTATTAAAACAGAGTTAACGGTTACGCCCACAATTAACAAAAATATGTCTAAAGTCCATAAAATTTATACTATTAAACACATTTATATGTAGCCCACTTATCAATGTAAGGGATCGGATAAAGCCACGCCCACATTTTACATAGAACGTTATTTAACGTAAAAAGCTACTTGTGATTTAATAGGTCATAAAAATGTATGTATAAACCCTATGTTTACAAAAAAATATAATCAGGTATCTGCCACACCCACTTTATATATAATCGTTGTAACCTTAGTTAACGTTAAATGATTTTTGTGATTTATTATATATTACAAACAAACTACAACAAATGCACTAAGGTCTCTGCCAAGCCCACCCTATATATATATATATATATATTCATAGTATTCACTCTTTATATTTGTTCTGAGTAAAAATGCTTGAAAAAAATTAAAATTTAATTTAAAAAAGTTTGCCGACCACTGGTTTAGCTTGCAGCATTTTATCAAAACTGCAAAATTGAAATTGAAATGTAAATGTGCGTAAATGGGAGAGAGAGATAGTGAAATTACACCGCAGGCAGTGTGTGTATGTAAATTTATTTACATGTATAAACAAAGTGACAGACACAACTGTATGCATACAATCTATATACAAGTGTACATATATATGTAAATGTCTACTTTTTTGGTATTAATGTCAGTTAGTCTGTCTGTTGATATGTATTTAACTCATTTAACTGAATGCTCCAGGCATGTGGATTAATTTGATTGTTCATGCATTTATATGCACACACATACACACACATAACATGGATACAATATATGCTCAGGTGGCTGAATGGCAAAGTATTTTATGTTGATGTCCACATTTACAATGACGCACAGGATATACGGTGTGTGGTGTATTGAAATGGGCTGAACCCTTTAGTTCGTTTAGTAGTAGTGACACATTTTGTTGTAAAACAATCGAAATGGCAGCAGCCGCTGTCAACCAGGCAGCCAGCCAAACTTTACTGAGCCGAGTTCGAGCCGTAACAGAAAATTCATCATGGCGCATCTCATACTTTTCACTACCACCTCAACTCTGTGTCTCTGTGTGTGTACATTTCATATTACTAACGTAAAAGTGATTTAAAATACACGCACACGTGTCTGCATACATTTAAATTGTTTAAAGTTATGCATGATATGTGTATGATTGGGTTGGCTTAGGTAGGTGTGGGTCGGAAGCGGGAGTAAATGGTACTGAAGCGAAATGAAGACATCACCCCGCTACAATGGCTGCCAGTACGTTTACATATTATCCTACATTGTCTAGCATTGTTTTCTGGCTCTTCCTCATTGTCGTACCTTTTTTTTCAATTTCATTACACAATTTTTGAATTGTTGTGTGAGGTTTTTAATTTTTCATACACACATACAATACCTTCTCTTTTCGCTGTATCGATAAAATGTTTATAAATTAAATTTTGGATGAGAAAATTGTACAAAGAACTTACTAAGACTAGAGTAAAGCTTATATATAATATGTTAAAATCACCCTTTTTACTGTTAAAAGAAGAAACTAAGAAGAATAAGAGGAAGACATATGAAAGACGACTGTAAGACGTTATGTGAATATACTTCAATGATTATGAAAACGAGTATAATATGGTTTCATAATTAAATCAAAAACAAGAGAAAATGTTATCGACACTTGGCAACATATTTTTATATTGCAAATGATTCTAAAAATGGTCCAATCAGATTCAAATTTGTAACAACCGATTATTAAGTTAAGTAAGTAATCTTTTTCAAATTTTGTTCAAAAATATTAAAAATTGCAACTTTTTTCCATATAAAGACTTATTTTAAAATTAATGCCTTATATGGGAAGGGATCCTAAAAATGTAAAATTTGCAACCATTTGCTTATATTTGGATCAATGCTCATCCTTACATTAAATTTTATTGAAATGTCTTAAACCACTGTGACCAAATCCTTTAGTACAATACGTACATAAGGACTTATAACAGACAGACGGACAGGCGAATTTGGTTAATTGGTTTAAGCTTCAAATTCTGAAAGAATGAGTATATTAAAAAAAGTCAATCTTTAGCCGTTTGGAAGCTTCAGTAATATACTCTTTGCTATAAGTGGTGAAAAGTTAAAAAGTTATAGAAGCTTCTATCCATACTACATCTGCAATATATTCCATTTTTTCGTTCATCACTTTAATGAGCTTTTCCTATAGTAATATAATTTATAATAAAGTAGACCCGAAATTTCTTTGGTAAAGATAAAGTACATGGAGAGGGAATCATTTGTCAAGTGCTTGTCGAAGTTATAAAGAGGCAAATAAATTTGTTGCTATACAATCTAAATAAAAATAAACAGCACAAATTAATTTGTGTACGAGTGTGTAAACATGAGTAATTTTATATTACGTAAGTAGGAAAGAAGTTATTTTTGGCTTAAGGCAAATCTCAGATACCTTACAGAGTTATTTATAACAGATGTATGAGGACTATGAACTATTTTAAAGGCTGTTAAAGTATGTTGAAGTCAAAATGTCAATTTTTAGTTTATTTTTCTTTATTTTTTCGTGGATGTAGCAGATTTTTTGGCAAATTTTCAGCTCAATATCTCACCTTTTTACGACCCTGAACATGGGTGAATCATTTTGTGAGGTACCTGACAACCACCAATTTTTCTTCTCTGTGTTGCAAATGTAATGACAAACTTAGTGTACTATCATCCCTAAGGTGTTTAGATTATATTATAAAAAAAGTAAAAGGCACGAAATCGAATTGATTTAGTACCCGCAGCATATAAGCAGTCTAACGTCCTCTGCAGACGCCTGTATTCATAGCTTTCTATTACTTTAAAACATGAGTTTTTCCCTACTTTAGAGAAACGTACGTAAGGTGAAATGTACTTTGCATCTGTAATTTGTTACAGTATGAGGGTCTGTAGGTATGTATATGTACGAGCTAACAATAAATGTTTCTTGTTTCACAAGTGCTTTGTGTGCATTAAAAATAGCATGCGCGTCTGCGTGATATTTCGATATCAATCAAATTGAAGTTTTTTTTCTTTTTACTTTTTTTTATATTTTTGGTTGCTTGTTACACAAGGTATTAAAAGCAACCACAGGCACATACTCAAACGTATGATACTACACATATATAGAAAAAAGAAGGTTTTTTTTTCTCTTACAGGAAAAATTGTTTTAATTTTTTTTTTTGGCCTAAAGCTAAATAAAATTCCACTCACACATATTTTACACTTTAACTGACACTTTAGTTTGTGTTGGGGTGTGAAGACTATATTGTGCCACCAGCGACATTTCGAAGAGCGAACTGTACAAGTATGAAAAAATCGAAAGACACTTTGACAAATTTTCCGGTTAACATTGAATGTGATTAAAAGGTATTGAAATTGTCATACAAGAAGAAATGGGATTCTTTTCGAAGGTGGCTAAAAACAAAAAAAAAAAAAAAGTGTTATATGAGTTCGTAGTAAAATATTGATTTACAACTTTATCTAATTTTTCATGCTTTTTATGAAAATAAAGACAATGGCAAAGAAACTTTTTATACCCTACACCAGACAAAGGGTA
The DNA here is from genome assembly GCA_949710015.1 of Crataerina pallida. Taxonomy (NCBI): domain Eukaryota; kingdom Metazoa; phylum Arthropoda; class Insecta; order Diptera; family Hippoboscidae; genus Crataerina; species Crataerina pallida. The sequence goes on along the minus strand of OX453292.1, from coordinate 21,468,835 downwards.
TATTAAGTTGAAGTGGATGTTTGTAAAGACTACATTTAGATTGTTCTTTTTAATACAACAATCAATTTTCCTATGTTCGTCTGTGTGTCCATGTAAATTTGTGTAAATACATTCAATTTGGACGATATTGTTATGAAATTTGCTACAAAGAGGAGTATTGATCCAAAAATGTTTGTTTTGGAAAAATGCTTCAAATTGAATAATTTTTGGAACCCTTTCCATATGATTTTAAAATAATTCTTTATATAACAAAAAGTTTCAATTCTTAATATTTTTAGACAAAATTTAGTAAAGAATAATTAATTAGCTTAATAATGGGCTGTACAAAATATTGGACCCCCGCGGACCATTTTTAGAACTTTTCCTCACATAACAATATTTCATAAAATGACTTATAAAGCAATGCCTTGCATTTAAACTAATTGTAGCATTTATTGCGTGGTGTAGGGTATGAAACGGTTGATTTTAACCGACTATAATATTTTCACTTATTTGTATGAAACCATCTAAAATTTATAATATATGGCTACGTACGTACTCGCTTGATTATTAACTTTATAACACATAAGTAAAGTGGTTGTTGTTGTTGTGTGCCCATACACCATTCGGTATTGTGCAAAAATGTTATGAGTTTTTCTTTTTTTGATATATTTGCTTCATATACTCGTATGTACATGCACGTGCACATGTGATTGTAGGAATTTGTGTTGAGGCATAAAAAGCATATGAAATTATTTCTTATTTGCGTTTTGTGTGCTCCTGCTGCTGCTACCAACACGATTCTATTATATTTGATTTGATTTATTTTATTTGTTTTTATTTGACATAACTTTTTCACTCTCTCCCTCTCACCAACACACAATTTTTATTATGATTGCCGTTGTTGGTTTTACAATTGTTTGTTTGTTTTATAAACCGCATTTATTCATTATTATTTTTTTTTCATGTTTCAACTGTAAAGTGATATATGTTGCGGGTATGTTGCACATATATTTCTAAAGGAAGAAAAAACAACCAAAAATCTAAGCAAGTAGTTGCCATATTTCTAACATTTTAAGGACACTATTTAGGGCTGTGCAACAATTGTGTGTTTTTTTTTTATAAAAAATAGAAATAAATCAATTGATTATTTTTGTTATGATCGAAATGGAAGATAAAACCTGCAACAGAACATAAACTAGTAATTAAATACTTGACTCTGCCTCATACATTACCAGGCTAAATACCTGCTGCGACCAACTGGGATCATTAAATAGTAAGACAGTATTGGAAAAATCAAAAGCAACAACAACAAACGAAATTTTATTCATATTCATACCATAGCCATGAATGCAAAAGTTCTTCTGGCAAAGCTATCGCATATCCAGTTAATAAAGTTATGAATCAAACCCCGTGATAAGGCCCGTTTTATGCATTTGTCTCTCCATCCATCCCGTGCCATATTTCCTTTCTAGGGCCAAACGTATATACGTACATATGCCGTAAATAAAGTTATGGCGTTAATGTGTTTTAAATCAATGGGGGGCTCCTTTGACTCACCAAAAACAACAGCAAACAGCAAAATCATGTGGCTGTTGCTTAATTTTTTTAAAGGAGAGCTTAGAGCGTTAATGGCTTAAATATTCAGTTCAGTTTTTAGAAAGGAGTTTACACACAAAAAAAACAAATATTATAACAAAAGTGTTTCAGTTTTTTGGTTTGGTTCTCATCTCTTGCAGTTATGGCGCCAGTTATGATTTAGCATCACGCCGCAAAAATGCCACGCGGGAATCAACGGCCACTCTTAAGGCTTGGCTGAATGAGCATATGAAGAATCCATACCCTACCAAAGGCGAGAAGATCATGCTGGCAATAATCACTAAAATGACTCTGACACAGGTCTCTACTTGGTTTGCCAATGCTAGGAGACGTTTAAAGAAAGAAAATAAAATGACTTGGGAACCGAAAAATCGGACCGAAGATGAAGATGCCTTGGTGTCGGATGAAGAGAAAGACCGCGAGGAGGAAGTGCGGGGTGGAGAGCAGCGAGTATTGCATTCGACTAGCTCTACACTCAACAAAAACAATATACCAAATAATCTCTCAATGACAACAACCAAACGTTTAGAGTATGAGACTCACATTAGCGCTAATGGTGGTGCGGGAAGTGTGACTGTTGCAGCACCGCATCCACCACCACCACCACTGCCACCATCACAAGTACCGGCCTCTTCGGCTGTCGTACTGGCAGTAACAGGTGCTGGCGTGGGCAGTAGTGGTGGATTGATCAATAATACGTTACCCGCGAATGTTCCGACCAGTGCTGATCTAACAGCCATCCACCATATTCATCATAATTTAAGTGGCATCAACATGCAACCAAAAGGTAACAATTATTATCATACAGCAGAAATATTCTGAAAAATTTAATGGTTTAGGTCGCTTAGCGTAATATAAAGATATTATGTAAATATAAAAATAAGTGAAAATATTATAATTAGTCAAGCGCCCCTTTAAGGTTTATCCCTCCAATTTGTTAAATAATGAATTCAGTGCTTTTTATAATCACCCTCGAGGAGTGCAATTTTTGTTCAGAAATTATTTAATGTGAGTTTTAAATGAACGGTAATAGTGAAGCTATAAGATTCCTCAGCATCTCCAACTAAAGTAAATCTTTGTTTAATTTTCATTCATTCAATAATTTTTCTTAAAGCGTTTCTTTCCTGAATTGCTAAACTTTTCAATAATTTATGTTTCGTTTTTTTCACAAATTTACAAATTTAAATCAAAGTAAAAATAGAATAAAAAAATAAAAACAAAAAAACTGACTACGTCTCCACATAAATACAATTATTGGCACTGAGTTTTCTATAGGTTTCATGTTCATACTCTCCTGTGTGAAAGTTATAAATATTTTATAACCTCAATTACAAAGCACTTAACTTCCATGAATTTAATACAAACTCAGAGTTTTATATACCCTACAAAACGTGCACGTAAGATACATTCAGTTAAATAAGGATGCTTGTGAACGAAGGATGCTTTTCAGAAAGTTAATCTGATTATGTCGATCTATTCTCAGGTATTGTTTTCATAGAAGAACTCGGTCTTTGAATGAATAATTTACAATTTAAATCTAATATTCTTCTCCTACGTGTTTTAGTCAGTTGATATAAGGCATTAGGTGTAGCTTAGTAATTAGTCGGATTTGTTCAAATTCAATTTTTCAATTTTCTTTTTCCAAACCTTTTACCATGTACAATATAAAATATGTGTTTGTGTGTATATGTGTGTGTGTGCGGCTGCCTGCCGAAATTTTATTAAGATCCTTTGTACCCCAGTAGAAGAAGAGAACTCATACTCGTTCAGTTCTTTTGTTTTTATTTTGCCAATTTGAAGTCCTTTTCAGATTAAAGGCTATATACGCTATACATATATTTACGCAATGATAAATGGCCAGTAAGTGTTTTTGCCAATAGTACATAATACCTAAAATTAAACTCACACTCAAACCCTATACTAAACTAAGCTCTCTACTCCAAAGATAAGCAGCGTTATAAAAGAATTTCATATGGAGAGTAAATTATGTCAATAGAAGAACGTTATCGTTTACACAGACAAAAACTCTGTTGCTATATAATGTCAAAATTTTAATAGAAAACTTTATTTTTTAATAAAATTAAGAATAAATTTAAGAATTTTAATTGTTTAGATTATATGATAGTGGACTGACAGACATTTTGTTAAAACTTCTTTCAAACTGGGTTTCTCTTATTAGAATATTGGCAAACAATGCAATATATGATAGTGGACCGATGGACATTTTTCTTAAATATCTTTCATAGGTTTTTTCTTGTCTTAATATTGACAAACAATCCTTTTAAAACAAGCTACTGACAAAGACTCTCTCTACTCTAAGTCTTTCTTTAAGGTTTTGTTAAACTTTGTTACAAAGTGGGCAGACTGCCGTACTAATAAGAATCTTTTACTTTTCGTAGATAACTTTAAGTAGAAGGCAATTAATTATGATTTACTAGTAAGTGTGAATCATTTGTCATGCGTCCCTCATCTGCATATATGGCAAATTCATATATTACCCAAAAGTGTGGTAAATGATAGCCGTACATATAGCCACCACCCCGTTTACTCAAAGCCAACCACCTCCACACCAACCACACGCAAACACTTCCCTGTATTAGACCGTTTCTGTTTAGCCCCCTTCTTAGTATCACTTCTGCTAAAAATTAATACCAGACAATTTGACGATATGCTCATTATAATGTGATGAGTTTATGATGGCACACTCGTTCATACTCCACTTGCACAAGCATTGCTTGCTAAAGTAACAAAACAAAAAGCAGTCCTTTTTCAAAGTCCAAATTAAATAGCTCAACCTCAATGGAGGGTTAATTTTGTTTGGTATTACCGTTACATACATACACACACCAACCATATGTGTTCGTCCATGTATGTTTGTGCTACGTTAGGACGGGGAGTTTATTTAGAAATTCTCAATTTCAATTGTAGTGTCATTGAGCTCTTTATTACGTTAGTGTAAATTTTATGTGACACAAAACGCCCCCTTTTTTATTCTTTGTTTCTTTTTTTGAATGATTTTCGTTTTAATGTGAATTCACATCATGCGTACGGACACTGGCAAGGACACTTTCAATTAAGAGGGGGCAAATAAACTCTTTGCTGTTTTTCTTCTTCTTTTTTCATTTATGTTAACACTAATGTGAAAAATGATTTTACCATTTGGTTAGATTTTGTTTTGGAGTTGTATTATATGAAACGTGTATGTGTGTGTGTGCGTTTGTATAGATACATGTACGTACACAAAAGCGGCATTGTTGCTTTGCTCTGTATAGACGAAAAACAAAACCTTTTTTATACTTTCTCCATATAAGCTACTAAGGTAAACTAAGTTTGTCATTTGCTACAACCAGGAGGTGGCATCAACGACCTTACAAAGCATCACTAACTGAATCCATCTAAACACAAATGTCTGCGTGTCCGTCTGTACATCAAATGTTGGAAATCTTACGGTCACGAATGTCGAAAAACTAAAGCTGACATTTTGTACATAGATTTTCTGTACTTGAACACTATTAAAATTTTTTAAAATAGGTCAAGAGCCACGCCCACATTCTTTAAAAATATATTTATTTGCCACGAAAATTGAGCTATAAAGTGGAAAATAACTACACATAATTATAGTTACCCTATTCATCGATGTGCTAAAAATAGAAGTGATCGGATAACAGATACGTCCACAATTTACAAAAATCCCTAATCAGCGTAAAACTCCACATGTAAGCTGAGAAGTAATATAAACATTATCAAAGAGCGTAATCTATACCGATACCTGCCACGCCTCTAGTTAAATATAAATGTAAAGAGTGTTTCAGAATTGGCTGAAACCAAAAATTTCATTTTTTTCCTTGGTTTTACTACAAAAAGATTGAATGCGGAAGAACTCTGCTTTCAGTTTTGTTGAGAAGACCTTTAAAATTCTAAACGCGTTCGTTGTGTAGCGTTGGCTGTCGAAACCTTCTACACATAACCAATTCAAAGGCTTGTCCTCTCCGCAACTTTGGTTAATCATAGATGAGTTTTTCAGCCATATAAAGGAGGAAAACAACAAAACAAAACACAACACAACACAACACACTTCTCTATGCATTCACTTTAACGCCCTCGCTTTCATTTCAAAAATTCACACAGACGTTATATACACAAACATTTGCGTATGCGTACATATATATAAGTATTGTTGTTTAAGTGTTTATTTTCTACCTTTATGTGGTATGTGTGTGTAGATTGGTGCGAGTGTTTTTGTTGATGGCATATAAAGTGGGCTCCGGAAGCTTTTTCGATTTTGAAATCATAAACATATGCAGCTCACGTTGGCCGGCATAAATCTAATGCGTTATGTTCAACGCCTTTTGCTCTTATTATTATTGTTGTTGTTGTTTTTTGTATAGTTATTGTTTGTTACTTTATTGTAGCCGCCCGTGCTTGTGGTCGTTTCTCGTCTGCAATCATTATAACGGCGACATTGGCTCGTCTCGTCTAAAAAGTGTGCGAGTGCGTGTGTGTGGTGTGTATGTGTTGAGATTTTTCTTATTTTGTACTGGCGTTCTTGAATATTCAGCTAGCTTCGCCCAAAAGGAAAGATTGCTTTCACATAAAGTTTTTTTTTTTTTTGGTTAGGTGAGGTAGAAGGGAGGCGGATATTTCAATATTATAGAAACCATTGCATATTATTTACTTTTAAACCAAGACGTAGCCGGCTAAACATTCAAGCACGCTCTAACGCCCTATTTAATCTTTGGGGACATTCCTTTAAAACCATTTAAAGCTTTTTTATATTTCTTCACTCTATATAAAAAAACGAAAGAATATATGGTAAACTGCTATAAAATTAAGGGCAAAAAATAATGTTCACATGATAAAGAAATAAAGACAAAAATTTAAACTTTCGTCTTACAGCTAAAATCAGTTTAAAAGATGATGAGAGAGAACAGCAAGGTTTTCTATTTAGTTTCTTCTTCCATCCCATTAAGTCTCTACCACCAAGCCAAATCTATTTTAGATATCAATCATAAATTAATCTGCAATTAATTGCCAATATCAACTGATGCTGTACTATTAGCTATTCTATAGTCTTTACTTTGATATGGAGAAGTATACTACGTTGCTCATCTCGTGCACAGACAGTAGAGGAGAGAAATCTTCATTGGTACCAAAATCCACAACTATTCTGTTATGTAGTTAGTTAAGTGTTAGTTAGCTTAACTTAGGATAAGAATAAGGGTTTAGATTATTAGTGTCACAAAAATTGGCTTCCCATCTACACATCAATAAAACAGTACATTCATGCATTCATGCCAACCCCACATTATACCTAAACATACCATATAGTCTCCTAAATTTATCTTAAACTAAATACCGCAGCAATCTATTAAAATCAATTAAAATTTCAACTTGGCAATGAAAGTTAATAGAAAAAAACTCGCTGATAATTGAAACAATTACTTAAGAGAATTGCGATGAAACGTGAAGAGATAAAATCACCGGTAATTGAATAAGAAATTATACACTTCATTAACTTATTGATAGACAGATGCCAAGATTACAAATTGCAATATTGAGAAGCAATTAGTAAAACGACCAACACAAGAAAAAAAAGTAAATTTTCTTTTAAGCAAATAAAGAAAACTTTTCATCTATCAACATGAAACAGAAAAAAAGGTCACATTAGTTATAAGCCAAGCAATAAATATTTCATTCATTCTTGTGGTCGTAGTTTTGAAAATCTCAAAAAACTTTAAAGGAAAAGAATTGTACCCAGAGAGCCCAGAATTGCTCAGTAAGCCAATCTTGTTTGAACAAATTTTTTAAAGTCTTACAATTTAGAATCGGCTGGACGGATTTTGTTCAAATTTTTTGTAAAAACTTGGAAATTTATTCAGCTTTCAAACGAAGCACATTATATGGGCGTGGCATGGGTGTTTTTATCTCTTCTAAAATTCTCGTAAAGTTACAAGAATTTTCAAATGTTAGCAAAAAATTTTACAGTGTTGTTGGAAAGTTACAAACGAAATAATTTTACCTTCTTTTTTGTGTGGTACTTGTTGTTTGTTGTCTGGATAAACTGGCAAAATCACGCGAAATATATTTTTTATCTTATTTTGTCATAATGTTTGAATATCAATAGCCTATAATTTTTGTATCGCTAAACGGATTTGGTGTAAACTGCCCGTATCTGGAAAATTCTTTAGCTTTACAATGACGTATATTTTATGGGCTCGAAAGGGCCCACTTATTATAAACCTTTCTAAAAGTAGTCTCTTTTTCAAAAATGGACCTCGATTAATAGATTCTTTAAGGAATTTAGAAATAAGGGCACAAAAATTTTCATATCGATAGGAGTAACCGTTTCCGATATGATTGATTGCCACACCGCGACATGCATTAATGAAATGAATCCATTTATGCTATGACTCAATTGAGACAAGTTTGACTGTTTAAGTTTATTTTGAGACTAGTTTGAGTAGAATCGAGCAATTTTTTCCTCTTGTCCACTTTTTAACTCGTCTTGCTTAAGAAAGCGAATTTTGAAACAAAAATTGAGGAAAGCTTTTCGAATCGATATGAGTCATACATAAATAATTCTCTTGTCACTATAATATTGAGAATATACGCATTTAAATGATATAAAAATTTTCCTTCTGCTGCCACTTTTCGTCGTGCTATAATAGTTTAAAATTTGTTTTCTATAGTATTGAATTGTTCACAATTCAAGTGAATTCATTTAGAAAATTAAATAAAATTAATTAAATCTCAATCACAGTATCCTAGATAAGCTTAAAGCGTCGCACTCGCTTATCGAGGTTGATATTTTATGATTGTCCAAGTAAATGAACAAAAGGGTGGATAATTTCATGATGTATGAAGGCTTTAGTTGAAATTAACTTTGATTTATATTTATAAGAGAAAAAAAAGAAAGAGAGAGAGAGAGAGAGTGCGGAAGAAAGACCGCAGCGTGCGGCATTTAAATATGTGGGTTTGCTAGAAATTTAACGCTGTTTAAGCTTAACAAATCTATAATGCCAATTGTTTGGTGGCAGAGGGAAAGAAATTTAATTTGAAACAAATCCAACCAACCTTTTCAAGAAATTCTCATTCATTCAGATTATTCTAGAACAAGAAATAAAGATTTCTTCCGGCCTTTGAAACGTTACACAGTATATAGATTTTTAATGAATGTCGACATAAGAATATTCTCTTTTTATTAGTGGTATGAAAAATAGATTGCGGGTTCAACAGTAGGGATACTCTCACACGGAGTGTTTACTTCATTAGGGGTTAACTTCTTTTAAAGTTGGAAGACCGGCGCAGTCCATACACCTATAGGAGACTTCCCCTGAATGTCAATGGAATGTATGATAAAAAGACTTTCAATGCTGAGGAAAAATTTTCATACAATTGATTTTGTAAGAGGAGAGAAGGGCGTCCAAAATTTGTCCTAAACCTTATATGTTATCTTATTTATGTGGCACTTAAACTTGAATGCATTTACAATAACAAAGTCTATATTCGGCAGGCATTTGAAAACCCGGAAGGAAGTAGGCAAAGTCTTGCAGACAATTTCAAAAGTTTTTTTGTTTTTACCCTTTACACTCCTTTCTCAGATAATCTTAACGTTATTTTGTTGTTCTTTTGTTAAATAGCACAGTTTACTCTCTTGTAAGATTTATTGTATTATACAGTTTTGGGTGGTAGTTGGTTTCGGCTGGTTGGTGCTTTTCTTGTTGTCGTTATGTGTTTTTTGTTTTAATATTATTGTAACAGAGAGAATGTCATCATTTATCAGCCACACAGCATCTTTCATAATCAGAGCCACGTTCACACACCGTAAGAAGCAGAAGAAGACAAAGACAAAGAAATATTTGTGTAAGAGAAGAGTGAGGTGGAGGGGGACGCCAAAAAAATGCAAATGACTGAAAATAAGCCAACATGCACGCGGTTGTGGCATCTTTCGGTATCGAGCGTATACATAAAATTTAAAATTTATGGTATACGTTCACAGCACCAATGAATGCATGCCTACCGTCATGCAGTATATATGTGGCTCTCATATAAGAACGGCTGTGAGAAGTGAATGTATTTAAAAAAAAGACACTATTTTCTTAGTTTATTTATATGTTTGTGTGTGTGGTTAGCTGACATAATGAAAGGCCAGTGCATATGCATTTTCATCCTTATGGGTATGGTTCAAACGATTGTTTCGTTGCCTGCCTGTTTGACACTGCCAGACAAAAGGTCTACACACTACCCAAAAATACTTAATTAATTTATGTAGCCTTGGCTACAAAAAGGCAGAGTCACAGAGTCAAAGAAACCCTTTATGTACGAGGCTATCATCAAAGATTGCAGTAACTGTAAACATTAGGCCATAGTTAAAAAGGTTTCTTTTTTATCCAATCATCGTAACTGCATCACCGCCGTACAATTTATAGGCGATCGTAGATGATTTCTTTTACCATCCATAAAAAAAAAAAAAAAAGGAAAACACAACACAAAACAACACATTTGAGAGTACCCGAATCCTGAAATGATGGCCGTTCTTAACTTTTATTATTATACTTACGATTTCACTGCTGAAAGTCGGTAAATCACTTGTTTTAGTGGCGGCCTGTTTTTACTTATATTCACATCTAAATCAAATTTTATTTATTGCTGAAGAAAAACACTTCAAAATCAAAACCAACCAATCAACCAATTACCAAGCAATACTCTTTCACAAGAACATTTGTCTTCTTTCTACATAATTAAATAATTAATTAACTTTTAACATTAATTGGAAATCATTCTTTTTATTTAAAATTTAAAGCATAATAAAGTATAATCAGTTTCAGATAAATTTCAATTTTAAATTAGTCGTACATCAACTTCATTAATAAGCTGAATGAAAAACATGTACGTGCGTCCCGTGCACGAATTTCGTATTTGGTGTAAAAACAAATAAAAAAAGGTCACTCATGCCGGCCCTACATGTTTTCCATAACATATGATTGTACTATAAAAAGTACACGTTTGTGATTTTCTCTTTTGTTTCCGATAATGACAATATGTCAATAATTAAACAATTGATCGTGTTTTCTATGTTGTCATGAAAATAATTATTTGAAGTGAAAACTATTTCAATGATTAACTCAACTTAATACTAAGCTAAAGGTATCCTAAGCGTAACCTTAAGCTAATCTAGACTAATATAAGTTTAACCTAAAACTAACCTGAACCTAACGTAAAATTAATCTAAGTTTAGCGTAAGTTTGAGCAAAGCTTAAAATATCTAAAAGAAATCTTAACCTAACCTAAAGCTTAATAACTTAATCAAGATCGATAGATTTCAATTTTATTATATCCTTCGAACTGGATATTAAGTTATACTAAGTTTGTCATTCCATTCGCATTACTAGCCATGTATGTCCGTGCGTCCGTGTGTTATTGGCATTCTCACGGTCTGATATTAAACTGAAATTTTGTCCAAAACTTTTAGTTTATGCATGCAGATCGATATAAACATGAGTAAAATCAAAATAACAACTACTACGCCCACCGTTTCTATATTTTGTCCTTAGCCAAATTTAGTTTTCTGACTTGTTTTATAACTTTATTGCCTAAATTTACTCTATTTTTCTTTCTCTTTTTTTTTTTTACTTTCATAAACCCACTGATGTGATGGAATTACAACTCTGGCCCTTCTACCAACTCCTGGACATTATCGGTATCAATGTGAAATAACTTGTTTTATATATATTTTTTTATATTTTTTTTTACTTATAATTTCTATGAATTTTTTCATGTTATTGTTGGTAATAATTTCAGATCCATATCAGTTGACGTTACCTCAAAATTTGCCACAGTATTCAACAAACTTTTATTATCCAAACAGTAGTCAACATCCATATCATCAAGCGGCGGCAGTAGCAGCCGCCCATCATCACGCACATCAACATCATCATCAACAACAGCAGCAGCAGCAGCAGCAGCAGCAGCAACAGCAGATGCATCACGTGTCACCAGCAGCCGGTGGTGGTAGTAGCAGTAGTGGTGGTGGTGCTAGTATTATAGCGCCAGGGGTAGTATCACCCAATGCACTACGTACGCAAATCAGTTATGACAACACCTCATCACTGTTAATGCCTTCGCAACATCATTTATTACCAACAACATATCCAATGGAACGACGATAGCAAATGTAGTTTGCTAATATGATTTTATGTATCTGCATTATACTATATATACATACATACATACATACATACATATATATATATGTAAAAATGTCTTATTGTGCTTTTTCAATAATTTAACAATCAATAGCAGCAACAAAAATGTAAAAAAAATAAAACAATAATTTTTAATTTTGCATTCAAAACAATGGGCATAGGTGCAACAAAAAAAAAAAAGTAGAAGACAAATCGAGCAAAGAAAATATAAGGAAAAAAGCTCCTTTTTGGTAAAGGTCAAATCTGAGATACCCTACACTTATATAAGTGACTTGTGGGCGTGGCAAAACAGATATTTTTAAAAACCTATTGAGGTTTGAATTATTGTAAATAATTTTTGTAAAAAAATAGGCGTGGTTATTATCATATACCGCTGATTTTTTATTGTACTTCATTTTTATTTATGGAAAAATTAAATATAATTATGAAGTATTAAAAGGCGATATAATGTAAAGCTGATGGAAAAAAATGTTTCTAGCCACGACGGAGGGTATCAGAAGATTCGGCTTAAGCAAATGCAATTTTTTTTCTTAAACATCTCTAAAATAAACATAAACCAATCACCAATCAAAGTGATATGATTGCTTCCTCTCCCCCTTACCCTCAACCACACCCCAAAAAAAGAACACCTAACAACTCATTGAATCGTATGGAATGTATGCACTTATATAAAAAATAAAAAGAAGAAATCATCTATTGTTTATATATGAATAAATTCAATCAAAAATCTCACACAGCTACTAAAGCACACACACACTCGATTGTTGGTTAGTTTTGTAATATTATTTAATATTGTAAAATATATAAAAAGCAAGAAAAAGAAATTTATTTTTTCTGTTCCAAAACAATATATGTATCATATAAAACGAAAACGTGCAATAATATTGCCTATACCTACATATGTAATAAAAATTGAATTCGTTTTCTTTTAAACAATTCAAAAAATTCAATGAAATTGAAATTATAAATAATTGAAATATTGGAAACAAACCCAATACTACAAAACAAAATATTAAAAAATTGAATTTTATGTATACAAAAAATTTAAGGAAATCCAATAAGAATTAGTACAGAAAGTGAAAAAACAAGTAAGAAAACGAACAATGCTTCGAGTTTGGGCTCTTAGTCCTTATAATTGGATTTTTATACCCTTCACATAAGATACTAAAGAATACTGAGTTTGTCAATACCCAGAAGAAAGTGTCTGAGACTTGATCAGCATCAGTGTCACTGAGTCAATCTAGACAAATGTGTCCATATGTTCGTGCGTCCATGTGTAGTTGGTACTCGTACGGTCGGTTATTTTGAAATATTCAGCTGAAACTTTTACACTTTTACAATTTGGTAAACTTATTTATATGTAATTAATTTATTTATCGATGTGCCAAAAATGGGCATGGTCGGATTACTTACACGCCCATAATAGTCAAAAATGTATGTACCTACCATAACAATTGACCAATGAAGGGCATTTAAGGTTTGGCCTAAGCCAAATTTAGATTTTTTACTTGTTTCTAATACGACTACATCTCATAAGAACATAAAAACATGTGTCACGGATTATGATCGTTGCAGTTTGGTGGAAAATACAACAAAAAAAGTTAATGTCTACAGCATTTACTGTTATATTTACTGTATGCTATTCGATTTTCTTAGAGCAAAATTTAAAAAAAGCAACTATAGTATACTTTTAGGATTGAATAATTTTAGCGAATTATTTACACAAACCATTCAGCGGATAAAGTATATTTTTTGGATCAAACATTAAAAAGTGATCATGTTAGCTTTTGTACCCTCCTTGAACAGTTGCTTACCTTCAGTTATTGGCCACAAAAGGTTTTTTTATAGAACTGTTATACTTTGAATTGTTTTGTTTGAAGTCTTTTTAACTAAAGAATAAAAAAAAGGAAAATATTTGGAGTCAATTTTTTAAGTGAAGTGTAAAAATATAATAATTATCTTAAATGAGACGAAATATATAATTTATGTTGAAATTAATTATAAATTCTTAAAATAACTTTTATATTTTACACATTATGGGTTTCCCATAAAAAGGCATCAGACACTCTAGAAAGTACATATATATGCATGATCACCATATATATATTCTGTTTATTTTATATTTTTTTAACTTTATCGTTATCAGTTGAGAAGTTGAGCATTTCTTAAACAAGGGTTAGCGAAATCCTAAGCCACGCCCACAATTAACAAATTATTCTTTCCGCCACAAATTTGTAAATTTGAAACATCTATTTAAATAAACTGTTAATGCAATGATTTCCGTCTGTACATCTGTCCATCCCTGTATACTCTTTATCCATCAATAGGTGGCAATTTTACATATTGTATATAAATAATTTCGCTTAAAAATGTCTTCACACTTTAATAAAATTCACAGAAAAATGGTTAATGCGAAGCTAAAACAAATCAGGTCAAGTTTAGAACACTTTCTCATATAAGGCTTTCATTTTAAAAAGTTACATATTTATATGGCAAAAAATCCTAATTCCTAATATTTTTTGACGAAATTTCATAAAAAATAGTTAATTAGCTTAATAATGAACTAAAACAAATTTGGTCACGATCGCATCATGTTTAGAACATTTTTTCACAAAGTCAGTCAACTCATGTTTACTGATACAACTAAAAATTGATACAAAAAAATTGTAGCATAATTTACGTAACTAAAGGATTTAGAATGTTAAAAGATCGAGAATGGCCAACTATAATATATTTGGCTTTCATTCCGACTTAGGTCACTTTCACAATGAATTTTTAAAACATTAAAGCATAGTTTGTTACAAATTTGCGAATGTTTACCATTGTTTATGTATTTGTTAGTTTGGCTTATTAAACAATAAACAATAAGTCATAATTTGGTTCAATCAGAATCAACGTCAACGTTTCCACTAAGCATGTTTTTTATTTATGCCTTCTTACATAATGTGAAAATATGCAAAATAGAAACAATTATGAACAACTGCAATTGCTTCTGATCACTGGCACGATATCAGATAGACAAACAATGGTTACAAGCACAGACTTAACGTGATATAAAGGGTTAAAGAAAATGAAATAGAATATGAAAAAATTATAATACTTGGGGCGCCACCTGTCAAATTATGGGTTTTGTACTTGTGCACGTTTCTGTAGCCTCATGAATGTGCATGAAATTTAGGAATATGATGACGATGACGATGATACAGCAGTTGGAGCTAACAAACAAAAGAAACATGAGTAAATGCAACACGTTTTCTTTCAAAGGAACAACTTTAACAATAAAACAGTTTACAACAATGTTAGCGATAGTGAAGGTGCTCTGAAGCTGCAGCTTCAACTTGTGAGGTCATTAAAAAAGCTAAGATCATGTCCTTGTAAGGTCGTATTGGGCATTTAGTTCATGTCTTTATTTCAGTTCCATTTAGTTAAACAATAACTTACAACAACGACAACAATTACTTGTACATGTTACCAACACTTTCTCTTGCATACCCTACGTCCCAGGTATGCAGGCTATATACGATTAAATGGTTGTTTTTAGATACCAAGTTTTTCATTCTCTTTGTAACAAAAGAAGGCGTCAGAGACTGTACAAAATCAAAAACTATGTTGATCTAAATATTTATATCTGTTTATCCATGTGTTCGCTCCCCTGTACATATGACAATATAATATCTTCCCTTTCTTTCTCTCCACTTTCCTTATAATCCCGGTAATTATTTCATAATTGAATAACTACAACAACACAATATGAAAATGTGTCTTGCAATGATCTTCAGTTGATTCTTTTCTTCGGTTGTTCTCTATTGTTTCTACCATTTCCTTACTTAGCCGAAATTCAATTGCAATTAGTGTGACCCACAAAGTGAAAATAAAATCCCTGTCCCTGCTGCTTAGTATTGTGTTCAGTGTCTCTCATCCTTAATTGAGATATCCTTTAAATCGATTTCCATTGTGTGTCATTCTTCTTACTTTCTTAATAATTTACAATATTTTGACATTTTATTATTAATACCTGAGTCCTTCTGCATATATCGGAAATATTTCTGCTTTTTTTCTACATTTGCGATTTGATTTATGCTTTCAGATGACCCACTCTCTATTGATTTTGTGGTACCTTTCTCGATTTTAACATTAAATGATCGGTTTTTTCACTTATTGTTAAGACGGTCATTTTTTTTTTTTTTATAGCGTTTTTACTTTTCTTGTTCGGTTATTGCGGACCACATGTTGAGTGTTTGTTGTTTTGTTATGACTTATGTGAAATTGCGCTTGGTCTCACAGTTCTTCATATGTTTTAATGTAAAGAGATGTCTTTTTAGACATTGTTTCGTATTAGGTAGTAGCCAGTAATGTGAAGATTCTATGTTTCCTCGCTTATTTGTTACAATATAAACAATTTTTATTAAAAATATGCAAAAATTTCATTATCCTTTTATAAAATAAGATGAAGCGAATATATTAAAGAAGATTAAGTTTGATGAGTCTACTGGAACAACATTTATGATGATTTAAATCTACCATAAAAAAGAGATTTTGAATCAATAATAGAGAAAAGTTGCTCATTTCAACTCAACATTAAAAAAATGTATAAAAGTCTGTGATTAATCAAATTTTAGGATTTTAAGCTTTTAAATTATATAAAAAAAATTCTTATACGTTTATTTTTCGTTGGTCTACAGCAGTTCAAAACTTGTATTGTAGTGAAAAACTTCAATTGGCGTATTATCAAAAGATCGTTATATGGAAGAAATCTCTTGTATCAAATATTTAATTTATTATGAAGCTTAATTGACATAAGTTTAAAATAAATCGAATAATTTTCACGTAATTTATACCTAGAATTGTAGTGAGAAATCTCATTTGGTCGTTGTATAGAAAAAAATGCACAATTATTGAAATTTTTTAATAAAATTTGTCTCAATTATTCCTAATTATATTAGATTAACAATTCAGACCTTGCATTGTACTGAAAACCGCCACAAGAAATAGTTACATGAAAAAATCCACAATTTTTTATATTTTCAAATAAAAGTTGCCGCACTGTGCTCTAAAGCTTAATTGAGACAAGTTTGAGTATAACACGCCCATCAATTATCAAATCCCCGAAAAACTATAGAAATTTTTAAAAGTTCGCAAAAAAATTCGACCAAAATCGGAGCAATAGTTGTCTAGCCACTCATGTACCCAAGTACCCACAACATGTATTTTAAAAAAGGCCTCTTCTAAGCAAATGTGTATTGTCACGCTTTTCATTCGATAGATTCCCGAAAAACTACAGAAATTTCCAAATGTTTGTAAAAAATTTCACCAAAATCGGAGTTATTGTTGTTGGAAAGTTAGAAACAAAACATTATTACCTTCATCTTAGTGTAGTTGTTGTTATTGTTTTGGTGATTTTAGCAAAATCACGCGAAATATTTTTATTTTCATTTCTTCATAGTGTTCGTGTTTAGTAGCCTATAATTTTTGAACCGCTACCTGGAAAGTTCTTCAGATTTACAATTAAATATATTATTTTATTTAATATTATAAACCATTTTAAAAGTAGTCTTTTTTCAAAAATGGATTATCCTAATAGCCCGATGCCCCGATTAAAGGATTCTTCAAAGAATTTGGAAAAAGGGGCGAAAAATTTTTAAGATCAATGGGAGCTACCGTTTCAGAGATATACTCGTATGCGTTCAAAGTTTTTATAGAAACACACTCAATGATTGCCACACAACGCCATGAAGTAATGGAATGAAAATATTGTTAAATCCATAATATTTGTCAATAAAATTTATCTTAATTATTTCACTTAATGTCAGGGTTGATTTAGAAGAAGTTTGAGTAGAATCGAAAAAGTTTTAACATTTTTGTACCTTTTTTAAAGAAGCCTTTGAAAAAATGCCAAATTTTTGGAATTTTTTTAAAAAATATTTTATAAATCTTGATGCCAATCAATGGAAAATAATCAAAGAAAATAAATAATGCAAGTTTGAGCTTGATTAAGCCTTTGTGGTGATTTTCAATTTACGCCAAAAAAGACATTTTTGAAAACAAATTAAACAATATTTGAAACTGAATAAAAATTCGAGCATATGCTTAATAGAAAAAAAAAAATGCTTGAAAAAGGGATAAACTGAGGGACACACATAGACAAAGATAAAGAGATGGGCAGCCTTTACTTTAAAGGTTAAAATGCTACAACGATCCTGACAAATTAAAAGTTAAAAATATAAAAACTGAACAACTGTCTCATAATAATCTTAAAAGATTTCAAGCCGACTGAATATTAAAAACAAGACAAAAATCAATATGGAAGACCAACATAAAAAAAAGAAAAATAGTAAAACGTTGATTGGTAAAATACATATTTTTATAAAGGTAAGCGGAAAGATAAGAGGCGGCAAACGGCAGCCGGCATATAAACAAATGAAGAAAAATCTTGAACTTCTTCATATATTCGAACAAGTATGAGTGGAACCAACTTAAACACATAACAGCAACAAAGAAGATCCTTTAAGAATATACACGATTTATCGGAGGTAAGAAGTCGGAACAGGACACAAAATATAACTTTTATTAAATCCATGAAAGTGAAAAGTTGCCTACGATTGGCTTTAGTTTAAATTAGTTGTTATTGATATAGGGCATCAAAGGTGAGGCCTGGATGAAACGTTGGGTTTTATTTTTCATTTCTTCTTAATGGTTACGTTAAAGATTATGAACATACAGAAAACACGGCCACTGCTCTTGCTCAGAAAACTATACATTTTCTTATATGTTTTAGATTTCAAAATTATTTATATATAACCACCAAATTAAATACGCTTCACCAACCAGCCTATCAGCGAAAAAGCAAAAACAAAAGCAAAAAAGGCAAATTGTGAACGCTGCAACATATTAAATTACAAGCATAAGACTAAGCACATAGGCAGGCAAGCAGGTCGGTCGGCCGACCGAAAGGCAGGCAGGCATATTCTTTGAAAGACTACTTACAACAACAACAACATAGTAGAAGACAAATAATCCCAATGAACATAAACTCGTACAGAACGCATGAATGTCTCAAGTTGTTGTTTTTAGATAATGTCGAAATAAAAAGCAGAATTTACACTGTCATAAAGAGTCAAGCCACAAAAAAATTGAACATAATCTTCGCTGTAAACTTTGCTTTAAGTAAAATACTATCAGAAGTAAGGCCTCCTATTACCCGGCCTACAGATCTCTTCACTCTGGCCTGGCTCGCTCGCACTTTCTTTTTCTTTTTTTTTTTTTTAGTTTAAAGTTTAAACGCTTTGCATGCATGCCTAAAAAATTAACAACATCAACAACAACAATTTCATTCACATTCACATCTATAGAGTTTTTTCATAAAAAAAAAAAATTTTTTTTATCTTAAAGAGACTTGTACGACGACACTAAATGTTCGTGTACTTGTTGTTGTCGGTAGATATGGAATATTATTGACCATACGGCCGCAGTCAGTCAGTCAGTGCGGCAGCCAACTAAGCAACAAGCAACCAGCAAAATATTGTACCTGTAATAGTGTACAGGTAGTGTTAAGACAACAACTCAACAGGAGATCATTTACGACATTTTCCTTTTTTACTCTTTTTTTTTTCAGTCATTACAGCAAAATCATGTTGTTGCCGATTAGGGTACCATTACCATAACCATTATTAATTAAGTGCACATAGTAGAGTACAATGATAGTTTAAGGGAATTTTAAATGAAGCATTTCAGTTTGGCGGTATATAAAGTTTATCTTTTCATTTGTGACATTTTATAAAATTTATATTCTAGATCGGTATGACCAGCTAACGAACCAGCTATGGCTGAGGAAATTGTTGTTAATCTTTCAACTAGAGGTGACACTTTAAATAATATAAAAGGGTATCTTCGATTTGGCTTAAGCCAAGTAAGTGTACTTTCAAAACTAGATCATAGTGGCGTCAATGTACTGCAATGTAATGATATTGCCTGAGATATGAATGAATGCTGTAAAAATTGAATTAAATTGAGTTTGTTAACAATATAAAGATAAAGACAAAAAGTAACAGTATGCAGCTAAACATGTTGTCGAGATTTGGGCGCCAATTTTACATTTTGTAAAATAAAGGATAAAAAACGATTGATAATGTACAGTTTTTTAAACATTCCCTACGTAAGATGCATTCTATTTATAATTAACAAAAGGAGGCGTTGGAGACTCTACAAAGTATATAAATTCTTCATCAGTATCAGAAACTAATATCTAGACATATGTGTCCGTAAGTCCATGTGACCGCTACCCATCAAAGTAGCAAAAATGGGCGCGACACGTGACGTATTTAAAGTAAAATTCGTTTTTCAAGCTGAAGCGCAATTTATACACACTAGAGGGTGTAATCATATACCTGCCACGCCCCCAGCTCGTATGTAATTGTGCAGAATATTTAAGATTTAGCTTAAGTCAAACATTTAGTTTTAAGTTAAGTGCATAAAACCGTCATTTGCAAAATTTAGCTTTATCGTAACGGTGAAAATATTAAAAATCTCTTAAAATTCCGAATTTACTGTTAGAAAAAATTCAACTTACATACAAATATAAACACATCGGAAAATCATTCCATATACAAACTGTTACACTTGATTAGTTTAATAAATTTATAAACTTTTCAAGTAACAGTCATAAAATGTATGCATGGAAGACAAATTGAATTTCCAAAAATAAAAGGTAAGTCATGGCAAATGGCCAATTTACATAAAAAACTGTAAACAAATTATAAAACCATTTGTATTATAATTTATGTGAAAATGAAACAACAACATGTTTGTCGACCTCAATCAATTTATGACACAGTATAGCCATGAAAACAGGTCAACAGCACCTGTTATGCGTTTCTGCAGGTTAGATTAGTGGCGCTGAAATACTAAAATTTATACTTAGTTATAGAACTGCCCTTCAAACTCTTAAGGGATCAGTTTTTAATACATTCCCGTACGTTTTGTTAAGTCTTCGTAGTTTTCTCAATATTTTGACAAAATGTAAATAATTCAGTTCGCTAGTTAGTTAAATAAAACAGCTGTTAAAGCTTTGGTTACATATTATTTATTATATAAATGAATTTGTTACCACTGCCTTTGCAATTCATTTCTTCATATTATCTGTCTCGCGCGTTCTTTATTTCTTCTTTAAAAACTTAATAAATTTAAAATCGAGGAAGATATATTTTTTGAAAAGTATTATTGTAGTTGTTGTTAACATCGCTATAGACATATTCTCTTACTTCGCCTTTCCAACTAAGGGTTGTTACTGCGAAGCGTTCCTTTTATTTTTTAATATAATTTGCATGCAGATGTGTGATGTATCGACTTGTCGCATTATCTTCAAACAACACATTTTGAATGTGACATAATTTAATTTTTGATGCTCCTTCCTATTGCTGCTGCTGTTGTTGTTACACTTTCTACACATTTTCATCTTTTTTTTTTTCAATTGAACTTTTTTTGTTTTTTTAGTTCATTTTTTTTTTTTTTTCATTTTTTATCTCTATGTGCAGCCTGCTTTTGACAGTTTACACGTGATGGATGAGCGTTAATTATGATTTAAATAATTTTGATATTTTCATAATCATTGAACAATTTTCACTTACATCATATATTTCGAGGTACAACACACGTAACAATCATTTTGCCTAAAAAGGGTTTTATGTCATGTGAGAAGATGGTAATTTTTTTAAAATTATTTTCAAATTTTAAACTTTAATGAATAGCTTGTTCAGAAGGCAAATTAATGTAAGGCTCAGGCTAAGATTGATGACACTTTACTACACATAATTATGTATTAGATGATAATAGAATGTAGTCACTAGAAAGAGAGAAAATAATTGATTTAATTGTATTTTAGAAAAGGAAAAAATCATTCCTATTGCTTAAAAATTTGTGTATTCCGTAGATTCTTTTATTGAACATTGAACAGAGTAATTTTAGAAACATCATTCAAAACACTTGCTGTCTTTCAAAATGGTTTAATGTTACTCCAGAGAATGGCGTTTTTTTAAGGATCTTTCATTACCAAATCGATTGATAAAAATAGTAGAGTGACAATACCGAGCAAAGTTATTATCCATAGGGCTGTTGTTTAATCAATTCCAATTTCAATACTAACCCATGTCAGTCAACCAATATTTTTATAAGACCGGAAGAATGATGTCCCATACAAAGGTAGACATACAGACATAATGGACGTACAGACACAGACGGCCTTACAGACCCACAGACAAAGGCCAATATACAAAGACGGACATAAAGACGGATAATATTAATTCGCATATAAATACTTTGCTAGATCTCCAAAGAATCGTTGTGGGTGTGGCAATTGTGTGAGTGCTACATTTCCCTCATACCAATGAAGTGTTGAGTATAGAAACCAAATCTTAATTATTAAATAAAACGGCTTAAGATCAAACAAACTTACTTATCATCATCATTCACATATTTTATATATTATTCGTTATCGAAAATCTTTTTCTTCTTCACTTATGTTCAATATGTTTTCAAAAAGCATTAATTTATTGTTGTTGGTATTTAAAGCCGCCATGACACAAATGGGTTTTTTGTTGTTGTTGTATTTTTTAATGGTATATATACGTGTATATTAAGAGGTTAAAGATATGGGGAGACAGAAAAAGCGACATTGTCAGTGGGAGAGAGTGAGAGAGGGGGGGTACACTGTGTTGAGTGTTATCACAAAATCTGATCAAAATACATCACTGATGTGCAAAATGTACTTCAAACCAATTAATCACCTTAAAGTTGAACAACATCCATATACATAATGACAACAACAACAACAACAACAACAATCAACGAACATCCTAAACATAAAACAATATGTTAAACACATATATAACACAGAGATAAAGTTTTATGAATAAAATGAAAAGAGAGTCAAGCAAGGAAAAGACAGCAAATCATTACGGTATTATTGACATGAAATGAGTCTTAAAATGATAAAAATGAGAAGGAAAACAAAAAAAAATACATAAATAAAATAAAAATTAATGAGAGCAATAGGAAGAAAAATAATAATAACAACAATAACAACAATGACACATGAATTATATGAGATTTATGGCAACAATCACAGCTTCACAAAGCAAACGCCGCTGCATGTTCGGGCGGCATAAACAACAAATGACGCGCCAAAATAAGTAAAAACTTGTATGCAAATATATTTGGAGATGTTGATATATGATATTAGGTGGATATATATATTTTTTTAGTGTTTTGTTGTTTTTTGGATTTTTAATAATTTTCCAAAAAAAATTAATTCTGTACTCAACCGAATCATTCATTTTAATAAAATAATAAAAATTATTTATTAATCATTTAATAAAGAAAATATTTATTTACAACTTTTTAAAGAGATTTTGTTATAAAAATAAAATGCTTTTAATAGTTTTAGGTAAGACAAGGCAAGAGTGGTGCAACACTTAGCGTCATGGAAAACATGTCTTATTTAGTATTAAGAAGCAGTGAGTTTACAGTAGAAAGCAAGCAAAAGGCAAGAGTAGAGACCTCTATTTGTGATTGTTGTAAAAAGAACCTAAGGAGCTTTTATACTGTTCACAAAAGCTTCTTTTTAGGTTCATGATGAATTTTTTTTATTGAAAATTAGAACCTATGAGTAAATTTGATTTGCTTTTAAATATTTTCATTGCACATTTCTGCAATTGCTCTGCTTAACAAACAAAGCTTTTATGAAAATATGCAAAAAGAGTTCTTAATCCTATAAAAGCTAAACAATGAAACAATGCAGGCAAAATAGATTATCACATTATATATAAAGGCCGTTCTATCTGATCATTTAACACATTTAATACATTACCTAATTTCGGTATTTCGTTTGGTTGTATCAGTAATGGCGGGTCTTTTTGAAAAATTGTTTTATGCAAAAGATTACTAAAAGTTGTCCGATCGGATCCAAATTTGCTACAGTCAATAATTAATCTAATTAACTATTCTTTACCCATTTGTGTTGAAAAATATTAAGAATTGTGTACATTCGCCATATAAAGATTTATTTCATATGAGGGCGTTATATACAAAAGGGCTCTAAAATGGTGTAGGGGGGTTAAAAAATGGTACAATTACGAAATTTAGTCAAAAAATATTAAGAATTGCGCCTATGCGTCACAGGCTTCTAGTATAAGAAGTTCTTATATATAAAAAATTTATATAAAAAAAAGTATAAAAATATACAGGGATATAAGGATTGTGGCCATACCACGGCCCCTATTCAGACACTCTACGAATCTAATCCACGAAGAATTGCAGCTGTTCAGATGGTGTATTATTGATTATTTCCCATTATTTCTTTGTCTAAAACCAAAAACAATGTAGAGAAATTTGTGGAGTAATACTTACTTGTTGCAAAACAAAAAAAAAAAAAAACTATAAAAAAACCTCCAAGTAAACACAGCCAAAATGGTTTCTTTATTGACAAATACAAATACAAATACACAAAATTTACTTCACCACTACTACCATACTGAACAAAAAAAAAAAAACTTTTAAAATGGGACAACAATATTTTCTTAATTTATAAGGGAGAGCTTGACAACGTTATCTAAATGAAGCGCAAGCGCTTCTCATTAATTTCTCCTTTAATAAAATTATCTTCACATCTTGGGCGGTTACACTTGTATGTAAAAAAGAGACAACAGCTTTACTGAGCATACTTTTCAAAGCTCTTTATAATGATGATGATTATCGCGCTGGCTCTGCTTCTCTGTTTTCATACTCTCTCTAGTTTGGTTGTTATCACCTGTTATGTTTTCCACACTTATTCTCATTTGGTAAACAATACGTTTTAGTGAGGATTTGCTTTATTTGTTCTTTCTTACAGTTGAAGTCAGGTTCTAATAGCGGATATACGGAAAGTAAATACAAAATTAAAACTGCTTAAGACAGGAATCCGGCCGGTGAAAAATAAAGGATTGAATGCAACTTCTTTTGGGTTCTCTTAATATTTCAACATTTGCATAAATTAATTTTACAAGTGAGTGAGTGTCAATGATTACTTTGGCTGTGTAATACTTTCAGTAAAGTAATGTTTACCTAACTATATCCCCCTAGAGATCCTTTCTTAAGCTTAACAATACATTTAAATGTAAAATAAAACTAACCTTCATTATTAAGGTAAAATTGATAAAAGTTTGCAAGAAAAGGAAACACATATATATGTAGGTAGGTATATATATAGTCGCAAATTAACAAAAAAAAAAAAACATTAAACCACTAATTCATAATAATTCATTATCTTAGTTATTCGTCAGAATCGGTTTTCAAAGCTTGTTGTTATGGCCAACCACGTATGAGTTATAAAACAAAGCGACCCGTAGACGCCAGTCATAACAAACAAATCGTAATCATATAATCAGATGGCTATGTATGGGTACGCTAAATACAAAGATCTCTTATCTTCTATAGACTCTTCCATTATAAGCGTGTTTAAATGCGTATTTAAAATTGGCGGCGTTTATATATATATATTTTTTTTTTTTCATTTTTTTTTATATTTAAATTTTTTTTTATCAAATGAGTGTTTTTGCATTTTTTTATCCTTTTTTTTTTTTTTTGTATATAGTTTCTGTTTTTCTTTTTGTTTTTACTTTTTTTAAATTTTTTTTTCTATTTTTTATTTTCTATTTTATGCTTTTTTAAATTTGTTATGGTATTATTATTTTTTTTTGTTTTTTTTTTTTTTTGTAATGTTTTTGTATTTGTTTTGTATTCTTTTCGTATTTTAGTGTAATTTTTGTATTTTTATTTTTTTTTTAATTTAATTTGATTTTTTTTTTTCGTTTTTTGATTTCCTTTGTATAGTTTTGTATTTTTTGTATACAAAAAGTATTTTAATTTCTTTTATTGTGGGCGTAGTTCTTGACCGATTTTGTGCAAACATTCAAACAATTGGATGAGTACAAACAGCAAAAGAATGAAATTATACACATACATACTTCAGCATGTATGCATTCCCGCATATTGAAAATTATATTGTATAAAATGTTTGTAAAAAAAAATTGCCGAAAAAATATTTTCAGAAATTTAAAATAGAAAAAAAAAATTTATTCAAAAAGGAATAAAGTCACGCAAGCTTCGCAAATGAAAAGTGTTCATACCTACCGGCTGTTGTAGATTTTTTTCTAAAACTTTACAAAGGTATTGTATTTATATGTATGCATGTACAATGGGGATATTTAAAGCATCACTACCTACTTGTCTACTAACACTATGTATGTAAGTGGTTTGGGACCGCAACAACAACAACAATTACAACACAAATATGGTTTTGAACAAAAATGTTATGATTTTATATTCTGTATGTGTGTAGATGGCTGTACTTGGCTCATGTTCACAATGTTTTATATACGTGTGCATGTGTGTGTGTGTGTGTGTGTGTGTGTGTATTCTTTGATAAACGTGTTGTGCTACAAGTAATTAATTTTACCACTACAAGGTTTTAATGACTGCGCTCTGTTTAAAACATGCACATACATATACAAGCAAACAAACAAACAAAAATAATAATAATAACAACAACAGCAACTTAAGCACTATATGAATGAAATTATAAAAGTTATTAGTTCGTTTGGATCATTTTTAAAGCTTTGAAAAACCGATTTTTTCGGTCAGTCGTATCCGACATAACAAGACCAACAAACAACATCCGCAACAACAAATATGATAATTGCAGTATCTCAAACTCTTTCTCTCTCTCTCTCTCTTTCACTTAAAAGTCTATGGACAACTCTTCAAGAAATAACGAAAAAAAAAACATTATTTACAAAACTTGTATGCATACCAAGTGTAGTAGTGGTCGACAAAAAATACAAAAAAGAAGAGCCGACACATTCTTAAATTTTACTACACCAGCTTTCATCTGACTTTTAGTCTCAACTGTTTTTCTTTTTTTTTTTTTTTGTTTGAGGTGTAATTGTGGTCATAAATGTATTTAAAGCAAACTTCAACCTAATAAACAACAATAAACAGACCGCACGCACGCACGCACGCTCGCATACTTCTTCCGAAATGTACAAACAAGCCAAAGAACCGGCCACAAATGGACGAGTTGTTGATGGCCTTAAGGAATCTACTCTTAAAGCAACAATAAAAATAAAAATGAACTTCCATCGACAAACATCACCAGTCGTGGTGGTCTAGCCCTATAAAGCATCTGTAGAGAAAAATCATAGTTGTACCACGATTATCTATGTGGTTGTTACAACAAATGCAACAATTCATGTTGTTTTAAAAACTGTAAAAATTAAATATTTTATTATACTTTTGTCAGAAAGTAAGTAGATGGCGTAGTAAGGTCTTCATAGATCCTACAAAGTAGACAAAGTGGACATGAAAATGAGATTGGAAAATAAATTTTAAATCCTTACAGCTTAATGACTCAAAAACAGAATTTGTTGTATGTTTATGTATTTCATTTTACATTGAAATGATCCCTTTTTTTCTGTTTTAATTAATCTTCCAGGCAAAGCAAGGTTTGAACTGCATACAATTTCTTAGATTGCACTCAAACTTGTCTCGATTGAACCTTAGCACAAATGGAATATTTAAGGCAAATTTTGTTTTGTAGTATGAAGAATTGCTTCTCTGAAAAATTCATTAATCGGAGTATCGAGATGCTAGGTTAATCCATTTAAAAAAAAAGACTACTTTTCAAATGGTTTATAATATTAAGTGGGCCATTTCATCTTTATCACATATATGCTATATGTAAAGCTAAAGAATTTTCCAGGTACGGGCAGTTGATTTGAACTAAATCCGTTTAGCGATTCAAGAGTTATAGGCTACTGAACACGAACATTGGGAAGAAATGGGAGAAAAATATTTCGCGTGACTT
Source organism: Crataerina pallida (assembly GCA_949710015.1). Taxonomy (NCBI): domain Eukaryota; kingdom Metazoa; phylum Arthropoda; class Insecta; order Diptera; family Hippoboscidae; genus Crataerina; species Crataerina pallida. The sequence continues at coordinate 21,441,160 of OX453292.1, read as the reverse complement.
TGCCAAATTCTCCAACAATAACAACAACCACACCAAAATGAAGGTAATATTGTTTTGTTTATAACTTTTCATTTACAAACATTTGGAAATTTTTCTAGCGTTTACGTAATTTTACATAATTTTTGGGCGTGGTTTTATCCAAGGAAAAAGACTTTTTAGAAAGAAATGTTCTTTAATAGCTAAATACACCCATGCCACACCCATATATAATGTTTTCTTTGAAAGTTGAATTAATTTCCAAGTTTTTACAAAAAATTTGAACCATAATCGTCCAGCCTTTTACAAATTATAAGACTTTAAAAGATATATTCAATCAAGATTGGCTTACTGAGCATTTTTTAATGTTTATGGGATTTTCAAAGTTATTTTGCAAAGTATTGCTCCGATTTTCGTCAAGTTTTTTATAAATTTATGGAAAATACTGTACCTTTTTGGGGATCTGATAACTGATGGAGGTGTCGGTCGTATATTCTTAATTGAGCTTTAGGGCAAATGGAATAATTGTGACAAGTTTTATTAGAAAATGTCAAGAATGGGAAATTTTTTTCCACATAACAATCTTTTAATAGTGCACCAAGTGATGTTTTTCCTTACAATACAAAATTTGAATTGTTGTAAAATTGTAAAAAAAAATGGGGAATAATTGTAATAAGTTTAATTGAAAAATTTTAAAAATTGTGGATGTTGTCCATATAAAGACTTTTTGTTGGGGTCCCAAGTAGAGTTTTTCGGTGCAATGCAAGGTTCGAACTATGCTAAAATGGCGTAAAAATCGCCCAATTGTCTCAAATCGATATTATTAGAAAAGGAATAATTGTGACAAATTTCGTTTAAAAATACTAAGAATTGTGAATTTTTTCCATATAACGATCTTTGCATAGTACGCCAATAGTCTGTTTGCTTAGAAAAATACAAACTTTTCCTATAATACAAAATTTGAAATGTCGTAACACGGCAAAATCGTTTAAAAGTTTATATTCTCAAAATTTGAGTAAATATTGATTTATACTGCTAAAGAACTAACTATACAGCCACTACAAGTGGCAAAGCAGGACTTTTATTACTTTTATCAACAACGATAGAACGAAATGAAAAAAAAATCACAACAAATAAAACATTATCAACATAAATCGTTAACGCTTACCTACCTACCTACCTACGTTAAGTCCACACAATATTTTCCATCGAATACGATTGATTTTCATTCATAGCAGTAAGAATACAGAGAAAAAACATAGCGAAGCGGTGTTGTGAATAAAAATCAATATACAACAAAAAAAAATACATATTAGGAAGGTGTAGAGTAAACCTTAAAAAAAATACAACCGAGCAGAACAAAGTGGTGCATTTATTATCATTTTGGGTTATAGCTGTTCAGAGGCAATAACGACATTAAAAAACAAAACAAAACAAAAAAAAAAGAAATTGTTAACGTTCTTGCGGCAGACACCATAACTGTGTGTAAGGATTGTCATCGAGGTGGCAATGACAACAATCGCGGACCGGATGTGTACCACATCAGATTTAATTTCAGTTTTATGAAAAAGAAAAAGAAAAAGAAAGAAAATCGTACAGATAAACATATACAACTACATGTGTATAAATGTATGTAAAAAATATTTTTTTTTTTTTTGCAATACATCAACTCACACTTGGTGTGGACTTCAAACTGAATGGATGAACAAATGAATTGTATGCCGCCTGGGTCTCTAATGCTGGCTATGACACCGTTGTACTCCACGAAAACACACATACACACATACATACATATGACCTAAGCGTTGTGAAAAAGATTGTTTTTATTTTTGTTTTATTTTTTTGTTGAGTTTCCTACATACAATAAAAGCACATCAGTGTCTGGGTTTGAAATAATTGAATGAATTTTTTTGTAGTTTTTTTTTCGTATGTTATAGACTTTTAAACGATTTTATTGGTTTTTCATTAATATCGTTGTTTTTATTGTGTCATGAGAATTTACAAAACTCCCGCAAAAGTGTTATTTTTTTTTTTTTATAAAAATTCTCTATTAAGCTTGTAGTCTGAATCATTTCTGTGTAAGAATATCTGTGAATATCAGCTGTTACGACTTGCCTTCAATTGGGTCCTTTCTACTGCCAGTTTTGAACCTTTTAATTAATACAAAATTAGTTCCATTTGGTTATCTTTTTTTAATCTTGTCTATTACGCAAGTATTGTATTAGAAATAATATTAAATTTTCTAATGAAAATTGTCATCATATCGCGTAGAGCTTACATTTTATTTATTGAAAAACATTTATTACTAAATGTTATCTTATGAACATTATTTTATACTTCAATACACTAAAGTGGCCATTTAAGTGAAGAACACACCTTAATCTCTATAAAGTATATAAAATACTTTTTAACATATGGCATTGAAGCGAAAAAACGAGAAGATAAATTGAAACGTTATGTGCGACTTTTCCTAAGAATTGTTCACCCACCATGTTTCAGATTCTAATACGATCAGACATGGGTAATCGATTTACATTTTGAAAGAAAGACCCTTTAATGCTTCCTTTTCTATGGGTTTTAGTGAACCTTACTATTGTATTCGCCATAATATAAAACCTTAAACTCTTCTTTTTATAGACATAAGCCTACAAAGAGAACAAGTTGAAGTAGAAGGTGAGGTGTAATTAATAGTAATTAACTTAAATTAAATTTACATTCATTATAATTCCTAAACATTAACATACAACAATGACAGATTTATGGTTAGTAAGTTAACCAGATAACCATAATTGCAGGATTTTGAGATTAAGAAAAATAAACCTTATAAAATAAAAAATTAAATCTGAAATACCCTCCTTATCTATATATGTATGTAATACATATCAGTTTGCAAGCCGATTTTTAGGCTAAATTCAGTTTTTTGTAAATTGTAATCGTATCTGTTTTCCGACCACGCCAATGGTCCACTAAAGGATAATATAAATATGTGTACCAAATTTTAACTTTATCGATTAATTTTTATGTTGCTTAAATATAAATTTGTGGATTGTGGCCGATTTTGTTATCTAACCATGCCCATTTTTGGAAAATTGTAGGACATATATGTGTACAAAATTTCAATTCCATTGATCAAGTTTTGTAGCATATAAATAAATTTTTGTCAATTGTGGGCGTGGCTTATTATGCTCAATTTCAATTTGAAGTACTACAATTCATCTGAATATCTCAAAATTTAGCGATAAGGAGAATAACAACAACAGACCAAGAAATGGACGTACGGACATACATGTCTAAATGACTTAGTTTGTGATCTTAATCAGGAATAAATATACTTTGTACAGTCTCTGACACCTCCAAATGGAATAACAAACTTAGTTTATTTTAGTATCTTTTGTGTAGTATATAATAAACCTATAAACCGTTTAAATTACAAATCACTCTATTGGGGTATAAGAATCATTTACTTGCACACGTCTGACTTTATGTAAATGGTAGTTCTGTCAGTATATGACCTTTCCGTTCTATATTTTTACATATTCATGGATGGTAATAATGAATTTTTATGTGTATGTATATGTGAAAGACATTGTCAAACTTTTCGAAACATTGTTGTTTACTATGCCATCGTGTTGTATTGTTTTAAGCAATATTTATATACAAAGTAAAACAATTGTAAATTAATTGTTGTACTTGTATGTAAATGTTAAATAAATGGAAATTCTTTGTTTTTTTTTTGGAACATTCATTATGTATGAATTAAGTTGAAAGATCAGTTTTTTTTTTGGGACTAATAATTAGATTAGAGAGACTTGTTGGAAATTTCTTCTAAAACACTTAACGGCGAAGGGAAAAACTTTCAAAATTGTTGAGGTTTTTAAAAACTTTTGTTGTTAATATATGTATAATAGATTAATGAAATGTAAAGTAAAGAAACATTGAATGTAAAACCTAGCTATGAACTCTCTGATTTGAAGTAGCCATGTCCGTCTATCCATCTGTATGTTTAAAATGAAAATTTAACCAGCTATTTATGGCATTTCTTTAGATCTGTGTTACAGGAATATATTTTAGGTTAAAAATGAAAACTTTTGAAATTGATTCAAATTGGACCATACTTGGAATCTCTCCCCATTGCAAAAAATTGCAAATTTGAAGCAGATTGAACAATTTTTAGAACCTCTTTCCCTATAACGATATTGCACGAAATGACTTGTGTGATAACTGCACTAATTACAACATAATTTGTGAAGCTAAGGTGTAGGGTAATATAAAATTTTCTCTTGGTTTTCTTTTTTTTTTCTTTTATAAATACCTTCACAAAGTGTTTGATAAATTTTATAGCCCCGATTGATGATAATGATGGTTAATTACGTATACACAACAACTGCTGAATATCATAAATTTCAAATAAAATATGATTGTGTCGATTATGTGATCAGAGAAATTCAAGAATTTTATATACAAATGTGAACGCGTACAAAATACGTGCATGTATAGAATCGCTAAAGTAAAACATTTATATTTTATTTGATAAAGTACATTACACCTGAACTGCTCTATAATAGAGTAATAAAGAGCTTGACAAGAAGAACAACTTTAGGGTCATTCCATGGTTACGTAAATAATTTATAAAATTTTTTTTTATACTAGAAGACTTATTCTCTGAAAAGCAGCTAAATTTTAGTTCTTTTAATCATTTAAGTGCTACACTTGTTTGATTGTAAGTGTAGTGTAATAAATACATAAATAAACAAATATTGAAAATAATATTTCTTTATAGAAATATAAAATAACATATTGTGTGTACGTGTGTGTGTGTGTGTGTGTATGTGTGTGATATCTAAATGCCAAACCCTGACAAACCCTGTTTTTTGCTATACCCTTCACCTTGGTGATGAGAGTATACTATGTTTATTCTCTCTTTTGCAACACTTAAATAATAATTTTGAAATTTAATGCACATATTAATAATTATCCCATTCATAGATGTGCCAAAAATGGGAATAGTCGAATAACAGACACGACGACAATTTATAAAAATCCATATTCACCATAAAAGTATACTTGCAAGCTGATACGCAAGACGTACACTATTAGAGGGCGCAATATATATATATTCGCCATGCCCCCCGTTGTGAAGGTGGAGGGTATTTAAGATTTGGCCTAAGCCAAATGTAGTTTCCTTTCTTGTTTTGTTCTTATTTTGCTGAAGACTTTGTGTCAACATGAACATGTTCAATAAATTTTAGGACGACAGCAACTTTTTCTTATTTTTTGTCGCAAACCAACAGAGAGTCACATACAAAATATTAAAAACAATGCGAGACCATTCACTCACTCACTCACTCACTCAAATCATTAAAAACGGTGTGTGGGGCCCAACAAATATCATACAAATACAAAGCAGTGAAACAAAGAATCCTTCCACAAAGTCAAGTGAGTGAAGGGAGCATACATGTATGTGTGTATGTGTATATGAAAATCATTTAAAATTCTCAACACAAACGCCAAAGTAACGACAGAAACATTGAATTGAAAAGAAAGAAAAAAAAAAACAAAAACGCAAAAATCAAACAGATTTAAATATGTGTGTATATATAAATGTAAAGCAATGACAACAACTACAATAAATAACAGGAAAAACAGATAAGAGTTTGAAAATATGCGCAAAACAGACAGACGGACAGACAGATGGACATATACTCATTTAATGTTTTAAATAAAAAAGAAGCTATGCTACAACAACAACAACAATACACACAAATAAGTTAACAAGTTCAGTGAAACATTCATCATCAACTCATTCTATGAGTAAGAATATCGTATTCTATCAGCTTAGCACCTCCACGCCAGATACTTGTGAATATCAAATTGAATTGAAATGGAATGAAGTGGATACTTAAAAAATCAACAACAACAATAATAATAACAACAACAACAACATTTTTAGACAATAACATAATTTTCGACACATTATTTAAAAATCAACGTTGTTCGTTTGACCATTTCAACAGTTGTCGCTTTGCATAATAACTACCAACCAAACATGAACTTCTGCGCTCATATAAAACGTGTTCTAAGACTTTTGAATATATTTGAAAAGCTTACTTGAAAACGCTTTTCACATTTATAACATTACTTGTTTGTATAAAGAGTTATTTCATAATAAGACTTTATATGGGGAAGAGTTCTAACAACAATTGATTTTGAATTATTTTCAATAAGATTTTTGTTTTAATCAGTATATGACCTTGTACCAAATTTCATTGAAATATCTCAAAAAATACGATCTATAGACAAATAGATTGACAGGCACACGGACAGATATACAGACCGACGGATGGATAGACAGACACAATGAACATTCGGACAGAAAGACATAGGAAGAGATGTACAGATGGACATTTGTGTGTGTTTTACGTCTATACTCGTGGTAGAGACTCTATTAAACGTTTTGTAGAGAATTAAGCGTCCCTGCGCCCCCCCCGAAGGAGATCCCAACTTTGGAACTTACATAATAGGCCATGTAAGTTCACCCCTTGGTGACACGGTTTTTTGCCATGCACTACCAGCGATTTTACAGCCCCCGCGAAGCTCCCACAAGGGGGCCTACCCAAGAGTACGTACTGCCAAGAACCTTAGTTCTTGGGGCTCCAGTACCCCGCGGTACCAAACTTAGTCTTTGGTAGGACTGTCGATCACTTGATCTCCCAACTTCGGACAGTCTATTGCCCATGGGTTGGTATCCCATTGGTGTTATGTTTGCTAAAAGGTAGTTATTGATCCCTGGAATTATCCAGGGGATCTTATATAATTTGCTTTTTGCATATTGTTTTGGCCCCGTGATCCTTGGACGAAGCACCTATACCGGTACTCCGTTTCGGGGCGGGGCCCAATGGACATTTGGACAGCCGGACATGCTTAGATCGAATTAAGATTTTGTTTCTGAAACGATTGGTATAATTGGCATTTGACCTTTAGGAGTTACAACATCCGCCCGAAATTTTCATATGTGACGTAGGGTATAAAAAACCCATAAATATTTACATTTGTCAATTCTAGTTTTAACTTAAAATAGCGTGTCATTCATTCACAACTAAAGTAAAGTACACTGGGCAACCACCAGACAACGACATTTGAAAAACAAAAAAAAATAAAAAAAACAAAATCCCCAACAAAAGACATTTTTATGAATGAATAGTAACTTATACAGACCCTTAAGGGACTTTTTACGTAAAGAAGCGAAATGTGTCAACGTTAAGTCAGTTTTGCAACAAAACAGAAAAACAAAAAAAGAAAAAAATACCAGATTTAGTTGCCGATAAACATATTGACCATATAGTCTACTACCAGTAGTGCGTGTTAAGCGGTTAAAAGAGAATAAATTGAAAAAGAAAAGAAAATAATTCGCGGAATTAAACCGCCACACAAAAGTTCCATAGGCACTCAGCCTGTGACGAGAATACAATACACAGAGAGAGAGAGAGACCCCTCCAACACTATTTGAATGGAGCCGTATGCAGCAAATTAATTCACACCTACCACGACTTCGAATAATATTCTGCTTCTTTTTTTTTTTTAATTCATCTTTCTTCTTGCATTGTATAAAAGAATATTTTTTGTTTTTATTTAGTTTTTACAGATTAACATTGTGGTGAACTGATCAAAGGATTGATTTGAACCGAACAAGAAAAAAACGACAGAAAAACGTTAAGAACTAAACTGAATTAAACGAAACAGGTATTGAGGAACGGCAATTTCTGTCATTGTAAAGTCACTTAAAAATAAAACAATAACAACAACAACAACAACAACAATATAAAAAAGTTATGCAAATTGTTTCAACAGAATTGTCACCACTACTGCATCGTACGGTGTGTGTAGCCATTGATCACACAAATGATCTTTAAAATTAATTTTTTTTTTTTTTTTACCTTTTAATTACATATATAAAAGTAAAATATTAAAACTAATATTGTAATTAATTAATGAAATAATGATTTTATTTTAAGAAATGAATTATCATAAATGGGGGTTTGGGAGGTTGATCAACTGACCCTCCATCGTGGTGTACCTAGTAGTGAAAAATTTGGTGAATTTAATTTAAGCTTTAACTTTTTTAACTGTTAATTGTGCTGTGTATGCAGAAATATTTGCTAGTGGACTTTAACACCCACACCTCAAGGTTACATAAATATTATATAATGCTTGATTTCACATTTTTCTTACCTCAACAACCTTAACATTGCTAAAGCACTGCGTAAAAGTTGATTAGGTGGGCATATACAAATTTTATATTTGGTCAGTGAAGTTTTTTTTTTTTATCAACTTAAATTTTATGCTTAATTCATGCTTTTCTTTTTCAATGTAAAATTGAATGATAATCATGACGATTTAAAAAAAAAATTACCATTTCCGTTTTATATAAAAATATGGCACATATCTAACAAAAACTGGCAGGAAATTTATAACTCTACCACAAGTTCAGACCAAATTTTAATGTCATAGTCAAGATCATTAAACAAAAAACTTTTTTATATCCGCTACATACCAAGTTTGTGATGGCATTTGCAACCCTCAGAATCTGACTTCCAAGCAATAAAATAAAATAAAATAAAAACCTTTTCTTCTTCTTCTTAAATGAATTTACTTTTAATAAACATTTCTTGACCAGGACAAATATCTTTTTTTTAGCATATTAGACAAACTAATTAAGTTTCAGTTAACTACTCTGTACATGTCCATTCAGAGTGTGTAAAGTAATTAATGAACGTGCGTGATCGCTTTGAAAATATCTTCATTTCAAAATGAAAACAGATAAAGTTTAGAACCATTTAATGTCAAAGTGAAACAACTAAGACCACCCAGCAAATCAGGAAACAATCATGGAATATAAATAGTGTTTAGATAAGAGTACAAATTCACAGAAATAGTATTTTACTATTTAATGGTCTTATACAAATAAAAAAAAAATCAAAACGGAATGTAATGCAATGCCTGGCATTGAAATTGGGAAAGAATGGAACAATGTTCTTATAATACTTAAATAAGTACTTAATCCTGGAGGGCCTAGAAAGCTAGCGAATGATTTTGAGAAAAATTATTTAAATGAATTAAGTTGTAAAGCAAGTTAATCTCAAAATAGCTAAATAAACGTGCAGACAGATTTGGTTAAATTGATTTTGCTTTTGTTAATGACACCACAAGATCACAAATGTGACTGCTATTGTTGAATAATTGGACTTAAGTCTTCTAACCTATTCTACATGTTACTAATATTATCACATATTTTGTATACTGGCCCCTATTTTGATACAACAGATTAACACTATAAAAGTCATTAAGGTGTGCATGTCACTCATATGTTTAATACCGTTTAAAACGTTATAGTATTACTAGATACTACAGCATATAGAAGTGCAGCATAAAGAAAACTTGGTGTTAATTAAACAAACCGATTACACGGAAGCAGACATTAAAATATTAAAACAAGAACGGCAATTACTCGATGAATGTACAGTACATGGGTAGTGCAAAATAAAAACAAAAAATATGTATAAAATATTCTTGTTAAATTCTTTTCATTTAATAAATGCAGAAGTGTTTGTATGGGTACGTGTGTACCTCAAACGTGAGATCGCTACCAATGCGTTATTTTTCGCTAAAACGAATATTTTTTTACTTATAAAAAGAGTAAAAACAGGTAAAAAGGCAAAATTTCGCCAAGACCAAATCTTAAATACCCTCTAAATACAAATAGTGGGCGTGGCATTCGTCTAATAGTGTATCTATTACGTATAAGCTTGCAAGTCAATGTTATAGAAACTGTTTGTAGCAGATAAATAAATGTTTGTCAATTGTGGGCGTGACTATTAAATGATGTAGACCAATTTCAGAGTTTCTGCACATAGCAGAAAGTAGCAATCCGCTTAATATCTTAAAATTCATAAACGTAGAAAGAAGGACATACGGACATAAATGGACAAATTGACTCAGTTTACATTTGTAGGATCTTTGACGCTTCTTTCTGAGCGTTGCATATGGAATGTCTAACGTCTTGGTAACTTTAAAGAAAGGTATAAAAATAGCGTACTTGTGCACCCAAGAATGCACTAAAACTCTCTAAGGAGTATAGGCATCACTTTACAAATTTCTATACTTTTTACTTAACAATGATGGACAAACTGGTTGTACTTAAAATGCACCCCAAGTCTATCCAATCAACTCTTTAGCAACAACATGGAGTAAGTTAATGTAATATCTACCGTTTTATATAATTATCACCATCATCATAATCATAATCAAGAGTACAATCTATCTGAAAAATTTTAACATGAAACCTAAAAAATCACCTTTAGACCTACTTTCAATTTAACACTTCATAAAATAAAAATTACAAAAACCATGAAAATGAATTTGTGTGCAACAATTTTTAAACAACATTTTCGCATACACACACACAAACGCACTCTCACATGAACACATTGTGTTACAGTGTAGCATCACTGTTGTTTAAAGTGTTGCTCTGTCGGGGCCTGAAAAAGCAAAACCAAACACGCAAAAGGTCATCAACAGTTATAAAAATGCATATGTATGTGTGTGTGTATGCATGGTGCTATTGGTGCAGTTGTTGTTTATATCGTATAATTTACGTTTTGATTATCATTGCTTTAATTATCATTTTAGGAATTCTTGCACATTCAACTCGTTGAGTTGGTATGTACATGAACACACACACACATGTACGTACATATTATTCATTATTCATACACATACAATATTATTCAAATGAAATAAACGGCATGTTGTATGCAATAAATATTTATTGTTTTACAATTAAATAAATTGTATCGTAATCGTATACACTGAGTACCGAATAAATGAATACGTACATACATGCATATATTGTATATATGTACATATGAAAAAACTTGAGTGCAATTTGTAATTAAGAGGCAGAGAGAACTTGAATTATTTTCAAGAACAACCTCTATTCATTAATTCACACCCCTTTGATACCCTACACGTTAGCAGTAGTGTCTTGGCAACTGTACGATATCTTCGTTTGCTCCTCGTTCCGGTCATTACAATTTCTTTATTATTAACGTTATAATATATTTTTAAGTTGCAGTTGTCTTTGAAACATTGAATTGTGGGTATGGCTACCAACCGAATTTGTATTTTTTAAATAGAAAAAATATTTAAAAAATTTTTAAAAAATATAAATATAACCATACTATCTTCCGAGGGAGATATTAAAATTTTTGTCCATTTTGGGCGTGCCTGTTTATCAATCACGCCTATTTTTGGTACATCGATGTATAGTGTAATTATAAATTACTTACTAAACAATTTGAACTTTATAACTAAAGTTTCGTGGCATATGAATCTATTTTGGTCTATGATGGGCGTGGCTTTTATACGATTTTTTCCAATTTAAATAATGATCTGCATGCAGAAACTAGAAGTTCTATATTTTAAAATTTATGACCGTAATAGTGCCAACAATAGACGGACATACGGATAAAGGGGCATACATTCCTAGACCGATACATTTTTTAATGCTAATGTATATAGTACTTTGTACAGCCTTTGACCTCTCCTTCTATATGTAGCAAATGAAATGACAAACTTAGTATATCTTAGTAGCTCATGTGGAGGATATAAAAAATACCTTTAAACCAATTTAGGCCAAATATTCCGATATTGTGTGGTGATTAAATAAATATAACAACATATACCCAAACTGACTACATTTTCTCATTTTAAACTGATTTTCACATTGTACATGATGTTTGCTTACATTTAATGCACTATTGAGAATTTTCTTAAGCATGCAGAATACATAAAATATTTGCACTACGGAAACCTCTCCTCTATTTGTGGTATCATTTGATCCTATTAGACTGCCGCATATAATGTAAGTAAGATAAATAAACAGAAAGAAAATAGAAATCGTATAAATAACTGCTTATAATGCATAAAAAAATACAGCCGGCTTCCTATGCTTCAAATGTTGGTAAATAAATAAATACCTACCCGATAGGGAAAATATTTATTATGAATGGTTTTTGTTATTTGTGTATGGATCATATTTACATCGATCAAACACTTATCTACACGTTTCAGCTTCATTGGATTGCAGTTTATAGTGATGAATAGGATTTTTTTCTCATATAAAATATTTAAATGAATACCCTTCTCTACATATCTCTCTGTATTATCTATGTTGCATCTGTTGGTGTTTGCCAACATTTTACTAAATATTTATTAAATAATGATTTTAAATGAAGTAAATTATTAAGAAGGTATTGAAGGATTCTCAATTTTTTATCAGAGGAAGACTTCAGAGTCCCTCTAAAATATGACAAAAATCTGTCATGAAAACAAAGTTTAGTAATTGTTTGACAATAATTAAGATTTGAATTTAAAGAAATTTACCTATAAAACAAATTTACATATATGCCACACCCCTTTTTATAAATATAAAAGTGTATTAGAGGATATTAAGATTTGGATTAAGGAAATTTAATGGAAAAGAAAAATTAGATACATGCCACGCCTCCTTTTTCATTTATATATACTTGTAGGATATTTAAAATTTTATTTACAAGTAATTCAAGTTTTTTTTCTCATTTATCATAAAACGTTTCATAATACTCACTCACATCAAAACATCTTAATTAAATCTAATGAAACATTTTTCGTGCTTTAAATACCTACTAAACGTCACCTTTTAAACTTTAATTGAAAAAAAAAAACTACTAAAATTAAAAAATATATAAAATTGTTTAAAACGCTTGAGTATAAGTATGAGTATGAAACAATGTGGGAAAAAAACAGCTGTAACAAGTTATGTTATGTTATACCTCACAAATATCATAAAGCCGGCAAATAACTTGTGTGTGTGCTTTTGCTTTTTCTTCTTCCCAATAATGAACTTTAATAACCGTTTACTGTGCAAGTATATTAGGTGGTATGTAGTTTAATGTTAAACATAAAAAAGTGCAAGAGAGAGAGATGGAAATATTTGGTTAGATTTGAAGAGTACACAGAGGCTATAAAAATTCACTTAACGCCAGCTAAACATTAACTGGAAGTAATAAAAAATTATATTTCATTGTGCTTCAGCGATAATTATGTAGTTAAATGAAAGGAAGGGAAACAAATGGGAAAGAAGAAGAACGAAGAATTGAAAAAAACAAACAAGCAAACACCTTTACGGGTTAACAAGTGTATAATAAATATGCCTGATGATGATTATGAGCAGTGGTGGTGGTGGTGGTAATGGCTATGATGGGTGCTGGTGTTTATGTTCTTATTGGCATTAGGTTGGCAGTCACTGTTGTTATGTATCTTTTCCCGCTAAATAAAGCTAAACAAGATGTTCATTTGGTTGGTAGTAGTAGCGTTAGTTGTTATTGTTCCTTTACTTATAATTTCATGTTACGGCATTTTGCTTAACTATGTTCCAAGAAAAGTCATAAAATGTTTTCAAAATGTTTATTCATACATTTTTATGTTATAATACCGACATCAACAAATAGTTGTAGAGTGGTTAGAAAATAGTTTTAACCATTATTTATGTATAGAACATTTTAATAAGGTTATTTTGATAAAAGCTTAATTTCTTATAGTTGATCAAGTCCGACCTTTTAATATCTACGTCACTTATGCTACAATTAGTTTAGTTATGTCAATAAACTCAGAGACATTGCCGTTTAAGTCTCTTTATAAAATATCATTATATGGGAAAGGGTTTTAAAACTAGGTCGATCATGTCCAAATTTGTTTTAAAACCAATTGACTAATTTTTAACCATTTTTGTCCAAAAATTTTAATTGGTTCGACTCCATATTCAATAGGATTCTTACTTTTAAGCCACACCATGTCCTTATACTAAATTTCATCAAAATATCTCTAAATCTGCGACCAGCACATGGACAGACAGACGAATAAGCGCAAATGGTTAAATCGATTCAGATTCAGTTTTGACTTAATCGATTTGGCGGTTAGAAGTTACAAACATATGCACAAACTCAATACACCCTTTGCCTTTTTGCCGTTTGTTCGGTGTATAAAAAGCTCGCAACAGTTTGTTGGTGAGTTAAGAGTTAACTAACTAACTAACTAAGTAACTGGTTTGTAGGTGGTAATAGGTTTCTTTCTTAATTACACATATATTTTTAGAAAACGTGGGAAATTTATAGGTTAGCGCATTATAATAAAACTTGGTTAAACACCATTTAGTTTTCAGTTACAATGCATCGTTAATAATTGTAATTTCCTAATAAGTATACGCCGTACAATGTGCGGACTTTGTGGCCAAGCATTAATCATCGTTATGCGTTTAATTCTTTTCTTTTTATGCTCATTGTTTTGCCACAACAACAATAAAATGTTTGTTTTGTGTTTAAACGTATTAGGAATGGTGATTCGAATGTGTACAGAACGAGACTTTATTTGCATTCAAAGCAGTTATGACATGCGTCACTCGTTTCTACTCACACGACTCTATTGTTTATTAAGAACTTCTTTTTATATTTAATATGGATACATGAGCATATTTTTTTAAGCAATTCTTATGCATATAATTTAATCAATTACACCAAAAAATGTCAATTGGATTATAGTTATCGAATTATTTAACCCTAAAGCTTTGAGCGTGAGCATGAGCAAAAGCATGTGACCTAGAAATGAAATTTTATATCACCCCCTTCTTGGTAAACCCAGCTTCGATTTATTATCACTTTTTGTTTCATTTACTATGACTCTGGATTAATTTAATCATGTCCGTCTGTATGTCCATGTGCAATGGTATTTATGCTACAGGTGCATGGCTTTCAAAATAATTTAAGGAAATTTAGAAATTCTGTACAAATGGTTCAAATTGAATCATTTTTAAACCATCCCCTCATATACATTTAAACGTGTCCGTCTGTATGTCCTTAGAGAGTTTTATTCAAGCTATGGATCAAAGTTTTTAATAAAATTTGGTAAAAGGACAAACTTTGGCTTAAAGAGAAATCTGATTGAAAATTCTTCAAATTGTATCATTTTTACAACACCTCCTCATATAAAGTTTTATTATAAAAGACGAATTTATATGAGGAAAATTTGCAAAACTTAATATTTTTAAACCAAATTTAGGAAAGAATATTTCTCCTACTTATAAATTAGTTAGAAATGGTCCAAAATTAGGCCATTTTTAGAACCACTCCCCATGTAACGAAGTAAGTCTTTATATGGCATAAAATCGCATTGATAACATTTCTGGACAAAATGTGGAGAAGAATAAGAATTGATATTAAACTGTTACAAATTTGGACTCGATCGGATCACTTTAACAAAGCGTTTCCATACAAAAATATTTCATGAAGTAACTTATGACAAAGCTTCGCGTTTACTGATGCAACTAAACTAATTATTAACATAATTTATGGAACTGAGTAATAAAGAGTGTTAAGTAGTAGAGAAGAGTACTTATAAGATTTAAAGAACACTTCTATGACATGTAAGCCTGTATTGTTGTCGAAGAAACTCTATGCTGCATTTCATTCTATAACTAAAAATTAATGACTAATACCCGTAAATAAAAACAAAATATTCAGTCATATTAAATCATGTTAAACACCTGGTCATACAACGCAATAAAAATTTTTATGCAAATTATTGGCCAAAAAAAAAAAATATATTAAGAACCCAAAAAGGGCATTTTATTCAGCTGAATAATCAATGCCAGCTAACACATGCAATAATCATAACTATTAAAAATCATGTAGACAAAATCAATAAAGAATTGAAAAAGAGAAGGAAAAGTAAAAACAAAATTTATTTGAAATATTAAATATATGTACGTACGTCCATTATTTAAACTATTATGGTGTGACATGATTAAGGCTAGAATTTCCGGTAATGAAAATGATTGATGCAGAGGAAAGAAAGCCTAACATGGAAGTTATAAATTCTCAAGTTTCTTCTTCTCCAATAATCATTCATTGGGTATTTTTTGAATAAAGTGTGTAAACGTCTGCCTAACGTAAGTTGATCTTTGATTAAAAGTTTCACTTGTATTGCAATAACTTCACATTAGTATTAATTTATAAATAAGCAGAAAAAAATATTATGTATATACACACACACACACACACAGATGTGTGCGTTTATATTGCATGTGCGTCATGACTAGTGCGTGCTTGAATTTCTGTTTGTAAAGTATATGAAAAAAAAAAAAAAACAGGCCGCACCTGCGCCTGATGCGTTTTAAAGTTACAAACACACACTTTGTCTGTAGGGTACCACGTACCACATATATCTGAGTAATGCAAAATGTTTAAAAAAGGCACTAGTATGCATTACCTATATGGTCACATGTGTATTGTTTGAGTGTGTGTGTGTGTGGTTGTGTGTAAACAAAGTTTGCTTTGCTGCCACCGCCGCTAAAGGCGATTTTTAATTGCAACGACATGTTTAGACTTGAAATCAACTGTCAGCTTAGGTATTTATATGGACAAATACACATACTACTACTGCTAAGTAAGAGCAAACAAACACACGCATGTGTACTTAGTGGTCGTGTTGTATATACAATAAATTATTTTTCGATTAAAGTCTACACACAAGAGACAAAACGCATAGAAATTGTCATGGCAGCACTTTGGTATTGTTATTGTTTTTGTTGTTGTTGTTACTCTTAGTATCGTTTTACTTATTGATTAAATCACTAGCCAAGCAAGATTGTTAATGATAATAACTACAAATAACATTTGTAGTTTTCTTTGCATGAATATTTACAATTATGCACAGCAGTGGTGGCATATACCATAAAATAAGAGCCCCTTAAAATAAAAAAAACAATACTAGCTTTATTAATATACAAGAAAGAAGCATGGTCTATGGAACTGTTAACTCATTTTTCTTACATTCATTATTTCTTTTTCTTAAATATTTCCTTTTAAGGAACAATTTTCACCTAGAATTTTAGAAAGAAGAAATTATTGGGTTACCAACTAAGTAATTGCGGGATTTTAAATAATGAAAATTCAAAAGTTTTGCTTTAAACACGTTAACGAAACAAAAAAAGGTGTAAAATCCATGACAAAATGCGCAATCACATAGTTGCCAACCCAATATATATATATACAAAAAGAGATAGCAACTCCTTCAGCACATTTGTATTAACAAATTTTCAAGTAAAACTTTAAAATCTTGTACTTTATTATTAGTTTTTTAAATACTAAACTGATTAATAGAGTTTTTTAAACCGAATGTCTGTACGTCCTTTTCTTTTCTTTTTTTTTCAAAACTCCTCAAAATTACATCGTTAGAGTTCTATAGCGAATCGGAATTAATTTGCCAGACTGTTAATTTTTGTAAAGGAGATGGTCTCACTATAAACAAGATATCGAAACTAGTATACATTGCTAGAAAAAGTTTTTATTTAATTTTCTGTCTTAATTCTATTCTTCACAATACTATAAACTAATAAAAATGAAAAGAATATCTTTCATAAATAACAAACAAAACAAATTAACAATCATTGTATATTCAATGTATCAATTGCTTGATCATAAATGCGCTGTCAGTACGGGTTGAATGATTTAGATGGGATTGTTATTGGTATCATCGTTTTCATCGTATATTGCATTTTTATGTTATTGCTATGAATTGTAAATATTTATTGTAATTCTGTTTTCTTCATCTTTTTTTTCATCATCATTTTTTTTTACTTTTCCTCTATAATTGTATGCTCAGCTCAGAAAGAAAGATTGCATTGTTTGGCTTACATTTACAACTATGTAGTAGTAAGTGTTTAGATGTGTAAGTTTCTTGTTTTTTTCTTTCTTTTTTTTTTTTACTTATTGTGCTGAAAATTTTAATTAAAAAATGTATTGTTGTTCCTCATAACATTTACTTTAATGTTGTTGTTATTATTGTTGTTGCTGGTTAAGTGGTTTCAAGTTTTGTTATCTATTTAGCTGGATGTTGTTTTGTTTTGTTGTTATTTTCTTCACTATTATCAAAAATAACTCTTGTTTGGCGTGCTGTAGCTGATAAGGCTTAAATTTTATATTAATGAAATAAAAAAAGCTGGGCATACACAGTATTTAAAGCTGCACGTTGGTTGAATTTATTGCTAATTATTAAATGTTATCTTATTTGCTTCTGTTTTAAGATAGCGATTGTTAATGAAAATAATATAAATTATAGGAATTTTATCACAAGTCAAGTTCTTGTTGAAGAAGAATCGTGGAACACGGATCCTCCACATAAGTATTTAAAGGGTATACTAAATATATCATTCCCTGTGCAGCCCTCAAAAGAAGACATCAGAGATTTTACAAATAATATATATTTTTGATAAGTATTTCGACTTAGACACGCCTGCCTGTGTGTCCGTGTATCCATCTGTTGTTGGCACTCTCGTGGTCGTAAATTGTGAGATATTAAAATAAAATATTTTGCAATTACGTTCTTGCCACGCCCACTATTTGTATGTAGCTGGAAAGGATATCTAAGAATTGTCTTAAGCCAAATTTAGTTTTTTTTTCTTGTATTTTTTTTTATGCTATTCTTTGGTATGTGTTGCCCCCCTAAGCGATTAAAGCATGACCTACCATTAGAACAAAGCAACATACCATCTTACGTAATTGTTAATGCATGATTTTGTGTTTACATGTAGTCACACGTTATTATCCATAAACTCTGGTTTAGTAGAAATCTTCTTTGCACATCAAAACATTTGCTAAAAGGATTAAATGCTTAGTTGCTTAGAAAAAATGGTGTTAAAAATGTCGGCTTTTGACGCTTTTAAATTTTTTTTGTTTTTGTTTTTTTTTTCTTGCAAACGCAACTGCAATCATCTGCTCTGTTTGAACAATGAAACCCTAGAGAAAAGAACATTAAGCGGAAATGAAAATTGTGGCAGAATTCAAAACAAAACAAAACAACAAAAAGAATTATATGTATGAACAATAAAATCGGATTAATAACGGAAACATTGAGGAGTTGTGACATAAAAGGACAGCAACTATGGCAATCATATGAAAAATACCACACACACACACGCAGACGCTCGCTAAACAAACAACAAATAATCATAATAAATGAGCATCCAATAATAATAAAAATAATAATAATGACACCCCAGGAAACAATGAACAGAATACCTAAGTAAACCCTAGTAGGCTGTGAAAGAAAGAGTAAAAGAGAAGGTGAGGAAAACTGCATTTGTAACAAATTCTGTTTTTCTAAAAACTATTTACAAAACAACATTTCATGCAGGATTTGTTGCTTTTTAAAATGCCACCGTTGGTCGTTTTGTTGTATATCGACGCACAGAGAATGGGTCAACAATTCTTATTTAACATTGTTTTTAAATGTTTATAAAGCTGAACCGTTTACCAAAAACCGAAAAATAAACATTATTTATAAACAAGAAAAGAAGCTGTATTGGGATTAAGGAATATCTAAAATACATTCCCTGTTAATACATTCGTAATTAGGGCGTGGCCTGGCGTTCATTTAACAGCTATTAACGAATGTACAATTCACAATTCATTCATTTACATCACTCCAAATCAAAGATTCAACATAAGTGTTGCATGGGAGTAAAGTGACAGTTAAAACTTAGTCTTTCTCAACACCTACACTGGCGCTATATAAAGAAAAAGTTTTTTTTTTTTTGTATTATACTTTTTTGATTGGCTCAATACAAGAAAAGGTAGGTTGAAACAACTTTTTTTCTTAAAATTCAGTATAGTTGGTGTAGCTCAACCGATGTGTCACGCGACTGTAAGTTATTCAAAACAGTGTGACACAACATATGTGTCACGTGTTGGTAGTAATTAATTCTCTGAAATTCCATAAGCTCTGTTCACAATTTATAGGAACCTTTGCCAGACTTATGCCCTAAAATGGTAAGTATTCAAAATTTAACTGAAATCAAATTTAATCCAGCTGTACACATAAATTATCAATCAAATGAAAAAAAAAAGTCCATTTAATCATTAAATATATACATTATTAACGATATTGGTAAAAGGAGTGAGTAAAGAAGAGAAATGTAAAGAACAAATATAGGGGCGGCCGACGGTCGTACATTAGAAATTAAATTATTCTACATTACACATATTGTCAAAAAGATGGTGGAAGCAACGGACATGCTAAGAAATCTTTATTATACCCTGCACATAAGATAGGAAGTATACTAAGTTGGTAATTCCGTTTGCAGCAACCAGGAGGGGGCATCAGAGACTCTACAAAGTACATACATTCGTGATCAGCGTCTAAAACTGAGCAGGTCTAGACATGTATATTCGTTCGTTCATATGTCTCTCATTGGCATTCTCATGGGCGCAAATTTTCAAATATTGGAGTGAAATTATAGACAATTTTAGTTTTTGAATTTTAAATCGGCAGATTGCTATTTAAAATGGGAACAATCGATCAAAGGCCACGCCACCGGGTAAAGGGTATTTAAAATTTGGCTTAAGCCAAATTTAGCTTTGATACTTGTTTTTTTCAATACATCAGTAATGGTTGAAATCAATTGATTGGCTCGTGGTAAACGCAATTCCATGATTTTTAGTTGAGAAGTATTTTTTTGTTATTATTAATTGTCTGTAATTGTTTGGAATTCTTCATTATTATTAATGTTGAAATTGTTGTTAATCATTAGTTTAATAATGACTGTTGACAATTACCCAGCAAGCTTGTTTTCTTAAGCTTTTGATTTTTTTATATAATTTGTATAAAATGTGTTTTAAATTACGACAAGATATGTGATAGGATGTATTTCTCCCATTGAATATATTAAAACGTCTGTGAATGTGTTTACTTTAATTGTGCACCATAAAGCTTCATTTGATAAACCTAAAAGGAAGGTTAGTATTGTAACAATTTTCAGCTTAATAATTCCCCTAAAGCTATAAAGTATTTGTATCATAAAGAAAAGCTATGCTGAGCTGTATGTAAACTACATAATATTTACTCTAGTTATTCACAATGAAAACTACCCCCCAACTCTATCGAGTTGAATGGGAAAAAAAACCCAGACCCTTGGCCATAAATCTATTACACAAAAAAGTACACATACATACAAGTTTGTAAATATATGCGTTCATGATCATTTGTTAGGTAACAAAAGTAAATAATTTGTTTATGAATGTATAATGCCAGAGCAACGTTTGTGTGGCCTATATACTTATAAGGCAATGAAAATTAATATTAGCAAACACCACAGAGTCCATAAATAAGCAACAATAACAAAAACGCCTAAAACATATACATATGCCGCTGGGGTGAGTTGCCATTAAATAATTTCACAAAAACCTAAACATACATACAAGCATAAACCAACCCTTGCTAAAATTTGTGTTCGCTAAAAACTTACATTTTTGTGTAATAAATGTTTATCTCTTACAAACACATCCCAATAATAAGGCCTTACCAATGTAAAGACTCAACCATTTGATAAAAACGTTAACGTATACAGTTATACAAGAGCTGTTGTTATAGTTGTTATTGACATATGTGTGAAATTTTCGTCATGTCAACAATGTTGGACATTCTTTATATCCTGTTGAGAATATAATGCTCCATATAATACATAGACACACACACACTCAACAACGCTAAAGAGACAGTTGTGTTTAATGCAATCAAATAATTTTAGGGCACATTATTCATCTTTCTCTTCTTCTTCTTCTTCTTTACCATATAATTCCAAACACAATATGCTTTTCTGCTATTGTTACTTGCGCTTGTTAAATATAACAAATGCCAACAAATGTAGCAGAAATATATTTATTAAGTGTATAAATGACCAAACTTCACTTTTCACATTCACTTACACATATGTTGTTATATTTTATCATTTTTTTTTCCATTTCATTTTCTAACACTTACTTTATAAACACATGAATGAATAAAAAAAATTAATCCAAATAAACTCATTAAGTAAATTTGAGTATATGTGTGAGTAATATATAATAAATGATTCAATCTATAGCTAAATAAACAATAAAAACAATTGTCAAAAAACTTCTTAAAAGCAAGGTATGGTAACTTTGTCACAATTTTTGTGAAATTTAAGGAGAAGATGTTAGAAACTAGCATTGAATCGAGTTGATTACTATGGTACTGTAGTGCTACCTACATTTTTCCTAATTGTTAGCAGAAAAACAAAAAACTATAGAGTACAAATATTTCTTTACATACTTGTCAGGGATAATGAACTAAAATTATTTTTAATCCTCTTAAAGTATAATAATTATATTTTAAAAAAAATATATATATATTTAATAAAAGAACTGCAAAAAGAACAAGTATGTACTTAAAATGGAAGAAACAAAAGTAAATTTGGCTTAAACTAAATCTTAAATACCTTCCACATCTACAATGGTGGGCCTGGCAAGTATTTGATTAAGCCTTCTAATAATGAATGTATTACGTATCAGCTTGCTATTGGAGTTTTTGCCGGAGTATAGTTTCTTTAAATTGTGGGCGTATCTGTTATTTCACTACACCCATTTTTGGTACATCGATGGAAGGCACAATTATAGATATGCATGCCATATTTCAAGACGTACATATCTAGATCAATTCAATTTTTGATGTTGATCAATAATCTGGGTCTCTGGGTCTTCTTCTGGGTATTGCAAATGGAATAACGAATGAACGAGAGTATAAAAATCATGTTAATAAGCGAAAATATGGTTCCTTAGTTGTCGATTCCAAAAATAGTCGATTAACAATTGTACCATCTTTTGGGTCATAACTTTCTTGTTAATCAAATTTTTAAATGCTTTATCGATGCACATGATGAACATGGCTGAACCGATTCAGAAATGTATTCTAAATAAATGATTATAATAAATTCTTAGTTCTTCTATTTTTTTTAGCCATTTAAGAGTTACAAACATTAACATAAACTTAATATACTCTCTACAATTTCTACAATTTTCTTCACACTTGTTCTTTATAGTTTGTTGTGCCTTTTTAACTTAAAAACCTAATATATGATAAATAATGTTTGTTCATAGTTTTTTTTTTTTTTGTTTTTGTTTTGTGTCTTTACATTGCAGTCATGGACTTTTGTTTTCATTGTATTTTAAGTAAATTTAATTAAGCTGTAATATACTTATCGGATTAACAACACCTTTTCAGAGATTCTCTTACATGGTAAACAATAAACATTTGTTGTTGAAACATTAACATTTTCCATTTATACACTTGCGAAAATTAACTGTATTGTAGATTATTAATAATCATGTGAAACAGGTGCGTGTCTAAAGTTTTTTCAAATACAAACGTAGCAATGGTAAATGGCAGTTCAAAACACATGTATGCAGATTTGAACCATTCTAAATAATTTAGAAAAAATAATGTTTTTAACACATTTTTAGCCATTGAGAGTTAAAAAAAATAAATTTAAATAATTTTTATGGATTTTTAATTTAAAAAGTAACCAAATTTTTAATGTATAAAAAAGTGGGAGGGGCCGGTATTTAGACTTACTATTTGGACGTAACATATAAGAACTTTTCCTTTCTCGCTATTTGTGGCCAGCTTTTTTGATGCGAACACTCCCAGTTCCAGGAATGCATGCCCTATTGTACATATATAATAGGTATCAACTTTTAGTTTTTTGGTATTTGGGGATGTTTTTTATTTGACTCCGCCCTTTTTTTTTTTTTTTGAAAATCAATGCAGTCACTATTGTGCATTTCTAATATGTATCAATTTACAGTTTTTTTGTTATTTATGAAGGGTTTTTTATAAACCCCGCCCATTTTTTCTAAACAACGTTAACTACTTTTCATGTAAATTTTTATACAAAATTTCATATTTTAAGACGGATGAGTAGACTTTAGTTAATTGTAAGCCTGGCCTGTTGTTTTGAAAAATCTAAAATAGAAAAAGTATTTATCAACCTAACATTTCAAAATTTTCCACCGTGTGAGTGTCAACAAAATACGTAAGGAGATACAGACGGACTTAACTAAACAAATTGAGCTTTTAATATTGTTCCAGAAAATGTAAACTTTTGCGCACAAAATTGCAAAGTGCCAAAAATTAAAAAAGAAACAAAGAAAAGGAATTAAAAAAACGGAAATTGTAAGATTTAGATTAACTAGATTTGCCACAAAAAGCAAATGGAATGATAAACTTTGTATACCTTTTAATTACTTATATGGAAGACATAAAAATTTTCCCTTTCAATCTTACAGCCACCATAACCATGCACTAAACAAAATTTTTTAATCATTAATTATAATAATAAAACTAAATTAAATCTTAACGAATACATACTAACATCATCAGTTTATTTTATATAAAGAGCTTACAAGTCATAATAGTTGCTCTGTCTTTACAGAAGAAGAAGAAAAAAATCCTTAAAGTCTCGCCCGTTCATCTATTTTAAAACAATAACAACAAATAAAATTGGGGAGTATTTGAGGAGGTGCAGAAGAGAAGTCACTGTCATTTTAACGACATAATATTCATAATAAACTTACTGTTCTTTTTTTTTTTCAATTTTTTTTTTTTTTTTGTCTGCACTTCCAACCTTAGATAAGTCCTTATGATAAATGGATACAAGTCAACAACCCTGAAGAATTTGTCTAACTTTTCTGTATTTACATAAGCATATACATACACATACACATGTACATACATTTGCACACATTAACAAACAGTGACATTTTTACAGCTTGTCTGGACTGATGTTTAACCAAAGGGGAATTATCCATATAAATTTATACATACATTTGTACATACATAGAAAATATAACAACTACCCGACACACACACATACGTAACTAATAACGTTATATGACAAATGTTTACCACACAACTTAAACACCATTCACAAACATTCATGCGAATGTTGGCTTAGCGGAGCTACAGAAGAGAGTTTATACGCGTAAGGAATTGTTTGTTTATTGGAAAGAAAATTACACACACATATCTATATATATGCACACAACTTTCACACGCACACATATCGTTACATTTTGATAAACTTCTATGAAGTGTTTATAATTTAGTGCAAACGCTATAATTTTGTTATATGCTGATGGTAGCACATTTTATTTCATCTCTTCATGGATGGTTGAAAAAAAAATTACGCATATATATTGTATGAACAATTTTCGTAAGCACCGTAAGAAAATGTCTGAAATTATCACAATATATACAAGCGGCACATCATACCTACTAAACTTGTCATTTTTATATCACCGAAACGAAACTTATCTACAAACAAAACAATTACAATTTTATGTTAATAATATGCAGTTGTTTAGGATGTGAAGACAAAGGACATTGTACATGTTAAGTATCTTACTTATTAGTGTACCATGAAATACATTTATGGTTTAGTAAAATAAAACCTGTTTCGAGGGTCACATGTAGTATAAAATTTTTATTAAAAATCATATAAAAACAAGAGAAAATATAGTTTTAATATATGGGTAAGCGCGAGGTTTTGTCACATGAGTTATATAGAGAAAAGTTCTAATATTGGTTCAATCCGATCCAAATTTGCTACAATCAGTACTAAGCTAATTATTTCAGCTACAGCAAAATTTTATATAAGAAGAAGTTCTAAAAAAGTTGCGATTAGGTTCAAATTGGTTACAAATAATTATTAAGTCAATTAATTATTTCTTAGAAATTTTTGTTCAAAAATAGTAAGAATTATAAATTTTCGTCATATAAAAATTTATTTTATAATAAAACCTTGTATAAGAAGGGGTTCTAAAAATGGCACAATTCGCACCATTTTCAATAGAATTTTTCTTTGGATCAAAATATGTCCGTGTCCTGAATTTCTTCAAAATATGTCAAAAACTGTAATCTCTAGCTTGCCTATAAATTTACGGACACACGGACATTATTGATGGGGACAAATTCGGTTTATATGCAAATTTAATAAATATTATAATGATATAAAAAAAAACTTTGTAAAGTCCCATACATTCTCCTTTTTAACTTGCAAATATCTAGTGGTTTCGATCCTCGTAACTTTATAAAAACCCTTGTAAACAGTTATGTTTTCACCAACACCTCATTTCCAGTGTTCATTCTAAACATTTCACCATCAAATTTTCTCCAGTGTATTTATACCAACCACATTATGTTAAAATAAGGAAAAAGAGTTTAGAATCTTAGAATTATTATTAGTTGGCACGCCCATTTGTAATAGGAAGTTTCCTGGTATCATATTTGATGCATGGTCCTGCATTTTATAAAATCCGTACCGTATATATTTCAAATTATAATAAGCTCTTAAAATAATTCTTACCTAAATAAATGATAGTGATCTGGAGCGTGTGAATGGATGGTAAAAAAATATCACATTTAAACTCATGTATGAGGCAGTTGTTCACATAAAATGGCAAATTATAAGCTGATTAACTGTGGTTGGTCGTCGTTATACAATATAAGACAGCGTACCATCAATAATAATATTAAAATATTCATAATAATATAAATACACGGAGGTATATAAGTAATCAATTGATTTTATATGTGTGGGATTTAACATATACGGGGAGAATGTAAAGGACAAACATTTTAATCTTTTTATGCAACATTTAGTTGCTGCAGAAACCATTCTCTAAGATCTTATATTAAATTATAAAGCATACTTAAGCTACACTTTTTCGAAAATGCTATTTAGTAAAACAGCTGATGATGCTCATGGGATTCAGTTCCATCGGACGATGTTAACTATTTTGCCACTTTTCGGGCAAATTTTACGAAAAACTTTTTTTGAAGATATTAGAAAGGTTTTGGTACCAATCGACAGAGTTTAAATATATGAATTCATTGATGTACGTTTAAGCTAGATCGGACCACGAGGTTAGTAGTTGTGATCATTTGAATTGAAAAACAATAGTTGGCGCATAGAAAACACTCTTATATGGCTAGAGTCCATAATTCTCAATAGGCTTGCTCACCGATCTCACCCATTCGTTATGGAGGTGCCAGCGTATCGTACAACGCATTACCGAAATGGTTCGTTCTTTAGCCGGGGTGTTCGCCTCTGAAACCACCTACCTCCAGGGGTGTTTCTCACCATGCCTAGTGTGCGCAATTTCAAACTTAATGTATACAAACACCACTCCCTCTATCCTCCTTCCTGTAATACCTTCTAACCACCACCGTGCTTGCACGTATACGGGTCATCCCCTGAGTGGATGGGGATATAATATAAAAAAAAAATATATATATATTTCAATGAAACTTGACACAATTATTCCTTTCACTATAATCTTCAATTGAGACAAGATTCAGTCCAATCAGAGGATGTTTATTGTTTCGAGACAAGGACTAGCATTACGGGTCACATTGCAATAAATGGCACTTAACATTGGGGTTCAAAATTGGCCGCCAAGAATACGTGATTACGGTTTTTTAAAGTTCCATTTAGACACCGACTATGAAAGCTTTAAAGGTGGAAATTGAGCACAAATTCAATCTCATTTATATAGAAAAGAAAATTTTAAAAACCATGGAAAATTTTGACAAATGGATGTATCTGTACCCCCACAGGTTATTCCCTATCTACCTATTGTACTGTACCGTGTACTTTATGAATCAATGTTTCCTAACAAAGTCTTTTCTCTCCGGGTATTTGCGGTACACCCTTTACATGTATGTACATATTACTAAACTGTTTAATCAGCAACAATTTTTATATTTTTCAAAAACACATTTCTATATGAAATGTATTTTTATGAGAGATTTTTATGTAGCAATAAGTAAGCACAACAACAATTCGACTTTTACAAGTCGTTTATATACCAACAAGCATAAGGCGGGTTTTCTACCATCATTTCTTCCAACAAACAGGTTCGAAAATCTACAAAAGAAAGAAAACTTTTGCTCAATGCAAGAAAAACTTAAATGAAACAAAAAACAAAAGAAGATTATAAAACATTAAAAAAAAGAATTTTCAATATCTTCTAAGAAAGTTTAAGTAAAGGTCAGTAGAAAATGGCTGACATAAAACTAAACTGGCGATGTCATATATAAAATAAATATTATTAAAGAAAACAAATGGAATATGGTTTAGTCAGTTATATACGACCACTTAGTACCTTAAATAAACGCGAGGCACTGTCAAATGAGTTTTTATTATTATAAAGAAAGGATTCAAAAAATAGTCCGATTGAGTTCAAATATAAAACAGTCCATTATTCGCTTAGAATTAACTATTCTTCACTTAAAATGGAAAAAATATATGAAGGATTGCCAATTTTTTTCATATAAGTACTACCATTTATAATAAAACCCTCTAAAGGAAGGGGTTCTAAAAATGGTGCGATCCGGTCCATTTTCAATAAGCCAATATTTATCATTTTATAGAATTTAATTGAATTATTTCATATTTATATTATCTTCTTAAAGCAAAAATTTACATGGAAAGATAAAAGGACTGACGGACAAGGTTAATTTTTTTCACATTTTCAATTTGAATTCAGATGATGCTCTTGATTCTAAATCGATTGTTGTACAATAATTGAAGATGGGAGGGATATTTAGCGTTTATCTGTAGCAAACATTCGCACAATCTTAAATACTCTTAACCTCAAGGGGCAGAAAGTACGGTTTAACAATTTCGGAAGTAATGAAACTGGCCTAAGAACGTCAGTAAGTATACATTTCTACAATTTCATAACAATTTATTCAGTATTGTTTACAACACGCCAGCAACGTAGCACAGTTTGAGAAGCATTGAGATAGGAATATGTTGGTTTTTACAGCACAACAACAAATTGATAAAAAGTCAAAATGTTACCGCATTTGATACATATGAGAATATATAACGCCTACTTCATTCTTCACATATTCTTTCCTTCTTCGGGGCCACGTGGTTTACCATATAACCTTCAAAGTTTGGCCTTGAGCTTCAATACTAAATTAAATTACCTTTAGCTTTTAGTGGCAGCAATTAGTTTTATGATCTTTAATTTTTTTTTTTAATTGTTAAGGGGTGCGTGCTATAATATTGAGCTTATAAAAAATGCTTGCTTTGAGGGTTTTTTATTTTTTTTCTTCTGAATTTAATTAAATAAAATATTGTTTATGTTAAAAATTGATTAAAATTTGTTTATATTTTATGCCAAATTTCCATAACGTTTATTTTATGCTGCAGAACATAAGATAATAAATATTTGTCTTTAGTTTTTATAGATGTCCTGAGCGTTACGCATTTGTTGGTTTTTATTTTATATATAAAATAAAATCAAATAAAGGAAAACCAAACCCGAAATCCTTGAGGTATTTTGTGATTCATAAATATTATCAACATTTATATAAAACAATATAAACCGAGCAACAAAAGAATGGCATGGTAGGGCAGGCATCGTTCCAATAACATGCAAGTACAAGATGGAAAAATTCGTTGTAATACAATACGTTCAGTTTATAATCCTGACATTGTAAGCTGATGCAATTGTAAATGTGTACGTGTGTGTATTATATAATAACAAAAAACCAAAATGGAATGAAACACCACCCAATGATGCAAATAACTGGCAGTAGCATGAATGTTGAAGTAAAAGCTCTCTCAAAGGATTTCATATATATGAAACCCCCAAAAATACCAACAAAAACAATGTAAAATATAAAAGGTAGTGGCCAACATAAAAGAAAACTTATACAAAATAATATTGATTATGATTAAATTCATATCATATACACACAGATAGTACAAAATATCGAAAGTCACTGAAATGAAACAGTTTTTGTACGTATGCTGTCAATGTAAAAATATTATAAAAAACAAGTAAGAAAATTAAATTTGGCTTAAGCCAAATCTTAAATACCCCCCACATCTATAATGGTGGGCGTGACAGGAATATGATTACGCGTTTTAATGGTGTGTGTGTGTGTGTGTTACATATTAGCTTGCAAGTCGAGATTTAGGTGGAGTTTGGTTTTTTTCTAAATTGTGCGCGCGTCTGTTATCCCACGACATCGATATATAGTATAATTACACATATTCATACCAAATTTCAAGTTCATCGGTCCATTTTTGTAGTGGATATATAGGTTTTTACTTATTGTGGGTGTGACCATGCCCATTTTTGGCACATCTACGAATAGAATAACTCGTCTATCAAATTTTAACTTCATAGCTAAATTTTTGTGACTTATATATAGAGAATCGTCGATTGTGGGCGTGGCTTTTAACCGATTTTTCCCATTTTAAGTAGCGATCTACGTATGTGCAAAAACTGAAATTGTTTTTTCAATTATTTTGCTCAGCAGATCAAGAATTTATATACTTTGTATGGGCCTCTGACGCATTTTCTATGAGTTGCAAGTGGAATGACCAGCTTAATATAATCCCGATCAATAAGGTAGAGGGTATAATTATTATACCCTGTGGAGGTCTCCCAGTTTCACTCTACTGTATAACCGTAAGAAAAAAAGCCAAAAAATTGTTTTATTATTCAAACTTTCATTCTCTCAACTAAGTACAGATGATGGTGTGCGGAAGCTCATTTGTAGAATTTTCGAACACGGAAAAAAATAACGCGTATCTATAAAATTTCGTTAAATAATATAAAAAAAAATTAAAGTCAAGAGAGGCTTACAAACTATTTCTCTCCAAAGTTTAAAAAAAAAAACAGCAAAATTTCCCCTTTGGGAAAAACTTCTGTCGATTATCTCTGTCTTTCTTGTTGATTTACTGCAAGCACCACAAAAATGAGATGACTTCAATTTTCTCTCAACTTTTTTTTGGTTGGTGCGTGACAATACTATCTGTACAAGGTTTTTATGATGGTGACTGATGTGGTGACTGTATATGTTTAAATATTTTAGCGGTTTATTGTAATTATTCGAGTTGAAGCAGCCGCATCATTAAGAGATTTCAGTATTTCTTCAATTATAGCGAACGCATATTGCTATTTGGGGCCATACAATAGGTGTTTATGAAAAAGGTAGGCACAATATTTTCATTTCAACATTAGCTTCAACAAAGTGTTCACTCTGGCTGATGAATATCAAAGCACAAAACAACTGCTGGTTTAGCGACGGCTTTTTTTATTCATAATTTATATTAAAAGATTGCTTTAATCTTTATGTGATCATTTAGTGAAATTGTATAAATTTTATTGGAAATATTTCAAAGTGAAAGTAAGTAAAGTAAAGAAGAAGGCAGGAATAGTTGAAGATAATAACTAAAAATTAATAATTTTGTGTAGTTTTGATTACCATTAAACTGTCCATACTCTTTACCAGGAATTGATTTAAGCATTTTAAGAATGTGTTAATGGCTTGGAAAGGAAATTTAAATCAATTTAACCATGTCTTGTCTGTACGTCCACATGTTTCTTGCGACCTATAGTTACAATTTTATATATTTTTAAAAGAAACTTAATACAAGTAAGTCTTTTATATTAATCATAATGCTTATTTAATATAAATCTGATTGCTCAATTTTTAGAACTCCTCCCTCCATACGGCCATAAGAAAGTCTTTATGTGAAAAAATCAGCAATTTTTTGTATATTTTTTTTCTTCAAAATTTCGTCAATAATAATTAATTGGCTTAATAATTAACTGTACTAAATTTGAATCGAATCATACAATTTTTAGAACCCCTTTACATATAAAGCTTTTTCACAAAATGACTTTTTTAAGACAAGAACTCGAATTTATTGATATTCCGTAAGATCTCTACTCCACGCTTCTGCTAAGTTTGGAATCGATATCTTTAATTTTGTGACCAGAAGAGTGATTATCACAAAACGGACAGAGAGACATGATTAGATTGATTCAGTATTCGATGCTATTGAAGACATATATACTTCTGTGGTATAACTGATGCCTTCTGCTGGGTGTTGTAAATATTTTGACAAAGTTATACAAAGTATAACTTAGTGTCATAACAACCTTTAAAGGGGTAACTATGACACAAAAAAATGGAGAAAATTTACGAAAACCACTAATGTACAACAGCCAAAGAAACACCTTTGCATTTATATCCATTAGATAAAAAATCTAACATAAGCGTATAAATTCATAGAAAAAAAGGTAAACACACAAATACACATGCACTCTTTACGTAAAAACTGCGCATATAAGTGACAAGCGACAAGCCTAAAATGCTTACAATCCAAGAGTTGATGAATGCAAGAGCGAGAGATAAGTTCTATAAAAAAAGAGAACTTTTATATGTATCCATAAATACTACAATAAGGGTCCTGGCGAAGGGAGGAAGATGATGTATGTTGGCGTTAAGTTGATTAACACAAAACAAGAACAATGCTTTACAGAAAGAAAAAAACACCTTTTAGTTACAACATATACACCAACGTCATGTCTCGCTGATGGTGGGCAAACGCTTTTGAAATTCGTGTTTTTGTGCAGGTCTAAAGAATCAATTGGTCAAAAAAAAAAAAATCGCATTGGTCATAAGCGACTCTTAATGCCATAATAATTGCCCACTACGGATATATAACAGCAGCAGCAGCAGCAGTATTTTTAATACAATACAACATTTTAACAAGCAGCAGCAGCTGCTGCTGTTTGTTACTTACAAATGCTTCATGAAGACTTTTTTTAACAACAACAAATATCATTTCAAATGATACCAATGTATCACATGTACAACGCCAACAAGCAGCAACAATAACAAGGAAACAATGATGCGAAATGTTAAGACAATAATCCCCCAACGCCTGCCCGACTGTGTTTGCTATTGCTATTGTATAAGTGAACTCTGTATCTCTCTCTCTATTTCTCTCTCTCACTCTCTCTCTCTGTTTTCTTTTCAAACAAGCATATATACCTACGTACGTATAATGATGTTGTTCAAACTCTAGAATCAAAACATAAGCATGAAAACAATTTGCGCTCTGCAGCAACATCAGCTCTCATACCACTGTCAAATAATAATAAAAAAAAATACAGCATCAACCCAAAACAACTGCTCTTCTTCTTCCCCCTAGCTAATCCGTGTACTAAGGCCAACTCTTTCTAACGCATTTATTTATATAGAGAATACTTTATCGCAGCCAACCACTATCCAGGCGGGTACACTTCAACACTTGTGCAGTTTTTTTTCTTTATGAAATGATTTTTTGTTTTAATTTTAAACTGAGCTCGTATTGAGCGTTTTATGGTTTCTCCTCTTTTTATGGAGCAGATTTTTTTATTTTTATAGCAGACATCTTTTGCCAATTATACATACTAACGCTAAGTGGCATTGCCAGTTGTAAGTAAGCGACATACATGTGTATTCATGTTTAAAAAAAGAAAAATATAAAAAATTTTAAAAAAATTTAAAAAACACACCATAGAGAATACAAAAAAAACCCAAAGCAGAAGAGAGAACAATAAACTATAGGAACGTAATAAAAATAGCAAAAAAAATAGAAGCATCAGAAATGCAGTATCGTCAACCATTTTGGGCGCTCATGCCCATGCCCATGCCCATTCCCCGGGTGATCATTTAAATCTTCACTACACATGTTTTGAACTGAACTCCATGTAAGCCATACCACCAACACAATCATAAAGATGCCCTGTTCAACTTGCTTTTAGTTAATAACTATAATGCTTAACATATGTAGCAGGCACTACGTTAATGCGTATCTATGTGTTACATGTTGGGCATTTAGTGTCAACGTTAGCACAAGCAATTGTTTGGTTGAATCAAAGAGTACTTTTTCACGTTTAAGGCACAATTTGCCAAAAACATTTTTAGTTTCAAATTTTCCTTTTCACATTCATTTAAGATGTTTTTCTTTTTTTGATATGATGGAACATGTAAACATATGATTGGTGCCTGAAATGTTTCTTTAATTGCAATTGGTTAGAGGGATGGCCATAAACTGTATTTATTCTTGATCAATTTGAAAGCCTGAAGCCTTTAGTCATATCCGTCTGTACATCTATCTTTTATTGGTTCCCTCATGTTAGTAAATGTATATTGTGAGCTGAAATTTGATACAACATATCTATCCTTATAGCTTTTTAGGGCAGTTTTCTATGTAAATTGTAAATTAATCTCGATAGGTAATCACGTCCACAATCATTAAAATATATATACAAGATATAAGGTAACAATTTGTAGAATCGTAGTCATATTAATGTAGATAAAAAAATAGTAATAAAAAAATTAAAATTTATTGAAAATTTTATCGCAACATTTTTATAATAAAATTACGATTTAAAAAATGTATAAACTTATGATATAATGGACAGGGAGAGAGAAAGAGAGATAGAGAGAATAAGGGGTGGAGCATTAATTTTAAATAAAAACTTTTTTTTTTGCTTTTGCTTTAAGAAAAAGTTAAAAAAGTTCAATCTAATTACAGCTGTTCCGTATTGTATACTAATCGGAACATTCAAACTGGTATTGATATATTGTTTCGTTTCAATTACTAGTAACAACAACAACAACAAAGCCTTAACTTACTTAACGGTATATGAATATTTTTCTGACCACATCGATATCTCAATTTTTGTAACCAGGAGCGTGACAACTACAGAAAACATACACTGAATAGACAGACAGACACGATTAGATTCATTTAGAAATCGATACTGATTCTGGGCGTTGTAAACGTTTTGGCAAAGTGTGATATGTAAGTACGCACTCACATATGTACATATGATGATGGGTATAAATTCATATATATTTACTATGTAATAATTAAGTATGTATGTTCTGAATATTCGGGACAGTTAGGTGGTGTTATGTGTCATTCAAATACACTTAATAGCCATTACGTATACTCACTTATATTAGTGTCTTTATTCGAGCACGTTTTTCTATAACATCAGATACCATCTGTAAACCCATTATAAAAACTTGAAATATTTCTATTTAGTTTATTTCTACTTGCCCTAAATTAACTTCAATTGTGATGTGTAACATACATATTTACCGTTATCTCCTTGTGATCAACAAAAACTTATCAGTAACCGTCAGAATGAAGGAAAATTGTCACCCGCACTTTTCTCTTAGCATGAGAAACATGAGAAACATGTAACCTGCATAATTTATTATAATAGAAATGCTCATAAAATGGATTATTTACAGTTGTGTTGTGATTTATATTTTGTAAATTTTTTACATTCATTATAATCAATATCCTCTAAACAGCATTTTCTACTTTTATTTTCTGGAACAGTGATTTTTTTAAGCTCCTACTCCAAGGAGGGAGCTTTGGTGAGAGACAGAGAGACCTTATATTATATTCATATATTTTTAATAAGCCTTTCTTCTTATACAATGCAACACCACTCACAACAACAACAATAACAATGAAACAATAAAATATTCTTAAGCTTTCAACTTTGTGCACTCATGTGCATGAAAATGCATGTCATTTTTATACGATACGATAATGAATAATATCAGTTACAATTTCCACATTCTATACATGTGTGTATGTGTGTGTTTGCCGTTTAATTCTATTAATACCAGGGATAAGAATCAAATATATGTAGACTATAGTAAGGTACACTTAGTACATATTCTTGATCAGTATGAAAAAAATATCTGACTGTTGTTGCTACCCTCATGGTCGTATTAAGGGCGTAATTATGTACCTGCCTCGTCCCCTAATTATATACAAAATGTAGCTTTGATCTAAACTTACATTTGGTTTTCTTATTTGATTAACATTGAAAATGAAACCTGCCGCCTTCACCATAAGCCAGTGTTTAGCTTTGAGCAATTAATGTTACTTTTATTTTTGTTGTAGTTATACTATTAATGCTTTCTAATCTTGTTTTGTTAAATACTTCTGTTAATTGTACTAGTTTGTAGACACAATTGTTGTTGTTGATACTTGAAATATTAGACATGAGCATTGAGCTGATGGTAGAAGATTAGTTATGTTGTACTTGGTATTAGCAGTTATATATTAAACGAATCCGTTATACATACAACTGTAAAAATGTAATCTGGAATTATAAAAAGGTAGTTTAATTAAAATTTGAAATTCTAAATGAATAAGAAAAGTATTTAAAATATTATACAAATAAACATATTACATATATATATATATATATAAATTCATAAAGTCACAAACCATTAGAAAGGATACAAAAAAATTATTTTACTTAAACACTCTTGCTCTCAAAATCTTTTTTTAAGCCATAATATAGAGCTCGTACAGTACGTACAGTATACACTTAATGTTGCGCATTATATATGCACGTAGGTATAGCATAACAATAATATTAAAAAAGTAGAAAAATAAAAAAAACATATAAAACAAAAAAAAAAACAGCTTACAAAACAAAACATAAACATCATCAACTTCTACAAGCAACAACATCCATTTTTCTAGTTGTTAAATTAATTTTTTCATGTTATACGCTGTTTATACGAAATACTCACAAAGAGAGAGAGAGAGACAGAGAGTTATACGAGTCTACAGCATTATTATATATAAGCAAGCAAGAAAGCAGCAATCATCATCATTATCTGAGAGATGAGTTTCTACTATACCGATAAATTGTTGTTATTGTTATTGTTGTGTACCAATTGATATAAATACACGTAACCAAAGAGATAAATGTTATAACATGAACATGGAGTAACATAAAACCGTTTTACATCAACCATACGAAGCAACACTAGTACCAGCCAACTAACAAACAGTACCCAACACCAAAACACCACCACCACCAGCCACCACTCAACGCTTCCATTGACGTCAGCGTTATTATGATCATCAGTTGGCAAACAAGCCAACTACTATGAATTGTTATACAGCTCTCTAACTCACTCACACCCAAGTTGGTACACACCCTTTTTTTGGACGAAACATTCTCTCAAATGTTTTGTCTCTCTTCTGAGTTGTTTGTAATGCAACGCCCTTATATGCAATGATGTTATATTTTTCTTGTTTTTGTATTTTTTATTTGTTTTTGTTTTTCTTTTTTTCCTTTATTTTATTTAGTTTATAATAATGGTGTACTTTATGCACATACATACGCATAAGTATTGGTTTTCCTTTTTTTTCCATTTTTTTTTCTTTTTCCGAAGGGTTGTATTATAAAGCTTAACAAGGAATGAAAAACAACAAGAACAACCCAACGGACATTTGATAGATGTTATTTTACGTTTCGATTTATTTCGTGCGTTTGTGTGTGTGTTTATTTGCTTTTGTTACTCTTGCACACACACATTTACACTTAAGCTTACGGTTATATGCAATGTTATTGCTTGCTGTGTTATAGATTTTTACATTTGCTGTCTCGCTTACCTTAAGTGTTGTGGCGTTAGTTCGACGAGAAAGAGATCAAATCGTTCACACGCACAATTGCTAAAGTCTGTAATGTGTATGTTAAAGAGGGTCGGTCTTGTTTTAAGAGATTTGTGTAGTTTTTTTCTTTATTTTTATTAATTTTTTCATATTTATGGACACCGATAGCCGCATTTAATGTTCTTTGTATCTTGTACTTGTATTGTGAAACATGCTTTGCTCGTGATATACATGCTAAAACATTTACTCTTTAGTTATTGTTGTTGTTGTTGTTGTTGCTGCTGCTATTAGTTGTTTTTTACCTATTATAGATTTTTTCGACAATTATAGTAAACAAGGCGTTTTCTTTAATCCTCTAAACACCAATTGTTCAAAAAAAAAAACTTTTTTTTAAAATTCTTCTACAAGCAACAACAAAAAACGTGTTCTTTTAAATAATTCGAAAAAACAAAACAAAAATTATATTCTATTAAAAAAACACGTTACTGCTCCCATAGCTAACATTTTATTATTACTCGTATATAACCAATGGTTAGCCACGGCCCCCTTTTTTTATTTTTTAATTAACAACATTATTACTTATGTTCAATATTTTGTTGTTGTTGCTTACTAATGTTATATTATGGAGAATTTGTTAGTTTTTCGATATTCTTGGTGTAGAAGTTACAGTTTATTTGTTATTGTTGTTTTTAATTTTACTCTATATATATATATATACACACTTGCATATATTTTATTTTATTTTAGTGTTAGTTTATAAAAATGATTGCACAGAGGGTACATGAATTTATACGGCATAGTATAATATGGCACACAGTACGCCACTGCACACAACGACACGAAGCTTGTAATTTACTAACAAATACATTTGTACAACCACGAAATAAAATGTAGTAACACAAACAATAACAACATACAAGCTTATTAATATACCCCTATACCAGGGATCGACAATCTGTGGCTAAAGAGCCAATGAAAAACTTTTTCGAGAACTGAAGCTTCATATCAAGAATAACAGTTTTTTATTAGTATTAATTTATGACATTATACATCTTACAATCTTTCGGGTATATTAAGTTAAAGCAAATGTCTGTAACTTTTAAAAGGTTTCAATGTTAGAATAATTTTTTTAATCAAATTTACGCATATCCATCTGACCCTCTGTCCATCTGTCTGATCATGTATGTATTTGTTCAAGTTAAAAATGACATATTTTTAAATATTTCCATGAAATTTGCTAAAATTGTTCTTGACTCCAACTGGAAAAAAGTTGGATTGTCTATCGCTGCTTTATACCTATAACATTTATTTTCATTAGAAGTAGAGTACAAGGAGGCACAAACACACGTTTCGTGTATGAAATGGAATAACAACTACATAAACGTGTTATAAATGTACAATAACAAAAAAAAAAATGCTCTCCATAAGTTTATGAGAAAATGTTTACTCTCCCTTTATATTCTTAAAATTATAAATCGAATAACCAGTTTGCTCTGTAGTTGTGCTATTACACCGTACCATTTAAAATTAAAACTCTCCACTAAAAATTATTTTACTCTCTCTCTCTCTCTCTATCTGGCCAACAAATAACACACACACATTCAATTATTAAGGGGTAGAGGTAGATACTGTCACAGTAAGTAAGCAAGCAGGCTAGCGAGCAAGCAAATAGACAAGGAAGCGCTTGTAGTAGTAGTACTCGAGTCTTATCGTGTCTGTACATTATGTAGAATTAATGTTTAGTGAGAGTTTGCTGTGTTATAAGTTACTGTATATAAATGTATCTGTGTGTGTGTGTGTGTAGTGTGTAGTGTGTATACATATTTAGTAGTACTAAAGTATTATGTTTTGAGGTCTCGTCATCGTGTTGTTCGTACGTTGTATGTCGTTTATCGTGTAATTCCCATTTGTTGTACAACCGTTGTAGTTGCTCAAGTAACCCATGTTAGTCTACTTTTGACTGTTACGCAGATTTGTTCTTCGTTCGTGTCGCCGTGCGTTTGTTGTATATTTTTGCGGCCGCAACACCACTGCTGCTACTACTATTACTCTATACCGCCGCTGCTGCTTCTTCTTCTTTTACGTGCCGTCTCATACATATATAATTACACATATTTGTGTATTTGTGTGAACAATAGTCAATAAAGCAAAAAAAAAAAAAACAAATTACCTACATTGACAAGATCGAACGCGTTCCAGTTTGAAATGATTTTTTCATTTTTTTTTTTCGTTTCACTTATAATCTGTCAGCTTGAGTAATATACACGTAAAACGCAGCACAATAATAGTTAACAAAATAATACGAAAAAAGCAGTATTTAAAAAAAACAACAATAATAACAACAACAAAACAAAAATAACAAAAAAATAGAATTTGCTGCGCTTATTAACAAATTGTCTTGTCAGTAATTATCAGCAGCTTGGTGTTTAGTGTTGTTTTAATAATCCCAACAATGGTTCACATATGATCCGTTGCAAATTATACAAGTATTGTATGTATATAAAAAAAATGGTTTTAAAATCAAGCTTATGTTGAAAATATACGGATTTTTTTTCAAGTCAATCTCATGTTGCCGTCGGTTGTTGTTTAATTTTATTTTGAGTGCTATTTAAAATATTTTATATAAAAAAGACAGTGCAAAACGTGTTAATCTGTTCATTAAAAAGAACAAAAAACAAAAAATAATAATAAAGAAAAACTTCATTAAAAATTGTTTGGAAATATCTTCATTTTACTCCGCAAAATTGTTAAGTGTTCAATTAAATGACAGTTCACAGTAATGATAGTGGTGTGTGTATAGTAATGGTGTGTATTAATTTCATTCAAATTTTTTCATGTACATAAATACACTGTATTATATAAGTCATTAGTTCATTTAATTATTTACTAATATTATGAAAAGTAACGAGTGAGAAAAAAATTCTCCCTTGACTTGATTTAAATTTTAATAAAACATCTTTTTACCAGAATGCAGCCATCATTATAATGTAATATTATTAAATATGGATAAGTAATATGTAATATAATGTTAGTAAATATGGGCGTGGTTTTTGAGAGAATTAAGAAAGAGCGCTTTTGGCTCAACAAAGCCTCACTTGAAAATCTACCAAATGGATAATTTTTAAAACATCAAATAAAACTACTTTCTTTGAAATAATTTCACTTTTGCTAGATAAGTTTTTTTAAAGCAAAAATTCAATATTTTAGATTAATCTGTAGCCGGAAGCTTCTTTTCTTAATTTATTATAATTTTTAACTACTCGTATAATTTTATGTTCAAACCAGCAGTAAATCTCAATATTGAAACAGATTGTGTATATAATCTCTCTTAGCAAGTAATTTAGTTACTATAAAGCACTTTATCGGTTTGGCAGAAAAGCATTTGTCCAGCCATCCGTCCTCACTTTAGCAATTAATAATTAAATAAGTGATGAGTAAATAATAATTTTGTTTATCAGTAAACTTTAAATATTTGTCAGATAAGGAACTTTTTTTTAAGAAATGTCAGTAAAAGAAGAAAGGTTAGTCGTTACAGGGAAGAAAAGCTTAAAAAAATACTCCGCTTAGATTTTATTCATTTTTTTTTTCATATTAGTTAATAATTTTCCAAAGATTATCTGTTTTATATTTTGGGAGAATCGCATAATCGTAAATGGTTATATAAAAATATCTGAAAACTTTAGTTTAAAATGTGTGGACATACGGACATAAATAAAACAATTCAGAAAATGATACCAGAACGATTATTATAACAAACCTTAAGCTTACTTTAGCTAACTCTTCTTAGCCATATATAGGTCGACATTTTGAACTTCTATTTAGAGCTTTAGTTTTGTATTTATCTGAAATGTTTTGTTAATTGTGGAAGGGGCATTAAAAATTACGTACATATTATATTTGGTACATAATTGCGTAATATCATATAATAGCTCAATAACTAGATTCTTAGCACTGTAAATGTTACTTAAACATAGAGACATTATTAACATTTGCTTATCAATAAACTATGATACTGGATGTAAAATTTCATGATTTTGGTTTTTTACGAATTAGTAAAAATAAGTAGAAAATTTTACTTGAATTTCAAAAATATTGCTTGTTATTAAAATATAAACTTATTTTATTAAAACATTTTTTTAAATACATTAAAAAAAGGAAAAACGGACGTACATACACATACTTAGTTGAAGTTATTGTAGTCAAAAATATATAAATTGTTATTAATTTATAAGCTAAGAATGTAGTTAAAAAACAGTAATACTTTTATGAAAATTCCATAAAAAATTTAATCTTGGGAACCATGGAAACCATAACTTAAACCGAATGTCCGTACGTCCATACATGTCTTTGCTTTTTAAATCAATTAAAAAGCAACAACATAAGTCATGGAAAAATCATTTTTATTTTTATATTACTTTCAAAACATATACATTTTATTTAAATAATAACTTTAAGTTAAAAATATGGTTATACAATGTAAATATAATACTTTTTTTTAACAATACTTTTGAAAATCAAGTAAAGTTTTCCCATAAAGTGTAGAGAGTTAAAATAAGAAATTTAATAAATAAATGTGTATGTACCATATGTAATCCTTATTGTGATAAATATTTTCAATTCTTCTCTTATTAATGGCGAAAATTGTGTTAAAAATTGTTTAAATTAAGCCGGACGTAGGGACAAAAATTTTACTTAATTCATATAAGAGTAAAAATCTTATTGAAAATGTCAAGACCAAATGTATTTATTATTGTTTTCATTAAATATTTATTTAAATATAAAAAGATGAATTATAAATAATCAACTGAATGTATAAGAATCCATTCTATCCAATCATTTAATACCCTACACCACTTAGTTAGACAGAAAGAAAGTTATAGTTATAATAGTTGATAGCGTAATGAGTTTATTAAAATCCCTTTTTTTCAAGGATACAGTTAGTGTATATGTATATTTTTCATTAAGATCGAATGCTACGCAAAACTTACAGACAGATAAAGCGGTGAAGTTGGCTAAAATTGGAATTGAGATTAAAAGTTTCTTCTAACGAATATTTCTATCAAGTTTAAAGTCCACATGTGCGGCGGCGAGAATGTTTAGTATAGTCGGAGAGACAGACGTACTATTAAACAATTCAAAAGTTCATAAAGATCATGAATATACGAATGTATATATTTTGTAAGGTCTAAAATGGTTCTTTGTGAAAGTATTGTAAAACAATAAAAGAGTGTTGGAAGCAGGAAAGCTGAAGCATAGAGTGACCATTATTTTTTTACAATTCCCCATTAAAATTATTCCAATTATAACGCACCAAACCAGAGATTTATGACTGTAAAACAAATTATTTAATAAAAATTTACATTAACAAAGAAACTCCGAGTAAACAAAACAATTCTGCATTTGTGTTAGTTAACATGCAACGGCGGCATATAAAGTCTTTGAAGTGTG
Source organism: Crataerina pallida (assembly GCA_949710015.1). Classification (NCBI taxonomy): domain Eukaryota; kingdom Metazoa; phylum Arthropoda; class Insecta; order Diptera; family Hippoboscidae; genus Crataerina; species Crataerina pallida. Next base: position 21,398,481 of record OX453292.1, on the reverse strand, counting down.
TCCCATTTCTTAATCTTCCATCGTAATCTCTCTACATATATACTTTATTTATATTTTCTATTTAAAGTTAAGTTCGCATATGCGTTTACATGCGTACCCTTTTATCAATCATTACAATTAATGATAGTGTTGATTGTCTACGAAAACCCTTTATTTTTAAATGTCCGTGTGCATGTGTGTTCATTTGTGTCTGAACCAAGTAGCCAAGTGTCTTATCTCTTCTTTTTACATTGTACGTTCTAGTAGCGTGTGTGTAGTGTTTTCGTGTTCTACGCGTACAGTGCTTGTCATTTTGTGATAACAGTAATATTGTACAAGAATTGTAGTTTTAATTAATTTCTTTTTGCACTTTTATTTATATGTACACACACTGTGGGTAAGCATTTATTCAGTTGTTGCGTTTATTTGGTTTTTGTTTGTAGAATGCCGTTTCAACTCGACCAAGTGCATCGCCCACCTCAAAGCAAACACCTTTACAACAACAACAGCAACAGCAACAGCAACATCAACATCAACAACAACAACAGCAGCATAATCCCGTTCAACAAGTGCATCCCAAAAATTTATCAACACAAAACCTGCCTGCGTCCAGTGCGTGTGTAACAACAACAACACACACTATTGCCAACGCAATGGCAGTCACTACAACAGTGCCGCCGGGTGCTCGCTCTGTATCACCAGCTACACCCTATAGTAGTGCAACACCTTTAAGCGGTATGGCATCTGCAGTGCCCAGTAGTGCTGCCGCCACAGCGGCGCCTTCAGCAATGCTGACGGGTAAATCGTTAGCTGCAGGTGGTACACCTGGCACACCCACCACTTTACCTCCAATGACCGCTGCCTCAACTGGACCCAGTCCATCGGCCAATCATTGTTGTGATAATGGTCGTATTATATATAATGATCCGGTTAGCGGTCAGTCATTATGCACCTGCCAGTATGATATGTTAAATTATCAAAGATTGGCGACGGCCGGCAGTTTGGTAACTGGACCAGGTGGTGTACCTTTGGGCGTTTATCCAGAAGGTATGGCCGCCTATGTAGCTAGTATGGGTGCTGAGCAATCGTCATTTTATGGTAATTCGGTAAGTTTTTCTTTTGCGCTATTGAATAAAAAAAATGACTTTAAAAATTGACGTAGCCGTCGAAATTGTACATTTGATGAAAGGTTTTTTTGGGGTTGCAGTTATCTTAATTGATTTGAAAACAAATGTGAAAATGGTCTAGTCTGTCAAGTCTAACCTTCTAATACTGTACATTATTTGGCTCCACAATTATGCAGCAATTAATTGACTTCGTTCGTGATCTACCATTATGGGGCAAGGCATTCTAGATCGAGTTTAAATTTGGCACATACAATTATGAAGCTAATTAACTATTCAGTACCAAATGTTGCCAAAAAATAATAAGAATTGAAATTTTTTTCCATATAAAAGTTTTCATTACAATAGAAAGTTATATGGGGAGCGTATCTAAAAATGGTACGATTCGGTCCATTTTTAAAAGAATTTCTTGCTGAGTCAAGATATGTCTTTGTATTGAATTTCGGTATAATTTAAGAAGGGTGTGGCATTTGTCATTTCTCATATAGACCCTCTTACCATGTCTAATGTAGGGTATAATGACAGAAATGGTTTACGATGATTAAACACAAGTTCTGCGCGCATTTCACGAAGAAAATCCTGCAAATATGAATTAATTGAAAGAAAAAAGGTTGACGAGCTTCTTTGGGCCTTTATCTGAAGTACATCATTTCTATGTCACAGATCAAAAGAAATCTAATGATTCTCATTATAGACGAAACATTCTTTAAATATAAGAAGTGTTGGCCTCCCCCTCCAATGAGCAAAAAACTATAAATCATTACAAAAATTTGTACGTTAGCGAAGATAAGAATATCCTTAAAAATATTCAAGATTTCTTCATCACATACGCGCCATATGTGAAGACATTCTCGTTAGCTAGCCTGTGCCGCTACATCATTATCATTTTCAAATTCAATTTCAATTTCAGTTTCTTTCATATTCAAAGGAGCAGAGACACATGTCAAGTCGTCTTAAAGAAGTCATTACTTTGACACCAAATGTCAAAAGATATGTTTGTCCGTCTTTCCATACATACATATGTACAATATATTATGTGCGTGTGCTATGTTGAGTTTCTCTCCACTAATACGTAAATTTTTTATGTAGATTCACAAAGTGTTTAATAAATTTGTCAGCACCAGAACAGCCCGTTGATTGAGTATTCCCAGAAATATACATATGTACATACATACATATATTTAGAAGATGATAGTTTAATTATAAATAAATTATTTAAAGTTTGTGTCTTTGCTGTGTAATCATTAAATCAAAAGAAAGGAAGAATCAATAACGAAATGAATTTGTCTCAATATTGTTCTTCAGGTAGAAAGACGGACATTTTTGTTAATACAAAGTGTTTCGTCTATAGTTATACCAAAATTATTTGTGCTTTGTATCCACCAGATAAGATGGGGGGCCTGCCAAGTTTATTTATTCTTGATAGGTCGATTTCGATAGCTTTTTGGTTACAAAAATTTGAAGCATTCACTGAATTTATGGGCCCGACATTCCTTTCCCATATATTGAGTTTCCTATTTAAAATGGTTAAAAGGCGCGTTCGCAAAATCTTCTACGGTCTGATCAGGTGCATCATTTTTAATGCCATTTCTTCTTGGCTCAAAAGACAGACAAAATTTCATCATTAAAATATATTAAAAATTGTGTCTGTTAGATAAATTTTAAGAAATATATGTAAAGACGGGTAGATGAACTTTCAAAAGCATTTCTTCTTGATACAATACGATTTCGGACAGAAGGACATAGTTAAACTTGTTTGGTTTTTGAACAGTCCGGCGCTTACCATTTAGGAGTTATCAGCATTTTGTATTGTGGAAAGTTAGACAATCAAACACATAAACAATAAAAATAAATTATGTGCATTCCAAATTAGTTGAATGTTTATTCGAAAACTTCACTTAATTGATTAATTCATATAGTGTTGAGTGTTTATCCTTTCCTTACATTTATAACATTATAAATAAAACATTTCTTTTTTTATGTTAACCAACATAATTTTCGTTTGATTTTAAGGTATTTAATTTACTAATGTGAAATATTTATGTATATGTGGAAAGATTACAATTTAGTTAAAAAAAAAATGTTTCTTTTTTTTATTACTCTAAGTTGAGAACCACTATAAATGTGACCACTGAAAGATTTATAACTTTATACTTAAAACACAAAGAACGGCAAAGTAGTATAAAAAAGTAAAAACAAAAAAACTAAAGATTTATATGATAATTGGAAGAGCAGACAGAAAACAATAAAGTTTAAGACAAATTTGGATGCATGGCGAGAGATTCAGCCAACTTCTGTTTGATTGTTTATTAAAAGTCCATAAAATAAAAAAAAAATATTGTTTAAGTAATTTATTGATGAATTTAAATCATGTCGAGAAACACTATTTATTATCAAAAGCAAATGAAAAGAAATTCAAGTTTGTGTACGTCTTTATACGACCGTTAAAAATATCAGTAATGGCTACACAATTTTTAATCGTTTAAAAGGTACACATAATTAAAATAGAAATAGTTCTGAAAGAGGACAAAACAAAATGTGACCTAGTGCCTATTTATTAAAGTATTTCTTCTATAGTAGATAACAAAAGAAATAGTTTTCTTTCTTTGAGTTCAAAAATAAATTTTATACAATTTAGAACCTTGAAGGACGCTAGAAATTGTATAAAATCTTGATTAGCCTCTAATTTTGAATCGATTCAACAAATTCTGCTAAAAAGTCTCACTAAGGCAAACATTTTCCCGGCCCGGACATCGATTGATAATTTGACAAAACTGTTGCTAAGTTAACAGAATGAAAAATCGGCCCAAATTATAATGAAAATAGTAAAAAAAAAAAAAATATTTCATTAAAAAATTACGACTTGTAGGTTGAAATATATAAACAGACGCACGGACGTCCTTCTAGTAATATCTCTTTTTGCCCTCTCACACGATATTTTTTTAAAAAAATATCAAAAATTGCAAATTCTAGGTTAAAATGTAAGGAGGGACAGGCGGACGTCCTTTCATAACTGAAAAGACCTTCTCAAAACAAATTAAATAATTACAAAATATACGTTGATTAAAGATGGACAAACGGACACACGGACATACGGACCATTCACCGAAAAAAAATAACTTTTTCGTACCAAATTTCTTCAAAATTTAGGAAAATTTTTATCTGCTAGGTTGATAACAAGAAATATCTGCACGGACCGACGGACTTATTTTCAATAGCATCTTTTTTGAACTAAAAGACATTTTCTTATAAATTTTATCAGAAATTGTCACTTTCAGGTTGAAATACACACAGCACGTCCAAGCCAACGTTATGTGTAATTAAGTTTATATATTATTTTTGTACCCTTCATCATAATGATGAGCGGATATATTGGTCGGTACCAGAAGCACGTGAGCGACATCCTCAAATGTATATATATTTTTGGTCAGCATCAATAGGAAAGTTGATTTAGGCAATCTGTCCGTCCACGTGTTCGTGTGTTTAATACACTGTTTTGTAGGAGCTTTCACAGTCACAAAAATTGACATATTGCACTGAAACTTGGTACATGGAATCTTCGAGGTTTTCTAGGGTTTCTTATTACAATTCGGCATAATCGAGCAATGGAAACAGGGGAAATTGTTCCATTTCTAAGATCATAGTTAGTGTTGTTAGTGATAGTTGCCACAAAAAGAAAATTCATTCAACAACAAACACAACAAACAATAGCGTCATCAGAAATTTTTCAAGCACTTGTTTTGAATTTTTTTTTTTTTAAATAAAATAAGCCGTAGTATGCGTCGCCACAATATAATGTTAAGTGCTAGCAAGCAGTTTAGGTAAGAAACGATCTGACACAAGCATCTTGAATGTATTTTATGGTGAGATGTGTGTATGATCATAAAACGACAGAAAATGTTTGTTATCAATGTTAGCTAATCGGTAAATGGTACGGTTACGGTAATGGTGGGTTAGATTACATGTTGTATTCTGTTTTTTTTTTGTTTTTTGCTTTTCATTCGGTCTTCAACAACAAATAAAATATGTGGGTAAATGATTTTTTTTTTTGTATGTGTGAATTTGTATACACGAATGGACAGTGCGATTTTGGTTATAAAAAATAGCAGCAGCAGCAACAACAACAACAACAACAACAATAATAATAATAATAATAATAATAACAACAACAACAACAATATTTAAAGCAGAGACAATTGGTTGCGAATTACAAGACGTGCGGTTGTTGGAAACATTACAGTGACGGACGCATGTACAAGTATTTTCAATTACTATTATTCAATTATTACTTAGTACTTAGAGTTCAATTGTAATGAATGTCTGGTAATTGATTTTTGCCTCTATAGTGCCACATATCGAAAACATGGAACACGTTGTTCCTGGGTGTCGAGTATAAAATTTTTAGTTTCACTTTTGTTTCGTTCGTATCTTGTATCTTAGCAAACATTTAATACTGAGCAGCTTGGCGAGCAACATTTCATTCTTTTTTGAGAAAACGAACAAATGTTTTTAAACATATATTACACGTATTGTTAACCAGAAGCTAAACAATTATTGCACGCTTACAATGCACACATACGCATACGCATAAATTACATGCGTGTTGGTTACAATATGTTACTAAAGGTAACACACTGCGTTCACTTAAAGCTTCTGTATGATCATATAAACTTGTTATTGTTGTAGTCGTTGTTTTTATTGTTCCAACTGATTGTTGTTGTTGTTACCGTTTTACCCGTACAATATCACTTGACTTAACTGTTTTTAAGCCATCTTTCTACTGCTGCTGCTTATGCGTACTGTTTAGTTAACAACAACACATTTGCACGTAGTTGAAAATTTATGCTTTCAAGGTGTGATAAATTTTTCGTGTTAATATTATTCTTTGATGTGTAAAAAAAAAAAAACACTAAACGGAGAAATGGGCATAAAGTTGCAATGTTCCTCCTTTTACCTGCTGCAACAACTTCAACTATGAAAATATATTAAATTCTTGCCAAACACACCCTCATAAAAAATGTTGAAAGACGAAAAAGAAGACGACACATTTGTTATAATAGATATTTATCCATTATGTAAAAGAATATCAAGTTCAAGGGTGGTTAGTAGGGACCATGATAACGAAAAACTTTGTACAGAGATAAAAAAAACCAAATTGATTAGAATGTAATGAAATTAAAACATTAAACAGAGGGCGTGGCAATTGATTGAAAGATGGAATCAATTTAACCATTTGCGTCCGTCGGCCTGTCAGTTGTTTGTTCATGTTTTGGCCACAGTTTTTAAAATAGTTTGCGTATCCTAATCAAAAAATGAGCACTATTGAAAATGCTTCAAAATGGACCATTTTTAGAACCTGTCCCCATATAAGGTTCTTATTTATTTAAATAAGTCTTTATATGGCAAAACATCGCATTTCGCATCGCAATTTTTGATAAAATTTAGTAAAGTATGGTTTATTTATGGTTTAATAATTGACTGTAATAAATTTTAACCCGATCGGATTATTTTTAGATACCCTTTCCATATAAAGATATCCCCAGAAGAGACTTATAAGGCAGTACCTTGCGTTTACTATATATCAGTAAACTAATTGTAACACAATTTTATGCCGTAGAGTTTTAAAAGGTCGTTTATATTCGACTATTTGTTTATATGTTTATATAGACAAAAGAAAACTTGTTGAGTAGTTAAAAACGTTTTGACGAAATGCAGTTAGTTCTCATCTAAAAACAGAGTAAAATTTACAAAAAATTATGACTATTAGAAAAAACTGTAAATATTTATTTTAAACGATAATTTTATATTAAAGATTCGTTTTAAATCGATAGAAATTTTATTTTAACGTTTAAAGAGACAGACAAAAGTTGATACTGATCGAAAAATATGACAGAAGTAGTCTTGAATGTAAAACGAAAATCTTAATATTTATTAATTTATGTAAGAAATTTATATGTACGTCTCTTATCTGTCATTATTCTTAAGAAGATGAACGGCGTACTGAATTTCAGAATTTTTTTTTCTTTAGTTCATAATATTGAAGTGGCTGCGTTATCAGTAACAGTATAAAAACTACGCATCTAAAAAATTTAATTTAATTACGTTGCAGAATGAATCGAAACAAATGAGGGACACTGATATTTAACAATGAAAACAAAAGACAACAACATGAGCAACAAAACCAAATAAATCAAATCAAATCAAATCAAAACACAACAAATTAAATAGTTATCGAACTGACACTAAAAGAATCCATTCTAAATAAATGTTTTTTTCTCTTTCTTCTTTGCAGACCAGCTTAGATTTGAAAGATAATCTGGTAGCGGGTGCTACACCTTGGCCGTACCCGTCGGTATATCATCCATACGATGCCGCCTTCGGTTACCCTTTCAACAGGTAAATACACAAACAATTATTTAGTATTATCATGAAAAATATTTCAAATACAATAAAAACCGTTACGCATATGTGTGTGTTTGGGTAAAGGCGCTTACACTAATATCTTGTTAGTTCTAATAATCATGTATTCATAAATTGATTTATTGCTTTTTCCACATGTTCATTAGTTAAGCTAAGCGACACTTTTTTTAACAGTTTTTCATGTTTGTGTATGAAAAAAGATATATTGAAATTCACTCAATAAGTAAATTGCAAATTCAAAAGCCGAACCGAACGTTACGTTATGCATGTCTAATGACAAAGCTTTAGTTATTAGAAAGCAGAAATCTTATAATACATGATAATAAGTGTAGCTGTGTTTGGCTTTCAGCTTTAAATTTGTTTTTTGTTCAAAGTATTATGAAAAGAAAAAAAGACTCCATTCTTGTACAAGTTTTTGTAAAAGGAAGTTCAAATCAAAGGTATTTCATATATGTTATCATACTTATGAAAGTGTTGTAAGTCGTTTTGGTTTATAATTTTCATATTCTGTTGTTTTTGGAAGAGTGTGACTTGGACCACTTTCATAATTATGGCCAAGAAAATAATTTAAAAGTGGATAAAAACAAGTAAGAAAAGTAAATTTGGCTTAGGTCAAATACCACTTACATCTTTATACAAAAAGTGGGCGTGGCAGGTACATAATTACGCAATCTACAAGCATCACGCATCACGTATCAACTTGCAGGCAGAGTTTTAAGTTTTATACGGTTTTTTGATCGTCTCGTTTTTTGATTCGTTTATCCGACTACGCCAATTTTTGATACATGGATGGAAGGGGTAATTCTACATATGTGTATAAAATCAAATTCATGTCACAATTTTAATGGTAAATAAATAGATTTTTATCGATTGTGTGAGCAAATCTGTTATTTGACCCCGACCGATTTTTGGTAACCCAAATGGATGGGGTAAATATAAATGTGGATACCGAAGTTTACGTTTATAGCTCAACTTCTATTCTAAGTAAATAGATTTTTGTCAACTGTGGGCGTAATTCTTGATTGATTTTTTCCATTTTAAATAGCGATCCGAAACTAAAAGTGTTTGTACAAAATTTCAACTCAATATCTCAAAAGTTACGACCGTAAGAGTGTCAAATATATACGGACATACGAACATATACGTTTAGATTACCTGTGTAGTGTCTCTGATGTATTCTTTTCCGTAGTGAAAATGACATGAAAAACTTAGTATATCTGCCAAACTTATATATTATATTATTTATAACTGCATTGCAACAGCAGACATACCAACTGGGCCCGCATATTGTATCAATTTGAATATTCAATAATATCCAAGTATAATCGGTAAAGTGTTGCAAACGAAGAAACAAACTTATGATACCTCTCATCTTATGAGAAGCATATAAAAACAGTTATATATTTATACTGAATAACCAGCGACTAACACTTTATATGACATTCGCATGTAAAAAAAATCCATTCATTAAAACGTTTAATATGCCTTTGAGTCACAACTCCAGCTAATTCATTGTAAAACGCTTAACAAATATGTTGACAAATAAATTTGTCATAACACAAGTATTGACAAAGTCACAGAAATTTACAAAAAAATATCATTATTATGTATTAAATGGTGATTTTTTTAGTGATAATATACATATAAACAAGCCTTTATATCCCCACCTAATGATTGTTACTTCCTCCAAAAAAAAAACACCCAAAACACAAAGCTTATGAACACATTTAGTGTGTGTGTGTGTGTGTGTGTTGTATTCATATTTTTAAAGACATGATAGACATGTTAAATATATTTGTAAAATAATTGAGAAAAAAAAAAGCCGACAAATTGTTGATTAATATCCAGTACAACCAGAAACGTTAATTAAACAATTTGAATATCCCGTCACGTAGAGAAAAAAGGAAAGATAGAGGTCAGCTTAACCGGTTGAGTCACTTAACCCACAATATACATCAATAAATCTTATAGCAGCGATGATTTAAAGATTCTTAAAAGAAAGTGAAAAGCTTCGCGGGTGGAAGAGAAAAAGGGAGAACCATTATTATTAATAAACTTTTTATATGAAAATTTCCTCAACTTTTGGTCCTAGTTAAGGGAAAATGGTCATTAATTGCATATGGCATTCGGTGTAGACATATATATCATGGTTTCCTTCATATAAGTAGAGCATGAGTGTAACTTACAGCAATTGTGGATTTGTTGTGGATTGTATTGCCTGGTCATAAATGCTCGTTGCTGCCATCCATGACCATACAAAGCCACATAATTGTTCTATAAAATTAACCACCAGCAACATAAAATAACAGTTAATAACAAAAACCAAGCAGCGTTAGATCCCAAATGTGGTTGACTCTCAACCCTATTGGTTTTATGTTATCATTTTGATACCCTCCACTTAAGATGGGGGTATACTATGTTTTTCATTCCGTTTGCAACATCCATAAGGAGGCGTCAAAGACTAAACAAAATATATGTATTCTTGATTAGCATCAAAAACTGAGTCGATCTAAACATGCATGTCCGTATGTCTGTCTCTTGTTGGTATTCTCACTGGTGTAAATTTTAAGTTTTACAGCTGAAATTTTGGACAGACACTTTTAAAGAGTATTCGTAAGCAAATTTCTAGTTAGATTAAGGAAAATCGGTCAAAAACCACGCCCACAATCGACAAAAATTAAGCTATTGCGTTGAAATTTTTAAACATGTGGTTTATGAATTATTCCATTTATTTATGTGCCTAAAATAGGCGTGTTCAGATAATATCTACGCCCATAATTGACAAAAATATATATAACTACCACAAAAATTGACCTATGAACTTAATCAAAATTTGGTATGCATATCTCTAATTTTCTCCTCTCTCGACCTCACGAAAATTGGACATGGTTGAATAACAAACACGCCTATAATTTACAAAAAATCATACTCAGCGTAAAATGTGACTATTCACTCTTAGAGGGTGGGATCATATGCGTACCGCGCCCACATTTTGTATGGAGATGTGGAGGGTATTCAAGAGTTGGCCTAAGCAAAGTTTTGTTCTCCTAAGTGTTTACAAACCTATGCTTTACCACCCTGGTGCTTATTATAGTAAAACAATATGTTTCTGCTTTTCTTTTAAAATTTATAGTTATGAAATATATGTTTTGGGGATTTTTTATTTTTTACTTCTAGTTATGGCATGGATTTGAATGGAGCCCGTCGGAAAAATGCAACCCGTGAAACGACTTCTACATTAAAAGCGTGGCTTAACGAACATAAAAAGAATCCCTACCCAACGAAGGGAGAGAAAATTATGTTGGCCATCATAACGAAAATGACTCTAACGCAAGTCTCTACATGGTTTGCCAATGCCCGACGGCGACTGAAGAAGGAGAATAAAATGACATGGGAACCGCGAAATCGTGTAGATGATGAAGATACAAATTTGGATGATGATGATCACAAGAGTACCGACGATAACGATTTATTAGGTAATTGCTTAAGATAATATTGATTCAGCATAAGGAAAATAGATAGACAGATGTTTTGGATGACATAAATTTCATTCTCTTTATTAATTTTTTTTCTATTTCCTTTCTCTTCCTTTTAAACAGATGCCAAAGACTCGGGTTTAGGTTCTAGCGAGGACAAAGATCACCGCTTAATGGGGGAACGTCGCGGTGAAAGCAATAATAGTGAATGGTCGGGTTCACGTCCGGGCTCACCTAATGGTTCACCCGATATATACGATCGTCCTGGCGGTATATCAGGCGCCACACATCCCATGTTTCATCCAGCCGCTTTACATCATTTTCGACCGTCGGCTGCCTCACCACCCGACATAGCAGCCTATCACCATCATCAGCAACAGTTGCTGCAGCAACATCAGCAAGCCCAACATAATGCATTGAATTGTGCGGCCAGCGGTAGTACTAGTGCTAGTGTAACAACTAAACCACGTATATGGTCTTTGGCTGATATGGCTTCAAAAGATGCGGGTAAGGAGTCGAATAAAGATAGTCCGCCAGGTACAGAACTACCACCAACACATCCTGCATTTTATGGTCATCCGGGTCAACATTCTAATCCGGGTAAGATTTTATCCCCCTTGGCAGCCAGAATACCAAATTATGCTCCTTATGTACGACCGGATTTATATCGAGGCTTTTATGGCCCAGCAGCAGCAGCTGCAGCTCATCTAGCGCCGAGTCCTGAATTTTTAGAACACCAAAGAACGTTTGGTGCCAGTTTGGCGGCGCACAATGGTTTGGGCATGAATCCCCTACTATGGAAGGCAGCCGTTACAGGGGCTGCTGTAGCAGGCCCGCATTTTGCACCGCTTAGTTTAACCACCGCTAATCATGCACATAACAGCGCACAACAAATCCCGCCCTCCGGTGCTTCACCATCTGGTTCAAGCAGCTCTTCATCGACAGGTTGTGATGTAGTACAAACCCCGCCCTCCACACATCATCAAACACTCAGTCACAATCTAGCCGTTCTCTCATCCCATAATTCCAATTCTTCAACCAACTCATCCAATTCGGATAAATTGTCACCCGGTAAGCCATGACAATCACCATCAATACAACCACCACTGGTTACCACATTAGTTTCCCCCAAAACAATAAACACAAACACGAATACCACGAATAACTTGGTAGATCATACCAGGGCCTCACCCATGTCGGCTTTTAGATCCTTGATAGCGTTTCGTGAGCAACACTTACAACAGCACACCCCTAAACTGATACTAAGACCTTAAAGAGGAACGACACATCATCATCAAAATACAACGGCTAACAAACATACTTTCGGACAATAATATATAATGTGATTAGAAATGAATGAAGAAGCTGCAGCTGTCAATACTGTTTTCCTAATGGGGCAGGTAGAGCAGGCCATAGATATAGTGGGAATACTTAATTTTTAGACTCTCCGAAATATACAAAGTTAACCATGTCTGACTAATTTCTGGGAGAAGATTGAATTGTGCCCTTAATAGGTTTTTTTTTGTAAATTATAAGCGCGTTTATTATATTTTTATTTAAAGCACATTCTTTAAGAGTTGAGTTTTCCGTCTATGGCTATTCTAAAGAACAGAGTTTCTTACCAAAAGAGGGAGAGAGAGAATCAGAAAAACTGCTGTTTACAAAAAGAGTCAAAAACCGTTATTGTAAGCTTTTGAAAGATATAAATATACATTTTTAAAAACATTATGCAATCAGAGCTTATAGATTAAAGGATAATAAAAGTATAACAAAACAATTTAATTAAATTTTTTTTTTTTTATTAATCTTGAGAATTCTACAATTTTCAAACTTGGTTTTCTTTACCAATCCAATAGAGTTTAAAACATTTAGAATTGTGAACGTGTATGTTTAGTAACTTTATTATATATATGTGTGTATATGTTAAACTATAACACCGTGACCGACAATTTGGTAGTTACTAGAGGCTAGAGTATGTAAAGTAACCAATAGAAAAGGTGAAGTAGTTATAACGTTGGAGAGGCAGTCCTCTATGTAGTATATAGAGAGCATGGTAAAGCGTGATAGCATATCATTCGATTTAGCACAGACATACACCCCTAAGGGTGCATACACAAATACATACATTTTACAATAACTCTAATCTCTAAGTTGTTTTGTACATTTTAAGCTAATAAACATTTTGTGTGTTTTTACTTAAATTTTTTTTCTCCTCCTTCAATAAAATATTTGTTCCTATGAAATATAATTTTTCTTTTCTTAACTTTTCTTAGTATAATTTATTATGATGAACTAAAAATCTCAGTTTATGAAATGATTTGTTTTAGAATGTAAGTCAGTGTAAGAATATGTATAATATTTTTTTGTAAATAAAAATTCTAACTTAGACGGAACATACACACGTGGTAGATTGATAATAAAAAAAAAAAAAAAATTAATAAAAAAAAAATATATATAGTTTTGGAAACTGCGAGATATAAAAAATTAAAGGAAAAAAGAATTTGTAAATTTTTGTTGTAATTAGTCAAAAAAAAAGTTAAAAATATCAAAAAAAAAAAGAAAGAAAACCTGCTTCGAATGTTAAAACTGCATTAACAGTAAATCGTAATCCCTACACTTTCACGCTACGCGTACACCTAAACACAGCATAAGGAGAACCAAACGTTATGTTATTATTCATACTTAAGCAATCACAATGTAAGTATGTGTATATAGTATATAGAGCATCAAACATCAACTTGAAGAAAGAAAAGTCAAAACCACTAACAACATCCCTCATAAGTATTTCCTTTATACACACATACACGTGCACACACATTCATACATGACCAAAAATCTCACACTAATGCTAAAATTTCTCATTGACTGTCTTGTGTTTATCATACTTGCACCCTACTCTACACTACTCGACTTTACATAGATCAAATATGTCATACACATAAGTATATACATACACATAAGCATATATGTGAATTAAATATATACATAAATATATATTAACACTAACGATAATAACATGCAAGTATAACATAACTACACGAAAAAGAATAAAAAAAGGTAAAAAATTAAAGAGAAGAGAAAGAAAATTTAAAAAATATATTAACAGCAACTTAGTTGCAATACAACAAAAAAAAAATTGAATTCTTCAAATAAACTGAAAATATAGAGAAAATAAATATTTGAAGTGAACCGTTGATTTCTTTATATAAATACGACTAAAGAGCAGTGAAGTGTCATACCTCGGCTGTGTTGCGTAATATTTCAGTCTGCAGGTTTTATTAATTTTTTTAAAAAAATAAATCTTATTTGGCGTTATGGACTAATTTGGTACATAATGGTTTTGTTTAAAAGGTGCTAAATGTTTACATACTAGAGAAAATCCAATTTAGTGTTAAGATGTTCCATTTGCAACAGCAAGTCTTAGATACACTACAAATATATAGATATATTGTTAATCAGCATTAAAATCTTCATCGTTCTAAACATTTCCGTCTAAACATCCGTGATTCTATCTGTTGCATAGCATTCTCACGGTCATAAACTTTTAGATATTGATCCTCTTTTACGTACATTTCTAGTTTATTCATACAGAATGTTATTTGAATTGAGCAAAATTGGTCAAAAGCCTCGTCTGCAACTAACCAAAATCTTGTTATTTGCTACAACAATTGCTCTATGATGTTGAAATTCGCATTATTTATAAAAAAAAAAACTTTACTTAAGTCAGAATGCGTTTTAAAATGTTGATACTATAGAGAGTGTAATTAATTATATGCCACGCCCCCTTTTTTCATTATATTACTATTAACACATCTGTGAACTTTTAAATCAATATATTAATTTTTAATGAATCATATAACAGACGTAAGTGCTTCAGATCAAAAAAAGCCAAATCAGTCGATTTCTTGCTAATTTGCATAAATATCTTGACTTACAAGATCAAATTAACTCAAGAACTGATCATTTAAAGCACCGAAACTAATATTATAATATGTTGTGTTCTTATTGAAAAACCCTTAATATAAAATATAAACTTCCTCACTCTATATCAGTTGTACAATTAATTTGTAAATTAAAAGGCATTAAATTGTATAACATAATCGGCAAATAATAATTAAAAATTACAGGCCACATAAGAAGATCATCATTAATGTTGTGAAAAACCAATATGTACCGTACAGTACGCACATCAAAGAAGATGCTGTAAATTCAATATACACTTAGCGAGTATTGTATTATGACAATAATAAACTCATATTGCAAGTATGTGCTTTTTACTGACAATAACAATGAGTCCATCAATGCATAGAAGGTAAAAAAGTAAAAAAAAAAAAACGCAACATTTAGCTTAAGTCACATAGTGGACACCAATCAATGTAATCAAATAGTTTTGAAAAGTATTCCATTTTTCAATTTTTATTGTCTTGTTTTGGTACATTTTCTATACAAGGTATATATACCAAAATTAAAGTCGGTACTAAGACGGACATATAGACATTTGTAGATTGGTTTTGTAATCAAAGTTATAACTTTATTAATAAGTTAAAAGCTTCTTCCTCTGATAGCGGCAAACGTTTCGATAAAATGAATATGAGCTCAACCTCAAGTTGGTAGGTATACAAAGAAGCCAAAAAGGTAGTACTACATACAATTCTTATTCTTATATTCTTTCTTTTTTTTTTGTATCTTGAATTTATGATTTATGAAGATCACCAACACACCAAATGACATACAACATCGTAGCAGCGATAACAGAATGGAGAATAAAAATAAAAAAATAGCGAAACAACTCATTCATATGAAACCTATTGAAATGTACACGTAAAAGAATGTTTTTATGTGTTTTTATGGCAAAATAAATATGCTTTACAGAGAGAACTAATACTGGGCCGAAAAAGTTCAAAGTTGGTTATTAAAGTATAAAGAAAATGTTATTAAAAAAAAAAAATTCTAAATACCTTTCAAAAAATGGGCGTGGCTAGTTCTTAATTATTACCTTTGAAGTTATCAAATAATACGGATCAAGTTCCAAATTAGATTTTGCGCAAAAAATGTTTTTTTTTAAATGTGGGCGTGTTTGTTATCTTGTACCGCCTCATATTTAACACCTTGATCAAAGGGCTCTATATGAATATGTGTGTTACAAATCAATTTTTGTGCCTGATAGGTACGATTATATCGATTATAGGCGTGGCCTTCAACTTTTTTGGTGAGGAAACTGAAAATCACTATCTCAAAATTTTCAATCGTGACAGAGCCAGTAACAGGCATGGACGCACAGACGGACATTTTTAGATCCATTGATTAAAAATATATATACTTTGTATAATCTCTAAAGTCTTCTTCTGTATGATTTTTATGAAGCTATTACATAATAATACTATGCGGGTATATACACTCCACACAGTTGACAATTTTTCGTTGTATTTTTTTATCTTTTTCTTTTTCTCTTTTGATATTTTATTATAAAACATTTCACAATTAACACTAGATTGCCTAAGCAACTGCTTTTTAATTTCAATTAGAAAAATGATTATGTATATAATGTCAGAATTTCTTACAACTTTGTGACTTTTTCTACAACATATAAATACGTTTATTTATAATAGTAGTTACCTCCCCCTCCTTTATTTTCGGTATATACTCGTATATATACGTTACACCTACATTGACTAAAAGTAGTCATTTTGACTGCTTTCATTTTTTCGATTTCTTTTAGCTAATAACATATAAATACCACATAAAGTACATTTTTTTCAATTACCGCTACCTGATAACATATAGGTACCGACTAAAGTGGTGCCTGCTATTCAAATCTTTATGCAGACCAGTTAGAAAAAGTTGATTATTTTATTTTTTTGCGCGCTAAATTCATGAAAGAAATGTCGAAAATAAGTGAGTTATTGAAAAAGCTAACAAATATAAGTGAAGAGGGCTCCGATGTAGAATCAGATGCAACAAACTCTGAGCTATCATCTGAAGATGAAGTGGATTATAGTGAAACATCGGACACTGAAGGTAGCGATGGAGAGCCGATCACCAATGATGAAAATGATATCAATAAGCCCAGGAAAAGGTGTAAGGTGCTAAGTAGTTCTGAATCTGAAACTTGTCGAGCCATATACAAGCTGTGGAAGAAATATCACGACCGATAACTTTTTCCATATCATGTCACGCGCGACAAAAGTATTGGCCAAAATTTGTCAAGTACGACGTTGCCACAACAATAAAACAAATAATATATGTGAAAAAAGTCAAAAGTTTGTTTGCGGAAAATGTTCATATAAAAAGATTGCCACTTTCATTTGCATAAAATATTCAAATAATAATGCTTAAATTATTTTTTTCCAAGTAAAATAGCTTGTTATAACCCGTAAATAATAAACAAAATATTAAAAATTAATTTTAAAAAAATTTCTTTGCATATTAGTTATTCTTACATATACAAAGCTTCCGTCTTTCTAGTGTTAATAATGTTGAGTTAGAGTTAGCGGGTGATTTTATTCGTTAGTGTACTTGATTGTGTCATTTTTTTACGATACAACTGTCCATCTTCGAACAAGCTATAAGATATGTGGTATAAACATGCAATGCTGCTTGCTTTTTGCCGTTTTTGTTCCAGTTGAGAACGCTTCTAATGTGAACCATAGCAGCATTCTTTTGTCGCAATACTTGTTCAGTTTGTTATTGTTGTTGTTAAACATGTTTTAAGAAATTGTGTATAATGTCACATTAACCATTAAATAGAAATGTGAATAAGAATAAGTAGAATGGACGGACAGAGGGACATTAAGTAAAAAATTGTTTCATATTTTAACTAATATTTAGAGTTTTTTAAGAATTTTAAAAACATAACCACCCTGCCAGTGAATCCTGATATTTATACCCTCTATAAGATGGGTGGTAAGAACTCCCAGAAGGAAGTGTCAGAGACGACACAAATTCTTAATCTGGATCGAAAACTGAGTCGATGTAGGCGTATATGTCCATGTGTCTGTCTGTTGTTGGTATTCTTACGAGCGTAAATTTTGATATATTGAGCTAAAATTTTGTACAGATGCTATTAGTTTTTGCACTATTTGGCTAAATTTAGTTTTTTTACTTGTTTCATTTTCAGTTATTCCCAGTAACTATCGGAAAAAATGACTTAAAATTGATTAGTTGCTCAAACTTAATAATCTGCAAAGAGAACCCATAAAGCCATCAGGCATGTACTTATATTCTACTTTTGAAAAATGGCATTAATTGTCATGAGCAGTGTGTGTGCCTGTGTTCTGTTTAATAATAGAAGAAAAGGTTCCTACTTCTGTATGTATTTATTAATAAAAGAAGCAACTAAAGTTATGTATGATTCTTCAATATGTACAAAGATTCACGCAAGGTTTGTGAATCTTATGTGAAGTTATCGCTTAAACCTCTGACCACTTATGTTTACTACATTAAATATATATAGATGTATATATATTTATGTTTGTATGCGTGTGTGTGTGTGTATTTAAACATGTGTTTCACAACATGTCATGTTGTGATTATGATTGTGTAATGACACAAATTGACAATCTGTTTAGTTTTAAAGTCAACAACATTATTAAATTACAATAATACAACAACAACATTATATTAACAACGATACTATTGTATTGTAATAAATAACTGGCAGTTGATTAAAATAATTTTTATTAACAAGTTTTACTTTTTCTTCTACTTCAACTTTTATGTCATTCAGCACAAAAAAGACATAAATTTCATTAATGTTCAATAATTAAATAAAATAAAATGCAATTAAATTATTTATAAAAAAAAACACCTTAAATTGGTTAAAGATGACATATTGATCACCGTACTTGGTAAAATTTTTACTTATCTTTAAAGTAATGAAAATTGTTACTCATCCCTGAAATTTTTTTAACTGAAAACTATTCTTCCACGTAGTAAATGTATGTGTCTTCTTCATCATCATTACCGGCCGATTTTTGTAATCGTAGATCTTTGGCCTGTTTCAGAAGGGACCGCTACGAGCTTAGATCTTGGGCGCGCCTTTTCAGATTTCTACACCAAGCGTTTGCAGTGCATCAAACACTTGCTCATGTAGCTCAGGATCATATGGTCTCTTATTTACGTGCACAGTTTATTGGGCCCCGCCCTGAAACGGAGTACCGGCATAGGTGCTTCGTCCAAGGATAACGGGGCAACAGTAATATGCCAATGATCCATAATATATAAGATACCCTGGACAAGATCCAGATATCACAATAAAGGCCTAGCAAATAAAATAAAACGGGACACCAGCCCGTGGGTAATAGGCTACCTGAATCTGGGAGACATCTAGGGGTTGACAGTCCTACCAAAGACTAAGTTTGGTGCCGCGGGGTACTGGAGCCCCAAGAACTAAGGTTCTTGCCAGTACGTACTCTTGGGTAGGCCCGCTTGTGGGAGCTTCGCGGGGGCTGTAAAATCGCTGGTAGTGCATGACAAAAAACCACCAAGGAGTGAACTTACATGGCCTATTATGTAAGTTGGGACCTCCTTCGGGGGGCCGCAGGGACGCTTAATTCCCTACAAACGTCTAATAGAGTCTCTACGACAGGTATAGACGTAAAACAGAAACTTAATGCACAGTTTATTATGTTCTTACAAGAGTATTTAACCGAACATGTTACCAAATCTACTCCTTTGTGATGGTGGCGGTTTTTTCATTGACTTCTATATTTTTTTTAACCTTCACTTTAATTATATATTTTTTTATTTATAATTTTCGGCTTTTGTAAAACATTTTTTTTTTAGAACGGAGGGGTAAATTTTTGTAACTTTAAAAAATAATTTAAAAATAAAAATAATGTACAAAAATAATTTACATAGAATTAAAAAAAAAACAAAAAAAATTGTTCAAAAAAATACAAATGGTAAAAGTAATTAAAAATATTTACGGCGGTTATACTTTACAGAGTTGTTGTAAGCGTTTTTTTTTTCATATTTTGCAAACGAATTAAGTTTTTTTTTTTTTTTAATAAAAACGCATTATCAACAAACGGAAATAATAATAGCAACAAAATTAATATAGTTAATAGTAATGTAAAGGTATGTAAATGACAATGAAAAGAGGGAAAAAAATGAATGAAAATTTTTACCTAAATTATTATGAATGAATTTTTTTCCCTGACAAGCAGAATCTATGCTTTTGGCAAATAAAAACAAGTAAATTAAATTAAATTTAACTTAAACCAAACTTTAAAAACCCTCTACATCTACATGCTAATGGTCGACGCGGCAGATATATGATTGCGTTCTCCAATAGTGCATTAAGTATCATCTTGAAAGTCAAGTTTTGTAAAATTGTGCGAGTATTTATTATATGACCATGCCCATATCGATGGACGAGGTAATTATTATTATGTTAATCAAATTTCAACTTTATAACTTAATTTTTGAGGCAGATAAATAGATTTTCGTGGATTAGGGGCGTGGCTTTTAACCAATTTTGCTCAATATAGCGATTTATTTGAAAAGACTAGAAGTGTCTGTATAAAATTTTAGCTCAATATGGCAAAATTTACGATCGTGAGGGGACCAATGTTAGACATACGCATGGACATACGGACATACATTTCTAGTTGGGTACATATTTTTATGCTGATCAAAAATATATATATTTTGTTGGATCTCTAAAAAATTCATTGTTGATGTCTTAAAAACGTATAAAATATTTTAACATTATTGTTGTTGTAAAAAAAAAAAGAAACAAAAAATTGTTGCTGTTTTCATTAAAAATATTCCATAAAAAGTTTTGTGCCTGATAATAAAAGAGTCGCATATGAAAGTATTAAGGAAGTCCACGTCAAATCTTCAATATACTTCATATTTATACGTTAATTGTGGGCGTGGTTTCTATATAATTGCATACTCTTTTAATAACTTTTAAAGAATTTATTGGACTTCAACTAAAGGATCGAATTCTTCACCAAAGAGAGTTTCTGGCAAATTGTAGACTTATTGTTAGACTTAGATCAAAAAAAAAAAAAGCTTTTTTATGAATACGTGATTAAATTAAACTAGTGCTAAAGATTTACAGATTTACATTTCACAACCGAGTGAGACTTTTATGTAGGTACACATGCATACGTAAGCGAAAGAGGAGTAGATTGGCGCAGATCACTTTTCTTGACATAGTCGTGCACATATTAAAAAATGAATATTGATAGAAAGAGAGAGTAAGAGATAGGCAGTTAGATGGATAATAAATGATTCTATTCTATGACATGTACTCTAAATTACATTGTTAGTGACGTTGTAGAAATGTTTATAAATTATAACCCGAATCACACAGAAATCAAATTAAATTGATGTGAAAATATTCCCACCAGCTACTCAACTAATTTGTTTCAACAATTTGAAAAATACATTTTTGATGTTAATCATCCGTATATGAGCGTGTGAAGGGGAATCCATAAAATGTATGAGATGACCAACAATTAAATTTTGTTTATTTTCATCGTAATGAAAAAATAAATAAATAAAACTACAAGCGTCTATGGTCGCCTTTGCTTTCCTTTTCATACAAGATTACTCCTTTTCCTTTATCTTTGATCCCGAGACTTGAACATCATAAAAATTTTTCATGTTGTTGTTTTGCTCTTTTATTTTATTGTTGCCTTATATCATAAACTTTTAGCGTCAGTTTATTATTACATTCTAAAAAGAAAAAAAAAAATTTAATAACACGGCTGTTGACATTATAAGTATGTATGTATGTATGTATGTACAATGTTTGCTGCGTTATATAACTTTGTTTCTATTAAAAATAGACAGATTTTTTTTATGATTATTTATTACTGTGATGGTAAGATGAAGTCTCCATTTCATTTGAACGATTGTTGTATAACAAAGTATGTGTTGTTGTTTTTTTTTTTTTGATGTTTATATCGAATGACTCCATTGCTGTTTTATGTACATAATTTGTTTGTAACAGGATTTTATTAATTTTTTCTTTTTTGTTGAATTTCATTTATGAGTTTAATGGAAAATACTTAACATTTTTAATTGAACATTTACTTATTAAACTATACATATGTTTAGACGATTTAGTAAGATTTTTACATTATTGAAGCGTCATAGACCCCAC
Organism: Crataerina pallida; assembly: GCA_949710015.1. Taxonomy (NCBI): domain Eukaryota; kingdom Metazoa; phylum Arthropoda; class Insecta; order Diptera; family Hippoboscidae; genus Crataerina; species Crataerina pallida. Next base: position 21,376,363 of record OX453292.1, on the reverse strand, counting down.
ATGCCCAACGCACATATCTAAGTCGTTCCGGCTGTGTCCCTCCGTCCATCTATCCAATGAGCAGGAATATATTTAAACTCAATATCTTAAAATTAACAACCAGACAGATTAACGGATGGAACGACTTAGGTATTTTTAATGACGCCTCTTACTGTAAATTAGCTCTAAATCGGCAACATAACAAAAAAGGTTGAAATTGACTGTTTTTTCACCTCCTTTACCTAAACTTTACTTTCAGTAATTACAAATTTATATATATATACAAAATTAACAGCGAAAATTCTTGGAAAAAGATTTTCCCATTATATCAAGTTATGATTAAGTAAACGAAGACGTGATTTGATACTCTGGATAGGTATCAAAACATAAATACTATAAAAACACACGCACACACACTAAGTAATATTTTAATTATAACTTATTACATACATTAATAGTGTATGTAATTATCACATTATAAGTAAAAACTGTCTGTTTGAATAGAAAAAACGGAAATATGCTGATTTGTGCAAAACAACATTTTTTTTTCATATTTATATTACTTGTATATTGTATTCAACAGGAATTTATGCTGATATATATGAATTCATTTTGATTTAGTTGGAAAGTTTGATTGCTGGTGTTGTTTTTTATACCCTACACTACTTGTACATATCCAGACATGTCTGTCCGTATGACAGTCTGTTGTTGTTACTCTCATGGTAGTAAAAATTAAAATATTGAGATAAAATTTTGTGCGGTTACGCCTAGTTTTTTTCTGGAATTAATAAAATCGGTTAAGAACCACGCCCACAATTGACAAAAATCTATTTATGTGCCACCAAAAATTGCACAATTTATAAAAATTCATATTCAGCTCAATATATGAAACTCAATGTGCAAGTTCATACGTACACGATTAAAGTGTGTGATCATATATCTGCCACCGTCCACCGTTTCTACGTAGATGCGGAGGGTATTTAAAATTTGGTGTAAGCGAAACTTAGTTGTATTTTTTTTACTCTTTTTATATTGTAGTGGCTCAGTGTTCAATTACACCCGTGAATGTTGTTGCCAATGTAGATTCCTCGTGTTGGCTTATTTTTCATAAGAATTCCGGTACGATTTCTTAGAAGTAATTGTTCCCAAGACCGACAATTATCATTGGATATCATTTAAGCTAATAGAGTTAACATAAAAAGGTGTGATAGAGAGAAAACAAAAAAAAAAGAACAAAAAAAAGACAACAAAACTCTATTAACAATACGTAATTTATATATAACAAGATATACATATTTAGGATACATATATAAGATAATATAATATGTACATATATTAGGAAATTTACGAAAGTTTATTCAGTACTAAATATATGTATTTCCCCAAATAGCTCCAGTAACATATCTTACAATGCCGTACAATTTTTTTCTTTTCGTATCATTAGTATAAACAGGTAAACGCTAATCTTAAATGCCCTCCAAATCTACAAGGTGGTGGGCGTGGCAATGTTACGCCCTCAAATAGTGCATGTCTTCCGTATCCGCTTGCAAGTCGCAAGTTGCTGAATACGTCTTTTTTTGTTGCAAACGGACTGACAAACTTAGTATCTTATGTGGAGGGTATAAACATATGCCTACATTCTTATATTTATATTTATACTTTACTTGTGATTTTCTTTATGTATCACAAAAATATTTCTTACTTATGAAATTTCCTTAATAACGTTTATTATTTATTATGTTCGTGAAATCTTTTTTTTATTATTTTTTTTTTTTATACAAAACTTCCAGTAAATGTTGGCTGGTTTGTTGTTTAGCGTTATTATCATTTATAAATGACATAAAACGTTAAATTCTTTTTATGTCAAATACAACCAGCAACAGCAACATGAAACTTATGTGCATTTGATGTTATAACATGACGTTTTAAACCAATAAAACTGACAATTTCAACATTTTATCGCTATGAATTTATGACAACGAAAAATATCTCTAGCTCCTCAAAGCCGCGCAAAAAAAAAAACAAGTACAAAACCGATTTATTAGGAAGAAGATAAATCTTGGAGTACCCTACATGTTTCTAAATACAAATAGGTTTAGTATTACAGATTGTATAAAGCAGTTTTCTACAGCACAGATTGTTTTTTATAACTTGGCTGAAAAATTTTTCTTTAACAATTTTCAATAAATCAAGGTCTGAAACTAAAAGAGTTCATAAAAATATTTTGGCCCATTAACTAAATTTGGATATGGACATGCGGACGCGGACAAAAATAGTCAAATCTTTTTAAATTTTACTGCTAATCAGCACTAGAAGCTTCGAAGCTTTCCTCGAGTAGTTACAAATATAAAGAGGACACCTTAGTATATCTTCTCTAGATTGTAAAGGTTATAAAAACAGACATTGTACCGCCGCAAAATACACTGGCGCCAGTCTTTGTGTACATTATATTTATAAGTAAAGACTAAAAAAAGCCTTATGACCTTCTCAAGATCGTTTTTTACTGCACATGATTTGTTAACGATTAAAAATCGTGTTTTCAACAGTTGTTTGATGTAGTTACGCATGCTTCGGTATAAAAATTGCCAGAAAGTAAAAGAAAAGAATAACTAATGTTTAAAAAGAGGACCTGGTAACAGAAATTCAGATTAACATGGCAGGATATCGCATCGCTCTTTCTAGAAGATTCAAACTGAAATATTGAATAAAAATATTCCAGAAAAATATTTTTCTATTTCCACCATTATAACTAAAACATTGTGGGAAAAATTATTAAAAATTGGATCAATTTTTGTCATATACATTTTTCTTTATAGAATTTTATTTTAATTATAACATTTTAAATTAATTTAACAAAATTTTATAAAATAAAAATTTATAAAAAAATTGTTTTATTTTAGTGATTTATTATTTAAAAAAGTTATAAAAAAATTATTTTTATAAAAAAATTTTATATAATAAAAATTTTATATAATAAAAAAATTATTTTCTTATAACTTTTTTAAATAATAAATCACTAAAATAAAACAATTTTTTATTTTTTTATATAAATATTAATATTTTTATAAATAAAAAACAAAAAAAAAAAAGAAAATATTTTTCCCAAATGGATTAATTTTTTTCTTTTCAACCCTATTATTTAAGAAAATTGTTATCAAAATGCGTACTTAGTCAAGTTGGCTTTTAAATGGCTCGCATATTGCATAAAGAGATATGTATTTAAAAAATCATAACCATAAAAACATTTTTCTTATATTGTATATCGGTATAACAAGAAGGCGAAGAAAACAACAGTTTAAATAAATGTACACAAACCACATAGTTTACTTATGTCTACTATATCATCAATAATGCTGGTAGTATATTATAAAAGTTAAATTCTTAAGGCAAGTGGAGAGATGAAGAAAAAGAATCTCACAAATGTCAGAATTCTTTGACTGCAAATGATGACTTAATAATGACTTAAAATGTTGACTCTTGCTGCTGCTGCTGTATTCTCTTTTTGCTTCGTGACTGTTTTTAACTGGGGACGGCCGTCTCATAAATTCACTTATGAATTCATATTTTGTCAAACATTTGTAAGTCGTGCATTTAAACCACACAATTGTTGATTGTTGTCTTGTACGAAACATATACACTTATAACAAACATATGAACAAGTTGCAAGATGCTGTTGCTTGTTAGCAGAACACACACGTTGCACGTGCTTTGCATTTTAAACGTTGTCTTCAACTAATTGATTGTTAAAGTCTTTACTCTAACCACGCTTGCGAGAGAAAAAAATTGGCTGGTCGACACGCGTTTTCTTTCCGCATTGTTGTTAAAAAAAATGTTGTACAATTATTTTTTGCATTTTTTTTTTTTTATTAAAGATGTTTTTACTTGGCAATACCAAAAAAAAAAAAAAGCAAGAAAACTACACTTGCCTTAGGGCAAATCTTAAGTACCTTCCACATTCACAATAGCGGGTGTGGCAGGTATATGATTACGCTCCCTGATGGTTTATATATTGCGTATCAGCTTATCCATAACAAATTTTAAGTTCTTTGGTCGATTTTTGTGGCAGATATTTAGGTTTTTATCGATGACGCCCATTCTTGACACAGTGATAAATGGGATAATTGTAAACAAGTTTATCAGACTTCAAGCTTGTAGCTAAATTTTTGTTAATTGTGGGCGTGGCTCTTGAACGATTTTACTTAATCTAAACAGCTACCTACATACAGAAACTATTTAGAAGTGTCTGTGCAAAATTTTGAGCTTAATAGTTCAAAATTTACCACCGCGAGTATGCCAATTAGAAGGAGGCACGGACATACATATCTAGATCGACTTAGTTTTTGATGCTTCGTAGGATCTTTATCGCTTCCTTCTGGGTTAAAAATGAAATGACAAACTTAGAACACCCTCCCTCTTATGTTATCTTATAAAAACCATTATAAAAGCAGAATTTTACCAAAAAAAAAAATTATTATGACCCAAAATGAAATGATTGCATGACAATTCCACATTTTGGTTTTTCTTTAGTTACTATCCCTCTCCTTTTAACAATTGTTACCAAAATTCTTACAATATTTTCGGGCCGCTTTAAACAGCTGACTTTATACTTGACAAAGTATTGGAAGCAAAACTTAAACATTGTGCATGTTATTTAAGACAGTGAGCAGTGGTTTACGAGATCATAAATTTTACTCTTAATTAACTGGCAATTTTTTTAGTACTTCTTAATGTTTAACAATAAAGGGAGAAATAGAAAAAGTCTTCGCATAATACACGAATAACACGCTAATAGGTGGCCCGTAATATTAACTTTCTTAATAGCTCTATCCTCACCTTGGTGGCAAATTATATACAATGTGGATTTGGTTGAAACCACTGTTCACAGCTAACATAAAATATAATTATACCATGAATTTATGAATTAAATAAATAAAAAAAGTTGGCATTTTAAACAGAAGAATAAAAAAAACTATTAAGATTTAATGGAAAAATTATAAAAATCAAATATAAAGTCTAGCGAAGGATTTTGGGCAAAGAGACGTTGCTTAGGTTATGAGAATTTTTCCGTATTATTATGACTCTTAATCATTGTCATAAAGCACATATGACGCCTCATAAAGTTTCTTCTAAACGCTACACATAATACCTGCACTTCTTCTTGTACCGATAATATCTAAAATTACAAATAATATTGAAAATAATAATATTACAAAGTAAGAAAACTAAATTTGGCTTAGGCCAACTCTTAAATACACATTGATTTATAAATTAATTTAATAAATAAGCACTATATTTTAACTTAATAGTTCAGTTTTTGTTGAATATAAATAGATTTTTGTTATTATGAGCGGGACTCCTAAACGATTTTGCTTCATATAAATGGCGATCTACAAACAGAAATTATTTAAAAGTATCTGTGCAAAATTTCAACTCAGTATATGAAAATTTCCGACCGTGAGAATACCAATTACAGAATGAGGCACGGACATACGTATCTAGATCGACTCAGTTTTTGATGCCGATCAAGAACATATACACTTTGTAGGGTTTCTAACGCCTCCTTCTGGGTGTTACAAACGAAATGGAAAACTTAGTATACCCCCCATTTTTTGTGGAGGGTATAGAAAAGCCAAGAAAAGAAAAGAAGTGCTGACTTGGAATGATATGCCTAATAAGTTGATATTATAAGCAATCATGTGCCTGCTGTCAGCTAAAGTGTCATATCACAGCTACTCCTGCTGCGTTTAACGCGTTTTATTCATATTCTCACAGCTAGAGCACAACACACGTCTCTCCAGCTCACTAATTTAAATTAAAAACATGTAAAAAAAAATATGTGTAAGTTTATAAGGGGAACGGCATTATAGATCATATTAAGGGCAGCATTGTAGTCTTTCGTAGAACATGGTCTCGTTAAGATTTAATTATTGTGGTTGGTTTTTAGAATAACATTATTTATGAAATGTGGATGTATAAGCGATCCCTTCAGAGATTTACATTGGAGACTTGCAATGTTAATAAATTTATTATTTTAATCGTTTTTTATATCCTCCTTCAAAATCTGGATCAATCAATCTTTAAAGGATCTAAGATTTGGTCTTAACCAAATTCAGTTTTTTTCCTTGTTTTTTCTTACTAAAAACAGAAAAAGTCCTTAAAAAAATATTTCCCAGAACCCCACTCTTGACTTATTTAGCCCCGTTTCAATACCAACCACCATACAGAACTGCTTTCGGCTTAAGGAAAATTGTATCCCCAAAACAAATGGACATATGCACAAGAGACTCTACCTTCTACATTAATTCTGTTTACCACTAACTCTCTAAAGCTTTTTTTCCAAGCGTAAAAAATGATTCCGAGGGGTGGGTATACAAGTAGCTAACTTTGTAGCATGTCCTATATGTCATAAACGATTGTGCGTCATTGTATGATCATTGTGATGATATTGATCACAGCATAATTAATAAAGTATATGGAAAATACATTATAATTAAAATGCAAGAAAGTGCGCATATATGCAAAATGCAGCAGTTCAAGGTGGTTGGCATCAGAGATCCTACAAAGTATGTACATCCGTTCTTAATCAGTATCAAAAACTAAGTCGATCTACATAGGTACGTCTGTACGTCCATATGTTTTTATGTTATTAACACTCTCAAGATCGTAAATCTTGAGAGATTAGGTTGAAATTTTAATAGAAACTTCAAAATTTCTTAAATAAAATTGGTCAAAAGCCACGCCCAATATCGACAAATATATATCTATCTGCCACAGGAATATTTTTATTTATAATTATTTTATCTATTGAATCTATTGAAAAAATGGCGTGGTATAATAACAGACACAGTCACAATTTAGAAAAATCTTTACTCGACTTTCAAACTGATATATATTACATTCACTATTAGAAAGCATAATCATACGTACCTATCACTCCCACCATTTATAAGTAGATAAGGGGGGGTATTGAAGATTTGTCTTAAATGAAATTTAGTTTCTTCACTTGCTTTTTCTCTTTTTTTTTCACTTTGCTATACAAATAAGAACTAAAGCCAAGGTGTTGATTTAGTTCATCAACGATAGGCCACACATCATTTATTATTACGATTATACTTAACTATAAAGGCGGTTTGTATGTGTATATGTTTAATGGAAAAATTAAGCACGTGTGCGTGTTTATATTGGCACTGCTGCTGCTGCTACGGTAAGTTGTCATCATTAATCTGTCCTTTGGTGTTTGTAAGATCCCATGAAATTATTGTTGTTGGCAACAATTTTTCTTCTTCTTCTTCTTCTTTTTTTTTTTAAATAAAATTGCTGCATTGTGCTGATTTTCGTGTGAATTTAATTGCATTTAAGCATCTAATTAAGAGATCAAAGCGTATCATGGCATACAAATCTTTTTAAGGGGTAAACGCCACTATCCCAACAAATCTTACTCATATATACATATGTATATAATGTATATGATATATAATTGTGGGAGTGCAGTTTATGTTGGCTGCGTGTTGAAAGTATTAAGTTGTTGTCACTTTATATGTGACATTTGTATATATTTGGGTTCGTTTCATATTTATCATATTTTTGACTTTTGCACACACACACACATACACATACACATGTGTGTATGATTTCCGGTTTTACAAGAATTTCTCATTTCACACTTAAGGCGGCTTTGTTTTCAACTTGAAAGATCGACATATTTATGTAAGAATAATGTGTACGAACTGTGAAAGGAAGGAAGATTTATTCATTGCTCATGATCTGAATAAAAAATCGGAAACTTTACAAAAAGTAAAGTTATTCAAAATTATAACGCTTTCCGAATTCACCGTTACAATAATAATTTCTATGTGTTAAAACTAAAAACCCCCTAAAATGCTTTATAGTTGATTATTTAGAATATCAAAAAATAAAACAAAGTAAATAAAAAACATACACTTACACCCACTTAGAAAAATACCAAAAAATATATAAAAAACGAAAAAAGTTGGAAAAGAAATAAATTTAAATTTAATTGGAAAGATATGATGTCGTGTTCGATCGATCCGGTTAGGTGTTGGTGCTGCTGATGAGGTGATGATGTTGTGCCAACTAAGCAACCACTCAATGTGTTTTAAAACAACACGACAACCACGGTAAATAATAATAACAACAACAATAACATATCTTAACTTAGCTTAGCTTAAGGTGTTTCAACTTAGCACAACATTTATACATTTTTCTTAATCCAATAACTCTCCGGAAACTAAAACAAAACAAAAAACCCGTTGTGTTGATTATTACAACCGCGAAAAAACGTTGTGACGTGTGTTGTTATAAATATATAGGTGTAGGTGTTGGAAAGAAGGGTCTGAACTTTTATATACATAAAATTATCTTAAACAAACGATCTTTAACAATAACACTCAACTACCAACTTAGTCTGATACATCCTTAAAACTTCTGCTTAACCATACTCAGTACCAGTGTTTCCATACAAAAACATTATATGGTACACAGTACACGACGTATAGCTTTAGCATCTATTCATTCATTCATTGATTCATCCACCCACACATAACTACATACAAGGAACAACGCTTCAGCAAAAAACTCTCTATACCATGACTACACAGACTGAGTTGCCGTTTCTTTCTTTCTTCACTTATTGCTTTATTTTTATGATGATTTCGTATTTTGTTTTTTTTTTTACTTTATATGTTACATGGAAAAACACGAAATGCTACAACTTGTTAACTGAAAACAGCATGCGCATGCGCTTACAACTTACACGAATTGACACATACATCCACTTGTATACCCAGGTACAGACGCATACACCTTAACGTTGCATGCATGGCTTATAAAAGAGATGCTGTCGATTGTTTTTATGGTAAGTGCGTGTACTGTACACAACTATTTCAACTTTCTATGTTAATCCAATACACAGCCATTGCCTCCTCTTGTCTATTTTTTAGGCACAAGGGATAGCCATCCTTACAAACTCTAGCAGAATATTAAGTTTTTCAAGGGTCTCAAGCAAAAAAAAAAAAAAATAAAAATAAAAAAAATTTAAAATATATTACAAAGTAAAAAACAATAAAAAAAATATTTACAGAAAAGAAAAATTTGAAATAAAATTTTAGAATTTTTTTTTTAAATATTAAGGAGAAATGTTTTTCTCTTCTCTAGGAAATCCAAACATATAGGTTCCCACTATTTATTATAAACATAATATGAAAAAATAGCAGAGAGTATGATTTTTTCTATCAACATAATGTGAACCCTAAAAAAGTAAATTTTATATATTTCCCTCTATGTAGCGGCCAAAAAATAAAGTAAAAAAAATAAAAAATTTAAACCAGTTAAATGTGTGATTGTTAGTTTCATTGTTGCTACAACATGCGTGATCTTTGTGCTGTTGGAAAGATCAGTTAAAGTCACTAGCAATAAAATCATTAAGTGTAAAGCAATTTATCAGGTTCACAAAACAATCTTTAGAACATGTCTGTTCTTATTGTTGTAATTAATCAAGAATACAGTATACTAGCTGAAACAAAATGTTTGGATGCATAAAAGTGAAAATGTAACACAACTGCTTTAATATAAATATAAACACAATTGATCCGTTTTTAGATTGTTCAGCAGAGTAGTGTGAAATAATATTTATTTTCGGTTGAAAAGTATGTAAAAAAACTTCCATTTGTCTAATTTTAGTATAGAACACTATATAAAGTGACCAAATTTTTAATACCCTACATTACACAAATTTTTTCAGTTGCTGTCATTTCGTTATATACATATGTATGGAGAGGGGTTCTAAAATTGACCTGATCGGGCACAAGATTTTGATATAGCCAATTTTTAAGCATATTAATTATTCCAAAATTTGACAAAAAATATCAAAAATTAAAATTTTTCACTATAAAGACTTCCATTATAATAACACCTTATATGGGGAGGAGGTTCTAAAAATGGTCCAATTTATACCATTTTCAACATAATTTCTCTTTGGGTCAATATATGGCTTTGTAAGAAATTTTATTAAAATATCTTAAAAAAAGGCGATTTATTGCCTGAAAAGAAATGTACATGGACATACAGACAAGGAGACAGTGAAATGCATGTGATTAAATCCATTCAGATTTTCATTTTGTATAACAATTATTTAATAAACCGTATATTCTCTTTCCTTTCTTGTTATAAACCCTTATAACTTCAAATCTAATTCACTTCATGATTTAAAGGTTTTTATATGTCTACAAAGATGATAGAATATGGAGTAGAAACTAGAAATCAGTAGCGGGATCAATATATGTTCCCAAAAGGTTGACGTTTCTTATAATTTGTTCTTTTATTTAAAAAAACCTAATAAAACTATTGTTTAGCTATAACAATGCAAGTCAATAATGCATTGAATGATGGGAAAAATTAAACAAGTGAAATATGTAATAGGAGTAATCTAATAATACCCGACCATTCAGCATTGATTGGGTAACAGCAGCTTAGATAAAAATCCATTATGTAAAAGTTTAAGCTTAGAGTAAAAAGAAAACAAATTCAAATTCTTGAAGGTAAGATTTACTTAATGCCTTTCAGCCATTATTACGCTTCATGTGTTAATAAAATCGATGTTGGATTATTGTTTATTCGTGTAAATGTCTTTTTTAAAAGGATTTTATATATAAAAATTAAGTAAGAAAATTTAATTTAGCTTAAGCCAAATCTTAAATACTCTCCACATCTATGAAAGTGGGCATGACAGATATGTTATTACGCCCTCTAATAGTGTATCTATTACGTATCAGCTTCAATGTCGAGTTTTACGTAGAGTATAGTTTTTTGTAAATTGTGGACGCGTCTGTTAACCGACCATGCCCATTTTTAGCACATCAATGGATGAGATAATTATAAATATGAACACTAAATTTCAGTTTATGTGTCAGATATATAGATTTTTGTCGATTGTGGGCGTGCCTTTCTTCATTTGTAAGTGGTTTCAACTACAAATTACAAAATTAATTTATTACAGAGAGAAAAGCAATAGTATGAAAATACCTTCTTCTTCGATGCTATTAGGAATTAATTAAAGTACTTAAAAACACTGATTTTGCATAACTTTCGGTTAACATAACAAATAATATACAATTTACAAGCACAACAAACACAACTCAACTCTATGCAAATGCAGTTGAATGCGTTACAAAAAATTAATATAAAAAATAAAAAAGAAACTGAAAATGAAAAGAAAACAGTTCCAGTTGGTTTAAGACGGAAACCTACTGCCAACTCATCATTATCTTCATATTCGACATTTGGACACGTTTCAGTGCCTTGTTTGAAAGACAACACAACACAAACTACAAAACAACATAAGCTATCATCTCATCATCACTATTTTAAATTTATATGTTTTCTTATGTTAATTTATAAAAAAAAAAAAGTTATATGTGGCTTATGCCGAATCCTGGATACTCACCACCTTAGGGTTATATAGTAAAATAAAATGAAATTACCATCTGTTGTAGAAATTCTTAAGGGGGTGAAATGAATCCATACACGAATGTATTAAAAAAAGTGGGCGTGGTCAGATACAGGACACGCTCATATATATTGCGGATGTTGTAAAAGTACTTAGAGTGGCAAATAAAAGTACATACCAATTTTCCCCAAAAAGTGGGCGTGGACGTGAGCGCACATAAGTCACGCCCACCATTTACGAAGTATGCTCTTAAGAGTGAAAATCGATGTTCAATTTGAACTTGTAACAAATCAATCCAATTGCCACGCCTACATTTTTTATTACTTGTAAATATGTAGGGTTTCTTAAATTTGATTTAAGCTAAAAATATCTGTTTCCGTGTTATTCTTAGCTGGTGTCTTGTATTGTTTTTAGGAAACCTTTCTTGTGTTTTTGTTTTGTTTTATTTTGTTTTTATTGTTTTTTTTTATATTATAACTTGTCATCATTGTTTGTTTTTCAACTCTAGACAAAAATCTACACACATTTTCAAACTGGGAGGGACACACTACACTAAAATAATAATTGCCGCCTTGTGTATGTGTGAATAAAATGAAAATTTCAATCACAGAAAAACAATAACTATCTTTCAGTTGGTGTGTTTTTAATGAATGGTTGCACCAACGTGTCCAATTTAAGTTTTTCTTTTTGTTTTCTGAGGTTCATACTTATGTTTGTACAAATATTTCAGGGAGCTTTTAAATTATAATATGAAATAACTTTACATATGTATGGGAGTATCTGCTTTTAACAATAATAATAATAATAACAACAACAACAACAGCAACACATTTGCATAATAACAGTTTTAACAATTGTTGCTTCCGTTATTTTGTAAAAGTTTAATTGTTAAGTTGATATGTTGTACACATAGCAGCCTTACAGAGTTGGTGGAAGCCAACTGTTACTATTTTTGAAAAATATAATTTAAATGAATTTGTATAAATAATAGAGTTTAATTTTATAATTATTAAGAAAGCTGTCAAATTACTTTAAAATTGAGTTCGAAGAGAAAAAGCTCAAGAAATCTTGATTAATTATTATAATAAAAAGTCTGGACTCGATCAAAATAATTGAGTATGTGGGTGGAAAAAGAATTTTATAACCAGCAAATCACATCACATTTATATAAACATTGTAGTTGTTTATGCGTTTCCATACTCATTTGTTTAAACATTTTATAGGAAATTTATTTTAATAGACTTGAAACGGCCGCTACTGTATTGATCGTACGTTTGATGGTTTTATTATGTTAATAATTTTGGTAAATATATTGTATTCAGTCACCGAATAATATACGTGAGTTACATTTCATATAATACATATGTTCATATACAAAATAAAAAAAAGAAGGCAGAAAAAGCTATAATTTGGATGTTATTAAATCATGAGTACTCTCCACTTATCAACATATACGTATTGTGTCACATTGATTAAGGGTGTGATTAAAGTTTTGTGTTGTGATTTTTAAGAGTCTTTACTAAACTTGGCTCACCAATTATTGTTGTAACGTTTTAAATTAAAGTTTGTCTCTCCTAGTATTATTGCGGGGCCTCTTTCAGTCTAAAAAAGGTTATAAAAACAAAAAACCAAAAAGATATTCGAATCAAGACTTACTTTTTATACCATATGTGGTCATTATACTCTCCTAGGGTCTAGTTTTATATCATATAATCGATTTTTGAATATATTTAGACCTCGCAAAGGTGTGGCAGAGGGTGTATATTAAAATTGTTTGTAACTTCTAAACAGCAATAAATCGATTTAACCATGTCCGCCTGCCCGTCTGTCTGTCCATTTCAATTCATTTATTTTATTTATTTATTTGGTTACGGCAATTATTATTTATTACATCGTATAACTTAAACTAAAATTAGTTTATACTTATTGTTTAACAATATTCAAATAATTTCTTTTTAAATGAAGTAAAATTTTCACATTTTTTAATCTCATCTAGCAGTTCAATAAAGTAAATCATATGCAAGCGCATGATACAGGCTGGAATTTTTCTTCAAATTTAGTAAAATAACATTCATTAGCTCAAAGATAAATCCTATTAACCGTGAACCGAATTTTATGTACACCTTCCTCTATAAGATTCTATTACAATAATAGTCTTTATATGGCAAAAAATTGCACTTCTTAATATTTTTTAATTAATATTTCGTGCAGAATAACTTACTAGCTAAATAATTGGTTGGACCATCGATCGATCCCTTTCCATACAATGATACTTCTCAAAGTGTATAATTTGTGCAACTAAGTAATTAAATAGTTGAGCTATATCACTTTCTTTTGGTTCTTTCTTTCTTTCAATGAAAGATTTCAAGGACACATTCTACAGCTCCCTTATGTAACATTTTAGATACAGTTAATATCCTTTAACAGTTTAACAAATATCTCTGCTTGGCCTAAAAAAATCCATGATAAATAAACAGCATTTTCATGTTGTCCTTAACGTGACGACAAGTCTACATCTTATCTGTAATAGACAATCGTACACACAGAATACAAATCAAAATGGAAGCGAAATTAATTTCAGACTAGACGCCCACGTCTGTTGTCTGCTGTCTAGTCAATCACTACTTACTTTACCACTTATTGTAAATTCCTTTCATAAACCGTAAGAAAACCGAAATAAATCTTTTGAAAGGCCAATAACACGTAAGTAAAGGGCATTTATTTGCCAATCGTCATCAACATTATATCCGGAAATATCAATAAAAGATAAACAATCACCTGTGGTCACCAGGCGACTAACTACAACGACAACCAACTGACAACTGATAAAATGATGACAATTTTTGTTTTTTTTGTTTCTCTCTAAATAGACAGATAGAACGAGCAGAACACCATGAAGGATATATGTAATACTGTGACAAAAAACAAGTGTACCGCAGTTAAAATATAAAACCAGCATAGCATAGAAAATGGAAAAATGGAAAAATGATTTTAAAAAGGTTACAGTGATTTATGTTGCCCTATACATTAGTTCCATGTTATACTCATTAGTGTCTTGCCAACTTTTTCTTACCTGTTACAAACTATACGATGTAATGAATATATCTACTAACACAGGTGGGTGGATAAAATATTGCAGACCGGAAATTTCTATTAATATTCATAAGTGTTGAATAACATAAATATCCGCACGTTGTGTTTGTAATAGCATGATTCCACGCCCTAAAAATATTTATAAACCGTAAGAAAAACCGTTAGTTTTTATTACACATCACATTTACTTTAATGAGTGTTAATATAAAAAAAAAATGAAAATGAAATCCTTTCCTTTTTTATTTTTTTTTATTTTATGCGATTTCTTTAAGAGAATTTCAAATTATTCTCACTTCAAATGAAGTAAAAACAAGTAACAAAATTAATTTGTGTTAGGCCAAACCTTAAACACCCTTCGCATTTATATTGAAGCATCGGGCGTGCCAGGTACATATATGATTACACCCTTTTATAATGAATGTATCACGTAACAGCTTACAAGAAGAGTTTTGGCTCCTGAATTAATGTGGTATTTATTGATATATGTACAAAGTTGTATTACCGATTGTGGGCGCGTCTGTTATTCGATCATGCCCATTTTTCTTATACATATACAATCTACGGGTTAATTATAAATATAAGTATCAAATTCCAACTTAATAGCTCAAGTATTGGGACAGATAAATAGGTTTTTGTCGATTGTGGGCGTGGCTCTTAATTAATTTTTAAAAGTTCTATGTATTAAAAGTATATTTTAGCTTAATATTTACAAAATTTACGACCATTAGAAAGCCAACAATAGACGGACGCAAGGACATACGAACACGCAAATCTACATCAACTCGGTTTTAATTTCGTATGACAAACTGAGTATATCTCAGCATTTCATGTAGTGTGTTTAAAAATAGGGAAAATTTCCATTATAATGTTTTTCAATAATGTTTTAGTAATTTTCAACACGTGTTATTCATAAATTTAAACAAGTACCGGGAACGATAAGTAGAAGAAACCATATGAAAATCTTAATATTTCCAAAGTAAGGATCTTCTTGAGAATAACAACAACAAAATATATTTTACATAATGCATATATGTAGGTATATAACTGTAAGGGGACAATAAGGACCAAAAAAACCTCTCTATTCAAAAGGAAATTCTTTTTCATTTAAAAAATTTCGGTGAAAATGTGCAAACATCTAATAACACTTGTTACAAGCTTCATTCTTGCACTAACAGTCTAACTGCCTGTCTCACTTTCTGTTGCAATTCTTGGCTTCATTCAAGAAATTTGTTAACAACTGTGAATACTAGCACTTGCTTATTAGATGCTTGCCTCCCTGCCTGCCTTGCTTGTTTTCTGTACCATATTGTTACAATATGAACAAGATACAGTTTGTTCGGGTTTATTGAGGTTTTTTCATGCTACCCCAACGGCGTCAAATCGTTAACGTACAGTTTCATTGTGCCAGAATTTATAGATTTTTATTATAAATTTTTTGATAATAAATACGCAAAGAATTGGAAAAGGAAAATTAAAAAATTTTGTTAAAAAGTAGAAAAATCTTGCTTGTTTTTGTAATGATATTAAAATGAAGTTATTAGAAACCTTTTATTTAATATAGTAGTAGATCGATTTAGATTTTTATGCTATTCAAGAATATATGTACTTTGTAGGATCTTTTTGCGTTTTAGAAGAGGAATAATAAAGCTAGCATTCATCCCTATCCCCTTGACTAAGCCTTCGTCTTAGTAAACTCAGCCCGCTATAGGATACGGGTTCAAAGCCAGTTGAGAAAATAAGTGAGAGAGTTTTTTTCGGATGGAATTTAAACCCCTTTGTCGCAGTGGTAACTGGTTGTTTAAGCCTTTATCGTGGTAAGCTCAGCACTCTAAGGGTTCAAAACCAGCTGAGGGAAAAGTTGTTTCAGCTAAAAACATCATTAAGTATCCACCGACCCTTAACCCACCGACAGTCAAAAATCTTACTAACAAAGATGGGGTTAGTTTGACAAGCGCATGAGGTTTTAAGCTTGAAAATAAAAACTTGTCTATTTTCTTTGAGTTTGGTTAGAGAACCCTAGATATTCTTTGATAAATTTCGATTGAAACCTACGTGGTATAATATTTCTAGCAAGCTTGAAGTACTTACTTTAATTCCTTACAAATTGACAAGGGCTGCAAAAGAACACAAATATAGAATGACTCTAAATTAAATGTCCTAATACCTTGCGGAATCCCCGGAGGTGTTCCAAAAGTTTAGTCATAGCAAATATATATTTAGATAATACTAATTTTTACTCTTTGTACAGAGAAGATAAATATAAGT
Organism: Crataerina pallida; assembly: GCA_949710015.1. Taxonomy (NCBI): domain Eukaryota; kingdom Metazoa; phylum Arthropoda; class Insecta; order Diptera; family Hippoboscidae; genus Crataerina; species Crataerina pallida. The sequence goes on along the minus strand of OX453292.1, from coordinate 21,359,562 downwards.
TTCCATCTCCTTGCCCTTTCTGGTAACATGTACGAATTATATGTTGAATCAATTCTTAGAAATCCTTAGCTTATGATGAATGCATAAGAAATGAATAAAAAGAGTTATACTTGATTCAAGTGAAGGATTGGAGACTCTTAACCTTATTAGGAAAGAGAAATGTTTTATGTTGTACTGTTTTAGCTAAAAATAATGCAGAAGAAAAAATTCTATTCCAGTAGATATTTATAAAAAGAGAGAATATTTCTAACAAAATAAGATTCAAACACTTACTTGTTGTTACCATCCATATCAATAGCAAGTTTGGTCTAAATTGACTCGACTTTTAATATCAATAAAAAGACAAGGAAATACTTTATAGACTCCCTGAAGACTCGTCTTGGGCGCAGCAAAGTTAGTATATAAACCCTAGTACGTTAGGTGCGAGTTGATGTTGCCTGAAATGAAAACAAATTCTCTGTGATTTTTATGTGAACGTAAAATGTGTGCAACATTTTAATATTCGACAAGCAACATGCAACATGAATAAACGAATCATAATAATAATAATAATAAAAGGCAGCCGTAAAGTCAGGCTTAACGGCGGGGGATGACATTGTTTTAAGTTTTATTCATATCAACAACAACAACAACAACCAACTACAATGGCATTTAAAACAAATCCAACAAGCCGATCACTTATCACTTTTACATCAGAATAAAAAGATATATTGTTGCTGTTGTTTTGGCTATGTTGGAGCTGTGTCTTGTATTCATAAAATATATTTTTTTTCTTTTTGTATATATGTTGGTTGGCTGTAAAAGCATGCTGTCTGCATGCTGGTTGTATGAATGAATATAAATACACGGAAAGATTTCGTTTGTAATCCTGTGATTTCTGATTTCTGAGAAGATGTTGGCAAATATCATAAACATCATAAACGACAACAGTTGCTTATGAACTCATCTCAAATATCTTGCAAAAGCAAAAAAGCTCTTCAAACCACCAAAACTTTATATGAAACGTGAAATATATTGCATGAGAGTTTCTTCAGTTTCAGTTGTTTTTATTGTTGTTGTTGTTGTTTTTTTCTTATTTTAACTATAGCCAATCTTAGGCCATGATCATTAAAAGTTTTTTTTTTTTTATATCAATTTTAACAATAGTTGTGCGTTCTTGAGATCTCCCTGTACTTGCTGTTTGCAACTTTTCTGAAACCTTCTACAACTCTGAGCTAAAGAGACCGCTCTGTTAAGTTAAAGGCTAAGGTATATGCTCTAAGGTTTATAAATATATATCAAAGTGGTAACAGAAAATCGTAAAGGCTGATGGATAGACAAACCAACAGACATACAGACAAACATAGAAAATATCAAGAGTGTGCTCTGCCCATATCATGCTGATAACTGTTAATACATTGCGAAAACAACTTCAAAAACAATAAAAACATATCATAAAAACAATAATAATAATAATAACAACAACAACAGGAACAAATAATACGTAATAACGTTCGCTTAAATGCAAGCAGTTGAACGGATTAGAGTTCAGGCACAGAGATGTTGTTGCCGGACCTGCTGGATCTCTATCACAATGTTGTTAAATTGTATTTCTTGTATTTGTTACTTGTCGACCCCGACATCTATGTTTTGCGTTGTTTTGCGGTTTGACTCTTATGTTTATGTTTTTGTGAGTGGCCTGGGGTGTGACCCAAACTCTAAATTTATTTTAGCTTTTCTTTCTTCTTTTTCTTCTTCGTATAAGCTTTTCTTTATCAAATATTAAATTGCAACAGAGTGTCTTGTTTTAGTTTTTTTTTAACATTTGTTTATACTTGAATTTTATTTTATTTTATTTTTTTTTTTTTCTATATTACTTTCTTTCATGTTCCTTAGCATCATCAAAGGAGTTTTTTCTTTATAGAAAATTTTTGTAACATGTACAAAATTCACTATTTAGTGGGATAGAGCAAGATTCAATTTAAGTTTTAAAATTTTTTTAATACTGTATCTTGTAAATGTTTTAGCAAAAAAAAAAAATTAAATAAAATAAAACAAAATTTGGCAAAAAAAAATTTTTTTATTTCACAAATTTAATATTTTTATTCGGTTTTTTAAATTTTATTGTGTTAAATTAGATAATTTGTTTTAAATTTTTTATTTTTTATTTATTTTTTTACTTATTTTATACAGTATAAAATATTTGTGATTTTAATTTGTTAATTTTTATTATTATATATTATTATTTGTTTCACATTTTTTATCTTAATTTGTTTACTTTTTTTGGTTTTTTGTTTGTTATTATTGTTGTTGCTGCATTGCAAAAGTTCTGTTTTAGTTTTAATTAGTTGAACAGTTGCGTTCAATTAATTAAATATGAAATATTAAAATAGTTGAACACAACTACATGGTAAAGTTGAGAATGAACCCCCAGACCACCGTAATGGAATCTATTTGTATGTATATAGTTCATAAATTAACAAACAATCAAAAGTCGAAGATTATTGGAAACTCACGTTCAAATGTTGTTCTTGAAAAAGCATTTATTTTGAATTTAGATCGATTCGATGTTTTCCCTTTTTTTTTTTTGTTTTTTGTTTTTTTTTCTTACTTTATTCTTGCTGTCAAGTGTTCTTTATAATCATTGAATTTCACACTAAACCATAGGCGGCCAAACAGACTAACTGACATTTTATTGTAAATATATTAACAATTACTTAAGATACGTTCAAGTGTGTTTGCACATACATTTCAGGATCACATTACAAGCCATATGAAAACCATTAGTTTGTATAAACATGTGTATGTGTGCGTTAAGTGTGTGTTCTTAAATAGGTCTACAGGGTGTTCTTGATATTACAATATTTACACTTGGGTAACACATAAACATGTGTTTGTGTTTCTTAAAAATTGGAAAATTCAAAATTTCATTTTACAATACTTTACTTAACCATTGTTTACTATTCGCACTTTTATTGTATTAGTTGTTATTGTTATATATATATATATATTTTTTTTTTTTGTAAAAAAGATTCTTGTGGGAATTATACTACTTACACACGCATACAACGCGTTATAAACTTATTAATTTTCCATTCAATTTTTGTTTTGTTTTTTGTATTTGTTTAGCAGTCATTTATTATATTTTCAATTAATTATTGTTTTGATTGGTTTCCTCTGATTCCTACACTTGGTAATTCAATTTACAATGCGAAAAACAAACAAGTAAGAAAATTTAATTTGGCTTAGAGCAAATCTACAACACCCTTCATATCTATATAGAATCAGTGGGTTTTGCACGCATATGGTTACGCCCTCTAATGATGAGGATATTACGTATCAGCTTGCAAATCGAGGTCCTCTCTGTTATTTAACCACGCCCATTTAGTACGTCGATAAAAGAAATAATTAAAAATCTAAAAACCAAATTATAACTTTATAGGGTAATTTTTGTGGCATACACATTAATTTTTATTGATTGTGGGCATGGCTCTTGACTGATTTTTTCAATTTTAAATAGTGGTTTGTATACAAAATTTAGATTTAGAATTACCAGCTCAAAATGTTAAAAATTGCGACCATGTTAAAAATTGCGTCAGGACACGGACATATCTGGATCAACTTAGCTTTTAATACTGATCAGAGTTTTTGACGCCCGCTTCTATGTAGCGCAAATGGAATGACAAACTTAGTATTTCTTAGTATTCCATGTAAAGGATAGAAAAATGCTATATATGGTTAAAAGTGATTTTTTAATAACTTTCAAGTTTATACAAGTTTTCTTACGAAGACCTAAACATTTGAATGCTGTCACCTAGTTTTAAAAAGCATTAAGTTACTCAAAGATAAAGCAAGAAAGGTTTGCAAGTGTTGCAAATGTTATAATAAATTTAATATAACATTTACATTAATGTAGATCTTGTTAAAATCAAAACATTGTGTTAAAAGTTGTCATTGCTTATGTTTTATTATACATTATAACTGTTGGTGGTCCGATTCTTTTCTCTCTCCATCTCGAGCATATGATTTTACTATTGTGTTAACAACCAGTGTGTGTTGTGTATCATATTATCATGACTCATTGATTTTATTGTATACCATTTTCTTCAGAATCAGCAACAACAACTATTTCTCAACTTATTACATATATAAAGAAAATGAAATAAAATCTTTGAAATATATATTATTTTTATTGTCCTTACGTCTGTCTTTTTTGTTAATTTTGTTGATGGATAGTGAGTTTGTCTTGTTTAGTGGAAAAGCGTAATATAGTGTGAAATGAAAATGAAGAAGAGGAATGTCCGTAGAAAAATTTTGTTATTATGAACTATGAGCCATCATCGTATGAGGACAATAGTTTTTTTTTAGAAAAATCCATAAATTTCAGTAATTTGTCAGCCCCATGTAAGCAGTGTTGAGTCATTTTCAACAACACATGTCTCAAATTTATCCGAGAACTTCATTTTTATACATTCCACAATTCCACAATTGACAAAAATATGCAAATTTCTTTTTTTTTTCTTTTTTTTTTGAAAGGACAAAAGCATTTCATTCAGTCCTACGTACCAATGTAATGGAAAGCAGCAAACAATTTAATAATGGAATAACAAAATTTTAAGTAATTGGATCACCATTTAGTAATGTTTATGAGGCAAAAAATTGTTTCTTCATTTAATACCAGACACACACAAACACACCAACAGATGCCAAACGACCGGATACTTCATGTTTAACACCACCACATAATATGTAGAACAGCAGGAATAACAGCACAAGTAGCTGCCGCAGCAAAGTATACTTTTCAAGATAAGTCAATTTAAGCTTTAGTGGGCGTTCCCTCATCAATTTAATTTATCACACAAGACAGTGTTTGTTTGTATATTAAATTGAAGATGCTTTTATAAAATGAGATTAATTCAACACTGTTATTAAGATTTATATATAAGGGAAGGAATGCTACATGTCCTTTTTTTTCATTCGTCACGTAAAACTTTCTACACTTGATTTCGTATCTGTCTAACATACAAGAATGTTTCAATCTCATTACATTTTCATTATATACCCAAAAAAAAGGACACTTTTCCAATGCCATGCTTCTCGTAAACATCATGTGACATGTTAAGGGGCCTTAGCTTAGAAACAGTTGTTTGTTAGTGTTCCTAAAACTATGATTATTTATGGAGGATATGTGTGAGGCAGAAGGGTGACAGGCATTCGTTTCTATTTAGTATGTTAAAAAGTTGTTTTTTCCACCCTCGTTCCCTCCACACCCCCCAAAAAATAGGAAAGTTTTAAATAAACCCACACACGCACACTCCTACATGCACATTCATTGCTTTAAGTTTAGTTTCCTTTGTATTCAAAACTTATTTGTAGTCCTTTGTCCTTTACTGTTATGTCGGCGTCATTGTCGTTGCCGTTGTCGTGGTGATGTTAATGGGTTTTGCCAATTAGGATTATAACTTGATGGTGTTACATTTATTGTACAATAGATTGTTGTTGTTGCATTTAAGCATATCCTAGATATTTCTATAAAAGTAAAACTATCAGAACGCTGTATACATCCACCACATAACATAAGATACTAAGGTGGACTAAGTTTGTCATTCCTTTAGCAACAACCAGAAAGAAGTGTTTGAGATTTCACAAAGTATAAATATTCTTGATTAGCATCAAAATCTAAGTCAATCTAAACAAGTATGTCCATATGTCCGTAAGTCCCTCACTCTCATTGTCATTAATTTTGATATATTGAGCGAAAATTTCGTACATCCGCTTTCTGAACGTCAATCTTTTATTTAGACTAGGTAAAATTATTTAAAAACCACGCCCACAATCGAACAAAATATATATATCTGCCACTAAAATGAATCTGTAAAATTAGTATTTGGTACACGTATTGACAATTAACCCTTTCAGTAATGTGCCAAAAATGGACATTGTCGGAAAATATATAAATATTTATAATTATTCCATCCTCTGCTAAAAATGCTAAAAATGGACGCGGTCGAATAAAATACACGCCCTCAATGTAGCAAAGCCTTATAAAGCGTGAAATTCGACCCTTTACTATTAGAGGGCGTACACCACCATTTCCACGCCCATCATTTGTATGTAAATGTGTAATGTATTTTTGAATTATTGTAGCTTAAATCAAATTAAGCTTTCTTACTGATTATTTGTTATACATACAATACACAAGCACGTCTATGATTTCGGAATATACTTTTATAACTGAGAAGGTTTCAAAAATGTTTTTATATGTTTATGTTTATTTAGCATTTAAAGATGTTTTCTTATTTCATTGTTTGGAAAAAGACATAGACTTACTATCTGTCTCCAGTTTCACCCTCTCATTTAGATTTACTTTCAACTCCTCATGGATAATGTAAAATGTAAAATGTAATTCTGTTGCTGTTACTTTTTTTAAATCCTTTTTGATATCCTTTTTTTTTTTTATCAATTTACAATATGTTTTTATTTTCCTTTTTTTTTTCGTAAATGAGAAGATCAATTTCCAAATCTAATTTAAAGGTACACATCATTACTCGCCATATCTTATAAACACGAATCCTTCTTAAGCTAAAACATAATAAATCCATTATTTGTGTTTGGATAACTCACAAAACAAGACTTAAGAGATTAAAAAAGAAGCCTTTTAAAATATCGTCATCATTAGCAAACAATCTTACCAACATTTCTTATAGTTATCTTTCTACCGATCATCAGTTAAATTATCGTTTGGAAGTGAATAAAACACACCTGACCTAAGAAACTTTATCACTTATGGCTGCAAAATGGAAATTGGTTTTGGTTATTATTAGAAGTAATGAAAGAAGAAGAACAGAAGAAAATTGAGAATGCCGTTCTTTTTTTGATATATTTTAAGTACAGTTTCATTATTAGTAAAAAAACTATTGTTTTTTTTTATCAGTTATCCGAAAATATGTATTTTATAAGGTCTCTAATGCATCCTTTAGGGTGTTGTACATTTAATGACAAACCTAGTACACATCAGTATATTATATGAAAGACATAATAAGCAGAAAATGATTTCAAATCATTTAGTCTAATCTATTATATGTTGGTTTAGGACAATGCTACATCTATTTCACCAACTTAACCATACAACGCACTGCATAAAATTTTCTTTGTATGTCATAGCATAAAATTTTCTAACAAACAAAACTAAAAACAAGATAGATAAGTTCGGTTAAGACCGAAGCTTAAATACCCTCCACCTTTTGTATTTCTCCTATTGCCATATTTATGTATTTCATGTACTTACGCAAGTAGGGTTTTTTTTAAATTATAGGCGTTTGCGTTATTCAATCACGCCCATTTTTGGCACAGTGTTGGATAATGGTACCCTTTATATAAATACCAAATTTCAACTAATATTGTGCGATATATAATTTTTTTAAGATACAATTTTTTCGAGGTATGTTGAGTTTTTCGTTTATTGTGGGCGTGTCTCTTAACCAATTTTGTCCAATTTCAATACGGAACAGCGAAATTAAAATAAGAATACTTGTGTCAAGTTTCAATTTGAGATCTCAAAAATTACGACCGTGAGAGTGCCAACAACAGACGGATACACGGACACACGGACGGACATGTCTCAAACGATTTCTCTTTTCATACTGATTAAGTATATATATGGATTGTGGGGTCTTCGAGGCTTCCTTCGATGTGTTGGAAACGGATGATCAAAGGGAATATACCCTCTTCCCTAAGGTGTAGGGTATAACAAATAGCGCAAAATAACTCCTTTTTTGACTCTTGTACATTATGTTACACTAAAGATAACTAAAAAGAAAAAGAAACATATGAAGTGAATGAAAAGTTGTGATTGTTATTGTTGCTGTTATTGTTGTTGATGTTATTGTTTGCATGAAATTGAAGTATGTAAACTACATAATGTTAAGTTAACACCTACTTCTACTATGATCCTAAACACAAAGACAACACATGCATGCATCTCACAGGGCTTGCAAGGATGGTGTATTAGAATAGAACTATCCATATATCCATATATTGTATTTAGTATAAGTGTATGTCGTGTGTAGACAAGTATGTGCTTGGGTTCTATGGCATCCAAACAAGTATAACTTTCAAAGCTAACACACACTTTCAAACTTTGTTTGTTAAGTGTATGCTGGGTAGGAAGTAAGGATGAGGAAATTCGTATATATATGTGCGTGTATGGGTTTATTTGTTTTGTATGAAGACTGGTTTGATTTTTAAGTAGTTTGACTTTTATGTTATGTGGGAATACTCTACATATACAATAGAGATAGAGTAAGAAAGAGAGAGAGAGAGAGAGATAGAGCTGGAGAGAGTGCATAACCAGGCTTTATTATTGAAGTTAAAAGTTTTTTAATATCTACTAATTTACATAGACCTCTACTAACACTGCATACATGTGTTTATAAATGCCTTGTATGTGTGTGCGTGTGTTTTGTTTTTCTAAGCAGTGCATACTTTGTATAATTCCTGGTCTGTTTGTGTGTGTGTGTGTGTGTGTTGTATGGAACAACTAATGAATTTCTGTTTTTATTGTTGCTTCAATAACAACGAAAAAATTTGTAAGATTTTCAGATGACATTACTAAGATAGTGTTTTAATAATTACAACAACACTATACGCTTATATACATATATACCGTTTAAAATTACATGAAAATTGAATATTTTGATAAATTCGAAAAATATGAAACTTAGACAACTTTAATCAGTTTTTATACACATAAGAGATGGACGGACATTAAGTTTGTAATTGAAGTTTTTAATTATCCATTCATTTGTTGATTTACTTTATTTTTTATTTTTCTTTTATTTTTTTTTTATATTTGTATTTTGTTACTAATTTTTATTTTATTTGTTTTTAATATTATTTTTTTCTATTAGTTATAATGCTAACTACAAACTAATACATATCTCATACAATAGAAAAAACTACGTTTAATACATATGTATTATTAAAACAAAATAACAACCAAAAAAGAAAACATAATTAAAAACAAAAACATATAATAAAATTTATAAACAAAAAACAAAAAATTATAATAAAATTTATAAATAAAAAATAAAAATAAATTTTAAAAACTAAACAAAAAATATGAAATTAAATAAATAAATTTAAAAAAATAATATTAAGTAAATTACATTTTTTTCTTGTTATTTTTACATTATGTAAATATTCACTCAGTTGCCTTAAAGCGGGTTTAAATAAAATTTACATTCTTTCAATTAATTTTACGATTAATAAACACATCAATAGAGCTATAAACCCATTCCAATATACCCACTAAAAAGTCATTCCAATGTCAAAAGATTACAAAGAATTGCTTGAATGTTGCAAAAGAAGGTTTACCACCCTTCTCCTATGATCGCTAGCAACATTCGTTCAGGCTGAAAATTAATATCTCGTAATTTTTAATTAAATAAAGACTCTCCCGTTTCCTTCTCTATATAAAAAAGAAAACTTGTACATCTATCTACCGCACACCATTTCTCGTGGATACAAACGTGATGTACTTATGAGACTTTGTAATGATTGCTAACCATTACAAATGCAAATCCTTAACAGCTTAAAAGGCAATTTAGCTTGGGCAACATAAGCAACATGGTTAGACAGGGTGGCAATGGACAAAAAGTTAGAAGACTGATAGAAGAGAGAAAATGGCGTTAAGAAACCTGAGCTTAAATGTAACATTTAAGTATAATTTACATTTTTCTAAGCCAACTCAACCGCACTAACAACCAACAAAATAAATTTTTCTGATTTTTATACAATTTTTTGGTTTTTTTTATTAACTAGAAAACCGTAGAAAGAAGTTAAGCATAATATAAAACGAACGAGAAGAAGTTAGAGAAGAAGAAAATGGTTTGTAAAGATGGCGTTTTATTAAACAAAAACAACAACAACTGCTTTAAAGTATTTATAGACAATTGGTCAAAAGACATCATTAAATATTCGACTTCCAATATTTTGGAGGATTTGTTAAAAGTTTTACAGAAATGTAATCTGAAATTATCGATTAGTAAATTAAAAATCCATGGTATCCATCGTAATTTGTACGTTTCATCACCTTAATCGATCTTCCATATGCTATAAAGTATTTTAAATATACAAAATTTGTTTGGTGGAGCTTAAAAATTTGACCCCCATCCAAAATGTAACATCGTCACTTGTAAAACCTCCATATTTTTTCCTTACCCTATACAGACAGTTTTAAAACAAAGCTGTAACACTAGCAACAATGAACTATAAGCTACACTCCGTTATCCCTTACCCCAACAATATGAAATATTCATTAAACTTGAGCTGGTAAACTCAAATTTATTTCACAGCAGCACAGCTGACAATTGTCAGGGTCCTTTGTTTCATACACCGTTGCGCACACAATTGATTAGTGTAATATGGTAAACACTATGTCCACTGTACCCATTTCATTTTCTGTGAAAATTTTCCTCTACTCTTAGATGCTGCGGCCAAGCATTTTAAAATATGCAAATACAAATTAAAATAAAAATCCATGATGCGGTTTTATAAAGTCCATGTTGCGCCCCTTACCCCTACATTTCGTGTAAACGTATTAATGAAAGGAAATGGAAAGAAATCTGTGCATTGTTAATAAAAACAGTGAAACGAAGAACAAGACATCAAGGCAATAACCCAAAATTTGTGTACACATGAAAAACCATCTAATTGTAAAATAGGCAAACATAACATAATATGAGTAAGGTGGTATAATTAAATTCTACAGCAAATTAAAGAAATTAAAAAGGTAATGAAAGGATACGACTGAGAAATATTATTCAAAAAATAGAACTAGTTGGGATTGATAAAACATTGATGTGTGCATGATGTAAAAACTTATCTTTAAACAAATCTTATACATATATTCTCCTTATTTCTACTTACAAAATGTGGGTGTGGCAGAAACCTTAATACATTCTTTAACACAGTATAAAATATGTATCTACATATTTATAAGTCCGATTCTGCGAAAAAAAAGGTATTTTGTAAATCGTGGACGTGTCCGCCCAGTTTTGGCAACAGCGTGTAAAAGATTACTATAAATATATGTACCAAATGTCTTTACTTTAGGCCAATATTTGTGCCTTATAACTAGATGCTTATCGATTGTAGGTGTGGCCGACCACGCCCGTCTATGGATAAGGTAATTATCAACATGTATAAGAAATTTCAACTTCATAACTTAACTTTTGTAGTATATAAGTAGAGTTTTGTTGATGGTGAGCGTGCCTCTAGACCCAATTTAAAAATTCGTGTAGAAACTAGAAGTGTGTGTACAATATTTCTGCTCAATATCTTAAAATTTACAACTGTAAGAGTGCAAACAAAAGGCAGACATACGGACGTATGGACAGAAAATTCTAAATCGATTCGCATTTCCATGGTAAACAAGAATACGTATATGTCTCTGAGACCTTCTTTTTCTTTTGAATGTAACACATTTTAGATAAAGCGTATAAATAACACTGAATTTTACATAATACCTGGAAGCTAAAGGTAACGAAGATGATGATAACGATGACCTACTATCATAATAAGCCTGATTGATTTTTTTTTTCTTTCATTTGCCAATAACTGTAATTGTAATTCTAACACCCCTAGCAGATGTTTAATAAACATATATAAACATAAAAATTCTATATATAAAGCAATGATGTTCTACAAATAAGGGAGTAAGTACAGAATTCTCTATTCTGTGGACTTTTTGACTTTTTTTTCTTAGCAAACCTTATTAATCCCATTAAAAAATGTCTGAGCATGTGTTAATCGACAAAGCTGTATCTAAGAATGTATGTTATTATATATATAAAAAAAAGAAAAATATAACAACTATGAACACACGTTTTCTAATAGGATTTAATAGGAAACACATAAAAAGTGGCACGATAAGTGTAACGAAAAAAACATATATTGCAAAAAACAGCAAAAATATTATTGGAAGTGGAAGTGGGGGAGTGAGGAGAGCAAGTAACAAAAGGAGAAACGTGTAAAAGTCATTTTTTTATAATCTTCAGACATGTGTAACATAGTAGATAATACCGAGGATCAAGCGCAGAACAATAATGTCCATTTTTTTTCTTTCGTCAAGGGTTTCTCAAAAATGAAGAAAGGAAAATGAATGAAAGAAAATGAAGTGAAACAATCATATGTATTTATCAAACATTTTGACATTTTTATTAGTTCATTATGTGTAAGAAAGAGAGAGAGAGAGAGAGAGAACAATACTGTGTGAATATCCTTCTCAAATGCGTATTAATCCTATCACACCTTAACAATCATAAACAATAAAAAGGTTTCACTTAGAACCGAAGCTAGCGTAACATATAATTTTCTAGATTGGATTAAAATCCATGACTTCTGTTGTTCTATTGTTCATTCGCATTATGGGCAGATATCGAAAAGAATCCAAACAAGAATGACTTTGTCTATTGAACCATTGCAGCTATACAATGTTTTCTTTAAGAATAGCTTCTCAAGTGTAAAAAATTTTCGCACACAATACATATAAAATCCAAGTGTTAACACTCCAATAGACAGATGCCTTGGTTAGTAAAGCAATAAAAGAGCAAAAATGTATAATGTTTCAGATGGTTAGTGAAAAGAAATTAAAAATAAAAATTCAATGAAAAAATTTATATCATCGTGCCCGGAAATCTTTTTTTCATTTTTTCGTACATCATCAAAACCATCTTTCGCGGTTTTATTTGTAAACTAATTAACTTTTCTTTACAAACTGATGCACACAGTTATAATAAATGACACTGTCGCCCCGACTAATCATCCATTTGTTTTATCCATATCTCATCAATATGCAAACGAAAAATACATACATTTTTAGCAAGTTCAACGTCGGCTTAGGTCAAATTTTAAATACTCTCCTTGTTCAAATACACATAGTGAGTGTGGCACTTAATAATTTAACCCCCTTAATAGTACAGATATATGTATGGGTATACGGTCATATGGACATACGGACATACGGACATATTTTTATTGTTGAACAAAGAAATACATTCTCTGACGCTTCCTTCTGGATGTTGCAAATGGAATGACAAATTTAATATTCCCCCCATCTTATGTGATGATTAAGGGAAGAAAAGCAAGGCAAGGGAAGAGGGCGTTACAAAGTGTGTTTACAGTGAAATTGATGTTAATAATGTGACGAAAACCCAACAGCAACAACAAATATATTTGCCATACCAAACTCTGTTCATTAAGTTTATGAAAATGCAAAAAACGATAAAAACTTTTTCACGTTCACATTCCACATCAATATGTAGTTGATGTTGATGTTGATGTTGATGTTGATGATGATGTTGATGTTAATGCTGTTGTTGGCTTTAGCCACATAATGGATTTTCCATTATGCGTTTAGAAATAGAGTGGTGGTAGGGACGGATAGCATATAACATTAGAGACTAACTTTGTCAAAGTATACAAATGATTTGTTATAGTTGTTGTTGTTGTTGTTGCTGCTGCTTTGTAGTAGTTGTTAAATTCGTGATTCTATGACTAACTGTCGGATAAACGAAATTATAATTTGACTGATTACTGGCAGGCAAACATTTTTACTTATTTACCAAAAATGTAACTCGCATTTGTAAGGAATGGAAGTGTACACACCGTACAAACAGTCTATGTTACCAGTTAACAAACCGTGGAAGACTAATGATATCCATCATAAAAGTCGATGTAGGAAGTATACACTTATGCTATTAACAAAAACCAAAACAAAAACCAAAAACAATTTTTGTCTATGTGTGTGTGTACGCTTATCTGAAAGGATAAATTTTTCATCGATATATTATTATTACTTTAATGTACGCATTATTAAATGCGTCTAGTAACTGACTAAAAACTTTTTATATATCCATCACTTCGGATGGGAGGATACTAAGTTTGCAAATCCGTTTATAACACAACAGAGGCAAGCTTCACAGATCACCATTTGGTGTAACATTTATTTTAACAAACCAGCATTTTTTATATCTGTATGCTTTACTGCCTGATTTGTTCATTTATATGATAATATTTTAAATATATTACGCGTAGAATACTTTTTTCAAACCAATACTAAGTATACCACTTTTTCTGTTGAATTATTTCAACACTGAGTATATAGATTTTATAGCTTTATATCTGCTTATTATTCACGAACATAACCAAGTCAAAATATGAATCAAAATAGTCATGTCCGTCTGTCGGTCTGTCGGTAGTATTTACACCTACATTTGTAAATTGGGCAACAATTTTTTAGATATTTTGATAAAATAATTTTGTGCCAAGGCATGTCTTAACTTATAGACGTTGATTACTAAAAATTATTGAAATCGCACTATTTTTAGAACGTTTCCCTTAAAACGTCCTTTATTTTAAATAAATGATTATATGATAAAAAATCGCAATTCCTAATATTTTTTAACAAAATTTAGTTAGAATAGTTAATTGACAATTTTTAGAACCCCTTCCCATATGAAGCTCTATTGTAGTAGAAATATTTTTATCGCAATTCTTTTCATATTTTTTGATAAAATTAAGTGAAATTTAGTTACATAACTTAATAATTGGAAGTGATAAATTTAAAGCCGATTGTACTTTTTTCAGAACTCCTTCCCATATAACGACTTTATTTTAAATAAATCTTTATATGGCAAAAAATCGCAATTCTTAATATTTTTTTTAAAATTTGGATGAAGAAGAGTTAATTAGCTAAACAATTGTGACTGTGACAAATTTGGAGCTGATCGTATAATTTTTAGATATTTCCTTCAAAGAGACTTATCTGACAATTCCTCCTGTTTAATAATACACAGAAACTAATTGTAGCATAATTTTGTACAAATAAGTAGTGTAAGGTAATAAGTGATCGGCTTTGATCAACTTTTGTGCACATCATTGCTTATTGCTTACGTGTTAGCGTCCTTATTAAAAACACGGTTACAACAATATTTCATAAGAAAATATTTATCTTCATTATGTACATACACAGACTGTATACCATATATGTATTTAAAAAACAAGTAAAATGTAAATGTTTTCATATCAAATCGTAATGTTTGCTTAGCATAATAAGCATTAAATAACTAATTACAAAATCTGTTTATGCACAGAGTGATTAAATCTATTGCTTGTATAGTAAATCATTATAGTACTAGTATTGGTACATGCATGCAGGGTTATGTCTAGTTAAGCGGATTTTAAAGAACTGCGGTCATAACCACCAGTTTAAAAACATTTCAGTTCCATATGTTCGTATACGTTTTATGAGCTCATTACAAGCAGAACAACCCAAAAATCAAACATATGCAACTGCATAGTACTGTTATGGTGTTTGTTCAACTATGTGTTAAAAAAAAAATATATTAAAGAATTTATGTTTGCTTGTTACAAAAATTGGAACAGCAAGACCTTTGAGTTGTTAAATAAGACATTTATCTACATAGTTGCTGTGTGTATGTCAGAACGTAATTAACGACTGTATCACATATCATTGCACCACATCTCTTAATGCTTGTTTTTCATTCTGAATCGATTTAAAATTTATAAAATGTGTTCTCATGAATGTTACCAATCATTAGTTTAACTAATTACACCGCCTTTTATGGAAGATAATGCGAGCATGGAGAATTTTTATGCTCTACCCCTACATGTAGTTGGTGTTGTAGGTGTTTAAATTTTATAATATTATAATTTGTTGCAGATGTGTTTGTTTATGTTTCAAAACTAATGGTAATCTGAACCATGTGGTTGGCAGACAAACGATTTGAAGTTTTTCCATATTTTGACATTCACGGCTTGTCTATAACCTAAAAATGTTTGCTTCAACCTGATTGTCATTATCATCAATATTGCAATGCGTGCATGCATGTATATGTGTTTGTTTGTTGGATGAGGGTACATCCCATTTATGACCAACATCATGCAATCCTCGATAGTGTTAATATTTGTAATGTTTCATACAATGTATCCACAAGCAAGCACCATCCATTTGGAGTTGATAAATAGTATGTTGTTGTTACTGTTGTTATTATAGTTATGAACGCATAACTATATATATTGTTCATTTATTGACGTATCATTCTTTTTACATTGACTGTGTGGTTATTTTTTAGATTGTTTCTTTGGTTAAATGACACAACAGTTTACATATATACAATATTTGGAGTCCTTTTACATCATCGGATCGGATACTTTTGTATAAATTGTATACATTTTCCAACAAATTTTCACTATTATTATTGTGTTGTTTTTGTTGTTTCTTCACATGTTTACAACTCAACGATGATGGTGCTTGTGTTCAGAGAATTGACAGTTTTTTATATTTTACATCCTCTGCTTCATTTCAACAATAGTGGTTTTTGTATCTATTACCAAATTTTAATATATATTTATTGTAAATTAGATTGTATGGGAATATAAGAACAACAACAACACGTATAAATATATCTGGATGAACTCAGTTTTTTATGATGACGCCTCCTTCAGGATTTTGCAAACGGAATGACAAACTTAATATACCCCCTATCTCATGAGGAGGGTATAACAAACACATAAAGAATATGCCGAGAAGATCGTTATGACATTAATTATGACACATTGTGAACCCAAATCTTACAACAGTGATAATATTAACATCACGCGGACATACGGACATTATTTGTTAAAAAATAGAAAATCAAATAAAAAATAAATATGTCGAAAAAATTGATCATTTTTATGCAGGTAATGTACCCGGAATATCAATAGTTTCACACTTTTCCGGACAACATCCCTTTACTTTGATTTATGTATCCCGCAGGAAAAATAGGTATAATTGATCTTTTGCAGCCGTCAAAATATTTTCCAAACTTTTCCAATATTCTTTATCCTACAATTAATAATGGCATTACAAATACAAAAACGTTTAATAATAAAACTGTAACGTCTCTCCGCATTTGCTCATACGAATTTGCTAAATAATACGAATTTTTACCTCATGCTGATTGTAGAACAAAAACTATGATGGTCAGTTTGAAATTATTTATTATTTGTGATCCCTTGACCTCTCCAAAGTATCGTTGTAATATATTGGGAATCAAAGGTGTTTTCGTTTTATTATATTCTTAACAATTAAGGGAAAAATGGAGAGAGAGAGAAATGAAAAAAAAAATAGTTTAAACTAACAAAAGTTAGTGCGAGTGTGTGGTTTGTTCAATTACACTTCTAATGAAAATGTTTACCATCAATGACTTTATTAAGCCGATTATGGTTGAAGCGACAGAAGGATCCTTCCTATATATGTAGAAGCAATAAACTCATTGAAAAGACTATCTTGATTAGAAACATTTCCTTGTTCTTTTTTTTTTTTTTTTTTTGGAGTTGATAAATAGTGATGGTGGTCATTGTAATCAAACTACCCATTGAAGCATTGGTCAACTTCATGCTGAGTTTTCGAAAAGGTTTCTACAACAACAACCAAAATATGTTCCAGAATGTTTTCTAATTAGAGCAAAATTGTAGCTTTTTATAAACCCAAGCACAGCAGGATACGATAAATGCAATATTTTATAGATGAATACGAAAACACTTCACTAACACGAAAATTGACAATAATTCGTAGATATTTTGAGAAATTAGATTTAGTATGTGCACATATGTATATATTAGCGTTGGCGGCCTAGCTATGCATCAGTCTGCCTTAATGGTGACTGTAGATTGAATATTTGAAAATGACATAATTAGGTACTTGCCACGCCTTTTATTTGTATGTGGTAATGCAAGGACGCCAATTTAAGATTTATACATTTTATATCCTTCACATAGCATACTACAAAGGTGTTCCCAGTTTATTTGCGACACTCAGAAGTGAGAGACGGTATTAAATGAATATATTCTCGATCAGTAAAATCTAAGTCTATCAAGACATGTGTGTCCGAATGTTATGAGATATTATGCTAAAATTTTATACAAATTTTTTCACTTCTTAAAAATCTATATATGTGCCACAAAAATTTATCAATGAAGTTAAAAATTGGTACAAATATCCCATCCATCGATGTGACATGGTCATGTAACAAACACGCCCATAGTAGGCAAAAATATATATATCTACTACAAAATCTATACATAAAGTTGAAATTTAATACACATATTAACAATTATATCCTTCATAGATGTGCTGAAAATGGGCGTGGCTTAGTAACAAACATGTCTAATATTAACAAAAAACCTCACCTGACTTGAAACCTGATACTAAACGTATACTTTGTTAGAGGGCGCATTTAGTTAACCTGCCACGCCCACATAGTGGACGTATATAAGAAAGGTATTTAAGATTTTGCTTAAGCCAAAAAAAAATCTGTAAAAATGTTGTGTTCTTTTAACCCCCCCCAAAAAAAAAAGTGAATGAAATTTGAGTTATGCTTACATTACTACACAGAAGTCCTTTACCTTACCAATAAAATATAAAGCATTGATATATATATTATGTACATTTTCTATACAATATATATAAAACAGCAATAAGGGAGTTTACCCAGTGAAGTGCAAAAAAAGATGCTTGTGTGATAATCTCGATTTGAACAATATGCCCAAAGTGATAAATGAACAATGACCAACAATGTTAGGTAGTACAATAAATATGAAAAAAAAAGAACGACTTTGCTTACACAAAAAAGATCTTATAAATGGTAATAAATATAAATATTGAAATGTTTTCCTCCACATATATATTGATATGTATGTAAAGTCTCTTATTCAAAGTGTGCCACCATCGGCGTATCATTCAAGATTTGTGTAGAAATTTTAAAAAAAAATTTATATTTGGGAAAAATAGCTAAGGAATGGATGGATGATGGTATACGTTCTGGGTTAACTTGTGCGATTATTGGAAAGGACAATAGGCAGTCTCTCTCTCTCTCTCTCTCTCTCTTTCAATGACAAATGTATTTATTTCTATTAAATTCAAACAGCTTGAATAATAAGCAAAAAGCAATAAACATCCGATGTGAAATGGTAACAACATATATAAGAGACACGATCATTTATATTAATTTTTAAAAAATAATAAAGTATGTATAGAGAGAAAAAGAAAATTTCAGCAATTCCATAAAAAAAACTCTAAGGCAATGAAGAAATCCACCAATGCTCTAAATATGTTTACTTTTAATTTGTTTTTTTTTTTTTTGTTTTTATGTTTATGTTTTTATTTCAATACGTACGTTCGTCAAGTAATCTAGTTTGTCTACCAGTATCACTAATGTTACAATTCAATATGAAATCTTTACCGGGATGATTATCTGATTTTCTCATAATACAACGCATGCAGCCAACAAAACCTCTGATAAGCCTCCAAAGTCTAGAAAATTTAATTTTCATGATTAAGTATAATAAATAAGTGAATGATAATGATAGCGTGACAAAAAAAAAAGGAAGGGATGATGCTGTTGCTTGTGCTGATGGTGTTTCTAAGATAATATTACTTATAAGTTACTTGTGATAATAGATCTAAATAGCTTTTATTTGTTTACCCTTGTAAAAAGGCCAACTGCAGTTAGATGAGTAAATGAAATCAAACATTGAATTCCACGCTTCATGCGGTTTATAAAAATAAGGGTAAAATTAATAAAGGTCACACCGTAAAGTTATGCGTAAAGGATTGTAAATATGCGGACAAAGGGTTAGACAGACGGACAAATGGCAAAATCGATTCAACAAAATATTATTTTATCAATTGACGTAAAATGTATAAAAAAGAGGCAGGTTTATGTAAAAGACGTGTCCACGTTTACAAGCTACAGTCTGCTTGTATTGTAGATTGTAGATTGCAGGACGATTTTTAATATTAGTATAAATAAACGGACAAAGCGATGGACAGATGGAAAAACCAAAAACGTTTCACAATCACTTTTCTTTTATGAATCGACATAAAATGATGACAAAAGAATAAATTTGTTTACAGCACACGCCCACATTTACATTTTCACATTTAAAAATTGCAGAATACATATTTAGTCTGATGATGCAAGAAATGTTGTAGCTGGATAGAAATCATGGTACATTAAATGAGACGAATTTATTTAGCGAAATCCACTCCAATCCAATTTTCAAGCGAAAAAGATTGATAAGGAAGGAACAAAGGTACACATCTTTAACAAAATCAAGAGGAGGCACTCCCAAAGAATAGCTGGATTTGTCAAGTTAAGTCCAATATTAAAATTTAAAAAAAAAAAGTAAGTGCGTGGAGATTAATTGCTAGTTAGCCAGTTGGCTACGAAAAGTAAAGAAAAAAGCTACATGAAAATTCCACACCACAGCCAGATTATGAAGAAGAAATAGAATCACTAGCTGCGATTCAAAGTTGATAATTTCACCTTAGCAAATTTTAGGCAAATGAGAGGATTTATGATAAAAGGAAATTGGCAGAAGATATAGGTCATGGCATTATATATTTTGGACGAAGTTAGAGAGATGCAGAGTCATTAGACTTCATAGTCTTCCTAAGTACCTACCTAGAGAAAATTGAATGTTAATATAAACCAAATCCCGTGAAATAATACCTATACATAATTTTGCTATGTGTGTATGTTTTAGTAAGTCGACATAAGCAGGTGTAGAGCCAGGTCCCATCTCTTATATGACAGGCTGTTGTTATCTACAATATTTCACCGTAACCGGTCGCATACTACACAATTTTTACCGCAAAGTTTTCGTCTGGTGCCGCTCAGAGAAGGGTTCTGCACTTTTTCATCCATTCTTCTAATAATAATTTTTTGAAATATATCGAATAAATCTTTAACAGGAAACAATACTTATTACCAAACATATTTTTGTTTTTTGTTTCGTCGACTTTCTAACATTTGTAACGCTTAGTAAGTTTTGTTTAAAAAAATATCTAATAAGCAAGGGGGATAGAACTAACCTAACCTTTATTGAACATTTATAGAATATGAAAGAGGTTTGAGTAAAACAAGAAGAAGAAGAAGAAGCAAATGACCGAGCATTGGAAACCTAGCCACTACACATATATTTATTAAAGGTATATGACGACGCATGCAAACGTATAATAACAATAATAACAATAATAATGACGATGCGGTAGCACGTGCCTATCTATGTAGCAAAATATCCAACATACAACTAAATATAAGCTTCACAGCCGCCGGCCAAATCACTGACACACATACATACACACCCACACATTTAAACAATATTCGTAGTTACGCTCTAACATCCATTAATTCCATATATTGGCTTTATTTGTTGTTGTTGTTGTTATTTTTTTTTCTTCTGTATATAATTGCAAGAGTGCGTATGTTTATTTTACTTAAAACGCCTCGCCACACCCACTTTAGCCACAACAAACAATAAGAAGATGCTGTGCATAATGCTCCTGCACCAGTGTAGTGTAGTGTAAGTGAAGTGAGAAGTGTGAGTGAAGTGAATGAGCAAAATTTATAACCGCATCAGATAAATTAACTCACCGTGGGGGGTGTTATAACATCAAACTCATCCAAACAACATACACACAGACACACCTAAACGCAGTGACGGGAAGCTGCTGTTGTGTTGTTTTGCTGATTTTTGGTGTGTTTTTTATTATTATTATTATTTGTGAGGTGTGGAGGGTGTGTGAGGACAATTTACACCGTTTGTAATTGAGACACACGTTCTCAATTCGTTCAGGGTGCTTTCTGTACCTCTTTTAAAATATTTCTTCTTTTTTTTTTGTGTTTCGATTTTTTTTTTTTTTTTGGTTTTCAAATTCACCATAATATTGTAGAAGGAGAACAAGAAAAGAGAGTATTTTGTTGTTGAAGTGTTGCAAGAGTGTTTAAAATTAATTACACTAACGAGTGAAAGTGTCACATGCCGGATGTACAAATGTATACAACGACAAGAGGCTCAGATACACACACACACACACACACACACACACACACACAAGTTATCAGTACATTAACAATATTTCCAATCTATTGCAAATTATACGTTTATATGTGTATATTGTAGAAAAACTCTTAGAGAAGAATGTTCTTAAAATTGTCTTTTTCTGTTATAACCTCCAGCAAAATGCATGAATTTTCGGCGATTATTGTGTTCGTTTTTTTAGGCTATAACTTTCGCTAAGGAATCTATAACAGCCTCAAGCTTTATCATTAAAACGTATTTTACGCACAAACACACGCACGTACATACTCAACACCATCATCATAAAAATTGGAAGTATGTTCCTAATATTAAAACGTTTGTTCGTCTGTAAAACTTTTTCATTCTTAAACGTTCTTGTAGTTTTAAAATATCCGATTTTTGGAAAATGTTTCTTAAGAATGTTGTTAAGAATGTTTTTAAAAAGTTAAGATCGGCACAATGCCGTGCATCTATAGGGGACATCTCCTCAGTATTTAAAAAATATATATTCATTAAGTAATATTTAAAAAATTATTAAAGAAAAATGTATAAAAAATATTTAATAAAAAAGTGAAAAATAATTTTAAAAAATATTACAAAATATAATATATAAAAAAATATACACATACATATAAACAAAAGAAATTCCTACAATTTATCTGCCTAATTATAAAAATCATTATTAACACCCAACGCACACAGTTGTAGGGAAAACCTAATTCAACCTAAAGATCACTTTTTTGTTTACTTGTTACGAACAAAATTATAGTCTTTCCCCAAGCTTAATGAAACCACCACAAAACTTCTCCCTCTAGATAATATATATTTATTACTTTATTTTCTTAAAACCAAATCAATTTTCAATTTGTTTGCGTTTGCTTAAGATGAGCCCTGAAGCACTACATTTCTACTGTTGAAGTTTATGAAATAATTTATAGCCCAAAAATAGATCGGTTATCACAGCGTGTGTATATGTGTGTGTGTGAATATATCATTTCTGTATATATTCTATGTTGGGTTGATACAAAAACATGCCAAGTATTTCAGAGATTCGCATAATTGCCTGAATGGAATTTCTGCAGTGTTCCCTTGAATGCTCCACGAAAGCTACATCAATGACCCAATGTGTCATCTATATGTTTTTATATTGTATCAGATCTTATTATATATCTAAAACATGCAGACTTGAGTTTTTACGTTTCTTTTTTATTCCTTTCTTTGCATATCAACACTGTGTGAATTAACTTCTACGTTAAATTACGCATAAAGGAAGTTTAACGAAAAAATATTAAACAAGTAAAATAATAAAAAAAAAATTAACTCAGCTTAAATTAAATGTTAAATGCGGTTCGCTTTTAAGTAAAAAAAGAAGGCGTGGCAGGTATATTATTACACTTTCACTTAAATTGTGAGCATATCTGTTATGTAACCACGCCCATTCAGGGTTATTTCTGAATAAATATGCAATAAACTCAACTTTGTAGCTGTATTTTTTAAGAATGATAGATTTTTGTCTATAATGGGCATAGATCTTAACCGAAATTTTACTTCATTATTTAAAAGGGCGCGGTACCTAATAACGCTCTATAAAAGTATATTACGGAACAACTTGCAAGTTAAGTTTTTCACTGAAACAGGAGTTTTCTGCATTGTGGTCGTTTGTGTTATCCGACCCCGCCCATTTTTTGTACATCGTTGAACAGAGTAATTATATATAATGTACACCAAATTTAAATTTCATAGTTCGTTTTTTCTAGCAGATAAACAGTTTTTTTATCGACAAGGGGGCGTGGCTCTTGTTCGATTTTATCCAATTTAATAAAGAAAATAGAAAAGTGTCTGCAAAAAATTTATTTCCATATGTCAATATTTACCATAGTGCGAGTGCCAACAACAGATAGACGTTTGGACATATGTGTCGACAAATCGACTCAGTTTTTGATGATAATCTAAAATAGAAATACTTTGTTTGTTTTTTGACGTCTCCTTCTGGCTAAAAGAACTGACATGTGTGTAAACATGTCACAAATATTCTCCCAGAAACAATCTAACCAATGAAGTGTAAAAATATGATAGAAGATTAAGCCAACCTTTAGAATTTGATCCAACTAAATGTATAAAACTTTCTCTATCTAACCTATCTGATCTAGCCTTCTAGTAACAGCCAATTTAATATCTTCACTGATCACTGATGCAAAGATTTTGAAAACCATCAAAACTCTAACTGATCCTCAATTAAAGCAATAACAGCATAGAAAGAAATCGTATAAAAACGTTTCCAGCAACAAAACACTTTAACATGTGTACATGGCATCATATAAACCGCGTTTATATGCAAAACAAAACAAAACAAAACAAAAAAAATTTAAAAATTAAAAAAAAAACACTAAGATCAATAAATTTTACAAGTTGGAAAGAAAGATGAAAAAAGGAAAAGAAAACGAATAGGTAGATAAGGTATAAAAGCAATATCAAAATAAAAAACGCATCGTTGCGATAAAAGCGATTGTAAGCAAAGTTGAAAAACATGTTTATGTAAATTTTTATAACGAAAATTCCACAAAATTTATGCACTGCAAACGCCAGTATACAGATGAAGAAAACTAAAATAACAACAACAGAAACAACAACAACTGCTGCAGCAATCGTAATATTATTTGGTATGACAACCATTACTACACACTCTACTACTATAAGAAAATGACAAAACCAGGTAAAGAGTAGTGTCGTGTTTGTATGCCAAGACTAATGTTTCTAAAGACTGCGACAGGGTTTTTTTTATTCTTTTAATGCAATAACATTAAGGTGGAAGCATTTTTAAGTTTGCAGAATTTGCTTGCCCCTAACCAAGCGATTTATGTAGGTATTCAAGAATGCAAAAAAAAAATTTTAAAAAACTATAAAATTAAAAGCCAAAGACTTCTCCACTCATCACATCACATGGTTACATGTATAAGATTTTTATTTGTTTGGCGGCTTTTAAGTAGAAACATTAAATAGAAATTATCGGCTTTTTAAAATCTTAACAAGAAAAGGTGTAAATTCAACTCAAACAGCACTGCCTAGCGCGGCACATATCTTGGATATCTTTAGAATACTTTGATAACATTTTTAAAACAAATCAAATACTTAGTAGCCCACTATAAAGGATTGTTGCTAATAAATGAAATTAGAAACTTAAAAGTCACATTTTGCACATAGAGTAAGCATAACCCCGCCTTTAGTGATCATGCCTTTATGTGTCTAACTACTGGAGATGATTACTTCACACGCGATTTCAAATTCTCTTTAAATGCAATCAATCGACTGCTTCCTTAAGATTTTTAAATGAATAATCAATTGTAATCATTTCATTATTCCACACTTATACATTTACATCTACACCAACTTACCAAGAACGTTGCGATAAAAGCGAATCTCTAGATATCTGATAAATTTGTCGCGTGTTGTGCGTATGATGAACAGACTCTTCAGAAGAGACGATGCATAAACATGAATCAATGATTGCGAAACTCTCACACATACACATTTTCGTATTAATGTAAAAAATTTGTAACCAGTGTAGTTAAATATTTTTGAAATGAAAGATATTATCGATGCAATCATGTCATGCCGTATCGTTGTTAAAACTAATGGATGATACCATCACTGGCAGCAAATGTCAATTATTGTTTTAAACAACAATCTGTAGCCATTAAAAATAACTTTAAATATATTCACTTTTATATATAATGTATTGTAACTTGAATCAATGAACATTTATAGCTTTTCTGGTACATACTACCAACTCCGTATTACTCTGTTGCTTTCCATACAGCTTTCAAGAAATTATCATAATTATAACATTAACACCAGATACAACACATTAAGAAATATGTACAACAACAACGATAATGGATATTTTTTTTTTGGCAACTTAAGTCGATTTGGGAAATTTACAAAAATAATAAAAAATAAATTTCATAAAGCGATCCCAATCTTACATGAAAAATTGAAGAAATCTTTAAACGCTTGAATATAAATTCTTGTAAAAGGTCTTAAATTTAGATCAAAATTTGTAGTTTAAGGCGGCAGTTCTTCTTATTATCGGAACTTCCATGAAGCAGCCTACTGATCTCAAGAGAAGTTAAACTTACTTAAAGTATATTAATCTGAAGATACGTTGTACTTATATTATACTTAATGGTACTTAATTGTACTCTATTCTATTATTATTATTAGCATCTATAATATATCAGTATTTACGCAATTGCATCTGTTTCCATTACTATTCGATTCTTATTACTTTTTTCATAGTTTTCGATAAAGTAATTTATAAAATGATCTACTTAGACTGAATATTATATAAATTTTTTTAAATTTTTAATTACTCGCATTAACTAATAAGTATTTTTCACTTTACTTCTCTTCTTACTTTTATTCCCAATTGGTTATTTGTTAATTTTCTTGCAATGTTGCTTTTATTGCATATGTAGAGTGTAGAATATCTAATGAGTTTACTTGCAATTGCTATGTAAATGAAATTTATAGCAAATGCCAAACATTA
The DNA here is from genome assembly GCA_949710015.1 of Crataerina pallida. NCBI lineage: Eukaryota > Metazoa > Arthropoda > Insecta > Diptera > Hippoboscidae > Crataerina > Crataerina pallida. Next base: position 21,333,104 of record OX453292.1, on the reverse strand, counting down.
TTAAAACATGTTTGGGCTATTTAAATAGCCATTAAAGCAAAATGTGAAACATATTTTTTGTCGCTTAGCTTGCGCTAACAAACATTAAATGTTAATGTTATAATGGCCACCAAATAAAATGAAATTTATTTCTGGTAGGAAATAATTTCAATTTGTGGGATTTATGGTACCGGCATCAGCTACAATTTAAACCATTCGAAACAACAAAACAAAATAAAATGGAAGAAGTGAAAAAAATATACATGGTCGAGTACGACTTATTAATATCTTACAACGCTCACCCTTGTTTCAATTGTCACATAATTCATTCGTTTGTATCAGGTTTTTCATCTTTTGATTCACTTCGTTCCAAATTTAGAAATCTGAAATTTAAGAAAGAAATTATCTATCAATTAAGTAAAGGGTTTTAAAAATGGTTCTATTGGGTCCACCAATAATACTTTACTTCACCACTCTTGCTCAAAACAAGAAATATACGCGAGTTTTCTTCTTATAGAAATTTATTTCAAATATGGAAAAAAGGTCCTAAATTGCCCAATGGCCCAATGGAATCTTCTTTAAATACGCTTTAATACTTTTAATATAAGACTGCGGTTTAATATAAGTAAAGTTTTTCTTCAATCATTCAGACAGTGGACGGATAGACGAATATTATATTGTCTCTTTACCGGTTTGTGAATTTCTTAGTTTATACGAGATTTTATTGTACCCTCTACCACAAGTGATGTAGGGTATGAAAATTAAATGAAATAAATGACTCCCCTTAGGATATTTGAATAAAAAATAAAATGAAATTTTTTCTTTATTTCCAGCTAACGGACCACTTAATTTTGTTTTGGTTAAGGAGCCATATACCAACCAAAAAAGAAAAAAGGATTCACACTACCTTACACCCACCCTTTTTCAATTCAATTTGTAAATATCGTTAAGATGAAAACAGTTTTTTGTTTTCTCTCCTTCTTGGAAAGAAAATTTTTTAATGACATTTTTATGTTCAATTATTTTTTGGCACAAAATGTAAGAAAGGAAATAAATAAAAATCAAGTGAGTAAAGCTTAAGACAAATATGCGATACCCTTCGCTAGGGAATGTCCTGAAGAATTTCACATAAAAAATTAAATATTTAAATCATAACTTAATAAGGTAAGGTTAACTAAATTAAATTAAGATTAATAGCAAAGCCCCTCTCCTGCGACACAACTTACACTCTATAAGACCCTCATCGCCGCCTGTTTCTTTAAGGCGCTAAAGCATGGACACTAAAACAAAATGATGAGGCTGTTTCAGGTGAATTTGAGAGAAAAATTCTTCGAATGATCTTTGGCCCTTACCTCGTAGGAGATGAGTTCCGAATCAGAATGAATATTGAGCTGGATGAGATTTACGCTGACATTGATATGGTCCGTATAAAGATTGAACGATTATCGATGTAGGATGGTGTTCGACTGAGAACGAAAAAAAAACATTGCACAAAAGACACACCGAAACTTCGATGGAGGGACCAAGTCCTGCAAACAATTGGTGCACAAAACTGTGGCGTTTTCTTTTGCAACAGTCCAAAGACCTACATAGATTGTAATCGGCCAATAACAATTATCATGATGAAACCTAACTTAGCTGATCAATGTATGAAATCTGAAACCTATAGAATTTTGGATAAACACATTATCAAAAATAAGTTACCACGAAAATGTTTTTTTACAATATATTGTGGGAGAAACCAACTGGAAAAAAGGATTTCAACCTTTTACTTTTCTTCCTCCAAATCTTAACATTATTAACCCCAATTGGGCTCAGTTAATTAATAGGCAAAGAAATTGAGAATAATGTATTATGGAAGAACATCATTGCATTGATTTTTGCTTAATAAAGGTTTCCTCCATCTCATCATATTAAATGATTTTGTGCCTTTTGATGAAAATTGATTATCAGATGAACAGGAGGAAAATAGAAATGAAAAGGAGGAAATAGATATGCCATCAGCGAATTCATTAAGCAAATAATACATTAGTAAATACAAATATTAATTTTACTTTCAACACCACCACGATTTACAATAAAAAAAATCTTCCGTTTATTTGATTAACACCTTTTCAGAAAGGTTATCCAAAAAGGCTACCACAAAAACTCCACTCCACTCCACTCTGCTAGAACAAGAAGACGGTGAAACAATAGTAACAAATTCGGAAATTTTTTCCAAGAATTACTTTTATTTATAAGCTTTTAATGGATTTCTGCTTAGCATTGTTTATTTTTTCGTTTCTTTCTTTTTTGTTTTGACATTTTTATATCCTCCACATAAGATGGGGGTATACTAAGTTTGTCCATCCGCTTTCAAAACCCAGAAGGAGGCACCAGACACCCTGAATCGATCTAAACATGTATATCCATGTGTCCGTAAGTCTGTCTGTTATTGGCATTCTCACGGGCGTAAATTTTGAAATATTGATTTGAAACTTTGCAGAGGCGCTTCTAAATAGTTTCTGTAAGTTGATTGGTATTTATATTAAGCAAAATCGGTTAAAAACTACGCCAATAATTAACAAAAACTTATATATCCGCTACCAACATTGATTTAGGAATTCGGAATTCGGTACCTAACCATCGATGTTTAGAAAATTGGTCGGATAGAATACACGCCTGCAATTTACAAAAAACCATACTCAGCGAAAAACTTCACTTGCAAGCTGAAATGTAATGCATACACTATGAGAGAGCGTAGTTGCAGATGTGGAGGGTATTTAAGATTTGGCCTAATCCAAATTTAGTTTCCTTACTTGTTTTTTATTTTTTGGATATGGAACAAACTGACCATAATGACGGGTTAGTGTGAGTATTTTTTTTTTTTTTCAAGTTTCAACAAATGTTTCATTAGTTTTACTAATGGATTGTTTGCCTTCATGTAGACATTTTTAAAACAACACTACTGCAAGTCTCCAACTTTACCTCCTGCTTAGCAGTCAAAGTCATAATTACCATACCATATATAAACATATACAGTCGATTCAATCAAATTAGGTCCACTCTAACTTTCCCCAAAAACAATAATTTTTATATTTCAATTATATTTTCAATGCTTTTTATTTGTAATAATAAAATAATAATAATATAATAAATAATATAATAAAATTTTATTTATTTATATGTTTAATAGCTTGGAGTATCCAATTATGGAAGTACGCTATATCAGAGTAGACAGCCGGATAGCCTTTCTTAGCACAACCTTGTCCCCAAGAAACTACACCAACTAACTTACCACCAGCTACTAGAGGGCCGCCAGAATCACCATTACAACTATCCTTGCCTTTGGTATAAGTACAAACCATACCATCAAGTATACGATCATCATACAAATAATTCTTTGAAGCACATTCTTTTTGGTTCAGGAAAGAAACTTCCACTTTCATTAAGTTGTTTGAATAAGGGCAATACAAATAGCAAGTAGTACCCCAACCAGTAATTACAGCTGGAGTACCGGTTACGGGCGACCGTTCCGTCATTTTAATATAGCGAACGTTTCTGGATTGCATAACGGGCTTTTTCAATTTTAGTACAGCTATATCATTTTTATTGGTATCATCGTTGTAGTCTTCATGTATTTTAAAGGCCTCAACCTTAACAACTGTACCGCCCTTCTTGTAGCAAGTTGAACCCAAACGTACTTGTAAATTTTCGATTTTTTCATTTACCAAACAATGAGCAGCCGTTACTATGATATCTTGATTAATAATACTGCCCCCACATAAGTGTCTACCGGTAATTTGTCTCTGCAAGGATACCTGATAGGGATGATTCCATATATTAGTAGCCATTCCATTAACAATACGTCCTAATGTTTTGGTTTCATTGGAGCGTAAAATTCTAGCCGAAACGATACCCAATAAGGCGATAATTACAAAGTAGCGCAACATTTTATTTTTGAATAATTCTTTGTTGGATTTCTTCGTATTTATAGCAAAATTTTTTCAATTTTTTTTTTATCTTAGTTGTATGTCATTTGCTACTGTGTCATCTTACGTAAATTAACGTCACTTAAGATAATGTGGTGATAAGAAAATTTATTTGAAAACAATTGAATTTTTATAAATTTTTAATTAAATTGTGACGCAATTAACGAAATCATCCATTTATATATTTCTATCATTACCATATAAAGCTTGAATTGTAAAAATAGAAAAAAAATAAATATTTATTTAAAAGTCAAGCGCCGCGTTTATCACAACTTCAAAATAAAAGAATAAATTTAATATATGGTACATGTATTCTTAAAGAGCCCGTCAATCGAAAAGAGGCGTGAATGTATGACAAACATAACTTAAACAATTAAAAAAGTAAATTTTATTTAGGCCAATTCTTAAATAACGTTTATATCTACAATGGTGGATGTGGCAGATATATGATTACGCCTTCTAATAGTGTATGTATTATTTGTCCAGTTTTACTTGGCAGATCGATAGATTTTAGCTCAATAACTCAAAATTTATGACCGTGAGAATTTCAACAACAGACAGACACACGGACATACATGTCCAGATTGACTCAGTTTTTGATGCTGATCAAGAATTTATATAACTACTTTGTAGTTGCAATCGAAGTGACAAACTTAGTATAGCCCTCACTTTATGTGGAAGGTATAGAAGGAATTTGTGCTTAGAAGTATTAAATATAAAAGCAATATTTTTTTTTAACAAATAAATTGTTATAAATATTATTTTTGAACTATAGCAGAAGGCAACCACTTAAAATACCTTTTTTTTTTTCTTTGTTTTTTGGGTTGTTATTATAATTATTCAGCATATCTTTATTTAATGAGAATTGATTTCAAAACATTTCTATAACACACACTGACAGGATGACACGTTGTCAACACCTAGTTGATGGGTGTGACTAAACGTAAACATCAACAGCCATTTAAATAATTGAAAGAGCAAAAAGAAATCCGAAATGCTAATGATAACCTCAATTTAATGTTAAGTATATGTATATGAATTATATATGCATATATATATATATGTAATGCTCGCTACATCTCTTTGATTATCTAAAAGCGAATATTCAAAATTGACAGTTAACATAGTGACATATTTTGCACAGATTGTATGTGTGCAACACATAAATTATTTCAAACAATATATAAATTTCAAAATCACTCCAAAGCTAACCAATAATAGACACAAGCAACATTTTAATGTTTTCTAATGTTGTAGTTGCGGTTCATTTCAAACAATTTTCCACTTATCATCTAAACGGAAATGCCAAATACTGTGACAGCTAACATAGAGGAGAAAAATCACTTATACCCACCCCCATCATATATGGTATCGATTCATTTATACTTTACATATATAATAACTCAATTATAAATATCCAGTTTAACAAATTCGTAACAAGAGAAGCATACTTATCCCTTCCTAATAAGAGATGGACCTTTAGCATTATGTCATAGGAGCTTAGCATTTTAAGGCAAATTTAAGGAATTGAGAAATATTTCTAATAATATTAGCAACCACGCCCTCAATCTCAATTTGTAAAAGTAGAAACTAACCAAGATTTAGTCTAAGCAAGTAAGATAGCTAAATTTACCTTTAGCCAAATCTTAAGTACCGTCAATATTTACATACAAATAGTAGACGCGGTAAGTATGTGATTATGCCCTCATTTTATATATTATCTGCTAAATTAAGTTTTACACTGCATATAAATTGTGGGCCAATCGATGGATGGGATAATTATACATATACATACATACCTGATTTCAAGATCGTAGGTCAATAAAGGGGCTTTTAAATAGATTTTTGTTGATTGTAGGCGTATCAGTTATCCAAACATGCCCATTTTTTTCCATGTTATTTTTTCATTATCGATTTATTGGCTTATTATATATAAAATTACCAAATTTTATTTGTATAGTTTAATTTTTGTCGATTGTGGCTCTAAATCAATTTTTGTCCAATTTAAATAACAATATTCATGCAGAAATTATAAGTATGAGTTTTAATTTAATTTCTCAAAAGTTATGGCAGTGACAGTGCCAACAATAGACGGACTTACGTACGTACATATCTAAATAGACTCAATTTTTGATGCTGATCGATAATATATATACTTTGTAGGATCTCTGAGGCTTTCTTCTGGTATAAAATGGATTGACACACTTAATATACCTTAGTATCTTTTTCGGAGAGTATAATAAATTATTTCTGATCTCAAAATAAGTCAAAATATAAATCGTATTAATCTTTATAAGTACGTTTTATTTTGGATTTTCTAAAATAACATGATTTTGAAAAATACTGAACAATTTTTCTTTTAACCTGTCGCATTGTAAATTTATCAATAGTTGACACTTTTGTTGACATTGACTAATTTCATAGCAATCAAAACAAAAACTATAAAAATTAATGACACAACTATTCAGATTTGAAGTTATGTTGATAATTAATATTAAAGAAGCCTGAAACACGAAAGAAAAATGCAAAAAAAATTGGAAGAAATTTCTCAACAAAATTTCAATATAAGCCGATCATAATATCCTCTCAACAGAGATTATCTAAAATTTGAATATTTTTTAGACAATCTTATTTCTTACATACATACGTTCATGTGAAAACCTTTTTTAGTTATACGATTTTTCGCGTTAGGTAGTCTCCCTATTGTCTTTTCATTCATAAGCTTAATATTTTTATTTTTATTTCTCTTTACCCACCAAAATAATAATAAATTTCAATCATATTTTCGTAGATTTATTTACATTACGTGTTTATATATTTGTTTATCTATAAAAATATTCTATAAACAATATTTTTAACGAGTGTTTATTAATTAACCGCAAATTTATGGTTTCTTGATTGAATCTTTTCATTCTTTTCTTTTAAGTTTTATATAACCGGAGAGATATGATATATGTTATGATTGTTGTTTTCGTTGTTGTTATTATTATTATTATTATTGTTGGAATAATAAACACATTCAACTCATAAAACTAAGTTTATTGTCTACATTCTTAATCATATTTAGTTAGTCCTTCAAAATTGTGTAAGTAAACCAAAAAGGGACAACAACAGTTATTTATTTAAGCTGTCTTTGACCACACGACATTTAATATTATTACCTAGGTGTATCTCTCTATATACAGGGTGTTGCATTAAAAAAATTTCATGCTACAAATTATTGAAGAATTCTGTGTCATTGTAGAAGAAGCTTTCTTACCCACCAAACTGATTGTTCAAAATATCTTCAATTACTTTGAATGAAACACCCGGTATTTTCCATTTCTTTCGTTAGATATCAATTTCTTTCTTTCTTTTTTTATTAGAAAGTAATGTTCACTTCGTGTTTATTTTATTCTTTTTTTACTATCATTATTATTATTAAATTGTAGCCGTTGTTGTTGCTGCTCACTTTTTCATATGTTTTTTTTTTTTTCGTGATTCTTATTATGCTTTACACGTCTTACGTCTACGACAAACGGACGTGTTCAATCAAAATATTTTGTTTTATTTTTTCCTCCTAAAACAATACTTTTGTGGTTATTAAGATTTTTACGATAGTTCGGGTTGTCAATGTTTTATTGGTGTTGAATCTTTTTATATTCTGCATAATATAATAGGGAGAATACTTAGTATGTCCTTTTTTCCTTCCTTTCTTCTTACTTCAATCAATAAAAGGAAGCATTACAGACCCACACCGTATAGATGTATATACTTGAGCAGCGAGAAAGTCTGAGTCTTTTAAAAGTTTGTCTTTCCTTTTTATCCCTAGCATAGACATGCCTTGGTCCTTGTAAAATTGAAGCTTTATGTGGAAGACTTTATCAATGTCAACGTAGACCTCATACCACACAAGTTTCATAAATTTTTATGGCACTACAGGCCGATTTTGATCAATTCGAAGACAGATGGTCTGACACACCTTTTTTTTATCTCTGGCACATGCCTGACTTGGTCCATGCAACATTCGAATTTCATGAGCACGCAGTTGAACCGATTTTGGCCAATTTCTTTTTCAATTTCGTATTCATCTATAGCACGTAATGACTTGATGCATGCAACATTGATGCTTTATGCAACAACAATCAGACAAGTTTCATTTTTCTTTATTCTAAACAGAAATTTATCACGGAAGCCAAACCAAAGAACTGGGCGAAGAATTTTTTTGTCAAAAGTTTCCCAAAACATCTTTGCTTTATGTTGAAATTAATGACCATACTTTAGTATCATGAAGAAGTACTGGACTGATGAGAGTTGTTTAGAACCTAAGCTTTGACGCGCGATTTGCTATTAAATAGCTTAGGAACTGTTTTCAAACCTAATTGCCCTTCCTTAATCGCCAAGCAACCAACTGAGATATTGGTTATTGTATCGAGGTAGATGAAGGCTTGAACTATCACGAGGTTATATCATTTAATTTTATTATTATTACTTCACCTTTTCTTAACATTACAGGAACCGCCTTAAGATCTTTAAAGCAACTACCATGTAAAGATCATAAAGTTGCTTAATTACTTACAAGCATTCAAAATACAATATGGTGTGTCCCGCTTTATGCAACAAATGTTTCTTTTTCCAATTCCAATTGCAAGGTGAATCCACCCTATGAGAGAACATACAAATAGATAGAAAAACGCAAAGACAGACAGACAGACAGACAATACTGTTGATCGAACGCTTAACGTAAAAAGATAAATGGAAACTTGTTTATCATGTCGACACGTATCGGTAATATGCCAGTAAAATGTGCTCCTTGCGTTAATGCAAAGACAATCCAACAACAAAATATGTTATTATACAGCCAATAACTGGATTGTACACAACGTGAATTTTCACTTTAAACACACACACAAGCTGTACTGGCCACTCCTTTTCTTACAACACATTTCCAACTAAAACATATACAGCAGTAGTAAAACTAATAAGCAACAATGAAACAAGGTAATAATGAAGCTTTGCTTACCATGCCACATCACTATTGTGTTAAAACTAAAACTAAAAAAAAAGGATAGTTGTACTATTCAGTTCAGTGTGCTTTTATGCTGCACATGTCTGCAACGATTATGTAGAAACTAAACGTGGAAATTTGTTGTAGTTGAAAGCGACTTATCACAAGCTGCTGGCTTATCCACATATATATTTATATATGTTATTAGCTCATAGAGGTAGAGCAGATGAATTAAAATCATTTGAAATGCTATAGAATGGAAGAAAAACTAAGTGTAGTAGACGACAAACAAATTGTCAGCAATTGCCAGGAAAAAGTTCGATTTTCGTGTATTGTGATTTATATTGAATTCTGGTTTCATTTTGTCATACTCATAACACACCGGGCCTCTGCAACTTTCCTCTCCAAATAGCTAACGAGTTAAAAAACATATTATCTAGCTTATGGTGCAGCGTAAATGTCAACCAAATCTATCCAATACAGGCTAAACATTTACCCATTTTAAACGCCACAATCAATATGATTATCTAACTAAAGGAATTGATGTTTTCAATAACTTTTAAAGACGTAAGTAAATGTAATAAATTTGAAAATGGAACGGAACACTCTGCACATACAAAGCTTCATAAAATACACAAAAAATTAATTGATTAAAATTGACATCCTTCGGATTATTGAAGGCACAGTCATTCTGTAGCTTTGATGCTCACACAACACAAACTTTAAATGAAGATAATAAAACTCAAATTAATTTGTTCAAGGGGAAAAGACGATTCGTAAAAACGTAAAGAACTACAATACATAGAGAAAGAAGGAAAGAGAGAAAGAGGGAGAGAAAGAGACTGATCTTATTCATTACACCCGGTTATAATATATATAATCCTCCTTATAAAATACTAAGGTATACTAAATTTGTCATTCCATTTGCAACACCCAGAAGAAGGCATCTGAGTCTCTACTAAGATTATATATATTCTTAATCAGTATCAAAAACTATGTCGGGCTAGGCATTAATGTCCATGTGTCCGTACGTCCGTCTACTATTGGCATTGTCACGATTGTAAATTTTGACATTGAACTAAAATTTTTTATAATTCTAATTTCTACAGGCGAATCGCTTTTTCAATTAGATAAAATCGATCAAGAGCCACGCCTTCAATTGATAAAAATCTATAATTCCGTAACAAAATTTGATCTATAAAATTTTGTATTAATATTTATAATCACCCCTTTCATCGATATAACAAAAAAGGGCATAATCGGATAATAATAGACACACTCAAATTTCACAAAAAACCTTCTAAAGGATGAAACACAACTTGAAAAATACTACCGTTTTTATTTACACCATTAGAAGCTGTAATTAAGTACCTACCACGCCCACTGTTTTCATGTGAATGTTGACTTGTACTCCATTCAATTTTAAAATAATATAATTGTAGTCTGTCGGTGCCATGACACAATTTTAATCGTTTTCAATTATTTTTATGGCACGATTCCAAATGTAAATGTTGCATTGCATGTCAAAACTACAAAATGGGTTTTGAAAAGTCGAAAATTGTTCAACCGATGAAAGGAGTTTCATGTTCAACACAACATCAACTGCGATCATTAATAAGTTCAGGTTGTTTATTTTTGTTTTATCAATCCATCCATAAGATAACCAGGTGCCTACAGTGGCAGTGTGTATGATTGTAAAAGCTAAAACAACAACAGTAGTCAAGATTAAAGTAGACTTTAAAAGAAGAAATATGTAATGTGTCCGTTTGAAAAAGAATAAAATATTATCATTTTATTTAATTTTTTTTTTTTTATTTTTATTTTAAGGCTCATCAAAAACATCTTTAGAATGTTGTATTATGCAAAGTTTAGATAAGGCGGTTGTTCTTCAGTTCAATAACAAAGGAACGTACGGACATAAAAAGCTATGTTATAGTTTACCATATGCTACTATACGTTGTGTGCGTCTTTCCGTCAATATATATATGTGAATCTGAGTGCAAAGTTTGATTAAACTTATTTTTTTTTTTTTATTATATATTTTTTTTGTTCATTTTTTATATTTATTATTATTATTATTTATATATTTATTTATTCATGAATATAATCTAAAATTATATTGTAAAATATTTTTAAGATCATAGGACTCTAATAAAATAGAGTGAAAAATTATTCTTAAAAAAACAACAATAAATTAAAACAAAAACAAAATAAAAAATATACACAACAAATAACAATTAAAATTAAAAAATAAAAATTAAAAAATAATTATTTTTATTATTATTATTAAATTATAAAATCTAAATTTAAAAAATTATACTAAACTTTTATCATTATTAATTCAAAGATTCCTCTTTGTATTCTACTTCGCTATATCTACCAAACCAACTTTATTCCTTATTCATTCTACGTTCCCGTAAATATACTCGTATGCTGCATTTATTTAAAAAAAAAGAATTTCATCAAAGAAAATTTACTGCAATATTTTTTTATATAATTTTCTCTGTATAACGACCCACCAAAAGACCTTTACATTATTTTATGTATATCTTGTGATGCAGTTTCTATTAATTATATGGCCACAAAATACAAAATGCAAAAAAAAAATAAATAAACTGACTGTGGAACTGTACTACATCGATATCAATGTTTTTAAATAACTTAAGGCTGTTCTCTTTTCTTGACGTGCCAATGAACAAAGCAAAAAAAAAGTATGTATGATAAACTATTTGTAGAATTGTAACATAACAACAACAAACACGAATTGCTTTGAGTTGGGAAAATCTGTGGCAATATATCAATACAAGAAAACTGTTGTACAATCAATTTGCCAAAGATGCGCTGACATGATGAAAATAGCTAAAGGCTGTTCACTGTTAATACTGTTGTTATTGTTATTGTTGTGATTGCTTTTGCATTGTATTTAATTACGCATATATGTGTATACACAACGAATAACATGTTGTATGAGCAGTTGCCCGAATTGATTCACGTCACACGTTCATTTTACATTTAATTAAAATATTTTCACCACAAGCACGAGAAAAGAACATTGCTAACGAACTAAAAAAATTTAAAAAAAGAACAACGACGGCCGGTTTTCATTTCTATAGGGAAAGTTTTTTTTTTTTTCATAAAAAATAAATAAAAAATAGTTACGATCAATTCCATATTTGAAATGAATGCTTTATTGACATTATTGTATAATAATAATGGAAGCCTTCGTTTAAGCCATGTTTGCCAATGTTCACTCAGTTGAGGCAACCATTTTAGCGTGTACTTCATTTAAATTTAATATATCAGTACATACAGCTGCTGCTGTTATTGTTGTTGTATCGGTACGTAGTTCTATATAGATTCATGAAATCTCAGAACAAAAGAAAACTGAAAATATTCTGTCAACACTCATCATGTAAAACAAGTGGTCGAGTAATTTCAATCATTCTATACCCTACACTACTTAGATATTTTTGAAAGCAGTGAAGGGTTTAATGGGAGGGAAGTCTCAAGATCACAAGAAAACTATTACACAAAATGTTTTTTTAGCCAAAGGGCTCCACAAGTGTTTCCACTTAAAACTCCCAAGTAACTGTATCCACCGATGTACGGCATATTGAAATTCTCGATCATTTTATACACTTTTCTACTTAGAAATCTTAAAAAGCAATCATGAGTTTAAGAGCAAGTAGTAGACTAAGCAGTCTAGGGTGAAATTCTCGATCATTCCATATTTTATAACATTCAAATATATTTGAAAGCAATGAAGTGTTTAAGGTGAGACAGACTTAACGATTTAGAGGCCTTAATTTTGAAAAAAAACGCTATTTCCTTTAGCTAAAGGACCCCACAAATATTTCCCCTTAGAGCTCCCAAGTAGCTGTATCGATTACCATATTATCTTCATCATCTTTTAAAACAGTGGTTGGGCAAACTAAGCGATCTAGAGGTCTCAAGATTGCAAACAAATCTATTTAACAAAATGTTTCCTTTAGCTAAAGAGACCCACGACTATTTCCACTTAAAGCCCCCAAAAATTGTATCTTTGTCTTGGGAAAATGTGTGACAAAGTCAACTTCAAATTAAAAAAAATTCTTATGTAGTTCAGACTTCCATTGTTCAGGTGTATAGAGTAAGACCCTTAAAAGAAGGCGTAATTGTATATATTTTGCAGTTTTCGCATTTATTATAAATGTAAAGTGTATTCAAAATTTGCTTTAAGCCAACCGTAACGTTTATGATTCGCTTTTAGTGGAATGATGAACGACTGTGTAACATTGCTGGGAGGCAACGTTATCTATGTCGAGTATGAGCCACAAACGTCGTTACTATTTGTTTGTAAGAGTGCTTAGTGCATGTGGTGACCAATTATGCACTTGACTGCTATAACAGTGTTGCACATTGCACATTTACTTGTTTGTCCATACGTCTGTCCATTCAAGCTATATATCCTGTGTGTCTATGTAGAATCATTAACTCTTTTCTTTTTTCTCCTCATATATTACATACTTAAAAAGTCTCTATGAAGTGGCATTTGTTTAAACATCATCACACATAATGTGTTTGGTTTGTGGATCGTAATGTCAATATAATCAACAGCAGCGTGTCTTTACGTCCACATAAGTCTACTGTGCTGGTGACTGTGACTTTGTCCCTAAATAGTTATGTTTTGAAGCTTAAAAGATTTGTGCGTTAGACTTACTAGGAAATTTACTGAATATTCTAAAAAAAAATAGGAGATGACAGACAGACAGACAAATATAATAATTGTATACTGAGTTGTATGCCTTTTAGCAGAAGCCATAATGCTTCCAAGTATATTTTGTAAGCAGCCATTACTACAGCTGCTGTTTGGTTGCTGCATTGGTTGTTGGGCTCGTTGCTTGGTTGGTTGGTCTCATCTTACTTCATATTGACACCACCAGTTTGTTATCTCTAACCATAACGTTGCATTTTACACCTTTTGTTGATGATGGTTAAACGCAATATTGGTAACTTCTCAACCGTGGGCTGTTTATTTTTTCTTTTTTTCTTTTTTTTTTTTTCTATAACAACGAAAACAACAACACCTCAAGCAACATTTTGTTCTTTGTTATTGTTGGTGTTGTTGGCATGTTAGGTGTGTTGTTGGCTGCATGTTTTTGTGGTAAATCTATGTTTAAACAACAGTAAACGATTAGCAAGCTGTTTTTTTTTTTTTTTTGCCATACATGCACTACTTGCACATCCAAAACATTGGCCGTTTTTCTAGAATTACAAACGATCTGTTTGCATAACTTTATGGCAAGTGAAGGTATGTATAGACACAATTATACGTGAGGTTGCATTTTCATTAATAGTGTTAAAATTAATAGGGTACAGAATATAAATAAAATCCTGGCATCATCCGCAAGCATTTAAAAGTGTTTAAACTGAATTAATTTTGAAAGGACACCAGAGAAAGTGTTGCTTAAGAATTGAAAATATATTCAATTTCTTATTCGTAAACTTTTTATTTGTCTTTATTTTTATTTTTTTATATAATTTTTTTTTTAAAAACTTTTTTAACACATTACGATAATCATCAGTTATAATGAACAATACAAGCATTTCCGTTCTATACAATAATAATAAAAAAAGAAAACACCAGGAGCCAAAATGAACATGAATTTCGAATTCCTTTAAAACGGCGATCGATCTCAACCACTTTTCAAAGGTACACATGAATTGAAAACAACAACAACAACAACAAAATAAACTCCATAGAATGCAACACGAACCTTTAGTTTAATAATGGCCGCAATTCCGGGCAAAAAGCAGCGCCACCGCAAGTGAAGCCACCAAAAAAAAAAAAATTTATATAAAACAATGTATAAAAAACTGTTGTTAAAAATCCACATCAAGTGGGAAAAGCCGCAAAATAAAAATTTAAAAAAAAAGAAAAAAGAAAACGTCGCGCCATCGTGTCATTATACTGAAAACAATGGCGCTGTAATTGATTGACAAGTTGAGCATTATACACACATCAACATATAACTCCACACATATGTACCTACGGGCACGACTACGAATCAGCTTCAGCTTCAGCATCAATATCAGCAGCAGCCTCATCCTCAGCACCCCATAAATAGGAGTTCATGCAGAGCCGTTCTCTCTCAACTACTATTGTGCAAACCTTACCAAGATGGTGATGATGGCGCCCTTTACATACAATCATAAAATATACATCAAAAAAACCAACCAAAGGTAACAATGTATGTACGTGGGTATGGTGAAAAACAAAAAAGCAAAAAAAAAATAACAAGACAACATATTAAAAACAATATATTGCAACAATTTCAACATATTGAAGAACTGCTCTTGTTGCTGCTGTTTCAGTACTTCATACGGTAGCAATAACAACAACTTTAATACTTAACAATGGGCGAAAACGTATTAACCAACTACCAATGATCCAACCTACCTACGTACCTACCTACTACCCTACCAAGAAGAATAAGACTTATTGTCATTTGCGGTGAATTTCGTCGTAATATAAAAAACTCTGTAATGCACGAAAAGTGTTGATAGAGGTGAGAGGAGGAAGGGGAAGCTTGTACTCTATTGACAATATTGTTGCTTTTTATATATAATTTTTCTCCCCCCCCCCCCCCCGCCCCCCACCAAATGGAAGTCGTCCATACATACTGCATTCTCAAGCTTAAAGATATTATTCGTATATACATGGAGGGCGGCCAGTAGTCTTAAGAAGATGATAGAGTTTTGTTATACAATATACGAGTATGTAAGTTTGTGTATGTGCTTCGTAAATTGTTTCTTATATAATGTCACTTGACAGTTGTTGTTGACGTGTGCAATTTAAACAGCGATAACAATCGCGCAACGACAATTGCACAAAAACAACAACAACAACAACAATAATAATGGATATTTAACCAAGTTCCATGGTCTCTACACAGGGGTGGATATTCTTTATATTGCTTTAAATACAAAATTTTCTTATATGGTAGTAGTTGGTTTCTCATGAAGCATTCATTCTCATTCATTTTATGCCGCCTAGAATACCTAACAAAGTTTTCATTTATTTTTTTTTTAATAATTCGATTGTTTTTTAATTACTAAAAATTTTGTTTAATTTTTAAATTATTTAGAAATTTTTTTATTCGAAAATTTTATATAAACTCCAATATAAACTTATAAACCTAAATTATATATATACTCGTATATGTATGTGCACTCAGTTTTGTAGCTCTTTGAAATGCCTCCATCAACCAAACATACTTTCAATTAATTCAAAATTATTTTAATGCAAAATCTACAAAAAACAATCAAAAACAAACTTTTATATGATTTCTTCAAAACCATAACAAAATGGCAGTAGTTTTTATTTATCCATCTAATAAACAATGTCCACGTTACTCCTGTGTTGAGCTTAACACAAGTCTCTAATATATACAAAAAAAAAAGAAAAAGTCAACTCTACATTAATGCAAAAAGATGCATTGAAACAAATACATGTACAAAGTCTTGTACGAGTAGTGGCGGACAGGACTTGTTTGGAGTATAAGAGTGTTTAAGTATAAGCTTCAAAATATCTTCCTTGGGGATGTGTTGAAACTTTCAAGTCCATGTATTTGTGTACAGTTGGAAAAGTTATTATGCTGTATCCAACCCTTTCATTATTAACTTCAGTACTAAATTTTAAACACTATTAAATATCAGGCTGAGCAGTATTTCTCCTCCCACTACTTGTTTTCTAAAAAATATTAACTTACTTTATGCCTTGAATTGTTGATGTTTTTGTAATTACATGGAGATGAAATTTTTATTACATTTATTATTTACATAAACACACACAATTGCAATTATTTAACTTTTACGTAATATCAACAGTTAATTACATACCATTGTATAACCATTGCCCTGATGCTAGAAGATATACTTACTTTGTCACAAAGGTGGTAACAATCAACAAGAAGCTTCAGACACCTTACGAAGGATATATCATATATACAGAAGATAAACAAAATAATATGAACAACATGCAAAATAGTATATCTTAAAAGTCTTCATTAATTATGAACTTTATTTCATGATTGGTATATAAGTTTTGGCCAAAGCCACAAAATATCTTTCTAACTCGTTTTTAGTTAGGAAAATTTTCAACCACTCTTACAAGAATCTTGAAAAATTATCATTACAATTATTGTTTATGAATATCTATGTAAATGGCCGCCCCCTTTTTCTACAACATGTATAACTTGTTCAACAAGCAGCTAAGCCTTAAGAATACTAAAAAAAAATTTCAACAATTAAATAAAGTTTTGCAATAAATTTATGTTACTTAAACCCCAACTAAGGGGGCCGACCCCTTTGCAAACGGGGACGGTATTTGAAGGTTAGAAAGTATTAAAGGTAGAGTATAAAGGATAGACAAAGTAGTGTTTGTGGACAGTTGGCTTGAATGTAGGAATATCAAGGCTGCTGGATATTACTTCAAGTGGTAGAAGGTTACACACTTGCAGCCTCATGGAATAGAATGAATTGGTTTTGATGGTGTATACGCTGTAGAGACAGTTTTATAAAAGAATCCTGAAATTTTTTTTCAAACCTACTAGTGCTGTTGAAAATTTTCGTTGTATACACAAATCTCAATTTTTATAGAGCATTAATACTTTAAAGCTTTGTTGTGGGCTTAAAAACTGCGTGTCTTTCACTCTATGACTGCCAACTTACATGAAAGCATGTTGTAACAGATTTTTATAACCATAATTCCTTGTACATTATATTATGTTTGAATTCACTATTATGTTGAAAATGCATTTTTCATTGACTACAAATACAATTCGTGTACTGCTTCTGTCTCTGCTTCTGAAATTGCTGTTGCTGTTCTTTTTTTTTTTTTTTTATTGCTGATATTACTTTCATAACCTTTTGCTTGCGTATCTCTGCATCTCTCACTCTGTTGATATACCGCCTATCGATTGCAATAAAACGCTGATGACTTGACCAGTATCTCTAGAAACGCACTCTTGCTATCCGTTAAATGAGGTACAAATAAACAAAATTCAAAACACAGAAAAATAAGTGAAAAAACATTTAAGTAGAAACTCGTGTTAATCGTTATCAGACAAACTTATGATCGTTTGTTCTTGTTGTTGTGATGTTATAGTGTTTACTTATCTACCTGATGTTTTACCACAGACACTCTTTTCCAGTTCCTTTAGTTGGCTCCTTGGTAGTAGAGCTGGTAATGTACAACTTTTAGTTTTATTGTATTATAGGAGACAAGTGCATACCATACTGCACAGCATCATCCATTCACTCTTTTGGCTTAACCTTAACATCATTAAGAAAAAATAAAAAATAAAAAATAAAAACTTCATTTAAGTAAACATCTACTCGTCAAGATTGCGTGTCTAACCACTGGGTAACATAATAACAGATTGTTTTCTACCGGCCAGATTCAGGTTTAATAATGAATAGCACGGCATGTGCGTTCCTTTCTAAATTTTGTGTATTAACGCGACAGCTTTTATACCCTCCTACTTGCTGCCGGCCTGACTGCCCTTCTACCCACTTTGATGTTGAGAAACCATTGACTATTTAATATTCCCAATTATAAATCCAATTAACAGATATTCATTAGTATTTAACAGAAAAGTGGATTCTGCTGACATTATGTATGTGCACCTATGTATGGTGTAAAAGTGAGATTGTGCTAAAGGAAAAAATACACTTTGAAACATAAAGAAATTTAAACCAAATCTAATTCTTCAACCTGTAATTCTTTATACTTTTAAATGTGTATCATAAGTTTGTCTATAAACCATTTGAGAATTATAAGTTATTATGTGTTGCCTTCAATAGCAATAAATTGAATTTATTAATTTTAATAAAAAATATTGAAAATTTCTCTCAATGTAAGAATCCTTTTAATGAAAGAAATTATAAGCGCGCCGCCCTGTCTATTATGTTAAAATGTAAAAATTGTGGTATGCTAACTTTGAGCCGAATAACTCTACTTCATTTCACAGTCTCTGTGGGTTTGTTAATTCCTTAGACAGTTAGTCGTTGGTTGATGTTCTCCGCCTAAGTGCAATAATTTGTTTACCCAACATAATGTCAAAATTCATTTAACAGACAGAGATTCACTTTTTGAAACCGCCCTTTGGTGGTTGTAAGGGAGATAAGTTTAAACTAAATTTAGAATCTGCTTCATCCAAAGTTAAATGGGGGATTGCGGAATATTACAAGTTTTCCAAATGAAAGGTGATGCCTTTGTACGGGCGTAAGGACGTAAGGATTTTTAGATAAACTAAGATTTGGATGCTCTTTCCGAAGTATATAATTTCTATTGTATATATCTCGACCAGCCTTCTGGTCGTAGTTGCATTTGAAATGACAGAGTGCGCATACTTCCTTCTTTAAAGTGGATGGCATGAAAGTTAAATAAACATCGCCATTACTTTGAATGCTGGTGTTATCTGTTGTTGCTGTTTTTTTTCATATCTTTTAATTTCTGTTTGCTCCCTCTTTTCCTTAGGTCATTAATACTCGTGTCCACACATACACACGCTCAGAGGCACTCCAAGATATTATTCGGTGTTTTTTAAGTCGTAACGTTAAAAAAAAAAATAAAATAAATCCAAAACCATACATAAGCATATTTACATTTTTATGCATTTAGTGAGGAGTTGGTTAGTGGTAACTGAACCGTTGGAGATTAATGCACTGTTTAAACAAATCTTCCTCTCCACAACCACCTTCCATATGATTGTTCAGTGTTTTGATGCTCCTGTTATCACATTCAGTTTACCAGAATGTCCACAAAGTCGGCACGTTTGTTTATTTAAAGTATTCAGGTTTTCCTGTTGTATTTAATTTTTTATTTTTTTGTTGTTTTTTGTTGTTTTTCGTTTTTGTTTTTATAGGTTATTGATGAGAGGCTACATGGCTACATTGTCCCCTCCTCTTTATTACTGCCTCACATTCTTTTTGTTGTATTACAACAATACCGAACAACTTTTATAGGCAGTAATTTGGAACCATACCCATAAATGATAACAAGAGAAAAAATCACAAAAAAAAAAAATCTTTCGACAGCATATGTTGTGAACACCTGACGGTTGTTTTGCTTTGATGTGCTACAGCGAACAAGCGATCATTCCGAGCAAGCAGCAAGCACCAAGCACTACAAATAACACACAGACTTGTTCCTGTTATCTCATTTAACTTAATGAATTTCTTTTCTTGCTCTCATTAAGAAAACAGAAATCCGAATCAGCTAAATTGTGTTATAATTTCCGTACAATACTTACAACATACATAAATGGTGTGTCTATATGTTATGTTATGTTATCACGGCGGTACGACTAATTTCATGTTCGCATTTGTGGCTAATGTCGCTGCTAGTCATGTTACTTTTATCTGGAGAGACTGTATGGCCGCATAAATCAATCAGAAATGTTTGTTTCAACTCTAGCTAAAGCCGAGAATGTGAAAGGAAATTAATCTTTTTCTAACATTTTTTCTTTGTTCCTATATTGTCTTGTCCACTTGTTTGAATCGTTGCACTGAATATGTAAAATTTTTAAGTTTTATATATTAAGTTTTGATTCGAAAGGATTACAAGTGGAGATTAGAGGAAGGATTTAGATGCTAGAAGACTACAGGTGGTAAATTGTTCCACAGGTGAGCATAATAGGTAAAGAACGAACAGTTTCGATAACAACCCATCTCACCAAGTTTTTTGAAAACCTCAAAAGAGATCTCCAGAGATAGTGCTTGATTCAAACTGCTTTCTCAGTTATATAAAATATTTACTTATCATTCCCCTAAGATCTAATATAAATTCCTTCAAAAGATCTCAGAGACCCCACAAAGTATATAAAATCTTGATCAGCATTAAAATCTTAAGCAATCTAGACAAGTCAATCTGCATTCCTACCTTTTGTAGACCGTATCACGATCATAAAAATTGAGATAAAGATATAAATTTTTGTGCAAAGGATTTTCGGCAAAAATCTACCAATCAGCTCCAAAAACAGATACCTATGAAGTTGAAATTTGACACCTACATTTATAATTAATTATTTTTCCTAAAAATAGGCAAGGTTAAAAAACATGCAAAGAAAGAATTAAAAACTCTACTGAAGACATCATCCAACTTGTTACTTGTTAGCTGTATATAAACTAAAGGGGGTGTAACGGGATAAGTTTTTGCCACGCCCTATTTTTACCTATAAACGTTGAAGATAATTTAACATTTGCCTTCAGCCAATTGTAAAGTAGATACTGATTCTTTTATCACTCTTAGTGCAGTACCATTAGGCTTCGCATACTGAATGGTTAGGTTTCTACTCAAAGAAAAAACAACTCATGACATTTTACTATGTAAGTATTGGACATGGGCGTATAATCATTAACTTGGCCACAAGTGTCCATGTTTTTTGGTTAGCCAAACCAACTTACAACACCAGACTAACAGCAAGTGAAAATATTATGATTGGTTTTGGCCAAATTATAAACACCTTCCTTTTTAATAGATTTGTAAGTTTTAGGTATTATATAAATAAATACAGGGCATTGGAAAGACTTCTGTAACCATTAACCAATTTCCTATAAGTTTCCATTTAGCCTAATAGCCCCCAAGAAAGGTGAAGAATATTTTCCCGAATAACCGCAAACGAGCCTTGAAAAGATAGAAGACTCTATATATTATATTTAAAATTCCTCATATATTATGAAACTTCTTTGTGATGGTTGTAAACGGAATCGGAAATTTAGTGCACCCTCTTCTTTGGAATGAAGAGTTTGAGAGAGGTTCATAAGCAAGCATAAAACCCTAAAGAATGGAAAATTCCCTGAAGGGTTTTGCTTTCGCAAAGTATTGCATTCCATTCAGGGTGAAGGAGAGAGGCCAGAACAGTTTTGAGTGTAACATTTTGTTGGCTAGTAATCAACAACAATTTTTGAACATGTTTTGGTCATTTGGTATATGCCATTAAAAGTCATAACAAAAGACAAGCAAGTGGCCATGTTCCTGTGGTACAGTTGTTATGAAGTTTAAGGGTGCTGGCTGCCTGGTGGTCCGGGTGGTCGTATTGGTACTGGTACTGGTACTGGTCATCATCATCAAAACTTTCATCTTTCTACTAATAAAGGTTTTTTTTTCCTTCTTAAAAGGCTTTTCCATGTAAACGTACGTTTATGATAACAAAACAGTTAGTGTATGAAGTTTTTGTGATAAATGACCTTTCTCGAAGGCTTCTATTATTTCCACCCACTAAATAATAATAATGAAATGAAATACTTTGAGTCTTGTTGAGTAAGTGTTAAGATATTTGTCTATGTACACAAATGCATGGTTGACCTTTTCCATTCACATTTCATATTTACCTATCTTTACTGTTTAGGAGAGGTAGGTAAGCTTTTACGTTTACGATTATGTAGGCGTTTGTTTATAACATGTAGTTATCTTCACTACAGGGTGTTAACAATCATTGGCCGATATTAATTAAAAGACTTCATCTTCAATCTCCTGAGAGATGCAAACATATTATGTAGCTCTTCTTCTTCTTCTGTTTGTACGGGTGTGTGTACTATCATCATATGTGTGAGTTTATTTAAGCCTCAAACATTTATCATTTTCATTTCCCCCCAATTTTTCTCAAAAACAACCAAACCGTTTATAAACTCATACGATATGAACTAAAACTTGTTGAAGATTTTTATCTATATAGTCTATAGTCAGAGGATAGCTTTATATAACTTTTAACGCCAAACCCTTCTCTTTGCACAATTGTTGTTGCTGTTCTACACCAACAATATTGAAATTTCTCTGGTGAATTGTAATCATTCCACATGAATAATGAACATATTTGATAGTGTTGGCATTTTCTTTGCACTGGCAAGTTCTATAATTTCTCAATAATTGCCAAGGTGTTGATATGTATTGGGTGTATGTTCCAACATACTTATGTAATCGTCTTGCCTATTTGGTATGGTTTGTTTTTATCCCTCTATATACATTTTCATTTTACTTCACATTTCTTATCTCTGGCCAAGTTATTGATATTAATAACATTTCTTTACTCATATTACGGTCATTCCAATCAATTCATTCTTCTTCAACTGCTACGAGACTTTAATATATGTCAGCTTCTACATCGTAGGCCAATGTATACTAAATTTTTCATGAAATTTGCTACTATCACAAAGAAAGTTTCAAATTATATCTGAGTTAATTTAAAAATGTCCGTACGTCCGAAATCATTTAATAAAAATTAAGAAATTAAGCTTTTATGGCAAATACATATAAATTTTTGATCAGTTTTAAAATCTAATTTAAGGATGTCCGTACATCCTAATGATTCTGATTTAAGGAAATCATTTGAAATTCGGTACAGGCATATGAAATATACTCGTACATATACATAAAATGATATCTCTTCTAAGATATTATAAAAAAAATGGGCATGGATAACTTTTCAACTTGTTCTTTTTTATATCCTCCAACTCAACTGTAAAGATGTTTTTCTTTGCATCGCAGTCGTAATGCTTTGAAGTGAAGGGCATCAAATCTACATTTCATACTCTTCCTTTCTTTTCTTTTATCCTCTCTATTACATAAAACTCACATGAAATATGTGCGAAAAAATTCTTTTATGAATTTAGAAGGTGGCATTGTGTAGTCTCTCAGGGGGCGTTAAAGTCGTGTTAACTAAATAGAAATATATTTGCTTGTGTATTTCTTTCCATTTCATTTCTTTCCTATAATTTATCATCAATGTGGTTAAAATATTTGTTCTGTTGCGTAAATAAATAACAAATGATCGGAATTTAATTAATATCATTACACAACTACAGAATAATTTTTGTGAGGGAGGAAGAAAGAAAGATTAAAGATTACGTGAAAATGCGTCTCATTAAGACACTTAATTAGAAATATAATATTTCCTAACAATTATTTTATAAAAATCGTCAAATTAGTGATATTAAGAAGAAAAGTATTTATTGAAGCAACTTAAAAGATTTGCACATAATAATAACCCAATCAACTAACATTTAACAGTCTTGGTAGCTAAGAAAAATGCTTCTTCAAACTTTTAGTGGAAGAGACATTGTAAAAGCAGAGAATTTTTAAAGTCTGTAATCTCAAGTCGTGTATATTATGACTTAAGCTGGAATGTAAAGGAAAGGTGCAAGTAACCCTCATACCTTTAGCTTAAGTGACAGATCGCTTTTTTATACCCTCTACATAAAATACTAAGGTAGACTGAGTTTGGTATTCCATTTGTAGCATTCATCAGAGACCCAACTTTGAACAGCATAAAAAACTGTCCATATGTCCATCTTTTGTTATAACTCTCATGTTCTTCCACTATGATTTATTGAGCAAAAATTTTGTACGGATACTAGTTCTGCAAAGCGCTGGAGACTCTACTTTGGTCAGCATGAAAAACAAAATCTATCTACACATATATGTCCGTATGTCCGTCCTTTGTTGGCACCGTCGCAGTCTTAAAATAGCATTTATTGGGAAGAAATTTTGTACAGATATTAGTTCTAGTTTTATCACGTAAATCTTTATTTAAATTGGGAAAAAATCGATCAAAAGTCACGCCCACAATCAATAAAAATCTATTAACTGCTATAAAAATTGAGCTATGAAGTTGAAATTTGTCACATACATTTATATATATATATATATTCCTTCCATCGATATAGCAAAAATGGGCGCGGTTTAATGATAGATATACCCACAATTTACAAAAAACCGCACTCAACTTACAAAGTAATGCATACACTATATGGAGCGTAATCGTATACCTACCACGCCCCCTATTTGTATGTAGATGTGGAGGGTATTTAAAATTTGGCTTAAGCCATCATATCATTTTCTGACTTGTTTAAATCAAACTTTCTGTATAGGATTTGTGATGATAATGGAATCGTGATATTTCAATTTACAATTTCTACCTCTACATAACAACACATTGTGAGTTTGCTCCTCACAAACAATATGCTGAAGATGAATTTTTGATGCATTAAAGAGTAGGAAACGTCAGCATCATGTAAGAAATGTAATAGCATGATAAATACAGTGAAGAAGCAGGCCAATAACACCTAATGATTCATTCAAAAATGAACGCTATGTATAGTACATACAAACATACAACACTTACTCTAAAGATCAATAATATTGAATACATTTAATTAAGGCAAAGAAATCCACACTACGTGATCCGTGTTGTTGTTGTTGAATACAAAAGATGAATAATTTTTAACAAGTCATTATCGACTACCATTAACTCGTCTGAATTAAACAAAACAACATGAATATGATCAATGATTATGAAGGTGTTGAAGAGATTTTTATTTTCATATAAAAAAAAAAAAATAAAACTTGAAATGTTAAAGGTTCACTTGATGTCTTATGTGAACAATGAATGTATGAATGTGTTGCTTGATATGTTTAAGTATGATTAATTGAATTTAGGAGAAGAAGGAGAAGAATCCCTTTTGTGATAAAAAAAACTTATACGATCATTAACATGATCTGTTCAACTATACCTCTAAAGATGATATGAAATAAAATTTGTATAACTCTTGCAGTAGCTTTTTAAAGAGAGGACAAATAATGCCAGAACGCTAAAGGTAAAGGTTAAAAATTTCAAATATTTTATTGAAATGACATGATTTTGAATCAGCGGAAATTATATTAAAACTACTGCGGTAATTATAAGCTTCTACCCAGAAAAAGAAATAACATAGAATCCATATAAAATTTAACACTTTAGCTAGAAACAATTTAACTGCTCATTTTTGAAGTTTCAGAATGCAAATCGCTATTTTAATTGAGCAAAATAAGTCAAGAGCCACGCCCAAATTCGACAGATATATATATATATTCCACAAAAATTGAGCTATGCACTTAAAATTCAGTATGCTTAACTATAGTTATCCCATCCATCGATGTGCTAAAAATAGGCGTAGTCGAATAACAGAAGCGCTTACAATTTAGAAAAAACTAAAATCGACTCACAAGCTGATACGTAATACGTTCACTATTAGAGGGCATAATCATATGCCTCTCACACCCACCAACGTCAATGTGGAGAGCCTAAGCCACATTTCATTTTCTTACTTGTTATCAAAATAAATTCTCAATCTATGTCTTTAATATATGAAAGCAATTAAATTTGTGAAAAGTTAAAAAAACAAAAATAATTATACATACATGCATACATATGTATATATGTACATACTTTCTCATGCACGACTCTCGTATACTTACGGTATACAATGTAAATCGTTAGTGTGATAACCTCAATGTAAAGGATAAGAAGAATGACTTTCCATTGCGGTAGAGAGATTTACTTTTCCGAAGAAAGAAAAAAATAATGTAATGGGTGACCTGAAAAAAAAACACCATCAGCAACAGTAGCAACAAATTATTTAGTATGTACACAGTAAGTGGCGGTAACTCCCACAGTACCAGTAACTTCTGCTTCTGTTGCTGTTTCTGTTTCTACAATACTTGCTTGTTTTTTTTTTTTATCAAAACCACAAAGTTTCTTAAAAAATATATATAGAAACAGATAGACAACAACAATACAAATGCTGAAGTAGAGAATTTTCTATATATATAGTACATACATACTCATCCGGACGTATAAGTAAAAGGGGGAGAAGGAAAAGGTAGAGGTGGAAGAAGAAAAAAAAGAGTATGAACAGAATTTGAGTTGTTAGGTAGCAAAAAAATGCAAATCACAAACATGTAATAAATAATAAACACCTTTTAAATTTTATTGCCGCTATGGTTGCCGCATATGATGATATGAGCATTATGGATACAAACAAACAACAACTACAATTTATTAAATCCTAGCCTAGCCACCATCTTTATTTAACGGAATCGTATGTAAAGCCGGCATTTGTTGCATATAAGTGGGAATGTTCTTTAATGAAATTTTTTCTATTTTCTTAATCATTCTACCACCCAACAGCAGTCCAGCATTATTTTCCTATATCACAAACAATATTCAAATGATCGTTCAAATAATGATTAAAATTATATACAATTTGCACCGCTTCTGAAGGCTTTTATATGTTAAAATATGACAAATTATTCAATAAAGTGAATATACCTTCAAAGACGAGGTGGTAGGTATTGTAATGATAAAAGGAAGAGAAACTCAAGTAGCACCTCCTCTCTTACTCTACACATGCCTAACCGTATATCTATTAAACTATAAAAAGAAGAAGAAAATGTTTTTATTATAAAAACAGGAGGAGCTAGTTAAGTTAAACGAGAGTTTTTCTATAAATCTTACATAGACAGCGCATGTGCTGTCATTAAGTTGTTATTTTGCTAGGTAAACAATACGAATATCTCAACGATAGTGATAGCAGCAGCTACCAGTCATACCATAAAACCAACAACAACAACAAAACAAAAACTTTAGATATTTGTTTTGTTTTGATTTTTTTTTTTTTTTAGACTGAGATTTTAATGCGTTTTTTATTTAACTCTCTTTAGCTCTCTCTCTCTCTCTCGCTTTGGAAAAAAGTAGCATTAAGAAATATTATGAAATTTTCTGGTTTTATAAGAAGGCGGAGTTTTATGTATACAAAAATTTTTAGTGTATATACATATATATAATACAGGTGCCGTTTATGCGCTTTACCATTCCGTTGAAAGTTTTTATTTTCCCCCTTTTAATAGAGATTCACTAATATATACTCGTGAATGCCTGAATGCAAGCAGCTCTGCTTTGGTTTCGTAAAACAGTGCTTTTCAAACTTCACTTTGTATTTAACCGTACATCGATTTTTATTCTTTTTAAGCCAAATCTTAGCATAGAAGAGTTTTTTGTCTTGCGCGTGCTATAAGAAACCAAAAAATCTATATAATATTTTATATATGTATATATTTATACATATATCTACTCTCTCTCTATAAATTTTTGTATAACTTTTTTTTCTAAAATACATTTTATGAACTTCTCTTTATAATTTAAATTGTACAATACAGCAGACGTATAAATTGCATTTATATGTATGACGAAATGTTAAATAATTTATTATAATTTCACTATGATATATATATTTATACATACATTAAAAAATTAATTATTTAACATTGTTTCATTAAATAAGAATAACAAGTAAAATAAGCGTCTCAGGTAAATTAGAAAAATTATGTAACACTTAAGTCTTCTTTTATTTAATAAGGTTTTTTGTAGGTTTGTTTAATATAACTATACCATATTTTCTTCTTATAATGCTCACTAAAGTAAGTGTTACATTACGGTCTTCTATTATTCAATAAAGTTTTCTTTTTTGTGGGCATATCTGGTACACCGACCCCTCCCCTTTTTAAAACAGAATGACTTTTTCAACTTAGTAGCGTGTTTTTGTGCTTTAAAAAAATTGTTCATCTATTAACGTTTTCCTACAACATAATTCAACTTCGTAGCTTTATTTTTGCGTTTTTAAAAAATTTTTCCTTATTGTGGGTGTGGCACTTGACTTTTTTTTAATAAATTGAAAGGGTAACTTCGTCTTAGAAACCAGAAATGTTAAATTTTCATTTGTTTAATTTGAATAGAAAATAGGCGTGCCTGGTATACCGACCTTAGCACAGAACGAATGCTTTTGTTGTTTTTCTACACCCCAATTCAACTTTATAGATTTATTTAAATGCTTTGGGTTTATTGTGGGCGTGACTAATTTCAATTCATTTGAAATTAGAAATGTTAAATTTTCAAATGATTATCCAAATTTTTATGACTCTGAAAGGGATAAGATTACCAACATAACTAAATTGATTGAAATCTTTAATTTTTATAAAAAAATATATATGTATCTTATGTGTTTTTGTCTCTTAAAAATGTAATAGCAATGCTATGTGAAGAGTTCAATTTTTAAGGTCACATTGGGACTAAGCTTCCTACCATACATATGTACTTACTAAATGGCTCGCTCTCACTCTCTCATAGCATAACAGTGCATACTACATCACAGACCTATGATATTTGATTCGCTTTATTTTTTTGTTCTTGGTCTCTTTTTTTTTTTTAATCTTCTGTTCACCAGAGTGTAGTTTGTCTGTTAGAGAGAAGTATGCAAGAAAAAAATCAAAGCATCTCTAAAAAAACACTGAGAGCAGAGTATGACTACAAATAAGCAAATCCCATATCGATTTTTTCAAAACGTTCGTGTAAACATACACTGTTAAAAAGAAAGAAAAAAATGATATTAAATGTAAGGCTATGGAAAGGAGAAATTGTTGAAATTAAAAAAAAAATTATAAAAAAAACTAATACTGAACCATAAACCATACATGTATACCACGTTGGCATTTATGATTTGAAATATACAGAAAAACTATTAACCGTTTACTTGATTCTGTAAATAAATTTTAACACCTTTTTTCCTAAATTATAATTATAAAAATCTCCCGCTCCCACACAATAATATAAGACTCACTTTTATACAAGTGCTTATTTGTTTCAACTGTAACTAATTACAAGACATATTTCTTACATTAAATTAACTGTTAACCTCTTTCATATATTGTGTGGTTCTAAGCAATTGTTCTTACTCCCTCATACCCCTATTTTTTTCGGTCTTTTTACCATAACAAATAAAAACTTTCAAACGAATGCTTAATTCATTAACAATGAACAATATACGAAGTGCTATTACATGTAGAAAAGTTATAAAACAACGTTAGAGAAAATTTGTTGGAAAAAGGTGAAAGTGTCACAATGGTTATTAAGCACACACTCTAAGAAAAGAGGAAGAGTTAACACTTTGGCAAAAAAAGGGGTTAACCTTACAAACGTACAATGACATTTAATGTAATAGAAGTGTAGTGATTCACACAACTACATGCATACACATATACTTACAAACACATGTACATGTCTGACAAATTGACTTTAAAATAAAACATGAACAATCATGTTGTAAAAGCGGCTGCTACTACTTTACACTCAAACAAGTGAAAATGTTAATGTTATAGTCGGTACAAATGAACAATGTAATACTCTACGTCGTTTACGTCCACAAATGATGCTAAAATTTATTTACTTGTATCAAGCTAACGTCAGGCATTGTCATGTAACGCACTTCGTGAAATATCTTTATATGGATAGGGGTTCTAAAAATTATCCAATCGCGTTAAAACGTACTACATATCAGCTTCTTAACTATTCTTTATCAAATTTTGTGAAAAAAAATTCAAAATTGCGATTTTTTTCCTTATAAAGACTTATTTAAAATAAGAACTGTATATGGAAAAGGCTTCTAAAAATCGTCCGATTGGGTTCAAATTTATTCCTACCTCAAAATAGTCAAACTTAAACCATTAAAACAATAGAATACATCAATGTTTCATTGAAATAATTTAAAAAATGTGGTGAAAACCTTTATATAAACACAAAACGGAAAGACGGATAGACGGACGTGGTTGAATATATTCAGATTTAAAAGGTAGTTCTACCTTTAGCTGATTTTGCTACTAGTAGTGTAGGATATAAGATGGCAGGTATACTACGTTTGTCATGGTGTATGCAATTCCTAACAAAGTACTTCAGAGACGCCATAAACTATATACTATACATAGTTATAATTAATTTCAATATCTATATTGAGTCCATGGAACCGTGTATCGTAATAAAGTACCTGATGTGTATACATCCTTTACTTAAGACAATCGAAAATTACTTTTTCATATGTAAGCATTGTATTATTATTTATAATTCCATTAGTAATATCATATACAAACGCACATCTACACATACATCATATATTAGAAAAATGTTCAATGTGTAACATTTGTTACAAATTGTCTTCACCAACGTGTTGACACCCTTGTGCTTTTATTTTAAAATTATGTTAAATCACTTTATATAGTTGTCGTTGTTATTTTAAAAAAAATCCTGCTTCAAGAAGTTCATGATAATTTTAAAGAAAACTAAAGGGGTTGTACTTGTATAAAGCTTCTTTGTTAACAAATATAATTCTATTATTGTTCGGCAACCAAAGCATAGCAGTGAAACATTGTTATAGACAAATATTAAGTACTTGGCGATAAATTATGTAACATCAGGTGAAGAAAAGGGTTTAAGTAACAATAACAATTTCAAATTATATTTATTACCCATATTAAATAAAATTTTCAATATTCGCATTTGTGGAAAATCAAAACCAATAATTTACAAAAAAGGAAAATATTCGATTTGATTAAAAATAAATTTAAACAAGTAAGAAAAGTAAATTTGGCTTAGGTCAAATTTTAAATACCCTCCACATCTACATCTACAATAGTGAGCTTGACAGGTATATGATTACCCTCTCTACTAATGTTTGTATTACGTATCAGCTTGCCAATCGAGTTTTACTCTAGCTTAAACCGCATTTCGGATACCTTCCACAATTACATGTAAATTGTGGGTGTGGCTTTTGTCTTTTCTAACTTGTAGTAAAGTATAAGTTACAATTTACATTACAGTGAAGGTCGATTACTTAAAAATGCATTTTTTTTTTTGGAAATTGTAGGCGTGCCCATTATACAATCATGTCTATTTTTAGTACAAAAGCAATTAAACATAGAATAAATATATGAACTAAAGTTAAAGCACCTTTATAACCAAATAAAAATCTTAATTGCTTAACACACACGCCCACAATTTCACAAACGTCCACAAAAAAACTATCATTCTACTCTCAAATTCATATGCAACACATACCGTATTAATTATTATAAAAAAGTACCTACATGCCACGCCCACATATTTTATTAAAATACGAAAATTAATCATTTTTAAAACAAAAAAAAAACTTTTACATGCTTAGTCATATTATTATACAATATGTGGTTAAAAAACGATATAATGTAAACCCAAAATGAATGAAGAGATAAAAATCAAAATAAATATTTTGCAAAAATTTCTCAATGAAACATTCACCGTTCACAACAATGGTCAATTGTCTTACTCCGGGCAGATTATATTAATAGATTGACATTTATTAAATTTTCAATTATCTTACATATCCGGCGAAGAGATACAACATTATTTATAAGGTACTTATTATATGTACGAGGGTTACTTCGTAAGTTATGGTCCTAGTAAAAGTTTATATATTCTCAAAAGATACCACAAGTAACAGCAAAAAAACCAAATGGATTTAGGAATACAGAGTGAATATAATTGAACCATTATTCATATTTATAGTACTTTATGAACTTGAAGGTTCACAAATCACTTGGTGGATTTTTCTTTTCTCTTTTCAATTTAATATAAATAAATCGTTTTCCATGTATTCCTTGAATATTTAAAATTTACTAAATTCACATTCAAGTACGAGGGTGGTTCAAATGTACAGATGCGTAGCTTTAATTAAATCCTTAAGAAATTAGCAAACCAATCTCGCACTCATTTTGATTTGTTGCGAATTTTCCAATATATTGTTAACTTAACTAAAACTTATACAACAATCATCGTTTCTTTGTTGTCATACTAATGAGAGCAATACTCATGAACGGATATTGTGTGCATTACAAAAGGAAATAACAGAGAATGACATTGTTTGATTAGAGGAAGTGAAGACAAGTTAAGAATGAAGCGAACAATTAAAAAAAAAAAAAAACTGCTAAACGAGTATATATAAAATGTATATAAGAAATTGGAATTATAAGTACGGCATTAAGTAAAGTAAAATAACAATTATAGAGAGGACAAAAAAACAGAAATGAAATAATCAAATAATCGTAATAAAATAAGACAGTAGTCTAGGAGAAAAAATCAATGAAGAACCCCTGTATGTAGGAAAGAGATATTTATCATGAGGAACTTTACTTTGAAGTACATTTTAGTGAAATAGTAAAATTTTCATGCGATCTACTTTTTGAAAACTCTCTTTTTATAAAGATTTTTCAGAACGAGACTTTTGTAAACTGGTTATGAGATAAATTGGAACTAAGTCGTGTACGGTATTAAATGGTCTCATTTGAACGACTAATCTCGATATTGACATTTCATTTGTATAATTACAATTAGCTAGCCAAGTAACTAAATATGTTTCTATGTACATTTATTTAGGCATAACTCGTTTTTTAATGAACTTTAACTGAAACTCTTGCTGTAACAAGGGAACTAACTGGAGTGACGACAAGTGTACTATGACAGAGTATTTACCAAACCTATGACTATCTACGTACACACAAACACATATGTGGGTGTCTGATTTGTAGTGGGTGTGGTAGAAAAGTAAAAAACATTTACTCAATATATTGTAATGAGAGAAATGGAAATTACGTTTTTCAAGTTGACAACTCGAGTTGAGTGTAAACATTCATTGATGGCCGCATGTCATTTTGTAAACAACAAAAATAACAGCAAAAATAATAATAATAACAACAACAACATCCTTAGCATGAACATGATAATGAAATTGTTAGTGATATTTATACTACACACATGTATAGAGTAATGGAGACACTCTTAATGAGATTCCTTTTTATACAGTGCATCACTTGGGGCAAAGGATATATTAAGTTTGTGTGGATGTTTGTAATTCCTAACAACCACCTTCAATAGTACTGATCTTTTCAAAATCATAATCTGAATTGATTCAATCCTGTCTGTCTGTCCGTCTGTCTGTCCATGTGAAATTGTGCCCAAGATAAAGGAAACAATATTTTCCATGAAATTTGGTACAAGAATATATATTGACTCGAAAAAAAAAAGCCTTCTGAAAATGGTTTAAAATGGACCATTTTTAGAACCCCTCCCCACATAACGATCTATTATATTGTAAAGTCTTTATAGGGTAAAAAATCGAAATTTTTAATATTTCTTGACAAAAGTTGGTGAAAATATGTTAATTAGCTTAATAATTGACTAAGCCAAATTTGCACCCGATCGGACTAATTTTAGAACCTTTTCCCATATAACGCTTTCAAATTAAATAAATCCGTATATGGCAAAAAATTAAAATTCATATAATTTTTTAGCAAAATTTAGTGAAAAGTAGTTAATTATCTTAATAATTGGCTGTACTTAATTTGTACCCGATCGAACCATGTTTAAAACCCCTTCCCATATAATGATATTTCCGTAAATAACTTATAATGCAATGCCTCGCGACTAATTATGCCATAATTTATAGAACCATTACCACCACGTTGTCGAGCTTGACTAAATATAACATTTTCACTTATTTTTTATAAACAAAAAATAAATTAAAAACAAAAAGTGTATCCACTCAAACCTGTTCAAATTTTAAACATTTGTATAGCAAAAGTTTCTGAAATCAAATGATTTGAAATTAGATTCATTAATAAAGTTTAAATAAACAAACGGATATTTAATATAATTTAATTATAAGTCTCAAAATAATTGTAAGATGTGAAATGAGATTGGAGAAGTGAAGCCCAGCACATTATATTTAAAAAACTTATATGCGGATGTAGGGACAAATCATTTTGTTAATGGTTGTATGTAAATTGTAAAGTAATTTACTCTTACAAAGCAACTTATTCTCAATAAATAATGTCTGCTTATATTACATAGGAACATACATGCACATTTAAATTGTTTACTAGTCATGGTATTATTAGCTCAACTTTTCCTTTCCAGTGCTTAGTAATTATTATTTACTTCAAGAGCTTATGAAAGAGAGGAAATGCAAAACGTCTGTTTTATTAAGATAATTCAATTAATCCTGGATCAAATTGAAGGCACTGACTCGGAAAAATAAAATCATATTCTGTGTATTTCTCTCAAAGTACTTATTTCATTAATTCGCGGTATACATGAATTTTATGCCCTACAGCACATGTGGTAAAGGATTTATGAAGTTCTAATAGACGTTTGCTAAGCTTTTAAGGGGCTTTAGAATAATTTTTTGCCCTGTCCATACGTCCGCTTATTTTATATCCTTATAGAGACCACGGTTTTTAAGATGTTTAAATTAAATTTTGTCCAACTACGTGACTTGCCTCAAAAATATATACTATTGAAAATGGTTTGAATAGAACGATTTTTAGGGCCTTTCCCCATATAAATCTTTTTTTTTTTTTAAAAAGTCTTCATATGATAAAAATCTGAAATTCTTAATATATTTTGACAAAATTTATTGAAGAATAGTTCACTAGCTTAATAATTGAGAGTGCGAAATTTGGATCCGATCGAACAGGTTTTAGAACCCCTTTCCACATAATGATATGTTACGAAGTGACAATAATTTGTTATGTAAAGCATTAAATGGTCCGCTATAACCACTTATAACCTTTGTAACGTTTTAAAAATATTATATTTATACATGAAAAAAAGGCTAAAAACTCCTACATTCTTGGGTCGGGTTTAAACTAATATATATTTATGAGTTTATAGTATTAAAAACAAGAACGTCTCTTTTATATCATGAATATTATTGTAGTTTTTCCCAAACAGCATTAAGCAATAAGTTATGTATTAGAGAGAAGCAATTTTTCAATATTCCAGGAAAACGCTGTATATGGAATACAACAATATTTTAAATGTATACAAATATGTTCACCTTCGGATACCATTTGTTTGGCTTATCCTTTGATTTTGTTTGTCTTGTTTTCTTTTTTGCATTGATTTTAAATTTTGCCCCCACAGAATACATAATAAATTATACAGAGCAGCAATAACAGCAAAGTGGCGAGCCAAACGATTGAGACAACCACAAAATTGCTCAATAAAAACAACAGCGGCGACTTTCACTTAGCGGGAGGAAATCGTAATTTAATGGCAAAGTTAGTAGACAGAATCTCTGCCGCTATATTCACATACAAACATAACCTCCACACATATGGCATATGTGTGGGGAGCGTTTAAGTGGATTTCTAGCAGGGCATACGTGTATGTAGTTAATATATGAATGGTTATATAAAACTTTATTGGATTTCGTTGATTTTCGGTGAGTTTTTGATGGCAAACAATTGTACATTAAAAGGTAAAGGTATGTTAATGGAATCATTTTGTAATTTTGCGTAAAGTATAATATGCAAAAATATATGTTATGAAATTTTTGTGTTATCCTGTTTCAAAAATACTGTAATAGTAGTTTTACGGCAAACCATTTAATACCCTACACCACTGAATACTAATTACTCAGCTTGTACAAGTATGCGAGTCATTATGTAAAAGCTAGTTTTTAAAAAATCTTTATTATAAGAAAAATTTTTGAAAATAGATCCATCTAGTCCAATGCAGTTTATTTATTATTCATATTCATATTCAATAATTAAAATGGAGCCCATTATATAAAATTACTTAGTTTATTAAAAGCTTTTGGCGACCGCCTTATTGAATTTACTAAGTACTATTTTGTATTTTGATTAGACCGAAAAGAATAATAAAAAAAAACCTTCTTGAATATATGAAAGGGTTCCAAATATTAGTAAGTACATTTATATTTTGGTCGCCATTTTGATTTTTCTATAATACTAAAGTTTTTGCACTATCCTTCTTAAACCCTTTCATTTGATATCCATATTGAATATAATATAAAATATATAAAAACTAAACATCTTTGAGCGATTGCCAGATTTCCATGTGACATACATGAGATCAAGTTATATTCAGCTTTTAAACTTTTGAAAAAAAAACGAGTTACGATATCACGAAAGCTTTATTTTCAGATGTCATGGTTGTTGATATTCTATGTTATTGTCAAACTTTGTTGTCTGTACTTTTTTTTTATAATTAAATTAGAAATAAATCCTAACGACACATGTCAATCAAAATAATCAACAAATATATAATTGTGTGGGTAGTGGAGTAGTGAGTTTATTCCGTTTCGCGTTGGTGTCTTGTAAATTCTGCTTTCATATATATATTTATTAGTATTTTGACTTTACCGACAAAACAAATTTCTGAACACATCTGTGCACATCTGTATGCGGAAGATGGGAGGGGGTGTAAATGTTAGTTGAGTTAACGCCTCTTTGCCATAAATCCCCCTGCCAAACAATTAAAGCTTATTTATAAGCATAGCGCTAAACAAGCTGTCTCATTCAATTCGCATGTCTGAGAGGAATTTTACTTAACAAAAACAAAAACAATAACAACAAAGCACTTGGAAAATTCATGTACACAACCGTACATTCATCACCCTCACTCTCAATTACAATTTTTTTGTTTTTTTTTTTTTGTTTTTGCCTTCACAATGCTCTCAAGAGGATAACTACACTACTACAACAATTGAAAGAAAACTAAAAGACTTTTTGAAGCATAGAATGTGACACCCGCAGCACTGTGTGTAACATAACAACAACTACATGAGTTGTCTTGTTAATGTTAAAAACATGTTGCTTCAAGTGTACTGTACATCACTCAATTCAATATTCCCTTGATGTATGACCCCCGTCAACTTATCGTATTATACTCATAACATATACAAGAGTATACCTGAACAGAGAATATTTTCATTTAAATTAGATTCCAACGTCAATGTCAATTCGAATTTTGATATTGTCTGAACTCAAAATACAATATTTCCTGGCACTCTATAGTGTTAATCCCTTAATCTCTTTAACAATAATTTAAATACGATTTTGTTGCTGTTGTTGTTAATAAGGGCAACAAACCATTTAAAGGGGTTGCATCCCCTTTGTCGATTATTTAGCTGAACTACTCAGTTCCGATATAAAGTTTCAGTACAACATTAACATATGGGGTCATATATTAATTAAATATCATTTAAAACACTCGCTCACGCAGACAGACGATATGAAGAGGAAAAGGATATTATAAAACATTCATTCATAACATGTACAGTATGATGCTTTATTAGAAAGGATTTTTTAAAATGCTAAACAAACTTTAAGTTGAAAATGTTGTGCCTACTTTTAGGAGACAACATAATAGTGTACAGCGCAACAAAATCTGAAAAAGAATAAAAATTATATAAAAAGTTATTCTTCATGTTTGTATATTTAATTTGGGCGTGGCATGTAGGCAATTATGATCTTTTTTAACTGTTATTGAAGTTTAACCTACAGACATGTTAAATCGATTCAGAATTGTAGGATTTATAGACATAGCTAAATCGACGCAGAATTGTAAAACGGATCTACAGGCATAGAGTCCCCAAAGCTTCTTCTGTGTATTATCAACAAAACGCTACCTATCTACCACGTAGGGGAAGAAGAGTCCACAGATACAAAAACTATTTTAATGTTTATAATAACAAAAAAAGCTATAAAACTAATATGAAAATTCTAACGTTTAAATGAAAAAAGTTCGAAAAAAATTAATATATCATACATATATAGTTAGATATACTCGTACACTGTATATGGTAATAAAAAAAAAACTTTATTACCGAAAGAAATGTTGCCAAAAAAAAGTAATATTTCATCCCGAGAATATTTAAATAATTCATTTATACTTGTATTCTGTGTTGCGACCACACATGCATAAATATGTAACTTAACACATAGTTTTTCGTACAACGCCTTTATTACTTCAAGTATATATATATATATAAATATATATATATTCATGTATTCAACAGTAATAATAACAACAAGAAGAAAACAATTGTGATTCGTGTATGTTACAATAACCGCCATTTAATTAATGACAAATGTGTGTAGTTGTCATTTCGACACATTTCGACAACACTAATAGTACAGCACAAGTATAAGAAAAACAACTCAACCCTATACTTGCCCCCACCCT
The DNA here is from genome assembly GCA_949710015.1 of Crataerina pallida. NCBI lineage: Eukaryota > Metazoa > Arthropoda > Insecta > Diptera > Hippoboscidae > Crataerina > Crataerina pallida. Next base: position 21,294,456 of record OX453292.1, on the reverse strand, counting down.
CGATTCTATTTTCAATTCACAGCAAGCCTTCAAACAACATTGCTATGAATCTTAACTAAACTGAAATGTTAGGCGTTGTAATACAATGACTTTAACAAAAGACGCGACAACCTTTTCTCATAGTAATAGTAGTAATTCGTAGTAGGGGATATGGTGTGTAAAGTATGTATATATGCAAAGAAAATAAAGAAGACGAAAAAGAAGAAAAAGGAGAAAGTGTAAAGAAGTTATAAAATAGAAATAAAGCTAAGAATGTAAGAACAATTGTACTGACAGTTACATACGCTAAAAGATTATTAAAAGTATTTTTCGACATTTTCAACAATTTCACATTCTGTGAAGCTTTACGAATGGGTGGAGAGTGAAGAATTTATAATATATATAGAGCACACAGTACAGCAAGTGTTGTTTTTTGAAACACATAACATGAGTATCACAACAACTGTTACGACCGTCCCAAACGACAATATATTATCTTGCTAGAAAAACTCGTATCAAAACCACACCACAGCGACACAATATCGAATGAAATTTTCCCGGAGTATTTTAAACAATATGAATATTTGTTGGCAAAGCTGAACTCACTCACTAGCCCACCATTCCCTGTCGCTAAAAATCTCTCACACGCTTTTGCACTCATTCTAGTTTTGTGAGCTTCCGTTTCCGCCACAAATGCATAGACCACCGATACCGAACTTCTTACTTTACTCACAACATTTATACACAATCATCAATGCTAGCAATAGAATAAATGTACTTGCGTGTCGTCGTCATCGTCGTCAGCTACATGGATTCAAGTGTTGCATAGCAGAGCAACAAAGACATTATATGCGATACATGTTTTTCCATGTGACACCCTTATGCCCCTTCCTCCCCTGCCCAAACACATAATACGCAATGTATACGTATGACAGCATAGTGTTGTTATGCCCGTGTCCGCCTACCCCTTGAGTTTTCGCGCCTTCCCCTCTCCCCTTATTTGTAAAGATGGTGTCAGTGTTAGTGTGCAATTCTTGAAAAACATTTTCTTTCATTTTTCATGAATATTTTTTACTTTTTTTTTATTTCCACATATGTTGTTATCGCTGTTGGTTGCTGTGTTGTATTGTTGTGTTTTGCATGGTTGCGGGTTCGCTTGACAAATGTTCAATTTGCTCTTTTTGATGGCAATTCAATGTTTCTTTTTTTTTTTTGGGTGGGTTGGGAGAACGGGCGGTTTATATAGGTATATATAAAAATTTAATAACATTTCTCGCTATACACACATAACAAGGAAAATAGATTTGTTAAATGGATATATTACATTTTTAATGAAATTTCTATTAAAAGCTTCTCACACCCAATACGAATATAATTTTAAAAAAAGTGCTATCAAAGTAGAAACAACCTATTTTGGTTATTGGTCTGCTGAAAGAGAGAACTACCTTGTACACCAAATCCTTGCAGGGCATTGAAACAGAACCAAACACCTTCCGGAGAAGTTTTCTTCTGAGCACCCCTAGAAAAACCTCATCATTTTGGGTTAGACTTTATGCCTCAGCGCTATAAAGAAGCTCGGGGATGATGAGGGTTTTATAGAGTGTAAGCTTTGTTTACCGAGAAAATTAAAATGTTTACCTAGCCTACTTAACTAATACCTGTTAGCAATCATAATTCTCCGACATTATTAGAGATTTTTATGACAGTGTCTAGGTAGATAACATCGGTCACAACATGCCACAGATTCGACAAGTCTTGAATCCCTGCTTCTTGATATACTTCATTACATATCGAAACCAAGGAAATATAACTTGGCCTGAAGTAAATTTTATTTATTTTGCAAGCTTTATAATGATATTGTGTCATTCGAAATCAGTTTCCCATACCGAATTCACTTATTTACGCTCATTTTATTACAGAACTAACCATCTCCTATGCAAATAGATAGACAAACAGGCAGACCTGTTGTTACCATAGACCAAAAATATATGGATAAGAGACTCTTAAGTCAATATCGCAAAATGTGAACTACCATTCAACGAACAGGAAGAAAAGCAAACAACCCTTGGTTTCATTTTCATTTCAACATGAACTGTTGCGCTGCTCTTTATTACACCACTCATCAGCATCATCAAATTTCTAGTGACGATGATTTTCTTCCCCAATGGATAAACAATGAACGTCGTTCGTTATTTGCATTGTTTCGCTCGAATTGAAATGTTCTTATTTGAAGCCAACATTTGTTTATGTTGCTTATATGAGTATAGATTGTCATTCTCCCTTATAAAGTCGCGACTTTGACACGTTTCTCGTCTTTATAGCAATTTATTGCATATATTTTATTACAGTTCATAGTTGAACTGAACTTAATAATAAGGTATCATGGATTTTGTTACCATTTTAATCGAGCAGAAGTAAACGCTTAAGAAGAAGGAGAATATGAAGTTTTTTGTTGGAAGCGTAAATTTCAATTTCTCAATTCTACAAAACTTTTTAATCCAAGTATTGCATAAGTAATGAATTTATGGGGTTAATGTTTTCAAGGTTGAAAGTCCTTATCAAAGCAACTGCGGGCACCGATTTATTGAATTGAGTTTCTTAAATGTTCAGCCTACCAGGGGTATGCACTATTTTTTATGATTTTTTAACTTTTTCATTAGTCCAATAATAGCACTATTAGTAGCATGACTTGTAAAGGACATCGCAGTCATATCTGTTGATAATTTCTAGTAATTTCAATTTTCATATTATTCAAAATGTTTCTCTATACTTGAGCGACTCTATCATAATACCTTTTAAGCTATAATCATATGACAAAATCCATAAAGTAATAAGTTATGAAAGAAATTTCATTTTGTTAACAAAACTAAAGCACGTGCACCGGCTTAAAGCGCCGCTGAGGCCCGTTTGATATTACGAAAAGAACAAACAGTACAAGAAATCAATCCCCAAGGTCCTCTTAAGTGTCATAGAAGCAATACTCATCTACCTCTCTACCGAAAGCCTTACTAAATCAATAGAGGCATTTAACATAACGTAACTTAATGCTTGGCTACCATTTTTTGAAGCCACTGGTGAACGACGCTCATGTCACTCAAACATGAAATTGAGAAATAATCTTTAGCAAGTGTTTATATGTTTTGTTGTTGTTATTATTTTCATTCTATTTACCAAGTTAAGGGTGCAAACACTTGTTCTAAAGTACAGAAGGTACATGCAGGGTTGCGTTTATGACTTTTTCTTTCTTTTCCTTTTCTTTTCTTTCCTTTTCTTTCTTTATTGTGAGAGTTGTTTTGATTACATTATTACGCTATTGCATGTTTACAATTCTCACGCGTGTGACTTTTAAATGACAGATTAGCAATAGGCAAATGTTTATCTAACAAAGCATGATGATGACGATGGAAGTTAGGTTTTTGGTCCTTGCACAATCTTTATGTCTACATTGGTTTGTGTTTCTCATTAGATAACATAGCGTTATGGCGAACGCGTGTTTTTGTTTGTATCATCATCATTCAAACGTAATTATTGTCAACGCTGGTTAAATTTTTGTTGAAGGAAATGTGTTGGACAAGATCAAAAAAGGACAATACACATTCACGGCTTTATTAGATGATAAAATTTGCTTAACGTAGAGCACGTGTTGCGGTTTAATTTTAACGCAATAATATATAAGAAGAATATAAAAAGCTTTAATAGCTGGGAATAACTTTTTATGCCTAACACTTGAACTATTCAATTCAGATTTCAGATTTTTGTCATTGGAACAACTTGAAGAAGATTTCTTAAAATTTTTTATACCCTGCAACACTTATGGCAAAGGGATGCTTGTTACTCCTAAGCAACAAATGCCACCTTCACCTTCAATTACTGATCGATTCAGAATTAGAGTAGGAATCGATTAAACCATGTCTGTCTGTCCTTCCGTATGTACCTGTATATTTGTGCTTGGTGATAGTATTTTTTTAAATATTTCGATGATTTTTGATACAAGGACATATTTTGTCTCAGAAACAAAGATTATTAAAAATAGACTGAATCGGACCTTATTTAGAACCCTTCCCAATATAAGGTTACATTGTAAATGAAAGTAACTATATGACAAAATATCGCAATTCCCAATATTTTTTGGCAAAATAAGCTAAGCCAAATTTGGGTCCGATCGGACTATTTTTATAGCCCCTTTCCATATATGAAATTCTACGAAGAAACTTATATAGCAAAGCGCCGCACGTACTAACCCAACTAAACTAATTGTTGAATAATATGTAGAGCTAAGTGGTATGGGGTCTTGACCGACAACAATAATTTCACTTGCTCAAAACCAATTATTCTCTAGTTTTATACCCAACCTTAGCTCCGAGTATGAGGATCTTGTCAAAATAACGCGTAGTCTGAGACACTGTCAAGTAAAAGTAATTTTGCTAGATGAGTGAAGTTCTACGAATGGTCTCAGGCGATCCAAATGTCAAATTTTATCAAGAGTTACTGCTGCAAACAATGGCAGCAGATTTTCTTACCTTCCATGTAATTGCATTACAACCTACACGCTATTTAGAATTCCTTATAATATAATTCCCGCTAATATATAATTGTGTTGTTAATTTTACCTCAATAACATGGTAACACATAATATTTTTTTTTCATTTTTGCATTTTTGTTGCATTCTTTTCCAAACACTTTTTTAAAGGTTGCCTCCATTCTCTGTCTTAAGTGGAGGAGTGTCAATCAAACTGTCCAAATTGGTTTGTTTTCAGAAGTGTTTTTATGCTTGTTGGACTGTCATTAAATGCAACAACAACAACAACAATGTTATGAACAATGAATGAATCGAAAACCTGGAAGGGGGAAAAATCAGTAGACATACAACAAGATTATACTCCGATACCATAAAAATTACCAGTAGTATATAATTGCAACACCATATATACCACGATCCAGCGGAACAGCGCAAAATGTTGTTGTGTTCTGTGTAGAAATGTTGCTGAACAAATTCGTCGAAATGGTTTGTTGTTATACAATAATAATAATAATAATAGTAACAAAAAATAAGCAACAACCACAGAAACACAGAAAAACCAGAATAACAACAAAAACAGGACGTTACTAAAACATAAACTCAGTCATTTACATGTCAAACTGTAAAACGTCAGAGCTAATAATATAGGACGCGCGTGTATAGTGTAATAAAAGAAATAACAATATTATTATCACTGTGTGCTGACATCTGATTGCAACAACAGTAACAAAACAGCAACAACACAAGAAAGAGAGAAAGAGTTTTTACAATAAATAGTGAGAGTGTTAGAAGAACAGTCTGCAGGTTGGCAGTTTGGCAGGTTGCCTGCCTGTCTGTTTTCCTTGCCTGCCAACATTTATATGTATTTACTTGGATAATGTTCAAATCGTACAAAGACGATGATAATAGTAATAATGTTGCTGTTGTTGTTGTTGTTGTTGTTTTTATTGTTGGTGTTCTGGATAATATAGATGTTGTATTAGCAACCAACAGGCAGCTGCACGCTCAGTAAGTCCTTGAAGCAGAAGCAGCAGCAGCAGCATCATCATCATCATCATCACCCTCAGTACCAACTGAGTCTTAAGGCATAACCGACTGTCTGTACATTTCTACTCCTTGTTATCACCGTTTACGGCAATGAACTTTACTGTTGCACGTTCTTTTCCCTTTCGCTTCCCTTGTCGCTTCCGGACCATAACCATTTAACCAACCAACTTTAAAACAGCAATCAAATAATATATTACGGACAGACAGACAGGCAGATACCGTAATTATTTTGGTCAATGGTTTATGTCTATCAGTTTATTAACTACAATACCTTGGCAATATATGGTTGACTTGCCTTTTCAATTAATCCAGGTATTTATTTTTATATACAAACAATACTTATGAGATAGTCTCAAATTGTTTAACTTATCTTTTAATGGGTCAATCAAGTGTTTGGGGGTTTTTCACGCAATACAAACATTTAGCGAACTAAGAGAGAAAAGGTCTTAACAATAGTTTAAACTGAGATCTATGTAGATTAAGCAGTCAATTGTATTAAAAAGAAGGCAGCACTTTAAAAAGGTGACACAAGATGTGTATATTCTCTTATGTTGCGAAAAGGAAAGATTAAGAAATTAAAACTTGAATGTATTAAACTTATTAATTTAAACAATTTTACATCTCTTCTGCTAATAAATAACAGTCTTCAGTTAGTGCTTCACTATTGGCTAGATCAATGGTTTTTTTAAAGTCTTTAATTAGTACTATTTTTTATCCAATTTACACGCATGAGAATAAATTAACATTCTCGGAAATAAAAGTTCCTTCTTCAATGCATAACATCCCTAAGTATCCAACCAGTTCTTTAGCAAAATATTCCCTTAATAATGTATAACAGGAATCATCTTTTTTGCATTCTATTTCTATGTTCTTGAAAATATTGTAAAATTGCCAGCCAACAATTTCTACTTAAACATTATAAGTGTTGGTCTCTACACATATAGTGTAATTACATACACTTTCCATTAAAAATGAAAACTAAAAACTTTTTAATGTAAAATACATAAAATTAACACATCATTGTTGTCACACCATCATCCTTGACGTAGTCATCATCATTACCATAATGATAATAATAATAAGTAACTGAAATGGCAGATAATTTGTACGGTACTGTGGATCAAGGGCAAGTAGTAACACGCGCTTTTAGAGCAACAGACCTTTTATTAAAAGCAAAACAAAACAAAAACAAAAAACATGATCAACATTAATAGGGTGGAGTAGGCAATCAAGCAACATATGATACACAAGATATTGTATAAAAAATATTTAAAAGGTGATGATCATTACAAAAGTGAAAAATAAACAGTTAACATCATATACAAACCATATAATTTGTTCATAATGATACAAGGTGCGTAGTGCGTTAACGTTAGAAGAAATTATTCCATAAATAACAAGGAAGGGCATTCAATATGAGTGTATGCACCTTAACTATGCCAACGTTGCCAATCTTTTTTCGTTCCTTTTTATACCTTTAATTTTTATATAAATATTTTTATGACTTTGTGATAATAATCAGTCAGCTTTTAAGATCATTAAATGCAGCCGTTTTGTACAAATGTCATGGTATCCGAAATTTTATTACTTTACGATCCTCTTGTACTCTCCGTCTAGTTAGTATATTTAATTTGCTATTGAATTGGCAACACACCAAAGTGTACCTACGGTTTTGATCAATATCAAAATCTGAATCTCAGAAGTATAAACATTTTTGGTCAGCATAAAAATCTTTGTCTGTACGTCCACATGTGTGTATCCATTGTTGGAATACTCACAGTTATAAACTTTTAAACAGTTCCAAACTGTCAAAAGATCCCAAATTTTATTATTTAACGATTCAGATTCACTCAGAAGTATACATTTTTGGACACAGTTGTAATTTTGAGGTATTGAGTTGGAATTTTCTATAAATATTTTTAGTATATGTATAAAGGTTCTTATTTAAATTGAACAAAAAGGGGTCTAAGCCCCTTCCTTAATATTTGGTCTAAACCAAATTTAACTTTTTCCTCGCGTTCCTTTCTACTTGGAGAAGTACTGTAGAGGTGCTGTATTTTGGATAGAGATCGTTTGTGTAAGTCTCCTAGATTGGATCCATGGAGGCTTATCCATGGAAACTCTAAGATAACACACAGGCACTGTAAACTATTGTATTTTCTTACGCAACAACTAACCAAATAAATGTATTTCTCTATAATTTATATCGATAGGAGGCAAGGAGAACAACACATCATCAATATTATGGAATTTTTGTTTTTACATATTCAGCTTTACTCGTTCTTTTCTAAAAATTAATTTCCTTACAGCCTTGTGGCAGCATGTTAAACGAAATGAATGAAAATGCATCCTTATCTGTGTTGTGTATTAAATGAATGAATGAATGAATGATTGGTTTGTTCCATGTTACATTTCATGTTTATGAGTGTATGTATGTAGGTATGTTTGTAATCTTATTGGGATTTGTTTGTTGAGTTGAACAACTTTGGTTTCTGGTAGGTTTTTGTTCTACATGTTGAATCATCATACCCTAAGGATATATTTGTGTTTTGTATGCTATTACCTTCTCTTCAACCGGGTGTAGTAGTCTAAGGATTCTTGTTTGTTATTGTTATTATTGTATTAAAATATCTTTCTATTGTTTTCATAGCAAGACGACAGGTTATGTCAGTGGTCTTAATTATGGTTGATTCCATCCACCCACCCACCTACCCCTACGTAACTACACTATACCCAGATACATATACACATGTTGTTGTTTTTTTTTTTTTTTTTTTTTTTTTGCTAAACAAGTGGAAGCAAACTCTTATTGTTGCTAATTACTAGTAATTGTAAGTTTCGTTAAAGCAGATAGGAAGCTAATCTTTTAAGGATGAAATATAAATATTCATCAAATGGCCGTTAGTGCTGGTGGTAGTCTTTATATTCAAATTGTTATAATAATGGCTACAACAATAGCTATTAGTTGGTATGTTAGGTAATTGCTGTATTTATTTTATGCTAATTTAATAGTTGCATTGTTTCGTTACGTCTAAGGTTATGTGGGGCTGTCCCTACTCCAATCTAGTTGGCTTTTCTTTTTAGTTTTGGACACCGGATGTCAGTTATTTTTTTTTTGTCTGCATTCTTTTCGCGTCTTTCGCTATTGCTGGCGGCTCTGGCGGAATGTTTCACTTTGATCGTTTATCGTTAAAGTAGTTTTTGCACAGTTAGGTATGTAGATGGCTCAACATATTTAACGGTTTATTAAACTTCACAACTATGGTGAGTAGTTGCAATACTTCCGCTATATAGTTTCTTAGTTAACTTAGCACAAGTGTAAACATTTCGTAAAAGGTAACATTTTCATAGAAGGCAGAAAAGAGTTTCTTAAACAGAACAGGTTGCGTGATCGTACCAAAACAGTTTGGTTAACTTTTGGAATGAATGAAGAAATGGAATAAAGACAAACTTCGCTAAAGTTGGAAATATTTTGTGAAGCTATCTACAGTTACTAAATTTTGTGATGGAGATTTATTAGATATATCTACAGAAGGTTTCTCAATTTTGATAAACCCAATTTATATAAAAGTTACACCAGAATGGAATTCATATTGTTTCATATAAAATTGAAGCTTTCTACTCATAGGTCTATATAGTCCCAGTTTCACCTGAAAACAGATATTATGGAAGTATAAAAATACATATCAAAAATATTCATAAATTAATAGTTAGCTCTTTAAAGAATCCAACAAACTATGACAAGTTTAAATAACCTCGAGTTTCATAGTAACATTCAGCTGGATTTGAATCCGTGTCTCACAATGTGCTGTGTTTTCTAAGACGCAGGCTTACCCAACCATTTATCAATCAGATAAGTTCAAATTCCAACTGGAAAAAACTCTTTCACTTTCTTTCTCAGCTGAATTTGAACCCGTGTCCATTTTCCAACTTAACTACTGAAAAGACCAACATTTTTAGGGACGTTATTAAAAACATTTACTAAATACCCATTAAGGGGGTAAATAGTATTAAAAAGGAACCAAAAAAACATCCATTAGATGTTTTAGTTGGCAATACTCACAAAAAACCTCTTGCCCCTACATCCCCCATGTACTTCAACTATCAATAAAGCTTAAAAATGTTGTTGAGACAGAATCAAAACATATTGTACAATACTATCTACTGGTCTCAATGAATATCCTGCTGTTTGCACTAGTATCCATGCTTTGCTTTTTATAAAAAAAAAAAAAAACCAACAACAGCACAGCAATCTCGTGTGTATAAAAGTTATCCATCCATTCGATAACAATGTTCTTCTGGTTGGTGTTTGAGTCAAGTCAATGGCTGTGTTTCAATAATACCCAACATTTGAAACAACAACCAAATACGAATCACAAAACGAAATCTATAATACAAAATAAGTATGGAAGTATGAGATTTGATTTGAGTGAGGATGGCACGGACCATTTATCAATAAGGATTTCTCACCAGTCAAAGGAAAAGGTCAATTAAGAAGGAAAAACTAAACTTGTTTAAAGACACACAGTAAATACCTTCCATTTCAGTAAACAAAGAGTAGGCGTGGCACGTACCCACTAAACCCCACATATGAAATATCAACCATCACGTGGGATTCTGCGTAAAGTAAGTAAATTGTGGGAGCCCCACTTAACCTATACCGGCCTCTTCTGGCAAATCGATGGAAAGGCTAACTATAAATGTATTATAAATATATTTTCGAACGTGTTTTTAACCGATTTAGTATAATTTGAATAAAACTTTCTTAAACCGACTAAGAATTTAAATGTGATGTACGTTAATATGAAGAATTTTGAATTATCTTTCCTCAAACACTCTGCCAAACTGCGTATACCTTGCTCTTCAACGAAGTGCTTATAAAAATCACATTTATCGATTGTCCGAAAAGGACAACCCCCAAAGGACTGCTGCTGCTATCTGGTAGCCACATATACGTATATAACATAAGTTCAAAAGAAAGTTAGCAGAGATTTTGTCAGTTGAGTTTTTCTATTTTGAAGTTTTTGTTACTGATGTTGTTTGCTAACTAAAATACTCATTGAGTAATTGTATCTTGCTTGGTATAGATGAAACATTGAATGTAAAAAGATATGTAGTGAAGTGAAGGTTAAATAAAATTGTTGATACATAACAAACTTGTACTTCAATTTAATTGAGTTCTTTCACAGTCAAAGTCTAACTATTTGATTACAAAATTGCTACGATTTTAAACCAATATTTCTCTTCATAGCAACTACAAAAAATGTCCCATCTCATAAAATATTTGTGAAATACATCCGTCGCTGAAATATTGTTTAATCATTTTTTTTCATTATTGCCTTTGTTATCAAATTCTAATAAGTTTTTATCCGAAAATGCATCTTTCTCCATCTGACAACTTTGATCACATAAATTCTCTCGACACGTGCCTTTTAATCACTTAAGCCATAAATTTTTTGCCACCAATTATGAACATTTCAAATATTTCGTGTATTTTTTATATATTAGTGGTTTCCTTTTTCAAACATCCTGCTGCTCCACTTTTTATTTTATTCTTTAGTTTCATATCAAGATCATTAAAATTGTTGATCTAATCAAAAAAAAACAAAAAAAAATTCAATTAAACTTTGCAAACATATGTTTTAATGCTCATTATAATTCACTTAAGTTGAAGACTTAAAGCGTTTTAGCATTATGCTCCAATCCAATCCAAAAAAAAGAAAAATAATGTGTGAAACGATGTTAAAAACTGTCACCCAAGGCGTTGCTTTGGCGTTTTTTTTCTTTGCACACTTTATTGCATATCGTTTGTTTATTCTCTGCGGTAGAAGATATCAAAACCGTGATCAACACATTGTTAGAATTGAATACTCGTGTAATTTGTTTTAAAAAAATTCTTTGTTATTCTTTAACACTAAAAACAAACAACAGATGGTAAAATTCTTGGCTTAGGTTTATAATTCTAAGAATGGATGAATGCAAGTTAAAAGTCAGTGTTGTTTGTTTTTAAGACAAAAAACCAAAAAAAAAACAAAAAAATTAATATGTGTATGTAAAGGCCGATATTAACTTATTTGTTATCCTCCAAATAGCCTTAAAACCTGAGACACCCTTTGTGTAGGGAAGGTGTTAGTTGGCAAGTGACAAGGCTCTTGTACTGAGTGAAGCGGAGAGGGAAAGAGAAATTGCATGAAACTTCTTGCCAATCATTATCCTAATTGGCGTAACCATAAATCTCTCGACTGCTTTTCAAGCTGCGGTATTAAACCAAACGTTTGTTATATTCTCCGCATCACTATAGAGGGTATACTAAAATTGTTAAAACAACATTGCACAGATCGTTTATAATAAAGTCTTGGTAATCATCGGATCTAAAGTAGATTAGGTAAGGGTCAGGGTTTCAAGAATTAAGATATTGAGAGTTGAAAACAACAGCTTTAATCTCAAGATGAAAGTTAGATAGTTTGCTCGTAAGTTGGCAGAGTTTGCTTATAAAAGTGTAGTGCCTTCAACATTTAACCTAAGCCTAATAAAGCTTTTTTACTTCTTTTAATATTTGTTACGTGGCGGTACAAAGAAGACGCTTCCTCACACACAAATGTTTAACTCACTCATTTTTTTTTTTTGGTGTAGGAAATAACTTCTTTTAAGAATAATTTATTTAGCATTCCTGATTAGCGGAAGGACAGAGCAGGAGCACAAGAAGGAAGAAGGAACACTTTTGAAATTGAAAATTTTCGCATTTGCTAATGACCCTGGACCCTCTGGAAATCTCACTCCAAGTGTTTTGAGGTACTTTCCCTGTAGATCCCAGCATTCAGACAGTTTCTCACCCCTCTTCATCCCTGCAGCTCCTATAAAAGTAATTATGCGGAGCAAGGAGAAGGTAGTATCGCAGACTCAACAGTTTTTAAAGAAATTTTAGGCATATAAAAGAGATAGAGATTGGAAAGCTTTGTTAATTCAGTGACATATTTCCAATATTTGTTTCGCTTCATAAGATCAAGTCTGAACTTGCTTTACACTACTGAAACTGTCAAACCTCCGGCAGCAGGTAAGCTGACCTACTTAAAGCTTTCTTTATAGCGCTGCTATACCCCTTGAAAGCTTTGTTTGCAAATCAGTGAATATTCAATATTTGCAATAGATCTAAACCAGCTTTACACTACAGAAACTGTAAAGCCTCTGACACGAAAACCTATATCAATGAAGTTGATATATATACCTGTAAGTTTACTTTATAGCGCTGCCCTAAAAAATGTTAAATTTTAATATTAACTCTACCCCAAAAAGCCCGAACCATACTTTGTCTCTCCCCCTCCTCGCATTAGCAACGTAATACCAATTATCAACATTGTGCCCTTAAACACCTGAGTCTAACCAAGTGTTTGTTACAAAAATGCAGTAACGATTAAAGAAGAAAAGTCGACCAAGTTAACAGCTTACTTTAGTGTTTTGTTTAATAGAGAAATGGTTTAAATAATGGCCATTTAAATACACAGGCAGAGAACAGTATTCGTTTTTTTTTTTTTTGGGGTCTTAGACGTAATCCTCATTAACACATAAACTGCATGTAAATAAACATGAAGGTAATAAAATAAAGGGTAGCAACCCTTATTTAGAATTTAATGTATCACCACCCACCAGAACATAAATACAAAATATTTTGGCAACCACGATGTTGGCGTGTTTAACTATATTAGCACTCGGAACTCCATTAATATTCAATTTTAAGCTTCAGTTTAAGGTTTATAAGGTTTTATAAAAAGCGGGAAGTTAAAGATGAGGAATAATTTAGTAGTCTAGGTTAAGGAACCAAAAATATAAAAAGCTTTCTCAAAAGTAGAAAGATTTTCGAATACTTCTGATGTGTTAGTTTTTTTTCTTAATTTTAGGTCACTGCGGAACTCTTTTAACTTATATAAGTCCAAAAGTTTTTTTTTTTAATGAAATCCTTTTTATTATCCTTCACTCTTTATAATACCCGTCATTTGTTTGAACATTTGTTTGCACTTTTTTGAACAGTTATTTTTGTTAAATCAGATGATTCACTTTGTGTGACATGAGAGTCGCTGCTTTTTATTTCATTTAATTGTCATTTTTCAAAACACATGTGTCTATATGTGTTACATGTTGCGACTCATGATATCGCTATTACACTATGGCGAATGATTTCAAAGTGCTGCCTTCGCTTTTACACCCTCCCCTTTAGTAATTAAAGTATAATGAGATTGTCATTCCATTTATTTAGAGTCAAATATGATATTTAGAATATAAATATATTTGGGATTACCATCACAATCAGAATGTCTCTACGTCGGTACATTCATTCACCATATCCTCATGAAATTTGAAAGTTAATAGCGACATTTTTACTATAAATGGCTAAGTTTGTATTTAAATAAGAATAACAAACAAATGCCACGCCTACTTTACACAAAAATGTATCTATTAGATAAATTTCACGCCTACTATATGCAAATGTTTACCTATAAACCATAAAATGTTTATACTTATAAGTAATTCATGCAAAGGTTTGCAAAAAAGGGCGCGGTTTTTATTTATTTATTACCTTCCGCTGTTATTTTTTTTTTACTCTATGAATTAGAGTAAAGAGCACTTTCAAATCGATTTGTCCAAAAAATACCATATTTTCTTTTTGCCTTATATCCTTTTTTTAATTTATTTACTCAGTTTTGCTGAGTTTTCAATGTTTTGCTCTTTTTTTTTTTTTTTGTTAAGCAAAGTACACAATGTTTTGTAATGTTTTTTGAAATGAATAAACAAGCAAATGTTAGTTTATAATCCCAAACATACAGCATTTATACATACACAATACATGGATTGCATTAATAATGTATTTATGCATCTACATATTAAGCATATATAGAAAAATAAATAAAAGAAGAAGAAGGGGTTAATAATCTTGCAACATACGCATCCAATTGATACAAATGGTATATACAAGATAGTAGTAGTAGTTGTTGTTGTTGTTTTTGTTGTTTTTGTTACATATATTTACACATATATGTACAAACAGAAGGTATGTGGTTTCTTAAGAGGTTTGCGTGAGTTCCATGCAATACAACAGCACCAACATCTATAATTTAAGCTTCCATTATCACCTGCAGCTATAAACACATACATGAGTATTTATACATAAAAGTAACATACAAAAAAATATGACTTTTTGAACACCATAGAACATGTAGAAAACATATTTATGCTCTCCTTGGCTTTTATGATGCTCTCCCTCTCTCTCTCTCTCTGTTCGTTCCATTTATTTCTTTATCTTACTTGTATGTTAAATTTTAATATAAACAACTTTTCAATTAATGGTACAGTTTCACTGCTTTTTATACCCACCATCATACATATATATATGGGGGTATACATCATCATGTCCAAACATTTGTAACACCCAGAATGAGAAGTAAGAGACCTTATAAAATATATATATCAATACTGAGTTGATCTACCCTATGTCTGTCTGTCTAGCTATCCGTTTGTCCGTCTGTCCGTTATTGTGTGTTCTGTGATCCCTCTCATTGTCGCAAAAAATGAGAATTCGCTTGCAAACTTGGCGTTGAGTTCATATTCTATAAATTACAGAAGATATATTGACACATATTTTCCTCGGGAGCTTTGATGTACCAATGGTGCATATTCAATATTTTTCCTCAGCCAAATTTAATTTGGATTTCTTATAAATATTTATATATTTTTTGTATATATGTATATATAATAATTTGGAATACCAAGTCGTGGTGAATAAGTCCGTCTGTCCATCCTTGTGTTGTTTTGTTTTAAATGTTCACCTCCTTATAATATTTGCGAGATAAATTTCGTTCCAAGTATGCCAGAAGTATGAGTGGTTTCTAATCAGAATCATTAAATAAACTAAAAAACAATCTTTTTTTTTTTAAATTCCATAATAATGGAAAAAGCCAAAAAAAATCATTGCAAAAAAATCATACCACTCATCTCACGTGTTGACACTAATACCATAACATGCAGCAGTCACACTTCATATGCATTTATTTTTTATTATTATTTCACATAACATTTTATTTTGCAAACTTATACAATAGTCACCATATACTGCTACACAATAAAATATAATATAATAATAATTTTGTAAGTAACACTTAGCAACTATTCATTATGGCGTTAATTCCGACACGTGTCACATTTTTTGATAAATTATTGTTATGTTTTGTAAGTAAGGCCACCGCCACTAACAGCCAATTTTTTTAACTGGCTAAAATCATGAAAATTTGAAACGGAAACGGATGTTAAACATGTGAGTGGAGGAGTGAATAACAATATGCCTATATGTATAATTCAATATACCAAAGGTCAGGTTATTTCTATGAAAGCGAAATGAAATTGTTGCTTTTAGAAATGTAGTGAAGCTGCAGAATATAAAAAATATTTATCGATGTTTAAAATGTTATAAATTTTTATATACCAAGAATGTCTTAAGAAATGTACTAATGTATGTGTGTGTAGGTAATGATTAACTAGGGTGACTTTTCTTCTTCTTAACTCCCTTAGCAACCATTAAACTGATTATAGAAGTTTACCATAAATCAATGAAATGAAATGAATATTTTATATGCAATCCACACATAACCATTGGATAGGTATGCTAAATTTATTATTATATATACAACATCAGAGATCTTATTTATATATATATGATAATTATATCAAAATAATTGCCCAAAATTATAATATAACTGAATAAAATATAAGCTATCTTTATTATTAGTTAAGAAAATGCAATTATTTATGTATCACGCGCACAATTTACTTATAAACATGTATAGTATCTAAGATTTGTCTTAAATCAAATATAGTTTCTTTACTCACTTGTTGTTTACTTCAATAAATGCGTGAGTATATACATCACTATTTAATATCCTGAAAAATCCAACAGCTCCCGTTAGCAATAATTTTTTATCATTATTATTATTATTATTGTATTTGTGTTATGCAAATTTTTCTTTATCTACAACTTTCTTGTAGTAAATATATCAAATTGTAAAAGCTTCATGGCCGGGATAGGAAAAGTACCACACACAAGAAGAAAGATAGAGAAAGAAAGCTAGATTTGACTAAGACCTAATCTTAAATACCCTCCACTGCACAGATGCATAAGGTTGGCGTGGCAGGTATATAATTCTAATAGTGGACATATTTTTGTGGCAGATAAATAGATTTTCGTCGATTAAGAACGTTTTCTTTATTCAACCATATTCATATCTGTCACATGGATTCATGGGATAATTATAAATATGTGTTCCCAAATTCAAGGTCATTGATTAATTTTTGTGTATTTATCACTTGTAGGCGTGGCTTTTAACCGATTTTAACCAATTTAAATAGCGATCTTAAATACAGATTAAAATCATAATATTTACTACTATTAGAGTGCAAACAATAGATAGACGTACGGACATGCAGACACACATAACTAAATCAAAAATATATATACTTTGATGCCTTCTTTTAATTATTTCAAAGAGATTGACAAACTTAGTATAACCAAGTATGTCATATGAAAGGTATAAAAACTACAAATCAACGGCTTTAATCGCTTTGAAAGAATATATGTAAAGATTCAGAGAGAAACAAAAGAAAAAATCATTATAAGATGTTATTTAATATAGCCATTATAAGGACTTCATAAATAAACCATAGAATATATTATCAGGAATATAAAGAAGAAGGGACTATTGTTTAGAAACGGAATACATTATAATACAAAAACAAAAAACAAAATTTATACAAAACATGTTAGAAGAATGACAACATAAGTAGATTCGTCTAAAGATAGCCTTAGTGAATAAACTAAACCGCTCTACTTTTCCATTACGCTGCGAAACTAACTGTAGATATTACTATATAGGGCAGGGTTGAGTGTCAAGCTCATTTAAACGTTCCGACTTTACCGATTATACCTTCGTTTTCTCACTATTGTTCTCGAGAGAGAAGCTCACAATAATATTATTGTGCCCGCCAATAATTTTATTCGATTGTTCGCGTAGCTCAAGACCCATTCCGCTCAATTACAAAAAAACGTATATGAAGAAGGGCCTTTAATGCTTAATTCTGAATGTTGATGGCAGACGAAACAATTAAATTAGATTGATGGCTTAGGGGATATTGAGGCGCTTTTAAAAACATTTCTTAATTGGGGGGCACATGCCGATCTTTGTTTTAAAAAAATGGTATCAGAAAATGTGAATTTTTCTCATAAATTTGTGAAATTGAAAAATTAACAAATTTTCATTTATTTTCACACATTTTATTATTATTACAAGTCAATGCTAATTTATCAATATTTCTTAAATGCCATTCGCATAACAAACAGTCAAACACTCTTTCAAGTGACCGCTAATCTAATTTTAACACCTATCCATAGTAAAGTACACAACAATTATCAACCACTTTAAAGTATGGTTTCTTTAACTAGCGCCTGTCTTTAAAGTCAAATCGAAATGTTTTTAAGTATAAAGTCCAAGATTGAAAAGTTTAATAAAAAAATCACGTTCAAGCATATATTTATGATATGGAAAGCATTAGAAACCGACTTGGTTATAAAGACAACCTTAACCAATGTTTATTTTTATCCATATTTTGTATAAAGACTACAAGTTAAACTAAACACCCAACAACACATGGTTATCTGGTTGCGGCTGCGCACCTAACTTTATACATTGACTACATGCTGTTGTTGTTGTTGTTGTTGTTGTTGTTATGGTTGTTCTTGGTTTATATCTCTTCGTTTGTATCTACATATGCTCAACAAAATATTTGTACAAAAAAAAAAAAAAAGAAGAAAAAATGTGCGATTACAATTGAATAATGTGTTGGGACATATAAACTATAACCTACAGCGTCTGCGTTATGGTTCTTATGTTGTTTCTTGTAAAGTCATTTATGATGATTTTTTTTTCTTTCTTTTTTCTTAATATCACTTATCTAAGAGCATAAAACATTTTGTGAATTTTAGTTGTTTGTTTGGTGATCACCCACTCAAGTCTGTTAAGCGCAGAGGAGGTCCAGTAGTAGTAGTTTTATACAACAATGACAAAAGTATAGAGATAACAACCAAACCAATTTGTTTAATATTATATTATATTTGGTTGTTTCTTTAAGCTTCTATTCTACAGAATGCTAGCCCAGAACAGACCTCACAACAATAACAACATAGCAGGTATATGTTTACAAAGCTAAATAAATTTATAGTTCGCGCCTGGAATTATGATTATCATATCATTTTGTGGTAAACACCTATGGCGGAGATTGTAAATTGGGTAGGAGTATTAAATAGGAAAGAAACGTGTATACATAGAAACAAATAAAATAAAAATACTTTAGAAATAAATCAAAATTTTCTTTTTTGTGCATTTTATGAAAAGAAGCTTCAGGTTTATAACTAAGTTTATATATTCTAGATCAGCAACAAAAGCTGAGATCCTATCCTTCGATGTTTCAGGAATGGGTGGAGTCGCGCTCACAATTTACAAAATATATGTTTTAGAGCCATGATTGCGTCACGTAAAATTTTACTGATAATTTAATAATGGTTAAAATAAGACGCAGTTGTACATTTGCCACGCCCGCAATTTGTAAAACACTTTATTTCACATAGCATATAAGTCTTAAAATAAAATTTTACATATATTTTAACAATCAATACAATAAAGCGCAGTCCTATACTTGCCACACCCATTATTTTTATATAAAAATTTTATCATTAAAATAAAGAAAATATTTAATAATGATGAAAATAAAACATAATTGTTAGCATACCACGCCCCTACTTTACATAAAGAAAAGATAAGGGTGTCCTAGATTTGCTTTAAGCCATAAACAAACTTTTCCTATATTTTTCAGCATATAAAAATTTTTAAAGTCAACTTCACTCATAATGATATAAACATTTTTTTATAATCAAGATGATGGCTATAAAATATGCAAGAACATCCCGAGATATGTAAATGCATACACTTAGCAATGAGTTAATATAAACAAGCGAGATTGTAATGATAAACAATGAAGTAAGAAACGACAATCATAGCAATAATACAAGAATCATGTGACGGACAGTCAGACACGTAGTACCTGTGTACATAAGTTTGTAATATCAAAGTTAAGTTAAGTTAAGTGATATATTACGAAACGTAAACAACGTGTTTAATCAATCTGTAGACCACCCAGTTTTCTTAATAGCTTAATCTTAAGCTCTCTCCAACCAGCTATGTGAATCTTTCATTCCATGTGATCTTAAAAATTTTCTGTTCTCTCTGCAATCAAATGATATTTGTTTGTGGCTTTTACTCAAATTACTAAAGTAGCAACATGCGTCAAACTCTGTGTTATGAAAAATTTGTTTATAATAATTTTTCCTTTATTTTCTTTCTCTCTTCTTCTCTACCCTGTTCTATGTCGATGGTTTTTTTTTTTAGCCTCCACATAAGTTTGTCATTCAATTTGCAACACCCAGAAGGAGGCGTCAGAGTCCCTACAAAGTATATACATTCTTGTACGGGCGTCTATCTGTAATTGGCGCTCTCACGGTCATAAATTTTAAAATATTAAGCTGAAATTTTGTACAGACACTTTTAGCTCTCGCACGCAGATCAAATGGCCAAAATCACACAAAAGCCACACCCACAATCGACAAAAATTTACATATCTACCACACCAATCGATCATAGTCTGATTAAGGACACGCCCACAATCAACCAAATTTTTTATATCTGCCACCAAAATTGTCCTATGAACTTAAAATTTAATACACATATCTATAGTTATCTAATCCATTGATATGCCCAAAATGGGCGTGTTTGAATAATAGACAAGTTCACAATTCACGAAAAACTGCACTCCGCGTAAAACTATGTAATATGTACACTATTACAGGATATGGTCATGTACCTGCCACGCCCGCTATTGCAAATATGGAGGGTACTTAAGATTTGGCCTAAGCCAAATTTAGTTTTCTTAATTGTTTTTTTTTTCTTACATAGTGAAACGTTTTTTTCTGCGTAGGTGGATAATGTATAGAATTGAATTTGTTGCAGAGTATCTGTACAGCTTAATAGGTGGTCCTTTCAAATAGTTGTTATAGGATTGCTTTAGCGATCGTATTAAGTTACAGTTGTTCTCTTCTAACTTGGAAATTGTTCATCAAACTTCCTTTAAAGTAAATTGTGTTGTAATACTTTAATGATATTCACGTAAACAACAATTTATACAATCAGTTGTAATATGCGATATATGTAATTAATATAATCAAACTATAGAAGTTGAGAGAAGTTG
The DNA here is from genome assembly GCA_949710015.1 of Crataerina pallida. Taxonomy (NCBI): domain Eukaryota; kingdom Metazoa; phylum Arthropoda; class Insecta; order Diptera; family Hippoboscidae; genus Crataerina; species Crataerina pallida. The sequence goes on along the minus strand of OX453292.1, from coordinate 21,273,575 downwards.
TTATATGAAAAAAAAACCAAAGAAAAAATTGCATGAAACTGCACAAATTACTGGTTAGAAGATTAATATAAATTTAATAATATTTTTAATAAAGCAGCCATGCCCGGAACACGTACATCATTGACGGACATACATATTGTACAATGTCGGTGTTAAAATTTTGTTGTATGTTTCACATGTTGCTGGACAACTGAAAACATGACAGTGATTATTGTAAATATATATATATATAGGCAGACACATATGCACACTGCGCATCCTTTTGCACACATATTTACGTAACATATTTTGTTGTTGGTTCTACCTAAAAAAAATACATATATATATATAATATGTATGGTATGTGTAAACGCATTTCCGTTAAGGCATGTTTTTCAAGCGTATGCACAGGCCATGCGTTAATGTTTCCTGTATTCAAATGACGTATGCTGCTGCACTGCAGTGTATGGTTTGGAGCAGATTGTGCAATTGTAGTAAAGTTTTGGTGTTAATGAGCTTTAATGTAAACAACAACGTAAACGATATAAAATGTGTGGCAGAAAATAATAATGAGGTTGTTTATTTTCAATTATTTTGCATGTAATCGGGGACAAGGTAGTGTCACCTCGAAACAGTGGACATAGTGTTATACAACAACAACAAAATTTAAATATGAATAAATATGAACACATACATACATATTACCATATATATATATATATATAAAAAAAAAATTATTGCGACCTATACCACAGTTTTTGACACAAATTGGAGGATGTTTCGAATCTCCCATTTTAAATTATACAAATCAGCTCAGAATTGCAATTCGAATTGATTTAACCATATCTGTATGTATGTCCATTACCTTAAGTTGCAAATTAATTAGAATACCATGTGGCTGCGCCAAATTTTGATCCGATCGGTCTATTTTTAGAACTCCCTACCATATAATAACATATCACGATCAGACTTATATGGCAATGCCTCCGAGTTCACTGACCCAATTAGATTAATTGTATTATATTCTAAGGAGATAAGTGGTGTAAATGGTCGGGTCTCCAAAGCTACCCACTAGTTGTTGCAATTGGAATAGTAAATTTAATATACCATATATTTCATTTTATTATCCTAGAATTTGTCCTAAATCACAATTTTTGTCATTTTAATTAAGAAATTTAACCGCTTAACTGTCAACATTAATTAGTCTATGAATCACTTTAAATGAGAGAATTTCTAATCAGCATTTCCCATTTACCCACATACCAATGAATATTGACAATAACTAATGAAAGTAAATTTAAATTTTCAATCAACTTGGGAATTGATTACAAATTCATCAATGGAAATAATTTGCAGAAGAAAAAAAAACTATCTCTTTTTAGTACAAGTACATGATATACTATATAAAGCAAATTGCTAACTGCTAACTGGGAACAAAAGCTGAATGTCGCATTTAAATTAATGGAAAAAATATTGCAAAAAAAAAAAAAAATTATAATGAGTTGTGTATTGATGTTTGTGCAGAGAGAGAAAAAAAAAGGAAAAAAATTTCACTAATTAAAATTCTTCCCAAATTAATGACAAGGACATGAATGAATATATTCCGAAAATTTTTGTCTATTTTCTTTCTTCCCGTTTTATTATTGTTTTAAAAACACATTCATTTTTCGAAGCTAATTAAACAATAGGCAGCCGTTATCATTTATACGTACCCATACGCGACCGACAAAAGGATACGAAACCACATTCTCTCACTGTGAACAAAAGAAACACAGCAAAAATTTTGTACACATACCACAGAGAGTAAACACATTGCTGCTGCTACTGCTGGTGTATATATATGAAATTCATAAACACTCGTTTGCTAATAATTTATGAAAATGTACACATCCCTATATGTAAAAGCGTACAAAGGACAGCCACCATTTTTCACCACGAAATTTCTTGTGCAAATTAAAAAAGTTTTTTCCTCTTTTTTAATTCTCTTTATTTGGTTAATATTTCAACCATTTCAACCAGCGGTAATCATATATTGTATAATAGGATGTTTTATAATAAATGGCGGTATATTAAGTTTGTTGTTACGTTTGTAACCACCTAAAAAATACTTGAAGAGATCAGAGATTCCACAAAGTATATAAAAAGTATAAATATTATCAGCATCACGAAAGTATATGAACATAATGGACGACTACATTCTTTAGAGATCATTGACAGAGTATACATGCTACACCCTAAATTGCAATTTTGTAAATAATACGTAGAGCCCTCAGAATATGACCCAAACCAAGTGTAGTTTAATAGTGTTTGCCAAAGCAAGTGTATTTGACATTTGCATTATTTCGGTTGTCTGTTGTTGTTGTTGTTATTATTATTATTATGAATATAAATCCTAACAACACCACGTATGAGTGTTTTTTGTTTTTTGTTTTTTTTTTTTTTTGATAAAGTTTTCATTTAACATTCAAGGATGTTCCTATTGTCATAATCATAATATTAACGATGGCTGTGTTTATATGTGCTGTCAAAGAGTAGGGATGTACTAAACAAACAAAAAATATTCGGTCCTAGTTCTAACTGATTACTAAATGTACTAAATTTTCAATATTTACTGAAGCGTAGAGAAAATATTTCATGTGTACACGCTACGGTTTTCCATTATATTCCACAAGGTGATGTTTATTCTTAAAATTGTATTTTTATAGAGAGAAGGGTAACTAGGATTCTTGACCGATTTTGCCCATTTTGAAGAGTGATCTGCTTGCAAAAACTAAAAGTGTCAGCCATCAACAGACACACACACGGACATAAATATCTGGATCGACTCAGTGATGCTCAGTGAGTGCTAATCAAGAATATATATATACTTTGATAATCATCCGACGCCTCCTTTTGGGTGTTGCGAATGGAGTGAAATATTTAATATACCCCCCAACTTATTTGAAGAATATAAAAACAAAAATTGTAAGATAACATATAATAATTTAAAATAAAACTTATGAATTGAATTTAAAAAAAATTTTTGAATTGAATTGTATATAAATTAAAGCAACAAATTTAAAAACTAAACTAAGAAAAAGAAACAATATTTTCCATTAAATTTCAATTAACAGAAAACTATTTAAAGTTACACTTGTGGTTAAAATCAACAAGCAAGCAAGCACGTAAGCAAGCAAGTAAGTAAACAGAATAACAAATATTGTTGCATTAACGTTTAAAACATGTAAAACAGCAGGACATTGATTTAAACATAATGAAAACAAGGACATCACACATATACACACGCACACACCCATTTTTACACTCAGACAAATAACTACATGATATGTTTAACTGCGTCACATGCATACATACATAGCTGCATAGTCAACGGTTATCGGCCAGTGTATGATAAAGAGCATAACAGTAACAACAAGTACAACAAAAGCGCGCATACACACTTGCATTTCTAATATGTATATGAAACACATGTACGTAAGTGTATATGCATGTAAAGTTGTTACAAAGCGTTTCAATTGTTCAAATATATTGTCACATATACACATACATGCATGCATATAATATAGAGCGAAATTGTACGCATGTATCCATCCAGTACACCCAACAAAGTTTGTCAAGCGCTTCAGGTGTCAATGTAGTTGTACAAGTCAAAATCAATTACACGTACAATACCTTTAAAACTTTCCCATACACAAACTAAGCTAAAGACACGCACACACACATATTGCACTGTAGTACACCATAGTTGTTCTACCAGTAGGTGGCTGTATGTTGAAAATTGACATTGACTGACTGTGTGTATGGGCAAGTGCAAGTGCAAGGGTTTGCACATGTACATGTGTGTGGGTGAATGTTTATCCATTATATTGTCAATTGTTTAACCACAATTATATGGTCAGACATAGCTCTCTGACCATAGGCAACTAGCAATTTATGCTCTAACCTTTTACACATATACACACACTCCCTCTCTTTCTCTATCTCTCTATTGTGTCTATCTTGTTTGTTTTATAGCCAGTTGTGTGTTCACACATACAATAGAACACCGAATAAAACGGTTAATGCACTTTTGTGCATTTATATTGTTAACATGTTGTAGCTCATTATAGTTTAAATCCTAACACTCGGATACATTGATACCTACACACACACGCGCACGTACATAGATACTTATAACAACTACAACTATAATATTGTTTATATACGGTTGGAAAATTCTACGTATATAATGTTGATGTTACAATGTTAACCAAAATTTACATATGTTTTGTCGCTTTGTCTAAAGTAGGCAAGTGAAAAAGAGAAGGCAAGTAAGAGTTACCAGTAAAATGAAGGTTATGAAAATTAGATATATATTATGAACACAAATTTTAATATTTTGTTATAGTAAAAGATCTAAATTTTTCACAATGAGTTGGTATTTCATTCAGGAAAAAAAGGTGTAAATAACAAATCCTCCATATTAGTGCAAACTTATGGGGCCCAACTGCAAAATAGGCATAAATGTCCACTACTCTTACATCCCCAGAGAAAATTAAGTTCCAAAATTAACAATAAAAAAACTAAATTTGGCTTAGATCAAATCTTAAATAGCCTCCACACCTATATACCAATCAGTGGGTGTGGCAGGTACATTATTACACCCTCTTATACTATATACTTTACGTATTACCTTGCAAATTTAATTTTACGCTGAATAAATTTTTGTAAATTGTGGGCGTGTCTGTTTTTGGCACATCTATTGAATGAAATGATTATAAATATTTGTACTAAATTTCATCATCATAGCTCAATTTTCGTGGCAGATAAATAGATTTTTATCGGTTGTGGGTATGATGCTTGATTGATTTTTTACAATTTCAGATACAGATCATTATTTTAATATATATGACCTACTACAGGGCCAACAACAGACATACATGCGGACATACGGATACACTGAATCTAAATAGACTCACTTTATAAGAACTCCGAAGCGTCCTTCAGGATCTTGCAAATAGAATGACAAACTTAGTATACTTGTGGAGGGTATAAAAACTTCTTATATTTTTAATGAAGTGGCGCCCTCTAGTGTGGAAAATAAATTGTAATTTTTTTAAAAAACAATTTGGAGTTTACGGCGAATTTCCTTTTATTCCAAGCGACCTCTATTTTCACACATTTTTAATCACACTTATTATTTTTAGCGTGGACATATACCTAAAAGCAGCCTTAAAGAAAATAAATAAATAACGGAATAATTTTTTTGTCTAAATAACAGATATGGCAGAGGAATATTAATATAAATTAAATTAAAATAAAAAATTTATCAAGTTAAATTTAAAAAATTATATTAATGTTAATTAATTAAATAAAAATTTAAAAAAATTATTATAAATTATTAAATTAAATTGAAATAAAAAATTAATAAATTAAATTTTAAAAATAATTCAATTTAAAATATAATTATGTTAATGAATTAAATTAAAATAAAAAAATCAATTAAACTAAAAAACTTAATATAAATTAATTAAATTAAAATAAAATAAAACAAAATTAGATTCAAAAAATTTAATTTAATTTAAACAAAAATATTAATATATATTAATGCTCTCTTCCTCAAATGTCCGAACCCGGTTCATTGTTCTCATTATCTTCATTGGGTTACAGAAGATATATTGAATCCTAACTACGTACCTACAGAATCATCTTTACTTACTAAATAATAGACAACCTTAAAGAAATGCTATATAAAAAAACAGTTATCACAACTGCAGACGAATTGGTAATACCCAGACTATAAGGAAAACTATGTACTGTGGATGAGATTAATTTGTAAAACAACAACACCTAGTGAATATTATTTTAATTTTTGGTAAAAAATTGTAAATTACTTTGAAGATTTTTTTTAATTATTACTCGCGCTCGTCTCCCTTTCTATTGCAATATGTTCTATGAAGGCACATTTTATAAAAAGCTTAATAAACTTTCGTTTTTTGTAGGAGAGATCTGAACATAATCAGAAGGCAGCTCTCTTCTCCACTTTAATATAATATTCAGTCATACTAATCAACAACGTGCTGGTTGGTTGTTGCAACGGAACAAATTATTCAACAAACGTTTATAAATTTTTAATTTGTTTTATAAAAAATAAATAAGGTGTAAAATTCAATTTAAATCAAATATTTATTTAGGAGCTAATAAAGCCTGTTATTAAAAATAAGTAAAGGAAAAAAAGAACTGCTTATATACAGGTATATCTATATATGTGTGTATGTGTATGTAGGACTTTTTCACATAAATATATTAAATATGATACCGTTGCTTCTTTATTAAGTGTTCTATATAGATAAAGGTACTCACTGAAAAAAACATGTGCAAATGTTATGGTCGGTCATTTAATACCCTACTTTAATACTCTTTATATGATACCAGTCATAAAAAAAATTTATATGGAAAAATTGTCTAGAAATGGTCCAAAAGAGCTATTTAACTTTTCTACACTTAAATTTGTCAAAAAATTATTACAAATGGCGAATATTTGTCACATAAAGATTAATTTCGAATAAAGCCGTTACATGAAGAAGAATCCTACAAATTGTTTCATGTAAACTACTTTGATTAGTATACAGTTTAGGGTCAAGACACGTTCTTGAACCAAATTTTACCGCTTATATTAAAAATATTTGTGATAAAAACCTTTAACAGGAATAAGTGGACTGAATCACTTAGCTGTAGGGTATTAAATAGTCGTCTATTAATTAGCTTTTTTACTTGTTTAATTTATAATTATAATTTTTATTTTCAGTTTCTCCCTATCTCTCTCTCTCTCTCGCCATGAATGTAAATAAGAGCACAATCTACATTGCTCACCGACTTGCTACAGAAACCACTGAGAACGATGAGAATAAAGAAGGCAATGAGTCTAATAGGAGCAAACACCCTACGGAGCCAACAAATCTTATAGATAATACGGATTTAGAGAATTTACAAAAACTTGAAGAATTTTATTGTAAACAGTTTGGTAAACAACCGGCTTTTTTTGTACGCGTGCCCGGCAGGTTAGCAAAACCCAAAGCAATCAATTACACATAAGATATTAAAGTATACTACGTTGGTCATTCCATTTGTAAGAGCTAATAAAGCCTGAACAAAGATTATATATTCTAAATCTGGATCAAAAACTGTACGACATGTTTGTCCGTACATCCGTGTATATGTCTGTTGTTGCCGCTCTCAAAATAGTAACATTTTTGAGATATTAAGCTGAAATTTTCTACATTTAGTTTCAGCATGCAGATCACTATTTAAATTAGGTAAAATTGGCCACGTCTACAATTGACAAAAATCTACTTATCTGCTACAAAAAAGTTGAAATTTGGTATAAACATATATAATTATCCCATCCATCGTTGTAGCAAAAATGGGCATGGTCGAATAATAGCCTCTTAATTTAACTTGCAAATTGAAACATAATACGTACACTGTTACAAAGCGTAACCATGTACCTGCCACGCCCACTGTTTATATACAGATGTGGAGAGTATTTAAAATTTGGCCTAAACTAAAATTAATTTTCCCACTTGTTGACATCCATATTTTAGAGTGAATATCATTGGAGAACATGTGGATTATAATTTGTTGCCCGTACTACCAATCGCTATAAACCGCTGTACTCTGTTGGCGGTGGGTACTACTAAAGAAAATTCTACATTGGAACTGAGAAATATGGAACCGCATAAATATCCCGATTACAAATGTGATTTGAATGATTACAGGTAACTCGACTGATTGATATGTTGATCAATCAAAATTAATTTAGACAAAATTCAAACCTTATAGTGTAAGTTCGCCAAAGAACGGTGAAGTACCGGGTTGGTATAACTATTATTTATGCGGCGTAAAGGGTGTTTGTGAAACTCTACCCTGTCATGCCCCAACGTATGGCATGCAAGTAGCTCTCTATGGCAATATACCGCCAGCTGCCGGTGTGTCAAGTTCCAGTGCCTTGGTATGTGCCGCCATTATTGCAACCGCTCGTATCTACAATGTAGAAATGAATGCTAAACGTTTGGCTGAATTGGCAGCACATAGTGAACGTTTTATTGGCACTGAGGGTGGTGGTATGGATCAGGCTATAGCGTTTTTTGGAAAAGAAGGTTGCGCTCAAAAAATTGATTTCTATCCTAATTTAAATATCACTCCTATACCGTTACCGGAAGAATCGTATTTTCTGCTAGCCAACAGTTTAGTGGAAAAAAATAAAGCCGCTACCTCGGAATTCAATGAAAGAGTTGTCGAGTGTCGTTTAGCTTGTCGCGTTATAAGTCATTCCCTACACATGCCACAATGGATTTTAATAGAAACTTTTAAAGAGTTAATAGGTGCCATGGGTTATATTTACGAAGAACTTATAGAAGATGTTAAAAAGTATTTAAACAAAGACATTTATACCCGTTCAGAATTGTGCCAGATGATGGAAATGGAAGACGCTGAATTTTCCAAACAGTTTCTTACACCAAATACCCAACATATGCAAGAGTTTAAATTAAAGCAACGGGCCTTACATGTTGTAGAAGGTTTGTCTAAACCTATTGGAAACTATTCTTCTTATTTTTAGAAACTATTTTAGAATCGCAGCGGGTTCAGGAATTTTGTAAAATATGCAAAGATAAAACAATCGGCTCAGAGGAACGCTTTAATCAATTGAAAAATCTTATTTATGAGTCTCATTATAGTTTACAAATGAATTATGAATGCTCTCATCCGGAACTGGATAAATTAGTGGAAATTGCTAAAGATTTGGATGTTGGTGCTAGATTAACGGGAGCCGGGTAAGCTTCTTAAGATTTTTATATATTTTAAATATATCTTTTTCGTGATATATCTTTTAGATGGGGTGGCTGCATTGTTGCCTTGTGCAAATCTAAACAGCAATGTACGAAATTTATTGAAATTTTGAATGAAAAATTCTATGAAAAATTGCCAAAGGAGAAAAAGGAAAAATCTGTGGATTTTGTATTCATTGCCACCCCCAGAAATGGTGCTGAATTAATTTTCAAAGCATCTGCAAATCATCTCACCACCGCATCCATAGAAACCTGTTCGAAATTGGTTAACAATCTGTAGATTATTTGAACTTGTTTGGAGTGAAGCCATCCGGCTACCTGTTATACTAATATTAATTTTGGAATTTGAATTCTATGAAGTTGTTTTTTACAATTTCTAGCTTAGATTTTAGTAAAGTTTATCAATTAAGTAGGATTGTCACAGTTACTGAAAAAATTATATTATGAATTTTACCTAACACAGCAAACTTGGTTATATTTATTAAATTTGGCTGAAAACAAATTTGAGATACTCTTCACAGTTATTACCTACCCTATGGGCGTGGTATATAAACAATTAAGGTCTCTTCTAACTACTATCGAAATATAAGTTATTAATAATATTAATTAATGTTATAATTTTCTGAATATTAAATTAAATCAGAATCGATTTGACCATGTCCGTTTATCCGTCTGTTTATCCATGCAAATTTGTGCTTTAGGTACTGGTCGCATTTTTTGAGACATTTCCATGAAATTTGGCCTGAGGATATGTAGGAATCCTTTTAAAAATGTAACGAATTGAACTATTTTTAGAACTCCATATGACGTTTTCACTTGTTCTTTTTTCTTGTATAATTTCCTACATTTTCCATATAATACGCTTTATGTTTTTATAACTTATTATTATTACTATTATATATACTTTTTTTTAAATGTATGTTTATGAGCATAAATCCTCAATAGACTCTTCCTTCCAAATTAAACATTGTTCTAATTTTTTTTTACTATTTGTTTTGCCTTTCGTTCGTCTATTAATTACACCATCCTCCTCATCCATCATATGCAGAATTGTAATCTATAACAAAAAATTAAATGAATAAAAATCAATTTTTATAAAGAATATATGTATTAAACTTTTACCTGATCTGAACAATCGATGGGTGCAACGGATATATCACGTACTGCACGAAATTTACCACAATTATTTAAATGTTCATTTTCCAAGCGAAAATAATTCCAAATAAAACGACGAAATACTTCCAATGGACTTAAAATGGTTACCATAACATCACCCTCCATATACCCAGCCTCTATTAAACTCATAGATACCGTCCAACCAAAACGTAAAATGAAGTCTTCTACGATGCCAAAGTAATAGAACCACTGAGGGTATAAACAAAGTAGAAGATAAATATTAAAAAAAAAACTCCTATACCCTATACCCACCGTGGACGAGTATACAATCTCTTCCCTTAAAAACGTATTATCGCCCGCCTTGACATCAAACAAACCCCAGTCCATTTTAATATCCCATGTGTACGCATAACAAGATGATACAATGGCCGCTATGATCCAGTAATAAAACCAAGGATTTTCTTTTGCTGTAGCATAATCCTCTAAAGGAATAAATGTGTGCTGGGTGAAAAAAATTATTATAAAAATCAACTTACCATGTGTCGTTTGATATTTATATGAAAACAATACTACAAAAAATGATGTAGCATACTTTGCGGCATTCACCAGATGCGGAAATGCTTCTTTCGTATCACGATAGCGGCGCAAACACTGAGCGAATCGGAAGTATGCTGGAAGTACAGCCACCAATGGTCTTATCGGACTTACGTCCTGTATACAAAAGCGTCCCTCATCTAAAATATTACCCCATCATAATAAAAAAGCAATGTCAAGCTTTAAAGATTGATAATACCTTTTTCACCACTCATTTTGTGCCAAGTAGGATTTCTGCCAAAGAAACAGATAATGAAGGGTACATCCAAAAAGGCGGGCACTAAACTATTCAGTTGATCGGCTAGCCAAAAATCAGCAAAATTTACAAAAAAGAATGGTGCCATCACTATACGACTCATAATCCGTACGGACCAATAGCGGGCTTCATGATGACAAGTTTTAGTGGGATTTAAAATGAAAGCTGCCATTAGGGTGTAGAGTAATATGGGAGCCGAGTACTGGGGTATATGCAACAGATCGCAATAGATATACAATAGAGCAGTACTGGCCCAGAGCACACCAAACACGGCAGCAATTTCCATAATATGTTGTTCGGAGAGATGGTTGCGTGGATCTAGTTCAAATATCAAAACATGATTTACCCCCGACGAACGCCAACCATACACATTGATACCCCACAGGAACAAACATTCTATGATTAAGAATGGTCCACGAAACATACGCAAACCAATACGCCAATCTTCACCGAAACCCATTGTGGCAGCGGATATGATAACGGTGGCCAACAAGACCATAAATGCTCCTGAAAACAAGCCCACCTTAAAAGTTGTCCAAGGACTTTGCTGTTCCCCCAACGGAGGCACTCTTAAACGTTTCATTGCCTTCTGCCGGTCACCACCTTCAATGTCATGAGTGAATGCCGTTTCGGTTTCCTGTATCAAACGATCAATGTCTTTATTGACATAAAAATGAGCCGTTTCTACATGCTCTTTACGCCACTTGGCTCCCAGTTCCACACTTAAAAGTTTATCATGCTTTTTCAAAATCTTCCGAAAACCGGTAAAATTTAAATTTTGATAATTTTGCAATAATATCAAACCAAGATAAAATTCACTAAAACCTAATTTGAGACTTTGCAATTTACGAGCCGGTACATTATGTTTCCCCAGCGGAGTTTTTGTTCTCCATATCGGCTGTTTTTTAACTGCTCCCATTTCTAACGCTTCGGTTAGTTCACTACGCAAATTGCCATATTTGCGAGTAGCTTCCGCCATTTTCTCTGAATAAAATGTATTAATTTTAGCCAACTCTTTATCGCAGTAGTGAAAGAATTGTTCATCGAACTTGGCAAAATAGCGAGACACCATTTCGGGGTCTACTAGCTCGGGAGAGGGTGCCTTCTCAACAGCTCCATAAAGCATGGATTTCATTTCCTGGAAAAAATTGTTATAAAAGTAAGAAATAAGAAGAAGGAAGTAATGAAGTTTGCAGAGGATTACATCTTTTTTTTTTCGATATTTCTTTGGTTGATAGAGGTTTGGCGGGAGGCAAGCCCACTATGTACGAGAAACTGTATTTTCTTAGAGAGGAATCAGATAAAATATTATTCATACTTGAATAACCGTTAGAAGAGACCGTTTTGGTTGTCTGTACCAGATTTTCCCAGCGTTTTGTTTTACTCTCTTCAATCTTCTTACTCTCTCTCCCTCTCTTTCTCTATCTCTCCCTATTTGCGACGCGAACTTTTAGCATGTCACGTGTAATTACAACAAAATCATAAGTTTTGCTTCTCTGTGTTGAGCACAATTTCTTTAGGAGACCGTACATAAATTGAGAACATTTGCAGATACGAAGAAAACCGCTTTTCTACTAAATTTACGAAATCGAATACAAAAAAATCCATTAACACGTATTGCACACGTATCAGCTGATTCATATCGAAACCGGTCCATCTGATTCTCTGTTTCTGTTTGTAAACAAAAGGCACGTGGCATTTGTTTATGTTTACATTTCGGCCTGCTGCTCACACTACCAAAGCTCTACCACAAGCACAATATTCTCTGATTGTAAAAAATAATTCCCTCCAACTTTAGCCAAAACAGTGAGCTTTCCATTGTTATACACACATCCATTCACCAAATAGATACTCATCAAAGTTCTTAATTTAATATTTTCTTAAAACATCTAAATAATTTCCATTTTCACTTATTGAACACAAACCAAAAAAATTAAATTAAATTAAATACCTCATAATTGATATACTGTTTACGCCACTCGGGTGTTATATGAGCGGATAAATGTTCAGCGAATTTCATGTTTTTTCAATTCTTTTCCAATATTTCACACTTTTATGCTAAACGTTTGATAATATTTTGGTTAACAAATAAATCTGTTCAGATCTTATTTTCCGTAAGAATACAAACTAAAGAATGAAACAAAGTTTTTATTGCAAAGAATACAAGTGCAAAGTATGAAACTTATGCACATACGGGAAAACTTACAACAAAATAAAAAAAAAAACAGCTGCCTAAAAAGTTTTTGTTGGAAAGCTTTTCTTTTAAAAATGAACAAATAGAAACGCTGATTTAATCTAAATCTAAGATGTTATCCACATTAAACATGTGGGCGTGGCATATTTGGCATTCATAGCACAAGAGGAAGGCCGATATTTCCGGCAAAAAGACACAGGGTTTAAACAAACCTGTGTACAGAACTGAATCGAAATGATTCGAATCCAATGGAAGCGCAAATTGGTTACAATCACCCATTAATTATGATAATTTAGGAATCCTACACAAGAGTTCTAGATCACTACACTACATTTAAATTAATCTAAACTGAAAGTTGCTGCGGAATACTTCTCTGTTGAGCTTTTCTTTTAAAAAAAAAAAAAGAACGAGTAAATTTGTTTTAGAATAAATCTTAAATACCCTCTAAATCTACAAACAAATAGTGGGCGTGGCAGCTGTCTGATAGTATATGTATTACTTGTGAGCTTGCAAGTTTTTCATGCTGATCAAAAATGTAAATACCTTACAGTCCCTAACGCTTCCTTCTAAATATTCCAAATGAAATGACAAACTTAATATACCTTATCAAGCTAATGTGTAGGGTATCAAAACTAATTACCTGGCCTTTACCAGAAAAATATTCAACAATTACAACAACTATTAATTATTACAAAAACTTCGACCTCTGCCTCCTCTATCTCCTACCAACCGCATTAAGCAATTTCCAATTAACAGTTATACACGTCACAACATAAATACATTAATGTTATTTGCATGACTCTATGACGCGAACATTAAATCATTCATTTATTTATATATGTACGTATATGCGTAGAGAATTAAAACAAAATTGGTAAATAAGAGGCACAGAGAGATACAAGGCAACATTGAATAATTGTTAAACTGTACAATGTGCACAACCATACATAACAAAATTGATCGTGATATGTGTTATGGTTGTTGTTGTTGCTTATAATTTTATTATTATTTTTTTTTTATATGTAGTTGTTGCATATTTACTTGACTGATTGTAGAGTATGTGTTTCGTATAGAATAACAAGCAGGCAGCACAGTTGTCTATATAAAACAGAAAGTAAAATACAACAATAAAAACAACAATAATAATAATAATAATACCTAGTAATAAAGAAACAACCTTTTTATGAATGTGCGCGTATCTGGGAATAAAAATAAACTCAAACACACACATACACATAGTCTCTGATCCTATATAACTATGTATGCGAAAAATGTTTATCAGTCTCGTTTTAAATTTTATTTCATTACTTGCAGTACACAATTTAAAACGCTGAGGGTCGGTTATTTGAACGGAAACAAACAAAAAGCTTCTAACCTTTTTTATACATATATATAAAATATATCACATATGACACACAAGTCGTTAAAAACACCAACTTGAAGGGTTATGGCAGCAATTGTTTCAATTCTTATGTAAAAAAATATTTCATTAACAAAGCGGTACCTTAATAAAGAGAGTGATATATATATAAATAATTAAAAATTTAATTGGGCAATTAATCGTGTTAGTGCAGAAAAGAAGCAATGCCTGCTGAAATTCAAAATCCCACAAAACAGCAAATAGATCAGTTACGAAATCTATTTATACGTAAATATGACACAAGCCCACCAACTGGTGAGTTCTGTACACAAATATTCTATAAAGAGTGAAGAACAAAGTGCAATAAGACAATATATTACACAATACAATAATAAAGTAATTATCAGCAAACGACACACACACATTTCATTAAATGCATTCTTTTTATAACTGTATAGTAACGATCATAAAGAACTTTTTATAGCCTACACATAAGATGGATGGTGTACAAAGATCTTACAATTGATTTGAACATGTCCGTCTGAGTAACCATCTACTGAACATGAGCATACAGCAGAGATGGTAATCAATAATCTGCATGACCAGAGTATGTTGGTTTTGTATATACACTGATGTGAAGGGCAATTGAGATTTCCCTTCAGCCAAATTTGCTTTTTCCTTATATTTACCATTTTAAGTAATAAAACGTCATTAGAATATTTCTTTGAAAGTAATATTTGTTAAGGCACGCATTTATGAATATACGAGATCTTCTGCCCATTGCACATAGTTGCAAAAGTAATATGAACATTAAAATTAAAGATCATAATAACAAATCTAAACAATTTATGAATATAGTATAACAGTTATCGCGTATTAAAACACTTACATTATAATTAGCTGCATATATTGACAATTCTGAACACGTTATAAGTTATTCGTATCTGAAAATTTTATTTTATTATTTATTGCTTTTCACAACTAATATTGCCATCTCTGACTTACCTTTGCCCTTACCAATAAAAATAACTGCACTTTGCAATAAATACACGTCACAGAGATGGAGAGAGAGAGAGAGTATTGTAAATTATTACACACATTAAACTTTTTCGGTAAATTTTTATTTAAACACTGACAGAACCATTCCATGCTGTTGATTTGGAACGTATACACAATAATGATATATGGCTGATAAAATTTTTGGAAATGTATGATCTGGACATTGATGTAAGCTTAGAGAAGCTATGGTTCACTTGTGTGTGGCGTCAGGAGTACGGAGCTTACGATTTATGTGAAAAGGATTTACGTATGGATTATTTAACCGATGGTGTAATATTTGCTCACAATTATGATGTGGATGGTAAACCTTTATTAATCTTTAAAACCAAACTTCATACAAAAGGATCCAAAAGTATGGATGATGTGAAGCGTATCGTTGTCTACTACATCGAACGTTTGCATCGTGCCACAAATATGGATAAAATGACATTGTTTTTCGATATGAGTGATACCGGCATGGCCAATATGGATTTAGATTTCATACGCTGCATTATTGACACCTTTAAATTGTATTATCCGAATGCCCTGAATTATATATTAATATATGAAATGGCTTGGATTTTAAATGGTGAGTGATCTTGAATTTTCCTTTTTTTTTTTTGTTAATAAATCATCTAAACTTCAATTCATGTAATTCCATAGCGGCTTTTAAATTCATAAAAACGTTACTGCCTGAGAAAGCTCAGGCGATATTAAAAATTATTAAGAAGAAGGATGTAAATTTATATATAAACCCGAGTAATTGTTTAGCGAGCTGGGGTGGCCAAGATAATTACACATTTAATTTTGTTCCCGAAAATAGAAAAGCAAAACCATCCCAACAACAATTACCGGCAGAAAATATATTACAATCAAATGGTAACTTAATAACGAGGACAGATCCGAAGCATCCGGCAAGCAAACCGGAAAATATCAATAATCACACCAATAGTAATATTTTTCAGGATAAAAAGGTAAGTAGGCAGCCATATTTTTATTTCTTGTTTGCAAAAATTCTTTTATGATATTTTTAAGTAGTTCTTGCACAATACATCTTAATTTCATTTCATATAAATCAATTCATATTAACAATAGTTTTTTCATTTCACTTTTTTACGTAATTATAATATTTTAAATGTTGTTTGCTTTTTCTTAAAATGAGTTGCGCTGTTTCTTTATTAAAATTCAAACACGTCTTTCTTCAATTCGAAATCAACTCTACTGAAATAAATATATATGCCGTTAAGGCTCAACCACAATGATGCAATGCAAAGTCAGTGATCAGCGGCTGAGTTTTAGAACTGATACTGATTTCATTGTAAAAAGTTTCAATAAAGCACTGTACGCTGACTACCTCACTGCCATTATGGTTTGGTTATTAGATAAACGAAAATACAGAAAACGTTATAAATGATTCTCACTGTATGTTTACAAACTTAAAGACCAATACATACAACGTTTACATTCTACACACATATATTGAGTGTTAGTGAGTGCAAATAAGAAATAAAAACAATTTTATCTTATAACTATATGTGTCTATATAAATATAGTTAGATCACAAACTCCTACTGGTTTAGAAAAATATCTCTTTGTCTCTTAAGCATTTCTATTCTTTTCTCTTAACTTAGGCCCACACAAAACAAGACAAAATCTCATGCACATATTTTTCTTTATAATCTTTTTAGTATACAATACAATTTATTGGCAGTATGTATAAAGAAATCGTATCTTAAAGAAATTAGTCAGAAAAAAAAAAGAAAACAATAACCTGTGTTCGTATAAACTTCCACCGTAAACAAAAATTAGTAAAATATTATCTAAATTAAAATACTCATAAACAGCAATGCCCAGGGTAGGTGATCATAGTTTGTAAAAGAAAATATATTTATTTCTATATGTGTATTTGGAGGGTTTACCAATAAGAAGGAAGAAGAAACTCTAAGGCTAACTTCACGCGATTAAAATATTTCCTATAATCATTTGTTTGCAAATAAGTTCATATTCCTGTATTATTTATATATTAAAAATAATCTTTACTTGTTTATATGCCAGATATATAAGCAACAATACTAATTTTGTTAATTATTACAAGTACTAATATTCCTTATTAGCAGTAGTTACTGCTTTTCTTATTTATTAACATGTGGCAACACTTTTTTTCTTTAGAGAGATTTATTTATTGCACAAAGTGAAATAGAAGCAAACAGCAATTGTATTTATATTAAAATAAAATCATATAATTTTCATTTAATTAACATAAATTATATATATTTTTAATTAAAACTTATAAAAAAAATGTAAGTGACCTAGTAAAAGCCAGATATTTAAAAAAAAATCCTATTTTCTCTCCCTTCTACAAAGTTTTTACCAAGTATTCGAATTGATATGGAAATTATATTGACCTCCATAATTAAAGAGGGAAATCCAACAATATAATGAGTAAACTTGTAGGTTTTATAAGTCGTGTCAGATTCCTAATTGAAAATCTTTGAATGAAGGCTTATTAGAAAAGACAATAAAAGGAAAATAAAACAGAAGCATGTTCTTACTTAAAATTCGATTTATTGCTTTAAAGACAATGTGATTGCATTTGTCTTATGGCAATGGTTAAATACATTTAACATTTCATTTTATTGTAGGTTGTTCATTTTGCCAACGGCAGTCCACGCCAGAGTACAGATGATTTTGCAAAAATGAATGATATAGAGGAAAAATTTACAACCGAACGTAAGTACGAACGTTATCCTCAAACTTGAACATTCAACAGAAGCAAACAACTCGTTCAAATGTTGGTGGAGGAGAAAAGTATTCAAAAATCAGTCAGTGTTTAAAAGTGATTAAATCTATTTTGTAAATCCCGTTGCTTTTGATTCAATTTTCAAATAATGTGAAATAATTTATTTTGTCAAGTGTCAAATTTGTATATTAAAAAACAAAAATATTTTGTATTAGCATAAAAAAATTGGCTTTAACATTAAACAAATTGTAAACCAAATTCATGAAAATTTCTTGTTTTTCTAATTGTTTCATATAAAACGGAAAATAACTTAAAACAGTTGAAATGCTGCGTATAATCCCTAATGATTACATTCAGTTTAACCGCGGTGAGGTGTCCGACAGTTCGCTAAAGTTAAATAACATCAGTAGTTATACTGTAACATTCAAAGTAAGAAAAGAATCATTCAACTCCAACATATTCATCTATATAAACATACTTATGTTAGATACAAACCACATCACCGGAAAAATTTCGTGTACGGCCTCGGTGTGGCATTTTAAATCCGGGTGAAACAACGCTGATAAATATTTTATTAAAAGCAGACCAGCTTTTGTCAGAAAATGCCAGGGATAAGTTTTTGATTATGTGCTTGCCGGCAACAGACATCGTCGCCAATCAGGTGGGTGAATTTTGGAAAAAGCAAAATAATAATTCACCAAATGTAGAACAACATCGGTTATGTTGTATGTATAAAGATGGCACAATACCCGCTATACCCAGCATAATGCCATTAAGTAATACCGAAAAGGTTATAATGGAGACTTCGGAATATAATATCGGGCAGGTAACCCAAGAGTCAAAGAAAAAAAACAACATCGTTTTAAGATAATTTTATATCTAATTAACTAGGTGGCGCTAAGTCCCATAGCAGCCTTGGAACGGCAACTAAGATGTACACAAATTTTACAAGTTGTTACATTGATTTTCCTTTTCATGTTAACTGGAGCTGTTGTTTATCTATTAATGCTTCAATTATGCGGCGATGTGGGTTGTTTTACAAGAGATGTTTCCACGGATACCGCCTCCGATGACATTGCCAATGAGGACCTATAATATTTTCTACTGAAATGCAATCTGACCAAAGTCTTCACAGTACAGCTGCTGTCATCAACTGTACCCCAAACATTAAGTGGTTATTTTATTGCAGCAAATGGAAAAGTGAAAATTGCTAATAACAGTGATGGCGGTAAGGGAGAAGGGACAGATAACAACAAGGAAATATGTAAAAAGGATGATGAATGTGTTGCTAGATTTGGTTACCTAATTGGTCTTTTTGCATTTGTCCGTAAATTAACTCAATGTATTCTAAACGTTTTCCTTTTGTTCTGTTTTATTTTCCTGACATATGACATTTGTATAATGTACCGCCATGCCGTCCATCCAATCAATTCTCTTAATGATTTAGCAACATTACAACCAGATGCTATTAACCATCCGTTAACATTTTATCATATCCAATGGGATGCAGGTTAAGCAAAAACAATCCCACAATTAATAAACTATTGGCCATTTAAATGCGAAATTTCTGTTTATAAAATTTAGTTTATTTTTATATATCCATTTGTATTTAAGTTCCTTCTCATATAATATTCTATATAAGGTGACATAATGCCATTTCTCCCAATAAATAATGTATGTATTTAGTTTCAATAAAAGATCAGTACGTTTATATAAAATCCTAAGATCAAACCGTTTGTTAAATGTATCAAACAACAACCCTGTGCTAAAGTACAAGTGATTTACATTTGCTCTCTTTGCGCCAAAATGATTGCGTTATTGTTACGAAAAGTTTGAATTGAACTCCCCCCCCCCACCCAAAGCCTGACATGTTTTGGTAAGGAACGGTACATAATATACGAGTTTTTTTTATATAAGAATGTACAAACTTTTTTTTTATTCAAATTTTATTCGTTTTTCATTCGCTTCAATCTCTTAGAAATTGGGTACAAGTTAATATGAATATGAATAATACTATCTTAAACTATATATATATATATTAACTCTATATGATTGATCCTTAAAATTGAACATTTTTTACGAATCTCTTAAAAAAAGTCTACTTGTTCTCTTTATTGCTCAATTATCATTTATTTCATATTGTATGCGATTAACTATTACAAAATATTATGCAAAAGAACGCAGAAAACAAATTAATAGTGATAAAATTAAATTAACTTGAAAATATATGAAATTCATCAGTTTTACTATATTCATTATCATTGCTGTATGGATACGAACAATGACCAACAGAGACTATGTTTATAAAGCATTGTCACTAGAACCGGTAGGGCATAGGGTCAAAAAAGTAAACATAACTTTACATACATATAATAATATAGGTAATATTTTATAACAACCACGGCGGTAATTTTATATTTTACGTACAAAATAGATGTGTCGACAAGAATTACATATAATTAGTGGTGGTGGTGGTGCATGTCTCCAATTAGGCCTTTTTCTTGCGTCCTCTTTTGGCGGGAGGTGATCCGGTAGAAGTGTCCTCCTCACTCCTCTTGGGCAGCTCTTCGTCATTGTCGTGATTGGCAACCGCTACATCTGATCCTTTCTTTCGCTCTTCAGACACCTTATTATTGTTGTTGCTGGTGCTGTTGGTGTTACTATTTTTTGGCTGCTTCTTATTATTACTAACTTGTTGCACTACATTATTAACGGAAGTTTTCGATGAAGTTGTGTCTTCTGTGTTTTTTGCTGCTTTAGCTTTCTTCGTGGCAGAATTTTTTTTATTCATCATAACCTCATTTTTAAGTACATTAGCCGGCTGCAGTTCGTTCTCTACCAAGAATATGCTGTGCTGGCCACCACCTGATGCTTTAATAATGCGTTTACCTTCTGTTTGTTTGCTAACAATTAATGTGGGTTCTGATACATCCGTATCAGTTCCGGTGCCCAGCTGATGATTAGAGCCCATACCCCAGGCGTATAATAAACCATCCTGTGTTAGAGCGAATGAGGTGGCTTCGCCGCATGATACACTTGCTACTGCTTTGCCCTTGAAAGCAGGTATTGGCGTCAATTCAGTAACATCGTCGTCTAATGCACCCAAACCCAAGCGACCGTAATGACTACGCCCGATAGCGTAGACAGTACCGTCCGTTTTTAAAACAAGCGTGTGATGCTGCCCGCCAGCAATTTGCTGCACATGATTAAATTTCATATTTATTGGATTAATAATTGTGCCGACATCCTTAGCATACGTCAACTGCTTGTAGTTATTCAAGCCGAATGCCCAAATTGTGCCACTTTGTGATTCTCTCAAGAACGTGCAGTAATTGGTGCCCCAAATCGCTTCTATGGGTTTGGCACGTTTCATTATTACCTGGCCCGGCTGTAATAGTTCGGTTTTTCCACGGCGTCCCTCGCCCGAAGCACTTCGTAGCGATACTCTCCCCAGTTGCCCCTGCTCACCACAACCGACTGTAAAAACCTTACCAACACTTGTCAAAATTACTAGGTGATCGGCACCGGATGCAATATCACAGCATACCACACCCGCCAAAACATCAATGGGCAAGCGTTTGTTGCCCTCTAAGGTCAAGCCCATACTGCCGTGCGAGTCGCGGAATGAACCCCAAGCAAAAACGCGGCCATCTTCTAGTAAACATGCAGAATGAGAATCACCCGCTGATATTTTTAATGCTCTGCCGGGTAATTCAATGGGCCGCGGTTCAAATTCAGATCCATCTTCTGTGGTATCACGACCCAATGCGCCTTCATCGTTGCAGCCGAATGTAAACACACGCCCATCATGTGTTAATACCAAATTATGCATGCCACCCGCCACCACATCCACAACATTTGTGACCTGCTCCACTAGAGCAGGACGTTTACGTTCAAGTTTAGACTGATCGTCACCTAAACCCAATTGGCCAAATTCACCTTGACCGCATACCAAAGCACGGCCTACAACTCGTGCTCTCTCCGGAAGTGGTAATTGAAATGTGAGACGTTTTATTTTCGATTTTGGTTCTTCTTCAATGGCATTATTATTAATGTTGGTGGTGGTGACGGTGGTGACGATGGTTTCGTCTATGGTGGTTGTGGAAGCGGTAGCGGCTTTCCGTCGTGTTGCTAAGCGTGGCATATTCGTTTACGTATAAAATGACGAATTTTCTTTTCAGACGTTTTCTCCGACAGCACAAAAGTCACTAATTATCAACTATCGCAAATATCCACTATCCGTTTTATAATTGTGTGAATTATTTTATTATATACGCGAAAAATCTTACATATAACTAAAAGTCTTTAGCTAACGAAAATTTTAACCGCGAAAATAAGAACATGCAGACTTAAGGCAATTAGCAGAATACCGATGTTGCCGTATACATCTTAAAAACTATGTGCTCGTGCTGCTAAACAAACTGCTTCGGTATTCGATATAAAAAATGTGGCAATATAACATCCCGGTTTATTTACAATAGAAATTAGAAAAATAGAAAAACAGTTTCAAATAAAAACGCAATGCAAAATCAAACATTGTGTAAATTCATATTGTACAACTCTGTGTTTAAAAAAATGGAAAAAAGAAAAAGAGTAAAAGTAAAGAATACGCCATCTTGTATGGAACGCTATCAACTGTGCACACGCCAATGCAAAAAAAAACAAGCCAAAATATTGAATTCGCAAGATAGCTCTGACGGAAAAATTGGTGTAAGTGTGAAATATTTTCACAAAACACTACGAAAAACTTGAAAAATATCTTAAACCTTTGAGGGGAAATAATATTACATAACAAAAACAACATAAATTACAATAAAGAGTGCAAAAGTTACACGTACGTGTGCAAATAAATGAACATATATACTAAATAAAGTGTGGCAATGATCGATTGTCCGCAGGGTGTCGCCTACCTGGCTTAAGACCTCTGGAAGTTAATAAGCGTTTTAATTGTCCGTTTGGTGGACTTAATGTATAATTTGAATATAGGATTTTACGGTGTGTGTGTGTAAGCAATAAATAATGGCAGAGGAAGCGGAAGATCAACAAATAGAAGCCTACATAGGAGCATTGGATGAAGACTGGACTGAAGAAGGGGAGGAAGAGGAGACAGAAGACGACGTTGTCCTTACCTCAGAAGCACTTGAAGCTTTGGCTGATGTGGATGCTGTAACCAAGCATGTATTCCAAGGTGATACTAATGGTGACGATGCTAATGAAACAAATGGTACCATAATCATGGATGCCGATGGCAATTATTATTTTCACACCTCAGAAAAAACAATCGAGGTAAAACCTTTAAAATTTAATGATTCGTCAAAGTTGATCAAAATTCAAAGTGCTACAGTAATAAAAAAAGGTGTTAAAGGATTCAAAGCTGATGGTAAGTTTATATACAGGAACAAAAACAAAGTAATAACGAAATGTTTCGATTGTGTTACAGAACTAGCAAAACATTCTAAAGCAGCCGCCAAGAAGAATGGTAATCAAATTAAAGTTAACGGGAATATTATTGCAGGAGATCAAAAGTCAACTACGGACGAAATAAATACAAATCAAACTGACCTAAATGCCTATGAATTAATCATCCCCGAAACAGAAGCAGAGTTTTATGCTTTAAATAAAACAAGCACCAATGAGGTGGACCAACAGGATACCACAAATGCCACTGATGCAGCAATTCATACTATGACTGTGTACGATTGTAAGAATTGTACGTTTAAAACCAACAGTGCAGACTTGTTAGAAAATCACTTGGAAACGTGCGAAAAAATTAAAGAAGAAAAAAAACAAGAAACAGCGGCACTGGTAAAACCCAAAGTTGGACGTCCAAGTAAAAAGTACAGTTCGAGCAAGAATAAGGAGAAGAGCAAAATCACAACTTCATCTAAGAAAAAAGAAAAACAACATGATGAATATATGCAGGATGAATATGAAGTTAACGATCCCGACTACAACCCCGAAAATGAAGTTGAAGTACGTTCGGAAGCGTTAATGAAATCTATAACCAGTGACGCACCAAGTGAAGAATTCAAATGTCCGCATTGTCCGTATGTGGCGCCAAAAAAATTCTCTTTGTCGCGTCATCTAAAAACACATTCCGATGATCGGCCCTACAAGTGTTCCATATGTGAGAAAGGTTTCAAAACGGCCGCTTCACTACAAAATCACGTCAACACTCATTTGGGTAATAAACCACATGTGTGCGGTGATTGTGGCAAATCGTTTACAACCTCAGGAGAGTTGGTGCGCCACTCACGCTACCGTCACACGGGTATTCGGCCTCATAAGTGTACAGAGTGCGATTACGCCAGTGTGGAGATGAGTAAGTTGAAGCGTCACATGCGCTGCCATACGGGCGAAAGGCCGTACCAGTGTCCACACTGTACATACGCCTCACCCGACTCGTTTAAATTGAAACGTCACATGCGCACGCACACCGGCGAAAAGCCCTATGAATGCGACATATGTCATGCTCGCTTCACACAATCGAATTCTCTTAAATATCACCGTTTAATACACTCGGTGAATGAGAAGCCGGTGTTCCAGTGTCCCATGTGCCCCACCACATGTGGCCGCAAGACAGACTTGCGCCTGCATATACAAAACCTGCATAGTACGGATAAAGCGTGGCCTTGCAATCGCTGTGGCAAAGAGTTGCCGGATCGGTACAGTTATAAAATGCATATAAAATCGCATGAAGGTGAAAAATGTTTTCAGTAAGTTTCATTCGTCTCTCATGAACAGCAGCCATTTTTAATAATTTCCTTGTATTGTTTCATAGATGCAAATATTGTCCGTATGCTTCAGTTTTGCAGCGTCACCTCACCATACATATGCTGCTACATACTGATGAAAAGCCATTTAAATGTGATACATGCGATATGCCCTTCCGCCAAAAGATGTTGCTGCAACGTCACATCAACGTCTATCACACTGGCGAGTATGTACCGCCGAAGCCGCGGGAGAAATCGCATGCTTGTCCACATTGTGAAAAGACATTCTGCTTCAAAGGCAATTTAATACGTCACATGGAAATACATGATCCCACATCAGCCGTGGAACAGCGTCAATTTGAATTAAAGTTGGGTCGTTTAATTCGCGTTAGCGATGAAAAGAATAAAATGAACGAGGATGCCGAAGTGGCTGCAAACGATGGTGGTGATTACAATGAAGCAGATGATGATGAGGCGGCAATTGTGGAATCGTTGGTTGATCATAATGAATTGGAATACCACAATGAAGTAGCGGATGATGAGAATGATGAAGAAGAAGAGGCCTATTATTTATACGAAGAAATCGAAGAGGACGAAAAACCCTCACTAATGAATTCTCTAGAATGTGAAAATAAAAGCATATCATCAATAAAACCAACAACAAAACAAACTATAGACAAAGTAAAAACGGAAAAGGAACAATTGAATAATGTCAAAGTAGAAAAAGAGACGTCCGATAACGTTGTTGTTATAGAAATAATGCAATGCGCTGATGATACTTTAATGGAGGTGGAAGAGGAAACTAATCTTATGGAAACATCAGAAGTAGGAGAAGAAAAAGAAAACCACAAGAAGAAGAAGTTGAATACACTTGAAATTATAGATAATACTAAAAATAATACCGTTATTTTTGAGGTAAAAATTTTTTAGTCTCTTAAACAGCCCTGTGTTTTTTATATCCTTCCTTAATTTGTTATCCGTTATAAATGTACTCAATGTTGTTATATTTATATGTCGGCTATGAATTACCACGACACACATTATTATTGATTTTTAAAAATCTTTTGAATCATTGCAGGAAGAGGCTAATGTCGAATTAATGGATGACGAACAACGTATTGAATTTTTTGAAATAACTGAAGCTAATTAATCTTCATGAGAACGTTGTCTTCAAAATTATTATATATACATATATTTATATTATATTTCCACCTACTGCATGAACCAATAAAAAGAATTGCATAACGTAGAAAATAGTCCGTTTCTAAACTGTAAATATAGAATTTTTAATGCAGCAGAAAAATGTAATTTAACAAACGATTAAAAAATATATATATATAATATATAAATATATAATATAAAATAAACAAAAACAAATGGAAAAATGATCTAAATGAACAAATTAATCAATTTCCAATTTACGGAAACTACCATGCATGTGTGTTGGAATGCAAGTGGGCTTATTGATCTTTTTTGAACAGGCATTATGTCGATTTTGTATACCGTGATCAGTCAGCAGATGCATTTGATCAAGCTTCAATATAATATCGCGCTTTTGGAGTAATTCTTGTTTCCATAACTCTAGCATTTCCTGCATGGGCATATGACCGCCTAGTTCTTGTGGCAAGCATTCCGCACCCACTGCCTGGCTTAGTTCGTTTATACTGTTGTGCAGTTGTAAACGATTTTGCATTTTGATGCTAACACGATTTTTCGTAAATTCTATCAACCATTTAATGGTTGTTGGGATATTTATTAAATGCACGGCCTTATGACGCATTGGAAACGATTGTTCGCCCCATTTAAAAATGCGCGCAAACTCATTAGGATTCCAGTTGGTAATGTGTTGCGTGGTCACACCATTAAAATCACCCACATGCACAACACCCAACATTTGATTGGCGGCATCTTCCATTAAACATTCATACGTTAGGAAGTGAGCTTTCGCCTGAACATCACTACTAAACAATTTAGCGTCAAAATTTTTAGCATTTACAATAACAACACGTCGTCCATTTCTATCACGTTTAGGTGCTGCAAATATATACCCATTGCAGATCACTTCATTTAATTTAGTATTTAAATAATCCAATTGTGTGCTGAGGTGAGGAAATACGCGTCGTATATTTAGGTACTTTAGTATGGTTTGTTCAGCCATTGGAACACTAAACTTTTTTGCTCTTAAAAAACGTAACAAAAATGAATCATCGGTACGCATATTAATTATATCCTTATTTTTGGCCAGCCAATCACGAAACTGATCCAAGCTCTGTTGACGAATATATTGATTTTCTCTTAAGTCATGTTTGGCGAAATTTATTAAGTCTTCTGGTAATTCTTGAAGGCTGTGATCTGTCATTTTGATCATATAATGTATTGATAAAACTTAAATGATACAGGAAATATCTGAAAGTAGTGAATTTAATGAGAGCATAAAATATGTGTTTGCCTACTCCATTGTAATTTCCCTTTCCTTTCAAGGAATTATAAAAAACATATAGTTACAATTTCCCACATTTTAAGTTTCCTATTTCTAAGTCTCTTACTACTCTCAGTTGTTTTGTTTTCAATTCCATTCCATAATAATGAAGATGTCGCATACATTTTTATGCTGTTATATATTATTGCATTATACAACCCTGTCAATTTTCCAAGTAATAGGAAATTGATAAATTAAATATGTCTTATTTCTCGTTCCGTTCTAATTGGTAACTCTCTGTATTATCTTGCTATGTTTAATAACACAGTTTTAAATCCAAACTTACGCTTAGGCAATCGCGCGCAAAACATGTTTTCGTGAAAAATTGTGAAAAAATGGATAAAATTTGTAATTAATTATTAAAGAAATGGAAAGAGCATAATATTCGAAGATAATGTTAATTATCTATTTAAAATATAAATAATTTCAAGTGTTTACCAATTTATATTAAATGTTTAATAAGAAAAAAAAATGTAATACAAGTAGTCAATTAACAAGTGCACAATTGCTGAAGAAAAAATATCTTTGCTTTCAAATTATTACTGAATTTGGTGTGATAAGTGTTTCCATCTAATTTAATGTATTGTGAAAAAAATCCAAAATAAATACTTTTAAACTTATCACATTAAAAACCAAGCAAGTCATTTATACGGTATATTTAAAACACTTTACAGAGTATAATAAACAAATTTTAACATGTCATACATAACATTCCCAGCTTATGTCACATAAATTTTCCCTCACATCATAGTAACCTTTAACCAAACCAATGACTTTTCTTATATATAATAATTGAATTTTTAAAAGACTTTAAATTAGTTCAAGTTCAATTGTCAAAGATTATGAGAAGAGTGCAACCGGTTTGAGTGAATTTCATTATTATGGATATTAATAAAATGGATGATATTTTTTCCAAAATCAAGAAATTAAAATCGTTATCATCTGCTTTAAAACATTTATATATGTATGTCACAGTTAACAATGAACAACATCTTATGTAAATTTTAACAGTATTTTGAAGAAACTAAAAAATACTGAAACTATACGTTACTAAGCCTAGAAAAAACTTTTCATCTACATAAAAGACTAATGTATTAAATAATTATACAAATGTGCAGAGCATTTTGGCTACATTTAATTTTTAGGTCTGGTTTAGACAAAAGTCGTGAGAGCATAATTGCATAATTTAAGAGCATGTGTACTTAATGAAAATTGTTGATAATATTAGATTTCATTCCACCATTACTAAATAACTAATTTCCCTTGCGTTTTATCGCTTTCTGTACAAGATATTTTTTTGTCACACATCCCAGTCTCTCTCTCTCATATCTTTCCATCTCTTCTCACTTGATAATGCTTATTTGTTTGGAAGTATTGCTACATAACGGTCATTTGTTTAAAACCAAGTAATAATCATATAATTACATGCCGAGTGTAAATTATTTATTACACCATATGCTTACAACATCTATTAATTGCATTTTAACTTATCATTAAAAATATGAAAACGAAAACTCAATTGTTGTAAGATGTACTTAAACATTAATTTGTATATATATGAAAGTTTTTTATGCATAACTTGGATTTTTTTTTATTAATGAACTGTAAAAATGACACTTTTTTGTATATAGAACTAGAAAGATAAAATTTGATATAATTAGAGTAACGTTTGATTTTGCATATATGACGGGTCTTCGGTTTATATTTTAAGCTATATAGTATTAAATCAGGGAAGTTTAAACCTTGTTGGACATATAAATTTGATCTAGGCTTCAGACAAAATTTTAACAACTTAAAAACAAAAATAAAAACAAGATTTTTCTTTCAGCCTTTATTTTTAATTTTTGCCTTTTAAACAAACCGTCACAAATTTTTATTAATTTTTCTTCACTGTGTAACTTAGTGATGAGATTTTTTTTATTTGGTTTAATTTTGTTGTTGACAATTAAACAGTTGGATGCAAACTGATTTCACACTTTATCACGACCGCATACTATTTGTACAAACCTTTTCTTTACAAGTGACAAACTGAGATATACACGTATACAGATATATGTTTCCTCTCAGAAGAGCTACGAAACAAGTTTAAATGTTATAAACGTCGAAAACATGAAGTACCCTATGCCCAAGTCTAATATATTTCATTATTATTTCATCCTTTTTTTATGGTATAACTTGTTCCTGTGACCACAGTTTGGAGTCATTGTAAATCCTGCAAGCACGGATTCATGAGAAGCAAGTGTTCATGTTTTTCGCTTGTAATTTTCACATATTCTTTATTCTTTATTGATAATTTTGCCACCAGCTGAAAAACACGGTGTGAGCTGCGTTTTAACTTTATGAAGTGTTAAGTAAAATTTTTTTACGGAATTCTTTTTTTGTTTTGTTTTTTCTTTGCATCAATATTACAACAACGTCAAACAATATCATTTTACAACAAACACATGCTACCTTTCACTGTTAAATCCAAAAAATTTCTTAAAGTGTGTATAACTTAGTGTTAACGGATAATTTGCTTTTTAAATTATAAAATTATACAAAATAGAAGTTTCGTAGTTACTAAAAATTATGACTTAATGCTTGTTCTTTTGTAAAGTTTTCTTGTGTTAAGACATTAAAAAAAAATCAAAAATAAAGTATTATTAAAATACATTTAAAGCCAGCTGTTGGAGAATGATTGTGTCTATATGTGTGTATTTTTGTATAGAGATGAAATGCCCGTGAGGAAGAGGTGCCAACGACCTTTTAATCCCTTTACTTTCACAACTTTAATGATGCCATTCCGTCCTTTCATTATATATTTTTGTATTTATATACCGTTATGAAATGGCACTATTTATACGAACGGCATATTTGCCAGGCGCAAAATGCTGCCGATAATAAAGTAACACTGCGATGCAGATATTTTATGGTTGCATTAGGCATGTAACCAAGAATCACAGGCGAAGAGACTTCTGCTAAAGGCAAACTACTTAATATTTCTTCATCATTTTCCACCTGCTAAAAACAACAACAAAAAATAAACACATTAAAACAGAGAACTCTTCGGATAGTAATATTATTATTTAGCAATACCTGATATTGACAACAGGGATCGTAATTCCATGAGACGGTATATAGGCCGGTGCAAAATAATGATACAGCACACATAGGACCAGCTATGACGGGCCGTTCGTGCCACAACAAAGACGAGATCACTGAAGCCAAACCAGATAAAACAGCCGTTTTGTGGAGACAATTTCCAACAGTTATCCAGCGACCGGTTTCATCGCCCAACCGCGGCGGTTCTATGATAATGTAATCAACTTTAGCCTCCAAGGCTTTGTCCAGCTCTGCTTCAAAGTGTTGATGAGCATTTGAACTGTCGTATACCTCACGTATTATATGAAATGTGGGCACTGTTTTAACGAAAGAGCTTTAACGAAAGTATGAAAGTTTATAAATTTTTATAATAATTGTTTCTTTTAGGTTTAAAGTAAAACGGTTTTTTTAGTTAGTGGTAGGCATTGAGCTTAAGAGTTCATTTGCGTACAATACCTAGAATTCACGGTTAAGGCAAAGTATCATTTATCACTATTTGTGGAAATTATTAACAATGTGTTAAGATTTATATACGTTTATGCCTATATTTACAAACGCACACAACCACAACATTATTAACAATATTGAATGCATCTTATACTAAACGCTTCCCTAATAAATTCTCTTAAAAAAATCTAAATATAGAAAAACAATGCTCCGAAAACAAAAAAAACATTGCGTAATACACAGGCACACTTCCCTTAATATATATAACATCCAGGAAAGAATCTGTTTTTTTGTACCATATACTCACAGGTCGTCTGAAAGTTTCATCATATTTTCTATATGAGCAACATTTGTTTTTTAACCTATTTGTGTATATCTACTAGTTTTCTTTTTTGATGCCGTCTTTTTCCAACTTCTTTGTACAATTGTTTTCAACAGCAAGCCGCAGAGAAAATCAGTCCGCACGAAAAAATGCACTCATCGCGAAATTTGTATGAAAACATGTACATAATAATAAAAAAAAAAATCACCTACAATAACAACAATGAAAACAAACATTTCATATTCTTTGTGTTTTTACCTTTCAATCCATTGTGAATGACATTTTATAACGTTTTCCAACACGACCAATTTTTCGTAACAACTCTAAATAACTTTTTAACACTTGGGCTTAAAAAACGAAATTTATTTATAATTTGTTTGGGTGAAATAATAATGAAATGTATTAAGAAAAATAAAATGCCTTATAAAAAACGAAAGAGACAACGTATGCAGAATATAAAAAAGGAAACTACAAATCAAACGTCAACAGACAACGTTACACAACGCTGCAATAATTATAATGCCAAGACCGTATGTTTTCCTCAAAACTATCCCAGCAATATAAATAGTATTGCAAGAAAGAAAAGTTCTTATATGAAGGGCTTACAGTTATGGTGGCAAACCTATTGTACTGCGATTACCTATTATCGAAATCAGCAAAATTTGTGGAGGAATAAAATCAACTGTACAAATGAACATGATTTGTTGGACCAATATGCAAGATGTTATGAAACTTCTTCGGAGGAAGAAGAAGAAGAGGAAGATGTGGAAGAATATGATAAAGAAACAACCCCTCCTTCAGAACCCATTGATGAAGAATATTTAAAATTTTTGGAAATCACTTTCAAACACCGAGAAGAACTTAGACTAAGTCGCGAAAAAGAAGCGATTACAGAGTAAAGATTCTAGCTAAATATTAAGGGCACATATATATTGTATTTGAATAGATAAGGATTTTATAAAGAACAAAAAACATTACGTGTGGAATATGTAATTATTTTTTTATATTCATTATGGGATTTATTTTATATCCTTTGGATCAATTTTGCGTTGTTCCTAAGCGTTTCCCGATTTCATTGCATTTGTATCCAGGTGTTGCAACTCATTGTTAATGTTATGATTTAAAGAACTAAAGTCTCCGGTATTGCAAGAAATCGTAGGGATGTTACAATTGGAGAAGCCCCGGTAATCGGTAATGATGGGTTTTAATGGTGATGGCAATAAGGCTTCTTGAGATGGTGAATCCCTATCCAAAATACTTTTATTTTCCTTCTGGGGTGAGGTGTTTACTACGCTAGTTTCAGGCTTCAGTAAAGGATCAAATTCTTCCAAATCTATTGGAACTTTTATCTCTTCTTTGATACTGTTATCATTACTATGATCTGACAAATCGAAATCATAATTAATGTTAGTTAAGCCGCCATTATAATTAATTGGCACCATCAACTCATCATCAGCGGATGAGCAGGTGGTTATAGAATTTGCATCGAATGGTGTATAATTAAATATGGGAGAAGCAAACAGAATATCTGTTTGGTTTTGATTGCTGGAATAGGTGGGGATAGGTGACAAGCGGCCCGCAATCAGACTAGAATCTTGGGAGATTAATGTGTGATGACTGGATGATAAAACACTGTCGTCGACTATAGTAAACTTTTTCGGTGATGCGTTAGAATCCACTTTTAACGATGTTAATGGAAAAGCCTGTATGTTATCTTTAAGCTTCTTTTTAATGGATGATGGAGAGCCTTTTGAAATCATATCAATAGTATTTAATAGATTGTCTTGATAATAACCGCTTTTAGTGGAACCATCGCTTCTCTTTTCACTACTTGTACTGCCAGTAGGATTCTCCAATAAAGCTCTGGCTTCTGGTATTAAAGAAGCTGGGGTTTTTATAGGTAATATAGTTAAAGGAGCTTTGGCTAAACAATCTTCCACTTTGGCTGTAATTTCCATTTGAAAATTGCTTAAATCATCGCGAAATTGTTCAATGCCTTTGGTTACATTATAATTTCGTAATTTTAACATTTCTAGACGTTTCATATTTTCCGAAATCAAGTGCAAACTTTCGCAGGCCAACAGAGCACTCTCCCACGGTGTACTAAATGGTTTAGAACCAGACATCAATAAATCAAATTCTTTGGCATCCATGCTCAAGCTTTCATGATTAAGGTTTTCAATGAACGAAATGGCACAACACTAAAAAGAAAATAATCAATATATTCAACGCATCCATCAATTTGATAGAAACTTACTAAATTGGTAAAATAATAACCACCCTCGCCGCTCATTAAACGTACAGCATTAGTGAAGCGTGTAACAAAATTTATATTGCTGTGCAGGCGGACAGGATTCGCCTTTAGTACTACAAATATTAAAGCGGGTAGAAACTCATCAGCACTAGCTGGTCCACCTACCGAATGTTTCAACAACTCAAATATATGGCGGCAACATCTAACGGTACATTCCAATTTCTCTTGAGGTGAATAAAATGAATCAATAGCTACAAGTTCTGTAGAGAGTGAACAAGATCTCATATCAAAATGTTTTACAATAAAAAATATAAATCCCCTCACCAGTTATAGCATTGTACACCAATTCCCTAGATTCAGCATTCACTTCATCAATACTGCACGCCAGATGTTTAGCGGTTATCCAGCTCAATTGACGAATACGTCTTTGTATTGTCACATCGTTCTGTTCATCATCAGTAAAATAAGGACTGAAGAGGAATCTGATGCAAAATGAAAGAAAAATGACTTTATCACCCATCAACAACCTCTCTAAACTCCATTAACTTACTTGTGATTTTGTGTCATGACAACCTTTTCAAAATAATCAATAGCACTTTCACGATCCTCATTGGTAGCAATTTGAAATCTGGCATCAGTTTGTACCAAATCAGAGAACTTTGTATAAGCATTTTGCACAAATTCAGATAATTCTTCAACATTTTTTGCATTGGCTGGATTACTTATATAAGCCCGGATTTCTCCATCTAAACGTTGAATTTCACTTTTTAACTTTCGTTTGCCATCATCGGGAATGCGCAATTGGCGCAATTGCATTATAAAATGACTTTCAATGGCATTGTGAAAAGATTGTTGCTGTTGTTGAGTGACTATTACATTAGAATGGAGATAATTATTTGTTACATTAGCATTAGTTGAAGGTGGTACCTGATTCTTGTTCGGTTTTGTGACGTATTTGCTTTTTCTGGAAGACAGCCGGCACAAAGGATTTCTTTTTACCGCTGGTATCATTTGCACTGTCTGCCTTTCTACAAATCAATGATTGTTTATTTTGATTGGATTGTTGAAAATGTGGATGACGACTGGTAGTTTCAGATGGAGACACTTGCTGAGGCCCTTTATCACCACGGACAGTATTACTTATGCCTACTGTTGGTAAAACAATTTATGTTAATCTAAACAATTGTAGGAAGTTTATTAGATTTTTATACATTTTTTCTTTTTCTCATTGCGTTCGCGGAAGCATTTCGAGCATAAGCCTTCAAATTGCCAATAGCCATAATAACCACAGCCCCGTTTACATTTCAAATCTTGTTGGCCAATCCGCAGTTGTGCTACACGCATTCGAGACATTCTTTTCGTTTGTTTTGTTTTATAACTTGGAATTTAGTTTAGTTTTGTACGCGTTTAAAAATACTTTTTCTTCTATTTTATTAAATACAAATTACACAACAAATTGCAAATGTGAAATTTATCAATACACCATGGAATATCATTGTTTTTGTACGTACAAATCCTGTGTGAATCGAGAATATTAAGGAAAGTACTAAAAAAGTTCGGTAAAAAACGAAGGATGATTTTTTCGGTACTATTGGGATGCAAAAAATAGCATGCTAAAGAGAAAATAGTAGTACACTGACAAAGACAATAATTAGCTGACCTAGAATTTTTTTATTTTTATTTATTTAGAACCTACACTAAATTCTGGCGCTTTGTGACACTGCTTCATAATGTTACGTGATTACCGTAAGCGATAGTGATGGTACGACAATAGTTATTTTTAAATTTTCATTTTCGTAAGCGATAGAAAGCATCATCGTCAAACTATTATCGTATTTTTCTATTTTCGTAACCTTATAAACCGTCATGTAGCACCGTTATCGTGCGATTGCAAAATAGCTATCGTTTTATAATAATATAAATTAAAAGAAAAAAAAAGGAAAAGATAAAATTAAAAGAGGTAAGTAATACATTACTAAATTATGAAGAAATTAAATAAGAATTGTAATTTCTAGGAAAAATGCATAGAAATATTTTTCTTTTTATGCTAATGGAAAGTGAAAGAGAAGACATAAAAAGGCACACAATGCAGAGAAAAATCCTGCGTGATAATTCGAACCCTCTTAGTTTGCCTATTAGCATGTCATTAAAAATTTATTACTTTTGATCAACATATCTATATATTTTACTATTTTCTATTTAGATTTACAGAAAAATTTCGCGCTTCAAAAGACGCTTTTACTTATATATTAAGTGAAATGGATGTTGATAACGGGTTAAGGAATGCTTTCATTCCACCCGTATTAAGGTTAGCTATGACCTCAGAAGTTTTGGGGTCTGGGGGATACCAGTGGCTAAGTGCGTCCGATTATGCTGTTTCAGTAGCACAAAGTACTCTTTGTGCAATATTGAAAGAAACCACTGAACAATTGGAACATAAATTGTGTCCAAAGTGGATTAATTTCAACATTAATAATGATACAAAAATATATTTCTGGGTGATCTTCAACAAATTTGATCATTTGTTCTAAATGTTCTTTAGTAACATACCTGTATAAATAAATAATAGTTATAATTATATAAATAATTTATAAATAAATAATATAATAAATTTATTCAATATAAAAAGTGAAAAAAAGAACAAAAATAATATATAATTGACGAATTTTAATTGTTTTGTTTACTAAAATAAACGCCATATGATAAATTCTGTCATTCACAATGAATAATAACACGACGATGAGAGTGATGGTCTTATATGAATGAAACTAAAACTAATATCGACTACCATCATCGCAACTACGACAATAGTTTCATAAGTTATATGATCACCCTCCAGTTCACAATACAAGTCCTTTAAATTTTAGTTAGTGTTTCCCAAATTTGTGCTATTTGTGTACAAAATAAAATGCAATTGGTAAGGATTTCATAAGATTGTATTTAAGAGATATCCGCAGATTTTTGTCATTACGTTTTTACGTTTTGTTTTATTTTTGTGCGAATTATAATAAAATAATTTATTTTTGATTAAATAGTTGATTATATCTTACTACTCATTAACAAATTCGTTAAAATTAAATTCATATTCGTTTTCGTTAGAGTGAACCATTTAAACAGATTTTTTATGTTTTTGTATATATGTATTGTACACCTGTGGAATTCTATACTATTCTCTAATTCTTTGGTATTTGTTAATTTGTTGTTGTTGTTGTTGTATGTTTTTTTTTTTGTTCTTTTATTAAAGTATTATATTGGACGCTCCAAGTGTATTTTCAGTTTCATTAATTTAATATTTAAATATTGAGAGAATTTCTTTCTTTAAAATAAATGACGTATGTGTCATATTTACCGAACTACAACCTCTATGAACCTACGTCTTTTCAAGCGTTTAAATATCACCTGCTTTCCTTTTTAATATGCAGTTAGAAGATTTTCTTAAATTTTTTTTAGATACCATGTAAATTACTGCAACAGAAAGGCAATGTTGTTGTTTTGTTATGATGTGTATGCTAAGCTTTTTACGTATTCAGTTTTTTTTCTTTGCTTTTTATACCCTCCACATTATAGAGGCGGTATGTATCGTTTGTTATGACGTTTACAGGGCCTGTAAGGAGACTTAAGGACTGTACGAAGTATATGTTTTTGACCAGTATCAACATCTGATTCAACTAAGATATATTCCCCCCCGGGTCCATGTATCTCTACATAGTTGGAATGCTCACATTTGCATATTTTGTATTAAGAACTACGTTTATAATTGACAAACATGTCTACCGATGCATTAATATGTACTTTATCCGTTGTTGTGCTGAATATGAGGGGTTTCGAATAATATACGCGCCCACAATTTCCAAAAAAAAAAACTCTTTCTTGCAGAATTCGTCACTTGAGGAAAAATTTAACGAATATTTCAGTAGTCAAACAGAGCGCTATGTGGAAGGTAAACAAAATTTGGTCTAAGCCAAAAAAAATTTTTTTTTTACTTGTTAATACAGCCCTAATTGACATACTATTTTAATAATCTTAATAATTATTAAAAAATTTTGAGGGAGAAATGTTTCATGCATTTTTGATTAACTCTCTACATAGAATGTCAAACATTACAAGAATCTACATATATAAAGTGTCATGTCAGTACTTTCTCTGTTACTAACGATTTTAATAAGTTGGCTATCACGTTTACTATTAATGCGTTTCTATTAAAGGTGTACCTTATGCAATTTCTATCACATAATGAAATTATAACAATTTATGTTTTTTTCTTTTATGTTTGTGTGAATTATTTATATAAAAAAGTTTTGATACTTTCGTTTGATTTCAATTTCAAGTTATGTCTTATTATCCTCATAAGACGTATTTTGGTAATATTATTGCTCTAAAATTTAATAATTATTTATAATACCTGGGCATTCCTTAATAATAGAATTTTCTTCGAATTTCTCGGCACTTTAAAATTTTTTGTTAATATTGTTAATAATTTAATGGAAATAGATTCTTTCACTCTTTTATTTTACTCCTTGTTTTGGCTTTCTCTTTAACTTTTAATTTAACTTTTGCAAAAATTAATATTGCTAACTGAAATATTTTAGGCCGGAAATTAAAAGAAATTTCTCTATAAATAATTCAGAATCCAGAACGGCTATATGGGCGGCCCGCCCAATGAGTGTGTTGGCGGTATGTGGTAGAGCATGATGTACATCATATCTAATTAGTGCTAATTCCGGCCGTCCCAATATGGGTGCTATAATATTATGTACCATTTCCCTAAAAGAAGAAGAAAAGGAAGAAGGTAAGAAAACTATATTTGGCTTAGGTAAAATCGTAAATGGCCGTTGTGGATGTAACGGTAAGCGTGGCAAATATATATATATTGCACTCTCTAGTTGGGTATGTATTACGTATCAGCTTACAAGTTTTGTTTTCTGAATACGGTTTTTCTTAAATTGTGGGCGCGTCTATTAACCAAATATGCCCATTTTTAGCACATTGATGGAACTGTAGATGTGAATATCAAATTTTAACTTGATAGGTCAATTTTGTGGCAGATATATAGATTTTTATCGATTATGAGCGTGGCTTTTAACCTATTTTGCTTAATCTATATAGCGATCTTCATACAGAAACTATTTGTCTGTGAAAAGTTTTAGCTCAATATCTCAAAATTTACGACCATGAGAATCCCAACAACAGACAGACGTATGGACATGGACACACATGTCTAAATCGACTCAGTTTTTGATGCTGATCAATAATATATGTATATACTTTGAAGGGTCCCTGATGCCTGAATGTTGTAAACAGAAGAACAAACTTAGTATACCCGGATCACTAAGGTGGAGGGAATAAAAATTTTAGAATTATTAAAGTCTGACCACCTAGTTCCAAATTGCGCAGCTATACAAGTATAAACTTAATAAATCTCTCACCTCAAGTGACGTGAGGTATTATTACTTACCTGTAAATAACACCCACATTCGTATTATCTCTTATGGCAGCTTTACACAATTCCAAGCGCGCTGAATGCGCCGGCACATAACGATCTTGACTAGATCCGCATAATAGTATATTTTTAAAATGATGCAAAGTACTACGTTGACTTAGACGGTATAAGAAGCTATTACGCATATCGGAAGCGTCTCGCATACAAAGCTGCAGCAGTGAACCGGACTTTTTCCACTTTTGCATAAACCACATGCCTAGTAAAC
Source organism: Crataerina pallida (assembly GCA_949710015.1). Lineage (NCBI taxonomy): Eukaryota > Metazoa > Arthropoda > Insecta > Diptera > Hippoboscidae > Crataerina > Crataerina pallida. The sequence goes on along the minus strand of OX453292.1, from coordinate 21,234,469 downwards.
ATATATTAAAATTTATAAAAAACTTTGGTATATAAATGTAACGTATATCGCACCCATGTTAACTAAACCACTGGTGTTGTATAGTGTACCCAAATGGGGTCCCGACAATGACAGGAATGTATGCAAACGTGGCAATAAGGAGCGCATTTGTGGCCGCGATAAAGCGCTACGTACAATTATTGTTCCCAGAGAATGGGCTACAAATGAAATGCGTGTTGGATTGAGTCTACAAGTTTCGATATGAAATAGAATTTCAGCAACAAGTCTGAAAAGAGTTTAAATGATAAATTTTAGCAAAATTTTCAAAATGCCTTCATATTACCTATCAGTCATAATATCAAAATCGGAAAAAGTATCACCCTGATTACGTTCCGACATTAGAAATTCCAAATTGGCCCCTGGCAAACCTAATTCCAAATAAGTGCGCACCAGTCGTAAGTCTGCAGCATTGCCATCCAAACCATGAACACATATAATTAAATGCATGCCGTTGGGTGAAAAGGTTCGATATTCATCACTTATATAAAAATATGGCAGTTCGGAAAATAATTTATTAAAATCTGAATAAATGCTGCCACTATATTTCAGTTGTTTGCGAAATTCTTCACGGTATTTTTCAAATTCCAAATTCGATATGTTATTGTCATTGCTACCAGCATCAATATCCCCTCCAGCAATGCTACTGCTGCCCCGTTTTTTCATTTTTGTTGAACCGAATCTCTTAAAATGGCCATTCGTTTTACTGGTCTTAGAATTCTCTTTATTTCCATCCATAACATTAGTATCTTGTACATGCGTTCCATTATGTTGTAGTGAAAGAAATGATTCGTTGTTCAGCTCGTTAGGTGTATTGGAGTGACCATTGCATAAATGACGGATGGGATCGTGACCTTGTATGGATGTTGTTAATTCTTTAGCACGTTTCATATCTAGTATACTGTGTGACCTTATCACCTGTGTATGATTTAAAATGCAAGAGGCTGGTACTGGTTTTATAGATTCATAAACATGATACACCGGATTATCGATAGCTCGTACTGGTTGTTTTGGACTAACTTTTTCAAGGCGCAGTATATCTTTTAAAGGTGGTGGCAGTGCTGGCGGTACTGTAAGGGATGGTGAGGAATGTGTGGTAGTGTTGTGATAACTGCTCGTCCTATGAACGTTGGAGGCAGCTGCTATAGGTTTAATGGGACTTATGTTACAACTTTTCAATCCCTTCTTTTTATTATCTTCATTTATAATTTTTTTTGCATTTTCCTGCCTATCCTGTCCTGTTGGTGGATCCCGGAATTCATCAGGCGGTAATAAATCATCTTGAAATTGTTGTGGTGGTGGTACTCTTACACTAGTTATTGTCTGACTTTCTTTTGTACAGCTCAGATCTATATTTGAACGGGATTTTTCCATTTTTTTATACCTGCGTTCTTTTTTGCCCGTGTTATTGTAAATCCTATCGGAATCTTCAACTTCTGTGGATTCATTGTAAGCCATTGATTTTGTTATGCGACGTTCATTCTTTAGTTTCACTGTTATTGTGGTTACTTTCTGTGGTTCTGTTTCTAATGATGTCAAAGTACTTGGTCTCCGATTAAGTGTATATTCTTTGTGTCGTTTTGCTTTAGTCTGTTGTTCTAATAATATTTGAAGCTTTATACGCAATTGCTCACCATTTAAAAGTGTGTCCATTGGGTTGATTTCTTTAAGTTTCAATTTCTTTTCTTCGTTGTTGGTTAAAGTGTCGGGGCTAGATGGGTTCATTGAGCTATGTCTGCTCGAAACCCATCCACTTTCTTCACTTAGCGATGATGTGGAAATACTTAAGTTACCCGTAGTATTAATGAAATGATGAAAAGACGGTGGTCTACCTAAATTAGGTAACGACTCACTGAAACCATTCGAATTTCGTTCTGCATCAATTAGTTGGGCATTTATTGTTGCTGTCGTCGTTATATCTACACTATTGGATGATAACATTTTCTCTTCCGATTTAGCCTTCTTCACCTTAGAGGGTATGTCACTCTCTGAGCTACTTGACTCCTTTTGGAAATTGCTCTTTTTTAACATTTCCTTTAGGTCTGAAACTCTGACTCTGGCTATCTCCACGGAGCGTGGTATAGTAGAGATCGGATTTAATCGCAATTCATGATTTAATTGAGACCTTAAAGCTTGTGATGAATTGCTTCGGGTTATGGCAATTTTTTGTGGCCATACTATTGCCCTAGGGTTTATTCCGTTCTGTGATGTTTGTGATTTGTTGAGTGCTAAATAGGGTTTCTTTGGTACTACCTGTCCATTTGTTATGTTTTTCGGCAGAGAATTGTAATATGAATTATGCCGTTCCATTAATTGTTTGGGAGGATTCAGCAACTTAATCTCATGTAGATAATCAAATTTACTGGATTTTTGTCCATTTTCGGTTATCTGACGATCCAAAGTACCACCAGCAGTTCTCGTTTCATTATAACCATTATCCTTATAAAATTGGTACGAATTGGCGAAAGATTCTTCAATATTCTTATATTTATGTCGAAACTCTGATATATGGCGCATTAAATTTTCTGCCTTCACAGTAAGTTTACGATTAGCTCCATTATCCGTATAAACAAAAGCTGTTTCACTGTTTTGCGAAGAATATCTTAGATCAGTATCGAATAATTTAGTTTTTGAATAGTTTAAGGTTTGTTTGTTATATGTCGTGGAGGACTTGTTGTGCACGGCATCGTCTAATTGATCTAGAGATTTACTATGAGTGGTAGGGAAATTTCTACTAATGCCGTTTTCACAAAAACCGCTTGAGCAGTCAGTTTCGCCACCGCAAAGCTCTACGTCGCCATTAGATTCATTTATAAGGCATTTCAAGGAGTGCCTGGGCAATTGGTGCAGCCTTAGGCTATCGGAGAAGTCTTCCACTGCAGAAGCGGGGCTTAACGTTAGATTTGCTTGGAGAATTTCTCTAGCCATAGCGTAATGTGACATTAACCCATCATCGATGCAATGATTTCTTTTATATTCATAGGTAACCCCACAAGAACATTCATTATCATTAAATTTTCGGCCATTCACTGGTATATCGGTTTGAACGCAATTTTTTTTCGGAGCAATAATTTGATTTTCCCTACAATTTAAATGTGAATCACTACCAGTGCGCATCCGAGATATCTTATTTACTTCCACATAACGATCTTCAAATATGAGAGGTAAAGCATTGGCGTCACCATCTATGGGAATACAGTGTATAGGTAGAGGTGGCAAACATTGTAAATAACGACTACGACGGACCATTTCCGCTATGGCTATATAGTTTTGGTAATTGTTATCGTAACAACCCGCCGCTGCATGGCGGGAATTTTCCATAACAAAGAATCCTTCAGAAAAACGTTTAACTCTGAGTATGTGATGTTTTTTGGCTAGCAATGTATGAACAGAGGGTTGAGTGGAAGCCACCAATACTCTTCGCCACAACATAATCGATTCAGCACACAGTTGTGCTATATCAGAATTGGCACGTTGAACAAAATCCTCTTCGGAATCATAACTCTTAGAAAAATGAAAAAAAAAATAAATTTTAAACAATTCATTGACAAGAATATTGTAAAATCTTTTTGTAACAAACCTTTGTTTGTTGCAATAATTTTTGCAACCGTTCATTGCTATCACATTCGCAAAACGGTGGCGATCCAATTTGTGTATTGATATTCGGTGGTAGTACCGTACTAAATTCATTTAGTGTCATATTCAAGTTTTCTATCGCTTTTAAAAGCAAACCACATACATCTCGATAGAGTTCGCGGGTCTGTAGAAGACGTACCGCTGGTCCACCACTACATTTAGTAGTATTTATCACAGAAGGTCCAAAAAATACAGCTTCTAATGGTCCGGGCGACATACTTCCGCGGCAACTAAGCTTACCACCACTTATCCATGGCTTGAAGTTTTTCGGAGCACTGCAATGTTAAAAAGGATGAAAAAGAATTAGTTTATTCCCCCAAAACGATAGATAATGATTTCACTTGTATCTATAATAAAAAGGAGTTCAATTCGTTCACGACAAGTGTGCGGGGCAACTGCCCTTAGCAGTTATTTATATGAATATAATGTTTCCCGATAACCTCATATAACATCTGTCTCATTTTATTTAATTATTTTGCAATAATTTAATCTATTCAAAAGTTTAGTGTATGTTAAGCTAAGGGAATGCAGCCGCCATACTGTTTTCCTACGTTTAATTATATTAGATACACGGAAGGTAGTATAAAAAAGGGAAGGCAACAAGAAGGAGAATGAGGTTTGGGATAATATAGTGCAGGGACATAAAAGTTGCTTCGAGAAATTCTGCCAAGAAAGAAAATTGTTTTTACTTGTTTTAATTATATAAATTGAATCACATAAGTGAAATACCCATGTACACTAGCAAATCGATAGCCGCAGGCAAACTGTCTACAAACCACGTCAGTGGAACATAAAATCAATGTTGAATAAATTTTTCATGAATGGAATAAAAGAAGCAAAGGAAAATATTATAGTGGTTGAAGTCGCAACGTCTTAATACCCTATACCACTTAGTTTCAAGAAACAAGTTAGTAAGAACCTTTTTAACGATTATATACTTGACTCTCGAACTATTTTGCTAAATTTAAATAATTTAAATAACAAATTACATGGAAACCACCTCAATATCTATATATAATACTATAATAATACGGAAAAGGCTAAATCGATTCACGTTTTGAAGCTGATTAAGAAAGATACATTGTAGGATCTCCGCAACTTTTTTCTGGGTTTGAAAAACACCTCGATTAATAATTCTAATTAGACCCGAAAGAGTGGAAAAAATCTGAATATTAAGCTGTATTGTATTCAGGTGGATTTACTATATAAGTTGAATGGGTAATGTTCCATAAAAGTTATAATTTGAATGTGTTGCGTTGATGATGGTGTGACTGTACTTTAAAGGTTTAGAAGATAAAGTTTTATGTTGGGAATCGCGCGCGTCTAGAATCCATTCCCATAATCAACAAGAACCCTAGTTGAATCAGAATTCACCTTTAACACGCCTGATACTTTAAGAGTCCTTAAAACAAAACATGTTCTTACACCTGTTCACAATTGTGAAAAGTATGTTAGATTTGGCAGAAGACATTTTAATTTATTATGCTTTTATGCAGAGGCGCCTTCTAGACATACGTAACGCTTCTACACATTATATACATATATTGCGAATATCAGCACTTGCAAAAATGTGTGGAAAAAAGTTACTTTCATTTCTTTTCATACCTTCTGTATCAAAAAAGATATTGAGGGTGCTTTAAATTTATTACATTACGTGTAAAGGTTGCGTCAGGTTGAGTTGGGTTAATTTGCATTTTTACCAAAGGGTGCTTAGAGGGTTAATTAGGATAATAAACAGAACGAGTAAATAAAACTGCTTTTGACTTGGACCAATTCTAAAATACCGTCCACATATATGTACATAATATTGATAGAGCAGATAACTGATTTTGGAAAAACTGTTTAACAGACTAATATATAACCCCACAGTACACAGTACAGACTAATATATAAACCTACAGTACTATTAATAAGTAATTTTGTATAATAAGTGCATTAAGTGAAACTGAGTGTGCAAGATAGGCTACATTATAAACATTAAGTAATAAGACTAATAATGCTGATATTAATCTCATTGTTACCACTTACTTGATGTATGGCTGATGTAAGGCCACTAAACTGGCGTGTACGGCCACACTAACAGCTGCCAGGTGAAAATAATCAAACAGTACTGGTAAATGGTAGTGTAAACCACGACAGGGATGAAAATTAAGTTGTAAAGTACGCGTTGACGCTAACGTTAAATTATTCGGTGAACCATTCTGTTCTGCAAACCACAATTCCAGTTGTAATGAAAATTCGACGCGTTCTATGGACTCTTTTATATGACGGCTATCGACTGTATGTTAGTTATGGCGTGCATATAACCACAGGATAAAGAAACAAATAAATATTTATGAAGAATAAAGGATTAGTAGATAAGGAAGTACCAGCTATAACTTTGGAAAAGAAATAAAGTGCAGTTATAGTTATTAACTCTCACCTAATAAATGGGTACGAAAATAGATAACATCACGTAAGGAGATCTCTTCGTTGCGATAGAGTATTTGAAAGATACGTGAAGCGCCCGCTCCATTAATAATACTGGCCGTGCTTGATAATAATAGCGCCTGATGATTGATAAATGATGAATCTATTTGTTCTTGTTCTTGTTTTTGTTGTTGAACCTGCGGCAGTTTTTGATTTTGCTGATTTCTCCATTCAAAATCATGACCATTGCTCATACTATTACCTGTCGATGAAGATGATGGTGGTGGCGGAGGTGGTAGAGGTGGTGTTGGTGGCGTTGACGTTGATGTTGTCGTATGATTCATTTCCAAGTGGTTGCCATTTAATATAGGTGGCGCGGCCTGTTGTCCATTTGATGTAGTTTCTGGTATGGTTGTCTCCACTTGTACCGGTAATCTAGGGCACACTTTTAAAGCGCAGCGTACTTGGTATAATCTGCACATAAAGGTATAGTCATAAACCTATACTTGTTACGAAATGTATTACAACTTACCCTCTTTGAAAGAGATCCACATTAAAGAATTTATAAAGTTCTACGGAAAATTCGATGGTAGCTTGTAAATCGCCCATAATGTTAATGTTTCACTAAATCTTATGCATTTGTAATAACATTTGTATTTTTCTGCGAAATTTTATTTATATGTATGTTTACAATATAACACTGCCCTTGTTTGTGTCCCAATTTGTTAATATTTCTAGGTAGGCAGCAGCATAATAGCAAGTTATAGTGCCAAAAAATATCAGATGAACTTAAAACAAATATATTAATATATTTTTAAAATTAAACACAACAAATGTAGTAGAAAACTAAAAAGAAAGGCAACTAAATCTAGCTTAAGTCAAATCTCAAATATAAAATATATATGGAAAGTATATGATTATGCCCTCTAATCATATTTCACATGTCAGCTTGCAAGTAGAGTTTTACGCTGAGCATTGTTCTTCTAACTTCTGTAGGCGTGTCTGTTATTCGCCCGCTAGATTATTATTTTTGGTACATCAATAATTATAAATATGCATTCCAAATTTCAAGTTCATAGGTCAATTTGGTTGATAAATAGATTGTGTCAATTGTGAGCGTGCCTATTGACCGATTTTATACATTTTAAATACCCGATCTGTACTAAATTTAAGCTCAATATCTCAAAGTTTACGGTCGTGAGAATGCTAACAAGAGACGGGCGCACTGTGATAGATGTCTAGATCGACCTAGTTTTTGATGCTGATCAACACTATACACTATATCCTTTGCAAAGAGTCTGACGCTTCCTGACGCGGGTGACGAGAGTGTACAAAGATATGGCAAACTCAGTATATTTTAGTATTTCATGTGGAGGTAATAAAAATATATTAACTTGAAAGAGGACCTTAAGTTTATGTATAAAGGTGAAGAGTGTTCTGCAAACCACAATTCCAGTTGTAGTGAAAATTCGACGCGTTCTATGGACTCTTTTATATGACGGCTATCGACTGTATGTTAGTTATGGCGTGCATATAACCACAGGATAAAGAAACAAATGAATATTTATGAAGAATAAAGGATTCTCTTTGGTTGAGTTGGAAAAGTTAAGTACCAGCTATAACTGTGGAAAAGAAATAAAGTGCAGTTATAGTTATTAACTTTCACCTAATAAATGGGTGCAAAAATAGATAACATCACGTAAGGAGATCTCTTCGTTGCGATAGAGTATTTGAAAGATACGTGAAGCGCCCGCTCCATTAATAATACTGGCCGCGCTTGATAATAATAGCGCCTGATGATTGATAAATAATGAATCTATTTGTTCTTGTTCTTAAACCTGCGGCTGTTTTTGATTTTTCTGATTTCTCCATTCAAAATTATGACCATTGCTCATACTATTACCTGTCGATGAAGATGATGGTGGTGGCGGAGGTGGTAGGGGTGTGTATGTTTTCTTCTTGTTCTATAAAATGTTTGTTTTGTGCAATGTAGCAAAACTACGATTTCTTTGTTTTGGTATATAGGTCACTTGGTGATTAAAACTTTTTTGTCTGTTGTTACTATGATTTGTTGTTTTTCTTCGCCTAACCCTTACTCATGTGGGTGGTAATCGTCTTCGAAAAACCATTATTACATTATTTTTTGTAGGTCGATGTTAGATAGAAAGAAAACAAGGAAAGCAATGTGGTTGTAATCCTTAGTATTATGACAACATCTTAGTGGTATATAGTTTCTATACTTTTCTATTAGCTTTTGAATCGTTTAAGAAAATATTCCTTTAAACAAACAAATATTAATTAAATATTTTCTTAAACAAAAGTATTTTTATTATAATTTTCAGTCGTTTATTTAAAAGAAGAATGACAGCTGTATAGTAGAACAAAATATTCCTTCGATGAGATTAAATTTCAAATAAAATTTAAAATAAATTAGATTTCTATCCATTCTCATTAAAAAGTTGTTAAGGAAGCGTTAGTGGTGGCATGTTCCCAAATCAATTAAAAAAAACTTTTTACTTGTTTTAATAATTTTCTTATTCACTGTAAAATTTTATTATTTTTTTTTCGTTTCTTTTTGCACCTTTGCAGTTCTCTATGTTAATGAGGTTAAGTGCTTGAGTTCGTAATTATTTAATAGTGTTGTTGTTGTGCAATATCCAACACCGCAAACTGGGTGTAGTATAAAACTTTGTCATAACGTCTCCTCCAACCAAAAGGAAGGCTTCAAATCTCAACAAAGTATAAATATTTTGAATGAGCACTGAAAAAAATACTTTTTCTTCACTTCTTAGCAAGTTTTTGTCCAATTTCAATATTATCAAAAAGAAGAAAAAGATTTATCTAATACTTATGCCGAGATTGAAATCGACCGGGAGAATATTTACATATGAGACCCACAAGACGGACCGACAGACATATATAAGTTAATTCAGAATTTCATATTCATCAATAACATATATTTTTTAAGGGATCGTAGCAGCTTTTCTCGGGGTGTCGGCATATAAAAGAGACACCAATCGTTTTTTTTCCGTTTGCAATTCCCAAAATAAGGCATCAAAGACACCTACAAAGTATATAAATTCTTGATCAGCATCATTACGAACGGATTTTATCATTTACATACGAATTTGAAGGGTAACCAAGAAATGTGCTAAGCCAAATACAGCTTGCTTGAATAAATCTTGATTCCATACATAAAAGGGCATGAAATATCTTTTTTTCAAAATTATATGGCAGCTACCCCTCACCTGGAGCAAAAATGCAAATATAAGTGTCAGCTGAAACACTGTACAAGCAGCTTAGGGCTAAACATACAAATGTTTATAATAAAAAAAACTACAAGATTTTCTTTAAGCAAACAAAAAATAAAGTCATGCTAAATGAATGCTAAGGCGGATATGAAAAATATCCAAAAAAAAAAATTTATTCAAGTAAAATCTTATGTGTTCGCTACCCTTTCACTTTATTTTTATACAATTGTGGCAGGTGTGTGTTTAAATCTTAGACTTCAGAATTTGTATATTTTCAATCTGGTAGTAGAATTTACAAATATTTCGACCAAATTCCCCAGTTTTTTCCTTTTAGGTGGAAAAACTTTTTTATGTATATTCATAGTTTGTGATGCTTTTGAATGTATTTTTTGGAATTTACAAACATGCTCACAAGATGATGTATTTATTTCTCTTAGCGAAAGGTATGATCGATGGTTACAAAACCAATACATTTACTTGTTTGCATATAAAACGAATTCCAATTTCACCTGGCTAGAAAAATATTAATATGTGATAATACACACTATCAATAGACTCACATATGTACATATATAAAATATTTGCTAATATATTAAAAAGTCTCTCCACCAGAGAATAATAAATATGAAACATGAATGAATTGTTAGTTAAAAAGGTTTCTTATATATTATGGGGGTGTTTGTTAACCGTTCATGCCCATTTTTAGTATATTGATGGATGCTTCAATTATGAAGATGTGTGTATGTATTTCAACTTTATAGGTACATTTTTATCAATTGTGAGCGTGGCACTTGACTGATTCCTTCCAGGAATACTTCGAACACATAGGGTGTATTAGAACGCATTTAATTTGTTTAGTTTTGTGATTATTTTTTCAATTTGTTTTTGTTGTTATTATTATGGTTGTTGTTTTTCTTCATTAGTATTTTGGCACCAAATTCATTTTATACAGTACAGTTTATATCCATTTAACTTAATTTGTATATATATCACATTGCTTAGGGTATACATTGTATGTATTGTAGGGCAACATAATGAAAAATTTTATTAAAATGTTTTTTTCTTCTTTTTACACTTGCCTTAAAACATGAGAAAAACAATAAAATTGTCGAAACCGTTTGCAACTATAAAAAAAGTCATCACAGCAAAGTATATATGTATATGGTCGCAAAAATCGGTTTAATAAGCTATAATATATATAGATATTTTTAAGTGCCACGGCCAGTATTAAAATATACAAAACCACGCCCATTTTTTCTTATTTATATTTAGAGTGTTCAAGATTTGTACTAAACCATTATTATCAAGCAGAGTATCATATATATATGTATATACGCCCACCATGCTTTATAAAAGGCTTTCCATGTTTTGTTATATTTGCAGACATCATATATCATATATTATTCCTTTACATACTTTGTGTTTATTAAAAATCTCAAGATACCCTTTAAAGTATTTAACTACAATTTGTTTTTCCCTATGTTCCATAAGCAGGACAAAAGTAGTACAACAACAAACAATATAAATTAATTATAATATACTGCCAGTACTTGGATGCACTTTATTAATAAATTCATGGTAATAACGTTGAAATGATGTCAATTTTCATAGACATGTACATTCTGTTCACTACCCCTTTATGCACATAAATAAAACAAAAGTATTAAATATTCTTGTAGCTGATGACCTTTGCTGTGAGGTATTAACATGTTTTTTTTACTTTTGGTTTAAATTATTCATACTTTTATTTCTTGAATGAACTTTTTTGTAACTTAAATTATCGATTTTTCATACATATATGATATATAATTTTTCATGTATTCCAATCACTCATATAATAATTATTTGCGTTAATTTGAACTTTATACAATTAATCATAAACTATCCGATACTGATTAACAAAGTACACGTAACATTAACATGAACTAGATAACTGAAGGAAATGAGAACGAGTACGTTTCCCATATATCGTATATATACACATATACATATATAGAGAATCACATAGAATTTTTCCGCAAAAGAAAATACGTCTGTAAGGTAAAAAAGTTGATAAAAAACTGTTGAAAAGATTATTTTCTCTACCGAAGGAGAAGCCAACCAGTTGGTGGATTTTCTCGAATTTGGTGAAAGTTAAGAGTGGTTATTGCAACCCCAATAATATTACACTTAAATTTATTATTTTACTCAATATTCAGTAAAGAAAGTGAGAGAGAATTAATTAATGGGAACGCTTCAAAAATATTTAATTTGAACTTAAGAAAAAAACCTTATTTAACTCATAAGAAATCTTAAATATCCTCCAATCAGTCTTGTGGGCAAGGTTTACAACCGCTTTTGTTTTACTTGCTTGTAGAAACTAGAAATATCAGTCATTACATTTTACAAAACATGTGGCAACCCTATTTGTATTTCTCCCTCACAATTTCTTCTTTCTAGTGCGCATTCTCATTATTAAGTTCTCGATTATTTATTTATATTAAAAATCTTTCTTCTTTTTTAAAAAAGAAAAACTAAATTTGCCTTAGACCAAATCTTAAATATTTCCCACATCTATGTAGTGGGCGTGGCAGGTACATGATGAAGCCTTTAAAATTTTGTATACATGACACTTAAAAGTCGAGTTTTACACGGGAATGTGTTTTTTTAAATTGTGGGCGCGTTTGTTATCCCATAGTGCCCAAATTTGGTTAAGCTAAGGAAGTAATAATTATAAATATTAATTTTCTTTATCAAAACTCAATATTTGTGGCAGATTTGTTTTTGATTGTGGGTACGTTTGTTATCGGAACATGCCCATTTTTGCCACCTCGATGCATGGGGTATATATTAATATCAACTTCACAGATTAATTTTTGTGGCAGATACATAGATTCTTGTCGATTATGGGCGTGGTCGGATAATAAACGTGACTCTTAACCAATTTTGCCCTATTTAAAAGTCTATGTACCAAATTTCAATTAAATATCTCTCAATATACACCCGGGAAAATGTCAACAACAGACAGACACACAGTCTAGATCGACTCAATTTTTGATACTGAACAAAAATATATATATTTTGTACAGTCTCTGACGCCTCCTTCTGGATTAAACGGAATAGCAAACTTAGTGTACCTTCCATCTAATTTGGAGGGTATAATATAATATGTATAAAAAATGTATAAACAACAACAAAATATGACAGAATAAAAGGAAAATTTGTCAATTTAAGTGAAAGAAAAAAGAAAATGCATTGGTTGCTTCGTTAATTGGTATATAAATGTAAAGGCATTGAGCGAAGCCAAGGTGAGTACGTTTTGTTTACCTAAACAGTAGCCGGTAAAAAAATTAATAAACAACAAGCAAATATCTGTATTTCCTTGTAAAAGAACGTGAAGACATTAACAACAATATCTCTTTTTACTTCTCTCTCTCTCTCCTTCTCTCTCTCTCTTTGTTAACGTTTAAATGGTTACTAACCTTTCCGTATATTGTGTTATTTTCATTAATGCTTATTACAATACGCTCTGATTGAATCGGATAATGAGGATTTTATTAACGGTAATTCAATTTACTCTTAAAAAAGATTTTTGTTTAAGGGTGAGTGAGCACGTGCGTACATGTATTTGTAATTATGATGATGAGAAAAGCAGTTAAACTTTTAATGCTCTAGTTTTTCGATTTTTCTCTTCATTTTCATTTCTTCTTTTTTTCTAAATTTGTGCTTAATCGTTATATTTTGAAACTTTCCATTTCTTTTTCAAGCAGGATATCATGTACGAGTAGAGGTAGGCTACCCTTTCACTTTTAAGTACAATTTGTATTTGTATTTTTCTCTTTTTCTTTTTCAAACGAATGTATGTTAGTTGGATTTTGTTATATGTTTGTTGAAAGGCTTTAATTGTAGATTGGTTTACTTATGTTTTTTGGTTTCATTCAATTAAATCGAAAGAAGCAGCATGTACAATTTATATTCCATACTACCTTTGATATACAGTTATAGTAATTGTAATTATATGTGATATTCGAATTTATATATAAAACTTACATAAACCATGTATGGCGTATGAGTGACATTCATACGTATGTAAGAAAAGAAAATCTCTCGTTACGTCTCTTAACAAAATCTGTACTAAATTAATTTTAAATTTCTACTATCATATACGCATATAAAAAGTCACTCGGCTTAGTTTATTAAAACATTTACACTTCCTTTCTAATTATAATCACAATATAAATACATATTTACATTACATTACATTTATAAGTAGACATTTGCTTAAAATCCAATACAATATAATAAAACATATCAAAAGAGCCAATTGATTATTCTACCCTAGGCGTTGATTGAGAACAGCCATCAATTTGTTTTAATTTGGTTGTACTTCGCATACGAAAAACGTTTCAAAACTGCACGGTGAATCATTCCATTTTAAACCTTTACCATCACGATTCCATAACTCTAGACAGTTCTCTTCTTCACCATTTTCATAACGGAAATTATTTGGCTCTCCCGCATTCCAATTAGTAAAGGTTATGGGCCGGCCAGTAGACATCCAAAAAAAACTACCCTCATCCGCTAAATCTGTACCCGAAGTCCAAAAGTGTTCATGACCCAAACCTAAAATAAACAAATGAATATGTTACAATAGGTTAACCTTAATCATTTAATACCTTATACTTTTATATTTGAATGGAGAAGTTGTTAATAACTACGCTATGGGTTAAGGCGTGTTCTTTTATCAAATTTCTCGGAATTATCTTAAAAACTCCAGACTGTACCACAGACAGATATATTGTATTGACAGACAGACAGACGGACTCTAGTCAAATCGATTAAAAACTGAGTCAATGTAGACATGTGTGTCTATTGTTGTCACTTGAGAAATTAAATAAAAATATTGTACAAAAAACAAATAACTTCAATTGTGTAAAATCCATTAAGAACCACGCCCACAATTAACAAAAAACTATTTATCAGCCACTCAAATTGACTTATGAAATTTTAAATGCATATTTATAATTAACCCATCCATCGATATGCCAAAAATGGGCATGGTCGTATAACACATACTCCCACAGTCAAGAAAAATCTAATTATCTACCACAAAAATTTAGTTATAATCATGCATTATCCTATGCATTGATGTGCCAAAATTGGGTGTGATTTGGATAACAGATACGCCCACAATTTATGAAAAAAATGTACTCAGCGTAAAACAAGCTGATACGTAATACATATACTGTTAGAGGGCGTTAATAAGTACCTGCCACGCCCACTGTTTATATGTAGATATGAAGGGTTTTTCAGATTTGGCCTAAGCCAACTTTACTTTGTTTTTACTTGTTAATCTTTTTAGTTATACGTGCATAAGTCTTTAAAAATAATAGTGATAACTGGGAGAGGAAAGTAAAATAAATAGTAAGGGAAATTCTTTTAACTTTTAGTAACTTTTCGTAAAATTCAATTTCCCCATTCTCAAATATATGGCTTCGAATAATATATAAAACAAACAGTATACAGTTACGGTACATGTATGCTTGGTAGCAATGCTTTGTTTACAAGCAGCATAACAACAACAAAAACAAAAACATAATATGTATGTACGCATCTGTTTCCGGGTATTACAACATTAACTCATATGTAGATAATCCGTATAAAACACACTCTCAACTAAACTGACTGACAAAACCAACAGAGTATCAGGCCATCATACCTAGCAGCCTAGCACTTACTGCTTACACTGTATCTTTCTAAATTATGCTCTCATTTCCAATCTTTTTTTTTTTCTAGAGTACATGCCATCACATAACACATAATATTGTAACGATTTTGTGAACATGTTTTTGTCGTTTTTGTCACTTTTGTTTTCACTTTATGAATTGTCAAACCGAGCAATTGTTGCAACAACAAAAAAATGTTACTTTGTCTAGGTACTGCTTCATTTCGTGCAATCTTGCTGAGGCTGGTTAACCCAATTTCAGACATTCATAAATTGAACAAGATAAATAGTTACAAACGTATTGTGTTATGTACATGTATATACGTGTATGCATGCTATCCACAAGTACAGTTTAGTTTTTTATATATTGTATTGTTATAACTTCAAGCCAAACATTTATAAAATGAAAATGTTTCTATTTATCATTTGTCTTATAACCGCATTCATATACATACCGAAAACAATGTGAGGCACTTTATTATATGATATGATTTTAGATGTATATGAATAATACCCTTTGCATAACTTAAAGTCACGCTTATTCATATGAAAGTACTGCAAAGGTGATAAAAGTGAAATGCATTTGTATTTATGATTGGTTATGTGACAAAACGTTGCACATCTTATTTGGTATTTGTTTAGTAAACAAATGTTTTAAATATATTTTACCATAATCTCGTATATGTTTTTCCAGTCTGTCGTTTTCCTCTTGTGATGATAGGCTAGCCAAATGCATACCGTGGTACCTGCAGTATTGGGTAGCTTTAAACCAATTCGCCTGAAAGAAAATTAAAAAAATAAACAAGTGAAAATATTAATGTCGGACAAACGGAGGGTTGTGCCAATTGATGATCCCTAATACCAAAAAGATTCGCGAAGCCCTTTGAGTTGGCTCATAGAACTCCAGGGCTCCGCGGAGTATACTTTGATAAACGTTGCCCTACATCCTTTTGTTTCACAAATTAAGCTACAATTAGTGTAGTTGTATCAGTAAACTTAAAGGTAAGTATTTTCGTGACCTATCATTATGTGAAAAGGGTTACTAAAAATAGTCCCACACAATCCAAATTTATTGCAGCCCATTATTAAGCTAATTAACTATTCTTTACCAAGTTTTTTTTAAAAAAATGTTAAGAATTGCAATTTTTTTCCAAATAAAGACTTATTTGCAAATAAAAGCCTTATGCGGGAGGAGATCTAAAAATAATCTAATTGTAACAATTTTTAATAAAGTTCTTCTTTGGGTTAAAACACGCTTTTGTATGAAATTTTATCGAAATATCTTAAAAAGTCTTGCCAAAATCGTGCGTATAATTTTATATGGACCGACGGATATGGTTAAATTGACTTTGATTTTACTTCTGTACAGTATTTGGTGACTATCTAAGAGTAACAAATATTTGCATTAACTTAATATACTCAAGAGTGTGGCAGGGCCTTGATATCATTAACATTAATACGATTAGTAGTTAATACGATTAGTAGTAACAAGTACTGGTCAAGTTCATGGTATCAAATTTTAGTTAAAAACTATTCAAATAATTGTGATGAATAATTTTATGTTATATAAAGTCACGAGTTAAATCACTTCATATTTTTATATTATCTAGGCGTGAAGGAGACTTAGGGAGAACGCAACATAACATCATTATCAAGACATAGACTATGAAACCATCATGGTGTTATTATCATGATATTTCAATATATTTACTCAATAACAATTTCAATTCATGTCAATAGATTACAAATGTAAATCAAGTTTTAATAAATTTAAGACCCTACTCACTTAAATGCACAAGACTTAATTATGCGAATATTTTATTCATTGAGTCAAGTATGACAGTTATAATATGACAGTTATACTCATGCACGTCCAGTGTGCCACGATTATTTATAAAACATTATTGGCCTTGAACTTAAAAAGAAATAATCTTCTTTGCTTTACTAATAATGACTTGCTAACAACGTCAAGAAATGAGAAGCTTAAATGGCAAACTTAGTGTACTTTACTAGTCCATTTGTGGCGCTTCTTTATAAATCAGCAGGCAGCTGTTTCTTTTTGCATTACATTATTGTTCAGGTTACTAAATATATGCATGATATGAATGTTTTTTCGAGGTATTGGCTTATAAAGTGGTGTAGTTTGTAGGCCACAAAAGGTAAGAAAAACTGAAGCATATTTGCGGATTCAGTAGATTGCTTTTAATATATATGTAAATATGGATTTTTTGTAGGTGTCTTGGTTTGGTTGTAATTAGAGGTTAAAATACAGTCAAAAAATCAGTTTTTAGAATTGTGAAAGATTTCTTCGCGAAAACCTTACGGTGGAAGAAAATTATAATGGAAAGGTCGGAAAAAATACCCAAAAAAATAGATAATTAAAGGTTTGAATATGAAAATCACATTGAGAGTGTCTGTAATATATAAAAAACCTGTTTCGAGTGTTCTATAAAGGGTTTAATTAAGTAACTGCCACACCCACCACAGTTTATATGTAGCGGTAGAGGGTTTTTAAGATTTGTCCAAAACCAAATATAATATTTCTACTTATTTACATTAAGTTTTATGTAATGTTATAAGTGGGACGTTGGTTTGCATGAGAGTAGAGAGATTTTTACGCGCATAAAATCTTGTTTTTAAGTATCATTAAGATACCACGACTCTCGCTCCATCTTGTTTGCCCGTTTATTTACTTATATATGGAAGTTATAAATTATTACGCTTAGTGTAATGCAGTACAGTGCAATGTGAGTGAGTAAGTGAGAGCATGGAATGCAGCTTACCTTGAAGAAGATACCAAGGTAGTAACGCTTTTCTCCCAGCTTTAATAAAGGCATCGTCCATTTGTTCATGTATGGCAAATCATCCACACAATTCGGACAATCTGCAGCTAAATTGTTGTTTTAACGTAAATGAAAAACAAAATGCATTAATAATTACAGCTAAAAAAACTAAAGTTTGTAAATTTATTATAAAAATTTTTTTTAGAAATATTTAAATTTTAAAAATCATTCTCACACACTTTCTAAGTTAATAATATTAACAGGCACTTGAACTAAATTTTCTTTTTAAAAAAAAGTTATTATCACAAGCCATGAATTAGCTTTTGTCTTTATAGAATATTATAAACCGTAAATTTTAATTAACGATAAAAATAAATATTTTCTTGAATAAATGTTTGTTAGCCAAAAAAAAAAAAACAGGTCCAATAAATAACCATAGTTATATAAAAAAATAAATGATGCAAAATACTGTTTCATAGAAGAACAAGATATTCGTCTAGAACTCAAAAAATTCTATTTTTCTATTTTATCTTGGGGGATATTTTTAATTGTTTTGGTGGAATCTGTGTGAACAGGCCATTAGGTGTCCGTTGATATTGTCATGTACATAAATTTAATTGAAATAAAAAAAAAAAATAGTAATCAACCTTGAGATGACTTTATTAATCGATCGTATGGCTTTATTGCTGTAAAACGTTTTGGCAGCAAATTTTAATTAATCACTTAACTTTTTACAAGGTTTCTATATTATCTGTACAATGTATATGAGGGTTATAAACTTGATTGCCACAATCTATTTTATCAAATATTTCAGATATTTCTATTGAACATCTTCCACATAGGTTTGGGAAGGGGGATACTAAGTTTACAATACCCTGAAGTCCTAGCACGCAGGTTGATTTAAAATTAAACAAAAACAGGTTTTTTTAAAATGTTTTTTTTTTTCGTACTTCTCAAAATCTTTTTTAAAAAGACCTAAATTACGCCTTAATTAGAGGATTTTATTTTATCTCTCTAAGAAATGAACAGAATCAAAAATATTTAGGAAAACTTAACAGATTTTATGTTCCTTGATAAAAAGGGAAAATAACACGAATTCATACTTCAATATTTCACAAAAACTCACTTTAAGTACACGCCCATTATTATATTTAATCACTCTTCTTTCAAATTTTGCAGAACTATAGGTAGATATCATCAGCGGGTTGATTTTTGCGCAAAATCGGTCCAGCGACATCCCCACAATAGAACAAAAATTGAAAGAGAACTAATTTTTTAAGTAAATTTCTGTATTACTTATAAAATACAGAAGATATATTGACATATATCCTCCTCGGGAAGCTTTGGTGCATGGATAGCGGGTATTCAAGATTTTGCCTCAGGCAAATATAGTGTATTATACTTGTTTTACCATAAGCCTTAATCAAATATGCCTTATCTGTTCTATATTTCAAACACATTTCTTCGATGATTTTCGTTTTGCAAGATTTTTGACGGTCGGCCATTGAACCATAGCTAGATTAAGAATAAATATAATCGAAACGAAACGAGTTTTCATAGAATGAGAATTTGCATATTTTTCAATTCAAATAAATTTTTCTACAATCGAAGGTATTGTTTTTGTTGAAATTAAAATGAAAGTGATAGTAATAATTAAGTTTTTTAGAGTGATACATAACAGAGTGTAATATTAGGTGCCTGAAGAAGTGAAATTAGCTGTAATGACTTAGGTTTAAATATAAAAGAGTGAGCATAGCCGGTATATAAAATAGACAAGTTTGATTATAAAAATTTTCATTCATTTTCACAATTGTTGTGACCGTAAAAGCATCAGTATGGCAATAATTCAATGTACAATAAAAAGACGGACTAAAAATTCACCAATTCTATTTATATAAAAATCATAAATTACATAGACATTAAATCGAGGCTTATCTTACCCGTATGACTCAGCTGCTTTGCATTAAATGCCGCAAAACTTCCCATAACTTGTAAAGCTAATATCACAGTGACTAAGAAATATTTAAGCATTGCTGCTGGTTTTAAACGATTTATCTTATTTTATACTAAAGAGAAATATTTTATTTATTTGGAGATACAATTTTTTTATTTGTATTATTTTTTTAATATTTTTAAATATATTTAATGGTTTGAAACAAAAAAAATTTTAATTTTTTTTTTAATATTTAATGAAATTTACATAAGAGTGCTGACTTGATTGTTGCTGTTTTTATAAATGCCTTCATTACGATAATAATTGTACGTTTCAATTAAAGTTATTTTTATATTTATAAAACGCTTTATATTTTAAGACAGTGCTGTGTTGTTGTTGCAAAAGTTGTAATTATTGTAGTCTTCATTTTTTTGTTTGTTTTTACACAAATTTATAAAATGAGCAATTCGGATTGCATTGCCTATTATAACCGAAAATATTTTAAAATGTTTATATGGACATGGATGAAAATTTTAAAAAATTATAACTGTTTCAGTTTGACGAATATAAGTCACAGTTGTTGTATTTAAGATCAAGACTTGATTTCGTTTTGTTTTCAATTTCTTTCTGCTTCTGTTTGGCTTTTGGTTTTATGATGATTTTTACTTTCAATGCAATTTCCGTTGCGCTAATGTATACCAATGGACCGTCATCGGAGAACTAAACGCTTAAGTTAAACGCTTATAACTTCAGCCGCAAAAGAAAACATTTCAACAAATATTTTTTTAACAATATCGTCATGCTGTAATCTCCGGTCTATAGCAGAGAAGCTGGCACTGTATGCAACATCTAGTTTTTTCTTTAACAATTTTTATAAATAATAATAACTAACCACCAAATGTGTGTGTGAGTGTTTATTTTTTCATATTATATACGCGAGAGTGAATTGAATAAACATATGCATAAACAATATAATTGAATATAATTAGTAGTTAATAATATGTGTGAGAGTTTTGCTTTTATTGTGTATATCTTCTTGGGTATCCATGGAGAGGATTATCTGAATAATTGGAGTAATTAATATGTTGATTGAGTAAATGTTAAAATATTTACAACTTGTTTTGTTGTTGCTATTGTTATTCATATTACCTCATATCCAAACTCCAAAAACTCTAACTGGTTAAATGTTTCTTTCTTTTGTGTTATGGATACGTACTGATAACGTGGGTTTTCTCTTCACGTTAACTATGAAATTTCATCCAAATACACAAATAATGAAACTCTACGTTGAATACAACATACATGGTTAGTTATCAGACATATAAAGCATAGTTAAATTCAATTTCAGAAAGTACTTCTGCAACGGTTCATATTAATTAATAATAACGTTCTCAACTTCTTCAGCTAATGGTTCAACAAGTGAAACTATCCTACATCTGCGCGGCATTGCCATGTAAGTCTTTTCGTGAAATATAATTATATGGAAAAATATTCTAAATATAGTCCGATCACTTCCAAATTTGACACAGCTAATTATGATGCTAATTAACTCTTTTTCACTAAATTTTGTCAAAAAATATTTAAAATTGTGATTTTTTTTGACATATAAAGACTTATTTCGACAGAAAGAGTGTGGGGTGAGGTGGGGTTTAAAAAATGGTCCAACTTGAAGCATATTCAATAGTACATATCTTTGGGGCAATAAACGCCTTTATAACAAATTTCAACGAAATATCTTAAACACTGTGGCCAAATCTTGCTTACAATAGACAGACGGATACAAAAATCGATTTGGATTTTGATACAAAATGAATCCTTATAATAAATATAATAAGTGAGCCTATCCTTAGCTATTTAGAAGTTACAAATATCCACAAAAGCTTAATATATCCTTTGCCACAAATAGTGCAAAATATAAAAATATTTAGTAAAATATTAAAAATTCTAAACCACGATTTTCTAATAATTAACATAAAATTTTAAATTTAAGTTTTTGAAAACTTCTCGAAACTCAACAAAATTTGCTACTTGATGTAATCTGACCAACTGACCAGTAATAGAAGATGAGGGTCACGTTAAGCAATACATAAACAATTTTACTTGATAGATATGTATGGGTAAATAAATTTAAATTTCTTCAACCGTAAACTAATTTATGTTCATCAAGCAAAAAACAAAACAAAACAAAATTCAACAAAGTTCTTGTAATTTACAAAATAATGCATTAACCACTCTGGCATAACAGAGATTTATTCATTTTTTACCATACATATTATTATTTTTAACACGAGCTAACATTATCACCCCACCCTCTTCAAGCTGTAAGAACAAGGGGCAATGCATACTTTTGTTGGATTTTTTTTTTTAGCAGAATCTACAAGTGGGCACCCACCTTAACAAACTAACCGTCATTCATTCATTTATTATACTTTAAAGTATTTGTTCACCATTCAGGAGATTCAGGTGGATGCGCAAACATTATTTCATATTAGGCATTGTTGTGGTGGTAGTTGTACATATTACACGTTTGAGGTTGGCGACAGGAAATTCTTTTTTTACACAATAACTGTTTTCTGATGGTTTGTTGCTTATTGTTTAACTTAACAAACTTTACAATTACAAATATTCTAAATTATTAACTATCACTGCAAGATAGTCATTTTGTTGAAACGAATGCAAGGCCCAATTATAACTATAAGATATATTCTGAATACGACTGAGTTTTTATATAGAAATCGTTCTCTTTTTTCCATTAGGACTTACAAACTCATGTAGCTTAGAAAAAATTAAAAACTTGCGCATGTACTCCTCGAAGAATCTTTGTGTATTAGAGGAGAGTAATCAATATTTTGTACCTAAGCTGTATTTGCCTTTTCTTCTACTTCTTTATATTATAAAATATTTATTTTTTCATTTAATTGATTAAGTTAAATTAAATTTAGTGCTTTTTCTGGTTTTCAAATTCGAGTTAAGTACTCGCTATTAATAATAAACAATTTAATTAGAGCACAATTAACTACTAGACGTTAAAAAGAAACATTCTATGTACGAATTCTGGAGTTTCTTTTCTATTGTAATTGATATCCATTCCAAACGTGGCGGAAGTGTTATGAAAGCTGATTGATATAGAAATTTGTTGAAATTATTTTATCGTTGGAACAGAATATTTTATACATTACGCTTAAAAATTTAGTACATAATCTCCTCTCCTAATGTTCGAGCGCCACTTTTTCCTACTTGCAATCCGATTATGAAATTCTATTCCTCTCCATCGACAGACTATATAGAATGCTAGTCGATATAAGAAAGAAATTATGTCACACTTCGCTCAAAGTTATGCGAATGTCAGTTAAAATGACATAAGATCATTGAATTACTTCTTTTTTGTTCATTTTCTGCTTAGTAGTTTTAGAAACTTATAATAGGTGGATTCTCCCGCTTCATATAAGCCCTAGCTGGACAGGTGGGAGGCACCTTTGTGACTTATTTCTAAGATCTTTTAAACAAAATAAATAAATAAATAAAAAACAATCTCCTTGGAGGACTTTGGGGCATGGATGTGGAGTGTTTTAAATGTTGCTTAGGTGGGGAATACAGTTTTTTTACCCTCCACATAAGTTTGTCATTCCATTTACAACACTCAGAAGGAGCAGACAAAGACCTTATCAGGTATATTTATTTTTGAGTGGCATAAAAACTTCTCAATCTAGACCTTTATGTCCGTGTGTTCGGGCATCTGTCTACTGTTGGCATTCTCACGGTCGTACATTTTTTAATATTGATGTGAAATTTTATACGAATCCTTTCAGTTTCTTTTCAAATTGAGCAAGTTTGGTCAAGAGCCACGCCCACAATCTTCAAAAATGTAATTGTCTCCCATAAAAATTGAGGTATGAAATATGAAATTTGGTACGTGTATGTACAATAAATCCATTCATCGATGTGCCAAAAATGGGTGTGGTCAGATAACACACATGCCCACAATTTATAAAAACCATACTAAGCGTACAATTCGACTTGAAAACTGATAAAAAGTAAGTACACTTTAGAGGACTTGCCACGCCCACCGTTTTTATGTAGATGTGGAGGGTATTTAAGAATTGATCAAAGCCAAATTTAGTTTTCTTCCTCGTGTACTTATTTAATATTTTCTACTTTCTACATTGAAACATTAAAATTTTACAAAATCAAAATTTCTCCCTTAAGTACTTGAGATATTCATTACATTATTAAAGCATAAGATATACCTATTGTAATACTTTTTAATCCATCACATATTGTTATTATGTGTCAAAATTATCACCTCATCGTGTCATAAAAAAAAAAAAAAAAGAAATACTCCTTTAAGACCTTGTTAACAAAGCAAACCATTACAGCTTACACTTTCTTGTAAGTACTTATAAGTCTTTATCGCAACGCAGTAAAAGCCAAACGGCATAAGGTCTAAAGGAACGAACAATAATGAATGACCAAACAAAACAATAACAACAACAACGAAATTCCAGTTTATAGGCAATCACGCAATGCACTTTAACCGAGAGCACACACCATACAAGCCCTCCCAAACTGTAGTAGTAGACTGTGGCCCTAAAATACAATATTTATATTAAAGGTATATACCAAAAATTGATTTTAAAATTAAACAAAGGCATTAATAAATTGTCACATAAATATTTAAAACGTTTATAACTTCAGTGCCATATAGTGGTTACCTCCGTTTCCGCGCGTGTTATAAAAATAATCATTGAATTAAATTGAACAAAATAAGAAAACTTCTCAAAAAACAAAGCAGCTATACCCTACCAGTATAGCAGGAAATTTATTGTATTTATTTATTTAAATTGAAATTTCCAATGACCATAACTTACCATCGTTATCGATTTCATTTTCCTTGGGATCACTTTCAAAGATATCATCATTAACATATTGATCATGCTGTTCAGTTTCTACACTTTGTAATGCTTCTGTGTTCGCATATTCCATAATATCTGCCATGTCAATGGAAGGGAGTTGGCCTTCAGATCGGTCATTGTTGCCGGTACAATTTTTGCGCCCTCTTGCACGGCAACTTGCAAGCGCATCTGTTAATAAATCTTCGTTTTTATCTTTCTCGTGCTCTTCTTCTTCTTGTTCTTCATCATCATTATCATTATCATTTTCTTGTGATACTCTTGTGCTATATGTCCGACCTTGACGTTGCTGTTGCTGCAGGCGACGCTTAAAGTTTAAGCTTTTTGCTCTTAGTTCATTATTGAATTTGTCTCGGATACTACTATTGGCCAAACCACGTTTATATGTTGGCGACATTTGGGATATACTTCGTGATTTTGTTACACTGGACTTTGTTGTTTTTGGTTTGGGTAAAATTTCTGCTATTGTGGGTATTTTCCGATTAACATTGGTGTGGGGAAAAAGCCGCCTTTCCAAATAATTTGTTAAAATCTGTTCAGTTATGTTATTCTGTCGTGCTATTTCGGTAGAATCCAAGACAAAATCAGAATCTACTGAGGAAAAATTAAATTAATAATAATATTTGGATACTCAAGAATGGAAAAAAAAGCTTTGAACATCGAACTATAAGCCTTATTATAAGATTATATAATATCAAATGTATAGACAAAAATATTATTTATAATTATTATTATTGGCATTCAGTCTTGTGTTCAATCATACTCTAGATTTTTATTACACTTTATACGTACATTTATAAACGTATAATTAATTTATAGTTGTGACGCAAGAATTTTTCATATATGTTGCTAAAAACCAATTTTCACTGGGTGTATAATTTATGTTGTTATTATTATTTTTTTTTCAACTAGATTGCCAAAAATGCGGTTAATAAAAGCAGTGCCTATATAACAACTATAACAAATGCTTTTGTATCATAAAAACTCTTGCTAATAAAATATTTTGTCTTTCATTTAATTTCAGTTTTAAATCCAACGCAGCTAATACTTTGTTTTGTGGAAAGTCCAGTTTCAAGTATCTACGTTGGTAATTTAACTTCTTAGTTCTGTTTTAAACTATGCAAAAGAATATATCAGACACTCCATTATTATATATCGCGAAATACTTCACTTGGCGTAGGTGACCATCATTGGCAGTTAAAAAAATTTCTTTAGTTAAAGGGCGAAAGAAAACAATTTAATTGAATAATATATATCAAGTGGTGTAGGGTATTTAATGGTCGGGCTTGACCGACTATAATATTTTCATTTGTTTATATTTATTAGTAGAATGAAGATAAATTTTATAACATTTTATCGAAAGCTATGAATTTATAAGAATTTCGTCCGTTTTTCTTTATTGCCTTAAATAACCAAAAAAAAAAAAAAAATTAATATACTTCTATTATATATAAAATTATACTTAAAACAGTGTAAATAAAAATAATAGCTCTAAGCGATATATATAATAAAAAAATTGTATAGAAGTGTACCTAATAATGCTTATATCAGACGGATGGACAAAGTTTTTAATTCATTTAGAGAAGGACCTATTAAATAGATTCGAATTGTTCCTTAATATTTGACGAAAGTAAGTTAATTTAATTATTAATTTAAATCAACTGTACCAATTTTGAAACCAATGGAACCATTTTTGGAATCCTTTTCCACATAAAACTTTTTTTTACAAAATGACTTTTATGACTTGTAATTATGGCTTGAAATTGTGAAACGAAGTAATGAAGGGAATTAAATGATTGGCTATAACTAATTATATTCATTTATTCAACTTTCAATTTTATTGGTTGATTTCTAAGTGAAGGAAATGTAAAGACAACCATTTATTATTGTAATTTCTGTAAGACAACCTTGACATACATATGAAGCGTCAATCATTGTTTAAAATTGAACCAAAATGTGTTCGTCACTCGTCACATTTTACAAACTGATTAACCGCTTCATTTACTACCAAAATACTTGTACAAGTATATAGGTGATAAAAAAACGAAGCTGTTTAATCGAAATTATCCCAATTTAAAGATACATTAATTAGATGATAAATCTTTTCTCATTATTAAGGATTAATAAATTCTTACTAGATAGCTAAAAAGAGTGAAGAATACGAGGCCTAGTTTTCATAATTACCTGGTATATTTTGGTATATGTTTGGATGCCTTTTCAAATCCAATTATTAGCTTTAAAGCGTAATGAAAGTATTGTCAATAATTAGCACTAAACTCATATCATGAGTTTGTTGTTTGTTGTTTTAAACGACAAGATCGCAATTATTTATAGAGAAGTTTTTCCACTGATTATATAAGCACTTTAAATAAATGCACCTCCTAATATTATCATATTTAATTTTCACTAAAAACCATTGTCATGCCATAAAAGTTTGTATAAACTCTCAGATAATTGCTTTCTATAGGAAAAAGTTCATTGAACGAAGGAGGACAATCGTTTATTATTAAATAAATATTTGATATTCATTATTAATTTATAAACAAAAACGAAATATTCAATCTAATTAGAACTTGTTTTAAGCACTACCAAGGCATAAAAGCGTCTATCGCTAAATTCAAGCAATATTTTTATATCTTCCATATAAGATGGGGAATGTACATAATAAGTTTGTTGTTTCATTTTCAACATTTATAAAGAGGCGTTAGAGACTTATATTCTTAATTAGCTTCAAAAACTAAGTTGATGTAGACATGTAAGGCTGTACGTCCGGGCGTCTGTGCGGCTGTCTGTTATTGGTACTCTAAGGATTATGAATTACTTAAAATTTAGCTGAAATTTTATGCAGACTCTTCTAATTTCTATTTAAATTAAACAAAATTAGTCAGGAGCCACGCCCACACCCTTCAAAAATTTAGTTGTTTATCATTAAAATGGATCTACGAAGTTGAAATTTTATATAAATATTTATTATTAGTCTAACCACTGATGTGCCAAAAATGGACGTGGTAGAAATACATTCAAAATACATTCATAATTAATAACTCGACTTGCAAGCTGATACGTAATACATACACTATTAGAAAGCATAATCAAGTTCTTGCCACGCCCTCTGCTTGTTTGCAAATGTGGAGCGTATTGAAGATTTAACTTAAGCCAAATTTAATTTTTATATACTTATTACATATATTTTCAAAAATTTAAAGTTATTTAGAGGAAAATTTTTTAATCAATAAAATGTTCATCATTTCAGATTTACATTTCACCAATAAATTGCACAAACAAGTTATTCCATACGCGTACATATTCACCTGCAAATATTCAATTAAAGCGTTCTTGTATAGAAATTAATTTAAACCATTTATAATCTGCAGTAGTTAATCTAGTAATTTAACTAAAACTTATAATAACATGCTTATAAGATTACATGTTTTCATATCAGACACAACATACATATAAGAATTACTAATACCAGTCTAACATAACTAATGTTGTTCGTAGCTATGATAAATCAACAAGAATTTTATAGTTATTCTGTGTATATTTTGAATCTGTTGATGGCGTCAACTTAACACAACACCATCCATCACTTACACTTTGCATTGGTTGAAGATTTACATAATTATAAGATTACAGCTCAAGTGCATTTGAAAATCATGGTAAATTGAGCATTTTGTAACCAATTACATGTTAAACTACATTGAAATGGCATTTAAACGATGAAGCTATGAAATAAATATTGAAATAAGTAAAAAAATAAATATTAAATACTATACATGACTATAAAACAAACTGTGGGTGTGGCAGGGCACCTAATTATGCATTGAATATGGATGGACTTCAACATGGTGCTAAAAATGTGCTAAAAATCCTTTTTGTGTATATCAAAGAATTACGTAAATATTAAGGCAAGTACTTTGTAGCTCTATTTTTGTAACAATTGTAGACCACTTCAACACAACACACTACATACTAATATGTCTAGAACAACTTATGCAGTTCAAAGTAATAAAATTATATATATAGGAAGGGGTTCCAAAAATGGTCCGATGGGGTTTAAATTTGGTATAGTCAATTATTATGATAATTATCTATTCTGAACCAAATTTTGACAAAAAATATTATGAATTGCGAATTTTCGTCGTATAAAGACTGTTTTCATAATAGAACATTATATGAAAAAAGCTTCCAAAAATGGTTCAATTTGATCCGTTTTAAATAAGACACATCTTTAGGTGCGGACACGCTCTTATACTAAATTTCCAAGAAATGTCTTATAAACTGTGGCCAAAACCTTGTACACCGATTTGCATGGACAGACGGACATGGTTAAAAAGATTCAGATTTTGTGGTGGATGACATAAAATATCTCTCCCAAATTTCAACTTCTCGAATACCTGAAGTTTTACAATCGTGAGAATTACAACAATTGTGACATAGATACGTAAAAGCGTATCTATTGAGTAATTGTTTTTATGTAAAAATCTATGGAAGAACAATATTATAAAAATTAAATTCCATTTCACTTACCCCTTCGATTACGTTGAGTGGCAGATACATTATGTTGATTAAAGTCTGCCGAAGAACTGAAATTATTAATATGTTGCGGAAGATTTTCCATCTTCATATTCACATTATTATGACCATTGTCATTATTTTTGACAACACTGTCGTCTTCGTCCATGACAGCGACACTAACCGTTGTAAAGATGATAAAAATACTAAATATTTTCTTTAAATTCATCGCGCTACCATGTACAAAGTTAACTGGTAAAATTCTTGTAAAGTTTTTTATATAAAGATATGATCAATACATCTGGACATACCAGTCGAGTAATCTTATGTGACGGTCATTTACCTTACGGTCGTTACCAGGCAGTCTAGTTTAATATTACAAACAAAGAAAAAAACATAAAATTGCGATCATTTTCTGATTTCTTTCTTTCTTTCTTCAGATATCAGTTTTCCCAGTAAGACGTGCTCCGGTTTCATTAACAGCCTTCACTTTTCATTATCATTCAACAACATTTACGGTCGTCATTTATTCATTCATTCATTCATTTGAAACGCATCTCTTTAACATTTAAACTAGTAACGGTTTGGTTAAGTTTATAACAGTAGAGGACTGGTGTTTTCCTTAAGCTAACATGAAAGATTTCCAAAACCTGTACACTTTCCCTCTTAGAAAATCTCATAGAAGACACTCTTTTTTGTTTATTGTTAAGCTCTTAAACTTGATCTCTTTGTCTCTTTTTTTCAACTTGTATTCAACTGCACATTTATTAGTTTCAGTTTTTTGTTAAGATCTTAGCAAAAGTGAATTTCATTTCATGATAAAGCTTCGAGCTGGCAAGACCACACATTTGTTGCTGTGTTTTCTTTTCTTTATTATATTAAATATATTTTGTTTGTAAAGTTTCACGCTTAAATTCCATCACCACAAATTGCCGACTAACTGGTAAACATCTTACCTAGACAAGTTTAACTCTGCTGATCCGCACACTAGCCAATACACACAGGCCGTTAAGAAGAAACACTTTAAACTTTACGTTTTCTTTTATATAGTATATCTCTCTCTCTCTCTCTATCTTTCTCTTTCTGTCTCTCTTTATCTCTTACCTTGTTGCCTTTATAATGAATTTTTTATTTTCAATTTTCCACAACAACATTCCTAAACCAATACTTCCCTAACGGGTCTGCTATTATTCTCTATGACAATTATACAATCATTAACGTAATAGTGCAACTGCACACATACATACAAGCCAAGTAAAGATGTTTTTACTTGCTTATCATCATCTATCATCATGAAAATGTCAAGCTCGAACATATAATACCCTGCACATAAATTATGCTACAGACAGACAGACATAGTAAAGTATATATATTCTAAATCTAAGTCAATCTAAACATATCCCCCAGAATGTATGTCGTTGTTAAAACTTATCTATCGATCTGAAACAGTCATACTTCTAATCTGCATAGAAAAAAATTTTATAAATTGTTGTGTGTGTTGTGTTTGAATCCTTGTTATATATATTAATTTTATTTATTTACTACATAACTAAAAAATCACTATAGAATATCAGATAAAGAAGAGGAGAAAGACAGCTCAGCAAATTTCTTATATAGGAAAGGCCTGATGTGCCTGATGGGCGGTGTACATTAAAACGATGGCCTCTTCTCAAATGTTGAAATAATTGAAAACAACAGTGTGTGCACAATTTCTCAGGGTAAACAATTAGAAGGGGAAAAATTTGGACCCGTCCGCCCCCGGGAATGTAACGTCAAGGCACAAATCCTTATTTTACATCATTTATCATCCATTACTTCTTCTTGCCTTTGCCCTTGCCCTTGCCTTTACCTTTGCCCTTGCCTTTGCCTTTGCCTTTACCACCGCAAGCGCCAGCCAAAGCGGCATCCAATTCGGCCTCATTAATTTGTGTATCGGTGGTTACTTTTTGTACGGGCAAAACTAACGGCTGCTTCGGTGTTTTCAATTCAATTTCAATATTGTTCTTTTTCCTTTGAGATTTCTGCTTGCTACCCAATTTCACCAAGAATACATCGCTGTCCGTTTCTTCACACGTTCTATAACAGACCTGCGGGTTTAGAGAGAAACATGCGTACAATATTGTATTGTACTATATTGATAAGCTCAAGTTCATATCACATTTACCTCAATGCCTTTTTTCCTTGTATCCACATTAACACCTTTTAAAGCATTTTTGATCTCTTCCCTATCAACTTGAACACAACAATGGCGACTGTTATCGGGTCGTAATGGTGGTCGGGCTCGATCATTCGGCCTGCGACGCCGATACATGTCCACCTTATTTTCTTGATTTTCGCAGAATTGTTTCATTTTGGAGAAGGGCACATGATAAGTGCTAGGGCAACATGTATCATTGCCAGAATATTTAATATTGGCACGAATTTTCGGTAATTTCGGATTATTAATAATGTGACCGCCGGTTCGGCGTTTAATTTGATTGCGGGCAAATTCGCTGCGTTGTAAAATTTCATTAAAATCGCATCCACAGTTTTGACCATTATCCTATTCAAAAAGAAAGTAAAAAACAAATAAATAAGTTTTTTGGTAAAATACACCGCACAGTACCTTAAGTTCAACTTTAAACCACAATACTTTCTATCTACTTTAATTATAACGCAAATGAAAATAATATAGTCGGTCAAGCCCGACCATCTAAACCACTTCATATATTAATCAATCAAATTTTTTTCTTTGAAAAATGAAAAACTTAATTTTTTATACTTGAATTTTCAAAAATTTTAAAATGATAAAAATGTCAAAAAAAATTGTTTATTTTTTATTTGTTTATGAATAAAAAAAAGATTATAAGGGAAGAGGCGTTCTAAAAATGGTCAGATCCTGTCCATTTTTTTTTATTTCTTTTTGGGCCAATATGTATCCTTGTTCCATATTTCATCAAAATATCTCAAAAAATACCATGGTTAAATCGATTCAGATTTAAAATCTTAAATACCCTTTTCCACAGGTTGGTGTAGGATATAATAAAAATTGTTAAATTAAAATTTATTTAATGAAATCTCTGTATTGAAAAGAATAATCTCTAGTCTAAAAACACGCCTATCTTTGTTATATAAATAACTCACTTTGGTGGGGAGGGAGGTTCTGATATTGTCCTTATAACAATATTTCACTAAAATATCTTAAAAATCATGACCTGACATTAGCCAAAGACATTAAATCGATTTGTATAATATAAGATGTGTCTTTCTTTAGACATTTGGAAATTTTAAACACCCATACAAGCCTATGTTATATATTATTAAACCATTTTTTTATATATACCTGACCATCATTACAATCACTGTCGCTATTACCGTCTTCACCAAAGTTTTCGGTGCCATCGATTACATTTTGTACTTGATGGGTATCTTTGAGTACCCGTATTACCAGACCGCTACCATTTAGACAAGCCTCAAATTCATCGTACGCCTCTGGTCCGGGTTCGGGCCGAGTCGGTTCGATGAAGCACGGCCTTAAACGGTCACTGCAATCTGGCATTACTCCCTCCACTTGGCATGGATCACTCATAGTATCATCGCCCGTTAATTCTGGAATATTTAAAAAAAAGGCAAAAATCAAAATGGCTCCTTCTACTTAGTATACCATTGCAAATAATTGGAACATACCCTTTTCACTCTTTTCGTTTTTTCTTTAAAATCGGATTCGTTCTTACGATCTGATATACAAATATAGTGATTCTTGGGGTCCCGGATGTTTTTATTGGATTTATAATTATTTCATAAAAAAAATTTTTATTGCTTTTTTTTATAATAACATCGCTATAATTCCTGTAACCAAAAATTTCGTTGTCTAATTTTCGCCACTGTACTTTTGCATTAAGTAGCGCAATTTCCGTAAAGCTTTATTTTTGGCTATAATAGAAGAATCATTGCGTGAGTGAATGACTGAATGAATGGGCATTTAAAATTATTATTATTATTATAAAGATTTAATGAAATATAGAGAAGAATCGCACCCAGAAAGTTGAGGGGAAAAAGCAAATAAGCGATTTAACTCTGGGCGCTAAGAAGGAGATATTATGTGAAAAAGGGCGGAGAAAAGGGTACGATCCATTTTTCTAAAAGAGAACGAACATAGGTTGCGTTTTGGAAACGCACTTACCGGCTTCACATTCATCCATACATTCATCACAGCCACAGCTGCGACTTTTATTGGCTGCCCTATCACATCCTTTCTTTTTCGGAGGAGCGGGTTCATCACATTTTAAGGGTTCGCAGTCCCTCTGCTTTTTTTTATCTAAACAAGTAAAAAACATTATAATCTTTTCCACCTCACACTACATACTACCCTAAATCTTTTAGTCCTAAAAGTCATGGGATAATTTCCCATTTAATAAATTGTGTTAGTTAACGTGAAGGTTTTTCATATCAAAGTCATTGCGTTGAAGAAATTCTAAAAACCGTTCGATCGCGTCCTAATTCAGTTATTATTAAGAAATTGATTTAAAAAATACGAATTTTTATGCTATAAAGACTTAGTTTCCTTATATCAAATCAGACTTTCAACGAATTTTCAAAATGATTCACAACTTACTTCGCTCACAATCATCCTCTACATCTTCGCAAGGACAACCTTTGTCGGCATTGCATGCAAAATAGCGAAGACATACATTCTTTTTAAATTCAGACACGCAAGGATCGACTAATGGGGGACAACCGTTGCCCACTGGTTGGTGATTTCGGTATGCTCTACTACCGCCGCACGCTGATTTATTACCATAGCTGGGACGATTTTTACTGGTACTGGCTTTGTCGCAATTGCCTCCATTACCGCCACCGTTACATTTACCTGCACCATTACTTTGACCAGCACCGTTACTGCCGCCGGCACCATAAGCATTATCATTGCCGCCACAACATCTGCCTAAATTTGGTAAAACATCTTTGGCGCCGTCACATGTATTATCCGGACAAATAGCCGGACACGGTTTGGGATCGCAATTTGGGGGCTTGGCGCCGCAACCGGCATTGCAAACACGAGCAAATGGAAAACTAGACACTATGGCTGGACCATTGGCGACTAAACGTATTATTAAGACCACATTGCCCGTTTGGCAACCTTTCAAATTGAATATCGGCAAGAGGCGTTTAGTCAACTCTGATGTGGGACACAATTGTTCACGTCGTCCCATTGTGTCTTCGTCGCAATCATTATCAATTATTTCTGGCTGCTTATTTGGATCTCTGGGATTTGGTATATTCTTCAAATGCTTTTCTAATACATCCTCCCATTTGGGGTTTTCAATGTTGAAACTTTCCATTACTTTTTCGAAAAGTGGCTTAATGGGCATATCGGTACAACCAACTAAAAATTTACATTTGCTGGTCTTCTTCTTGTATATATGGACAAGCAATCTATCACTATCGGCAATGGGAGCATCCAGTGAGAATAAGCAACATTTTCCACATTTCGGTGCCGTAGGATCCACACAATGGCCAAATTCACGATCACATATCGATAGAAAAACGCTATTTCGAAATGATACCTCACAGCATGTGGGATATTCCTCAGGGGCGCAATAATTCGGTCGCGTCACCAATAAATCATCGACCACAACCTCGAACATGTACAGAAAATTTTGCGCCATCTTAAGCAAATTTAGTGTAAAAAAATTTGTTAAATGAAAGAAAATTGTTAGATTTTTATTTAAAAAATATGAAATGAAAAATTTTATTGTTTGATGAAAATTTTATTGTATAACGAAAAATGATTTGAGTGAAAAATTTAAGCTAACTGAAAATTATTTGAATAATTTTCGATTGAGTAACAAGTAGTATTAAGGCAAAATGTGCTGTTTAATAACGCACACGAATAATTAAACGTAATCCCATAACATTGGAAGTGCGGTTTTATTCAAACAATCAATGTATGATGTCCCTCTTTCCTCTACTATCCACTTTTCTTCATTTCCTGTATTTGTTGTAGCAAAAGTTGCATACGATCCTTCATTATCGGCTGACCCATCTTGGTTTTTTTACTTATAGCTTTTGTCTTCTGCAAACGTTTCTGCTTATAAGCTTTGATTTTCTGCTCCTTCTCTTCCTTGGCTCTTTGACGTTGTTCAGCTAACTCTGTGACCTCTCTAGTACGTTTCTGCTGCTGCTCTTCCAATTTTTTTGCCCTTTCCTAAATTAATACATTAGTCGTGTGCCATTGTTATACATTGCCATACAAATCGATATATCTTACAATTTTCCACTTGGGTTTGTTTCGTTTTCCCTGCACATGCTTTTTAAAATTATTGTGTTTATTTTTATCACGTGCTGTGAAATGTGATTTTTGTTTATTATAAGTTTTTTGCTTGGCCATTATTTTATAAATTAATTAGTACTAATACTAAAAATAACACTTTATTTTACAGCTTCTCACACAATCAGTCAAAGCTGTTAACATTAAATTTTTTCTTAACGTATGGCAACGCTTTTTAACGAAAGTAAACGGTCTTTTCGAATCTTTTGTCTATATATACAACATTGTTAAATAAGACGCGCCTGCATTTAAGTCAGCAAAAGAAATCTTTATTTAATATCAAATAAATAGTTTTCGTAAAAGAAGATAAATAGTATTTGTCAAAGAGGATTTTAAGAAAAATGAATAATTCTGCATATCCGTCTAATCAAACTTTGAAAAAGGGGAATCAAAATATTCAAGTGTACGCCCGAATAAGGTGAGTTGTTTCCCTTCTTAAGCTATATGTAAAGCAATATTTGTATGCAAGGGAAATACGAAATTTTAGACCTTTAAACCACCGTGAACGCTGTATAAGGTCAACGGAAATTGTCGAGGTAGTTTCTCACAAAGAAATTATTACGCGTCATACTGTGGATTCCAAGTTAACTAAAAAATTCACATTTGATCGAACTTTTGGACCGGACTCCAAACAAGTTGAGGTGTATTC
This sequence comes from Crataerina pallida, assembly GCA_949710015.1. NCBI lineage: Eukaryota > Metazoa > Arthropoda > Insecta > Diptera > Hippoboscidae > Crataerina > Crataerina pallida. Next base: position 21,198,333 of record OX453292.1, on the reverse strand, counting down.
GGCTGTGGTAGCACCTCTTATTGAAGAGGTGTTATCAGGTTACAATTGCACCGTGTTTGCTTATGGGCAAACTGGAACGGGCAAAACTCATACCATGATAGGCAATGAATGTGCTGAATTGAAATCATCATGGGATGATGTAAGTACTTGTTTAATCAATTGGAGTAGGAGATATAAAGATATATTATCATTGTATGTAGGATTCTGATATTGGTATTATACCACGAGCCCTGTGCCATTTATTTGATGAGTTACGTATGTTGGAATTGGAATTTTCTATGCGTATCTCCTATCTGGAATTGTACAACGAAGAGCTTTGCGATCTGTTATCTTCGGATGATAGCACCAAGATACGCATTTTCGATGATAGCACTAAAAAGGGTTCTGTTATTATACAGGGCTTAGAAGAGATCCCCGTTCATAGTAAACATGATGTGTATAAATTATTGGAAAAGGGTAAAGAGCGACGAAAAACTGCTACAACGCTGATGAATGCCCAGTCGTCCCGGTCCCATACAGTTTTCTCCATATTAGTGCACATTAAAGAAAATGGCTTGGATGGTGAAGAAATGCTTAAGATTGGTAAATTAAATTTGGTGGATTTAGCAGGAAGTGAAAATATAACGAAGGCGGGTAATGAGAAAGGCATTCGGGCACGTGAAACGGTGAATATAAATCAAAGCCTTTTAACTCTGGGTCGTGTTATAACAGCTCTGGTGGAACGCACACCCCACATACCATACCGCGAATCCAAACTAACCCGTTTGTTGCAGGAGTCTTTGGGCGGTCGAACGAAAACTTCTATAATTGCCACCATATCACCGGGACACAAAGACATCGAAGAGACTCTCAGCACCTTGGAATATGCACACAGAGCCAAAAATATACAAAATAAACCAGAAATTAATCAGAAGCTAACGAAAAAAACTGTACTCAAAGAATATACGGAAGAAATTGATAAATTGAAGCGAGATTTAATGGCGGCCCGCGATAAGAATGGAATTTATTTAGCAGAGGAAACCTACAGTGAAATGGTTTTGCAAATGGATTCACAAAAGCGTGAACTCAACGAGAAAATGTTACTATTGAGAGCATTGAAAGATGAACTTCAAAATAAAGAGAAAATCTTTAATGAAGTCAGTTTGAATTTGGTGGAAAAAGCCGAAGTGTTGAAGAAGACGGAAGAACATCTTCATAAAACTAGAGGCGATCTAATGGAAACAAAGAAAATGTTGAATAAAACGAAACGACGGTATTTGGAGAAAAAAGTCATTCTAGAGTCTCATGTAAAAACCGAAGAAATACTGACTCAACAGGCAACACAAATAATGGAAGTGGCCGACATAGCCACCAATGATACTCAAGCCTTGCATGTAAGTCAATTATTTTGCTATTTAATTGTTCATTTAAGAATGGGAATTTTCTTCTTATTAAGGACAATTGTCCTTGTGGCCGAATACTAAATTTTATTAAAAATTTTTGAAATTGTGACCTATAGGTTGATTCCAAACAATATAAGGACGGACAGACGTTCTTAGTAAAACCAATTCAGATTTTTTATTCCAATCCGCTGGGTGTGACATATACTATATATATGTTTAGGAATTACGAACATTTGTTAGATTTGAACAAATTGAGTATAAAGATACATTTATTTATGTTTAAGGCTACCATAGAGCGTCGCAAGAATGTGGATGGCAAAATACAAACTGCATGCGAGAGGTTTGCAGAACGTATGCAAAATAATTTCCAACAATTGGATGACAACCTCAACATTCTTGAACAACAGCAACAAATTCTAACACACAACCTAGAAGAGGAACTCAGTATGTAAATGTACAACCATCTGTAAACTAATAAATATTTTCACGAGGATTTTTGAATTTTTGCAATTTCAGAGAATAGTACCCAACTACAATTAAACCACGCGGCAGAAGTTGAACAAAACCTTCACTCAATTAATGGAATGCATGAAAAATATATCAACAATACAAATACGCTTGTAGGGGAATTCACCAAAGATCTGTTGCATAAAAATCTGAACAACAAAAGCGATATAAGAGACTTTTTGGAGCAACTAACAACTATACAAAAGAACTTTACAAGTGATTTTCAGGAGGCTTTAAAATCTTTTAATGCCGACAACTATCTACTCACAACCACCATAAATCAAATGCATAATTATCTACAGAGTGTTTTGCAACAGCAACACAATCATTTACTCAGCCACAACAAGGAATCTCAACTAATCTTGGACAACATAAAATCGTGTATTTTACAAAATAATGCCGATTTGGTGAGAATAAAAGATAACGCCAAAGAAGAGCAAAATTTAATGGAAGAAGAAAAACGCGCTATTCTGGACTTTCAAAAAAAAATGCAAGCCATACAAGAACAACGTATTGCCCGAACTCAAAGCACTAACGAAGTTGTAAAACTTTTAGAACTGAGAAGCAATCAAGAGGTAGAAGAATTGGAAGTAAAACAAGAACTAGATTCCAAATATCTGACGACCCATGACAAAGACACCAACGAAAAATGTGAGCAGTTGACTTATTATGCTGAGAATTTAAAGATGATAACAAACGGTAATGAGAAGCGTCATGAAAGTTATAATCAAAAAATTCAAGAAATGAATCAGACGGTTAATCAACAACAGGAGAAACTTACTCATCAACAAGAGTGCTTTGAAAAAAGTATAAATGAAATGTTGGATAATCATGAGGTGTCCGTAAAACGAATGTGCTTGGAAAGTCATGAAAATTTACAAGCGTCTAACGATTCTATTAAACAAAAAGTCAACGACAGTGTTCAACAGTTGAAGATTGACTTTGGGGTAGCCGGTTGTTTTATTATGGGTGTAAACAATACTGCAAACGATTATAATACAAAGTATAAGCATCACATGGCCATTTGTGTGAATGATTTGAACACATTTAAAAAGAATGAATTGAAAACGTACACAGCCACTGGAGCTACCCCGTCGAAGCGTGACTTTTCTTATCCACGTAAATTGGCGCAAACGTCACCCCATCCCAGAATTGTACAACGTTTGCGTCAGGAAAAAGATTGGTCCGAACTAGATACCACAGTAACTATAGAAGAGGTAATTAAATGCTTATTAAAAACAAGTAAGAAAACTAAATTTGGCTGAAGTCAAAACTTAAATATCCGCCACATCTAAATACAAACAGTATAGTAAAGTATACCACCCATTCCATTCTATGACATACAACATAACAATTCAAATCGAAATTTTTGCATTTAGGAAACTGGAAATGGCAGCGACTTTGAGATATCGGTTAGTCAAGCCATGCAAGAACTTACCGATGCTTCTAAAGTGTTCCTCAACTCAACACCATTCGAATCAAATGAGCAGCGTGCCTCAACACCCTCCCCCAGAAGTTCTTCTAGCATCACCCCAAATACAAGTAAATGGAATAACTTGAAAGAAGTAACATGCAACTCTCAAAATGGTCAGTATATAACGGGAACATTTATGAAATTATCGCCAGGCCGTTGTTCGCCCAATTATCTAGAGGTTACATTCTTTCTTCTATAAGCAATTGTTGTCGTTTTTTAATTTCAAATTTTAAATCTTTTCACAGGACAACAAGGAGAACACACCATCGTCAACTTAAAAGCTAAAGAAATGTTATTAAAAAAAATAACACAATGTAATATTTGAATATATTTTTTATCATATTTTTTTTTAAATTTTTCCTTTTTAAAGAATCCTTGTATTGTATAATTTTCTTGCATATGTTAAAAAAAAAATAATAAAAATAATTGTGTTTTGTGTGCAATTGACAATGAAAACAAGTCCTACACCACTTAGTTTAAATATTGCTCAGCATAAATTAACATGATCACCTAGACGGACAGATGGACATTGATACAGATGTTAAATCTAAATTGATTTAACCCTAGTACCCTAAAGCCATAAGTGGTGCGGGGTATGTGGAGAAAAGTTATATACATGTGTGTACAAATGGGCTCATCACTCATACTCGTCATCGCCATCTTTCAAAATGCCCAGACGACGGGCCACTTTCTTCACCTTGGCTATCACCTCTTCCTGCACCAAATTGAAACTCATGGCCAACAGGGCGATGCCAAAGAGCAGGTATAACGAACAATAGGCAATCGATTGTTCGGATTCATCTTTAACACCTTTGGCGGGTACAAAATCTCCAAAACCTTCGCACAACAATAAAACAATAGGAAATTATTTAAACAATTCTTGTACTATACACCTGCATACCTATCGTCGTTAAGGTGATAAAGCAAAAGTAGGCGGAATCAAGGAAGGACCACTCTTCCCAATAGGCAAACAAAGCAGCTCCCCCCAATATATAGCTGATAACCAAAAATACACATAGCCATATAGGCACTGGACGATCCTTGCTAAACGTTACATCACCATTGTGAAAATCGTTCCATTCATCACTATACCAAGAGTCCTCCTCATAATCGTAATTGATGCGTGGCCGTATTTGGCGATTTACTGCGAAACCCATGGGTGACATAATGCGCGGAGAGGGTGGCAATGGTTCTATTTCAATAAAAAAATAACAATTTTTGTACATATGGATCAGTCGTACGAATAAACATTTTTGTAATAAACTTGAACAAAATAACGTTTAGAACTAACTAGAATATTGTAATAAAATAAATAAATTGATTACTTTTTTTAAAGCAAAAACAAACCATTTTTCCCCCCTTTTAATATTCGTTCACGATTATGTGTAGGTAGTGACTTGGCAGCAGCATCAGTAGGTGGTAAATAATTTCCGTGGTTATGATGATGATGCATTTTCCTATCCCTCCTTTCCATATAATTATAATCGTTTTCAGGGTAATAACTACCTCCTCGCCCTGCCTCATCATACTCTGTTGTATAGTACGATGAAGCACGCTGATCACGCGGCAATGATCGTTCGATTTTAAATTCTGGCAATTCCAAATAGTTACCATAACGAGGCGTTGTACAATATATGGGTTGAGCATCCGAATAGCAGGACTTTTGTGCATAACTACTTCTAGCACTTTCGTTTTGATAATAATTTGGTCTCGGCATTGATTGACTACGTTTCTGATGCTTCTCCTCCTTCATACCCTCTACAGCATATCGATTGGTGATAATAGATGTTTTACGTATCACTTCATCCTCTTTATCAAAGTAGTTATGCAATATACGAGGATCAACCGATTTAGCTCGAGCTTTGGTAGCTTTAGCTTTAGGTTTCGGTTGAGTTAAAAGGGATCGTCCTCGCGGCTGAGTATTCAAACGATTTAATTCACGCATTTCACGAGATTCTTTGGCCATTTTCTCTCTACGGACATTTGTCGAACGTACCGACCGTACACTTGACGTTCTTTTGGCCCTTGAAGCCAACTGTTCTAGATCTTCTACTGAATCGAAATGTTTTCTCGAACGATTGAAATGACGTTCTCTCTCAATGGTGTGACGATGTTCCAGACGATCGCGTTTTTTTGCGCGATTATTAAACCGTGGACTTCTACTTTGTCCATACAATGGACTGTCATTGGGTATAGTTTCAGTTTTATCATAGGGATGGAAATTTCGAGAAGACGTGTTCATAGACATTGCATGTGCTGAAGCGTGATGTTGATGATGACGCTGCTTTTCTAAACGCTCTTGACGATGCAAATGTAAATGTCTGTCCGGCTCTACGGTAAGCAACTCGGGATCTGAATAGGAGCTCATCATCATAGTAGAACCGTGCACTTGATGCGGTTGCATTAGTTTCATAGAACGACGATAGGGTGGTGGTTGCATACGCAATGGATTGTGTCGTTGACCTCTTAGAGAATGTTGACGTGATCGGGAACGTATTGGTTTAGATGGTCGGGTACAAGTATAGCAACAGACGCGCCAATAAATGAATCTGGAAATATTTTTTTATAAAAAATCTATTGACAGAAATTTTCTTTTGATCTAAAACTAACCGAAATGAGGTGGCCATTACATCGCCTATGTTGGAGAGACACAATAGCATTAGAGGAATACCAACTATAGCATAACCTATAGTCGTCATTTTGCCGCCATCAGTACGCGGTGAAATATGGCCATAGCCTGGAAGATAAGCATTTTAATATTAAACAAGTAAGAAAACTACATTTGCCTTAGACCAAATCTTAAATACACTACGCATCTACAACAGTGGGTGTGGCAGATATATACGCCCCCAAATGTATTACGTATCAGCTCGAAAGCCGAATTTTATTGTGGGCGCATCTTATATTCGCCCATGCCCATTTTGGGCACATCTATGGATGGAATAACTATAATTATATCCACCAAATTTCAAGTTTATAGGTCAACTTTTGTGGCAGATATATAGAATTATATTGATTGTGGGAGGGGCTCTTGACCAAACTAGAAGGTGTCTGTACAAACTAGAGGTGTCTGAACAAAGCTCAATTTCTCAAAATTTACACTCGTCATAAACCAACAACAGACAGACACACGGATATACATGTCTAAGTCGACTCAGTTTTTGATGCTGATCAAGAATATATATATTCTTGGTAGGGTCTCTAACTCCTCGTTCTGGATGTTGCAAACGGAAAAACAAACTTCACCATAATTGAGATGTTTCCTTAACAACATGGAATCACATAAAAAGGCGCCTTCCTTATATAGAAAAGAGTTTTAAAAATAGTTCTCCCGGATCCAAATTTAAAATAAGGGCAGACAGGGACCAATAAATCAATAATGATGGAAATAAAAAAAATGACGACGTTTAAATTAATTACAATAACGTGTACCTGGACGTGTTAGTAGAGTTTAAATCGATTCAGATTTTGATTGACATCATAAAAGTCTGGAATTTGGAATTTGAAATATTTATAAAAGCAACTTTGCGGGGGTCTTAAAGGCCACTGCAAGGCTCAGCGAGGCCAGATACCAAACGGTTAAATTTTGTTCTTTTTTTTAATTTTAACTTTAAACAGATGTGAAACTTCACCCACCAATTGTCGTGATTACGATAATTGAGTAAAATAATGAACCAGCAAAAGTCCATTGAGATTTTGTAATATCTTCGTCTCCATCCCAACCATCCGACTTAATAGCAGTCAAGATGTCTTTTTCAAATGTAGCCAAATCCTTTTTCACATCAGATATCCAGGAATCCTCTTTCAAAACGGAAACATTAACCGAGATGCTCCAGATTTTATCAGTTAAATTTAAACGTATATAATGTATGGCACGTTTTACCTATTGCATATTTAAAGCAAGTAGAAAAAATGTGTAATGAAGTACGGTAACAAATACTTCACTAGAGATTAGGATGCACCTCGATTTCATGCGGTTTTTCCAAGTGTTGAAATAAATAAGCACCACCCACACAATAGGAGACCACCAACAGTACCAAAGTCACATGGGATACCACGCAAGTGATCACTTTCCACGAGAAACAAATGGCTGTCACGCAACGTCCCCGCTCCGGTTTGGTGGACTCGGCCGAATGTGGCGGCAAAGATTGAGCACGACGCGATGACATGGCGCTTATTAATCAATTTATGTCTCAATTAAAATGTAATTTATTAATTGGCAACAGATGCATAACAACAATAACAATAACAACAACAACTACTATTCCTTAAACGTTTCATTGAAAATTATATGCATGTGAGTTGTATTTGAGGTATAATTCATTTAAACAAAAAAATTGAACTTTTTTATGCGGAGCGTGGAAAGCATAATCAAATGCTGGAAATACGTTTATGTATAATAAAATGTTTATACATGAGTGTGTGCATGTGATTAGATATCAATATACACATTCTTGAAGATATTTTTACTCAATAATGACCCACTGAAATACTTTTCTCGTCCCTTCATAAAGATTTTGAAATAGTTTCACTTTTTCTTCTACAAACTTGGATGCTTTATTGGCAATTGTATTGTAAATTGATTGGATTTAATTTTGGAATTCTTTAAAAAAAATTTAGAAAACTATTTTCAAAACAGTTTGAAGAAAGTCAATCATTAATCACTTCTAATGACTCGCTCTCACACTTCATGCTCCTAAAGTTCATTGAATTTTCCGCGTGCCGTTTTTACTCATCTTTAGGCAACACTTGCTTACATACTACTGAAAATACATTAATTACCGGAAAATTTATTTTTGTTCAATATTATACAACACAATGCACTTGTGTGTGTACTTATGTTGTTCTAACGTTCCAAGTCGAGAGAGAGTTTTCATATATTGGAGGAAATTTTCAATTGCCCAGTCTTTTGAAAATTATACTGCTACCGTCTTTTTCCGAAAATAAGACATCTTCCGAAAATAAGCCCTAGATAAAAAGACATGAGGGATTTGGACCAATGATTCAACAGGAAATATATTTGTTAAAAAATCAAAATTTAATTCAGAATTTATTTTATGACGATGTTCCAGAAGAAGATGAAATGACTGTAATTGAATAAATTTTAAATTCTGTATGCTGTGTAAAATTTATATTATAAGTTAAAGAATATAAAAATACATTTATTTTGGTCTACCCCCGAAAGTAAGCCCTAGCGCGTATTTGGGACTTAAAAAAATAATAAGACAGCGTCTTATTTTCGGAAAAAGACGGTAGTAAAGCAAAGGCTTCTTTTATCTGTAAGATTAACTTAACTTAAGTAACTTCTCCCAATGCAGCTGGCAAAATATAGCTTGAGCTATAATTCATTGTTTCAATATCAAAAAGCCATAATTCTCTTTAATTACTAGGATTGTTTATTATCTTACTAATATATAAATAAGTCTTATTATTATTTGTTCATTAAAAATAAATGATGTGTTAATATTTATTTATTAAAATCATAGTGAAACAATAATTTGCATGATTTTCGCAAAATCGAATCTCATGTCTTAACATATTCGGATACACTACACGGCTGAAATTTCTTTATATGTACCTGAGTTCTTGACAAGGAGTTGTTCAATACATACATCTTAGGAGTGTTTAAAAAAAGTTTAACAATTAAAAACTCATTGGTTTATGAAAAGTACATTGTTGGTGACTGAAAAGTAGAAACAGCAATAAATGCATTCCAATATCTAAATTTAAGTCTATATCCTATTGATATTTGGCCAATATAGGCAAAGGCGCATAAATTGCATTACGGGCTGAAAATTTCTTAGTGGCACTACCGGCATTTCTAAATAAACAATGTTTTATATACAGATATATATCATATATGATGATATTATAATTTGCATAAACGACAAACCTGAAAAATTTTTGACTTCCTCTACTCAATTCACCTCGTGTACTTAAATCAGCAAAACAATCTAACCAACTTTTATATTCAGGCATCATAGGTGGTTGGCCGGCCATTAAACGGGAACCCGTAACAATCATACAAGTGGATATTACATTGAGTGGATATAATATACTTGAAATTCCAAACTAAGTTACCGGAGAAAGGGTTACGAAGAGCACTGCACTGGTTATAATAAACAAGACATACCTGAACACATACGGCACTATATTGACGTCCTATTTTATCTCTAATTAGATATTTACTTAGTAGATATACTGTAGAACTAGTTAGTACAACGCACGCAAGATCACATAGCATTCTGGGAACTAAGCCAGCAAAGAAGCCAAGTATACCATCATTTTTATATACTTCAACAATTGAACCTAATATGGAAGTGTATACATCTTCACGTCCAATAAATTGTGCCATCATGCGCACTGAAATGACATGAAACGGATGTGATACAAGAACACCGGTTGCACTTATAACAACATCACGTTTTAAGTTGACTTTAAATTGCACATACCTCAAGGAACAAAATAAATATATATAAAAATTATACATTCTAATAAATTATGGATCCTTACAACTCTGTATCAGAAATATTTATATCATCCTTCTTATCCTCAACGGGTTCTAAACCCAGGCGGGTGGCAACTCTTTCACTCAATATCATGCTACAAATGCAACCCACCAAATTGGGAGTAAAACCACGATAACAACCATAAAAACCATCCACTTTACGTATGTGACCCGCATATTGGAATATATTGGGCAATACCATAATTGGTCGGCCTAGTAACGTTCTTCCAGGTACTGGAGGTATGGGTTCATAACCGAGTTGCATTAAGGTTTTCGAATACTCCAAAGGGTGCATCGCTGCGCTTACGGCCATACGCATACCAAAACGAACCCATTCCGTCACTTCTTGGACATTTTCTTCATTTTCAGATGACATTTCTTTCAGTTTTCCCCTTTTTAACTAGTTAATTAGTTATAAATGTATGTATGTAATGCTTTCCTTTTAGAATTTGGCCACCATATATTTTTGCCGGCTACTCTTATTTATGGCTAACAAATTAGTTAATTTAATTGTTTTAATGGTCAGAACTGTGAGAGAAAAAGTAAGAAAAAATTTTCAAACATCAAAAGACTTGTGTGAAGTTATCAAATGGATTTTATAATAACACATGGGAAGATCAAGAGATATGAAACGAAACAAAGTGAATTAATTAAGCAAGTAATACATAACAACTGAAAACTGCTTATTTCTCTAGAGGGTAATGTAATTAAGTATAATTATTAAATAAATCACTATGAATTTTTAAATAACTTGAATAATATTTAGTTTATACTTAGACCAGGTGTGTTAGTCTCAATACATTTTGCAGCAGCTGTGGTCAATAACCTCAATTATTGTGTTACTATAATGTACCGCTATTTAATCGAGTTCTCCTACATTGGAACGCAATTTCGGTAATATATTCTTCAAATAAAAATTAATTTTTCTAAACAAATCTTCAGTATAACATAATCTATACGTTTTTTATAGGGGTATACAGAAAAATATAAAAAAATTGGATGGTACAACATGTGTGGATATTAAAACAATACAAGGGGCTTTAAATGCAGCTTTACAAGTGTTTGAGCCAATTAATCAAATAGAAACAGTACTTTCAAGCCGGTACAGTATACCAAATAATACTCTTTATATTAATTAAAGTTTAATCTTACAAATATTATAGAACAGATGCTGGTGTTCATGCTTTACATACCACTACACATGTGGATTTAGAGCGTATGAATGGAGAACCTTACGAAGTGAATAATATGACTGGTGTGTTAAACAGTACTTTCTATAAACAAAACTTACCAATACGTATATTAAACGTAAGATTAGTACCGGACACGTTTCACTGTCGTTACAATGCCAAGGGACGTACTTATCTATATCGCTTTGCTGTAGCCAAAAAGAACACAATTGATACGTCATCATTAAAAAACAAGAATTTTAAATCATTTTTACCCGTGGAAGAATTGGATCGTTGTTTCTTCTTGCAGTGAGTTTATTGAAAAGGTTTAAAAATTATTTGTGATAAATGAAACTTCATTATACAGAAATTCTACATTTGATATTGATCGTTTAAGTCAAGCTTCCCGCCTATTCATTGGCCGCCATGATTTTCGCACTTTTATGAGTGCTATGCGCGATCGTGATCGTGATCGTCCTATGTTTACAATACGAGAAATCAGTGAAATTAATATAAGACCGGGGAGATCTGCAGCCGTTGGTAACAATGCTGAGAGAGCTGAAAGCCTTTACAATTATTGGGAAGTCGAATTTAAAGGCAGATCGTTTCTTTATAAGCAGGTGCGAAGAATAATGGGCTCGCTGTTAGGGGTAGCAACCAATCTTATAACAGAAAGACAAATTTATGAAATGTTAACAATACCATCAAAACATAATTGGTTACCGCGGCTCCTACCATCACCAGCATTTGGTTTATATTTATGTCGCGTACATTACAATGAAAACGATTTAAACTTAACACAACCTATACCTACAACAATAACAACATGAGTTTTTTAGATGAATTAAAAAAGAAACGTTTATTACTTAAAACGACAAATACTTTATTCACCACCCCGGCAGGAGAACATTTCTTACAATCTAATCAAGGACAAGTAGTACAAAAATTACAAAAACATTCAGCTGGCTTTGTAATAGATACTAAACCTGATTTAAAACCGGCATGTATCCTACATGATTTTCTGTATTTAGGTTCTCAGGATGCAGTCAATACAGAAAATATTCATAATTACAAAATAAGCCATATATTAAGCATAGGCATAGAAGCATCTCATGTGACAGGCGAAAAAGATATTGTTAAACTTTTCTTACCTTGCTTGGATTTACCAGAAACAAATTTAACTGAATCTATTTTTAAGGACGCGTTCGAATTTATCAATAAGTGTAAGTTACTAAACGGGAAAATTTTAATACATTGCAATGCCGGCGTTTCCCGTTCAGCTAGCGTGGCGATTGCTTATTTAATCCAATATCATCAAATGGATTTTGCTGAAGCTTATGCTTGGGTTAAAGAAAAAAGACCATGCATACAACCTAATGCAGGATTTCTGAAGCAATTGAAATTATTCAAGCCCACCAGAAATTTCTAGAAAATTGGATTTTCTGTCCAAGTGTAAAGTGTTCAGATGTGTATATTTCTATATTTTAAGTCAACACAGGATAACAAGGCATCATGATTTCCGAAAATATTTGAAAATACGTTGGAAAAGTCTCGTACACATACGAAAACATGTTAAAAATCGTTTTTTAGCACAGGATGCCTTAAAAGTTACTTTCTTCTTATGTTTCTTCTGTTCAGGCACCTTCACGGGACAAAATTCTTCACATTCATCAATGTGCACAACATTTGGATCATCGGAAGAGTCTCTAATGTTATTATTAAATATCATTTAATCATTCAACTTGTGCAATAAAATCATCTATAAAATACTTACTGTACATCGGACATATCACTGAAATCTCCGTATGCTAGAGGATTATTGCAAATACAACAAATATTACGACTCTCTTTGTAACAAGTCTTACAATATAAAGCTTTACAGCCTATGGTGCCACATTTCACCCGATTGTGACTAAAAAATTAATAGATTCCAAAAGAAATAGATACTATTATCATATCATTTGTGGATACCTCTTTAAAGGTATACCGCATAATATACACTTTTCACTTTTAGAACGTCCGCAAATAAGTCGCCCCAGGAAATGGCTACAAATAAAAGCATTCTACAATAAAATCTTAAAAAACAATCCATCACTCCCTCTTATAACAGGGATTATATGCATTTTAAGAATGAATGCTGTACACCGCATTATAAAAGGGTTTCAACTTTTATCAAGATTACTTTTCAGCTTTTGCCTTTATCCAATCCATAAAAGAAAAATCATCTGTTTTGTGATCTCTTATAAATAACAGTCTAGCCTTACGACGGGCCAGCTTCATAAATGTAACTGAAAGATAAACATTTTTTTTTATATATAAATTAAATAATAATAAAAAAACAAAAACAAACGTCGGTTTAATAATATTTTGTCATACAGCCAAACAGCTCTCTCTTTGGCGACATCGGGATAATAAAGTCGCATCACAATATGTCTTAAGCGTAAGCTGTATGGTTCACAGATTAAAAACAGCCATGCCACCAGACACAAACACAATATATAATAGTAGTAACGGAAATTGGGCTCGTAAGGTATGGGTAGACAGGTTTTGGTATCGGTGGTGTAGTTTTGAGATAACGGTTCAAAAGCACCCACAATGCCACGAAATATTTCACCCACAAAACCGGAACCAGTTATATGAACCGTTATATAAGGTGGAGCTATTTGTGAAATGAAATGATTAACAAATAAAATAAAAATTAATATCTAGAATATTACTTACGTTCAAAACCTTTTTGCCGCAATCCATAGAACGAGATCAGAGCCAACACCCAAAACAGGCAATAATCGGTAAAACAAATACAAAATAATTGTACAGTTGAGACATTTAAGAAAACCGCTGAACGTGCCATGTGTAACCATTCCATAGGAGTTAAACGGTAATCGCTAAGCTGTAATAAGAATCAATAACACAAAATTATTATAAACTCCATACAAGACACTAAGGTGTACTAAGTTTGTCATTACATTTGCAACACCGAGAAAGAGGCATCAGAGGCTGTACAAAAACTATCTACGTATATTCTTCAACAGCATCAAAAACTAAGTCGGTTTAGACATGTACGTCCGTGTGTCTGTCTGTTTGTTGGCCTTCTCAGAGGCGTGCATTTTTAGATGTTGAGCTAAAATTTCATGCAGACATTTCTAAATAGTGCAGTTAAGCAAATTGCTATTAAGATCAAGAGCCACGCCCACAATCGCCAAAAATCTATTTATCTGCTACAAAAATTAACCTTTGAACTTGAAATTTGGTGCGCATGTCTATAATTGTTTCTTCCATCGATATGCCAAAAATGGGCGTGGTCGAGTAACAGACACACAATTTATAAAAAAACAATATTCAGCGTAAAACTTAACTTGCAAGCAAATACGAAATACATATTACAGGAGGTAATTATATACCTGCCACGCCCGCCGTTTCAGTTTTTTTACTTTTTATGAGCAACATGGAACTTACGCGAGGATATTTCCAGCTTTCTTGGTATTGTAATGGTAAAGCTGTTTCCTGCCCATGCAAACGACGCCTTTCATCAATCTCCACAAAATCTGTTGTTATGAAGTTATTGTGATAACTGGGATTGCGTAAATACTTCATACGAAAGTAAATGGCCCTAGAGGTTCAAGACACGTTACTAAATATGATTCAAATATATAGGAATCGTTTTGCCTACTTGACCAACACAAATCCCAAACAAACAAAACCCAAAATATCCAACCATCCAAATATTAAGAGAAACGTATGCATCCGATGTTTAATATCAGCCATAATATCATCGCGGACTTGGTCCAATTCCTTGGAACTTGTCGTTTTGAAATAGAAATCATGATCAAAGGTTATCGACACATCAAACATTCTCTTCACCTCATCGGTAAAGGCCTGTAACTCTAGAATTTCAATAAACATTGTTTAGCATACAATTGAACAGCACATGTAGCACGTACTCCGCATTACAACGCCAATTATTGAATCGCTAATAAAATCCACCAGCACACAAATGACATCAACTATTTTGGCGGTATAGCAAAGCCAACGAAATACGTTTGTGACTTCACACAAGCCCGCAAGGGAACCAAGTAATTCTCTATAAAAAGAAAAATATAAAAACAAACTTTAATGCATCTTTTCTTTCGTATGAGTAGGTGGTATGTTTATATATATTAACCGACAGTCCTTCATGGCAGAATCTGCAATTTTAATGCAACGTTCAAAGGGAGTACCGAACTCTTTATTACAAATGCTCACTATGTCGCGCAACCATGCAAACGCCTTTTTAATAGCCACCACTACAATGGAACAAAAGTAACCATCCTTTCATTTTTGGATTTTTGATATTTTTCTACACGCATGTTTAATACTTACGCAAGGTCATTATTAACGTTTGTATCCGCTGCAATACTTTTTGTACATTTTTCAAAACCTTTTTCAATTCTCTAATGGCCGTTTGTATGGCTTCCTTTATGGCTACCAATGGTTTCTTCAGTGTATCCAACATATCACTTAAGGCCTGCTTCAATTGCATTTGACCACACGCCAAACTGGAACTCATTGCACCAATATTTTTAAATGTATTGGCCGTTGGACCTATTACAGCCAAAAAGAATGCCAAAGCTATAATTAAGGAACGGCCCCGAGAACTGCTTAATATGGGTATAGCCAAAGTAACGGTACATCTTAAAGAAAGCCGTCATTTTTTTCAATTAATATATTTTATAAAAAACGATTTCTTTCATTTCACCTGACTGCCGTGCTGTGAGCTAATAGGATACCACTTATCATCGCGACAGTCCAAAAAATCCAGCGCGGTGTATTTATCTCATGATTGGTTATAAAATTATACCATAATATGGTTATTATTAGGCCCAAAATGTAACCCAGAAGTACATACGTTAAGATTTCATTGAGTGGTATCTTGCTCTCAACTACACGTCGTATTAATTTGGCAAAAAAAGTCTCCAGTCTGGCCAAAGATGACCTACGATTTTTCAATAAATCTTCTGGCTCAGTATCACTATCGGGCATATTAACACTTTGATAATCTTTCCTTCTCCGGCACGGCGTTAGACTGCGAATTTTTGAACAAATTCTCTTTAAGCAGTTGACATTTTTTACTTTTGAGACTCCATCCGATTCAGTTTCGGAATGGGTTTCTGTGGTGTTGCCTAACGCTTCCGATGTATCTGCATATTGTGGTTGTTCTGTAGTTTTTGTTGTTGTTCGTATTAGATTGTCAGTAGGTTGGGCATTCGTACCTTCAGAGTCTGAAGAAGTTGGTTTCGGTTGAGGTAAGCTGGAGGCAGTCTTTCTCAATTTCTTTTTTCGTGCCATAATATTTCTTTAATATATATATATTTTTTTTGTATTAAACTGAATTTTGTATTAAGATTGACAACCTTCCAGTTGAAAAGTATTGAGTAGGTTTATGTGTATATGAAGGGCATTCATTACTGGCCTAAACCGAAGGAAACTTTTTTACTTGTTTTAAAATTTCTTTTAAGGAAAATCTTTAACTTTATTAAGGCCATTACTCACGTAGCAGCTATCAAAGTTTATGCTTTCATTATCATGATTTAATCATTTTGAAAGGAGATTAGTTTAGTAATCAGGTTGTGTGTAAAGTAAAAATAGTGTGTTTCAATGGAAGTGAGAAATCGTTCAATTTAATTGTAATGATTATATATTTTAATGTATATACACATTTATACAATGTTATTGTAATACAATTACGCTACAATTAGTATAGTTGTGTCAGTAAATGCGAGGTATTGCTTTAAAAGTAAGTGCATGAAATATGATTATATGGGAAGGGGTTCCAAAAGTAGTCCGATTCGTTCCATTTTCAATATGATTCCTTTCCGACCCAAGACACATGTCCTTGTTGCAAATTTCAACGAAATATATCAATTGCCATCTTGCGCACATATGTACATGAACAGACGGACGCACAGACATGTGATAAATCGATTGAAATTTTAATTCTGAATCCTTATAATTTATCGTTTGCAAGTTACAAACAATCGAACATATATAATGTAGTCTTTTTTTCACTTGTTGCTGTAGGGTATAGAAATATAAACAAACAAGAACAACTACATCCATACACTACACATTTTCATGTTATGGGTAAAATCGGCGACTGTGTTACAAAGTGTAGTGATGTTCTCTCTTGCATATCAAGTGTTATTCTTTACAACTGTTGCTGTTGTTGTTCTTCGTTTTCAGTTAGTTAGTTTTTACTTCTAAATTATTGTTTATTCGTAAGCTTGAAACTTATGCGAAATATGTGATAAGTATGTGTATTTATATAATAAATGATATCTTGGTTATGTAAATGGATTTTAACATACATACATAAATTTCAGTTGACAGACAATGCAACCTCATACGAGCTAGAAAAACAACAACAACAAACAGTAGAGTAAAATGTTGATTTAATTCAATTTATTCAAGATCTCTACCACTACTTGGCATTATTATGTGTATTAAAAAATTATGTTATAAAAAACACTTGAATAAACTGTTAAACTGTAAGAAAATATGTGCATAAGAATGAATATTTTATCACCGTAATATTATTATGAGTATATGACTTGTACTTGTGTATGTGTATATTTGTATTTGTATGACTTGGTGTGCCTTTTTGAGCCAATTTTCAACAAATCATCATTCATTCAAAAAATTAAAGGATTTTATAAAATATATGACGCGGATATCATCTCAACTGTCTCTTTATGCACAAAATGATTGTGACATTGTGTGTATTATAACAATATCAATATCCATAACAGTAGCAGCAATTACTGCATTGATATTATGACATGAAAACTACAATTACTATACCTAACAAGAGTGCTGGCCTAGCACCTAAAGAAGATTGTCGATGGATGGACACCGATGTACGTAGAATGCGTCCATTGTGTTGTTAGTGTTTTCATTGCTCTCGTTACTTTATTATATACCATTAGCTAGATAAATGTTTTGTCCAAGATTTAATTATATTAGGTTGCGGTTACTGCGCTCAGCAAGTTTTTTTTTTAATAATGTAAGTTGTGTTCTCTGCCTCCTTCGCTGCCACTATTTTAAAAAGGGCAAATGCTTATGGAACCAGTTATTAAAGAAAAAAAAAACAACAAATTCCCCTTTAGGCACGTACAATGATGACAAGAATGCAATTCTGCAAAATGTTGTGTAATTCATGGAATTATTATATTTGGTATTGTGATAAATTCTTTATTCAACTTCAACCAGACAACACACGAAAAAGAAAAATTGTAGAAAGCACAGATTAGACGAAACTTTTTCCAAAAATGGAAAATCAACATGAAAATAGTTAAACTTGGTGATGTGTTCTTCTTTATTTATTTTTATTCCTTACACATAAATGTCTTTCTTCTTTGGGAAATAACAAATAATAAGTTTTAAAATGTTTTTACTTCTAACCTGGAATGGCTCTTAGCTGCTGTAATAGTGGTCTGATCAAGCTCAAACTTGCATCATTAAATTCGTTTGATCATTTTCTATCGATTGACATGAAAAAATTTGCTAAATTAAAAAAAAATATATATTATCGAAGAATTTGCAAATTTAACAAAAAATTGGCAAAAGAGTAAATCTAACCCCATTGCACTCAAACTTGTCTCATAAGATCTCTAGGACAAATGATGGAATAATTGTGACAAGTTTCAAGAATTGTTGATTTTTTTCCAAGTGGCGCCAAGTGGCGTTTTTCGGTGCAGTGCAAAGTTTAAACTGTTGTAATATTAAGCAAAAATTGTTCGTTTTTAATCAAACTTGTCACAAATCAACCTCAATAGAATAATTGTGATTGGAAAATATCAAGAATTGTGAATTTTTTACATATAACTTTTCATTTTATTACTCGATCCTTCATTTTCTTTCTGTGAAAACTTTAAATGCTTGTATCTCGAAAACGGTAACTTCTATCGATCTAAAAATTTTTGCGCCCCTTTTTCTGAATTCAATGTAGAAACCAGCAATTGAGGTATCGAGATCCTGTAGTGACTCATTTTTGAAAAAAATATTACTTTATAAATTGAGTTATTATAATTAAGTGGGAAATGCCACGCCCATCAAATTAATGTCATTGTAAAGCTCAAGAATTTTCCAGGTAAGGGCACTTTGTTTGAATTAAATCCGTACAGCAGTTGAAAAGTTATAGGCTACTAAATGCGAACATTATGACAAAAATAGGATAAAACATATTTCAATTTTTTTTGCCAAATTCTTCAAAATAATAACAACAACCACACTAATATGAAGGTAATATTGTTTTGTTTATAACTTTCCAACTGCAACTGCAACTGCAATTTTATTAAAAAAATTTTGCAAATATTTGGAAATTTTAGTACCTTTTAGGGGATGTTTAATTATTGGGCGTGGCACTTAGGAAAGAGCATTAAAAAATACGCATTATTTATTAACTAAATGGGTAATGCCACACCCATTTCATTTTTTTCAAAGCTGAATAAATTTCCAAATTTTTACAAAAAGTTTGAACAAAATCCGTTCAGCCGTTTCTAAATTGTGAAACTTTATAAAATATGTTGAACCAAGATTGGCTTTACTGAGCATTTTTGAGCGCCTGATGTTTTTCATATTTTTTGATGTTTAGAGGATTTTCAAAAAATTACAATCACACACACACACAAAAAGTGAAAGAAATTTTGTTTGGCTTGTAACTAGAAAACTACTGTTACGATTTCGGTAAAAATTTTGGCAAACATTTGGAAATTTCAGTAGCTTTTCGGGAATCTTGATTAGGTGGGCATGGCTCAACTCAGTTGCTTAGGAAGGAACTTTTCAAAAATTAATTTTGTTTATTAATTAATTGGGGGGTGCCACGTCTATACAAAACACTTTGTATGAAAGCTGAATTCTTTTACAAGGTTTTACAAAAATTTAAACAAATTGCGTTCAGCCGTTTCCAAGTTATAAGATTTTTAAAAAATATCTTTAATCAAGACAAATTGCGCAAAAATAGCTCGATTGCACTCAAATTTGCTTCCGTTGAGGTTTGGGACATATTGAATATTTGAGAAAAAGTTCATTGGAAAATACGAACAATTGTGGATTTTCTCCATATAACGACTTTTTGTTGACGCGCCTTCAGGAATATATGATATATTCTCGAAGGTGTGGCCCACGAAGTGACACTTAGCGCACTCCTCCTTCCCTTACATCTATGTACATCTACTGCATTGTAATTTTCTTTCTTTCTTTGGAATTCCTCCAATTATTCATTTCACTCTTTGCAAGAACTTAATTATGATTCGCTTTGTTTTTGAAGTTTTACCGCTTTTTTTATGAGTTTGTGTGTTAGCCTCTAGCCTTTTTGGTCAAAAAAGTCAAAAACAAATTGTCTACAATGAATGTTTGTTGTGCACTGTTGTTCTTCTTAATCTAAACTGGAAATCTTATTAAAAAAAAAACAAAATAATGAATGAAAAGCTGGGCAAAACGTTATAAATACATTTATGCCTATACATACATTGTTCGTTGTTATCACCATGCAGTGCAAGTGAGAGAGATGTGAGCATTTGGAAATCTTAAAATCTCGTAGCCAACCAAAAAGGAAAGGTTCAAAGAAAATGTCAAAATTTTTGATTTTTTTTCACGTTTAATTGATTTCTATAAAAGTACATATGCATACATTGTATGTACGAGTGTATTGTTTACAAGTTTTTTGTTGGGTTTTTTAATTTTTTTTTTATTTTTATATACAAATTTTTGGGACGTATAGCTATTATTGCGTGCATTGTGATAATCATTTCAAGAAAGTGTGCATTTTAAACATAGGGCTTCACAATTATGTGTAAGATGTATAAATATAATAATAATGATTTTGTTTTTTATGTACAACTTACTGAGAATGTACAATTCATTTATTGTGACATTGTACAATGACTATAAAATAAAGTTATACTTTGTGTATCTACACACAAATCTTTACTTACAAAATGTTTTCTTTTTTGTTATATAATATATATACAAATATTAATACATTAATACAAAATGTATGTGTATGTAGAGCCAATGATTAAGTACATGTGCTTTTTGTGAATTTTCAAAATTAAGTACATATATAAATAATAATATGATTAATGCAAATGCAACTAAAATAAATACAACTCGAATTAATTAAAATGTATTGAAAACATTTTTGGTATCGAAATGAAAAAAAATTTAATTTTTTTACTACTGCTGTTGCAGACTATAAGTAGAAAGACTCTTAAAACGCGGTTCTTGTTTAGCAAAGTATGCTTGAACTGACTTTTACTTTAAAGTCCTTTTGTTTTATATGGATACTCTCCTTGCACCACTTATGGCAAAGGGTGCATTAAGTTTGTGCGAATGTTTGTAACTCCTAAACGGAAAATGCCACCCTCACCCTCAATTATACCGATCGATTCATTTAAATCCGATTTAGATTTATAATCTGAATCGTTTTAACCAGGTCCGTCTGTCTGTCTATGCAAATTTGTGCTTAGGTTATTGGTCGCCTTTATTGAGATATTTTGATGAAATTTGATACAAGGACATGTATTGGCCCAAAGGGGCATTCTATTGAAAATGTACCGGATTGGACCATTTTTAGAACCCATCCCCATATGAAGACCTAATATAGTGAAAGTCTATATATGACAAAAAATTGCAATTCTTAATATTTATTTAACAAAATTTGGTGAAGAATAGTTTATTAGCTTCATGATTGGCTGTAACAAATTTGAATCCGATTAAATTATTTTTAGCACCCCTTGCTATATGTCACGATATGACTTTTAAAGCCATTCCAGCCTTGCCAGCTTACTGACCAAACTAAACCACTTGTAGAATGATTTGTGCAGCTAAGTGATGTAGGGTATTAAATGGTCGGGTTTAACTGACCATAACATTTTCACGGTTAAGAAATTTATATAGTTAACTGTACCGCATGTAGCATGACCGCTTTTAAATCGGAAGCTATATGACTTATATCGACAACGGCATCGACCATTTCTTGAACGGCCGTAACACTCGGAAAGTGTGCTGCTGCTTGTTTTGATTTTAATACACACGTTTTCAATGCCTCCGCCAATGCATCCGTACAACGTAGAATCTTTTCTTTAAATTCAATTTTCGCCACATTCCGATGTACCATGTCCCCTATACTGACCAGATTATGAGCACTTACCACCACAAATTTCCCGTATGCTATGAAAAATTTTGGTGGTTGATTTTTTTCTACCGTTTCTAAAAATGAATCTATAGCTTGTCGTAGGTTACCCATATGGGTGGAAATTTGCACCGCATAATATCTCACCAGCACTTTATCTTTTTCGCTTAATTCTGATGCAGATTTTTTACCATTCGTTGTAGTCTGGCTTGCTGTAATTACTGTATTTTCAGCTACCTTTAAAACGTTATCAAATTGATTTTTTAGATTGTCTGATATCGCTTCTCGCAGAGTTGAATTTTTTTTAGCTAATGTATCCTTTGACTCGAAAGATACATAATCGTAATCTTCTAACCACTCTGATTTGGTAACTGTGTTATCCTCCTTGTTCTCTTCCACATTACTATCATTTGCGGTTGTGCCTCCTTCTTCCAAAACTTCAGTTAATTGCCTTTTGAATAACAATGAAGCATTCCCCTGAATGAATGACGTGGTAGATCGGACATCTTCGGTAAGAGTTTGGGCACAGGCTACCAATTGATCCAAACTGTCCGGTGGTTTACACACATTCTTGTCTTCTTCTCGTACTAGATTAGCCAAAGACCAGCCGCCATTTAATTCTAATACCTCACACGAATCTTGTACTAATTTATTAGAATCTCGTAAAGCCTTAATAATGGGGCGTAGTTTTTGTGCTAATGTACGATCTTCTGAACGTGTAGCATTCCCCAAAGAACCCTCACCAAATTCGGCTAGATCGTGCAGTGCACTGCGTAATCGCACTACAGCCAATTTTACATCCATTAAAACCGGTTCCAATTTTTCGGGTGTACGCCAATTCGGAGAAACAAATGAAAGGAGCCTTAAAACGAATAAAAAAGTGTTCATTAAACAAATTGTAATCAACATAAGAATAAAATAAACGGATTGTAAAAATGGAAAAACTGAAGTGACTGACTCGAGGGCACGGACCTTCTTAGTTCATTTAGGCGCGTTTCTACTTAAAATGGGAAAGAGGAGTAAAAGGCACGCCTATAATTGGCAAAAATTTGTTCTATGTACCCTACATATGGTATATGTTATGTATATTTATTGGCACCGATTGATGACAGATTTAAATTGAACTGCATAACATAACAATTTACAAAAAATCCTCTTTTCTACAAAAAAAAAAGTGCTTTTCTAGATCACAAGTTTTTTTTTTTCATAAAAAAATCGTCTTTCAAATGTCTTCAATAAATGCGTGGCATCGTGCCTAGATCTTACCCCTCAGATATAGAAATTACGCCCCAATTACAAAACATTATAAATTTATTTTTTTTTATTTTACCTTGTTATGGCTGTAGTACTTTCTGTTTGTAATTTAGCTAAACTCTCTAGAGCAGATGATAATTCTAACGGTAATTCTTTGGTAGTTAATAATGTTGAGATACTTTTCGGTACATTGGACGAGGTAATTGGAAAATCATATGACAAGCAATCGGTATTAGTAGAAGTTCTAAAGCTGGAACGTGTTAGTAACTGTTGATTATGATTATGATGTTGTTGTTGCCACAATGCTCGTACCGGCAAAGGATTGCGTCTAGGTATATCATAATCTGGCATATTTACCAACGATGAACGATTCGAAGATGAAAATGATAAACTTAAACTATCACTTGTCAGCAGAGAAGAATTCGAACTGCTGGGTGTTAATGAACTGTGCTGATGAAATGTCGTTAACAATGGCCGTGGTACATCATAATTTTCCTCCTGTATGGTATTAATTAATGAATTTGAATTCATATTATTCATGGGTGTGTGGTTATAAGATGATGATAATGTGGTGGGCGTGAAATGAGCCATTGTACGTTGTAAACTTTTTGGTGTATCGTAATTAATCGGTATGGGCGATTTTGGTATATCGTACGTAGCAAATTCCTCATCTATACATTTAACAGGTAAATTTTCATAAATTTGCTGAGTTGTGGAATAGATTGATGTGGTTGAATCCAATGAATTGCAGCTAATGGCTGATGAGGTGTTAAGTAGTTGTGAGGCTGGATTTTGGTATATATAAACGTCACCATGTCGCAAAGGTGTGATTACCTGTAAGAAAGTATATAATAATTCATAATTATTGAACTTTTTTTCACTATATTAAGAAAAGAAGAAAATGTGTGAAAACTATATTTTCCTTTATCTTCAAACCTATTGATTTTTTTTTTAACATCTTCACACTTACATTGAACTTGCATACAAATCAAGAACTTCTTTTGAAATTGTTGTCACATTTTTAGTCTTTAAATTTTAATTTTTTTGTATTCTTAATTGCCAAAAATTGTTTTAAAATATTAAGAATTTTCATTTAATTTCTTCCGCATTTTACAATTTTTGTTTTATTTTTGTTATAATGCAGCCTTAATAACTGTATGAGAAAAATAAAAAAGTGCAACATGCACAAACTTTAGTAAAAACTCTGCCTATGGTTTCTTAATTCTCTCTGTACTAGAGTTCTAAAGGTGTACGCATGTCTACACAACAGCCCCTACGGTGCTTAAACGTAAAACCTCTCAGCTTAATACTTAACCGGTGGTGTGTTATTCTACATGTAGTTAACAATCAATATATTTTCATCAAATTTTGCACGTAGTCTCTATTTTGTTGTTGTTGTTGTTGTTGTGTTCCTAGTGTACTACATAGTTTTTAGAAAAAGCAATGTCAAGGTACTCTAGCAACAGATGCGTAACTAATCAAGGATTTGTTAAAAAGGGGAAGTGTGCGTGAGAAGTGTGAAGGGTATATATTTGTTCTTTTTTTTCAATTCTTCAAACTTTATAATTATGATTTATTTACATAAAATCATTCATAATTTCTTTTATACCTCCCACATAAGGCGTATGTATATATAAAAAAGTATATATACTCTTGATCAGCATCAGAACCGTGTGTCCAAATACATACCTGCCACGCCCACCATTATAGATATGGAGGGTATTTAAGATTTGTCCTAAGCCATATTTAGTGTTCTTACTTGTTTCCTTTTTTTTTTTTTTTGAGTGGTTAAATCCTGTCTCTGATTTTAGGCATGAATGAATTGGCCAAAAATAATTAATGAAAAATAACATTGAGACTAAGCCCACATTCAATGCAATAAAGCTAAAAATTAACGGTTTTTATAAAATTGTATGAAAACTAGTTGTTGAACGAATTATTTACTTGAACACCTACAGACCTCTCCATTGACTCTTATTCTTGCCATTTTCCTTCAGTTCTACATTGTTTTCAATTAACAGAATTAATGAATGAATGAGTTTCCAAGAGTAGAGGAGACCTTGTACATATTTTCATGACTTCTTGCCTACGAGTTGAATGAATTGAAGAAATAAGTTTATTGAATATAAAAAATGATTATTCAAGCATTAGATAAAACCAAAAATGCATTTTTTTATTTTTTATTTTTTTGAATTTAGAACGGAAATGTTAAATGTGTGAAATATCAATTCATAAAACACCAACACACGCCAAAATTCCAGAAATACACGACCAAAGAAACCACTAAAAACTTTTACAGCAGTGAAATAAGCAATAAAGTTGAGCAAGTAATAAAACTATATTTGTGGCTGAGACCAATGTTTAAGCACTCTCCACATCTACACACAAAGGGTGGGTGTGGCTGGTACAACGTACGTCTTCCAATAGTGTATGTGTTACATGTCAGGTTGCGTCAGTCGGGTTTTACGCTGAGTACGGTTCTTTGTAAATTGTAGGTGTGTCTATTATCCGATGACGCCCATTTTTGACACAATGTATACCAAAATTTAATTTTATTGATGAATTTTTATAAATGATAAATAAATTTTTGTTTATTGTGGACGTGGATTTTTAAATAGCGATGTGCGTGTAGTGTTTGTACAAAGTGTAAACCTAACATCTCGAAAATTACGATCGTGAAAGTGCAAACAATAGACGCGGATATACGGACACACGAACATATGTGCCTGGTTTTTGATGCTGATAAAAAATATATACACTTTGTAGAATCTCTGACGCTTTCTTCTGGATGTTGCGAATGGAATGAGAAACATACGGACATATGGTCACGCGAGCAAACGTATCCACTGTTTGATGCTGATCAAGCAAATGGCATGATATACTTAGTACACACTCCATCTTATGCGGAGGTTATAAAAATATTTTAAATAAATAAAAAAAACATTTTGGTGTCAGGTGCCGTAGAACAGTAAATAAATTAAAACACCTTGAGCCGGCATTTCGTGTTCTGCATGATAACAGACTGACTGACGCACAAAGCTGTTTCTATTTCAATATTAAGCGAATTTGTTTTTCCAAAGTTTTACAGCAAAATGATTAAAAAATACCTTAAACATTAATCGCCCGTGATAGATGTTCACAATAATTGCTAAAGATTTTTATTAAAAATGATTTTAATTAATTCTCTTAAAAAAGTTAAATTATTCTTATCATTAGTACATATTGTTAAATATCTTGGCGGAAATCGTAGTTTTTTAACACTGAATTATTTTATTCAAATAATTTTTTAAAATATTTTCTTCATAACTCGAAAGAATCGCTTAGGACTGCAGTAGCGATTCATTTAACCTTTCACTGCAAATACTCTGCTGACCAAGTTTCCGTTATTATTTTAGAGATTGTCTGAGTTAGCACATATTTTTATATGGTTGACTTTTCTTTATTGTTTAAATAGAAATTTTTGCTTATTCACGTTTTTTTTTTTTGCATACAAATAAATTTATATTATTTTATTATATATAAAATGGGGGGTATACTAAGTTTGTCATTCCGTTTACAAAACTCAGAAGGAGGCATCAGAGATTCTACAAAGTATATATATTTTTGATCAGCTTCAAAAACTCAGTCGATTTAGAAAAGTGCGTCTGTACGTCCGTCTGTTGTTGGCATTTTCAGATTTAGATATATTGAGCTGAAATTTTATAAAGACACTTTTAGCTTTTTAACGCAGATATCGGTCAAAAGCCACGCCCACAAACGATAAAAATTTAATTATCTGCCACAAAAATTGAGGTATTAAGTAGATACAATTACGCTATTGATCGATGTACCAAATATGGGCATGGCTGAATAACAGATACGCTCACAATTTACAAAAAAGCCTCCACAGCGTATAACTTGACTTGCAAGCTGACTCCATAATACATACACTATTAAAGGGCGTAATCACATATAAGTGCACAAGTGGAGGGTATTTAAGATTTGGTCTAAGCCAAATTACGTTTTCTTACTTGTTTTCCTATACACTTGCAGCCAAACTGTATTTGATTATAATTGTATCGTACATAAGGACAATGTTATTGTCATAACAGAAATATTTGTATTAATATAAATATTTTTATATTGTATAATAATAATTAAAAATATAATTTTTATATTTATATTCTATATAAGCATGTATGCACATATTATATTGTAATTATAATTATATACATAAAAAAATTCAGTTTTCAAATTCTGTGGTCCATAAAATCTGTTCTGTTCAGGCGCCGGAGACGGCAGTAAATTAAAGTATTCATAAATTTATATTTAGAATTATCATCTATTTGTCCGTCTGTCTGCTGTGTAGTTTCTGTAGTAGTCACTCTCCCTCCAAAAGTACACATGAGACATCAATTCCAAACTTGGTATAGCGATGGTGGGTATTTAAGATTTGACTATAATTGAACTTTATGCCGTTCTGTTTATATTGTATTATTACGTTTAAGCTATTATCCTTTAAGTATAATTATTTGAACTCAATGATCATTTATTAAATTTTATAGTTTTAGCTATTAGGTCATTTTTTTAAATAAAATGAAGATGTTATACAAAATTTAATATTATCCTTTAATTTTGACTGTATGCTTAGCAATTTTTTTATGATCGAACAGTTTTCACCCTCTTCAACAAGGTCTGTACAATATGTTAAGCTTTATGTTCATTATATATATATATTTTTCTATGAAAAACATGTGTGTATATGTAAGTGCGTCAACTATTGTGATCTTCTGTATAAAAAAAGTTACAAAATTAAACGTTTATACTTCAATCTTATATGTCTAGCGGCCACAATTTATATTTCATTTTCATTTGGAAAACCACAGCACCGTATATATTATATTTTATAATGGATAATGTGCTAAGTTTATCATTTTTCTTGCATCTACCACAAAGTGGCCTTTAGAGACTCCAAAAATCAAATCATGTTTATCAAATCTGAAGTCAAGTCTGTCTTTGTGAATGTTTACCCATGTGGATTATTAAAATGGTCACTGTAGCAAAAGTTAAGATGTTGCGGTGACACTTGGTACAAATTATATATACTTAATTCAGATTGATAGTTGGCTATATATAATGACCAGGTATTAGGGAAGTTCTATGAAAATATAATTGTTTAACCTAAACCCAGATAAGGGGAATCTTGTAACAAAAGTATCTGCCATTCCCCAAAAAAGTGATATTCCATCTTCATAACATATTTTCAATATGCATTATATGTACAATATGCCACACCTACAATTAAATAATCATTTATGTAAGGTATCTTATACTTGGCCTTAGCCTAATATAATTTGTTTTTACCTATTTTGCATATAATTGAGTAAGATATGCAAAAAGGTTTTCATTCTGCTCTTACCCGCTGGCTAATAAAAGTCTAGCCTGAGTCAACAAACATATTATATTCCTTCCTATAATATTGTGTGTACAATATGTTTCCAATTTTCCAATTGGTTTATAATTTATGCTTTAGTAGCTAAATGCTTAAAGCATTATATATGATAATGGTCTATATTCTTATATTCTAGATAGTGTTATGTATTCCTCAATATCACTACAATGCAAGAAAAGGAAGAAGAGACTTAATAGAATGGAAAAGATGTATAAATTCATATGCTAAACTAGGTAGGTCGGGTGTTTACTAAAGGCGATTCATCTAGGCCCCCTTTTTTACACGTAATAAGTGTTTGGAGTTATGCTCCGAAAGAAAACCATCCAGAGAATGTTATAAATTATTTTATATCGATAATCTGGTAGTGACCATAGGCCGTTCGGGAATTTGACTTCACGTGTTTTGTGCCATTTTCCCTGAAGATTTGGGCATTTACCCATTCAAGTGATCCATAGTTTTAATCACTTTTTTGTCTCTGCAACTCATTGTACGAAATATCATGCCAGCTGGCCATATTTATGGAGTAGCGTCTCGTAAGATTTAAGTTCGATTCAAGACTTAATAAGTCTTTGGTCCATTTCCGATTCAGCCGAGGCCAAAGAATGCAAGATAGCCAACAAATCGATGCTGTTATTTGCGCATTTCACCGCCTTGATATAAACTACACCAAAGAAGGCTCAAAGGTAAATTTTTTTTTGTGTAAATAAAAAGAAGTTGCCACGCCTACAATCCGTTTTTAGGCCTAAACTTAATTCAATACATTATACGAAGAATTTTAGACTCAATTTCAGCTCGATAGCTCAATTTTTACAACCATAACCCAGTAATATAATTCCAGTTATATACTTAAAAGATACACACACACTCTTAGATGGATTTGGAAGAATATATATAATTCATAAAATGCCTGAAGCTTTCTTCTTGTAATTACTTACGCAATGACAAACTTATTATATCCACCCACCATAATATTAACGGTATAAAAAACTGTACACCTAGAAAGCATTTATAGTTATAAACATAATCACGATTTCAGCTACACAGAAGACAAAAAGAAACAAACAAGACAAAATGCGGGTATTATATAAAGTTTACTCTCTACTGTCTCTTGCGGTTGTAATGCGATATAAATTCGAATTCATGTGCAGATGGTATTGAATGGGAAACACCAAAAAATTATATGTTACGAAGAAAGACACAGTTTATGCACTCCTTTCACTATGTATTGTGCACATAAACATACGCACACACTCGCGAGCTCACATGTAGCACCCGACGTGTATTGGAGAAGGCGCCACAATTGAAAAATGTTAAGTGTAACCAATAAGTCACAAAACACCATATATACGAGAGATATAAGCAAACAACGACAGCAACAGGAACAAGAGGTAAGTTTAATATTAACACTGTACATGTAGAAATTTTAAAAAAGTTTTGACTCGACATCCTGCTTGGTGTGATTGCCACCATAAATATTATTTCGCATAGACATCTGTGTACATCGTGTAAGCCGTTTTGTACAAATATTTATGTTGCTGAATAATCTGACACGTTTTCAGTTCCTCTTTCCTGCTTTTAATTTTATCTAAGCTCATCATAAATACAGTTTAAAATATGTTCAAAATAAATAAAAAATATTTATAGGACCAAAAAAATTTAAATAAAAAAAAAAACAAGTAAGGAAACTCAATTTGGCTTAGGCCAAATCTTAAATACCCTTCCCATCTCTAACAGTGGGTGTTGCAGATTTTTGTGGCAGATAAACAAATTTTTGTCGATTGTAGGCGTGGTTCTCGACCAATTTTGCTCATTTTAAAAATCGATCTGTGTGCTAAAACTAAGTGTTTGTAAAAAATTTTAGCTCAATATATCAAATACGTACACACATACAGTTTTTGACTATGATCTGGGTACTGCAAATAGAATGACAAACTCAATATTGAAGAATATTCAAGATTTTACTTCAGCCAACTAAAGCTTTTAAACTTTTCCTACATTAATGTGACGTTTTATAATAATTACAAATTAAAAAAATTAAAATTCATAAATCTTCAGTTCTGCAAACATACCTTATTAGGTGACACATGCCATGATCTCCTCGTTCCCTGCCTCTGTTGCATTTGGGTTTGTAAATAGCTATTAGTGGCGTTTGCGTGGCCGACATTTGTGGTATTTAACTGTAATTGACTGGTACTAATGTGAGCATTACTACCCACACTACCATTTGGATTGTTACCGCTATTGCCACTGCGATTCGTACTCGTGCTACTTTGACTGCCAGTGCTACTGATAATTGAGGTGTTTTCATAAATATCGGCCGAACATATAGAACTATTCAACGTAGCAGTACTGGCGGCTAATGAATGGCAGGGCGAAGAAGCTGGTGATGGTGAAAAGCAACCGGAATCATATGAATTTAATATTCTTAAACGATTGCCTGGACAAAGACCCTAAAATTAATTATGAAAAGGATAAATAAAAATTAAATGGAATTTATGTCTAAGACTCATATTTGTGAAATGCTTTTTATTTATGTATACATATGGCCAAATGTTGTCTTCAAGGAGAAAATCATTTTATCTTAACCTTGAATACTTATTTATGGCATTTATAAATGGGTTTGCCGTTCAATTTGAGGCTACGACATGACTACGTTTATACAGTTTGTTATTTGCATGCTATTCCGCTTCTGCCTTTCTCTTCATGCCCCTTCTTTTTAATGAAATTTTAATTGATTTAAAATTATCGTGCCTGTCGTCATTTAATGGCCATTAATAAAATACTCTTATGCGTAATATAGGTTTTGTAAAGGAAAATCCGAAATACGTTTGAGCTCCATATACAAACAGTAGGCGCGGCATATATCTAATTACAGTTTTTGTATTACGTATCAACTAACAAGCCGAACCCTCTAACAAATAAGATATTTTTGTAAATTTAGGACGTGTTTGTGTTACACGACCCAGATATATCTCTTATATATGCATCCTTTATCAACAAATGATTTAACCAACTTGGTATTATTTTATCTTATGTATAGAGTATAAAAAATCCATGCAATAAAAACTCTGATGATTCAACACAAAACGCACAATTTATGCTTTGAAAGTTATGTAAATTTGCTAGCCATCTAATATATTATTTAATGACAGACCATGAGAACATGATGTATAACTTATCTCACCTTTTTAACCTTTTTGTGTAAACGTATTTCAAACTTGATTTGTGTAAATTTTTTCACTGTAGGGCTTTCTAAAATGATGCCTTTCACAAAATTTCCCAAACATATCAAAATGTTTAATGGTTTGCCTCTATTTATACCCATTATCTCTATGTTGTCCGTCATATCACTTTGCAATACCAAGAAATAGGATGAAGGCTATACCATACAAATGTCTGTACGTCTGCATGTAAAAATTATTCTCCTGGTTGCATAAATTTTGCTTCAATCCAAAAACTTTTCTTTACTACCACTTGTTTTCAATTTTCTATACCAAACAAAACGTTGGACTTTGTTAAAACAGGCAAACTATATGTTATGTTATGGTAAGTAAATACAGTACCATGTTTATATATGTATAACTTCATTATTAACCGCATTTTTAATAGGCAGAGCATAAAAAGTAAAAAAAAATTGACATTTACCTGACGGCCATTTAATGTGCACAACCACCAGCCAACCAAACCATCGGTGTCCTGCTCAATGACGGCTAGAATGTCGCCCTTTCTGAAGGCCAATTCATCGGGTGAGTCAGCCACATTATCATACAACGCTTTGGCATAAAGTTTCTGCAAATTAGATCACCAAAGAAAAACGTGATAAAATGAGAAACTTCAATAAAAAAAGTCAGAAATAACTTTTGTGAGAATACAAAACCAAACTTAACGTAAGAAATCAAGGTTACTGTGGTTATGATAAGATTTGGCATCTAAATAGTGACATTGTAGGAGAAGTCCATTTAGTTCTTAAAAACTGAGCTATTTGGTGCTTAACTTTTCAAAGAAACTCTGAAGAGGAATCTGCTAATTATTTATAATTATTTTTTATAACCTCCATAGATGAGGGATATACTAAGTTTGTCATTTCGTTTGCAGCACCCAGAAGGAGGCATTAGAGACCCTACAAAGTATATATATTCTTGATCAGAGTAACAAACTGAGTTGATAGCAGATCGCTACTTAAAATGAAAAAAATTGGTCAAGAGCCACGCCCACATAATCAATATAAATCTATTTATGTGCCACAAAATTGAGCTATTAAGTGGATATTTGATACGCATACTTACAATTACTCTATCCATCGATATACCAAAAATGGGCATGGTTAAATAACAGATACCCCCACAATCAACAAAAAATTCTATCTGCCACAAAAATTGAACTATGGTCTAAAAATTTGGTACGACTAACTATAGATATCCCATTCATTGAAATGCCAAAAATGGGCACGATCGGATATAAGGTACGCTTATAATTTACAAAAACCCATACTCAACATAAAACTCGACTGATATGCAGTACATACATATACCTGCCACGCCCACTATTGTAAATGTGGAGGGTATTTAAAATTTGGCTTCAGCCAAATCTACTTTTCTTACTTGTTTAATTTGTGTTCTTCTAAATGTTTGTGAAGAAATTCTAAGAATTTGCTGGATAAATATTTATTCTTACAAAGGTATATATAAAGCGCACAGTAGTTATCATAGAAACTTCACAAAAAATGTTAAATTAATTATAATTCCAAAGTTTATTACCACTACATCAACAGAGTAGAAACTCTAACTCATCACGCAAAAAATGTATGTAGATACAATAGATATATCGTCAATAACAATTTAATTTTTGTGTGATTTTGTTTTTAATTGACACAAAAATTATTCTATTTTCCGCGTTTTATAATTTATTAAATAAAGAAACGGAAATTATTTCAAAGACTTGTTTTTCATTTCTCCCATTTATTATTTCCAATTGGTGTGATTTATGTCATTGATGCTTTTAATTATACCCTGCATTACTTGTGACAGAGTATATTAAGTTTGGGCAGATGTTTGTAACTTTTAAACGGCAAATGCCACATCTCACCTTTAATTATTATCGATTTTTATGCTGAATAATGTTATAGGGCCCCGCCCATTTGTGATTACAAATATATTTACTCTTAGAGAATTTAAAAAGCGGTCTAAGTCCAGAAACTACTATACAGTTCAACATATCATCAAAAGGTAAAAAAAACTTTTATAGAAATCCATGGTAATGTCGTCTTGTATGGAGTGTCCCATACTTGCTTTGAGGTAGGATATGCCTGCGTAAACATTTACTACAACATATAGGCACATGTATGTTTGTATCTATTTTATGGTATCACCATAAATTCACAACTGGGTACCAAAGAGGAGAGAGTTACAATTGGCTAATATTCGTTTTCTTCATGAACAATATTTATGATATTCTTTTCTTTTCTTTTTTTCTTTTCTGTTGACGTACAGAACATGTTGCTAATTGAATATTAACATATACAAAGATATTTATATACTATGAGACAAACAAGTATACCATCTAAAGCTGCCAGGCATACCATATAGAAGTGTAGAGATTTATCATATTTATTATACAAATTTCATACCCTCTATATTAAGGCTGTACTGATTCGATCAAAATATTTGCAACAATCAGAAAGAAACATAAAAAGCTGTAGAAAGTTTCATATAGTTAATGGTTAGAAATAAATTTTGAATTTTTTTAAGAAGGCTCGCGTGTGTGTCAATGGAAAACTTTCTTTCAGTCCAACCATGAACAATTTGAATTTTGAAAGAAGTATTGATAGTACTTCTTGTACATAAGTGGGTATTGAATTTAAACAAATGCGATGCAATAAGCTCTGAAACAAAAGATGTTTCTATTCATAAACTGTACTTACAATTAATATTTATATACATAGATAAAACCAAGATATTACCAAACCAATTATATCTAGATTTTTACATATTTTTATGGGTTGTTTTAAGAAAAGAAGAATGTAGCAGTACAGACATCATCAAGTCTAGGCTTTTCAATGATATTTGCTTAAAGTTTAAGTGAAAAAGTTGCTTACTCTACATTTCAACGTATATCGTCTCTAATTCTAGTTTATACCTCTGCATTCGATGCTTTTTATTTATTGATACGTTGAGTATTATAATGACTACCATTACATTGAAGTGTTAAAACGTCATAATTTTTGAATAAATGTATAATTTATGTGAAACTTGGGTATTGATTTTGTACTGGAGGAAATGAAGTGAAAGTTTTAATCAACTTAAATAAAAAAAAAAAAGTAAAACTAATATATTCGATTTAGATCAAGTCACTTGAACGTCCACCAACAAGACACCAAAGCCCTCTAAGGAGTTTATATATTAATAAATTTTCTATACTCTATGAGGAATAATAAGTGATTCCTTGAAAAAAAATGTGTCTTTTTCAGTTTTTATTGTTCTGTTTACCGTTTTTGTTCAATTTCAAAACCAATCATCCTA
This sequence comes from Crataerina pallida, assembly GCA_949710015.1. NCBI lineage: Eukaryota > Metazoa > Arthropoda > Insecta > Diptera > Hippoboscidae > Crataerina > Crataerina pallida. The sequence continues at coordinate 21,162,920 of OX453292.1, read as the reverse complement.
GAAAATGAGAGAGACTACTAAACCTTAGCCAAGTTTAGAACCGAAATGTAAATTAATGCAACCGTAAAAATGATTTTCACAAAAACATACGTGGACGCACAGACATTTATAAAAACATGTTGTTTCCGATGCTAATTCAGAAGGTATATTTCCTAAGAGGTCTACAATGTCTACTTTTGGGTGTTGTAAATATAATAAGTTTTTCAATAACAACATACTACTTAGTAGTTGTAGCTACTTTTGCTTATTTTTTGACGATTAAATTGAATACCTTAAATAATTTATAAACCTTTAGAGAATGAATTAGGCATTATTTTATAATAGGCCCATAGGTCGAAGTATGCACCCATCTTACATATATACTACATACATACATATTTTATTAAATATTTTAGAATGCAAATCAATGTCTGGCATATTTCAAAGTGCTTTGTTTACAATAAAAAAAAAAAATTAAAGAAACGATGAGAAAAAGTAGCGAACAAGTTTAGCAGTTACGCACGTTATAATGAACTCATAAACTACCAATGCTAACAATGGGCATACAAACCTCACGAATTTTCTGCACTTGTTAGTACGTTATTTATATGATTGTTGGATATAAACACAACCTCTGCATTCCATCGCTATAGTAAAACTAACATTATCCACTGGATTGGTGTGCTCGTCAATTCAAGTATATTTTCAGATGACAAAGTTACATATTGGCGAACTTATAGTACTGAATTCAAGTATTGTCTTCTTTTTGATATTTGAGTCCAATAATGAACGTGTGCACGTATTCTCTTCTACTTTTTAGATGGTTAGAGTTTATGCGTCCGTGTTGTTTTTACGTTTTACGTATTCATTGAACAAACGCAAAATTATTATGTTTTCAACACATTAATAACAAATTTATTTTTATTATTGCTTTTTTTCTTGTTATTATGGTCGTTTTTGAGTTATGACACATGCATATTGAGTGTAAATATGTAGGATAGGTGGCGACTACAGCACGCAAACGCGTTGTCACATATATAGTAAATGTATGGGGCATTCTAATCCACATGAACTCAATAATATTAATAAGTTATATGAAAAGTGGTTCGAAATCTGACTGGATTCAAACTTGTTTCAGCCCCAATTAGAAAGCTAATTAACTGTATTTCTAATATGTTGTCGAAAAATATTAAGAATTTCGATTTTGGGCCATATAAAGACCTCCATTTGTTATATGAGGAGGGCTTCAAAAAATAATCTGAATTGGTAAATTTTTAATAGGGTTCCTCTATGGACCAATATATGATCTTGTACCAAGCTTCGTGGAAATGTCTTTATATATGCGATCTGTAGCCTGCGCACAAATTTCCATGGACAGACAGATTGATATTAAAATGAATTAGAGAATTATGGAAAATTTATAATTAGAAATTAGAAAATAAATAATTATAGAAAATTTTTCAAATGGTGGCAAAAAAAAATGCATTTTTCGTTATGAACATGACATTGAATGGATAAGAGGGAAAGTATCCATTAAGTGGTGGTATCCATTTGCGGTTATGCCCATATATATTCATTAAACATCTATCCATATAAACAACACTATTGTTTACACGTTAACGTAAACAATCATCTTTAGTATATACTCACTCGATTTATCAAACTGTTAACAGGGTGATAATCATACGTGTCTCCTCTTCATAGTGTTTTAGTTGACTGTGTGTTGCTTTATATAGGAGAAGAGGTAGTTGAACTCTTTACAAAAAAAAAAAAAATAATTAAACTAATCGGTTTTATGGTGTTAGGGGGAGTAGAACAATTATAACTTCAAGGTACTGCATAGTTTGAGCAAGTTTGTAAAATAAATATATATACTTAATCAACCTTAATATCTAAATAAATTCATCTGGCCGTATACTGAATGGTTTTAAAAGTAATCACGTTAAGGTGTAAAATGTTATTGAAAAATGTCATTCCTATGTATTGTACCAAGGCTAAAGTACTTGTTATTAATTATACAAAACCTTCACATATACTTGTCATTCTATTTAAAAGTTAGAAGAGGGTGTCAGTCTCCTATATTACAATACAGATCCATCTAGGTACAGCAGTTTCTCATGGATTAGGTTGGTATCACACACAGTCGTAAATTTTGAGATATTGAGCTATACAGACAGACACCATTAGGGAGTGTATGTATCTGCCACACCCACTATTTCAAATGTGGAGGGTATTTGTTGTAATAAATTTTTATATGTCATACATTAAAAATATATTCATATTTAAAAACACATTTACACTGCCATTAAATCTTGTATTGTCGTGCATGTAAATATTTTCTCAGTTAATTGCTGGGTATGTGTACACTAATGAGTCAATATTAAGTTACCTGCAGCATATGTAACTCTCTCATTTCAAATTAAAATTACAATAAGAAATACACACATTAAGTTATTAAAGTCAAAAAAAAAAAAAACAATAGAAATCGAAAAATAGTCAAAACATGACGATAGAAGCTCTGAGCTATTTTACCCTCTAATTAACTAATTTCAAGTTTTCACTGCTGTGTTTATATTTAATTTATCGTATGTGCAGCAAATAATGTACAAACAGTTAATAAATTACAATTTTCAATTAGTTTGAAAAACACATGTCATACAATTGTAGTTACAATAAATACGTACAGTAAACACATGACGATAACGCAATTAATATAAGTCAAGGACTTGTAGAAATGTATTAATTAATATAAACAAATATTATCGTTCGTAAGTTGCCAATGAATTTAATTAATTCAAAGTTATTGTACTCATCATCGTGGGCAATACTCACTTCGTCAAAGCGTTAGTAACAGCCAGAAGAAGAAACATAGGAGACTCCACAAAGTTTACCTTTATATTTTTGATCAACATCAAATTCTGAATCGTTTAAGCTAAGTCTGTCCATCCATAGGAGAGTAGGTCTGCATGTGCAAGGAATGAACAAAATAATATGAACACCAAATAATAACATATATGTAGTACATCATATACGCTTTGTTCTGCGATGGTTAAAATAAACGATCGATGAAGTGTGTGATCTCTCAGACTTCGAAAGAGGACAAATCGTTGGTGTTCGGTTAGCGGAAGCGACACTACCCACGGTAATAACAACATACACAAAACATGTTAAAACAAAACTCAAAATTAACTGACAAAGAGACCGACGAACATTAGAAAGAATTGTGGCCAAGCAATGCAAAATCAAACTAGCGTAGAAAATTGACAACAGAACTCAACATTCACTTGATTAAAACTATTTTTCATAAAAAACATTAAGACGGGAACCAACATTCAAGCTGCAATTACGAAACGCATTAGGTCAGGTGTTCATATTATTTTGTCCACTCGCTGTATATTTCTTTGCCATTAACATTCTTCCGGTTGCAAAAATCCAAATATCGTTTGCAAACTTGACAGAAATTTTGTTACTTCTGGCACGCAAGCTGTTAGGCTTTTGGTTAAAGCCTTAAATTTAAAAATAACGCTTAAAAATATCAAATAAACAACAACAAAAAGTTTGACACGCACACTCCTGAAACACGCAGGAGTTGTGCGCGCCCTTGTTTACAAATCTTTACAATTTTTTTTGTTATAAATCACAACAACGATTAAGCAACTATGTTAATTATTTAATGCATTGTTGATGTTTTTTTTTATTATATTTAATTCTTAACCGTTTTGTTTTAAAATTTAAAACACGCGCTCTCTACAAATCGTAAAAGTAATTTCTTTCTTTATCAACATCTCTTCTGTTGCAACTCTTTAATGGTTGCTTGCTTTGGAAGATGCATTAGCTTTAAAATAATATTTTTCCTTATTTTGGTTGTTGTTTTGTGTTTGTACGTTTGTGTGTGTGTATTGTAATGTTAATCACGTGTACAAACTAAAAAATAATAAGAATGCTTTCAATTTCGCGCGTAGACGTTTTGAAGGTTAAGGTGCTTCTGTATCTTATACCAAATGAATACATTTAAAAGACCCCCCGTATGTGTGGCTATGTTGTCTGATGTGTGTATGAGTATATTATAAAATTCTTACAAAATTTGTTGTAGATTATTATTGTTGTTGTTGTTGGTTTTCCGTAAATACTTAAATATTCGTTTGATGAGTCAGCCTACAGTCGGGTTATTCAGAAAGTAATTTGTTTTTTTTTTTAATGTCTCTTATATAAATACAACATTTTTATACAGTTCACGTGAGATACTACGGTATACTAAGTTTGTCATTTCATTAGCAATACCCAGAAGGAAGCTACAGACTGTATAAAGTATGTATAGAAGTAGACCTGCATGTTCCCATGTCCGTGTATTTATCTGTTGTTGTCACTCTCTTGGAGGAATATTATGAGGTATTGAGCTATACAGATACTTCTATATCAAATTTCAAACTAAAATTCATTAATAGTCACGCTTGCAATCATAAAATTTTGGTTGTTTTTGTTGGCAAGAAACTGATTTTTGATCTAATCTAATTGAATACCCTGAAATAATATGCCTCCACCCACCTTGTATTAAGTATTTACAGCGTTTCTTGTACCAATCGGTCAATGTCTTCATTTTGCCTTCATTACCTGCAACTTTAAGCGATTTTACTTTATAAACAACACAACTTCAGGAATTTTTTACGCTCCACATAAGATGGTTGGTTTACTAAGTTTGTTAAATATTCTTTCCAAATATGTGATTTTTAACTTAAAAATTTCAATTTCTTCCTCTGCATACTTGTGCGTGTGATATGTGTATTTAGGAAGTAATTAATTTTTATTATTTAACATTTCTTTCATTATATTACATTATCCATAAATTTATGGTAATTTTCCTAAAATTAAATATAATCTTTGTTATTGTTATTGTTTTCTTGTCATGTTCGTTTTTATTTTTTGCAAATGATAGATGGATGGATGTTGGATCATGTGTCATATAAAATTGACATACATGCATCAATCAATAACATGAGCATGCTGATGCATGATCCAATCAACCATTCACTCGTTTCGTTGTTCAATACCATTTGATAGTCAATCTTTTGATATACGAGTATGTTGTATTATTAATTCTATACACGCACAGTGTAGAAAATCTAAGATAAAATTTTTAATATAACATCTATAAATATTTTCCAAGTGTGGGAATACACAAATATTGTATCATTATAGAGTTTAGTTGTATTAGAGGTATTGCTTTGAAAGTCACTACGTGACCTATCATTATATGGGAAGAGGTTCTACAATTAGTTCGTTCGGGTTCAAATTTGTTAGAGCCAATTTTTTTAGATATTTATCTTTTTTTTCATCAAGTTTTGTCAAAAAATATTAAGTATTGCGATTTTTTGCCCTATAAAGACCTTTCTTCGTACTAAGGAAAGGGGTTCTAAAAATGATTCGATTCAGTTCATTTTTAATAGGATTCCTTTTGAGGTCAATACATGGACAGACAGACAGACATGGTTAAATCTATAGCAACTGAAGATTATCAAAACAAGCATTTCTGTTTATATGAAATTGCGTCTTTTTTCAATAAATTTTACAGCATTTTTCACACCACAAAACCAAATACCAACAAAGAACTTTTTGCCAATTATAAGCATGACTGTTACCTGACTCCGCTTAATTCAATTTTGTGGGTTTTTCTTTATGACAGTGATAGATAGATATGTACATCATAGAATAATCATAATTTGTAGGCTTCCTTCCCTGCCATTATCAACCAACATTATGATCAACCATAGGGGGTAATTGAATCAATCGTTAACTGTGAAAAATCTTTCAACTCTTAAAGTAAAACGTGCTACAATCTATATAATTGCAGTTTACATATAATTCATATTAGAATCCATTCCAAGCTTACCGCCACATCAAGACTGCATTAGCAATATACCAACAAATATGAGATATATAGAAAAAAACCCACTGACGGATGGATTATGTTGCCGACTATTTAATCATATTTATAGATAAATGCATTAGAATGGCAACAAATGTTAACGCTCCATGGCATTAACCACAATTATCTTGATATGATATAAATCTTTAAAGATATTATTGAACACATAGGTTACATAGGGTTTCCTTCATCTTCATCTTATGTCATATTTCAGAGTAGAGTATGTGATGAACACGAATTATGTGAAATGGTATTCATCCATTTTGAAATAACGTAATTCGTACAACTGATACTTAAATTAATATGTGTACTTAATGAATAGACAGATGTTTCAATTTTCCTTCCCCTCTACTCCTTCTCCCATCATTTATGTCTCAATCTTAATATGTCAGTAGCTATAAATTAAAATCTATGTATACGTATAAATATGCTCCTATCTGTGTGCGCGTATCTGTGCAATAATTATGGTGACAATGTTGGCTTTTTTATACACAAATATAATGTTCGTTTAAGAGTTTATTGCTTATTCGACTACTTTACACAAAAGTATGTATGTATGCGTGTAGAAAAAATTAATAGGTGTAGTATAACTGTCCAAGGCAGCTGCTTGAGAACAAATTTTATGTTGATGTTCCATTGAAAACAAACAAACAACCTTTCTCATAAATTCACCTACAACTATGTAAGAATTTATGATTAAGCAGGCAGTCCTCGGCTAAATTATATACGAAATTGTATCATTGAACATTTTGAGGTTTGAAAAAGTGAGAAATATCAGAGATAATATGTAAATACCCAACATAACAACATAAAAACAGTGGGCGTGGCAACAACACGATTACTCTCTCTGATAGAGTTTATATTACCTATCAGCTTCTAAATATAGTTTTACGCTGAGTACATTGTGACCGCGTCTCTATTTTTTGCACATCAATGGATGGGATACTAAATTTCAAATTCATAGGTTAATTTTTGTCGATTGCGGTCGCGTTTGCTAACCGACCATACCCATTTTTGGCATATCCATGAATGAGATAATTATAAATATGTATACCAAATTTCAACATTTTAGCTCCATTTTTGTGGCAGATTTATATCGAGTGTGAGCGTGGTTCTTGACGCAATTTATGTCTAGAAGAGTCAAAATTTCGCTATTGTAAATTTTAGGCAGACATCCGACATACATGACATTCTAGATCAATTTAATTTTTCATGCTGATCAAATATATCTAGGATCTTCTTCTGACTGTTCCAAATATAATGTCAAACTTGGTATATTTTAGTATCTTAGATGGAGGGTATAAAGATTGAGATCATTTACTTAAGCGAAGGAGATAATATGTCCGAAATTATAGTTTTTTTTTCTCTTTTGCAAAATTTTTCTTACTTTAAAAATAAAGCACTATAACATTGCTTCTACACACAATTGAGTTTAAATTGAAACTTTAACTATTTGTCTTTTTTATCTTATGTACCCACCTTGTTGATTTTTGTCGGCCTCGTTATGGGCACATCATAATCCAAGGAGCAATAACCATCTGATTTATCCAACATTTTACAAAAAAATATTCTTCTGTTGGGCAAACTTTTTATCAAACCAAAGGAAATTCATTAATAGAACAAAAGACATTTTACATCTTGCAAATATAAAGCGAATACTGTGAGTTATCCAGGACAATAAATTTATATATAATGTAAGAAGTAACTCGATACCTATTGTTTACACTTTCTTCTTTTACATTCTGATTCAAAAAATTATTATTCTTATAAAAAATGTTGTTGTTGTTTTATTTAAAATCATTCTTTTTTTTGTGATTTTTATTTTATTTTGTTTTTTTTTTTTAAGTAAAAGAAGCCGCTTTTAAAACAAGTTTAAAACATCAGGCACACAAATTTTGGCACTTAATAAGAACCCGCCAAAAATCCCAAAAACATAAGCAAAACTTCAAATTTTGATTATTTTTTTTTTTTTGCATTTGCGATTGTGTGCGCAACTTTTACGGTTATATGGTTACGTGTACGATTTAATCTCCATTTCTGTTTGTTTTGCTTTTATTATACTGCATCATCATAAAAATGCCGCTTCCACAGTTTTCAATTTACTTCTTCACTTCACCGTAATGCTTATTTTTTTATTAAAAAAAAAAAAAATTATCTGTTATCTTTGCGTTTTTCGTTTAATTATTATTTCATTGTATGTGTTAATGTTTTTATTTTTTTAGACGATCTGTTTTTTTTAACTCCGCTCCAATGTGAACCGTAACCCAGCAAATATCTTATGGAACTAACTAATTTTTCAAACTGAAGTACAAACGTTTTCATTATACAATAAAGTTCGTAACATGTTTCTCAGCTGCACGCATGTTGCTATTGTCTCATCTACATTGTTTCACAACAATTATATGACTATTCAGCCGGAGTTGGGTTATATATGGCCCTCACTAAAGTACCTGCGTTGTAAAGAGCATTTCACAAGGACGGTTTGGTTATCATATATCGTATGCCGTTCACTTTTTGGAAAAAATATTAACACAACAATAAATTGGAATAGTACTTTTTACAACTTCCTGTACATAACTTTGTTATTACTTAGAGACATGCGCTGGCATTAAAATCTGAATCAATGTAGCATTGTCCGTATGTTTCTCTATTATATTACAATAATAGAGAAACATACATAGTCGTATAAATTGATAAATCGAACTAAACTACAGATATTTTTTATCTTAAAATAAGCAAAATCGGTTAACAGCCACGACAACAATTAACAAATATGTATAAAAGTATAAAGTTGTAATTTAATGTAAAACATATATTTTTATTTTTAATGTTCTAAAAATGAGCGTGTTCGTTTAACAGACACGCCCACAATTTACAAAAAAAATATATTTAGTACATTATTCCATCTTTAAATTTAAAATTCAACACATATTATGCAGTTAGTTTGAAACGACCGCAATTGCTTGCCCTTACTTAACTTAAAAATGCGGAGAATATTTAAGATTTGGTCTAAGCCAATTTCCGCTATTACTCATTTATCATTTTAGCATTATTTTCTTGTGGCCATCTGTATCTTAAATGCCCGCCAAAATATTCTTACTAAATACACATATATTCACATGATATAAGATGCATTTGATGCCCAATAAGGTCATGTAACGAAATGTTAAACTATTTCAAAATGATACAATGAGTCAATGTCAAGGGTCATTGAACACATAACGCATAGGTTTGGGTTGGGTTGGGTTGAATTGTAAGTATTTATTTTGGCAACACACAGATTTTTAAAGAGATTTATTTAGTGTAAGAAAAAGAGATGGTAACAAAAATAAAAAAAAAAAAAAAGACCACAAAAGAAAGTTAAAAGGAAAGAAAATATTTATCATAACACTAATCCCAAAGAAAGCTGATATTATGCAGTGTTGTGAAAGGAGTATTGCTTGCTACACTATCATGCATTTTTTTAGTTAAATCCTCTTACTTATAAATAACTATATGAGTGTTTGTGACAGTGTTTTAAATTGACAATAAAGTGTTATCTTTAATAGCTCCATAAAAAAAAAAGAAACAAGTGAATATTGTAATCGGTCAGGCTCTAACATTTAATACTCTACACTACTTGGTTTCAACAATTATGCTACGATTTATGACAATTATGTTCTAAAAATGGTCAAATCCAGTCCAAATTTTTTCATCTCATTATTAAGCTAATTCAGTATTCTTTGTCAAATTTTGTCAACAAATATTGAGAATGGCAATTTTTTGCAATATATAGACCAGCACCATAATAAAACGTTATATGGAGATAGGTTCTAACAATAATCCGATTCGGTACCAAATTTCATCGTAATATCTCAATTATGCAGAAATTGACATGGACAGACAGACGGATGAACTCAGATTTTGATTCGAAATCGATCGGTATAATTAAACAGTTAATATACTATTTGCCATAAGTGTTGCAGCGTGTAAAAATTTTTACACTATGCAGTTAGTCATGAGCATATAAAATATTAAAATCAATTTAAGTTTTTTTTTTTTTTTTGGACGAGAAGATGTATTGTACACACAAACATAACCATAAACAACAATGTATTGGGTTTTAATGATAAAATGTGTAGATTGGAATTTTTTCATAAATTTTCAATTCTAATAAAATCATGATTTAAATAATAACATAAACATTTAATAACACAGGCATGTCCGTATATATGTATGTATACATATCTATGCCAGTTTTGTTTATAATCAACTATTTCAAACGAAAAAAACATTTCCAGTGAAATGAATCATGCACTCGATGATAACATCACCTGTGGCTCTAGTATACTCTAAGTTCAATATATCAATATATAAAATACTTAGAATTAAGTTAAAGAAATGCACCGATGAACTTAAATGAAAAGGAAAAAAAAAACAAGTAATAAAACTAAATTTGGCTTAAGCCAAATCTTAAATACCCTTCACTTCTACAAACAAAAGGTATAAAGGCAGGTATACTATTACGCCCTGTATGTATTATGTTCAGTTTTCAAGTCGAGTTATACGTGGAGTATGCTTGTTTGCAAGTTGTGAGCGCATTTATTATTCGACTATGCCCATTTTTGGCATACCGATGTATATACGTACAACATTTCAAGTTCTTAGGTGATTTTTGTAGCAGATAAATAGATATTTGTCGATTGTGGGCGTGGATATTGTCCAATTTTGCCCATTTTAAATGACGAACTACGTGCAGAAACTAAAATTATCTGTGCAGCTTAATATCCCAAAATTTGTAACTGTTAGAATGTCAACAACAGACGGACACATGGACATGTACATGACTAGATAGACACATTTTTTGATGTTGATCAAGAATGTATATACTTTGAAGGGTCTCTGACGCCTTCTTCTAGATATTGCAAACAGGATGACAAACTTAGTATACCCATATACATAAATAAAAGTAACATAAATAAAAAATTTAATTTTTTTGTTTTTTTTTTGCAATTTTTAGGGCGTATACTGTATTTATTTGAAGCATCTGTATATACATACAAAATAGCGATGAAATGGAAATAAAAATATTTACACTTTTCAAGAGATAAAATTATCAAAAAGCCACGCCCAAAATTTAACAAAATTTTATATGGTGAGAAATCAAACTTTAACGTAAAACATATTTACATATATAGTCACCTATTTTTCTTAATTACATGCAACATAACACAGTTTATATATAACTGTGGAGGGTAGTTTAGATTTGACAGTCATTTGTAGTCATTCTTGTTCAAACGCTAACAATTTGATTGCGAATCTTTTATTCAACATTTAAACATGATAGTAGAACACCCACCTACACATTCAACATATTCATAAATTTCCCTTAAAAAGCTTAAAGTGTTTGTTAAACACATTTTTATTGAACAATAAATAAATATTTAATTAGAAAAAATAGAGAAAAACGTGATAATAATGATAAATAAAATTTTATAACAAAAATTCTCTCAGTGTGAAATTTACTTTGCTTTTGTTGGGAGGAATAAAAAAAAGGAGGATAATGAACCTTATGGCATAACCAATTAGTCGTAGACTTCATTCATATCATTTAAGCGTTTATTTTTACAATTCTTTTGTGTAAAGTGTGTTTCTAGCACTTGTAAGTCAAGTAGAACACAAGGGGTCTTATCTTCATTGCCGTTCTCTCCATCTTAGCACACATTTAGGAAAGTATTTACACATATATATATACAACTGAAAATGTATATTGATGAACATTTGTTTTTCTTATTTCAAATAAAGCCGAAAGCGTGACTTTTTTTAAAAGAACTTTCTACGAAATTTGACAAGTTGAAGGGGAGAATGTGGTAAGATACCCATTTGATCCATCAATATTTGAATAAGTGACAAAAGGTTACAATTGAAACATTCTGATAATCTTTGCATTGCCCTTAAATATCGAATAAAAAACTATAAAAACTAAAACGAAGTAGAGTCTCTCCCACTGAACTGTTCTATGGATAAATTAAAAATCCAAAAATCTTGACCTCAGTGACACAAGATAGAAGATTTGTAGGTTATATAGAGTGTTAGTGGGAGTGGTAAAAATTTACATTAATCAAAATTTAAAGATAAAATTTATTACATAACAGTGTAGTTATTATTATTTTTTCCTAAGAATTCTTTAAACTTTTATATCAAGCTCAAGATGTCACGTGAATGCTATGATCTTTGTATCTACGTCACTCTCTCTCTCTGCTCTTTTTCTATCCATGCATTTTTGTGTGAATGTTGCAATTCTAATTGAATTGTTGCATGATATTTATGGTGTATGCAGTGTAATCTTGTTTGTCTGGCTCTATGCTGCTTATACGCTTTTGTGTTTTGTGTTTTCGCCGCCTTCTTGTCTTTATCTATTCAAACATAAATTTGGCATTTGAATGTTTAAAAGACAGAAGCATATGCTTAAATATAATATATATTTGAATGCTTAGTTAAACGAAACATATGGCGGCTTGAAAATTGTTAGCATCATATTGTATTGATAAATTGATCATTTATTTCCAGGCTTCATGATGCATGTGTTTGGGTGATAAATATTTTGTTACTTTGTACCCAGAAGAAGGCGTCCGAAAGTGTGCAAAGTATATGTATTCTTGATCAGCATCAAAAATTGGGTCGATCTAGACATGTTGGTCCGAGAGTCCGTGTGTTTGACTGTTGTTGGTACTCACAATTATAAATTTTGAGATATTCAAAGGTAATTTGGTAAAGGGACTTTTAGTTTAAATTTATTTATATTGGGTCAAAAGCCACGAAATTTGATAAACATATTTATCATTGCCCCCTTTTACGTCAAAAATTCACGTGGTCGTATAACAGACACGCCCACAATTTACAAAAAGACACACTCAGCGATAAAACTCGACTTGCATGATTGTAAGCAGAGGATGTTATAAATCGTTTGAGATCGAAAATGTTCCCATCTGCTAGTGGCCCTAAACCCCCCGGGAAAACTGATTCCAAAGATCCTAAAGATTTTGGGCTTGGCAGTACTTTTCAAGATATAAGAATAAAGAGAACGTAAGAAACTCCAACTTTTTTTAACTAACGGCCTACACAATTTTACATATATAAGGAACGTGAGCTACATCAAAATTTTGCTACTATTTTGTTCATTTATTTAAGAAAAGTTTTCCTTTAACCACGCCTACATTTCATCACCAATCTAAATGATATTTGTGGAAGTACATTCTATTAGAGCAATTGGAAGAAGCTTTTTCCAAATAAAAGGTTAACTAAATTATATAAATTTTCACAAATATTGTAAACAGATGTATACAGTATTATACTCAGTGTTAAGATTTATCCAAAACTCTCAAGCAAACGAATATTTGTCACCATAAAAATCTGTCTGACTGATTTTTCACTTGCATCTTAAACGGGAAACCTTTAGTCATGTTTTCTCTCTTCTTTCAACATTTTTTTTTTATGTATTCATATGTTTGTATATTTCATAAGTTATAAACATTAAGTTAAATGCAAATTTGTCATCAACATACTTAAACATATATATGAATGAATGTACACGTAAAAACGTACAAAAAGAAGCCTTTAAATAAGAAGGAACCTGAGTGCGCTGAAATCTGAGCACACTTACCATAGTTTATCTGCTTGAAATTGCGTGTAATGCAAAATTATGAAAAAAAATATTTTATTACAGTTAGTAATGAATCTTTAAACCTCTACATCTCAATATATTTGTAGGGAAGATTTTTTCATTATTAATCAAAAGAAAACTTTAAAAGTTTCAGAGGACAAGAAATCAAAATAAAAGGTAAACAAAAACAAAAATTTACGTAAATAAATTTATCTTAATTATATAATGATTAATTTAACATAATGAAGGATTTTGTGTCTATCATGCAAGAATGAATAGAATCGTGGGTAATCGTCTTAGGAGGTGACATATAATTATATATACATTTACCAACATATATATATATGCTAATATATATAAATAAAGCAGTAAATAGCACGCATTCGGTTTTATAATACTATAAAACGATAAAAAAAAGTCCATGAAGATTATAACAACATCACTCACAAATGTTCCAACTATATATATATAAATGTTGTTGTAGACATTCGTTTTTCATATCATCTTCTAATTATAAAGCAATGCCAGGAAAACTGTTCATGCAAGAATTTATTTAATAATATTAGTAAACGTTAGCCATTGTCCAGGAATTGAATCCAGTTTAGTTCACAGTTCAAAGACAATGAATTTTATCAACTTTCCTTAAAAAACAAATTAAAATCGGTAGGCCAGGCCCGATCATTACACCTTACACCACTTAGTTCCATAAACTATCCTAAATTTAATTTAATTGTATCTGTAAACGGTAGGAATTGCTTTAAAAGTCACTTCGTGACATATCATGATATGTGAAGGGGTTCTAAATATTGTCAGATTATTAAGCTAATTAAATATTCTCCGCCACATTTTGTTAAAAAATATTAAGAAATACAAATTTTCATCATATAAAGACATATTTCCTATTAGGACATTATATGAGAAGAGGGTCTAAAACTAATCCGATCGAGTCCAAATTTATTAAAGCCAATTATTTAGTACATTAACTGTTTTTCACCAAGTTTTGTCAAAAAATATTGAAAATTAAAATTTTTTGCCTAACAAAAGCTTTTTTTGCAATAGTTTTTGATATGAGAAGGGCTTCTAAAAATTGTCCTATTCGGTATATTTACAACAGGGTTTCTCTTTAGGTCAATACATATCCTTATTTCATTGAATATCTTAAAAGAGAAACAAATTTACAAGGACAGACAGACATGGAGCACGTATTTCATCAATGCAGTCACTTTAGAGACGATCTTGCCAAACGTGGAAAACACCCTGGAGTTTATGACTGCAAATCTAGAAAACTGGCAGGAGGGCAACGATCTAGCTGTATCTATCCTCAAAGAACGGCGTATAGGTTGGAACAGAACACTTCGATTTGAAAAGGGCGTAACTGGGAATCGCCTTGTGCGAAGTAATATCTTACAATAGTTCTGCAGGAGGCGATGGAAGCGGAAGTTTTAGTACGTAGGTAGTGCTCACAGGTGCACTTATCATAAAGTCGGGATCCTGTGCAGAGCATCGTAGGGCTTACTAAATCGTGCATGCTGAAATTGGTATATATCAGTATCTATGAAGATTTCTCATCCCTCGGTCCCTACCGGAAAAAAAGACAGACAGGCAGGGTTAAATCGAGCTAGTATGGACAGAAAATATATATAGAGGAGATCTCAGCTAAATTTTCTCAAAATTTTGAATCTTAATCTTATGTTAAAGTAAAATGAATATTATCGTTCACCTTTAAAAGGTTTGTTCATCAATTAAATTGTTGTTGTTGTTTTCTTATTATTGAAATGGGGAATGATATTTTAACATATTTTGCAAATAATATCAAGTGTATAGTAAGTAACAACCATGAACGGAAAAGTCGTGTTTATGCGCTAATGTTATCTCGTAGATATATTTTAATACCCTTCATATAATATACTAAGTTCGTCAGTTTAGTGTGCATATAGATGTGAAGCGTATTTAAGTTTATGTTTTTCCTTGTTTATAATAATAGCTACACATATATCAGTTCGCATTTTGTGCTTATCTAATTCTCTATATGAACAGAAAAATAAACATTTTTTTGCTGAATATTACTTGTGAAGAGCTACCACTTATAAAATCATACAGATAAGATATAATTAAGTGATTAATACTGCGATATATTACAATGATATGTAAAATAAGAACAAGAAAGTTTTAACAAAATATGACTAATATTTATGAGTCTTGGCATCGTATTTCTAGTGTGGCAAGCCATAGGTTCAATCCCTACCCAGAGTAAAACTTAAAATATATAAGTTAACTTCTATCCATGAGAGTTTTCTCCTGAACAAGGATTTCTTTAATTGTATTCATCCTACACTCTACATTTAAATAAAGGGTATCTAAAAGTTGGCCTAACCAAAATATAGCATATTCACATGCTCTTCTTTCATTTTTTATGCACTTAGTAAAGTGTCATTAATTTCATTTCATAGAAATGATGTTTTCAAAGACCATTGAAAAAGTATTTATTTTATGAATCAATGGAGCACAATACTCACTTTATATACATTTTTCAGTTGAATGCTGGAAATTGCATCTTTAATAGAGATGCATAAAACTGAATAAGTAGGTCGCCAGCTATTGGGTGGACAGTCTAAGCGGAACGCGATTAATTTAAATTGATTGTATTTTAAATATTATTTCTTATGAATAGGTTTACATAGATTTGTAGAAAAATATCACAGACAGAGTATCTTCTTTAATTTATTTTCTTCTTTTTTTTTTTTGAACATTTTTTATATAATACTATACAAAATGCAAAAAAATGAGGTTATATAAACAAAAACAATTTTAAAAAATTTTCTTTATACCCATCACCATGGGGCCGAAGGTATACACACTTAGTTAAAACGTTTAAAACGCCCAGAAAGAATCTGAAAGGATATTTTTGATCAACAGATCATTTTGAACCGATTAAAGTATATTTGTATACGTATCTATCTAAAGTTAACATTCTCCCGGTTGCAAAAATTTAGATATCAAGGCCAAACTTGGCAAAAGATCTAGAAATGTGTCCGTCTGTCTGTCTCTCTGTTGTAGAGAGGCTCATGGTCACAAAATTTATAGAATTGAGCTGAAATTTTATACAAATATTTTTAGATTGTGTACTTAGATTCTTATTCAAATTGAATTGCCACGCTCACAATTAAGAAAAATATCTCACAAGCACAAAAATGTATCTATAAAGTATTGTAATTATGACAAGCATAACAGACACGCCCACAATTTATAAAATAATCTTATTTAGCGTATTAATCAACTTGTAAGTTGTTACGTAAAACAAAATTTACAAAGAGCATAATTAGAAACCTGCCACGCCTACTATTTATATATAAAGATAGAGGATATTTGAAAATTAACCAAAGCTAAATATACTTGACGTAGTTGTTAATATTTGTTCATTTTGCTGGAAAAGTGAAAAACTGTTATCAACATAGTTGTGGAAAAAAATTAAGTATGAGAAACAAAACGAAGAGATATTTTTTCGTTTCATTATAAAAATAAAATTTATGAACATAGTTGTATAAAAATGAGAAACAAAAAAATTATATAAAAACAATAATTTTTATTTTTTAATTGGAAAAACTTTGGAATTTCTCCGTTATGTGAGTTTATAAAAAATATATTCATTTTACATATAAAAAAAAAAGTTTTCTATCATATCTTAGCTAAATTACTTTATACGTTGCGTATGTACGCAGAGTCCCATAAAAATTGCAAAAAAAGATTCAGGGTTATAAAATGTTCTTGCCCTTCTTATACCGTGTATTCTTTGGCAGTAAGGGTGTTAAGGTTTATTATGATATTTTAACGCCTGCAGGCTGTGCTGTGCTGTGGGCAATAAATAATGACAGAAACCACCGGCAGTTTCTTTTCAAGCTTACTTTTTATTTATGTTCTCTATCTTCACATATATTATGTGTATCTAAGAAATGATTGTTTTTAAAAGTGGATGAATTTTTCAAGAAAATTTGCTGGATTTGTTTTGTTTATATTTATGTTGTGACCACACATGGATATTATTGCTTAAACAAAAAACACCCACATGTCCGCTTTTTTGTATATGCAGCACATTAAAAATAATGTCTGCACATTACAGCATTAAATTTTGTTCACATTTTAAGTACATATAAACTCAGTCATAGACAGAAATAGGAACCAATATTAGATACGGAGCTATAGAGTGTTTGAAGATTTGGATATGACAAATTTTCTAAATTCTCACCTACTGTATGTACCATGAACCATGTTTTTATTGTTCTAATCTTTATTGTTATTGTTATTGTTATTGCTATTGCTCTTACTATATACTTTTACTATTTTTTTTTGTCATTTCTTGTTATCTCTTCTACACAACGTATTACTATAAAATTCTCTTCGTTTCATTTTTTTTTTTTATATATTTTTTCTTTGTGTACCTGCGCAGTGTATAGATGCTGGTGGTGATGGTGATGGTGGAAGCCAACCATTGTTGTCGTTACTGAGAGTACTCCAAAAGCACTGCTAGCACCCACATTTGTTTTCAACTTAACACTGTTACTGCTGCTGTTGTTATTCGTAATGTTCTTTATAGGCCTCACATGTAAAAAGTGGTGTTTCGACAATTTATTGGACAACCGTTGAATTTCTTGTTGTTGTTGTTTATGTTCATGATTTTGTTTAGCGGTCACTTTGGCGGGCACAGAATAAATGACGTGGGGTCCACCGATTACTGAAGTTGGAAGTTGCTCTGATTGTTGTTGTTGAGATGTTGCTGGTGTTCCTTGCATTGTTATTGAGTTAGCAGTGTCAGTAGACGTTATCACATTTTCACACTCTGGCACTTCACATTTAACAATTCTTGCTGTAGTAGTTGTTAATAACTCTTCTGGTGGTAAATTCATGATTATCTATTTATGTGTACGTATACAAAAATAAAATGTATTTTTACGCACACATGCATACATTCCACTTGAAAAAAATTATTTTGAAAAATTGATAAAAAAATTGTACACCCACTAAAAAGTTTTAAAGAGTATAATATATTCTAAATGAGCAACGAATATTAAATGTCTAGCCTGGTCGAGACATGTCTTTGCAGTTTTCCAAATTTCCAAGAGTGTTGGGCTTTGTAAGCTGGTTAGTATTGAATATGGACAAAATTGCTCAAAGAAGTAACTTTTAGACTTTTTTCGTAGTATTTAGAGAGTATAAAAAACGTAAAGTTGACGATTGAAGGAACCTGGGGCCCAAGCTAAATTTAGCTTATTTACTCTTGTTTTATATCAACACTTTATCTAGAACATTTCTTTTCTTTTTTCATAATCGCTCACACGCTAAATAAAATTTTTAATACTATATTCATTTCCTCTTTGAAGTTTACCGCTTCGAATTGCATTAACAACTGATTTTTGTCTGTAAAATGGTTTTTTTCCTGCTATACCGGCAAAAGTTTTCGTTTGAATTAAAACGCCTTTTAGGCTAAATATTACCCTCTTTATAACAGTAATAGGAATAATAACCACAGCATTGCTTTGGTAACTGCGCAGTCACTTAATAAAAAACTCTATTCGTATCCTGACAACTGGTGAGAAGTAATAGAATGGAGAGGGTGGGTGTTGATGCATCAGTGGTGAGTATTTAAGATTTAAATTAAACCAAATATACCTTTTGACACACACACATACACTCATATTCTTTCACATAATAACAGAGCATGGTGTGTTTATTAATTTTATAATTTGAAATTTTAATGATATTTTTATTTATGAATAACATCATCAAAGAGACCAATATGGCAAGTGTGAATTGTCTGTTGACAAACTTTATTACAATAAGCAAATAAAAAAAAAAACGAGCCAGTCACCTCATCTACCAAAAAAATTCCATGGAAAAATTAATTCAGGCCATACAGTAGACATTATGGGAACTTATATTTTTAGAGACATATCTTGATACGTACAGCTACGTATTTTACACAAATATATTTTATTATATATTATATGTAAATTGGAAATATGCATGCATTCAAAGTTCAATAAACTTTTTGTATTTACAGGCTTCATTCAATTAAATTATAATTATGTGACAACTATTTATATTTGCTTTTCACAGCATTTTTAACCAATTGAACATTGGACGTACATTGGACGTTTACAACTACTATTTCAAAAATTACCTTAAGCGGGAGCGCGTTGAGACATTTCGTAATATCTCAATAAAAACTATTTCATCATACAAATATTATATAAGAAAACACTTAAATATAATTAATTGGATTATCTCTTAACTACATTAAACTTTTTTTTCGCTTTTTAGTTGCAGCGCCATTTTCTTATATCAAACAAGGAAACGATAGTTCAATATGTTTAGCTGCCACAAATACCTTACTATTTAATCCAACAATTTAAATGGGCAAAGGTTTCGATAACTTTATTCACAACGACAAATTAATTTTTTAAATTCATTATATCGTTACTTTATAATAAATACACAAATACCAGTGAATGAAATTTTATCAACTTTTCTTTTTATATCACAAACACTTGTATTTAAATGCGTCAGTGAAGTTATCAATAAACTTAAAAGAGATTTAAAAAAGGATGGAAAAGTAAAACAATGCATAATAAATTGTGAGCTTATTATAACAAAAACATCGCAAAAACTAATAGAACAAAAATACAACTCTACTTATAAACCTTTGATATAACAGATGTTTTTATTATGTGTGTCGATATTCGGTTTTTTCGCTATTTATTATATTTTTTTATACGTTAATTGCATAAATTATTTAAGAAAAATGCCAAGTTATGAATTGGCTTTACTATTAAGGCAAATGCCTAGAGTAAGTTGCCTCCTTCAAATCAATTACAACGAATTAATTTATATTCTGCTTTGAATTGTTGTAGCCAGAGATAATATCGACCTTAAAACGTACAGCAGAGTCCATATTGGACAAAGGCGGCATTATTCGACGTTTGGAAAACTTGGGATCACGTGCTTTACCATATAAAATTAGTACACATGGTTTAGTACATCGGGAAGGTAGCTATTTTTCAATATATTTCGATGTTTCACCCATCAAAGTGGCTGTCTTGCGTGAGGAATTTGGCCGTGACATTGATATAATGAGGCGGCACATTTTTAAAATTGAACAACCCGAACACTATGAATGCACATTACATGAGGAGTTGTTGCCACCTGCATATCGTAAGGATGTACAAGAAATGATTGAAATTGGAAAACGTAAACATAAACCTAAATATAATTATAACAGTGGACTAGATTATTATCCCTTCCAAAAGTGAAAAATAAAAACCACTCAAAACGATTTTGATTTTGATGAATTTCTGAATTAAATATATATTAATATTAATGTTTATTGTAATAAAAATAATGTACAGCTCTAAAAGCGTCGGGCTGTTGGTGGTGGAGGTGGTGGAGCAGATGTTTGTGCTTTAGCTGGATCATCTAATACACGCACTACCATGGTATTTTTTGGACCGGTACACCAAGTTATACCATTTTCATCGATAACATGAGTCTCCAGCGTCACCTGCCAGTGGCCACCACTAGAAATGGGTAGTAAAAAATTCCCAGACAAGAAATCTCGTTGAGGCTTAACAGTTTGCGTTAGTGTGACTGTGTCATTTGTAGTCTTCGAACCATCTGAACCGGACGGTCTAGGTGTCAGCAGTTTCGATACTAAACTTAATTGTACCGATTCTACACTGCGAAAGAGGGATGGTTTCTTACCGTAATGCTGAATAACTCCTTCCACTTTTATAACTAAATTACTACCCGATTGTACATTTATCGGTTTGCCATCACTACGTGGTTGAGGACTGATCGATAATTTAATTTGTGTTGATTGTAATACTTGGAAGAAATAACGCGGTACACATAATGGTGTCTTGGTAATTATCTCAATTTCGGCCAACATTATGTCCAAGTGTACATTATTAATGGTTTTATTATTGGAAGACTCAATGGGTATAGTTTTACCCAATTCCTCCATTCGCCGACAACATGCCACCAGATACCTAGTTTCGGGACATTTACCATCCAGTTGTGTGTCTGGTGGATCTGAAGGTGTGGCAAAACAAATCGTTTCCACAATATATGCAAACAAAACATTCTGATATTGACTGATTTCCAAGAATTCTAAAGTTGTAGGATCCGCATCAAACGCAGACTTGTAGAGACGTTCAAATAATTCCTCACAAGTTTTCAATTCCTTTACAAGTTTGCGCAATTGATTTGTTACATGACCGAACTTTTGCAAGTAATCCCGTGAATTCTGCGCCAAACTGCCAGCTATAGCTGGTGGTGGCACAATGATTTGTGCATTTTTAATCGTTACCGCTGAATGTAGGGTTTGTAGAAATTGTGCTCGTAATTTTAAAAACTCCAACTGAAAGGTAAATGGATGAGATGGTGAAGAGCTCGCTCTCAAGCTAGCCAAAGACTGCCAATACAAGTTGATGGCACTCTCCAGACGCTGCATTATGGGGATGCTTTGTTGCAACGGGATGCCACGAACTATATGGTCTTCGCACAATGTATAATTATTATGCATATATTTGTAAGTAACTCCATAGTTTAGGATACATTCCGCCTGCGCCATTTGTGCCAAACCCATCAAAAAAAAGTGCAATTTATCTACATGCGTACTGCGTGATATTCTTAAGTAGATGTGTCCGGCTAAGTAGTGCTGTCCGTAACGGCTGGCCGATCGCGCTATACGAAATTGTGCCCAAACGTTACTTTTCATCAAAATATCTTCAAAAGTCTTCATTATGGACAAGGGCATAAAGCAGCCCATCATGGCTTGCAGGACAACAGCAGCCAATATTTCTACTGTACATACATGGGATTCATTGTCCGCCTTAAAGCACTCTTCCACCGAAGACATGAGTTTACGTAAAAGTAGCGGTATATTTTTTAAAACGGGATTCGCCTGTAAAAAGTAAAGAGCACAGCAAGTGTATATATTTCATTCCTATAAAATTGTTCATTTCTCATTTGCTTTTACCTTAAGTCTGTTAATTTGATTTGTATCCATTTCGTCGGAAATTGGTGCAAATTTTCTTAATTGAAAATGTGAACACAGAGCCCCCAGTGCCTCACACATAACCTCAGCATTGGCGGCTGGATATACCACTGGATCGTTTAACAAATTTGCCAGAGTAGTCACCAATTCTGCGCCGAATTCACTCTTTACACTGGACACGCGGATGCCGCAAGTTAATATTTTACGTAAATCCTTTGCATGATTTTTATCACGTACAGTACACATCAGTAATCCTTGCAAATGCATATTAATCATTTCCATTATGTCGTTAATACGATCAGCTTGATTATTGTGATGAGCGTAGCTGACCAAAGACACTAAAAGATTTATAGCTTCACTGGATGTCCCAAAATCGTTAACACTAATGCAATTATTGCACAGATCTAGCACTGGTGGTGTATCATTATCATTAGCGCCACCCTCTTCAGGAGCTAACAGAACGTAACAAGTTAACGGGCAGTAGCTGAGTTTGAGGAGAATCCCCAAAAAGAGATATTGCTCGGAAGAATCCGAATCAGAAACTGAGGCCTTTGCTATTAAATCCTTAATGGCCGCTTTAGGCCAAGCATGGACGCACTGTTGTTCTGCCAATTTTGATAATGATTTTAAAGCCTGCATTCTCACTGGTTTTCGCGGATCTTTCATAAATTCAAGCAACAAATCAACTTGATCACAAACACTAGTCAATGTTCTAGCCGATAGCTCTGTTAGAGAGGCCAAAATGGCCACCACAAAACTTTCAGCTGGATATTTAGGTAATAAATTCAGACAAAGTTTTCTCACTAAGGCGGCAGTATTGGCATCATGATGCATGTGCCTTAACACTGGTATCAACTGAAGCTTCATGGGTACAGGTATTTGTAATGACTCAATCATATCCGAAATTTTCGCACACATACTTATGGCAAATGATCGCGATTGAGCTGCAAATTGGCCGCTAGCATGAATAGCAGCTTCCACCTCCATCGTGTCATGGCTATCTAAAGCCCGCCTCAAAGCATGATGTACTTGCTGTTTTTCGGGAATAACTCGTGATACAGCCCCTAAAGTGCGTAACGTCAAGGCTCGAGCCACTGGATCATTGGAATGGATGACACGAAATATTCGCTTAACAAAATCATCAATATTAAGAATTTTATCCAAATGATTTTCACTCTGCTGACACACCCTCAGCACCCAAAAGCGTAACAAGTTCGATCCGTTTAAGAAGAATTCAGCCAATTTTAAAAATGATGAATTAATCAATATGGGGAAAGGATATTTTTCGAATAAGCGTGGAAAACGAACAATAGCTTCACATTGTACACCAATCTTGGGGGAGCGCAATCCTTTATCCAATTCGGTGAGCACAGAATTGGCATCTTGTTCCGATTCATTTAAAAAACTTTCATTAAAAAGATTTGCCCGTACTCCTGAAACAAATGACATTTTTTCTTTTCCAGAGAAATTTATTTTCTTCACATTCTTTATTTTAAGGCGGCTCTTGTTTTCAAGTTACTTTTGCTTAAAGATTATGATAAGCGAAAATAAGCAAATATATTCACTTGATAAACACTTGTAACACCAGACAAAGCTTTAAGGTTAAAGCACATAAAAAGCATGCCTGCATCATTTGTATAGTCCATCGTTACTTATGGAACGTATAGACAAAGGTTATACATACTGTTTGTGAGTGTTAATTAAAAAATCTATTACCAAGTAAATGATTACGGTACGAGAAGCTTGAAAAATTTAAATAATTTTAATTAAATGAACTGTTAATATCATGTATACTATAGCGCCCTCTTTTGATACTTGAAAAGCATGATTTTAAATTCTACTCTCTTTGCAGCAAATTTGAAAGGAAATCAAGCATCTCTTTTTTTCCATTTTTCAACAAATAATTTTTCATTTCTTTTCACCCAAGTGAGAATAGTGAAATTTAAACATAATTTTTAGAAAAATTAATATCAATTTAGGCGTATATGC
This sequence comes from Crataerina pallida, assembly GCA_949710015.1. Classification (NCBI taxonomy): domain Eukaryota; kingdom Metazoa; phylum Arthropoda; class Insecta; order Diptera; family Hippoboscidae; genus Crataerina; species Crataerina pallida. The sequence goes on along the minus strand of OX453292.1, from coordinate 21,138,338 downwards.
AGTATTGACCAGAGAATAGCAAAATGAGTTTTTTCCGTTATGTTTTTGGCCCCAAACTCTACATGATCTATGGCATGAGCTCCACACAGGTAATGAGGAACATTTTAAAACTGCAAAGCATTGATTTTAATTGATTACAAATACAGAAAATGTATGAACCGGGTGGATTGGAAAGGTTTGGTGATCAAATATTGTCAACGGTATGATACAATCCATTACATATATGAGTCTTGTTTAACAAAAAATTCTATTTGCCAACAATGACATTAGTTGAGTTTGATGTGGAACATTGGATTTTATACATCACCTTTACTTGCAACATTCCTGTACAAACGTGGATACTTTGTATTGGACTCGATCTCTACTGTGGCGAAAATTAGTGCTAGTATTGGTGTCCTGGTTGTACTATCCATGATAATGCGAGGTTTGGGCCGCACTCAATCATCATCCTATACGAAACTGATAAAAACTATGGAAATGCTGAATTCACCTAAAACCGAAGCGGAAGGTCGTCGTGCCCTGCGATTATTTGACTTTGATTTTAGCTATTGGAAAATTGATTTCGATGTGAAGAGTCTTGAGAGGTAGGAAAATGTGTATGCGATTATGATTTATAAATGCAACTAATGTTGTATGATGTTGTAGTGATGAGCAGAAGAAAAAAGAGGGCAAATGCAACAAATTAAGACATGCTTCACGTGGTTTTCGATTCAGCAGACTACCTTGTGAAATTGCTGCCTACTTAGCCATGCATACATTTGGTATACGCATGATTTATCCAGGTTCTGTCAAACTATTGCAAAGCTATATGAGTGAGTTAAAGGAACAATTTAGAAAATAATTAACAGATTGATTAATTCATGTATGTGTGGTATATGTTTGCAGGGCCCATGTTGGTAGCGGGGCGCGCTAAACTAATTGAGGAAGAGAATGGAGAACGCTACAAAGTACGCACTTCAGACTATAATGAGATTGATACCATTTTTATAGATAATCGGCATTATGGTAGTAATGGACATACTTTAGTTATATGTTCAGAAGGTAACAGCAAGTTTAGGTTTAAAAATGATTCTTGTAAATGTATGAAATTGTTGTTTTTTTTCAGGCAACGCTGGCTTTTATGAAATTGGTATTATCGCTACGCCTTTGACGCTTAAATATTCAATTTTAGGTTGGAATCATCCCGGATTTGGAGGCAGTACAGGACAACCATATCCCGAACAAGACAAAAATGCTATCGAAGCTGTAATACAATTTGCAATCTACCATTTGGGTTTTTCCATAAATGACATTTTACTGTATGGCTGGAGTATAGGCGGTTTTAACAGCTTATGGGCTGCCACCTGTTATCCCGAAGTAAAGGGAGTGGTAAATTGAATAATTTACAGTTATAGTGTTTGTTGTAAAATGTGTGACATATATTTTTCATAGATATTAGATGCCACCTTTGATGATATTCTGTATTTGGCACAACCCAGAATGCCACAGAGTTTGTCGGGTATTGTACGCATAGCTATACGGGATTATTGTAATTTACATAACATGGAATTAGCACAAAATTACAATGGACCCATCAGCCTTATAAGACGTACAGAAGATGAAATAATAGCCGAGCAAGTACTTTGTTGTTTTGTTTTTGAAAATTGGAAAATAATTTTTCGATATTTCCATCATTATTATTATTATTAGAGATAACAATATAGAAACGAATCGTGGCAACTATTTGGCGTTGGGTCTATTAAAGTATCGCTATCCCTACATTTTTCAAACTGCACAATTGAATCGATGCAAACAATTGCTAGCTAAACCCCTCGAATATAGAAATATTACCAGTATGTATATATTGGGATTAAAAACAATTTATCATTCCAAAATTAATTGCATAATTATTGCAGCTGTCGATGAAGATCTTTGCCTATCACGTTTGATTACATTTGCTTCGGACAAGGGTAACAAGTTTCCTATGCCAATAGGAGACGATTACACAGAGGATGTACGTCATCAAATGGCTGATTTTTTAGTAAGTTATTAGAAATCATTCTATACGCTTCATCTCAATATTGTTCCTCTTTATAGCTGCGTAAACATTTGCGTGACTTCAAGTCAACACACTGTACCCAATTACCTGTAGAATACTTTAACATTCCCTGGTATATACCCATCGAACGGGGCTTTATCTTTACTTAAATAATAATAACTACACATTGTGTAATTTATTGTACGCGATGAGTAGAATTTTAATAGTTATTTTATATAAAAAAAAAAAAAAAGAATAACAACATGTACATAATAAGAAACATACATATTTATATACAGAGAGAGAGAGAGAGAGAGAGAGAGAGAGAATGTCTGTAACAATTTAGAATATTATGATTATTCAGGCGGCATCTTTTAATACCCTACACTATAATATCTGGTTTTAATTGTATGGCAAAGCAAGCATAGTTTAAATTGTATTCCGTTTAAAAAGCCTTAAGAAACTTTGTTATATAAAATGTACCCTTTTAGCCATATAAATAAATTTTGGTTTAGGACAAAAACTAAATACCCTCCTTATGTATATACAAAATGTAGCCGTGGGTTATAACTGATTTTTATTTAATTTGTGCTAAATATCGTCTGAGCTTAGCATGCATGATCATTGATGATCTTGGCATTGCAAACGGAGCAACAAATTTACTATATATCTGATCAACTTTTATTAAAAAACAAGTAAGAAAACTAAATTTGGCTTAGACGAAATCTTAATTACCCTCCACATCTACAATGGTGGGCGTGTCAGGTATGTGATTACGCCCTCTAATATTGTATGTATTACGTGTCAACTTGAACTTCAACTTTTGTACCAGATATAAATATTTTTATTGATTGTGGACGTGTCTGTTATCCGACCACGCCTATTTTTAGCATATCGGTAAAGCTTATATTTATAGATATACATATCAAATTTCAAATTTATAGCTCAATTTTTGTGGCAGATAAATAGATTTTTGTTGATTAAGGGCGTGGCACTTGATTGATTTTACCCATTTTAAAAAGCGATTTGCGTGCAAAAACTAAAAATGTTTGTACAAAATTTCAACTCAAAATTTACGACCGTGAGATGCTCAACAATAGACAGACACACGGACATAAATGTCTAGATCGACTCAGTTTTTAATGCTGATTGCAGAAGAAGTATTTCAATTTCAAGAATATATATACTTTGTAGGGTGTCTGACGCCTCCTTCTGAGTGTTGCAAACGGAAGAATAAATTTAGTATACTCTCATCACTAATGTGGAGGGCATAAAAACGAGTTGACAATACGTAACAAGACTGGACGGTATTGAAGATTTAGCCTAAGCCTTATGCAACTTATTTACTTGTCTTATCATAATTTTGGTTTGAGTTGTTTTTTTTTTTCTTTTTATATTTCTGTTGACAAACGAATAAACATAAACATTTATACAAACAATTCACAATTTATTTGTTAATCGAAATGTTTTTCAAAGAAAAAGTTATTTGGTGCCTGGTAAGCCTTTGCCTTGCAAATACTCAAGCATGGTTTCTAAAAGAATTTTTAGACCGCTTCAACAAAGCCCAGCCTGACGTATGTAAGATAACGTTTTTTTTTTCCAACGATTACTAATTAATAAATTTTTTTACAGAAAACAAAAATTTCTACAGAATGCAAAGAGCACTGTGATGAGAATCAATTGCTATTACAATTAGCCCGCCTATATGTCACAAGCCCGGAACGTATTATACTGCTGTTGAGTTCAAAATCGCTAAAAAATTCATGTAAAGATGTGGCCGACGTTTTGTCACGCATTAATGTAACGTTAACCAACAGTGAACCATTACCTCCCAACAATCTTTATATGAAACTTTACGATGCTCTGGATTATTTCAATATATTTATATGTCATTCTAATACGAAAACTAAAGGAAAACGTAAGAATGGAATGTGCCTGACGTGCTTGGGCAAATATGGTGAATTGATTTTTTTTATATATCCTTTAAATGTAGATGTTGCCGACTATCAGGATTGTTTTCGTGAATTGCGCGAGGATTTGATTGAATGTGAAGGACCGCCAGACTGGTTTGAAAAATCAAATGAAGCCATCGTTTGTCAGTAAGTAGAATTATCCTATACTATCAAAGCTTCCATTCTAAATTGTATGCATGTGAGAAGTTTATCGGATCGTCACAGTTATTGAATAATTTTTTATGATAAATTTTTTTGGAAATCCTTACTGCTCTCTGCCTGCCTATTTACTCATTTGACTTTCTTTCTTTTCTCATTCTCAGATATTTCAATGACATCATCAACTGTAATTATGTTAAGGCCGCCTTATTGTGTGGCCTCAAATCGGCACTACTGTTGCGCAACTTTTCCACAGAAATCATGAAACGTGTTGTTCCGGTATACATATACAATTGGTTCTTTTTATTATGTATTCAAAAAATGAGTAAATTTCATTGAATTTCAGTTTAAATGTAAAGTTTCACGAAGTTTGCCGCATGTCGACAATCCTATGCCATCGAAATGTTCATCTTTTTACAACAACAATAATGTCTTATCTATTTATATTGTATTGTTATTGTTCATCATCACCATTATTTGATGAGCTTTCTTTTTATACATTGTTTATATGAACAAGTGTTTTTAATATATTTTTTAATATATAAAAATGATTTTAAAAAAAGAGAGGAGCTTACAGTATTTTGAAGTCGATGTTTGATTTATAGGTTTTTTTTGGAACCTCCAAAGCCAGAAAATCCCATTATTGCCGCCATATCGGCAATATCGTCTGTTATAGCTGTACCATCCAAATCATCTTCAGCTTTTCGTTTTCTTTCTTTCCGCCTTTCCTTACGATGCTCTTTGTAACGCTCCTCTTCCTCTTTGGCTTCCCGTAAGCGTCTCTCCAATTCGTAGTCTTTTTGCTTTTCTTCCATTTTCTTTTTATTAACTTGAAAACGCTCTTTAACCTGATCCACGGTGCTCCGTTCAATTTGCATATTCATACCCAAATTTCGTTGATGCTTTTTGCCATTAATGTGATCCAAGAAATTTATAGAATCCTTGACCACACAATCACAAGCATTGCAGTAATATCCGCCCGTTTGTGAGCCGGGTGTATTTTTGCTTATTACCACACTCTTCCCCAATTTACTTTCAAGATCAACTTTGTAATCTCTTCTTTTCAGGTTTTCCCTTTCGATAGGTTCTATTGTTACAAAAAGAAATATTTGGAGTTTAAAAATCTTAAAAAGAATTGTTGTCGCAGTTGTTATCATTCACCTTCATTGCGCTTGTCGTTGACCTTAGCTTGGTCTAGCAAGCGTTCCTGAGCTTTACGTTGGTATTCCGCTTTATCCCACTTTCGTCGATGATCATCTGGACGCAAAGCCATTTTGTCTTCTGTTAAAATTCTTATAAAACTATTTATTCGGACAAAGTGTAAAATAAAAAGGTATATAAACATAAAATCATCAGGTCTACCATAGTTGCCATATCTAAGGAATTTTCTTAACAGTAAAAATTCGGGTATAAACAAACGATTAAATTATCTTATTCCTTATTTAATGGAATTTTTCTACCTTAAGGAAGAACAAGATAAGAGAGAGAACCTTTTGAGAGAGTTCACTCACTAAACAAACAAAAACACAATAACTAAAGTAACAAAATAGTATCGCATTAGGTGTGCGGAGTGTTGCATATTAAACATTAACTAAGTTAAATAACAAATATCTTCAAGTGTGTATAAAAAAGAAAGTAAAAATAGAAGTATAGAAAGTTATATATATATGTAATGTAATTAGGAAAGGGCAAAAAGAATATTATACACTAAACTTAAAATGGGTTGTGCGGCGAGTTCTGAAGAAGAACAGCAAGCTCAAAATAATCATCCAAAATATCGCACTTGTACTGACATTTTTTGGCTCACTATCTTCATAATATTTTGGTTGTTTTTGGTAAGATGATGACTTCATTTTATTTCACTAGATAATTACACGCTTATCCATATATATAACATAATCACTTGTTATATGACGTCATGTTTTTTTTTTTTAATGCATTTGTATGTAAATATTTTAATAAGAGAATATGTAACAAGTATCTATTTTATTGGTAGACGTACAGACAGAAAATTATATAGATATAAATAATCGGTCCTTCATCTCATTTAATCATTCTTTGCACAGAGTCTAATTTAAACATACTTATGTTGTATATGTTACTCAATGTCGAGTAAAAAAAAAAAATTAAAAATTCAATTAAGAGGAAAGTCAATTTATTAATAACACATTGTATTTAATATTATTCTTGTGGTTTACAGATAGTCATTGCAATATTCTCTTTTGTTTATGGCAATCCATTGCGTATCATTAATGGCTATGATTCATTTGGTAATACATGTGGAGTTGAGAAGAATGAACGTTACACGAACTTTCCATTATCGGGCATGAACACAATAGACAAGCCTCAATTATTCTACTTTGATGTTCGGAAATTAAAGGAATCGATCAAAATATGCGTCAAAGAATGTCCCAAGCGACCACTTACCAATCGTATGGAATTGTATAAATATTATGAAGACACACAAATAAAATTGTGCCGTTATGATTTCAATATGTCTCTAATATCGAATTCGATAACCGGAAACTTGGATCAGTTTTTCAATCATTTAGGTCCATGTCCGGAATTTCCGGTCTACGAAAGGTACAGTTAACAAAAGTTTCTTCCTAATTGCTAATAATTAAAAAAGGTCCTTCTAATCACTTCTAGTTCCCCTGTCCTACATCGTTGTATGCCCAAAGGTAAAGGTGCTCCTATTAAGGATATGTACAAATTATTAAATTCATGGGACGTAACTCAACAATTCCTCGTCGATATATACTCTACATGGCATTTCATTGCCATAATATGTGGCATAGCATTTTGTAAGTAAATAAATATTATTCAACAAAATTAAATAATCTCTAATCTAATCGATTGTTGTTAATAGTGATTTCGATTGTTGTGGTTGCTCTTATGCACTGGCTTTCAAGCATTGTATCCTGGTTAATATGCATTTTAGTTATAGTCGCCAGTATGGGTTTAACGGCTGCTCTGTGGTATGTCTATTACAGTATACGTCATAAATCTGAGGCAACTGTACAATTTTCTTATTTGGAAGAATTTATACGTAACGAACAGGCCGTATTAGTTTTAGCTATATTAGCTACAATAACCTTGGCAAGTGGAATGCTGTGTGATAATATTTAATTATATTAATTTTAATCAATTTATTTATTTGTTTATTTTAGATAATACTGTTGATAATTATTTATTATCTTAAAAACAAATTATCTGGTCTATCGGCTTTATTTGAGGAAGCCGGTCAATGTATGTTTAATTTGCCCGGTTTATTGATAGCACCGGTACTGGCATTTGTGGTATTGGGACTATTTTTGGCATTCTGGACATTGGTGGTCTTATGCATAGTTACAGCCAGTGCCCCCGGACAGAGTCCTATGGCACCGTTTGATAATTCAGCAATGCACGCCACACCCGCCACTACAGGAGTAACTATAAAAAATAATACAAATGCTGACTATAAAAGTGAGTGCAATATATCTATTGTTAAAGAATTTATTATTTACATTTTATATTTACTTATATATTATATTTATTCATAAAATACTTATAATTATATAAATTCGATTTGGTGTGTGTTTGTGTAAGTCATCGTTCTTTATTAGAAGTGTTGCTTATTAAAAATAATTCAAAGTTTTACTCACGTCATTAGCAATAGAAATTAACGGTTACTTTCGATTTAACCGTTTCACTTTGTTTAGTATTCAGACACTTTAGAGATGGAATATATTTTTTAATTTTTTTACACTTTATGTACACATTTCAATTCGCTAGTTAAATTATTTCTCTAATTAACTTTGTTTTAATATAACAATGATTGTTTTTTTTTTTTTAGCAATTTTACATGTAGAATATATTGAGGCTAAGACTATCAAGAGCATGTTTTGGATTTATGTAATTGGTCTCATATGGACCACCGAATTTATATTCGCCTGTCAACAATTTGCTTTGGCCGCCGCTGTAGCATATTGGTATTTTAACAAGCCCACCAGCACACCTACAATATATGCTATCGGTAAATTGGTTAAATATCATTTGGGAACTGTTGCCAAGGGTTCTTTTATTATTACAATATTTAAAATACCACGATTAATTCTTACCTATTTGTATGCCAAGTAAGTTAATATGCCTGCTTTTTTTATTATAGAATTAAAATTATATATATTTATGTGTTTAGATTGAAAAAGGGCGAAGACAAAGGTTCCGAGTGTGCTTCATGTTGTTTAAAGTGCTGCATTTGCGGTTTTTGGCTATTGGAGAAGTTTATACGTTTCCTAAATCACAATGCTTATACGGTTGTGGCAATTGAATCAATCAATTTCTGTCCAGCTGCTGGTATTGTAAGAGTTGTTTAAATAATTGTTTATTAATAATTTTTTACATAAATTTTTTTGTACACTCAGGCCTGGAATGCTATGGCAACGAATGCTTTACAAGTCGCCACCATTAATAGTGTTGGAGATTTTATATTGTTTTTGGGAAAAGTGATGGTAGCCACCATATCTGGTCTAATTGGTATTTTTATTTTGAAGGATAGACCCGGTCTTCATTTTTATATGGCTCCAGTTATACTTATAATTATATTTTCCTTCTTTATTGCTCACATTGTTCTCTCATTATTTGAGGTATGTTCTACACATATACATTGTAATATATTTGTAACAGATGTTGTATATTTTACTTTAGATGGTGGTGGATACGTTATTCCTTTGTGTTTGTGAAGATAAAATTATAAATGGCAGAGCTGGTCGTTGGGCAAAAAGCAATTTGGCCAAGTTAGTGGGTGAGGAACCGTTGCAACCGGGTGAAGAACCCCCTATTCAAGTTGTGGAAATGATGCCTATAAATAAACAACCATTCAGTATGTCTCATAAGCCGACAGTTGTACCCGATGGTGCAGGTGATTCCGTTGACTAGACTGTTGCATCATATGCGAGCTCCTTCAGGCTTACATTGTGGCTTACACAATATTTATAAAATTATACATTTAAGCCAAAATGATTATCCCTCCAACATCATCCACATCATCTACAGCGATTATTACTTTTTAATTTTTTCTTTGGAGACAAAAAAAAAAGGTTTTTAGGTTTTCTATCGAAAGGTATGTCCGACAACGCTATTTACTAAATATACAAATCTTCTATCTCAAACGTACAAATTAATACAACAAACAGCACAAATATTCACTTTTATAAAACCTTTATTTATTATTACATACATTTACACATATATTTATATTTTTACTTAAGCAAAAAAAGAAAGAAAAACTATTATGAACAAATGCATAAAATGTATGACGATTAGGTCTTTGTTTTATTTGTAGATTTTTTGGCAATAACTTTTTTCTTCTTCTTCTCAATCACTTCTTTGATCACCTGCATTTGTTTGTCTTTGATTTTTTTAGTTAGAGCATCCTTAGGTGTAGCCTTTTTGCGTTGGTTTTTCACTTTACCCTTTTCAGCTAAGCGTTTTGCTGTTTCGATTTCACTATTGTCCGCGAATATTTCCTCGTAAGAGATATCTTCGTAGGCATTTTTAGGTAGATTGGCTTCATGCTGAACCTTCTGTTCCACACGATTTACATAACGATCCTTAGCAGCTTTCTTTAATATTTGCCTTTGTTTGGCCGGACTAACATAATTAGGATTCTCCCATAGAGTGTCGCCGGTAAATGAGCCTTCAAATATCTTTATTGGATTTAACACGAAACGCGGTCCTATTTCAGACAAACCGCCATCTTCTGATAAGATTTGAAAGTTCCTAAACCAAATACGTTTGTCCAAATAAGTAAATGTGTAGACATGGTCGATGAATGGTTGACTTTTCGGATGATGATTAGGCACCCCAAATACTTGTGTTAACAGTTCCTTAATCAATTTCATGTGGGGGATTTCATCGAATTTATTGTCGAAAGATAACAGTGGTCGGGAGCCTTTCAAACAATTACCCGTCATTTTTAATTCGGCCATTGTATGAATGTTTTCCACTAAAAATTTAGCAGACGGTCCTACGGGTATATTAGACAGCCACATATATAAATCACGTTTACGTCTGCCTTCAAACAAAATGGACTTGTTGCAGTGTTTCATTTCACACATTTCATTTATGACTGCCAACGTCTTGGAGCGTTCCATTTTGGACTCAGCTCTATGATGAGGCATTAAATTTTTAATGTCTTTCATTAGATGGCGGTGTCTGTGACTAATACCACGGGCCGCGAATACCAATACTCGTTGCTTGTTAATCCATTTTTCCTAATAATTATATAAATAATATAATAACGTGGTCTTATTTTTGTGTTTTGCGTTACAATGCTAACGTACTTTTTTCGGCGCCACTTCATCAGACTTCCTTTGCGGTGGTAAAGGAAGTGTTGAATCTAGAAGTACAATTTCTAATTCTGCTGGCTTCTTCCTCCTTTGCAATTTTTTGCCCATATTAGTGATTTTTATTGTAATTTTAAGAAATGTTACAATTTATCAAGAAGTTTTTCACGTGGTATATTAAAGATGGGATTATTATAAAAGTTATCACTTCTCTAGCATTGCTAGTTTTCGATAATAATATTATATTGTGATTATAATCGTAACAATACCTTTACTAAATGTAAGCGTAACCGAGTAGAAGAATTCGCCATTTTTTTTTTTACGAAAAGAACTTTAAGCTAGTTTTTGTGGAATAAAGACTTAATCGCAACTAATTGTTAAAAATTTTACTAAGACATGTCTGAATATCGTTCGCGTTCAAGGGATGGCCATCGTGATGGTGGGCGTGGTGGAGGTGAAGATGATCCGCCTATGTCGAGACTTTTCGTTATTTGCAACAAATCGCACACGGAAGAAGAATTCCGTGAGGCTTTTACCCCCTTTGGCGAAATTGAAGATATTTGGATGGTGAAGGATAAACACAGTGGCGAAAATAAAGGTGTAGTATATATAAAATATACGAAAACTTCTGACGCAGCTAAGGCTCAAGAAGAAATGAATGGCAAAGCAATAGGCAATGTTGATCGCCCCTTAAAAGTATTGGTTGCTGCCAAGTAAGTAGAAAAAATGTATATATATATGTATATATATATATATATATGACAAATTTATTTAATAACCGACAACCAATTTATGCATTAAAAAAAAAAAGTCGGAATCAAGGTTCTAACAAATTGGAAAATGAACAGGAAAAATACGTGCGCCTTTTTATAGTTACACCGAAAAATGTGACAGAAGATGAATTACGAGATGAGTTCTCGGAGTGGGGCGAAGTAGACAGTGTAACTTTGGTTAGAGATAAAAATAGCGGAAATCCAAAGGGCTTCGGTTATATCCGTTTCAATCGATTCTATCATGCTGCTTTGGCCTTTGAAGGTTGCCCTGCAAAATATAAAGCTGTATTCGCTGAACCGAAAGGATCCACACGCAATCTACGTGACCAATACGGCCGTTTACCGGATGATGCGGTTTCTAGCCGTGGCAGTGGCTATGGTAATGGCGGCTTTGGATCCGGAAATTTGGGTGGCTATAATAATGCAGGTGGTTTTAATGACTGGACTAATCTTTCAAGTAATCCAGATATGGCTGCTTTTTTGCGTATGCAAAATGTACCGGTACCCCAACCAACCTGTTTGGAAGTTATTACCAGCAACAGTGTAAATCAAGATCAATTGTGGAGGCTTTTTGATATAATACCCGGACTAGATTACTGTCAAATTACTCGTGAATGTATGTGGGAAACTTGTTTTGCTAATAATTCATTGATTTAGAGTTCCTTTTTTTTTTTTTATTAGATGGTCCCAGAACTAATGAAGCGATTGTTGTGTATGATAATCCTGAAGCTGCAATATATGCTAAGTACATATTTATATAATATAAATAAGTTACTTTTTGGGAAGTTTTTAAAATGATTTTTGTTATAGGGATAAACTACACGGCCTCGAGTATCCTGTAGGTGAACGGATTATTGTCAAAGTTTCTGGAATGAGTTCATCAAGAATTGATACATCATTTATTGATAGTATGTTTTTTTATTTATATATTTATTATGAAATTTATATCTAATATGCTATTTATAGAACGAACCAGAAAGGATTCCATTTGTAACGTGCATTTACCACCGGCTCAAAATTTAGCCCCTAGTGATGCACCGGTGGCTCAACGTTTATTTATTGTATTGGCTTCGGTAAATTAGTCAATTAATTAGTTATCATGGTTGATGTTAACATTTGTATTTTTTGCTGTAGAATCTACCCCAAACTATCTTGAAGACTGTTTTTTCATGTTTCAAGGATTTGATTGATGTTTATTTGTTGCCGAATAAAAATTGCGGCTACGTTAAGTATGCCGACAAGGATAGTGCTAAGAAAGCAATTCAAATACTGAATGGTGCCGAAATATGTGGCACCAAAATAAAGGTAATAAATCAAAATTAAAAATACTAACACTAGTACAAATTGACAAAACAACTAATAACATGATATGTTTAGGTAATGGAAGCTGAAGACAGAGGAGATGGCAGTGGCGGCGGTGGAGGAGGTGGTGGTGGTGGCGGCAATGGCAGCGGTGATGATGAAGTTTCGCGAAAACGTATGCGCCGGAATTAAGAATGGTAAGTTTAATGATTTTAAATATAAATATTTTTATTCTTCATTATGATATGTATGTGCGTATAATATGTGTATGAGATAAAAGCGAAGCAAATGTTCGTGCACCAACGGTAAGTTAATATATGAAATATTTAGAAGAAATACATTTCATCAGTAGAATTAATCACTCATCATGCAGATTTTTTAATGACACACATGTTTTACCCTACACCATGTATGATAACAAAAAAGCGAATGAAAGCTATTTAATACTGTTCATCCGTTAATGTATCGGTAAGACTACAGACTACAGACGAAATATTAAATCATTTTTAGTATACTGCCGATAACAACAAAATCTTTAAATTGAAAAATTATTTCTAAAGAAAGTGTGCAGAATAGTTTCTTGGACCTGATCTAGTAGACGTTTTATTAATCTGTTCTGTAAGGACCACTTCAGATACATAACAAAGTTTAATGTATTCTTTGTTTCAGGAAGGAACTAATCTAAGTAGTGCCGGGTATTACATAAGTCGGCTTAGTCGACTGCGATATTCTTTTTATTTTTATTATATTTCTAAATTTATAATAATTTATAGTAATTGTTGTTTATTGACTGGGACCTTCTGGTAGCCTAAATCACTTACCAAAGTCTGGCTTGATTGGAGCATAATATGTAAATATTTATTTTATTTTCTATTTTTCACAGACTACAAAATGAACTGAAAACAAAATGAAACAGAAAACATAAAGAACTCTACCGTACTAATGAATGAAATTACACAAACTGACCGTCTACGTGAAAAAGAACAAAAGAACAAAAAACGAAAACCAAAACAATAACAAAGCATTCACAGGAAACCAATACCGAACGGAATATTATATATAATATACAAAAGTAAGAAAAGGAAAACAAAAACGTTACGAATTATATTATGCACGGACCACCACCACCACTACTTTCACCCTCTACCATCCGGTTATGTTAATGCCTCCGAAAACAACTAAATGAGTTTTGTTGTTGTTATACAGTTAGGAATTGAGACGGAAAACGGGGGATTTCCAAAAAAATGAAAAAAACAAAAAACAATAAAAACTGGACATTGTGAAGTGAGATTCCGAACAGCCATTGGAACGTAACGTAATTTATCCATATACCAACTAACGACGACCCAAATATTTTTATTTTGCTAGTTGGTCAATTACAGAGCAGCCGACCTTTATATTTGGGACACACATGCATCTACACAAACACAGTGTAGTATAAGTGCGCTCAAATTACAAACGTGACATATGTTATGTGTGCGGTATTTACTGTGACGTTTTGAAAAATACATAATATTGAAATAAAGATTTCCCCACAACTTTCATTCATGCATTATTACTGAGCATCTCGTTGATTTTGTTATTTTTGTTTTTTTTTTTTTATTATTAATATTATTATCATTTAATGAGAACCACACAAGCAGTTCAACACAAACAATATTTTACACACACAACAACACACGCATGCAATTGCAGACACCACAAAATAGAAGCAAAAACCGAACATATTATGAATATTGTAGTAAAACTGGGCAAATATAATAAAGAGGTGCTTGACCTTGACTTGCTTTTCAACAGTGTTTCCATTCTAAACGGGGGTGTAGTAAGTAGTACGTTTATTTGAGGACTACAATTAAAGTAAATACTTCTCCAATGGACAATCGTTTTGATTTTGCAAACACCATTCAGGTTGCAAAACTTCAGCGGCAATGCCATTCTCGAGCAAATGTTCACGATGCAGCAATATGCGAGATTCTGCGTGCCGCCAACTGGTAGATGGATTCGACCATAAACGTTCGGCTAATGCGCTGGCTCGCGGCCACAGACGCTGATCAAGATTATGCTCATCGATCTGTTCCGACCATATGGCCGCTTCAGCACCTAAAACTTGATGAATATGTTCCCCAGCTGTATTTTCCATTCGGTTGTCGTATACTTTCTGCCAGCCAATGTAGGGAGAACACCAATTGTTGCCCGAATTAATCCAACTGGCGCCACCACAATCCAAATACAGGCCATCATAATTAGAGACAATCACCTGGAAACCGTTTTTCAATATATAATCGATTTTGTAATCCATGCTTTTCGACCAGATTTGTATAATGTAACGCTTATTATTTAAATAAGAGTTCAGATATGGGGCCGCAGTAAGTGAGCTGGTCCACAGAATGATGGGTACTTGCTTCGATTGTTTGGCAACCAAATCTACTCGCTCTACAGCTTTTCTCTGAAAGTGATCCCACAAACGCATAAAGCCAGACTCATTAATTTCCCAATTCTTTTCAGACATCCACTTAACTATAGAGGCACTACTAGCCCAGCACGCAGTGGACACTTCATCTCCCCCCATATGAAAAACATCAGGTTTAAATAAATCAAAGATTTCCTGGTATATGTCCTGCAGCACCGCATACAAATCATCGTTGGTGGGATCTAGTTGACCACATGGTGGTTCAACGCAGTATTGATTCCATGGTTGGGCATTGAAGCAAGCGGTCATGTTGGTGTGTTGCCAGCCTTCACCCACATGAGCGGGAGCATCAAATTCTGGCAAAACCCGTATGCCCCGTGTACGACCATATTCCACCACTTCAGTAATATCCTTGTGGGTGTATACCTTTCGTGGCGAGTAGGCGCCTAATTTGTGTAATTGTGGACGGGATTTCACCTCCATGGGGAAACTATGCGAATCGGTTATGTGCCAATGAAACGTGTTTAATTTGACCATGGCCATGCCATCTGGAATAATATATTATTTCCCTTAAACTGAAATAAACAAAACAAACACTTGCCTAAAGTTCGCTTAATGGCTTTCAAACTGTAAAAGTTTCTGGACGTGTCCAATAAAAGGCCGCGCCATTTAAATGCAGGCTTGTCCTGCAACGAAACCTTGGCTAAAATTTGTAATTCATGTCTTATGTCATCGTAAACAATAAGTTGACCTAACGTTTCCAGACCGTGTCTGGCTCCAAATAAACTTTTTGCTTTAATATTAGCCACAACGGCACGATCATCTGTTACAGTTACATCCAGGGAGTAGCTTTCATCGGTATTTAGAGTAAGTCTGAGAGCATCTTCGGCCTCCTCTACACTCACGATAATTTTAAGAGGGTGGCCACCACTTTTTAAAACATCATGTGGAATCTTATTGTTGAGTGCTTTTGTAAACCGCTGCACATTTACCGACCACACTTTATTGTCCTGTTGTTCACGTTGTGTTGTAATATTTGGAAATTCTATATTTTGCTTATCAATGCGCAATAAATAGGAATCCACTTTTTGCAAGTTTGTTGGCTGTGGCCAAACGGTGCCCAACGTGTCACTGCATAGCAATCTACATACTGGCAAACTGATGGCAGTTTGGAAATTTTGTGAGCTCAGCTCAACTTTATGGCAAATATTGTTGCGACATTCGTACCCATAGATAAGACTAGATTTTTTTTTATATCAATATTAAAAACATATATATATATATATAGACTATAGATCATACTCATCTTCAGCTGCCAAAATTACTGGAATACTGACTACAACTACCAACAAAAACGGGTAAGATTTCTTCTCCATCACTAAAAAAAACCAACTTTTCTTTATCACTGTTTACGTATACAGTTTATACAGAAAACGTCGTAAAACTAATATTTTGTAAATCTTCCTGAGATTGAATAAATTAATTATATTGAAATGTTTAACAAAAGATTACTTTTTTGACAATGAACAAAAAACAAATGAAAAAGTCCATCTGGCTTGCACTAAAAGATATCATTTAATATCTCCTTTAAGTGAAATTATCTTTTGTAAGACAATTAAATTCGCCAATTAACATACACACACCTTCACAAAAATCAATAATCAATGAACAAAATGAACAAAAAAAAAGACGTATCAATATAGATAATACAATAAAAGAGAAAAACAAGTTAGAAATTTAAATTTGGCAACGGTGCGCGTGGTAGCATATATTGCATCCTCTAATAGTGTACGTATTACGTATCAGCTTGCAAATGGAGTTTTTCGCTGAGTAGGATTTTTTGTAAATTGTGGGCGCGTCTGTTATTTAACCATGCCCCTTGTTGACGCATGGGATAACCATAGGTGCATCAAATTTCAAGTTCATAGGTGCATTTTTATAGCAGATAGATATATTTTCTTGAATATGGGCGTGCCTGTTATAACCATGCCCATTTTTGGCACATCGATGAAAACCAAATTTCAACTTAACTCGAATTTTGTGGCAGATAGATTGTTATTAATTGTGGGCGTGGCTCCTGACCGATTTTCCCATTATAAATAGCGATGTACTTGTAAAAACTATTTAGAAGTGTCTGTACAAAATTTCAGCGCAATATATCAAAATTTAGAACCATAAAAATGCCAACAGACACAAGGACATACAAATAAATTGTCTCAGTTTTTGATGCTGATCAAGAATATATATACTTTTTAGGCTGTCTGACGCCTCCTTCTGAGTGTTGCAAACGGAAGAACAAACTTAGTGTACCTTCATTACTGGGATGGAAGGTATAAAAATATATACTTTTATAGGGACAGTCAATAAACGTGAAGGAGAAATATATATACATGGTCGCACACACAAACACCTTGTTATATGAAATAAATACTACATTAGTGGGCTACTTTATATAAAATCTCCTCTTGGCTTAATGGATTTCTATATTAAAATAATAAGAAATAAAAAAATTCAGAAATTTCGTAAACAATCGCTGCACCACATACTTAAAAGGTAATAAAAGAAAATGTTAACGTTTTCATTTTACAAAAAATCATGACTTTATTTAATAATCTTTCTGTATTTAAAGCTAAACCGAACCGACCGAACAACGAATGACCGAACGATAAACGATTATGACGGATTGGCACCTTTTTGTGTCAATGTATTATCTTCATATATTTCCAAAACGTCTGCTAAATGTTCATTATCTCGGGGTCTCTTGAATTGTCGCTTCTTGTTTACAATTTTCTTGCGTTTGGGTACAGATTTTTTGGGACCATGATCTTGCATTGATCGTATACCTTGCTTTTCCAAATATTCATCAATTTTGACGTCGTCCATTGCATCAACGGTAGCAGAACGCCATAATTTTTGAAATTCTTCATCCACCTTAAAATAATTCATAATTTTTGTAATATAACGTAGAAGTTTATATTTTTTAAAAGAAAGGAAGTACGAAGAAAAAGTTTTGACGCAATATTGACAGAAAGTTCAATGAGAAATAATGCAATACAAAAATACAAATTATTTCGATAACTTTAGTTAAGGTGCCAGCTTACAAAGACAACTTACCGTAAAATTTGCGGTACGATCATTGTAAAACAGGATTTTCTTTTTGTCTATAGGTCGAACAATAAACACAATTTCTGAAGCTCGATTCTTCAATACTTTCTCACAATGCGGTAGAGACTCTTGCACATCTTCCAGTAGAACACCACCCAAGCCTTTAAGATCGTGTTGTTTAAGTAATCGTAAAAGACTTTTGCCATCCTTAATTTTATAAACTGGTTTAAACGAAAAGCGTTGTCCATCAATACTAGCTTCTATTTTGGGATTGTTCATTAAAGCTTCACTTCCCAGCCACTAAGCAAATATGTATGATGAGATTTATATCTAAACTTTTTTATAAATTCATTACATTCTTCACGGATTGTCCAATATCCAATTGGTTAGTTTCATCCAATATTTCATCAAGGGTTAGGGGATGATCATCGCCTTCTTGATGTCTGGTACGCATATGTTTAACAATTTTAGCCAAAACGCCAAATCTGTATTGAGAACTGCCAACCATTGTCTTATAACTACAAGAATATATCCATGAAAATTTATTTTAATACTAGCACCAGACATTTCCTACGTATTAGTGTCCAATTTTGGTGCACTAGGTGGCCGCATTTTCTTTTTAACTTCATCTTTGGATTGGGCGGAGGAGATTTCTATTTTGGGTCTTCTTTCCACTCTGCAATAAAAAATTAACTTGGAAGATACTGTGCAAAAATAAAAACCAAACACTTGCGTTGGTGTCACCATTGCCCGTTTTTTAAAAGCTTCACGCTCCCTTAACAGTGCTGGATCCATATTTAGAATTCTTAGATTTTTAATTTGCTTAAATTTGCACAATTAATAACTTGTAACGTTGTGTTAAAGTTTCTTCTGAAACCCTGTTATTAGAGATATAATATTAAAAATTACTAAAATAAGAGATAAGCTTTACTAACACCAATCTCACAATGTATATATAAGCTTGGCTTATTACAAAATGCAAATGTTTTATTATAAGTAGGTATTACAGCTCAGGTATATACTGTGAAATATGAAATCAGTGTTTATTGTATATATATGAAATCGATTGATTTGTTTACATTTTCCAAGAGAACATATGGTCTTAGTGCAATAATATAATGCATAGTCCGTTTTATTCTTTGGTATAATACAGCACTGCATAATATACGTTTGAGCCCCTAAACAATCTTTTTATATAAATTCCGCGGAGAATTTCATACATTTGCGATAGCATCGAATTTTTGTAATGTTTGTCGGCATTTTGCGAAATGATTTTATAACTACAATCTCAATTGATGTACTGAACGCATTTATTGGTGTAATCCTTAATCCAAACTACAAATTCTTTGCCTAAATTTATTTTAAAAATTTGAAAATTGATTAGTTTTAAATCTTTTACTTAAATTTTATTTTCCTCATTTTTCTTAGGCTTCAAATTAAAACCTAAACCAATTGTTTTACCAGATAGACACAATTTTTGACTTTTAGCGATGCGAGCATCATTTGTGGAAGGGAAAGTCACTGATCCAACAATCGATTCTCTCAACTTGCCTTTGGGCGACTTTATTTGTATGTCTATAGCATTGGGAAATATTTCACGTATTTGTGCCACACTAGCTGTCAATGGCAAATTCCACATTACTATACTAGACGTTAATTTACTTTGCAGCTTGGCATTTTTTTTGTCCCTCTTTAAACGTATCTTCATCTTTCGTTTTTCCAACGCTTGAATTTTACGTTCAGCTATCTTAAGTACAAACTCTTTATCTTCTGAACGCGGTTTGCTCACCTTATATTTGGCGAGGTCTCCCGATCGAATACGGTCACATAACTCCTTTAACGTTGCATCACGATCCTCTTTATTTTTAAAGTCTATTAAGCAGAACCGAGCATAGTTTTGACGCGGTTTATGAGCTTTTATTATCAATGGTGATAATTGTTTTACTTTCGCTTGAAGCTCTTCATCACTTTCCGGCAATTTATGGGGAAATCGTAAATATAACTGTTTTCCGGTATGTATTGTATTATACTTCTCAAGTAACTCCTCCTTAATTTTATCAGCTCTTGTTTTTTCCTTAACGTTATTCTCTTCATTTGAATTTTTCATGGCTAATTATAAAAAATCACTTTATAATATTTCTACAACAATA
The DNA here is from genome assembly GCA_949710015.1 of Crataerina pallida. Taxonomy (NCBI): domain Eukaryota; kingdom Metazoa; phylum Arthropoda; class Insecta; order Diptera; family Hippoboscidae; genus Crataerina; species Crataerina pallida. The sequence goes on along the minus strand of OX453292.1, from coordinate 21,118,144 downwards.
ACTTTTTTAAATGGTATTATTGACAAATGGGACTGTATTGAAACACATGTTGGATAGTCAGTGTAGGCATAAGGGTTCAGACAGAAAGCGCGTATTGCAAATATCAAAACAGAGTTGATTTCATGCATTTAAACATGAAAGAACACAATGCTTGCATGCATAAAGCAACTTTAAACAATGCTATGTGCATTTCTTGTTCTAACATGGACAAAGAAAAGAATAATAATAAGTTTTTGTTACATATTTAAGCAAATTAACTCTTTTATAACAAACAGTGTTAATAATTGTGAATAATTTCGTGGGCTTTCTCTGCTTATCTCAGGCGACCATCTAAAATATTTTCTTTAAAATAAATCTGGCAGCCTTCTAACTAACATTAGTCAACATTAAGTAAAAAACAACATATTACATATATTTGCAATAAATTTTGTTAGGAATTTGCAATAAAATTATGAATATTATTGAAAATATAAAAGGATGGTTTACTTCGGAAGCCGCTCGAAATAATAATTCTTCTCTTATAGCCGGACTTTTAGTAAGACCACTTAAGCAAATATATATATGCAAAAATTCGATTCCAATTGGTTTTATTGATTGGCAATACAATTTTTCTATAGTTTTTTGCAGGATGGTGGACGTTAATCGATGCTATGTGTGTGGACCCAAAGCATCAGATAACAACAGCTCAAGTGTTTATAGGTGTTTTTGGCACCATTAGTTTTTTTATGGTGAACACTGTTAAAAATTCTCATGTATGTGTTTTGCGCTATATTTATACAAATCTATACAAATAATATAATTTTTATTGTGTGTATAGATTTCAGAAGAAAATACTTCCGAGTCAGGTGCTAGAATAGCAAAAATTTGGCTATTAATTGGTTTTGTTATGGGTTTCGCATCAATTATAGCTGCCATATGGGTTATGATTGATGATTTCATCAATAACCGTTCGTATTTTATAGCAATTCATCATTAAATTATCCTTTTTAAGCTTTTTTTTATATCTTTTGCAGCTAAAAAAGATTCCGCTCTTGGTGTGGCTTTATTAATGCAAAACATTTTAATATTGTTCGCAAATCTAATTTATAAATTTGGTCGCAATGAAGAAGATTGGCTTGAGTAAAGTGTCATGTTGCTGTCGTCCAATAACTTAGTATTAACAATAATGAAATCTCCACACTATATAATATGTCATCTAGTATTAAGTTAATTTGTAACACAAATAGATTGCTATGCATATAACGAGACAACAAGTGCATTAAATTAATCTCTATTCATATAATAAAATTAGACTAAGGGAGAAACCTCTCGTTATACTACAATGGTTTTCTAAATCAATTTAGCCATGCCCGTCTACCGTGTCCATTTGGTATGACATCTTGAGTCAAATTACAATATGTCGAATAACAGTAGACGTTGCAATGGTATTATCGCATAATATTGCATAGTCGTGGAATGCCTAGATTACATTTAATGGCACATATACCGTAGCTGTATAACATGAATACGAATATAGTGTTTTGTGTACTTGTGTTTATCTACCACCAATGGAAGAATGGTCGTGTATCGTTAATCAATGTTATTATAAATATTATGTACGAGTGAGTGCATGCATATATATGGAAAGAGTTCATAAAGATAAAAAATCAATGATTTTTGAGCTGTTTAAATTGAAATCTTTGCAAAATTAAATGTACGTATTGTTGTTGTTGCTGCTTTCCTTTAAGTAAAATTCCATTTAATAGAATTACTGGCATTGCCGCTATTGTTGTTGTTTTTATTTGAAAAAAAAAAAGAAAAGGGAAAAACAAATAACATTATCGCATACATATACGTGTGCATGCATTTATATATTTATTTCCACTTGTTAAAATGTTTAAAAAATAATAGTTATAGAATTTACTTTTTGCTTGACAAAGAGAAGGAAGGTATAAAATTCAATGAAATTTGAGTTGAGAGGAGCGAAGTTTAGGTATGAAGAAGCCTCTGCAAGGCTGTAGGAGATGACTGATTTGACCGCAGCGGCTCTAAAGATAATGAATGTGGTAACGGTACATTGGGAATTGATGGCCGAGTACGGCCATCATCAGCGGTAGACAATGAAACAATTGTGGTATTCGAAGATGCTCCTCCAGAGGCTGCATTAAAAGCAGACGCAAAAGCTGTGGCGGCTCAAAGAGTTTGATAGTTGCGTTCATTATGAGCTTTGTAAAATTTATAGGCCACCATACCAATAGCTAACAAACCTAATGTCAATACGATGCCGCCCATAAAGGATGGTCCATCGAAACGGTGACAGGGTAATATTGGTGGAAATGAAGTTGTGCTGGTTGTTATTGGTGCCGGGGTTGTAGTTGATGTTGTACTTGTGCTAGTTGTTGCTGTTGTTGTTGATGATGTTGTCGTCTTTTCTGTAGTTGATGTTGTTGTTGTTGTAGTGTTATCAGCTTTTGTAGTGGGTGCAGTAGTTGTAATAGGCTCAGTTGTTGTTGTTTGTGGTGGTGGTGATGGAGTCGTTGTGTTAGTAGATTGTTTCATCATTGATTCATCAACAAGCATAGTTGTTTGTGGGTCGTCAGAAGTTATCGGTACATTATGATGATCGTTATCAACATTTTCAGCTAAACTGTCAACAGTTACATCTTTAATAGTTCCAGTAGGTATCTCTACGTTTCGATTATTGATAAATATTAATAATTATTTAATTTAATTAAATGTTTCGTCTACTTATAGTAAACTCAGAGGACTTTTTTACTCTTTCTTTTGCCGCACCCAATATTTAATAAATGTCGCATTGTTATGAAAACTTTAAACATTGCGTTACATATTTTACCTCAACACATTAATTCTTATCAAAAGGTTCATTAAATAATAGACACGCCTACAATTTACGACAAGTATCGGCAGATCTATCTGTTTAGGTTTACATTGATAGAGAGATGGATATGTTCAAATCAAGTCGCTTACTATACGCTTTAAAAATGATGTCGTATTATTTAAAACAATTTACTTTACATACCTTTACATTGCACGGTTATCACATAAGAACCTACAAAGAGGCATAATGCCGCAAGAAGGATAGACGAAGACAGAGATGATGATTTCATAGCTTCGATTTGATTAGTATATTCTATAACGAAATAAGGAAACTTTTTTTTTTTTAAATAACCAATAAAACACTATTTTCACAGTATTTTTTTATATAAATAAATATTATAAAAGTTAATACTTTTGTGTAATAAAAAAACGACAGTAGTTTTCTCTGTCACATTAAGCAACAAAACTTAATATACTGTCCCTTTTTCATTGTCTAGAAAAATAAAGACAGATTTATGTATATACATATATGCTATATACCTTTAATTAAAAATTCCTAATAAAATGAACTTTACCAACCAGTAAAATGGAAGAAAATACTAGACTAGACTTTATTTTTTATTCTTTGTTAAAGATTGATGGTAAATTTTCGATTTATTTCACGTTAGTGATGTGTAAATACGTAATATTTAAACGATATTTTTCTGATTTTTTGTTGTTGTTATTTTCGTCATGTGAAACAAAAGATTATTTCTATGAAAAGTATTTATCCAATTAGTGGAAAGTTTTGGATCGTAGGATATTGTATTGCTGCAGGAGATCTCTATTATGTTTAATAAGAATTTACGTATTTTTTTTTTTTAAATACAAGAAAAGCTCGTTTTGATATTGTGATTTTATATATAACGTCTTTACTTATTAATACACATTGTATTGTTGCATAATTTGAGGTAATGTGAGATACCGTGTGATGGCATTATTTTTCTTTTCCGCATGGTGTTAATTTATCATATATGCAAATAATAAAAGTGAAATATAAAATTCTTTTCTAATGTGTATAAATATATACTTATATAAACTTTTGTAAAATAATTTAATATTATTCCTGAATTTAAAGGGAAAAAAGGGATTCTTAATAAATTGAATACAGATTTTGCCTAAATTGGGTACATTATCTCGATTCCTCTAATAATTGAAATGAAAGAGTTTAGTATATTATATATATTACATGGGTGGAGATGTTTTTAATTAATAAACCACTAAAGAAACATCTTCTATTGTAGCAATCAACACAGAATCGATTTTCTAATATTCACTTGTATTCCCACCTACAGGTTTCAAATTTTAAAATATATCGATTAAATTTAACTTAAGCACGGAATCATACCATTCGCTTATTTGATGATTTTTAATACATACTTTAAGCAAAAATTTGCACTAAACACACATCTCAAAGAATTGACTACAGTAATCAGGGGGAAGATCTCTTCCCATAGGAGTCTTTTTTTTTCTAATAAATAAAATAATATAAACATATTTGTTGAAATAAATAATTCATTATAAGGTATTATATACATATATGAATAAATTCATATACCTGTTGTTTTATTGTGTTTCCCAGTTTATGGTGCCATTTATCGTTGAGCAAAGGCAAAGGTCGAAAAACCTAATATAAACAACAACAAAGTGTTATTTCTGTGATAAATATTTATGTGTATATATATATATATATATATTTGTTCTTGGGAAATATACGCACAGGTGTTTCGATCGTTAATATTCTGCATAAAAATTAATAATTGCACTACGATAAGAGTGATAAGCAGTAGTGATAATCCATTCCAAGTAATATTTATTTAAATATATTCTATTCCATAGAGTTTTGAAAAGCGAACCGCACATTAAGGAAATGTCTTCTCTGCAAAAAATCAAACAACAAAGACTGATACATTTATGTATAGCTATAACATTTTTTACATCGGGACTAATTATAAATTTGCTACAATTAATATTGACGTTAACGTTGAAACCGATTAATGTGCGCCTCTTCCGCAAGATTATGTACTATCTGTGCTATTCGTTGAATTCCCGTAAGTTGCTGTTCTATTGCTAAATATATAAGTAGGTGCTTGGTTTAATTTAAACTTTTTTTTCTCATTTTTCCTCAGAGTTGGTATTCATCATTGATTGGTATTCGAACAGTACCATGAACGTGTATATGGATGTTGAGGATTACAATAAATATGTTGGCACTGAACATGTTCTGTTAATGATGAATCATACATACGAAATAGATTGGTTGGCTGGTTGGATGTTTACCGAAAAATGTGGCGTTTTGGGTAATTGTAAAGCGTATGCAAAAAAAGTAATTGCTTATGTGCCGGTTATTGGTTGGTCTTGGAAATTTGCCGAATTCGTCTTTCTAGAAAGGTCGTATGAGAAGGATAAGGACATTATAAGCCATCAACTGAAAGAGGTGTTTGCATATCCGGATCCTACATGGCTGCTGTTAAATGCTGAGGGCACCCGCTTTACACCCAAAAAACATGAAGCCTCAGTAAAATTTGCTAAAGAACGGGGCATGCCTATATTGAAGCATCATTTAATACCGCGCACCAAAGGTTTTACCGCTAGTTTGCCCACATTGCGCGGTAGATGCCCAGCCATATATGATGTTAATTTGGCTTTTAGAAATGATGCCAAGGTAAATGTAATTCCAATGGTAAATGTAAATGATTGAAGAAGCATCCGTTTTACATTACTGTACCAATCTAGTCTGCATCACTTTCTATATTGAAATTAATCATGTCCGCGTGTTTAGAGTTCGTTCCAGCATTCTCCGTATACAACACTTTATATTGAAAAAGTGGCCAATTAGTAATTTAAGGATTGGATTGAATTGTCTTTTGTAGTCCGCTTACTGCCAAATCAAAATATCCGGCCGATGTATTTTTTCACATTTAAAAAAAATTTTGTTTAGACTAAAACGTTTTCACGTGTTATTTGAACATATCCGTATATTTAGCATCCACCAACAATTTCCACATTGCTGAATGGTAATCCGGTACATGGGAGTATGATGGTGAGGCGTATCCCTTTGGAGCAGGTGCCGGACGATGAAAAGGAGGCTGCCGAATGGCTGCAAAATCTGTTCCGCGAGAAGGATAAAATGATTGACAGTTTTCATACAACTGGCAATTTTTTTGCCACATCCGACATAAAAGAGGTACCCTGCAAACAAACGCGTCGTCGTTGGTATACGCTAATCAACTTTGTGGTATGGTGTATATTTTCTGTTACATTAATTTTATACTATTTGGTGTCATCGGTGCTGTCACGAAGTTGGATTGGATTGTCAATTGCTCTCGGCATTCTAGTAACTTGTAAATTTGACACATGCTCGAAAAAATTATTGCATTTCACATTGTTCCATCTCTCTCTTTCTTTCACTTTTTTCCATAGTTTACATTTCTATGGTTAAAGCCATTAATATGTCCAAAATTAGTAAAGGTTCTAATTATGGCTCTGATTCGAAAGTGGGCGCAGACTAATTTCAGCGCAAAAACATGCACGCACCACGCATACATACATCGGTACAAATATGAAAAAACAAAGGCAAAACAAAAAAAAATAAGAACAAGAACAAACAAATTATTGTATCCTGTATCCTGTAGTCGAAGCACAAAAAAAAAAAATTAAAGAAACTATACTCCTGAGCAAAACGAATTTTTTGAATTTAATGGTTTTTTTTTTTAAATACATTTACAATTACAGTTAATTATATACAAAAACTTGTACATACTTATTGATATAATCTAACTTATATAGTTCAGTAAGTAAGTGTAACACGGCGGTTGTAAACTAAAACAACTACTAAATGTAAACATTGCTAATAATCATTTAGTGTCACACCATGTGCAAATGGCGTAATTATTTCGTCGTTTGTTAACATTGCTTCCTTTTATTGTATAGTTTCCATAAACATACTTATGTTATTATAAGTATGTTTGGCCAAATATTTATTTATATTTCTTTTTATTATCTAATTAATTTTTTTATTTGACTTATAGTTTGATTTTTCTATTATTTTTCGCACGTTTTTATCCGTGTATTAATATTATTATAAAAACCAAAAAGATTGCGTTGATTTCAAATTTTTTTATTGGTTTTTGTGATTTTTACGTATAACCGTTAATTATATTATGATTTCTTTATAAACCATCTTCATAGTGATGGGACATTTTTAACAGAAATTTTAAACATTACAAAATATATATATATAAAAATAAGACGTTTTTAATTAGCATACGCATTTATAAAAAGCAATTCTTGTGTTAGTGCTTTTCCTATTCTATTGGTATATGTGAATGTTGAAATTTTATCAATATGTAAAAACAAATTATTAAATTAAATGCTTCATATACAATTGAAATGAATAAAATATGGTCTTGGTTCAGAAATTTTTCTTTTTTCTTTTCTTTCTTTTTTTATGATGTATGAATGATCGATAGCAAAAGAAGTAAATCTGTACATATTTGGTTGGTGCTTAAACAAAAAACCCATCTTTTAATATAAATATTAACAGCTGATAATGGTTTGTTCTAACTCGTGCCAAATTGCGAGTTGCCAGGTTTTAAGTCTCAATTCATTGACAAGATGGCGCTCAAACGAGCAAATAAAATATCATGTATGTTTCTATTCAAAAGAGGGCGCTAGTTATTCGTCTCTTCTTTCATTTTTGTTTCTCTTCTATTTAATAATTCCCAGACAGCAATGTAGATATTGTACGCAATCTGGTATCTTTAGTTCTCGATTAAAAAAAAATATGTAATTGACGAGAATTTTTCTTTTGAAGAAGTTTTATTTTTTAAAGAGATTTCTTTTGTATTAATTGAATTTTTGTAGACAATTAGTAAAAATTGATCTAAAGTGCAATTGGAAAGCGTATAATACGTACTTTCCTTTACAACTACGTTTATATATTTGGAGGATAAAGAATAATATGTGCATTTTGAAGGTGTGTGTGCGTAGCAATTTCTGGGGCTGGTGACAAAGCAAAAGTGAAACGTAACAAATTTATATTGTGAGGTCAAGATTTTTTTTTAAATATTTAATTCGCTTAAATATATATTTTTCGATACGTTGGCGTAAAATATTTGGTAAAGTAACCCACAGGCTGCTTATGCATGTTTTACTTTAGAATTTTGTTCGGCAGATGTATAATTCGTATGAATAATGAAAATCATAAACTTTTATTGCTTTAAAAGTACTTGGAATAATAAATAATAGCAGGATATATATAAGCGTGTATTCGTGTATATATATGTATAAATAGTGTATATTATATATTCATCAGCTGATTGGTTGATTGTTTTTGCTTGTTGCTTTTGAAAAGCTAGATTAGCGTGCTGTCAGTTAGTGCGAAATTGCGCATGTATTGAAACTTTTACTTTTGCAAATCAAGCCACATAATAAGAGAAGAGAGCCCATCAGCTGTTGTATACATTTCATTGATGCGCGTACGTATGTCTGTAGTCATATAAATGATTTTTGGTAAATATAGGTGCAGGTGGTGCATTTATGTTACGAGATACACAATAACAAACAATGTACATACATTAATAGGGGAGGCAGTGTGTATGTGTATAGTTTATTATTGGACTTGTCCAATGTTCTAATGTATTATTAAGGTTTCTTCGCATGTAAATATATATCATTCTCTTCTTATATTGTCGTAGAATGCCGTTTCAGGCACCATCGTGGACGGAATTCTACGCCTGCCCAATTTGTGGTAATGATTTTTCAGTTAATCAGCGATTGCCGATTAGTTTGGGTTGTGGACACACAATATGTCGCCTATGCCTTGCCACCGTTTACAATAGTCAGTGTCCATTCGATCAAGTATGTGTTAGTTGGTTTGATTGCTTGATTGACAACTTATGAAATCATTTCATTTCCCCTTAGACAACCATAACAACAGATGTTGATAATTTGCCTGTAAATAGTGCTTTGTTGCAATTGTTCGAACCTATCAATGATACGGTCGACAATGATAATCATACCTGTGTGGCAAAGTTTGTGGCAACAAATTGTTCCAAGAAAATCAACAATAATTGTAATAATAATAGTGGGAGTGGTAGCGGTGTTGCTGCAGAAAATATCCACCAAATCGCACCGAGTGTTCGTAAATTAAGAGCGGATGATCTGAAATGTTACGAGTCCTCCAAGAGATGTATAGAAGAATTGGCTCAGTACCTCAAGTCGTTTTTCCGAAATAATGGCAATTTGTTGACGCGTCCAATGTTACGCAAATTAGTTACACTGGTAAACTGCCAGTTGATGGAGGAGGAGGGTCGTGTACGTGCTGTTCGAACAGCCCGTCTCTTGGGAGAACGAACCGTCACCGAATTATTGTTGCAACATCAAAATCCTCAACAATTGAGTTTGTACCTGTGGGCTGCCGTCCGTTCGCGTGGTTGTCAATTTTTAGGTCCTGCCATGCAAGAGGAGGTTTTGAAATTAGTGCTGCAAGCACTCGAAAACGGATCAGCTCTGTCGCGTAAAGTGTTGGTAATGTATGTGGTGCAGCGGCTGGTGGAGAACTTTTTGCCAGCTTCTAAAACCAGCATTGGTCACGTTGTACAATTGTTGTATCGGGCCAGTTGCTTTAAGGTGTCCAAACGGGAGGGTGACTCATCACTCATGCAACTGAAGGAAGAATTTCGCAATTATGAGGCACTGCGTCGCGAACATGATGCTCAAATAGTGCAAATTGCAACAGAGGCCGGATTGCGTATAGCGCCCGATCAATGGTCGTCACTGCTGTACGGCAACACCGCCCATAAATCTCATATGCAAAGTATATGCGACACGTTGCAGTCGCCGTCATCCTTCTCACAATCCGTACAGGAATTGGTTTTGGCCTTGCAGCGCACAGGCGATCCCACCAATCTCTTCAGCTTACGTCCTCACCTTAAGCATCTGGCTAGCATAGATCCCTCCATGGAGAATGCCCCACCAACGTGGCAGGATGTGGAAAATGCTTTGGCTGCCGTGCGACACGTTGTCTTGGGTTTGGTTAAGTTTGTCCAGTTTCACAACAATCGTAAAGCTCAAGATTATCCAGCAACGACGCCAAACAACAGTGGCAAGTATAAAATTAGTTTGTGTCGCGACCTGACAAAGAAGCGCGTCTGTCCGCGCGGCTCCAATTGTACATTTGCACACTCGACGGAAGAACGTCAAAGGTATCGTGCCAAAAATCGTAGAACTGGTGCGGGAAAGGGAAATGGACGAATGGCACTTGAGGCGGGCGATGCTGGTCATCAGTCGAATGTAAATGCAGCAGAAAAGGAATTTCAGGTGAGTGCTGCTAATGCATCTCCGCATCACTTGAAGCAAACAGTTCATCACACACACACCCACACCCACCAACTACCAACTGCTTCTACAACCAATGTGTCGCTGTTGTACATGAACTCAGACGCTTCCACCCCTTCGCCGGCCAAGGTGCAAAGCTCACCAATACGTCAATACATGACCACAAACGATGATGGCACATGTGAGCTAAAAAGCAGTGGTGGTGGTGATTCATCTATTCACTCGCCTTTACACGTGCAAGGGACGTTTAATATGTTGCGTAGCACCCCCCTTCCATTGGCGCGACATATGCACGATTTTAGCGGTACACCTCACAGTGGTGCAAACTTGCTTAATGCCCGACCAATGCCACCAAGTCATCGCTATGACCCTAACAATGTTCCCTTCAACGCGACGAATAATTATTCAGGAAGATTTGTGTGTTTGCCAGCCATTGTTACGCCACCCAATGTAATGCCCTCGAATGTTAGAGGAGGAGCGGCACTTGTTGGAATGCCACCGACTTTGACTGCACCCGCCAGTGCAGCTACAGCTATTAATCCACCAAATATGCTGAACACGTCCAACACAAACATACCAGTTGGCAGTCCTCACAATAATAACCATAGCAACAAATCATCGCTGTTCACCAGTCCGTTGTCAAATGATTTTTACAATATGAGTGGCGGAGGGGTAGGTCGAAGTGCAGCAGGTATCATGCATTCACCACCATCATCAGCAGCATCGCTTTTCAGCAACAGTGTATTTGATGATGCCAACACCTCCGGTGCAATTGATATTCAAACGATAGCTGGCGAGTTTTCTTTGGGTTTTGCAAAAACCCCCAATACCAGAACGGCCAGATCCACTAATTCCACGTGGGATGCAGCACAACATTGCTTCCCGTCCATGTTAAAGCCAAACGATTTGATGTCAACACCGTTGAATAGTCTGCTGTTTGACGAAAGCAATTTAACAAAAGGCAACTATAACAATAACAACAACAGCAATAACAATAATAACAATAATGCTGTAAACCCGGCGGATAATCAATTGTTGTTGTGGAATAATAATTCATGTCATAATAATGTGGAAGCGACGGCAGCGGCAGCTACCAGATGTTTAGCGGCAGCGGTAAATCCTGTTGCTGCCGCTGCTGCTGCTGCCATACTAAACGAGAATGTCATGAATATTGAAGCATCTGCTTCATCTCTCTTCCGTGATAGAGAAAGTTTTGTACGTTCCGATTCTATATTAGATGACGATGCTTCCACCTTTGATGTTCCTACGACGGCTGTGACTTTGGGCAACAAGTATGGACCCATTTGTCCCATGTACAAGGGCTTGGTGTCAGCAGCAGCAACAACCTCAACAACAACAACAACAACAAATGGAATAAGTCTCACATCCGTACCGTCTTGGGATATGCGAGTACATTCAGGCAACCGAGCTATCCAAAATCCCCTTTCCAGTGATATAAATCGTTCTGTATTCTCCATGGAGAATATAAGAAATAGTGATATTGGGCACAAATCGTTACTTCAACATCATCCATTAACAGTTCAGGCATCATCAGGCATGGATGACATGCCAACACATTTGACACATTTTGATGATAATTTTGATGATAGTATCCAAACGGCGCTTTCAAAATTATCCCTGAATTTTAATGTGGTTGCTGCTAATTCTGCTGATGCTGTTACTGATAATGAGCAGAGATCGTTGGCGGCTAATTTGAATAATTTCAAATTCGATCTAAATCCTTTGGTTAACATTTTAGGCGCGAAAACATTTAATGCTGAAGATATAGAAAAGGTACGTATGAGGCAAAAAGATTTTAGCAGTTTTGACAGAGTTTGTTAAGTTAGTGTGGATGTTTACCCCGCCCACCTTCAAACAGAATCAAATCAATCGAGTCAGAATCAAAATGTGAATCGATTTAATCAATGTTCGTCTGTCTGTCTTTGTAAATTTGTGCCTATCTACCGGTCACAATTGAGATATTTCGATGAAATTTGCTAGAAGGTCTTGAATTGGTTCAGAAAGGAACAACATTTGAAAATGGACCGAATGGGGCCATTTTTAAAACCTCCTCTGCATGATATGATTCGTGAAGTGACTTATTTAAAAAATTTCTATTCATTGCATATGAAGACATCTGCCATTAATGATGCGCTTATATGGAAAAGCCCAGATAGGAAACAACAACTACAACAACAGCAGCAGCAACAAACAATGGATTTCAATAATTTTTGGAATGAAAATATTACCTACCCAACCCACCCATCAAATCTGACTCAATTGGGCTCAATTGCGAATATACAACAACAACAGCGACAACAACAACAGCAGCATCATGATCATAATCATCATTATCAGCAGCAACAACAACACACGAATCGACTTCAACTACAACAACCGCATATACAACAAAACAAACGCAGACTAGAACCGTTCGAGGATAACGAATTAGATATTGCAGATATAGTTGAAAAAATATGGCCGTGCCTAGATAATAATAGTTCTAACAATAATAGAATCGAGTGAAACAAAGGTAAATGAAATGCCAACAAAACACTGGATGATAATTAGATGTTAGTATAGATAGTAATAATAAGTACAGTTAGAGAGAACTATTCTGTTGTCAAGCACACACAACCAGCAAATAATTACGTGTAGTATATATGTCTTTAGAATTTCACAAACTTCTGAACATTTTCGATATTGATAATGGACTGTTTCCTCTTTTCTTCTTCTTCTGTTTGACATTCTTCTATATAACCTTTAAATGTTACCCGTTCTTACATTGTTTTTATGTACCCTTCAATCGATGTAAATTTCACAATCGGCAACGAACCAACTTATATGCATGCTATGCTCATGTTAAAGTTTATGTTAGCAACATATTCGTACATAAATGCCATCCATATATATTTTTTACTTATTGACCATTATCCTTAGTGGATATCAGTTCGTTTGTTACTACATGTTATCATTTGCTGTTGTCTTACTGTCTATCATGGCCCATTATACGTTAGAGTAGAGTGTATACGAGGCACGAAGCGTACTTTTTGGTAGTTTGAATTTGTCTCGCATGTCCATTCGGTCGATGCTGTATAATTATTGAACATTCATACACATTATTATGCATACATACGTATATACTGGATATGTATGCTACAGTACACGGCAAAAGTAAATGTTTTTGTCATAAATGGCAAAAATCGATCAACAAGAAGAATAAACAAACAACAAAAATAATAACAACAATAACAAAATAATACATTTATAGATATTTCTTAAAGAAATTTAAATTTAAATTACGCTGCTGGGCGATGTTAACTATTATAATTATATTTTATATATAGATATATTTTCTATATGTATATGTGTATATGTGTGTGTAGTAACAATGATGGTAATGGTGATTTAATTGCCAAAAACATCTACTAATAGTTATTGTTTTATTTTTGATGATAATTGTAATAACTTTTTATTATTATTATTATTTTTTTTCTTTGTATAAAAACTTTTATAAAAATATCCCTCTCTATCACTGCATATATTTTTATTTAATTTACATATATTTATGTACACATAAGTATAATGCATCACAATTATCTGTCTTGTCATATTTTATTAAGGGTTTTTCAATAGCAACATAACAATTTTGTATTTTAAAACGAATGCTTCCATGATTACTTTTTATGATCTGTTAACATAAAAATGTCAGTCAAAAGTAACATTTTTATTATAATGAAATTTAAAAATCGGAAACGTTTGGAAATTTATTAAAAATTACTGAGTAGGTGGTTGCAACTTTAAGAGCGTCCCACCAAACAGTAGGTGCGTGCTATAGTATATAAAATCGGGTCAAAATGTTCACTATTGTTTGTTTCTAAGCCAGTAATACATCGTCACGGTACTTTAAGTGCTTTAGTTCAAAATGAGCCAAATTAGACCAATTCCACCACAGTGATTACAGGAATTGGAGTTTCTCTCAAATCACACTGTGGCTAATTTCTTACAAGATTCTTCACGTACATCTTTACAAGATCAAATTAAGTTAAAAATGGAAGCCTTTTCATCATTTGAAACACAGAAACTTATGTTATGTCGTTATTGAAAAAGCCTTTGCATACGCATTATATATATTCGTATATGTGTGTATAGGTGTGCGTTTGAAAAAAATACTTTTTCACACTTGCTTCAATTCATGCCCTTTAATTAATTAATTATTTTTGTGCTTGCGCTTAAAATTGAAGTAATTAATGGAATCCCTCTTAAATACTCATTTTTATATGAGTTATAGCTGCAAAGAGTTGCAAAAAAAATATACTTATATTGTTATTTAAAGAGACAATGTCACTCGTGCTTTTCTCTATAATGTTATGTTATTTGATGTCATTAATGTCTAATATTATTTCATTGATATTGAAGTGAATGCAAACTTCACATTGTTGTTGTTTGTTTCTATTTTATTGTTTCTTCCTGTAATATTGAATTTCGTTATTTTCTTAGTCAATGTATTTAAGTAGATACTTAAAAACTGTGGAGGCAAAGATTTTGTTGGAAGGAAAAAAAAAAAAAAAAAAGAACAAAAACAAAAACAGAAATGGGTATAGACAGAAATTGGAGAACATGTCCTTATTATATTTATAATTATAATTCCATTGCTCTAATATATATATATATATATAATCTTATATATGTTATATATGAAATCAAAAGCGAATTGGCTTCCACGAAGCTTTCACATATATATATTTGTTTGTATTGTGTTTATATGGTACATACAATAAAGAGAACAAATCTTGCTTAGAAACTATTAACAAAAATTGTTATTGTGAAGTTTTTTTAATTTCTTTCTTTTTGTATACTCTTCGCATAAAAATGAGAAATATACAAAGTTCTAACAGAAGACTTTACAAAGTGTTTATATTTTTGATAAAAATCTGAGTGGATTTGGTAATGTCAGTATGTCCGTGCAATTGTGGATTTTGTTAATAACACACATATGCTTGGATATGCAGACGAAAGTTTCGATTTATGAAATAAAACTTACTGAAACAATGGTTAAAAGAGATTTAAATTGTACACAAGCTCACATTAACTCAAAAGTGCGCAGAGTATCTCAGATTTGGCCTTAGGCAAATACAGTTATTTTTTACTTGTTTTTTAATGAAGTTGCCAATGTTGTACTTGTGTAATAAAACTGTATAAAGCAAGTGAAATATAACGGAGAGAAGATCGTCCATATTTCAAATGCATAATTTGTATAAAAATAATAATTATTTATATTTATGAGTCTAACGTAGTGTTTTCAGTTGTTTGTTATAAAACATTGATGCTTAACAATAGTTTAGAGTGGAGGGAATTTGCAAATGAATGAATTTAAATGCTTTCTTTGATATTATATATTTATTTTATATATGATAGTAATTAGAATTAAAAAATTAACAAAAAAGAAATTAAATTATTTTTAAATATCCTATTTGCAATATATTTGCTATCCATTGTATCGTAGAAGCTTCTCTCTTTAACAAACAAAACAAAAAAATACAAAAATAAAACAAAAACATTCAACTTGTGATGTGGAATTTAGAGTTAACATAAATTATAATGAAATTAGATTTCCAGTTGAATGGGAACGATTACAACAATTAATACGCTATGTATTTAACACGATTATTATTACTAATTATTTAATAATAATACTAAAAAAATATTAAGAACAAAAAAAAAATAAATAATTATAATGCATACATACAAATAAAAGAATTTTTTCTATATAATTACCCACACACAAACACACACACACACACACGCATACACATGCATACAAATTATTTACTCACCATCGATATACGAAAGCTTTCCTAGAAGTGTAAAAAAAAAAAATTCAAAAAATTGTAACAGACGGACAGACAGTTTTGGTTAGATAATCTCAGTATGCTTTGCTGATTCGAAATATATATAATTTGTGGAGTCTTCGACACCTCCCTTTGTATGTGTCTACCTTCACATATTTTAATTATAATAAATAATTTTCAATGCGTTCTAAGCATTCGATTAAATATGTGTGTGCGTGTGTAGTGTAGTAGAGAGAGATAGGAAAAACAATTCAAGTAATATATATTCTTAGCTAAAGCAAAAAATACTTACATAAATAAATGAAATATATATATAAAAAATAAACCGTTAAACACAAATCATATGTGCACAGAAGTGAGAGGCGTGTGCCATGTTTAGAAACACATGAAAACGAAATAATAACAAAAGTAATAATAATAATACTAATAGCAACAACAACAAATAACATTGTAGACAATCATCTTAATTACATGTATAGATCAAATGTACGTATGTATGAACACCTCATATTGGTTAAGAATTAATTAACTTTCTCTACTCCCACTCTCTCAATCTCTATCTCTCTCTCTCTCTCTCTCTCTCTCGAAAATATAGAAAGAATATTCTGTAAAAAAAGAAATAAAACATTTATTGATAATAATACAACACAACAAAAAATATTAAATTTGACTGCTAACATACTTAACTTACACAACATGCCCAACTCTCTCTCTCAGCGTGTGCGTTATTACAATTCTTACACACTAAAATACAATAGAAAACTTAAACAGTAATTATTATTGGAAATTATTAGAAGGAGAGCTGATGATGATATAGATGAACGATCGTAAACGTAAACGAAACTCAGAATTATCCCACTGAATAATTATAACAACAAAAACAAAAACAAAACAAAAAACAACAACAGATTTTGGTCCTTATACAACAATAATAACAAATGTAGCGCATATACATAGATATTCAAATAAAAAACAAAAACCGAAAATATAAATAATTTAAAACTTTTTTAAATCCAAATAACATTAATTACAACTTGAAAAATAATTGTAATTTAAACAAACAAAAAAGAATAATTTAAATAATTATTTATAAATTAATTTGAAAAAATATATATTTTTTAACACAAAATGACAAAATTATGGAAAATATTCATGTTAATGTAAAAATATATAAAAATTAACGATAAAATAAAACAAAACAAAACAATATCTACAATAGATTTGGCAAAATAAAAATAAAAAAGATGTTTAACAAATTAACATAATAAAATTGTGAATGTATGTGCATGTATTTGTTAATTTCTTTTTTTGCCTAAATAAAATAAATTATTTGCTGAAATCTATTAAAAATGAAAGAAAAACGTTGTATTGTGATTAAGTTTGTCAAGGAGTATAAATATAATAATAACTACAGACACAGATACAGATATGGCGATTACTTATATAATTATAATCTGTAATATAAGAAGAGACCTCAAGGGATAATTTTTTTTTTTTTTTTACTATTATAATGAAGAGTTTTAAAGACTTAAGGCAGAAACTTTTTAGAAAAGATGACAGAGAAGAAATGTTAAATATTGCTACAAGACTTAAGTAACAAACTTGGTTTTAAAGATTTACGGCAGAAACTGTTTATATTAGCTGACAGAGGGAGAGGTCTAATAGCTATCAGACTACATTCTAAATATAAAATTACAAAAGACTTAAATGTTCATAATTCAAGACTCGGACTATATATTATAAAGTTCTTCTAGGTATAAAAATTTATTAATAATTTATATAAAAATTGTAAGAAGAAAACTTACCCACCACACTACTTACATACAATAAGAGAGGAGGATTTATTATGAGTAATCATTTTATTGTTTTTTGAATAACAAGGAATAGGCAGCAAACGAATATATGGGTGAGAATCGATGGCCAATATAACAATATTATTAATTAATTTGTGTCTGATAATATTGTTTGCATCTATTTGTTATAGCTGGTTATTTTTTTATTTAGTTTAATTTTTAAAAATATCTTCCGGCAAAGTTAAAACGCCACCGAAATTATTGTTGTATGCTGAAGTGTCTACATTGGTGTTGAATGTTGTATTTGTAAGACATTGATGATTAACACAAGTATTAGTATTAATATGTGATTTAAGAATTTTCGTGTCTGTTATATGTATGTCATCATTATTATCTTCTCGATCATTAAACAATTCCATTGTGGCACACAGAGCTTGACATCATTTATCCCACAGGCCCAATTCACGCATTTTAGTTTGAAAATAACGCTCCAAATTGTTGGCACAACGGTAATACTCAGTTTCAGGTGAATTGTAAAAACGACAATTGGAAAATATTCTTGCCATATCGGCCATGAAGAGGCGACGTGTCACATAATAACCTTTTTTAAGACGTTCCCCCATCGTCTTCAAGTCCATAGGATACTTGATGTGATCATAATAGTCAGGAACTTCGGCTGCGGTTACAGGCTTTAAGAATGGCCAAGCGGATGCATGATGACGCACCGTTTGAAGGACGGCGGCAAATGAAGCAGCCAACTTTTCCGGATCGGTGGATTCTTCGAGGGGCCTAGAAGTGCGCGGCGCACGCATTTGAGGCTTCCAGCCAATATCACGTAATCCTGGTATCGATTCGACGGGTATGGATGGTAAGCCTTCCTTGAAACAAGTCAAACCCGCACGTACCTTTTGTACTTCATTGTGCCTTTGGGCAATTAATTCCTTTAGTATTTCACTCTGACGTCGTATAACTAGAAAAATGAAAAAATTGACAAAAAGAAAACAACAACAGTATAGCTTTCCTTTCTAGAAAATCAATCAATTTGTTGCTGTTGTACGTGCATATTTTGAACGTTGCATAATATTATGAAATGCTACCTTCACACTCACACTTGAAATTATATT
Organism: Crataerina pallida; assembly: GCA_949710015.1. Lineage (NCBI taxonomy): Eukaryota > Metazoa > Arthropoda > Insecta > Diptera > Hippoboscidae > Crataerina > Crataerina pallida. The sequence goes on along the minus strand of OX453292.1, from coordinate 21,099,178 downwards.
ATATATATTAACCTGATATAAATTGCGTATTAACAATGCTTGGATGAAGTTCACAATGCATTAAGGTGGCGCCGTCATATTCCTTAATGAACCCTGCATATACGGGCCGAGCAATTTTTATGTCCTTGGAGAAGCCTTGCTTTTTAAAATAACCGATAGCATCACAATCAGCATAAGTCAATAGATGCAGTATGCCCTTCTGTATGCTGTAGTCCTTGAGATGATTCATTAAGTGGGTACCATATCCCTTGACTTGCTCAGACATGGTAACGGCACAGAAAACAATTTCGGTAAAGCCCTGAGTGGGAAATGGCCTAAAGCAGATGCCCCCGATGGGTAGATTTTCTTTAATCAAAGCCAACGTCTTGTGTTTCGTATCGAACACCAGTTGACTTATATATTCGCGTGGCATTTCAGGCAACTGATGAGCGAACACACTTTGCAAGCCCAACAGCCACAATATGGTCTGTTGGCTAACACGTTTTGTTAATGAATTTCCTACCACATGAAATTCAATGGCACGTTGTTGCTCCTCGGCCTTGACATTCTCATCCCTTGATACATTAACGGGAAAGAGGATTTCCGTTTTGTTAATAGCTTTTGATTCTGTGACAGCTTTCATAGCGCGTATAACCGTTTCATCCGATAAATCTTCATAATTGGAATCACTTGAGATTACATAGAAGTATACACAAAGAACAACGATGTTTATAATTTCATCACATAATATAATGATGATGATTCATGTGTTTGTTCATTTGTTTATAAAGTAAACTCATGGCAAACGACTTACCCGTTGCTGCGTTCAAGAATCTCTTTTTTAGGCCTTTTATGCGCTGGTTCACCGGTATTATTACGTTTACCATTTGAACTGGTTCCCGCTGTAGTTGTACTACTCACGCCACCATCTTGTTGGCGTTTACGTTGTTGCATTAAAAAAGCACTTGGCGGGCGATACGACTGATCCCAAATCGGTGAATCATCTTTTAACAATTCACCCTTGAGAGCTTCTAAGAATTTCGGCATTTGTGTTATAATTGACCTTTTGTCAGCAGGAAAGCGATCCCTTTCCGAGATGCACTTCTTTTTTAGTTGTTGTGCCATATACTGGAATACGGTACGCAAGAGAGTTCGCCCAAATACAAGAGACGTTTCATAGTGGCGCAAGGAATTGCAAAAGGCAGGAACATGACAGAAAACTAACCAGCGGGTGTAGTTGATTTTGTACGTAGAAGCATCTTCACTTTTTAAATCAGTTTTCCGCATAGATGGCGGTTCAAAATTGTAGTGATTTAGGAAATTCAAGAAAGTTTTCGCCACCTCAGTCATGGTTTGCAGCTCATTGGAACTCAGATGATTGTATTTATAAAATACAAACGAATAGACAGCTTTGGCGATACATGGAATCTCAAATGGTGGATCACCCAAAGGACCCCGTATTACAGCCTGCTGTCTGGTTAAAACACATTGACGCAACAAACGAAATAAATAGAGGTAGACTTTTTTCGTGTCCTCATCGTCTACCCGCTGCATTGACATAAATAAATTCTCCATATCGATTATGGCTCCCAGGAGCTTATTCATTTCTGTTTCAGAAATACCATCCAAATGTGTTATATGGCTTTGCAATGAATGACGACAGCTCGGATTGCGACATTCCTCGTTAAATTCAGGGCAATAGGAAGATTCAACATCGCGATGGCGATTCTCTTGTGGTGTTTTCCAACCAGTGCAACGGCACTCTTTGTTTTGGCAGGCCGAGTACATGGACAATTTGGCCAATTTTTGGGAAATTGGTAAATTGAAAACTTTTTGCTTTCGCTGCTGTATGCGCTGCAAACTATTTTGTCGTGTACCTTCAGCGGGGGCGGACGCAGCATTGGAAGTTGAATTTGTTGTATTTTGATTAGATTGCTGGTTTGAATTTCCACCACCAGCTGCACCACCGCCACTACCGTCGGCAGCCTCCTCCTTTAAAGTGATTAAAGATCCTCCAGACATCGTAGCGATATGTTTCTTTACTGAACAGATCAAATGCAATGAAATTAATGAAATGAAATTCACAATTTCACAATTTCATCTATATATATATAGAGAAGAAAACTGATTTGAGGGTTACCAGATTATTACTTTGTCATATGAAGTAAAAAGCAAATGTAAATTAATCGAGTATACAAAAGTAAATTGAAAGGAGTTCATATAGAGGTCTCTGATAAGGGCCTAAAAATAAATCTTGAGATTGTGGCGGCAAAATTTAAAATCTGTCTCTGTTTTTAGAGGTCTCTGCTGCATATCCTTTCATTTCATTTGTCTTTTAAGTAATATGACTAAAATATTTTTATGGATTTCGAAGAGATTTTAGAAGCTAACTTTATACGTAAAGAAAAACCCAAAGTTCGGGAAACAAATGGCAGTGATAAGACAAAGCAGTCGTCATTGTACTGCATACCATTACTTTTAAGAGATATCCAATTATTGGATTCTGAGGCACTTGATAACAATTCTTGCATTATAACACTAAACAATGAACGTGTTGGATTTCGATATTGCCTTTTATATGCTCGTATAAGATTAAATAATACATGCTCGGAAAAGTTTACAAAATTCGTTTTGGATGATGGCTCCGATGTAATAGAACTAATAGCATATAAAAATGATATCAGTACGATAAACAAACTGGAAGAGGAAGTTCTTGCCATTGAACAGAGTACTTTGGATCATAAGAAACAAGGGGCGGTTCAATGCCTGAAGAATATGTTATCGAAAATTCATGAACAATTGGATTATACTAATATACCAGAGAATTCTAGAATTCTGGTGTGCGGTCTACCATCTAAATATAGAGATAAAATATCAATTAAAGCAAAATGCATTACACAGGACTCCATCTATAGTAGAGATCTTGAACTGGCTTTTAAAGATTATTTGTTGGGGTGGTATCAAGAAAAGTCCCTTGTTTAATAATTAATATTAAATTATAGTTTAATTCTGCCAATATACGTTCGTACTTGATGTACTTTTATGTATTTTCCAAACACGTAACAGTAATTTGTAAAAAACACATAAAAATAAAAATTTATATTTATAGCATTCTGTAGACTTATGTGGTTTTTGCTCTAATAGCTGCACGTTTTCCAGTAACAGCCTGGAAACCAGATTTAATACTAGCGACCGAACAGCGTGAGCCACAAGATTCGCATTGCAGGAAGAATAGACGGGTGTCCTTTTGTAAAATCGTTTCTGGTGAACGGCACGTATGACAAGTGACGTACTCCTTAATGTAACGACGTAACACATTTTCGATTTGTTTAGGCTGGAAACGACCTTTAATGATCAATTGGTGATTGCCGTCCATTGAACCGCTTGTTCCCAATTCCGCCAATAAAAAATCCAATAAATGTTTGGGCATGCGATGCAACGTTCTGGCAATGTCCATAAAATTGGCAAAGGAGGTTTTCTTGGTACCTACACGAAGCACTTGTGGCGGCCTCATAACAAACTTTGGTTTCCGTCCACCAGCCATTTCCGGATTCTTATCTAATATTATTTCAAATACACGTTTCAACAATTCATCATATGTATAGTCACGATCAGAGCCAGCCCATGTTGTGCTATTATCGTCCACTGCAAATGTATGTAAATTGTTACTACATTACAACAGTTTCTATATGCGTTACATACCATTTTCCTTGTCTTCGGATCTATCCATTTCCTCCTTTTTATCTGCAATTAATTCATCGATTTCTTTTTTTTTGCTCTTTTTTTTCTTTTTGGCCATGGAAAAGTCCATATCCAAATTAATATCATCTTCGGGTTCAATAGCAAGCTCATCAGCTCCTTCTACGACACCTTCTTTGGGTAGCGCTTCTTCCAGACCCTCAAAATTATACGGTTTCTTTTTTTTCTTCTTCCTCGTATCTTTATTCTCGAAATCGAAATTATCATCAAATTCATTAACTTGTGATACCTCATTGCCATTCTCATTTTTAAAGTTATCATCCAGAGCAAAAGCATCGTCCGGATCGAATACCTTCTTTTTCTTTTTTTTCTTCATTAAAGTAGGATCAAAGCTCTATTTGTTAAATAAAAGTGATGAAATATTCGCATCAATAAAATGTAGCACTTTAGACTAACAACATAACCTCATTGACAAATTCACAATTTCACTTCATTATTAACAATTTTGATCAATTGTTTTCTATTACTTACATCTTCACCTTCCATCTTATTAAGCGAAGTAATAATGTATAAAGTCTTTTTTTGTATATTTTAATAAGTTTTTTTCGTAAATATCTAACGACACTTGAATAATTGCATCATAAATTTTGTATGAAAAGAAAAATCGTGGCACTAACAACTGATAGCGTTGCCAATTATGATTAATTCTTTAAGCAATTCTCTCCTTCTGTGATATGTCATATTTCTTTATTTAGAGTAGCAACTCATCGTGACTTATTACAATTCAAAGAAGAAGAAGAATGCTCTACAAAACATTCTAACAGATGTAATTTATTTTGTAAGTTTACGATTGGGTAACCAGATTGACTATGAGGCGATTTGCCAAAATAGGTGCCTGCGGCTATATAAAAACTACCTTTCAAGATTTTAAACATTGCAATGTTATTGGAGCAAAACTTTTCAGCACCACCGGCCTCAATAAAGGTTCTGGTATACATTTAGAATTAGAAAACCGGGGTGATATTGCTTATCACAGCTTTATAAGCCAACAGCCAAGACGATATGCGCCAACGACAAGTACGCTGGTGAAAGAATGCTGGAATTGCACGAAAGGAATGCAAATCCTCAGGGACCAGATAATATGCGATGGTTGTGGACATGTACAAGATGTTAATACAGAGATTGTACTGAAATCAAACGTATTTGAAATTCAAGCTAATAATAAAAATTTCACAATTTTAGAATTATTTCGAATTACTGGATTTACCACAGGTTTTCGCTGTGGATACGCAGGCTCTTACTAAACGTTTTCGTTATTTACAAACCCTTGTGCATCCGGATAAATTTACCAACAAGTATGTTTCTTTGTTTTTTATGTGTAAACATATCCAATATTTGGAATTTAATGACAATTTTAGATCATCACGTGAACAGGGGAATTCAGCTGATTGGAGTGCTTTAATCAATCGAGCTTATAAAACGATATTACTTCCTTTAGATCGTGGTCAGTATTTATTAAAATTAAAAGGTCTTCACATGCCAACAGATAATAGTATCTTAAATAAGGAATATCTTGTACATATTATGGAACGTAACGAAGAAGTCGAAGAATCTACAACAAGCAACGAACTTAACGCATTAAATAAATCTTTAAATGAAGACATGGAAGAGAAAATTCAAAATTTAAATGTTGCTTTTGAAAAAAATGAATTGAACGAGGCAGTAATGTTGTTAGTGGAAATGAAATATTTGGTTAGCATAAAGAATAACATCAAAAACAAATTAGAAATGTTAATGAGTGCGAACAATTAATTAAAATAATTGTTAATATTATCAGTAATAATAATTAACATCACGTACCATTGTTGAAAAAATAATAAATTGTTTAATGGCATCGTAAATATAATATGACTTGCTGTATATAAATAAAACAAGTAAGAAAACTAAATATATATATATATTGTGCGTTTTCTATAAAGTGTATGTGTATCAGCTTCATTGTCATTTGTCAACTTTTGTGGCAGATATATATATTTTTGTTGATTGTGGGCGTGTATGTTATCCGACCACGCCCATTTTTGGCATCTCGATGAAGGGAATATTTATAAATATACATACAATATTTGAAGTTCATAGGCCACTTTTTGTGGTAGATAAATAGATTTTTATTGATTGTGGGCGTGGCTCTTGATCGATTTGCCCATTTTTAATAACGATCTGCCTGAAAAAACTGCAAAAAGTGCCTGTACAAAATTTCATCTCAATATCTTAAAGTATACGAACATGAGAATGCCAACAACAGCCGGACATACATGTCTGAATCCACTCAGTTTTTGATGCTGACCAAAAATATTTATACTTTTTAGAACCTTTGACGCCTCCTTCTGGGTGTTGCAAACCGAAGAAGAAACTTAGTATACACCCATCACTGAGGTGGAGGGTATACAAAACAACAATAACAAAAACAAACTCATGAACAATTCACACACAGTTGTTTAAGTCAACGAGTTCATTATTTACACACTTTATACATATAATTTTTCTATGTGCCGTTAAAGTGTGCTCCCAGACTAAGTAAAGAAGAATACTTTCGCTCTATTAAATGCATATTAAAGCAAACTCTCTAAGATATGATGAGAGTTCTTTTATGTGATTATAAACAAGTTATTCTATCAATCTCTCCGAATTAGCAATTCAATGTTATCGATTTATTTTGTTAATTAATAAAGTAAGTGATCGCGCTCGGTAAAGATAGAGTCTTTTATAATAAAGGAATAAATCTTATCATTTAGATTTAAATATTCTCCATTAGGTGATTATATTGATTGAAAATATCATTAATTAGAAACTTTTGTTTAGTTTAATATTAAGACGGTGTCTATGTTATAAAGAATAAGATATAAGAATAAATATAATATAAAGAATATAAATATGACCATGCCATTCTATAAAACGTATCAGTCGATTGTGTTCAGTTTATGTTTCTATAATTTAATTGCAATAAGTTTAGCAACCACAGTGCAACATTTCAATAATAATAATGATAATGAACAACATGTTCATAATGGTGAGAATTTAAGGCCCATTGTAGGCATTTTAACACAAGAAGTGTCACACTTAATTCAACAACAATATCCTAACAACAAATTCACCAGTTACATAGCTGCTTCCTATGTAAAATTTGTGGAAAGTGCGGGCGGGCGTGTAGTTCCAATATGGTAAACTTATAGTAAAAAAAAAAAGAAAAAACAAGTGAAAATATTATAGTCGGTTAAGCCCGACCATCAAACACCCTACACCACTTGATGTATAAAGTCGTCCATTATAACAGGATCTTATTTGGGGAGGGATACTAAAAATGGTACGATGCTATCCATTTTCAATGGGGTTTCTCTTTGAGCCAATACATGTCCTTGTACTCATAACTCAAAAAAAAAAAAAAGGAGAGAAGTTCGGTTAAGACCGAAGTTTAAATACCATTCACCTTTAATAGTCCTCTAAAAAATTAGTTCCTATTGCCATATTCATATACATAGACTATTTTATGTACTTACGCAAATAGTGTTTTTTTTAATTATTTGCGTTATTTAATCACGCCCGTTTTTGGCATAGAGTTAGATAACGGTACCACTAATATATATACTAAATTTCAATTTGTGAGATATATAATTTCTTAAAGATACAATTTTTTCGAGGTATGTTGAGATTTTTGTTTATTGTGGGTGTGTCTCTGAACCGATTTTGCCCAATTTTAATACGGCACAGGAAAATTAAACTAATAATAAGTATGCAAAGTTTCAATTTGATATCTGAAAAATTACGACCATGAGAATGCCAACAACAGACGGACATACGGACGGACATGTCTCAAACGATTTCTCTTTTCATGCTGATTAAGAATATATATGGTTTGTGGGGTCTCCGAGGCTTCCTTCGTAAACGAATGAACAAAATGAATATACCCTCTTCCCTAAGGGCCTCATATAGATAAAAATGGTACAGGTACGAAATTTCATTGAAAAATATCTCAAAAAATGCTTGAGCACAAATTCACACGGAGACAGGCGGATAGACGGACATGGTTAAATCGATTCAGATTTTGATTCTGAATCAACCGGTATAACTAAAGATGGGTGTGGCATTTGCGGTTTAGGAGTTACTTAATACATCCTTTGCCACAAATGGTGCAGGACATAAGTACGGTTTATTTTGGGTGTATGTTGTTATTGTTATTGTTATAGGATTGGTAAGCCTCGCGGATACTATGAAGAAATTATGACCAAAATAAATGGGTAAGTTGTAATGAAAATACATTCTCCATATACAAAAAAGTATTAATAATGTACTGTAGCATACTATTGCCGGGTGGTTCAACATATTTCAATCAATCGAATGGATACTATGATGCCGGGCGCTACATCTATGAAGTGGCCATTGAAAAGAATGAAAAAGGCATTTATTTCCCCTTATGGGGCACATGTTTGGGTTTTGAATTATTAGTATATTTGTCAGCTAATTCCACAGAACCACGTACCCATTGCTCCTCAACGGCTCAAGCTTTACCCTTAGAATTTATTGAAGGTAAGTAAAAAAGTTTCTTATTTATCTTTGAGTATGAATAATATATGTAAACATATTTTGTAACTCAGGCTATGAAAAATCCCGTTTGTTTGGCAACGCTAGCCGAGAAATCATTGATATATTAAGCAAACAAGCTGTTACTGCCAATTTCCATATGTACTGTTTCACACAGAAGGTGATAACAAATTGTTACTGTTGTTGTTATTCTAATGTATTTATATTAGATTGGAATGTTTCATTTATAGACGTTTTCAACGCTGAAATTAGATAAATTGTGGAATGTGATGAGTTTGAATCATGATAAGAACGGCATTGAATTTATCTCCTCCATTGAACACAAAAAGTATTTTTATTAATGAAATTTGTGTAACTTTTTATAAGTTTATGTTTTTTAATCATTCAGATATCCCTTCTATGGTACACAATTTCATCCAGAGAAGAATATTTTTGAATTTATTCAAAATAAAAATATCACTCATACGTCACAAGCTGTTTTGGCTTCACAATATTTTGCTAATTTTATGATAAAAGAAGCTCGGCTAAATCATCAACGTTTTTTAAATGAAAGTGAGGAGAAAGCAACACTTATTTATAATTATGTACCTATTTATACCGATTTAATTGGCTCAACATTTATTCAGCAATATTTGTTCGGCGGGACCGATCAATCTAGTGGCCATTATATAAATGCCCACTTTTTTATACTCCTATGCGGATTTATGGCAGTTTTGTTATTATAAAATAAAAAAAAAGTTTTCTGCCTCTCCATTACGAAACTGGTGAATTGTACGTGGTTAGAAAAGAAAAGATTAAATAATTAAGATAACATGCTTTGTACAACACTTACGTTAAATATTATATCTAAGAGCACATTTGTTTTTTGCATTTTGCAATTGCATGCGCACTCACGTATGATTCATAGACATTATTATAGGTTGCGGCTGTTTGTGTTAGACTTTTCAAAATTAGTATTAATTAAGTAGTGAAAAACTGTAGAAAATACTGTAGGTGGCTGGTTACGTTAGTGGAAATATGTAATTTAAAATGTAAACGAAAATGTTTTGAAAATCCAATCAAAAAATAAATAAAAAAAAAAAACGTCTCAAATTTTAAATATATATATAATTGATTTCCCTGCGCGCAATGACAGGAAGAGATGGTCATTGTCGGCCAATGCGTTATTTGGCAGAGAGCAATTTCTCACCCATCATTGGCATTTTGTGCATAGACATTGCTCAGTCGTTGCAACAGTTTTATGGTACGCAATATTACAGTTATATATCAGCGGCATATGTTAAATATGTGGAATCTGTTGGTGCAAGAGCAGTACCAGTCTGGTATGTTGAAGTTTATATACATGTTTTAATACTAATTTTAATTAATTCAATTGATTAAATCATTGATCATTTATTATTATTTTGAACATATATTTAATTCAGTTAAATATCGTTTAAACTAAGCTGTTTATTATTAAAAGAAGCATAAGTCTACTGTATCAAAAATATCATTAAGCCAAAATTAGTTTTAGATAATAGATGGGGGTTTGTCTTTCCGTTGGCAACATCCCGAAAAAGGCATCAAAGACCTTACAAAGTATATATATTCTTGATCAGCATCCAAAATGAGCCGATCTAGACATCTATCTGTTGTCGGCATTTGCACGGGTATAATTTTTAAGATATTGACCTGAAATTTGTGTGTTCGAATAACAGACGCGCCCACAATTTGCAGAAAATTTATACAATTTAGAAAAAATTGTACACCGTGTAAAACTTTTCAAGTTGATACGTAATATACACTTTATTAGAGGGCGTAATCACATATCTTCCACGCCCACTATTACAGAGGTGGAGGATAGGGAAGATTTGGCCTAAACTAAATTTATTTTTGATGTATTGATAATGACTTTTTTTAATCAATTTGTTAAAAAAAAAAATTAATTTATTTTTCTTACTTGTTATATATTAGTTTTAAACTTGGCACATAAGCTTTTTCTGTTGTGTAATTGTATTAGTTTACAATAAATATTATATTATAATTAATGAAATAAATAAATGTATATAAAAAAAAAGAATAAAACATTGAATAAATAAAATATTTGAAATAAATGAACAAATTAAATAAAATAAATAATTTTTTTATAATGTATATTAATTTTTTCTCATTATTTACATTTTCTATTTTAAGGATAAATCGGCCACGTTCTTATTATGAGGAGTTAATGAAGAAAATTAATGGGTAAAATGGAAAAAAGTATTTCTTTCACTCTGTTCTATATATTATGCTTTCTTAACGAGTGTTATTAACGAGTGAAAATATTATATTAATTTAAAAAACTTGTTACAACAAGTCACTCGAAACTAGCTTCTTATAAAGTTAAAATAATTTTAAATACATTTTTATTCTTGTACATATATCTTTTAGTATCCTATTACCTGGTGGTGCGGTTTTTTTGGATACATCACAATGCAACAAATTGTTACGTAATGATTGTGTGAAAAGTTCCAAGATCATATACGAAATAGCAGTGGAGCTGAATAAACGTGGAGAGCATTTTCCATTATGGGGAACTTGTCTGGGCTTTCAATTAATGATAATACATTCAGCAAATGGCATTGATATTAGGCGATCGTGTACAAAAATGGATTATTCATTGCCGGTGGAATTTGAGAGTGATGCAGGTAATTGAAATGAAAAAGAGAATTATATTTATTTTTTTAAATGATTGCTTTTAGTTTTAAACAAATCCCGATTATTGCCTCAACTTTATCCCTCGTTGAAGAAAGACATGTCTGAATTGCCTTTTGCTAACCATTTACATCAATATTGCATAACCGTGGAAGTAGGTATGAAAAGTTGAAAATCATTTAATCAAACGTTTGAAATGCTTTTAGGATCTTATTGAAAATCAAATAGACGATCAGTGGACTATTTTGGCTACAAATAAAGATGCTAATGGACTAAGATTTATCACTTTAATTGAACATAATAGGTTAGTATAACGGTTAATGGTTTTATTATGCCCTACATCGCAAGATTTTGATTAATAACTTCCAAACGGCAATTATATCGATCGGTTTAGAATCAAAATCTGAATCGATTTAATTCGTCCATGTATTTGTCAATAACAGGGATGTCTTCTGAGTCGGCGATGGTCTTTATAGAAAACGGATCTAATAGGTTTATTTTTATGACCTCTACTCAAATAATGCTTTTCTTTAAAATAAGTCTCTATAAAAAGAAAATTTTTGTTGGTTTAGAAACATTTAATAAAATTTCGTAAAAAATATTTAAATAACTAAACCAAATTTAGAACCGATTGGACCATTTGTAGAATCCTCTACAACGTAATGCTTTCTTGCGAAGTAACTTTTATATGACTAAACTAGTTGTGGCATAATATGATATTTAACTAGACGGTGTAATGTATCAAATGATCGGTTAAAAACTTAATACATTCGTATAAAACTATATTACATATATTGATTTATTTATTTGATACTGTAGCTATCCATTTTTCGGAGCTCAATTTCATCCTGAACGTGTTTATTACAACTATTCAGGCTCCACGGATAAATGTTTTCACTCCTTTCGCTGCTTAGAACTGACACGTTATTTTGCGAAATTTTTCATTTCACAATGTATGCGAAACAAGAATCGTTTTGCTAATGAGATGGAAGAGTTGGCGCATTTAATATATAATTTTCCAGTTAAATTCACAGCACCTTGGAAGTTCCAATGGCAACAATGTTATCTATTTGAAGAAAATATCGATTACCCCAACACATATAATAGAGATGTTGTATAGTTAATAAATAATTAATAATATATAATTTCACTTTCCACCGTGGGCTAATTATAACATATAGCTTAGGCGCCACATATATTTAATGTTTAATTTTAATTATCTAAGAAAAAAAATTGCAACGAGAGAATATGAAGGAAAAAGAAAGTAAACGACTAATTATAATTTTTTTTTTTAACCTCATCTCTGTGGGGTATATTAAACGAATGTACATACATAAATACACATATATACATATATAAATATAATGTGTGTATTTGAATAAGAATGCAGATTTGCATGTAAGAGAAAAACTAATGACGTCACATAGACCTCATTCGTTTACAAAATATCTGCAAAACCAAATGGTGCTTCTTATTTGCTGGCTGCTGTAAACGCTACATCGTTATTTTGTACTGTGAGTTATGAAGAGAAAATCACAAGATATAGTATCCTAAACACATATAAATAGATATATACACATATATATATATATATTAATATATATATCATTCTCTCTTGAGTAGTCAAGCTGTGCAGTCATATCCTCGGAAAAATCTATAAATAAATTTGTTTACAAAAAAAAAGGCAACAGTACTCAAATTTCTTTATGTACTGTGAATATTTCTTTTTATTTAAACAAAGATAACGGAATAACAGTTTACTGATTAAATTGTCACTGATTGAACTCGATTAAGTTTAGTGGCTAGAAATGGGTATTGATCGCTCACCACCCCGAGGCACAGTAAAGATAACCTCGCCGGGAGTGGTCGCAGAACAAGAGGATGCCTCTGGAAAAGGGGCAGATATTGATCCATTTAAACGGAGCAATCGGATGGCTAGATCACCCGAAAAACTGGGAGCGACATCGATACATGCCAGGTCAAACTCGTCACCGCCAAAACTGAGCGAATCTAATCATGGTAACACATATAGGAAAAGTGCCCTGATGCAGCTAGGTGAAAAAATCAAAGAGTTGATAGAAATGATAGGTGGAGGAAGGTGTTCGATCCACACTCCAATGCGTGAATTAATTGATTCTCTAGCAGTTTTGCACAAGGAGGCAGTTGAGGAGGCATCACGCAAAGGCGGCAGTAAAAACTCAGCCCCCCCTTAAAAATAGGGAACAACGTGGAAAATATTTAAGCGAAGGACAACCTCGGAAAGCATTGGGGAATGAATTTAAGGCAAGGGACAGGCAAAGAAACAAAAAAAGCCTAAAGCCAAAGTAAACGAAGGGATAATTGAAAAGGGAACGAAACGAACACAGGGCAAAGCGGAAATCATTTCTGATAACAAGGCCCGTAAGGTTGCTGGCTCCAAGCCCGATGTCATCATAATTGAAATCACAGGTAAATCGACGTATGCGGAGATTTTATGGAAAGTAAAAACGGATCCCAAGCTCAGTGGCATTAGCCAAAACGTCACCAAGATTAGAAAGACCCAAAAAGGCGATCTGTTGCTACAGTTGAACAAAGATAGCGGAGGTGAGAAACATGATAAGCGATTCTCTAGGGGACCGTGTACCCGTGAAATCGCTAACGGATCGACATATAATAGAAATCAAGGATATTGATGAAATTACCACTAAGGAGGACGTTGATGTAGCTATAACATCTCACTTTGGTGGCAGCGAAAATATTACCTGGGAAGTACTTTCACTGAGGCGAGCATACGGCAATACTGTGAGAGCACCGAGAGATGCAGCAAAAGCCTTACTAGAGAAGGGAAAAATCAGAATTGGCTGAGTAATATGTCGCATAAGAGAACAGAGAAGTCCAATAAAATGCTTCAAATGCCTGGAATATGGGCATTTCTCAAAAAAAATGTAAAAACAGAATCGACCGTCCTAATTTGTGTCGTAGGTGTGGTGAAGAGGGCCATTTTTCTAAGGTGTGCCTCAGAGATACATTGTGTATGCTCTGTAAAGATAAGCCTGAAGTGAACACCAAACACATTGCTGGAAGTGGGCGGTGTCCTCTCTTCAAAAAGGCTGTGACAGAAAACCGCAAAAGTTTAACAAACTAACTACATAGTTTTATTTCACATATAAACTCATCCCTAACGCAGCTAAACTATGAGATTGATCCAGCTAAATCTCAATCACTGCGAAGCAGCCCAAGATTTGCTCCTACAAATGGCACGGGAGTTAAATGCCGACGCAGTCCTGATAAGTGAGCCATTCAGAAGGTTGCAGACACCTAGACTAACATTGGTACAGTTTGAGCATGTCATTTCCACACTCATAACACACGCGAGTGGTAAAAACCGAGTACTTATATCTGAGGACTTTAATGCCTGGGCCACAGAATGGGGCTCCATAGGACAAATGACAGAGGGCGAGTCTTACTCGAGTCCATGGCCCAGCTGGACGTAGTACTGCTTAATGAGGGGAACCGTGCAACCTTTGAGAGGAATGGTCGCAGCTCTATCATTGATATCACATTTGTGAGTAGTGTACTAGCCACAAGCTCGCGTTGGCAACTCTCCGACGGATTCACATATAGTGATCACAAGGCGGTTATCATTGGTCTGCAGACAGCATCTACAGGTAACCACAGAGAGATAGCTGGCCGGCATGGAAAATAACTACCTTCGATGAAGCAGCCTTTACAGTATTTTTTAGCGATGTGCGTGTACAAGGAGATGTCGAAGAGATGGCGAAGCAACTGTCGAACCATCTAGCGAGTGTGTGTGATGTTGCAAGGTGTAGGAAAAGGCAATGTAATAAGCCCTAACCGGTTTACTGGTGGAATGAGGAGATAGCTCAGCTCCACGCCGATTGTAACCATGTCAGGAGGCGGTACACGCGGACAAGTGGCCAAAGTATAAATGATATCCACCGGACAACCCTTAAAAGAAAAAAGAAACTTTTAAAAATCGATATACGTAGGAGTAAACGCAGTTGCTTCAACAATTTTCTGGAAGAGCTAGACCAAAACCCATGGGGCACTATTTGGAAAATACAAAAACTGGTGTTGACCCCTAAAAGGGTCAACCCGGGAAATGACCCGGCTGGCTACCGCCCTATCTGTATGATTGACTCAGTAAGCAAATTGCTTGAAAAGCTGATCAAAAACAGGTTATCAGCGGAAATAGAAGCGATAGGAGGCATTTCCGATAACCAGTTTGGTTTTAGAACGGGAAAATCTACTACCGATGCAATCGGCATGGTGATTAAATTGGCTGCCAACGCCATTGAAGGTAGAAGGTGGAAACACGGGCAAAAGAAATACTGTCTGGTAGTTACATTAGATATCAAGAATGCATTCAACACGGCGCGATGGGATATGATAGTAGAGGCCCTACGGAGAATAAATATACCTCTCTATTTGTTAAAAATAGTTGCTAGCTACCTAAGCCACAGACTTCTATTGTATGGCACCATAAAACGAACTTACCTAGTCACAGGAAGAGTCCCACAAACACATTAGTGAAATCGAAGGAGTGGCGAATACAGCTATTACCATGGTGCAGAAGTGGCTTGAAACGATGGGTCTTAGCCTGGCAAATCATAAGACTGAGGTCGTTCTGATAACCAGCCGCAACCGTGTTGAGCATGCCACAATAATGGTGGGTGATCAAGTTATAAAGTCGAGAAGACATCTACGATATCTAGGTGTGACACTCGACGACAGGCTGTCGTTTAGATACCACCTGAACTATATAAAGTGTAAGGCAGGAAAGGTATGTGCTTCGCTAGCTCGTATCCTATCAAACACCAAAGGGCTCAAGCAACCCCAAAGGCGGGTCCTTATGGAGGTGGTCAAAAGTTCAATTTTATACGCTGCTAGTGTTTGGGCTGGTGCTATGAGGTTCAAAACTTACTGGAAGATGATTGAGCCAATTTACAGATTAGCGGCACTTCGGATATGCTGCGGCTTCCGGACAGTGTCGGATGAAGCAGCATGTGTCATTGCTGGGATGATCCCAATCGATCTACTAATAAAGGAAGAGAAGCTAGTTGACTCCGCTCCCTTAAACCGGAAAGGGACCCGAACCATGGCCAGACAGGTAAGCCTGTTGGAATGGCAACTACGATGGACATCGTCAACAAAAGGTCGATGGACACATACAATCATTCCACGGCTCGAACCCTGGCTAAACAGGAGGTACGGCGAGGTAAATTTCTACCTCACACAAATTCTTAGCGGGCATGGTTGCTTCAAAGCGTATCTCCACCGCTTTGGGCATGACCCTTATTGTCCGACATGTGATGGACACTTAGAAAATGCCGAACACGTGTTCTTCACATGCCCACGGTTTATAAGGGAGAGATGAGGGCGAGTTCGAAACCGGTCTAGGTTCAACCTCTCCAGTCGCCAGATATTAATTTTTCACATTTTTTCAAATATACATCATCACTACCATTAATATTAAGTCCATATGAAAATACTCATCTCAAAAATATAGTTAATAAGAAGGATAAATAGATGATAGATAGAAAGAAAAGGTAGACAGAGAGGTAGAAAGAAGTGTTAGACAGATACACAGAAAGAAAAATTGACAGACAAATAAAAAAAAATAGACAGATAAATAGAAAGGAAAGATTGATAGATGAATTAAAAGATGTATAGTAAGAAAACATAAAAATATAGATAGAAAGTTAGGTAAAAAGATTGTCAAAAAGAAAGAGATAGACAAATAGGCGGAAAGAAAAAATAACAGATAAATAGAAAGGTAGTTACTAAAAAAAAAATAAAAAAATATAGATAGAAAGAGTTAGACAGAAAGGTAGGCAAAAAAGATAGACAGAAAGATAGATAGAAAGAAAAAATTGACAGATAAATAGAAAGATATATAGTAAGAAAAGATAGGCAGATAGATAGAAAATTAGACAGATAGACAGAAGGAAAAGACCGATTTAAAGAAAAGATGGACGTCTACAAAATTGAGAAACTTTCTTGGAACCTCTTATATTTAATTGAAAAAGTTTGTTAATAAAATCAACTTTAGAAACATTAGCTTAACAAAAAATAATTAACAGTTTATTTATATATACCTTCCTATTGAATAAAATTTGAAGAGTTCAAGGGAAATATAGTTAGTAGTTATATAGCAAGTTGTTCAAACATAAAGGATTTAGAAGATATTATGTTTTGAGAGCGTTTGTGTTTTGCTTTTGTGATAAAAATTTTGCATTCCTAATAAAAGACCTTGTGATTGTTATTGTAGTTGTGTGTATAAAGGAAATTTTTACCTTTGGCACGAAGCTCTTAACCCAAATATTATTTATAGTGTTGTAGTATTTATGTTCCACAAAAGAAACAAAAATCTAGCAAAGTGGAAAGACATACTTGCCTATTTTTACGCACACACATACACGCATAAACTCAACATTAATCTAATCTCTTCAGATTTTGTGGCGTTTTACATATTCGAGGGTTTTTTTTTTGTTTGTACAAAGAAAGCACACAAAAACTGTATTACGAGGCTTTATAAGTAATAGATAATCGTTGAAATGTAGTATGTGCGTTATTTTCTTAATAGTATAAAATGTGTATTGTGTGGAAACAAGGACACTAAATACGTTACAATTTTTGTGCATTGCGTACGTTTTTTTCTTTTTTCATCAGTTCTCAAATATTTCATTGAAAAAATGTTTATGGGTATACCGGTAACGTCTTCATCATCATAGATTATGACGTGCATATACATACATATAGTGAGTGCGCCATTTTCAACTAATAATAATTTCAGTCTATGTTAAGTGTTAATAATATATGCGAAGGACAGACAGGTATAAGCTTAACAATAAGGGGGCAGTGGGGTAAAGTTTATATATACTTAATTATATACTTATATGCGTATATTTATATATAAATTAATTATTATTATTAGCTGCTTGTAACGGTAAGAACAAGAAGCAAAAGAGTGAAATTCGGGTCAGGGATATATTAAGATGTTCACCTTAGGAGGATTTTGTGATGTAAGTAAATAGTGTGCATGTATGTATAATATATCCTATCTAATGAATGACGTTTTTGTATGGGATTTTCTTTTTTTTTTCTTTTTTTAAGCGAGTTCCATTATGAAAAAGCTCAACACTAGCGGTTAAATTATAAATTATGTACAGATTGTTTCAATTGAGCCGGTATTTTTACCAGGGTCTTGCAACTGTTTATCTATGTAAATCTATATATATGTATATATAGAAAAAAATAGAAAAGGAAGAAAAGCTTTAACCATAAAAATAAAAAAATTAATGAAATACTATATTGAATATATATATTCTATTCTATTCATATATTATTATTATTATTATATTAATTTTTTTATATCCTCCACATAAAATGGGGGTATAGTATGCTTATCATTTCTTTTGCAACATCCAGAAGGAGGCGTCTGAGACTGTACAAAGACTATATGTTCTTGATCAGCATAAAAATATGAGTCGACCTAGACATGTCTGTACGTCCGTATGTTTGTCTGTTGTTGTCATTTTGAAATATTGAGCTGTAACTTTTTATAGGCACGTTTACTTTTTGCACACATATAGGGCAAATGGGCAAAATCGGTTAAGAGGCGCGCCCACAATTAACAAAAATCGATTTATCTGCCACAAAAATTCGGCATACAAAATTACAATTAATTTATCCATCGATATGTTAAAATTGGGTGTAGACGGATAACAGACGAGCCCACAATTGATAGAAATCTTTACCTCTGTCACAACAATTAAATTAGGAACTTTTGCCAAAAATGGGCGTAATCGAATAACAGATACGGCCACAATTAACAAAAAACTTTGTTCAGCGTTAAACTCGACTTGAAGCTGATATGTAATGCGAACACTATTAGAGGGCGTAATCATATATCTGCCACGGGCACCGTTTGTGTGTAGATGTGGAGGGTATTTAAGATTTGACATAAGCCAAATTTATTTTTCCTACTTGTTATTTTTAATTTTATTATATAATATTATTATTATAAATAATATTTTTAATTTTTAATATGTATAATTAATTAAAAAGTAGTATTATTTACTAAAAAAATTAAACACAATAATTTTTTTTAATTTTTTGTTTATATTAGTGTTATTACATATTATATTCTCTATTATATATATTCTGTATGTAAAAATATATACGCTCACAATTCGTGTGCTTTTTGTGGAAAAAATTCATTTAAAAATGGCATAACTTCACACACAATACACAATTACTCTATAATTACTTTAGTTGATAATCTCTGTAGGGTCTGTGTGAACTAAGTTTATATGTAAAAAGATTATAAAAATGGTGCGATCGCGTTTAAATTGGCATTTTATCCTACTGCCCTACATAGGTTATCAATATTTTGATAAAGTACCTGATTATTTTCAATTTCAAAGATGGATAGACAGACACAGATAGTTTCAGTATTATCACCCTACAGAGATTATCAACAATCAATCGAGTTAATGAATATTTTCAATTTTAGCAATTAGGAGAATAATATTACAAATATGGGCAGTCAGACATGGTTAGATAATTTCAGTATTCGATGCCCATCCCGTATGTATATACGTTGAAGTTTCAAGGATAAAAAGTACTTACGTGAATATTTTTCATTAACCTGAGTTAAACATTTTAACAATAAAATAAAGATTTTATTTTTTTATTTTTTTATTAATAAATATTTACTTATAACGGCCGCTTATTTAAACAATTTTTTTAAACCTTTTTTTGATTACTTCAGTAAAACCTGGCATCTTATTTTTGAGAATAACTGAGATTTATAGAACATCTGCTCTAAATGATGTGCAAATTTTTAATGGAGAATAACATGAAATATGAGTGAAATTGAAGGTTGTGAAAATGTATAATGAAGGTTGTGTAGGTGTTGAAAGAGTTATTACACCTTAGAACACACCTGAGGATGGTATTAAATAATTCCTAAACATTTCAAGATAGGCTCACATTTTGTTATTAGCGATTGATTTAAAATGCATATATACTCCTCTGTATATACGTACATATACGATATTTAATTTAATTATTGTTTTCGCTGTTGTAGCCATTCATATAAATATTATTTATTAATTTCTTTAATTGCAAATCTATATTTGGCAGGCGAATGTATAACTTGATTATGGTGAGTTTTTTTTTCACATAAGTGGGGTTTATTCTAAGTTTATCATTCCGTAGAAGTAGAATATTCCAAATCAGCATCAAAATCTGAGTCGTTCAAAACATTTTCTTTTATTTATCTTTTATTTAAACGCCCATGGCCTTCACATTTCGCAGACCTTCTTGGTTTGTGAATGTTTACTATAAAACGGTTGACAGCTGGGTTGAAAGTTAATAAAAATCTTTTATAGTCACCAAAAATGATGTTACTGTAATGTACTGTCGATGAAAATTGGTAGGACATGACAACAGAGACACGCCCATAATTTTAAAAGACTTTCCTTTGTTAAGGAAAAATATAAAACCAACTACCGTGTTAAGTTGTTAAAACTAAGAAAATGCGACGCTATTTTTTTTTATTATTATGAAACACGATCTCAAACTGTTATTATATATTATTATATTATATTATATATATTATACGTTTAATGATATAAATTTTTTAATGATTGATATTTTTCGTTCAGTTTTTCTTTTATTCTATGCTCTAAGTGAACCCTTGAATAGTATTGTAATAGTCTTGACATTTTATATAATATATTTATTAAAGTATTTTATTATTGGAAAATGGTTTCATATGGCAGTGATATAAATTGCGCGTCTACATGGAACGTTACAAATATGAGCAAAAGGAGTGATTCTGAATTTTCATAATAATTATTAAATTATTACTTAATAACTTAATAACTAACTGAGCCAATAATGAATTGAACTTGTACCAATTTAAGGATTTTAGAGGTTGGTTAGGTTATATATCAATAAACCCACACATAATTCATGCCTTAACCTATGTGCATTTCCGTGAAATTTCCATCGGCACGATACGTGTACTTTTAAGAGTTTGTGATAGTTAAGAGCAGCATTACTTTTGTATTAAAGTATCTTTTATACTCTAATCACTTGTGGCAAAAAGTATTTTAAGTTTGGCAAATGCCACACCCACTTTTAATTAAACCGATCGATTCAGATTCAAAATCTGGTTCGATTTAATTGTGTTCCTCTGTCTGTCCATGTAAATTTATGCGCAAAGTACAGGGCGCATTTTTTGAGATATTTTGATGAAATTTGGTGCAAGGACACATGTCTTGGCTTCGAAAAAACCCAATTGAAAATGGATCATTTTTAGAGCCCCACCCCATATAATTATATTGGAATTTATATAGAAAAAATCGCAATTGTAAATATTTTTTAACAAAATTTGATATAAATATAATAAATTCGTTACATATTTAGCTGTGCGAAATTTGGACCCGATCGGACATTATTTAGAATCTCTTCCCATACAATTATGTTTTACAAAGTAACAGGTCTCCGCGTATACAGTGGTGTGGGATATTAAATGGTCGGGCTTAACCGACTATAACATTTTTACTTGTATAATAATTATTTAAATTAATTTTATCGTGTTATTATTATATGAATATGTTCGACATTATCCCTATATATATTATATATGCGTTTAAGAATAAAATAATTATTAGTTAATGTCTGGCGTATTGGCAGCATACCGAATTGCGAGGCACCCGTTGCGTTGGTAAACCTGAAATGCCCTTCAAATATGTATATGAAACTGGTTGACGTAGTATACGTTGTGGCGGTTGTTTTGTTTTTGTTTGTTTGGCAGTTTTTATTACATTGCAGTTGATGTGTGTATGATTTGGGCCATGCGCTGATGATGCCGCTGAAAATGAATAATGATGCTGCTGTTGTTGATGGTTCACAGCTATTAAGGTCGTATGGGATGTTTTCTTGTGCAATTCCAGATTTGATGAGCATTTCAGCGATGATTTAATGGGTGTACTATTGTTTGAGCTTTTTGGTGTATTACATGCACTATCTGATTGTTGCGGCGGTGTTGCACCGCTACAGGATAGTGAGCGTGTCGTCAATGAGAAACTCTCAAGGGCTCTGCGTATAGTGGATGTTGAGCGTCGTTGTAGGCGCGAAAAACTCGCCCGACTATTAAAACGGCGTCCGTTATTATTGTGTTGATGATGAGCCTGTTGTTGTTGTTTGGCGTTTTCATCTTGTTCTTCTTCTTCTCCTTCTTCTCCCACTTGGCTGTCATTCTCATAATTTTCATATTGGCCTTTTTGTTGTTGTTGTTGTTGTGTCATACTAACGGCCTCTTCTATGTCCTCTATTGTGCTGCTCGTTTCACTTGAGGTACCTGATACCAACATGCTATCCATACATTGTTGTTGTTGTGGTCGTTCCCGGCCTTTGGTACCAGTTGTTGTTGTTGTTGCTGCTGCTGCCTGTGACGATGAACACGATTCGGTCGATGAACTTTGATTATCATCATCATTGGCAGCCGAATCATTTAGGTCATCGTTTGACCTAAAACCGAAACGATGGCTTAGCTGGCGTAATAAGCCTCTATTACGTTCACAACGTTCATAGCGACGTGATGATGGTGGTGTCGGTGAATTACTATTAAGGAAGGTGTTTCGTTCACGGCCGTTATCTACTAAGCATTGCTGTGGTATTGCGTCATCACTGAGAACAAAATTCGAATGTCCTTCTTTTACAGCAGCATTAACTACATTAGGCGGTGGCCGCATTTTATCAATTTCTTTTTTTTATTATTATTATAAGACCTTTTTTTCTTTGCTGTTTAAGCAGTTTATACAGTTTGAATAAAAAAAAAATGAATTTCTTTTATTATTGTTATCTTCCGCCTTCCCCAAACACAAACAATTTTTTATTTTATTTTATTTTATTGCATATTAATTAATTTTCATATTAGTTTTTTGTGTTTTTTACAAAAGATAACCACTCACTTTTACAACTCTCAACTGTCTGAGAATGTTGTTTATGGTTCGGTTTCATTTTATAGTCCCGGGTTTAGTTGCAAGCATATTTTTGATCTCTCTTATGTTGCTCTCTTTTGGCTGTTGTCTGCACAATATAGCAGATGGCAGATATGTTTTTTGCAAGCCGTTATGTGAACACTCTTCGTAAATAGGTTAAATCTGTTTTACGAAGATTTTTGATTAACCTACAGACCTACATATATACTATATACGTACGAACATTTATTTAATTTAGTCAAATGTATTTTTCTGCATATGAATGTCCTGAATTTCTTATAGAGGAAAAAAATATTTTGTGTAAATATCACTCATACGCCATAGTATCAAATATATTCGGTGTATAAATATTTATACATGCATATATGTAAAAAATTTAGTTTAGATCAAAAACGTTAGACCTTTCATATTTATATTTAACCCTTGGGTGTGACATATACACAATTAGTCACACTTTTATTGACTAAGAAGGTGGTTCATCAAAATTAGCTTTAAAGGTTTCTTTTTTTCAATCAGTTATGGGCGTATGTGTTATACGATTCCAACAATTTAAAATAAATTTAATTATCTTAAGTTAATTTTAATTAATTTTTGACGAAACTGTTAACCGATTTCTGTGTCTAAAACGTTCGTCAAATTGTGGTATAAAAAATCACTAAAATTTTCGAATTGTGCCCTGTAATAAAAGATGTTTTTTAAAAAATTTGTCGATTTAAAATTTAAATAAAACACATGCTAAATAATAATGTAGCCAATTTTTTTTATTTATTTAGTAGATAATTTTTATGGTATTTAATATTTGAATACAATTTCTGGTATGCGGTCATTACGTCTATTTTTCACAAAGGTTATTCTGGAGGTCCAATTTTCCACTACTTTCACTATCAAAACAACTGTCAGAGAATAAAGTAATCCCTATTGGAAGAACAAACCTCCTAAAAAAACAACCTATATATTAATGCTTAGCTTTAAAGAAACCTTTCTTTAATTAAAAGTTACCACACAGCTTTATTTAATTGAATTCAAGTGATTCAAATGACACAGATCGACATGACTAGATCGAGTCAGTTTTTGATGTTGGTCAAGAATTTATATTACTTGTGGGATGTCTGATGCTTCTGTCTGGCTTTTGCATAGGAAATGATAAATTTAGTTTACCTTATGTAGAGGATATAAAAATAATTAATTGTAACTAAATTAAACAGACGGCAGAATTGATGTGAAATTGTAACAATTGTAACGAGATTAAAATTAGTTCTTGAGCCAAATTTAGGTCTTTGTCAAATTTGGACTGACAGACATTAATCTAATTAATTTTGTTTAAAATATATTATTATTGCTGCTTTTCACAAAGTTTTTGTACATTGTTTTACTGACCTTTATACATTGTTATTGAATAAATATCAAAAGATTTTCATGTGAATAAATTTTTTTATTTTTATTTTCTTTCTAATTATTATTTATTTTCTATGCTAGCACTAAATTAATCATATTTATAATATAATATTAAAGCCGTATGTACATATTAAATAGTTGTAAAAATAAGATTATAATTAACGATTTTTGCTTTTTGTCCGAGAATGCCAAATTGCATACAAACCTAAGAGAATTTGGTTTTTGTTTTTTTTTACAAATATTTATTTATTATAAAATATTTACAATTAAATTAAATGCGTATTAATTTTGTTATAGCTTAGCAGTAAAAAGAAGAGAAAGTGTTTATTTTTGTAAAAATTTATATCATATTAAGTTCAAGGATTAAAAAAAGGATATGCTTAGTTTGTAGGATGGGTTGAGAGACAATTGTTTTAAATTTTACTTTTTTTTTGTGACCATGTGTTTTAAGGTTTGTTTTTTGGTTAAAAGCTTTTAATTTTTTAGATTTAGTATTAATGGTCTCTAATAAATTCCAGTCTCTTACAAATGTTTTTTTAAATGTCACAAACTTTTTCTTCTCTCTAATAGCTTACTTAAATACCGTGGAGGCACTCTAA
Organism: Crataerina pallida; assembly: GCA_949710015.1. Taxonomy (NCBI): domain Eukaryota; kingdom Metazoa; phylum Arthropoda; class Insecta; order Diptera; family Hippoboscidae; genus Crataerina; species Crataerina pallida. Next base: position 21,074,217 of record OX453292.1, on the reverse strand, counting down.
CATTTGGATTTTGTTTTTTTTTACTTTTTTAAAAATTTCTTGTGTGCTTAAAAAAAGAATTTTTCATGTGTAATTATGTGAATGAAGAATGAAGTGAATGCTGTAAATATGTAATTAAGCCCATTGCTGTGTACCATACGGACAGCATACCGTGTAGCGCGGCACCCGTGAATATAGACCAGACATGCCTTTCATGTGCACATAGTTGATAGGTGGTCGTAGTATGCTTTGTTGCTTTTTTTCAGATTTCTTCTTATTATTGCTGCTATTTTTTATTACTGAAGCTGTGTTGATGCTGAATAGTGTAGCCTTGCTGCCACTGTTACTGTTGCTACTGTGATTAGGTGTAGATTTGCTCTTTTTACACTTCACATCCCATACCCTTTTTAGTGGTGTACTATTGCAGGAGCGTGAACAGCGTGACGACAATGCCGGCCCTGCTGAAAAATGTTGAAATATGCTGCGTACCGATGATGTTATCGAGATACGACTTAAGTGCAGGCCTCCAACCTTGGAGTTGCTGTGCTCCAACGGACATTGCAACATATTGTATAATTGTGAGGACTTTTCACTTTCATTTCGTTTATTGTGAAAGTGTTGTTGTTGCTTTTGCCGGTGCTGGGCAATTTCAGCATTGTCCGTTACATCGCTACTGCTCGAATTGCCGCTATCATTTTCACTTAAATCCTCTTCAACGTCCTGGCAGTTAAATGTACTGGATTGTCTGTATAAACTGGTGTCCAAATAAAAGTGACGCTGGCTGTAACGATAAGCGCTGGCAGCATTGTCGTATTCTTCATTATCGTGAGAAAATGGTGAGCAGGCTGATGCTGAAGAAGTCCTTGAGGTTCTTTCTTCACTGCTCAAATCCAAGTTAGAGTTGAAAGCATTAGTTTCATGCGCTGCATCATTAACTCTTAAACGGTTTGTTTCACAATCTGAGCGAGAATTTCGTTCATAACTTAGAGAAAATGAATCGGTTGATGAGCTGCGTAGATCCTCTTGACTATTGTAGACAATAGTTTGGCCGTTGCGATGCTGATGATGATGGCGATGGCTGGTGATGGACGACGATGACGAATGATGTAAAAAGTGTCGGCCCAAATGTTTGCTTAAGGTGTGAAAAAAGGAGCGTGAACGGGTTGTACTGGACACCTTCATGTCATGGCGATATTTTTTTATATCTGTAGTAGAACTGGATGTAGAACAACCCGAACTGCTAGATGTACTGGTCTTCAGTTCTTTATTAGGTGACAATGTTTCCATTTTATGATAATTATAATCCAGAATAATAGAGAATTATGGATTTAATTTTAGTTTTTTGTCAATGTTTTTAATTGTAATAGCACAATTTTTAAACAATTTATTTTTATTGTGATGCTTTTTTTTATAAAATATTTTCCGTAGCTCACGAAATAAATTTAAATTTTAAATAATTTTTGAAATTCTTCAAATTTATCAAATTTATCAAGTTTTTCAAAAGTTTGATTATATTTGAATTTGATCGATTCCGATATTTTTCGCTTATTACTCAGTATGTATGCTGCGAAGTTTTGAGAAAAACTAATATTTTCTATAGTGTGTTGCATGGCTTTTATAGCATTTCACCAATCATGGTCAATGAGTCCTTTCTAATATTACTTCGCTTTAATGCCATAGTCTCACATTGAAAGCTCTGATGGAAAGGAAACGTCACGCGCATACTCGTCACATTTCGGCTTCATAATAAACAAGCTTTTACAGTAGTCCTTTAAACACATTGAATGCCGCATGATTAGTATATAGTTTTTGGCCTTTAACATAACACAGAACGTGATATCTAACGTTTTCCATGAATGAATAAAACATGCTTATCACCATCATTGTCGTCGTCGTCTGCGACGTCGTCACCCATATATAAGTGTCCCAATGTGTGGCCTTAGACTGAAGGCATGATGATAAAAGGAAATCAAATGTGCGGACACACCTTCGTTTTTAAAAAAAGTTAAGTGGTGCGGTGTGAGTGTCGGTGTGTGAGTTTATGTAAGTGTATATGGCATTTCTTATAAAACACACCGCCAACTGCCACTTGTTGATTCACTTTAATACACTACGAATTTTAGTTAATACTGTACATTAGCTTAGAGGAGAGTATACTAAAGTTGTTGTACAGTTTGCAACCATCAGAAGGACGCTTAAAGCGTTAGTAAGCTACTATAGCGAACCTATCATTAAATAATAATATTTACTGTAAAAGTAATAAAAGAAAGAAAATATAAAACAGAATTTTAAATTTTTTGCTATAATTACAATTGTTTTTTTTTTTGTCACGACTTTCTATTGATTGTATTGATTTTATGTTATATCACTTTATTAAACGGCCAATATGTGAGGGTATATGTCACATTGACGAAAATTTGTTTGAAATGCTCAGAAGGAGACTGAATCACCATTGAAAACTCAATCGATTTGGTTATGTCCGCCTGTCCGTCTGAGTCTTTAATTGTCTTTAATACGTATACGATGTCTACAATGTAAGTGAAATATGCTATGTTAACATATAAGAAAATGGTTGTAAAAGAAATCACCTTTAAATAAACGAGACTTTACATGTGCTATAAGTTATAGCTATAAGACAGATGAAAAAAAATAATTATGTTGCAAAATAAGAAAATATATGAACAAATAATAATGAATTAGAAAATAATAAACAATTATTTTTCGTTTTTATTTTTATTTTATGTTTGAACTAACTTTATATTAAAATTATTAATTGTTTTTATTTTTTATTTATTTGTTGTTTTTATTTTTATAATAAATAAAATAATTTTGTGCATAACATTGAATTTATTTCTAGCACTTACTGTTCGTAATTTATATTAAAACCAATTGAGTAAATATATTATAGCAGTGTATACATTGACGCTGACGTACACTTATTGATAATAAAATATAAATTTAGAATGTCCTCCCTTGCAATCCTTATTATTATCGAAATCTATTTCAATTAATTTCATTTTCAGGTATCTGCAGTTTGTGGGTGTTTGTATGTTCACTTAGTGTGTGCTTCTAATAGTATATGTTAAGGCGTTATTTCTTTTACTATCTATTAAATACAGAGTAAATATAGTATACGTTTACCATCAAAAACTTCATTACCAATTGCTAGAATTGAGAAATTTATGGGCATACTAAAAATTATATTACAAAGCAATGAAATATTAACAGGTAAGAATGTACGTCTGGTTGATATATGATGTCATCGTTCATTATAGTATATTTTACATATAAAATATCAGGTAGATATATGTGACTACATTTTGATATTAAAACAAACTCACTTACAAAAATTTATAGAGATTCGTCAAAGTACATGAATTCCTAATTAACAAGAAATTCTAAATTGATTTAATTATATTTGAGTGATTGTCTGTACGTTCATCATGATAAACCGGAAAAAATCAGATATCCATTTAAAAGTTGGCAGAAGTATTATTAGTCTAGCATTTTGGACATATATGGACATTCTCCAAAAACATATTTACTTTGAAGAAACTCTCCTTGCCTTCTACCGTATGTTGCACACATAATAACATATTTAATATATTCCCCATTATAGTGGTGGAGAGTATAAAAATGATGCAAATCGAACATGTGAACTGGTGGGGGAAGATCACGTGTGCCTATCGCTAAAATCCAAAGCATCATTGCTCACACTTTTTTTGTGTTGTACTTTATGTGCATATATGTACTCGTTTATGTCTTGGCAACACAGATTATAAAAGAAAGTTAAATTATAAGTTTATTTAGCACAAACGTGAAATGCGTTTCTTTTGATTATTGAATTCAGGTAAAAGAAGAAAGTATAATGAAAGAAAATGGCAAATAATATTTATATAGTATAAAATAAATTACTTCACAAAATTTTATATAAACGTCACATATATGATATGAAAAGATGAAAACATTTGGAATTGGAAGTGAAGGGGTTATTAAGTTAAAGTATTGATATAGTTATTAGATAAGAAGTAGACATCTTTCCATAGAGAGCCTTGAAACATTAGTATTCAATATTTGACCCAAGCTTTTTCCTTGTTACTTAAAAAATCCACACTCTCGCGGAAATTTCTTTAAGTAAGTAATTAAATACATTGCACTAATCTAATGTTTTATACTTCCATATGTTGGTTTCAGCAGCCACACTCATTAAAGGGTGAAGTACTATACTTTTGGAGACGTAAGTTCCAGACCGTGTCCTGGTCTATTGTTAGAATCTGCACTGACGTAAATTTTGAGATTTCATCGATGTGCCAAAAATGACCGTGGACGAATCACAGACGCGACTATTATTTACAAAAAACCATACTAGATTTGGTTTAAGTCAAATTTAGTTTTCTTAATTGTTTTAAAATGTTTCTTAATTGTGGATTGATATCTACATCTGAGAGTTAAGATCGGTACGGTGCATACATTCAGAAAAAATAAAAAAAAAAAAATTTTCTTAATATTTCAAAGCCCTGTAACAAATGTACCATTTTCCTAATATAGAAAACATACGTTGTTCTATTTAAATAGCTATTGTAGTTATGTTTACCCATGTGCACATATTTACTATCTACTGCTGTTGACGGAGATGAATGCTTTGACAATAAAATTTTGTGGGTCATTGAGTTTTTCGAGGGTCACCAATGGTCGATAACAGTACAAGGTGAAATGACCTCAACTATACGATTAAATGGCCAAGTAAACATTATAAACAAGGACAAATAACTAACATATACTGCACATATATAAAATAATATATTTGGAAAAATTTTGACAACTTTATGTGTAACATATGAAACATTATGTGTAACATATGAAACATATGAAACATTATAAGACGAAAAAAGGAAAGTAATGTATATAGGTGTGGCCAGGATTTTGGCATACGCATTCCTCTAGTTGTTATAGCCATTTAATACGTCAAACCATGATAGATGCCATGCAAAGAGGATGTATGAACCACTGGAGATATAACGCTATGAGAAGATACAACAGGATGCAAGACACTTACTGATGGCAAATCATAAGTAGTGGTTGCAGTTAAAAGTGGAGCTGAATGCAAAATGCCGGGTCTGGCAAACGCCAAAGCCAACAAGCTCAAGAATACCAACTGAAAATGTAAAATAAAATTTTCAATAAAAATATTATCTTAACATGTAATTTTTTAACTAATTAATAATAGTAATAACTTACATATTTAAACATTTTTACTAAAGCGATTGAATTGTAATGCGTTTCTGAATTGTTTATACTGAAATGTTTAGGGTTTTATATAGTAAAGCAAAGCTTTAAGAAGGCCTAGACAAAAGTATTATTACTCAATCAATTTATTATTTGATACTTTATGGATGGATGAACAACTGAAACTCATGTTGAAATCTTTTGACGTTTAGATTAAATGACGCACATTAAAGCGATCTACATATGTTGCGGTTGATTTCAAACTAAATTGCATCAGTTACTTGGTTGCTTTAAGATGCTTTTCTAATTGATCATATTTACTATTCATTGCTACACAAATAATATTCATATGTAACCGAAGATGATGTATATATGATAAAGTAAAGATTTGAGGCTTAATGAGCTTGATTAAATTTAGTACACCGTAACAATGTAACTTTGTATTAGTTAGAGAAGGGCTTTGATTTATTATATTACAATTTATTCAATCAATCTCATTCAATAAAGTAAGAAGGTTACTTTTAGCTTAAATAAAATCTTAAATATCCGCCGTATTCGTACGCAAACTATATGGTATGGAATGTATACTAAAGCAGTTCTTCCATGAATTTTCGCTTTATGGAGCTCCCACCATACAATATTACTCAAGTGAGTATTTAATTCTGCTGTTACCTTTGCCGCGGTAATTTTTTGTTGTCTGGCCACAATTCTTTTTAATGTTCGGAGGTCTCTGTCAGTTAACTTTGAGTTTCGCCTACTATTTTCCATCGCCGATGACGTTTTACCATGTTTTGAATGCTGTCAGTACCGTGTATCGTTACTGTTGCTCGTGAAACAGTTAAAAATTTAGCTGTTTTCGTTAAAGTCGCTCCCGCCAAACGAGCAATCCCACTTTTGGCACATCGATGGATAGGTTCATTGTTAATATGCACACCAAATTTTAACTAATAGCTCAATTTTTGTGGCAAATAAATAGATTTTTGCCGATTGTAGGCGTGGCCGACCGATTCAACCCATTTTAAATAGCAAATAGCAACAAATAAAAGTGTCTGTACAGCTCAATATCTCAAAATTTATGTACATGAGAATACTAACAACAGAGAGACACACAGATACGGGGACACATGGGCATACATGTCTAGATCTACTCATTTTTGATGGTGATCAAAAATATTTATACTTTGTATGACTCCTCTTGATGTTGTAAAAGGAATGACAAACTTAGTATACCTTAGTATTTTATGTAGAGGTTTTAATAACAAGTTATAAAATGGTGGTCACTTAATTATCCACAAAAAAGTGTGAAATAAAATTTCTCTAATAATAAATCTTATAACCTACAATTAGGCTGAGCCATTTAATATAATTTTGTTTATAATCATATTACTTTTTTATATGTACTATTCAACAACAGAGAAGTAGTGGTTCTTATTATATAAAAATCGTGCATGGAATACATGTACGTCTGTACTTTTATTGATATGACGGTGGTGTTAGTTTCATAATAGAAACTATTTATTGTATTTGACTATGTAAAAAAATTGTGTTACAGTTGCACGTGTCAACTGCCACCCCAGCCATGATAATCCGCACCAATAAAAATTAAAATAATATAAAATCATTTAATGTAATTTGCCACAACTTAATGTGATTCTCTTCGTTTTGAAATTCAATTAAATGGAGACTCAATTGAGTATAGTTTAATTCCAGTTTTTTTTTTTTTAATTTTTCTTTATTTTATTCACTTTCTACTGTACTACGTAACTTACGTAAACACCAACTGCTTCATTGTGTCACGTTCGCATGTAAAGAAGAAAAAAAGTTTAACCCAGTGGATCACGCCTTAAGTACACGTACCATATATACAATACATAATTGTGTGAAAATGTGCGTGAAAGGTTAACATTCCCCTCTTATTGTTTCATTGTGTTATCACACATGGATTGCGCATCAAAATTGTTTTTATTCTTTTATAAAGAGTCGGTGTTTTCTTTTTCTTCATTACAACGTTTCTATCTTCTTTTCTTTTACTTAGAATGTGGAGCACTCATAATTAGCGACTTGGAGTAGGTTGAAGGGTTTAATTCATTTATTTGTATACAATATTATCACACTCTAAATGGTTTGCTTTTGCAAAAAATAAAATAAATTAAAAATAAAGAAAACTTTTGCTTCGTTCCAAAGTCATTTATTAATAATAAAAAAAAAGAAAAGTAAAAAAATAAAAATAATAATACTTGTAATGTGTATGTAGTGGGAGAAGTTTAGAGATGATAAGCTAAACCATCATCTACTGGCAAGCTTGTGTAATTAATTTATTATGAATTTTGTTGAAAGTTAAATTTTATAAAAATTTCATTTAACCATTTTAAGTAAAAGCAATTCTATATACAATATAAAAATAGATCCCTCAGGTTTTTATACCCTCCACATAAGATGTAATTTGACATTTGACCCCACAAAGTATATGTATTCTTGATCAGCATCAAAAACTGAGTCGATTTACACATGTAAGTCCGTGTTATACATACATTGCTAAAGGGCGTAATCATGTACCTGCCACGCCTATTACGGTAGATGTAGATGGTATTTAAAATTTGGCCTAAAGAAAATTTAGGTTTTTTTTTTTAATTTTTAAATATATTTTAATTTCAAATAAGGAATACATTTGAAAGAACGTATTATAAACTTATCATACTATAATGTCAAGTAGTTAATAAAAAACTTATCATTTCTATATGAAAAGAGGAAGCCGAACAAAAAGACGCAGAAATCCTGCATTTTTTTTAAAATAAAGATTCTCAGGCTCAACTAGTTTTCATTTATACATGGTCGAGTGAACATTAAAAATATTATTTAATTGAAATTATTAAAGAAATGTTTTGGAAAAACTCAACAATATGTATTGTGTGTCTATTATTAACTATAATATTAAATACTTTTAAATCAGTTCCGGCTGAGGATATACTGTTGAAATGTGATGACAATGATATGGAGAGTTTGTTTTGTACGGTATCCGATTTTCAAGTGTCGCACAGTCAAAACGTTAAAATTCCGACACAAATGAAAGCGAATCAGAAACGTTTTATGAAATTTTACAACTCAGTACTGCTGTATATACCCGCCAAATTGTTTGATGTCTACAACAGTTTGACCAATTTCGATGCCTCGGATACGGAGATTGTTGATATACCAAGGAACACATTTTCAGCGGCCAGCACTTTAGTGACATTAGCTTTAAGTAATAATAAATTGGAACGCATCACAACATCAGCATTTGTAGGAGCTCACAGCCTAATGCGTTTGGATTTGAGTTACAATCGTTTGCATACCTTAACCAATCTAACATTTAGCGGTTTGCCAGAATTAAGTCGTGTTTTATTGTCGAATAATGTTTTGAAAACCTTGCCCAAGGATTTGTTTGCCGAGAATGCTTATTTGGATGAAGTGAATTTGGCTAATAATCAGTTGGAATATATAGAACCGGAGGTGTTTAATCATTTGGATAGTATCCGGGAAGTTAATCTTACCAACAATTGCTTACATTCCATAGCACCTGATACATTTGCCAATGCTTACGGTTTGGAAGTGTTGGCCTTGGCAGGCAATCAATTGACCGAATTTAATTTAGCAAACAAAACTATAACCAAATTATTAAATCTCTCTAATAATCGCTTGACAACGTTACGAGTGAATGGTACGCACTATGTGTATGCTAATTATAATAATATAATTGAACTGGAAGTATTAAATGGATATGAAGTGAATGTATTAATGTTGCGTGGAAATAAAATTAAAGATATCTGCAACATAACCTGCCTGGCGCGCTTAAATGAATTGGATCTAAGCTTCAATCCGGTTGGAACGCCCAACATTTCGACTTATCAACATTTAGATCGCTTAACGGATTTATATTTACGCGCCACCGGCATACAGTACTTAAAGTTTGGCATGTTCTCCAAACTGATCTCGCTAAAAACGCTCGACTTGGCGTACAACAATTTAACGGAATTAAATTTAGAAATATTTGTACCCAGCAATGAACACATCACCTACTTTTATTTGGATGCCAACAATTTAACGGAAATATTAGGTAAATACTCCTTCGGTAAGGCATTCCCCTTTCTGATGGAATTGGGTATATCTCGTAATCGCTTCAATTGCACGTACTTGCACTGGTTATTGATAACGCCGCAATTGTTTGATAAAACTCGCTTGCATATAGAACCAGACGATAGTATTGAGGAGGTTACACATATACGCGATGTGACTTGCGTAAGTCATGTACACGATGAATTGCAACGCGTCGAACATGATTTACAGAGTTCGGATGAACTGAGAAAGATATTACAACAATCTCTGAAGACCTTGAGTATGCATGCTGAACAAATGCAATCATATTTGATGGTGTTGAAGATCTCCTTAATTATCTTGGTATGTTTAATATGTATTTTGATGAGCTGGCAGTATGGTCGTCATTATTGTAATAAATATCATGTAAGACGTGGCGGTACAATTGTTTATCATTCCAATGCTACCGTTCATACACATGTAGAGCAATAATACTATATGTTTTGGCAGTAATATAAGATTAATAAAAAATAAAAATAAAAAAAAAAAACAAAAATTACGAAAGGTGCGTATGTGTCATATTATCTTCAATAATATTGAATTAAATAAAAAAAATATTAAGTATGCAGTACATACGCATAAAGTTAAAAATCGGAATGCTGTTTTTAATTGATGGTAGTGACGGTCAAGTCGGAGTTATTGTTGGTGGTGGGGCTACTATATTGGGGTATTAAATTATGAAAATTATGGCAATTAATTTAAAATGTCAAGTTTACTTTTTTAATCATTTTTATACCCTCCACTTAATATAGAGGGCATACTAAGTGTGTCATTCCGTTTGCAATACCCAGAAGGAGGCGTTTGAAACCCTATTCTTGATGAACATCAAAAATGGAGTTGATTTAGATATGTATGTCCGTCTCTTGTTGGTATTCTCACAATAATAAATTTGAGATATTCAGCTGAAATTTGATATATAGTCTTCTGCATGCACTATTAGTGGGCGTAATCATATACCCTCCACGCCCACTATTGTAGATGAGGAGTGTATTTAAAATTTGGCCTAAGTCAAATTTAGTTTTCTTTTCTGTATTTGACAAATGACAAATTCACATAAGAGAGGATTGGGGGGCATACGTACGTGGAACATGTAAAAGCCTATTATAGATTATGTAAGACTTCCAAGGGTCCACCCAAACATTTGCTAATTAGTGCTTATATGATGATATGACGAACTCATATGCAAACTTTTGGTTTATATGCTTGGATAATTAAGCTAAAAATAAATTTTTGATTTTAAAATTTTCAATAACTTTTTACATAACTAACCATACTCGGTTATATATGCTTAAGCACATACATGCGTACACATATCATAACTATTTTTAACCATTTTTTGTATTCTAATACAATGCGAAGACCATTCTAATCACATAGACAACACACATGCAAAAGAAACGTGCATAAAACATGTGGGATTGACAATACAACTTATTTATAATCTCATTGTAATCAGGAAGAATATCATATATTGCACATGTACACAATTCAATTCGATTATTTGTTTATTATTGTTATTATTATTATTTGCTGCTGCTGTAGAATTGAAATAATGTATCGAGGGAATGATAAGTACAAAATAATATACACTTGGTTCGGTTCTGTTTTTATGCAAGAGATACATTTCATTTCAAATCCGTAAAAAAAAAAAAAAATACGACAACACAACAACAAAACATATTGCTATATAAATAAGGAGAGACAAATAACACACCCACACGGAAATAACTATTCATCAAATTGTTCTTACTTGTTCTAACTGAAATGTAAGTATTTTTATTATACCCTTCACATAAGATGGGTGGTATACTAAGTTTGTCGACCTAGATATGTGTGTCCGATTGTCTGTCGGTTTTTAGCATTGCTACAGGCGTAAATTTTGAGATATTGAACTGAAATTTTGTACAGACACTTTTAGTTTTTGCACGCAGATTGTTATTTAAATGGGCAAAATCAGTCAAAAGCCACGCCCACAATCGACAAAAATCTATTAATTTGCCACAAAAATTGACCTATGATTTGGACATTTGGTATGCATAATTATAGTTATTCCCTCCATCGGTGTGGCAAAATTGGGCATGGGTAAATAGCAGACGCGCCCACAATTTATATAAAACCATACCCAACGTAAAACCAGACGTGGAAGCTGATACATAATTCACTATTAGAGGGCGTAATCATATATTTGCCACGACCACTATTGTAGATGTGAAGAGTATTACAGATTTGGCCTAATTTTTGGCCAAATTTAGTTTTCTTATATGTTTCCTTATAAAATAATTTTTATTTTAAAATTTTTTGATTGCCTCTGACATTGCAAAAAGTTTTTATAGGTAAAAATGAAACCCCAGATAACTTTAGCTTTTTCAACGTATGGCAGGATAAGTATCATATGTACGGGCAAAGGGTACAAAACCGTTTGAGTTGGGGAAGAAAAGTGGATAGGTGCCAGGCATTACAGGGAAGACAGCTCTTGGAAATAATGGTATAGAAGGTTGAGCCGATTGAGGTGGAGCAGCACGGTGTTGGGGTGGTACTTCAACTTCCTCAACAGCATCTCTGAAATCTCCTGGTCTTGGTACAGCATAAACACAACTAAAACTGGCAAATATCACAACACTAATAATCTAAGATAAGAAGAAAAGATTGTATATTTTATTTTAAAAATTAAAAAAAGTAATTTCTATACTTACGAATTTATACATGTTTTGTTTGTTTTATTTATTATTAATTTTTTTAATATTTTTTTTTGAAGTTTTCTTGTTTAAGGTAACAATTTTACTTTTTTTGTATTTTTTATTTTTATTTTCCCTCCAGAAATAAGCCAATTTCAGATGTTGTGTGATGTGTGTAGAATATTATGAAGAATTGAAATAGAATCTCACACAGTTTGGTATTTTTATATTATTTTTCATTTTAAGGTTATTTGTCACAATACAACAATAACAAGAAACGTATCTACCACAGTGATAATCCCATACAATGCACATATAATGCACGGGAGTTAATACGATAATTCTTATTTTTTTTTTTTTTTGTAAAATCCAAGTTGATTAAAATTCTGAACCAGCCGTTGGATGATGAATTGTTTTTGGCTTGGTTAACAGTGCTTATTACACAATACAACAAATACAGTAATAACTACAAAAAATTTATAATTATAAATATACAAATATATAGGAAAACATGATAATGTTTACTTATACATAAAGCAGAGGTTCTTAACCTGGTTCTGGAGTGTAAATACGTGAATACTCTGTAAGTTGGGTAGATCGTTAGATGGGATATAAGAAGTCATGAAACAACCATTTTTATTATCATTACAATCATTTTTTATATTGTTCGTCTTACCTTCTTACATTCGCCTATACGTTCAACTTATCGCCCCGTACTATTTTGAAGAACTGAAATCACAGTTGCATAATAATAACATTATATATTTTATTTATATTGTATGTATATAAAACAATAATATTTTCATTTAAAAAAAAATACGTGTTTCGAATTTTAAATAAAGATTTTAAATTGTAAATTTCAACCAATAACAGTACTAAGTTACTTATAATAAGTAAAATAACTCAATTTAACTTCAGCCGGCAGTCATAAACCCTGCATATCTTTGCATAAGAAGTAGACGGGGCAGGTACCTGATGAAGCCATTCCATGATGTATGTATTGTATAACAACTCAAGCAAGTTTTCTTGTTGTAGGGTTTTTGTTTATAAATTGAGGGCGTATCCGACCACGCCTATTTTTAATACATCCACTAACAAGGCAAATACTAAATTTCAACTATATTATAGTTAAATTTTTTACGAAAATTTATAGATTAGAGTCGGTTGTAGGCGTGGTTTTCAAACGCTTTTGCTCAATTTAAATAGTACGTTATGCACAAGCGTGTTTTAGTTCACTTAGCTTTCGATGCTAACGCCTCCTTGTAAGTGTTGCAAACATAATAGAAAACTTAGTATACTCGATGTCTTATGTGTAAAGTATAAAAATGGTCAATAACCTAATATTTCGCTATCTTCATAGAATCAACACTAGAACGCCATAAGAGTCTATGTTAATTAGAACACATATGCTTGAGAGTGCGTTTCTTTCAAATCATATGTTATCTACTTCTTTTGTAGAATTTAAATATATACCTTACATACTTATGTATATAGATTAAAACAAAAAATAAATTATATATCACTTAATTGCAATTTACGAAATTGTGCGTTCAGCTAAATATGAACTTTCACATATACTGAAGGGTAACTGCCAACTGCCTCAGTTCAAACTAATCCATGTATGCACAATTCAAGTGTATAAGTCGATATACACGCATAAATATAATTTGCTCTAATAAACTTTTAAATTTTTATGATATTAACTATGAAACAACACACCACGCCTAAGAATAAATTAAAATTAATTCATTAAACGTGATTGTTGTTGTTGTTGTTATTATTATTATTATTATTATTGAAGGTCTAAGAGAAGATATGAAATATGAGTAAAAAAAAAGCCAAATTTTAGACACTAATCACCTTAGTTAACGTGCTAGTCAATGATTGTTATAAAAAATGGGAGTGCTTTTAACTTAATTTCTAATAAAGATGATTGCAAATAGCTTGACTAACTGCATATATTCATTTGAACGTAAAAATGTGAATTCCTTAAATGGCTCTATATTAGCCTTATATTATAATTTTGTGCACTCTAATCTTAATCTAGGTCAGTTGAATGTTTTAAGGTGCCACTAAGGCTATTGAATACACAATGCATTACATGTACAGAGGTTAAATGCATTATGAATGTGTACAATAAATAAACGCATACTGACATACTCGTATATATAATAATTTATATTATTTAATTCATATGACGAGCCTTAGGTGTTGGTTACTTAATATCGATTCAGCCATCGAAAGTACATTAAATTATATATTTATCGTATCCATTATACAAATGATTAAATTGTTCAAAATGCCGTAGAGTTTATATATAATAACAAATATGGCTTAGGCCAAATATTAAATACCAATATATAATACAATAGTGGGTGTGGCAAGTGCATGATTACGCCTTCTAATAGTATATCACGTAGCAGCTTGCAAATCGAGTTTGGTTGTTTGTAAATTGTGGGCGCGTCTGTTATTTGAATATGCCAAATTTTTTGCACATCGATGAATGGGATAACTATAAATATGCATACAAAATTTACAGTTTATAGGCTAATTTTTGTGGTAGATATATAAGTTTTTGTCGATTATGGGCGTGGCTCTTTACCAATTTTTCTTACTTTTAATAGCAATCTGAGTTCAAAAATTAATAATTTTTGAACAAAAATTAAGCTCAATATCTCAAAATTTACACCCATGAAAATGCCAACAACAGACAGACGTATGGACACGGACATACATACATGTCTAGATCGAGTCAGTTTTTGTTGCTGATCAAGAATATATATACTTTGTAGGGTCTCTGAAGTTTCTTTCTGGGTGTTTCAATTGGAGGAATAAACTGCGTATTCCCTCATCACTAAGGTGGAGAATATCATCATCACATACCTACCTTGGTAGTTATGTTAGTTAGTATTGTATTTAAATTATTAAAAGTACAATATATAAAGTGGGCGGGTGGTGGGGATTGAATTGTAATAATTTTTAAACAACCTGTACTCATTAACTTTGTTAATAATTGACTAGCAGTTCTGTCATGCTTTATAAGCAAAGACAAATTTGATATTTTTGATATTTTCTAGCCGAAAATAATTGATGCGTGTGCGTTTTAAAAATTTAATACAGATACTACACAACATTCAGATAATTATGCGTTAATGTTAAAAAAAAATGGAATTTACATGTTTTTATGGAACGAGAACAAAAAAATTAATGTATGTACACCGAAAAATTTTTGCTCGAAAATAAATACAGTCAAATACGATTTTCAATAAAATACGAGGATTGTATGAAAAGGTTTGGAAGTAAGTAAGGGAGAGTAAGAAAATAAAGATGAAGACAACTGTTTATGGAGTTTGTTGGATGAAATCATTCAAGAACGACGCGCTCACTTCACCAAATAATCTCTAATAATCACAAAAGTAAAGCTGCTGGTATATAATCAATATTTTCAATAATGTATTAAAAATGCAATTGCGGATTTTACATAAGAATGAACATTCAAAAATTTTTGCTTCAAAATAAAACTTTATTCAATTATGTACTGTTTGTTCTTTCGTCATAATTACACGTTCATAAAATTTTTAATCTTTGCTATGAAAAAACTGAATTACATATGATTTAACATCATTCTTATATTATTATTATAATTTTTTAAAATTTAATTTTCAAGATTTTATTGTTTTAAATACTGTTAATTTATATCTTAATAAATTCTTGTTATATATAATTTCTTTTTTTATGCTTTTTATTTTTTGATTGCTGTTTCAAATAATTTTGTTACAATCCTCGTAAATATATGTATATACATTGTATCTATAAATTATGAAAAATAATTGAAAAGTATTAAGGCATAACGAATTTAAATTAACCGGTTAATAATATGCAAAACGGTTGAAATGTAGTTTATCACACTTTACTATTAACCACAATTATATATTACACTATACTAAAAACTATAAACTTTAATGGAGTTGCACTTGGCAAGGACAAAAAAAGTTCCATACATTACATTGAAACGCATTTCCATTCTAGTTAGATAGACTGGACAATAGATGTGTGTAAGTGAATATATTCCTATCCAATAAATTTTCACCAGAGCTCCTTTATTGGTTAGACAACTAAACATTTGTTTAAGTTAGTTTCGAAATTTAATATAAGTTTATTCATTAGATTCATTACATAGAGAGTAGAAAGCGAGTGTGTTTGAGAAACAAATTTAAATAAATTTGAATAAAATTTAAAAAATTTAACATTTAAAATTTTCTTAGACATAAAATTATTACACTTTAATATAAAAAAATTTAGTGCACTACGTACAAAAACAATTATTATAATAAACAACATTTTATTTACCACAATGCATATGATTTAATCATTCAGTTTAAATGCATGGGTGAATATGTAAGAACATTGGTGCATATTTATAACATAAACAAGTAAAAACACTAAATTTGGCTTAAGCCAAATCTTAAATACCCTCCACAATCATTGGCAGGTATAGGTTACATCCTTTAATAGTGTTTTACGTATTAGTTTGCAAGTCGAGTTTTAGAGTATGGCTTTTATAAATTATGAGAGCATCTATTATTCGACCACGCTCATTTTTGTTTCATCGATGGATATGTTAACTGTAAATAAGCATACCAAATTTCAACTAAATAGCTCAATTTTTGTGGTAGATAAATATATTTTTGTCGATTCTAGGCGTGGCTCTTGAATGTTTTTGCCCATTTTAATTAGCAATCTGCTTGCAAAAAGTAAAAGTATCTGTACAAAAGTTCAGATGAATATCTTACCGTGGGAATGCCAACAAGAGACAGACACACGGACATGCGGACATTTCTAGATCGACTCAATTTGTGATGCTGATCAAGAATATATATATACTTTGTAGGATATCTGACGCCTTCTTCTGGATTTCCAAACGGAATGAAAAACTTAGCATACTTTCATTTTATTTGGAGGGTATAAAAATACGAGGCTCCATCAATCGGTGGCCAACTTCACAAGAAAAATTTAGTTTTATTTTAGGTTTTTTGAATTTTCTTTGGAACAGTTATTCAAGTCAATGTTTTTCAAGCTGATGGGAAGAAAAATTCTTTACTTGAACTTCATGTAGATTCTGCTAACGACTTAACTAAACTGTCTTTATTAGAACTAATATAAAAGTTTAGGTAATTTTCAATTCTTGCTTTGCTACTGTTATTCCTTCTTATCCTTGATTTTCCATGCTTTTTAATTTGACCTCCCTCGTACATATATATAAAGAATATGAAAATGTACTTGGGTTGAATAATTTATACCCCTTAACGTATAACTGAATATAACATTTGTTGATTTGATTTTTCGCACATATACACACACAACACACTCAATATACGAGTACGGGCTGGAATAATTTAATTATATGGTTGGGAAAATATTATTACGTATAAAAATACATGTTGGTTAAATATTATGATTGTTATTGTTGTTATACATATTTCTAAGAGGTTAACGGGGCTGTGAGCTGGTACAACATAAGTTATGATCTGTAATGAATTCACTATAAAGTTGTAGCTTACCTTTAGAACTATTGAAAAAAAACACAAGAACTTGGAGTCATTGCAAATGAAAAACTTTACGCACGTGGTAAATGCTGTGTGGCTGTTTCTGTTTCTTTCACTACAATGTATTAATATGTTTATATATATTGCAGCAGGTGGCATGAATACACGCATAATGTTTACGAACACATATATGTACATATATACATGTATTTTATACAGTTTTTGAAGTGAGAATTTTTACAAGATAAGCTGAACAACTAGTTTTTATACCCTCCACATAAGATGGGATCATTTTGTTAGGTTTATCATTCCATTTGCAACATCTTAAAAAAAGTGTCACAAAGTACATATATTCTTTATTAGCATCAAAAACTGTGTCAACCTAGACAAATGTGGCCGTACATGGCATAGTAAATGTGTGAAGGTATAATCTTATATGTTGCAATTTCTATTTACAGACAGTTGCCATAAACCCGGAGATCTTTAAATTTTCATTGGCAAACTACTGTAGTTCATGTATACGGTGTTTTTAATTTTGTTTTACTTGATTGTTTTTTACTCCACTAAATTAATAAATATTGTATAAAAGTATATTCAATCGGTTGCTATATAAGCATAAATCATTGTCAGCAATTAATTTTTGCGTAAAAAAAAATATATGTAACAAAAACTTGAATAAATTGAACAAGTATGGTTATGAGCTAAATAACATTAAATTGTTTATATGTATATAACTGAATTATAAATGATTGCACCGTCTATATTATCATAATTAAATTCTAAAACATTAATATTCTACTTATTAAGGTATACAAAGTTGTTGCGAATGTTTGGCAACTTCTGTGAAGGAGAAGTGAATAAAATCTATGGTGATCAATTTGAACCTGATTGAAAAATGATACTTTTTTAGCTACAATCCTCAACTGCTATCGTAGGGAAAATGATAATTAAAGTTGAAGCATTTTAAGAATTTTGATAGCACATAATTTTTTAAAGCACATTTTTGAGATGATCATTTTATAGAGTTTTTGAATCTATCTTTTAGGTATTATATAGTAATCGATAAAAAGGAAATATCATTATGTTTAAAGCGGATGGGCTACAAACGTTTCTAAGGAGAATCCTACATGAAAATACTCCTTAATTCTAAGTATAAACCATTACAGATTTTGTTGCTGATATATTCCATAGAGTCCCAGTAGTTACAAATGAAATGACCAACTCCATATATCCCCGTGATTTATGTAGAAAATATAAATAAAATATTAGATCAAATAAAGTTTTTACAATCATAACATGTTTTTTGCTGGAATATGTGCAAGGTCATAATATTTTCTTCTCACCCTTGTAAGATTGATACTAAAAAAAAAAAAAAATAAGTAAGAAAACTAAATTTGGTTTAGGTCAAATTTTAAATGCCCTCCACATCTTCAACGGTCGAAAGCAAGTCAAATTTTACATGGAGTGCGGTTGGTTTTAATCGTGAATGCGTCTGTTATTAGACAACGTCCATTTTTGAAACATCGGTAAATGGAATAACTAGAGATATGCATACCAAATTTCAAATTCATAAGTCAATTTTTTTTTGGCAGTAATGTACATTTTTGTTGATTGTTGGTGTGTATGTTATCTGGCCACGCCCATTTTTGATACATCAAGCGATAAGTTAGTTGTAAATAAGCATTTCAAATGTCATGTTAATAACTCCATTTTTGTGGCAAATAAATAGATTTATGCCAATTGCGGGCGTAGATTTTGGCCATTTTAACTAAAAATCTGAGTGCTGAAACTCAAAGCATCCGTGCAAGCCCGTGAGAATGCCAAAAACAGACAGACACACGAACATACATACCTAGATGGACTCAGTGTTTTATGGTGATAAAGAATATATATATTTTTTACAGCCTTTGACGCCCCCTAGAAGGAAGTGCTAGGTGTTGCAAATGGAATGACAAATTCTGTATACTCCCCATTTTATGTGGGGGATAAAAAAATATAGACAAGGACGTGTTACTAAACTGTAAACATATTAAATGAAATTTTTTACTATTTACCGTTGATGGTTTGTATTTGTCATATGTTGCATTAGTTAAAATTAATTACTTAATAATAAACTTCCGTATAATCATTCTTTGGGTTGAGTATGTAATAAAAACGTCGAGAAAATTATTGTAAATATTTGCTCTACTATATTTAATGTTTTAATTAAACGAAGAAATATTAAAATTGGTTTTTTCATACTAATAAAAAGCGAATAAATGCAATTAACACTTTAAAAACTATTATTTAGAGGTTTTATATATTTTTCGATGTTTTGTGGTAAAGTAGACATAAACCAAATCTCTTACAGACATCATCATCTCACAGTCAATTGTATTAAGCTCCATGAAAAGGCAATAAAACCACAACTAAACTAAAACGAGGTGTGGCTTGACATCACTTCAACTGCAAAGTATTTGAATTTGAAATTATACTAAAAAAACTAAATAGCTGGCTAAAACTAAATCAATGTTTGTACGTATTTCTATTTAATTTGTTTATAGTCTTGTGTGGAGAAAAAAAGCACATTAAAAAAAAATATTAAAAAGCGGGCCGCTAAGAAGCCTGACTCAAGTGGCACACAATTCTCTTGCGGTCAATGGACCACATAGTAATAATATCTACACGTACTCAACAGCAACATCAACTCAACTAAAGGCGACCGGACCCCGACTAGGCCGACCACATTTACAAGCACACACTTACATTAACTAACAAAGAGACGATCCGGTTTATTTGAATGCAATTGTTAATATATTTAATAACAAAAACAAAAAATATATTAGTCACCAAGTATTAGTGAAAATCCGGTTAGTAAAAAATTAAAATTGAAAAAGAATGCTTTTCAAACGGACGGATGGACAAAAATTATGAAAAATCACTGCGCTCTTGTTTATTTGGTAAGAAGTAGCATGAAAAAAATATATTAAATTACTTCATATCTGTTATGGTAATTGAAAAAAACCACAATTTTGATTGTTAACGTATTCATCGAGTTGTTGTTGTAACGAGACGATTGTTTGTGTCCTTCCTCTCAACACTTAACAATCTCGTTTACACGCACATTTTGTATATTAAGCTTTGATCTTCACATTTGTAGATCTAGTTTATGTTTATTACGTTATTGTTATTGTCGCTAGAGTTGTGGTTGTCGCATAATCTTAATAATAATATATGTATTAATAAAAATTAAAAATTAAAAAAAAACATATATAAAAAAAAGTAAAAGTGTATTTACTTAAAGCAGAGCATGCAGCAGAGCATGCAGCAGAGCATATAGGTGTTTACCATGCATGGATTATAACAACTGTATGGTATCGCATGTAGTTCGTTTTGTCGCTACATGTTATCGTTCTAAGTAATGTGAGCTGTTCTTGATGTTGTTACTTTTGTTGCTGCTGCTGTTAGTTGATTGTAGTCGAATGTCAGCGTCTATTGTTAATGTTGGTGTAAATGTTGCCGTCTGGACGGCTGGTGGTAGTACTAGTAGCAGTTGAAGTCAAACTCTACTTTGTTTTTGGTAGATTTAGTAAAATTTTTCGATTGCCATTACAATTTTTTCGGGTATAAATACAATGGCATCGTGGAACGTGTTATTCAAACAGTTAAAGTTCAGCTTGCTAGAAACATTTCTAAAACTTCCATACAGCAACCTTTCAATTAAAACTTAAAATATGTTCAAATTAGTAAGTGTTGTTGTTGTTGTTTAAATAAAGTAATTATTTGTGATTGATAATGTCAGCAAAATAATCGAATTAAATAAACGCATTAAATGAATATCAGATGAAAATATTATTATTATAATGTAAAGTGTTCAGTGTTGCTTCATATTATAAAAAACATAATATTTAAATAATATCCTTTTTTTCTCTTGACGTATTTAACTCAACAATTTTTTTAGGTGTTGGTTACTTTGGCCTTGGTTGGTACCGTGATTGCTGCTCCAGGATATTTGGGCGGTGGCTATTTGGGTGGCCATGCTTTAGCTGGACCGGCCGTTTCTTATGCTGCTGCACCGGCCGTGTCTATTGCCGCCGCACCAGCAATCTCTTATGCTGCTCCCGCAGTCACTAAAGTAGCTTATTCAGCTCCTGCCGTTTCGTATGCAGCAGCTCCAGCTGTTTCAGTACATGCTGCCCCAGCTGTTTCATATGCTGCCCCAGCCGTCTCATATGCTGCCCCAGCCGTCTCATATGCTGCCCCAGCGGTATCTGTATCCAAAGTGGCTTACTCTGCCCCAGCTGTCTCTTATGCTGCCCCAGCTGTATCTGTGTCTAAGGTAGCTTATGCTGCCCCAGCTGTATCCTATGCTGCACCAGCTATTACAAAGGTAGCTGCTGGTTACGGCCATCCTTGGTAAATGTTTTTAGCCGCAGCCATCCCTCTTCGCAAAGCATTACCATAGTCACATATGTACGAGATCTGTAGCATGCTCTTACAAATCATTTTTGTTAAAATTTTTCTTGATAAATAAACAACTTTTTTTGGTTCTTATCTATAAATAACATAATGCGTTTATTTGAGAATCATTAGATTATTAGATTTAGATAGTCCAATAGAGCCGATCTTACTTCTTTTAATAGAATTTAAGTTAAAACACTTTTTTATGCAGACTGCGTCCTCTCATTGGATTTGTCAGTAACCTTATTACCAAACTTTGTTGATTTTTGTTATAACCTTTAAGTTCAGAAAAATTAAAGTTTATCATTTGTCTGCGGATTTTCTTTGAGACAACAACAGTTAGACTTTTAATTGGTATTTCAGAACCCAGTTTTTAAACTTGGCTCTCTTGTTTTCGTCAAAAGCCGTCTAAAAATGTCAAAGTATACCCTATCCTGTGCTGCCTTAATTGTTACATGATACAAATTGATTGGTTTAATCGGCCTCTATGATAAGAAAACAATATTTTCGGAATCGTAAAAAAAGTGACGCCTTAACATATCGTGCACATCTTGGATACTTGATGTTTTCCAGTCTTTGAAATAATTCGAGATTTTTGGTCTATTTAAGCGCAGTCATTGTATTATATCTTCCAGCAATGAATTGTAAGTTAATTTGTTAAAGTGTAAACTCTTTTGTTTTTGTAAGTTACTATGGTTAGAGAAGGGAATTACTTTTAATGATACTTAAATGTAAAAATTGACCTCATACAAGGTCGTGGAGTAATTCAAAATAAGATAATTCATGGGTTATCTCTTGATATTGACAAAGTCTCTACCTTACAAGACCAAAAACACTTTAGATCTTTCTCTACGGAAAGTTAATGCGACATAGTCTAATTAAAGTCGTAGGAACATTAGAACTTTCCAAGCAGGTCGGTAGTTAAAGGGTGTTACACAACTAAATGGAGGATTTCTTCTCTATAAAGCCAAACACTCAATTTTTTTTTACTTTCTTTTATAATATTTACAATTATCAATTGTTTAATTGTGCTAAAACTGCACAAATTAATTTGATTGATATATGATTGATTTTTGTTGTTGTTGTTTCAAGAACTAATTGTGGGTGAAATTCAAGCTCAAATCAAACTCAACAAGAATTTATGTAAATTTATGCGAACCATGTCTACTAGTCAGTAATAATCTACAAGAAGTTATGCCGCAAATAATTGAGAGTTGCACAAGTAAAAAAAAAATTGACTTCAACCATAAGTCACACACGCACACATATATGCATTTGCATGCTTTTTTTTATTTTTTATTATTAAATATATAACATACTCGTACATGTTGTGCGTGTAATTTTATTATAGTTGTCGTATATATTGATTGTGTGTTCGATTGAGGTTGCGGAAGGTGGAGTGCGTTGTCTTTTAATTCGTTTTGTTTTTTTAGCTGAAAACATTATTGTTGTTGTTATTATTATTAAGTTTTTGTAATAATATTTGGTTTGGTCAAATGGTAGATAGATGCTGGTGCAGCTGCAGTGATATGTATTAGTACTAAATTGTCGTTAATTCAGGGTTGTTTGTGTTTTTTGTTGTTGTTGTTATTATTATTATTGTGGTTGTTGCTTGTGTGCTTGTACTGTGGGTTAGTCTAATAAAAATTATATGTGAATTATTTTTCTTCTGGGGTGATAGTATAAATACAATAGCAACTTGCTATATATTATTCAAACGTTATTGTAACAGCCAACTAGAAGCATTTGCTTTTGATCCTTACAACATAAACACATAAACAAAACTTCCGTAAATTTTTGTTCAATCAAAATGTTCAAACAAGTAAGTTGACAAGTTAGTGCAAGGATTTGGCAGAATCCTCTGTTCCAACATCCATCAAGTGTATAAAAGTGAATCCTACAAATAAATAAATCTCTTCCATCTACATTTATGTCAATAAAGGTAATTGTCGCTTTAACATTTGTTGCCGCGGTTATGGCTGCTCCTGGTTATTTGGGTGGTGGTGGTGGTTACCTGAGCGGTTTGGGAGGTTTAGGTGGTTTGGGTGGTCATGGATATGCGGCTGGTCCAGCCATTTCATACGCTGCCGCCCCAGCTGTGGCCGTATCTGCAGCTCCCGCTGTTTCTTATGTTTCGGCGCCTGCTGTTACTAAAATTGCTGCCGCTCCAGCTATAAGTTACGCTGCAGCTCCAGCCATTAGTTATGCTGCTGCTCCATCTTATTCGTATTCTGCGGGTTTAGCTCATGCCGCCGCTCCCGTTCTATCTTACGCAGGTGGACTTGGGCATGGTGCTCATGGCTTAGGTCTTGGCCATCCTTGGTAAACTATGAACCATTCAGTGTGCTACAAAAAAATCATCATTCTAAAGTTTACAAATTTATGTGTGTTTTTATGCGTTTTGGATGAAAATATAAATTGACTTTTTCTAAATACCCAAAATCTATCTAATGTTTGTTTCTACGATGATCTTTTTTTCTAAACACTTGGTATCCTCTTGGTATATTTTCATGTTCCAAAGGATAATCTATAAGATCGAATAATTAAGTGAAAAGCAGTTTCGACATGGAAAATAATGTTTATTATGTGGAAGTATAAAATGAATGAAAATCCAAGGTAAAATAAGTCTGTGAGAGATTTTTGTGAAGTATGAACATCGTGGTTAACCGATTGCGTGCATTTCAAATAGCACGGTTACGAACTGATCTAAGAAATAACATATTAAGATATTAAATATTAGCTGAATATTTCAAACAAACAGGTGCGCGAACAAGTTAATTGATTCACAGTGCAAAACGTATTAAAAAAATAATTACAAAAAAAAAAAAAAATGAAAATGTCCGACCATTTAATACCCTTCACCTTCCCTCCTTTTATTATGCTACAATTCGTAGCATTAGTTGTATTAGTTGTATCGCCGCGCATTGCCATATTTTGTGAAATGATCTGACCGGATCCTAATTTTGTACAATCAATTATGAAATCAACTAACTATTCCTTATCCATTTTTATGAAAATATATTAAGAAATGCGATTTTTTGCCATTTAAAGACTTCCACTAAAATGGGACTTTATAACTTTTTTTAGTCAATAAATGTCCTTGATACCAAATTTCATCAAAAAATGCCACTTGTAGTCAGTATCGTTTAAATCGGTATAATTGGAGTTGCGTATGGCATTTGTCGCCTAGGAGTTACAAACATTCCCATAAATTTAATATAAACTCTTATCACATGTGATATAGGGTGTAAAAATTAGACAAATCGATCGCATTATTCCATTCATATATTCATTCAATTGTTTTTAAATTTAAAGAAAATTTAATTTAAAAAGTCTTTAACTATTCACAACCCTTTCGCTACGGAGCGCTTGCATCAAAATGTGATCGCTGTAAAAGGAACGCATTACTGAGTTGTTGACACTGAAGTACGGAATGCTAAGGAGTAATTAGAAGTCGTTTCTTGTTCTCTTAATTTTACAATGATATTTATTATATTTAAATTAATTATTTAAAGATATTTTGTAAAGAATGAAATAAAAGTATATATGGCATGAACGTATACGTACGCTCTTCATACCCGCGCGCCCACTTTTCCAGAGCGTATATATACGCTCTTCTCATATGAATCGTCTTTCTTCGAGGGCGTATATATACGCCCGTCGGATCGAAAGAGTTAACTATCACTATAATACATTCCTAATAGATTATAGTTTTCTGCAACTTAGTCTAACATAGGTACTTTTCCTGGTACAAAATTAACAACTTAGGGATACCCTAACATTTTTTCTTGTCACTTTTGATCGATCATAAATTGAACCTTATCATATAAAGATACTTTAAATACATTTCTTAATTCTTTGAATACATTTTAAGTTAACTAGTATAAATAAAATAATGCTCACATTTATATGAATGGATGTGCTTTGTTTTACTTACTATTGTATTATTGTTGATTTTTACTTCTTACGTCTTTAATTAGTTTCTGATTTACTTTTGATTATTTCCTACCATTGAGTGACGATATTGTTTTGAAATAAAACTTGTGTGCATAATACAGACAGTTATCCATAAAAGAAGTGGTAGCAACAACAAAAACAAAAACAAAAACATTCTTAAATGTTTACAACAAATTTTCAATAATTACAATAAATCTTAAGAAATCTTCACAACGTCTGGCACGAGATTGTTGTTGATTTTACTAAGCATGCACTATATACTGTGCAACATACAGCAACATACATTTTTGTCACATCGCACACAAATCCTCTGAAAAATGTCTAGTGTGTGTTAACAAAAGGCCCATTTAACTGACTGGCTGGCTGGCTGGCTGATGGACTGACTGACTAATGAACAGATTCACTGACTGACTAACTGATTGTTTAACCATTTGTGTGCTGTGCATTTGAAATATATGCTGTTTTTTTGGTAATAATTTGTTGCTCCACCAATACATCCACAATTGTTTAGACGAATGCTGTCTGTGTATCCATTCCATTTAATTGAGGTTTCTTCAGTATAAATACAAATGCTGTGTACAACGAGTTATTCAATTGCAATAAAGTCATCTCGCATCTCTTACACCTCATATCAAACCAGCGCTTCCAACGCATAAAATTAAAACGTGTAAATCGAAAAATCCTTAAAATCATTCACAATGTTTAAATATGTAAGTAAATAAATTAGTAAAAAAAAACAAGCGAAAATCGATAAAAGAAGTTGCATTTTAGTTTAAAGAAAATCTGGGATACGATCCCACGATACTAATTTCATGAATAAATGTGCTTATTATTTGTTTGGTAAAAATACAAGAATAACAATCGCATTGGCTTCTTTTAAATGTTATTAAAAAAAAAAAGAAGAAAAGAAAAGAAATAATAAGTGCATTTCGTTTCTTATTCTTGTTCTTTCAATAATGAACGATTATCCGAATATATTCGAATGGATTTTAATTTATTTTTTTTAAATTCTAGATAATTCTTACTTTGGCACTAATTGTTAGTGTTTCAGCTGCACCTGGTTTTTTGGGTGGTGGAGGTGGTGGCCATTTTTATTATGGCGGCGCTTCTTACGCTGTCCCATCTGTATCATATGTGGCCAAAGTACCCGCTCCATCCTTTTCCTATCATGCTGCTCCCGCTATATCATTACATTCAGCACCATCAGTTTCGTATGTAGCTGCTGCACCGGCCATTACTAAAGTCGCTGTTGCTGCTCCCGCCATATCGTATGCTCCTTCGGTATCTTATGTGTCGGCACCTGCTGTAACTAAAATAGCTTATGCTGCTCCTTCGGTATCCTATGTGGCAGCTGCACCTGCCATCACCAAAGTAGCCTATGCTGCTCCAGCTGTGTCTGTAGCGAAAGTAGCTGTGGCGGCTGCTCCTGCTATAAGTCTTGGCTTTGGTGGTGGTCATGGTTTTCATGGTTGGTAAAAGCAGCAAATAATTTATTGAACTGTTTTATTGTGCAAATAGTTACATATATAAATGTTATTTTGTTATTCTAAGAATAAATATTTGTTGTTTAATAAAGTATCCTCCGTATGCTGCGGCATGATTGGCAAAATTTATATCTTATGATTTCTTTTTTTTAATTTTATGGATAAATATAATAAAAATACTATAACTTAATATTATACTTAATACTATACTTACCACTGACTAAGGGTCAGAAGTATATGTGTTCAGGTTTTTGAAAATGGCCTCAAGTAGCTCGGTATGCAATTTTTTTCTATTATAAATTCACCTTGAGTGCATAGACTATTTACAACTACAAAGTTTAAAGATGATATTTTATTTTTTGTAACTCTGGGGATTGCTTTAAACATATATATTTAGTTAGTTTTAAACGCGCAGCCTTCTTCTATTTTTCTGCTATTTTCCAATCTTTACAAAGAGAGAAATGCATCCCAACGCTAGTGCGGTACAGTACAAAGTAAGATAAAAAAAATTACATGCTCCTAGTAAATAAAAAAGTAACCACTACAATTCAAATTGTGCTTTTATACCCTGCACTACATGTGGTAAGATGTTTGATTTAAGCTTGTGCGTATGTTTGTTACTCTTAAATAGCAAATGTCACACCCACCTTTAATTATATCGATCTATTTAGTATCAAAATCTGAATAAATTAAAGCATGTCCGTTTGTCTGTCCATGTAAATTTGCTGTAAGGACGCAAGTTTTGGCTTAAAAAAACCCTGTTGAAAATGAACCTCGCGGATATTGACACAACTAAACTAATTGTAGTATAAATTTGGGGCTAAGTGGTGTAAGGTATTAAACAGTTGGACATGACTGATTATGATATTTTTACTTATTTTTTTTTTTAATTTCACTGGAGAGAACTCATACATTCTAAGCGCTACCTAATTTTAGATCAGGGGTATATTAAGTTTATGCAGAGAATAACTTGAGAAACCCTCAACCGCTCGATTCAGATTGTGTGCAGTTGAAGTGAGCCATAGCTAGGATACTTTTGGGTCTCGCGTGGTTAAATCCGATCTGATATGTTGCCTGCCCATTTACATTCTTCACCTTTACAAATTTATGCTAAGTCGTAACGTATGCATAAATTGTGAAGGATATCCAAGATTTGGCTTATACTACAGCACAGTACAGCTTGCACTTGCTTGTTTGTAATTTTTGTTTTGTAAAAATGTTGACATTTTATTTTGCACTAGGCTACTATACTTTAACCTTAACTGTGCATAAAGGAAATCAACAATGTGATGAAATTTCATGTTGTTAGCTCCGTATGAATCTTGTGTACATTTCACATATACATACACTCTTTACTACATTAACAACAATTTACTTAATTTCCGTTTAAACTGGCATATAATGCTTTATTATTAATTTCATCAGAGGCAGCAGCATTGCTAAAAGTGCAAGTAACATGACAATAACCAATAACCAATCAGCCACATATTAAGGGGGCTTATAAATCATATTGCTTTTTAATCAATTTAATAAATAATTTAAACAAAAACCCCATTATAGCAACTAAACCACTTTTAATAATTTGTTGTTTGCTTTTGTTTTTGTTTTCCATTTTTTCACTCCACCCGGTTCCTGAACACAATATTCTTTGTTGTAAACGATATGAAAATGAAATAGCGTTTTTTTACTAATCTGGCATTTCCTCATATATACAAATCTCTACTTAATGCTGGTGTGCGGCAATAAATTCTGGTTCACAATTATAATTATAGCTTGTAATACAAGTATAACCATAGATACAATGTACTCCAACAGAAGCAACGTTTCGCAAGTATTGTAAGAAAAAAAAAAAAAAAAAAAAATATAAAATTTTTCATGAAAAACTGAAACAATTTTTCCATATAAAGACGATGGCAAACTATATTTGGTCAATCAAACCGTACGCTTTAAAGTAACGAGTAGGAACTCATCGAAGAGTAATCTCTTGTAATAAAAATATTGTTGATCAGAAAGTCCTTTAATAAAAAATTAAAAAAAATATGTGGAAACTAGTGAGTTATTTGTATAATTACACGAACGTTAAAGGATTTTATATTTGAATGAAAAGAAGAAGAATTAGTATATTAATATTGTCCTTTCCATAATTTTTATTTGTTTAGGTGATTGTGACTCTAGCCTTAATTGGTACCGTTGCTGCTGCTCCTGGCTATTTGAGTGGTGGTCTTGGTGGTGGTCTTGGTGGTGGTTTAGGTGGTCATGGAGGTTTAGGTGGAGGCTTTGGTGGTGGAGGCTATGGTGGTGGCATAGCATTAGCAGCTGCTCCAGTTGTAACCAAAGTAGCTTATGCCGCACCAGTGGCTGTAGCAGTACCTGTAACTAAAATTGCTTATGCTGCTGGGCCTGCTATTTCTCTAGGCGGGGGTGGTGGTGGAGGTGGTTTCGGTGGCAAATTTGGTGGTGGTCTTGGCGGCGGCTATGGCGGTTACGGTCATGGTTGGTAATCTCTTTCAATATATATTCAATCGAGATATGCAGTATTAAAGTAGGGCAACATGTTTTTTTTGGAAAATTTTAAATAAAACTTGAAATTATTTTCGATAAAAATTATATTTTTATTTTTATTTTTACCTAAATGAATAATTATAAAATCCACATTTTGCTTTTGGAATACAATACAGGCAGAGTATGGCTTTTTACAAGTTTAATGCTTTCATTCGCCTGTTGAGCCAACCTCGACTTTCATGGTAATATTCTTAACAGGTGTAGGTTACAAAATCAGCACGAATACAGCGAGAGCCCTCCTTGTAAATTTGGAACCCTCCCTCATAGGGACAGAAGAGCGAGTGATAACAAAAAACCGTTATTTATGGTCCACATAAAAAATAAGTTTCACTAGAATAAATCATGTTTGAAAACCTAACCCAACTTTTAAAGGTTTCATCATCATGATTAGCAAGGACTTTCAAAATTTTGGCAAACCTCTATTGCTTTATACAAATATTTTCATTACATTATTTCTACCTAATACATACTATACACGGCGCACCATAATTATATATTTGCTTATCGTTTGTACAGATCAAATAGACCAAAACCAAGAAAACGGAAAGAAACTGAACCAGTTGTTCTACAGTTTTGGTAAATTTCATAAAATTGAATTCGAAACAAATACTATATAATACATATGGAATTATGGGCTAACACTAATTAACACCAGGCACGCATTGTGTAACAATAATAACAGTTTACACCCTATACTAAAAACTATATAATAACAGGTATAAAAATGTTATGAATCGAAAAAGTTTATGATTCATAAATGTTTTTTCTAATTGTTTCGGTTTATAAAGAAGGTTCATTAATAGTTAATTTGCTTATACGAAATTTGTCTGGAGTTCCACTATTTTTTTTTAATTAGCTTCTTGGAGGAACTTATTTTATAAACAATTTTTTTTAACGTTCGCAGTTCGCTAAAAGCAACTTAGGGTATCACATAAGCAGTTTTACCAATTGTAACATTTTCACTTTTTCGTTTTTGCTTTGAGTGGCTGTAGTAATGGCAAACGAACAATATACGCAGCAGTGCAACATATGTAGATTAGATTATACAGAATCCTTGAAGATTATGCTTAAATTTGTAAATGAGAAACATATTAACGTAGAAAAGGAAAAAAGTACATTTTTTCTAATACCATTTTAGATCATTCTGGCTTTAGGTTTAATGGCTACTGTGGTAGAAGGTCTCGGTGGTATTGGTGGTGGTGGTCTTTCCCATGCCGCTTTACCTGTAGCTAAAGTTTCGTATGCTGCTTTACCGGTTGCCAACATTGGAATAGCTTCCCCATCTATATCATATGGAGGATTGGGATTGGGTGGAAAACTGGGAGGTCTGGGTTGGGGCAAATAGTATAAAATTAACCTTTGAGGAGAAGATTCATTTATAAACATATGCATTCCATTGTATTGTATTTATAAAATAGAATTTTTTTATAAATAAAAAATTAAAAATTTAACCAAAAAAATTTAATCCCTCTCCTAGCTTTCAATGAAAATATATTTTTACTGGAGTCTTTTCATTTATTTTTTCACTTTTTATTAACAGAGTTTACAGTTCTTTCTCTTATATATACAATGTACCCAAATTAATATGTAGTTATTAGTAGAAAAGAATATTAATATGTAAAATTTGTAATAATCAGTGCGGTAGTTTTAACATAAATTTGATTTAATTATTTTATAACAGTTATATCGATTATATATAAATTGTAGCCCACTTTAGTCTTTAGTTTACCACCCATGACCCAAACCATGACCATGACCAAAGCCTCCGCCAACTTTAATAACGGGGGCCGCAGCGATAGCAGCACCATGACCTAAACTCAAACCACCTCCATAACCTAAGCCACCAACACCTAAACCGCCCAAACCGCCCAAACCGCCAACGCCACCGCCAACGCCACCGCCACCGCCACCGAAACCACCGAGTGCTATAGCAGGTCCAGCAGAGGCTACAACTACAGGAGCAGCAGATATCGTTCTGGTAATTATTGGTGTGGATGAAATAGATTTTGTTATCACTGGTGTAATAGTTTTTGTAATAACTGGTGTAATCGTTTTTGTTATAACGGGAGCATGTGATATACTATGTGAGACAACTGGTGCAGCTGCTACAGCTAAGCCAGCACCGCCCAAACCCAATCCACCACCAAGACCAAGGCCACCGCCAAGAGCAAGTCCACCACCGACCAGACCATGACCACCAAAACTACCTCCTAAAACTTCAACGCCATGATGGCCAAGTGCTAGTCCCGAACTTAAGCCACCACCGATAACACCAGCCTCAGAAACCAGACTGCACCCGAATAATGCCAATATTACAATACACTGTAAGAAAGACAAGTCAACACATTGCATTAAATATAAGATTTTAAAACTTTTTGGTTATTCCTTATGAGATGTAGAAAGATTTAATAAATATATATAAAATTTAGAATAAATAAATCGTTCCAGAAAATCAGCACTGATCCAAGCTTTCGTGGATAATTTTGCTAAGCCATTTTGCCAATTACTATGAAAACAAACCAGGATCCACATTCTCTGTAAAAGCTTACCAATTTTACTTTAGCAAAATCAAAAGTCCTCTTATTAGCTTGTGATTACTTACCAATTTAAACATGTTGTAAAGTTCCTTTTTTAAGGATAATATTAAGGATATTGGTTTTGAAGGCTAATCGAATAAAATCCAATATTAAAATGATGACAGTTGACTTTACTGTGACGGTCGACGGTTCACTGTGATAGTTAGTCTGGATTGTGAAACGGTTTTTATAGGAGAAATGGCTTTCACTAATTTACCACCCGTCCTATAGCTTATAACTTGCTGCCTGTTGTTGTCATATTGAATAATTTATTGTTTTTGCAGTTTTTGTAGTTTTTCCTTTCTTTGAAACAAATATAGTGCAACAAGTTGAAAGTATAAATAAAGTAAAAAAATGCAACATATTTACATACCTTTACTATAAATTTTCCGATTAACAACAATAAATTTATATGTAGGTAATTAATATAATATCTTTATACCCTCCACATAAGTTGGGGGGTACATTAAGTTTGTCATTCCGTTTGCAACACGCAGAAGGAGGCGTCAGCGACCCTACATATTATATATATCCTTGATCAGCATCAAAAACTGAGTTCGCTCTTCAGTTGCTGACTTTCTCATGGGAGTAAATTTTGATATATTGAGCTGAAATTTTGTACAGACACTTCTAAATAGTTTTTGTAACCTATTTAGATTAAGCAAAATTGATCAAGAACCACGCCCACGATCGAAAAATTATATTTATTTGTCACAAAAATTGACCTATGAACTTGAAATTTGGTTATCTCATAAATTGATTTCATAAAAATGGGCGTGGTCGATTAATAGGTGTGCCCACCATTTACGTAAAATCATATTCTCCGTAAAACCCGACTTTTAAGCTGATACGTAATACATACACTATTAGGGGGCGTAATCATATCATGTAATGTGGCGCCCACTTCTGTAGATGTGGACAGTGTTTAAGATTTGTCCTAAGCCAAATTTAGTTCGCTTATTTCACATACAAACATAGTAAACTAATTATAAAACAAGTGAAAATCGATTTAGGGCGATTGTGTAACGCACTACACAAGCTTACTTTAGGTACGTATCGTACAGCGAATGGCTTATTTAAACAGAGTTGTTAAGTAGAAAGGGAGATAGAGAGTTTATTGGATAAGAAGGGATATATTTTAAAAGAACGAAACTTGTCAAAATAATAAAGAAAAGTAATTGAAAATATGATTTTCTACATATAGGGTATTTACCATCAGTGGCACCATTACCTCCATTCATTGAACACAGAACGAGTTTAGTTTTTTTCTTTCCTTTTTGCTTTTGGTTATTGGATATAAACATATATGTGTAAGTCACAAGACCAAAAACAACAAATTTACATTGTAGGAAAATAGGAAAGTGTTTCAGTAAGATATGATGTCAGTAGTTGTGCTGATTTTCTTATAAACCAGTTCATCGTATTACTACAAATTCGTTTTCCTGAAAACGTTTTGCACTAAATATGTATTACGCGCAAATTATTATGTAATACGAAATATAGCCATCATATGTGAGTTTCTTTGATTCCATTTGCAGATCATATTTTTTTTTATTATTATTCCATAATATAAAGACAAAGTTTAGGTGATAATTTTTTTTTGGATTTTTGCCTTTTAAAGAGTTTCTTTATTAATTCCAATATGAATGACTTTATATAAAATGTTTATTGATTTTGTTAATAGTGAAAAAATGTTGTCTTTCATATAATTTGCTAATAAATGTTGCCTTTTAGTTAAGATACAGGGGATGAACGAAATAATATGCAATATAGTACATTTTCTTGCATGTTGGCAACACTGTTCAGTTTTTAGCTTTGTTATGCACCAATAAACGATCGGTGAAATGTGATGTGTATGATCTCTCAGACTTCGAAACAGGGGAAAATGTTGGTGCTCAGTTAGATGGAGCGGAACCAGCTGAATTGTTTAACGTCTCATAAGCGACAGTATTTACCGTTATGACAGCGTACACAAAAGATGATAAAACATTATCGGTAAAGAGGAATTGTAAGCAAAACGCAAAGCCAACTGACAGAGACCTCCGAGCACTAAAAAGAATTGTGGCCAAACAACAAAAAACTACCGCGGCAAAAGTGATAGCAGAACTCATCACTCATTCGAATAATACTGTTTCGACAAAAGCAACAACTGAATTGTTTAACGTTTCATAAGCGACAGTATTTACCGTTATGACAGCGTACATAAAAGATGATAAAACATCATCGGTAAAGAGGAATTGTAAGCAAAACGCAAAGTCAACTGACCTCCGAGCACTAATAAGAATCGTGGCCAGACGACATAAAACTACAGCGGCAAAAGTGATACCAGAACTCATCACTCATTCGAATAATACTGTTTCGACAAAAGCAGTACAGCGGGAACTCCACAAAGCTAATATTCATACAAAAGCTGCAATTGCGAAACACTCTATGTCGAGTGTAAAGTGTTTTTATCCATTAAATCAATAATATGTTTTTTTATGGCAACCGATTGAATGATCTGGTTTAAATGTGTGAGTGTGAATATGTATGCAATTTTCTTCCTTTTACATTAAACGCATATACTCTCAACTTTACTTAAAGAACACACTTATAAACATTCTTTAGTAGTGCCTATTGAAGCAGCAGCCAAACAATTCAAAACTCTATCTGAGATACTTCATATGTTTATAACATAATACATACATACATGCATTTATATAAATTTTTCGTCATGCATTTTTTGGGTGTGTCTAGTTATGTTGTTTAGCTTATTGTTTTATGCTCGTGCTAACAAAGCATTTGTTTTATTTGTTCCTTTTAAAACTCCTCAGACTGTGATTTTTCAACAGACATTAGACTCTAATCTTAGCTGTTGCATTGCATACCAACACAAACGCAATTGTATTGTATTGTAAAACAGAAAGAAAAAATCAATTATTTATTGTTTGTAAAACATGCCTAAAAATTGTGAAATACTATTTACATATCTTTTCATACATATGGTACATAGTAGGTACATATATATCACATTTATTATACTTATTGATTTATTGATTTATGTATGTGTGTATGTTTAAAAGTTTATTATTTTAAACTCTTCACCACATAACGGTTTTTCACGTTGTCAAGTTTTAGGAGATAAAAATTGATCCTTGGTGTTACATATATTACATTGTAGAATAGACAATTTAATAATAATTTATTAACTTGGTATGGCTTCCGTTTTCTGGTTGTTGGGAGTAATCTTATGCCTTCTGTAGATGATCTTTCTTATTAAGAATTACAGCTTGACATAGTACATATTCTACTGAGTCTTTATTCAGCAGCGTAGTCAATAGTTAATAATACCATTTTCTTAATGTTTGCGATATTCTCTTCATACGATAACAAACAATTTTTGCATCGTTGACAATGCCAACAAAAAAAAAAGAAAACTAAAATCAGTATAAGGACACATGAACGAACAGAATGGGCAATATTGATATTGATAATACATACACTTTTGGAAGTGTGGATCGCCTCCTCCTAGCACTTGCGAATGTTTGAACAAAACCAAAATTCCCCCATATCCCATTCGTTATGATGACCACCTTTGTAAGTTGAAAGATGACAATGAAGTAGTTATTGAACTAAACTGAAATGAACTCTTTTTTTAAAAGATCGACACTCAGGAGATGTCTCCTATAAATGTAGATCTTTTCGCTCCTAGGTATGGAAATGAAATATTTAAATAAGAATCCGAACCCGCAACCTTTGTAATGAATTTATAACACTTTTGAAATAAAAGTTTCACTTTGTTAATTTTTGGTAATATGAAAAATTCGTAGCTTTATATTATCGTTTAAGTTACATTTTCTTTGGTATGGTTTGGTATTTTGTTTATATGTTTAATAATACTTGTTTAAAATTTTGTACAATTTTTTTATGTATATAATATAATATATAGGGTGTCATAGGGTGTTATATATTTTATATCAAATTTGTAAATTTATACTCTTTGGTATGCACGTTATAATTTCTAAATAAAATCCTTTGATCTTGGCCTTGACGACAAAAGGTTAACTAGAAAATGCCATGTTTTCCAAAAGTCCAATGGTGTAGATGAGCATGTGGCGCATGGTGTGCTATTACTTTACCAAAGACTGGTTGTGGGAGAGCATAGCCAACAGACACATGATGAGTGGTGGTACGTGGACCGGGTATAGCGCGATAAGTTGGAATGGGAGCTGCTACGGGCACTGGCACTGGTACAGGAGCTGGCGCAGGCACCGGAAGTGGTGCTGGCACTGGAGCTGCTGCTGCAAGAAAAGGTGCATGTATTACTGGAGCAGCTGGCACAAAGGGTGCTAGAGCAGGTAAATGATAGATGGGAGCAGGCGCGGGTATAGGAACAGCTGGTGCTGGCCATAGTGGTGGAGCTGGAGCTGGCAATTCAAAATGTGGTGCAGGCCAATCGAAATGTTCATGTATTGCATGCAACCCAAAAGGATGTGATGGATTAGCCTGAATCGTTATAGCAAGTACAGCTAACACACTGAATACCTGGCATTGGATTAAACATTTTTAAGAAAACTTTCCAAAAAAGAAAAAAAATTATTCCTGTTAAACATTTTTCGCGCACTTACCACTTTAATAAACATTATGATTATTGTGTGATTATTATAAATTATATAAGACTGCAGCCGTAAATATACACATAGACACCCACACAACTGAACCGAAAATTATCAACTCTCTGGTAAGCCTTAAGCTTAAGCTTAGTGATTTATACAAATGTTGAGGAACTAATGACTTTTAAACAATTTGTCCGAGGCATTTATATTAAACCACCCACTCATACGATAAGTACACAAGTCGGCCATTAGGCCAAACTAAGGCTATCATGATTGACTTGACTTATGGGTATTTAAAAATACAGTTACGCTTGCACTTTCAATTCCAATTTCATAATATTAACATTGGGACGCCATACCTTATAGTTCCTTAAAAAAAAAAAAAGTAATTGACCACATAACACTAACCACTGTCTACATAGAAATAAGTGTTATATGAATCGTACATATAACACCAATTTTGGGCACTTTTTTTTTCTTTTTTGGGCTTGAATATTATATAATAGTGCGTGGTTATATTTCTTTTGTGTTATTTTTCACTCACCGTCTACTACAATCGCGTTGTATGCTATGCATTATGCTTAATGGACTGAAAATCGTGTCGTGACTTATAGGCTATTTGTCAGGGTGTGTTTGTGTGTTGAATTGTATTTGAGACTCTACGTATATAATATTAGGCCACAACTCACCTATAATATCGATTTTGATTTGTTTAGGGTGTGTGTGCAATATTTTTCCATAAGAAAAGCTTATATTTGCCCAAAAATAATACCAAACACTAAAAATAAGAAAATTATGGGGTTTTTCTGTAGGTTATTAAGCCAATTACTTTACCAAAGTACAAATTATACACTTTTTTTATATACACTCTACCTTATAGTAAAGGATATACTAAGTCGGTTATGTTAATTTGCAAGTACTAGAAAGAAACCTTAGAGACTCTATATATATATTCAGGGGTTGCCACCTACTTTTATTTACAAAATTAACATTTAGTTAGGCTAAAAGTGGTAGTAATCGTATGTAAAGTAATTATTTTATGAAAGTGAAGGAAATCTATAATTTGGTTCAAGCCAAATATGACTTTTTTACTCTTATTATAACCTCCATATAAGATACTAAGATATACTAAATTTTTCATTCCATTTGCAACATCTTGAAAGCGATATCAGAGAGTGGAGAAATTATATATATTCTTGATCAGCATCAAAAACTGAGTTGATCTAGACATGTATGTCCGTACGTCCGTCAGTTGTTGACATATTCACTGTTCTAAATTTTGAGTTGAAATTTCAAACAAAATCAAAATTAATCCCGAGTCACACCCACAATTGACAAAAATCTAATTATCTGTCACAAAAATCCATCAATATGCCAAAAATAGGCATGGTCAGATAGCAGACACGCTTATTTCGACGTGAATACAATTATATGCCACAAAATTCTAGATATATAATTAGAATATGGTAATTATCCCATCCATCGATGTGCCCAAAAAAGGAGGATGGGATAACAGACGCGATTACAATGTAGAAGAAACCATACTACATGTAATAATAGACATGCTACGCCTAAGCCAAATTTAGTTTTCTTACTTGTTTACTTTTATTTCTTCTAACTTTCATACACACGCATATTTATTTGTATGAACATATGTTTGAACGAGATTAAAGAGTGGTCGTGTTCATTTTCACGCGAAATTTTTTTTCATAAGATCTTATGCAATTCCGTATGCATATATAAAAACGATAATCGATCAGAAGATTAATGTAGCTTATGAACAGTGCAGCCAACTTAGCGTATAATACCTTATGTTTTAGTATTATTATATATATGCAAAGAGGTATATACATATGCACATACATATATATATATATATACATTTTTGATTGATAGTAAACAAATAGAGACCAGTTCTAATACATATTTGCCTCCTATATGTATGTATGTATGTGTGTTCCACATTTTCAACATTACATTTGTTGCAATTTATAAATTGAGCCTCCAGCTTGCATATACAATCACATACAATACATACGCACACAATAAATAATATGATAAGATAGAGTGGATTTTAGTTGGGGCCCGGGTAGTAGTAGTAAGCAAACACATGCATACAAACATATGTGAATGGCGTTTATAATTGAGATTTCAAATTAAAAACACTTGCAAGCAATTACAAAAACAAAAAATGAAGAAAACCAACAACTATCATATTATAGATGATCAAGGAAGACTTATTTAGGACCCTACTTGTTGCAGAGCTAGTATAGTTATTTGGAGCCTTTTAGCTATAAAATATATAATAAATTTTTTCGAATTTGAAGGTCCATAGACATTGTGAGGCTTAAAGTGACTACTGTTCAATAAGCCATAATTAAATATACTTAAAATTTGTGGTTGCTCTGATATGTTTTACTACTTACTAA
Source organism: Crataerina pallida (assembly GCA_949710015.1). Taxonomy (NCBI): domain Eukaryota; kingdom Metazoa; phylum Arthropoda; class Insecta; order Diptera; family Hippoboscidae; genus Crataerina; species Crataerina pallida. The sequence goes on along the minus strand of OX453292.1, from coordinate 21,034,617 downwards.
AAAACTTTATAAAATTATATATAATATAAAATTAATATACAATATCCTCGATAACGCTCATTCTACAGTTGCTGTTCACAAAATTTAACTAAACTATGTAGAGTACATGAACATATTATATATGTATAAGTATATGATCTCCCAACATGTGAAATGATTACAAATTCAAAACACGAAAAACGAATGAATGAAGCAAAAGAGACAGACGTACAGACTGTATTTTAATGGATACAAGAAAAAAAAACATATCGCATAATTGTAAGATATTGTATTATTGATAAGGATTTCACCACTTTACATACTTTGCCAGAGGCGGACTGCTGTAGTCAAGTCTAACTATTGGGGTTTTTATAAGAAGCTGCCAAAGTTGCATTTTGACCATTGCGGACATTAACAAGTGATTAGCAAATGAATCTATTAAAAATTATATACAACCACCACACACATATGCATTTTATGGCTGTTCATACATATGCAATCGGACTATATGCAATAAGTTATGTCACTATAAAGTTTTGTTTTTAATTATTTCGGTGTCTATCGTAACAATTTGAATTATTGAATTGATTTGATTATATAAATATCATGATTATGGAGATTATATACTTAAATATATATGAATGAACGAAAAAGATTACTTAGATATCCCACATGATTTACAGTATAAAAAAGGTGATGATTGAATATAACCGTCTTTTGTTTGATGGACTGTTTTTGCACTATTCACTGCTTCAAATTATTACTAAAGTATGTATTAAATTTTTATATTGTCCATCTAAATATACCTAAAAGGACGTGTCAGAGATCCTTCAAAGTATTTATATTCTTGATTAGCAATTGGATCGATTTAGTCATGTATGTTCGTGTGTCTGTCTGTTGTTGGCATTCTCAAGGGCGTAACTACTGAGCTAAAATTTTAGTGTCGCTATTAAAACTGAACAAAATCGGTCAAGATTGAGGCCAACAATCAACAAAAATCTTTTTATCTGCCACAAAAATTATACTATTAACACAAATATAATTTTGGTCGACACGCATTTACCTTTTTTTTACAATTTTTATAATTTACCGCTAATATGACGCTGCTTTTAAAGTATATATATCTATTAGATAATTGTTATAATAATTAATTATATAATAAAATAAAACTTTCTTTCTTTTAAAAAGTGTAAACAATTCTAGATTACACTCTTTTTTTGCACGCTTAGTTCCATAAAAGGGATTACGCACGTTCTTGTATATCTCGTGGCGATTGATTAATATTGCTTTATTATCATTATTGTATAATATTGCGCAATTTGAAAATGCTTTCAGTATTTATATTAGTAAATCTCCAACACATTTCGCTTATATAAACAAGATAGCCAAAGACTAAAGTCTGTTGGAAATGGTTTATATACGAGTATATATAACGCAATATTGTTTTAAAGAGGGTCTTTATATAACGAAAATTACTATTAATTATATTATACGGGTTTTATTTGTTATTCCATTCAATTATCAATTTGTTTACTGTCGGAGACATGATGGTAAAGAAGGAAATAAATTGAAGTAAAAATTTATGCATACACCGCAACCGTGTTTTGCATATTTATTTTTATATACTTTACTTAAAATTTTGGCAAATATTTTCAAGCTTTCGGAATTATAGAAAAAACTATATTTAGCTTAAACCAAATGTTAAGTGCCCTTCACACATTTATATACAAATCATTGACGTATTAGTTATGCACCTTATTTGTGCTTGGATAAATTATTCGCACTCCTGATGCTAATGAAGAATATATTTACTTTGTCGAGTTTCTGGCGCCCCTTTCTTATCTTGCTTTTATGTGGGGTAGATAAACAAAGAAGAATCTTAATTGCATTTAAATGAAATGTGGCATTATTGTATATGTAAATGATTTCATTAAAGCAAATCTTACATGTTTTTCATATGTTTTTGTACGTATGTAAATATATGTGTATAATATAAGATATCATTTGACCATAATTTAAGCAAATTTTATGTAAATATATTTCAATTCCCAGTAAGATCAATGATCTGGCCACAAATACCTTGATAAGAAATAACCAAAAAAAAAAAAAACAAAACAAAAATCAAATTAAAATGTTATAGTCGCTCAAGCCTGACTATTTAACACTCTACACTCTTTATTTTTACAAATTATGCTACAATTACTTTAGTTATATCAGTAAGCTCAGAGGCTTTGCCACATAAGTCACATTGTATGGAAGTGGTCCGATCGGGTTCAAATTTGTTTCAGCCTATTTTTAAGCTAATTAACTATTCTTTCTTATATTAAAAAAAAAATAAGAATTGCGATTTTTTGCTATATAATGATTTCCATTATAATACGACCTTATATGGGGAGGGGTTCTAAAAATTGTTCGATTTGCACCATTTTCACTCGTATATATTTCTAAGCTAAAATACAACCTTGTTATAAATTTCATCGAAATATTATAAAAAATACGTTCCTTTAGCTTGCGCACAAATTTACAGTGGACAGATAGACGGAAAGATGGAGAAACGGACGTGGATAAATTCCATCAGAATTTTGAATAATGTATGGTTCGATATAATGTCATTTAGGCGTTACAAACATCTGCATAAAATTATTATATTTTGTGCTACATGTAGTTCAGGGTATAAAAAGTAATAAAACACACACACACACCATACACTTGAATGGTTATCTTTTTATATGCTTAGCATTTAAAATTACATAAAATTAATACCAGAATTCAGATATTCAAACGTTTGACTTTGAATTGTTGTATTTTCATTACTTTTTAATTAATAATATCGATCGACATAAAATAACATTTTATATATATACACACATACATATATAAAATTTAAATACATCACTATTTATACCTACATACCTACATGTTAGAGTAAAAAAGAACAGAAAATGATTGATTTTAAGATTTAAATCTTTTGTAAAGACAATATTCTTGTAGAATGGGTTCTTGTGGAAGAGTGTTCGTTTGTTTAAAAGGAAGTGTTACGTAAGATATTGATTCTAAATAATTTTAAAATTTCTGTTAAATGACTAAGTAAAATATTTTCCATTGTTTGAAATGGTTATTCATCCATTTAGTTCATTTTCATTAGTTTTTTGATATTAATTTGGAATCATCTGTGTAGAGAGCTCTTACTAGAAGAATCGATGATATTGTATTGAATTATGATTAAAGTGAATGTATGAATGATTGATATATGTTACCAGTCAATTTTGATTGATGACGGTACTGCAAAGTTAGACAAAGAACAAGTAAGAAAACTAAATTTGGCTTAGGCCAAATGTTAAATACCCTCCACATCTATTATGAGCCTGCAGGTAGAGTTTTACGTGGGGTATGGTTTTTTGTAAATTGTGATCGCATGTTATTAGACCACACCCAACAGGAATATATATACAATGCAAAGTCTTGGACGCCTTCTTCTAGGTGTTATTAATAGAATGACAAACTTAGTATATTTTAAAAGTATAAAATGAATGGATTGATTTTTTTATGTATATATTTCGAATGAGCTTTCTGTCTTCACAAGACCAACACACGCTTCATTTCATATTATAAATTACTTTTTATACTCGTCACCTTATCATTCACATGCTAAACAACAAAGCTACAGAGCCTACACAAAGTGTAGTCTAGGACATTATGATTGAATAAATTTAAAATTCCGCACACTTACATAAAAACCTTTCTGCTGGTTATAAATTGATTTCTAATTCATGATGAATGTATAAAAAAATTTAGCTCAAGTCAAATATTATTAATTATTATTATTCACACACACTTGGAGTTTATAGTATATAATCAAACAGGTGAACATATATGTTGGGTAGATAAATAAAAGAAAAAATTTGGCCAATAAACACATAAATCACGTGAGTGATGATTTAGCTTTATCGCTGGATATGTGTGGGTAGGTCGTATGAAGTAACATCTTGTGGTAATGTTGCATAAGCGGCACCACTTTGTAATGGCAAGAGTGGCACATTTAGTGGTGTTATCTCATCTGGTAGAGGTAGCTGAACATTCACATATTTTCTAGTAGCAAACGTACTCTTCGAATTTGATGATTGCGATAATGAGTTAATCTTTGATGATGACAATAATGATGTTGATGGCGATGATGAGAATGATGTTAATGTACCATTCACTCTTGATGTTGATCTTGATGTTAATAACGTATTCAAGGCCGGGGTAAGAGGTACATATTCCGCAGTCGCCTTATTAAATTGTTTCATCATGTACATGTAAAATGTTGGCGATTTCACAAATGTACTAGAAACCGGATACTTATAATAATAGTGATTTTGGTATTGTTGATGATGATGATGTTCTTGTTGCCGTTCTGCATTATAACTAGTGCTGCGGCTGGTGCTTTGTGTAAAATATGGAGTTTCATCTATTTTTAATGGTGGCTTATGATATTCTTGTCCATTCTTATAATCTGGCGGCGTGTAATGATAACCTCTTCCTTGAGTAATTATTGTATGTCTGTTATAATCGTTATTTATACCATTAACCAGCAATGACTTTATCAGCAATCCATAAATTAACAAATATATCACAAAACTCTGAAAATGTTTAATTTTTTATTTATTTGCTTTTAATTAATTTTCTACTTTTATTGTTAGTAGCACTCACATAATTCCAAATTTTTATCGTTATCATTTCATTTAAACTTAAGTTCCGCATTTTGTGTTTTTGTTTGTTTTGTTTATAGCTCGCACCACCTTGACGTTGGGGAGCCACATTCACTTTGCCGTTTTCTTTTTTTCTTAAATTTTTCTTCTTCTTTTTTTATAATTTGGAGAATTTTTTTTAACGTTGGTAAGCTTACAGTGGGAAACTTCGAGGTAGTAGGGGTGTCTCTTAACTATCTTTAGCTAGTTTGTGACGTTGTGGTGCGTTTAAGCTTAGGTAACTGATTAAACCGGCTGTCCCAGCTAAAGATGCTTTTTATAGATGAAACATGTGTGCGTGTGTACGCTTATAATACAATATTATCACACACTTGAGGTCTCAAAACCAAAACTGTTTTATATTTGTGGCTATTGTGTTTCACTTGTTCGTTTATTCTCTTCTTTGTTTTTTTTTAGAAATATTTTATTTCGATAATTTATTTATTTGCTTTTGTATGTCATACCTGATAAGCTGGCTTTAATAGCTATTATAGTTTCTGTTGTTGTTGTTTTTATTCTTTGTTCCGTGTATACATGTATGACCGAATTTTATATTCTGAACAGAATTTTATCAATATAATATATTTCGCAAAACTCATAAAGTTATATAGAAAGGAGGGGAAAAACTTTTCATTGAATCATTAAATTTTTTTTTATATCCCACGCTGCCTAATCGTATTACATGTGTGAGATCATGTAAAAGTAATTTCATTTTAAATATTTAAGTTAAATGTTTAGCGATATGAAAAGAGGCAACTGTTATATTTCATATTATTTACTGCAATAGAAAGACAGACAGACAGACACAGAAAAAGGTTTGCTCCCCCTTTAATAATAAAAGCATAATACTCAGAATTCTAAGACGAAAAATAACAGAGACTAAAACTGTGTCTAAGTTGGATTCTCTCTTCTGGAGAACAAAATTAAAGTAACAAAAACATAAAAAACATTTGCAAAAAGTTAATGTCTCATGCGATTTAAAACTATTTTTTCTAAGAGTTATCAACTTAATATACCTTGCACTAAATGTAGTGGATAATTTATTAAAATTATCACTACTTGGTGCATAATATTTTAATGCACAACTTTCAGTGGATTCTATCTGGTCTATATGTCGGATTACTTACTCAATATATATAAATACAGATAGCTTTCTCTCTCTCCCTCTCTCTCTCTCTCTTTTATTGGCAATTACTTAATTTTTTATAGTTTTTGTGATAATTCTTAACAAAGTATTTTATCTCACATGCTCATGTTATTAAAGGGCCATAAATTGTTTTATATTGTTGTAGGTTTAAAAGTAAGTATTAATAATTTTGTAAACAGCTGCTTAATGTATTTTAATTGTTGTTGTTGTTGTTGCTATTTTGAGATGATCTGTTTTCATGGAATTGCGGTAAAGTTAAAAAAAATTCCATGACCACTTTATATATACCGTTTTTTATGCTCTCCAGTTAAATGGAAAATGTGTGAATATATTAGTCAGATAAATTTGATTATTGAGTACCCTACAGGAAGGTAAGGTAACTATTTTAAGATTTCTTAAAAAATATTAATGTTGCTCATATGCTAAGTTCTACTTATAAGAGAACGTAAAAGGGGGCGTCCCAAAAATGTATTGATTCGGTGTAAATTTTGCTTTATTAAGACAGAGGAATTTTTGTTGTATATTTTTATAGCCTCCCCATAAGATGGAAGGGTATGCAACACCCAGATGGAGCTGTTAGACAGTACACAAAGTGTACATATTAGCATCAAAAACTGATTGATCTAGACATGTATCTCCGGTGACCGTGTAACCCTCTATTGTTGGCATTCTCACGATCGTATAATTTGAGATATTGAGCTGACATTTTGTACAGGCACGCAGTTTTTAGTTTTTACATGAGATTCTTATTTAATTGGGCAAAATCAGTCAAAAGCCACGCCTACAATTAATAAAAATCTATTTATCTACCACAAAAATTTACCTACTTTGTTGAAATTTGGTACAATTAACTTATACATAGATGTATCAAAAATGGGTGCAATCGACACTACCACAATCGAAAAAATCTATATATCTGTCATAAAAATTGTTCTATTAATTTGAAATTTGGTATATATATCTATAGTTATCCATTCCATTGCTGTGGCCCATAATCGAGAATAATTTATTTATCAGCTATAAAAATTTACCTATGGTGTTGAAATATTTATAATTGGTACATTTCCTTTTTATTTTCAAAAAAAAAAAAAGTGGCCACGCCCACTTTTAGAATATGCCTTTTTTTAAAGTCATTGTTTGTAAAAAAAAACTCTACCATTTATTATAATAATTTGTTAGTAATTTTTTATAGGGTTTATAATTGGAGGTAGCAATTGTTGTTGTTGTTACAGTTGTAATGGGAGTACCAAATCTAACTATAATACGTGGTTCATTACCATAAGAGCCATCAGATGAGGTCCATGATGTTTCATAATCTGTATCACAAGGTTGAGTTCTTGGCTGAGAAAATGATGTCCTTGTCTTGACAATATCATGATAATAAGGTCCATTGGAGTGGTATGTTGGTGTGTTGTATGCATCTCTATATAAAGGTTGTCGTACAATCACATAACTTGTGGTGGCATCTTGATTATGAGGAAATTTGATTGTCGGTTGTTTGGCATAGTTGACAATAATATTCGGTACAGATGTATCAGGAGGTAGGCTGTCCACATGCGGTTTATAAAAGCCGGCTTCACTTTGGTATAAGCATGCTAGGATATTGATTAAGAGTAGAAGCTGAAAAGATTAATTTTAAACAGACTTATTTTTTTGAAAATTAAAACTTTAGTTTACAGTTGAAGACATTGTTGAATGATCGATTTCCTTTAACTGTTAAATAACAAATGTTTATATTTTAAATTGGAATCGATGATTTTATATAGATAACTTGTCCAATATTATACATACGCACATTCATTGATATAAAAAAAAAAAAAAACAAAAATTTGACAAGCACGATTTTCTTGTAAATGTTATACATGCTTATGTTTGGTTATATACGATATAAAATTGAAATGATTTAAAACAATTTCGCTTTTAAGTGCATATTGATTAACAGTCTACAGCTGTTTTGCATACCTCAACCCAGTTATTCGGAGTCTTAGCACTACTACCAGTATTACGCAATAAAGACTCCATTTTTTTTTTGTTTTGTTCATATAAATTTTTTTTAAATTGTATAGCATATAAGTGGTTGAACGATTGTGCTCTTAATGTTATCAGAGTGTTTTATTTACATATAAAACATTGTTGTGCTTAGTGTTAATTTTATTCGTTTTTGTTTTCATTTTATTTGTGCATGATATAAATCAGTGCTGTTGCTTTTTTTAATTAGATGAAAGGAGGTATTAAATCATTTAATGTACTATATACTTTAACATTTAATAGCAAATTTAATTAAAAATCACTTTAGTATTAAAGTAATAAAAGAATCTAATGAAAATGTAGATGATAGTATCTTCTTGGGCTATTTAGATTGGACGCAGTCGTTTGAAAGCCACGCTCACAATGGATACGATTTAAAAAAAAAATTTTTTACTCAGAATTCGACATGTAATTATTAAACCTGCCCTATTAAAAATTATAGGCGAAAAACGGGCAGTTTTAGGTAACAGACACGCCCACATTTTATATAAAATTTTTTTTTGTGTATGTTGAACTCAACATGTAATTATTGTACATACATTATTACCTTTTAAAAGTCTTAATTAGGTTAATGCCACGCCCTCTACTGGTCTGGTGGTGGAAGTAATTTAAGTTATAATTAATTAATTCAATTAATTTTAAAATGTATATTTTTGAATTTCATTTTAAATAATTTTTAAACTTATCTTTTTATTATTCGTACGTATGTGTGAGTAGAGCTTTTTTGATACTGGTTTAAAAGTTTCTCATTCAAAACGCGTTTCATTGCGCCACCTTACTGTAAAATTTTGTATTATATTTGATTAATTTTAATTTTAGCAAAAGATGCCGTCTACTCGTTATAATTTTATAAAAGCAGAGATTAACAATATTTAAGTATTAACTATATGTTGAAATTTTTTGTTTTTTTTGATGTTGGTTTTTTGGATTTCTTAAGCTTATAACATTTGTGGGAAAATATTTGTTTCATATTAAAACTAGATATAGTTTGTTATTGTATTGAATTGTATTGTAGCTGTTATTGGTGTTGTTAATCAATTTATGCATAATTGTATAAAGGTGTGTGTGGTGGTGTAAAACGCCACCATAACCAATAATAGTACAAAAGCTATCATTAACCATTTAATAAATGGTAAAAGAAACACAAGTATCATTATATTATAAAGGTGTACACCAACACACACACATACATATGAATACGAAATAAAGTAGTAGTAAATGAAATCTATAAAATTGAAAGTTATAGATATTAAAATTCATTTAGATTGTTACAATGACTTTACTTAGCTTTTCTGTATATATCTACATGTGCTTAATTGATTATATGCAACAGCAACAAATAACTGTTGAGTGGAGAGTTTCCATTTTCAATTTTCTCATATTTGTTATATATAACATTTTAAACAGAAACGGGTCCAGCCTTACCGGCACATATTATGAATAAATTAGTGGTCTATAATTTACAAAAAAAAATTATGACTCTAAATGATTATATTGCCCAACTAAACGGGGACACTTTTCTAAAAGTTGTTGAAAAGATATATGAAATTCATTTTATACTGGTGTTAGTTAATTATTATTCAATGAATTTTTGGAAAATAAAGTAAAACATAGATTGTAGATTATTTGCTAAAGTGAGAAAAGCACTACAGGTAGAAAGACATACGGTACATAAAAATCATACTTTATCTTAAGGCTCTAACGCCTCCTTCGCGGTTATGCAAGCGAAAAATCACAGTCATGTGATGATTACAAAAAAGCCTAATATGACAAAAATGTCCACTTTTATCTAATAAGTAATTTACAATAATAACACAACTAAGTAAAATATTAGGTAATGATGTGGAAACTTTTAAACATTTACATTTTGTGTACTAAACACCTTTTTAATTCAGCTTTTTTTTATACACTCCACATAAAGTACTGAGGTACACTAAGTTTGTCATTCCGTTTGAAATACTTAGAAGGAAGCGTCAGAGAACCTACAAAGTATATAAATTCTTGATTAGCAATAAAAACTGAGTCGATCAAGACTTGTATGTCCGGGTGTCTGTCTGTTGTTGACATTTTCACGGGTGTAAACTTTGAGTATTGTACAGATATTTTGAGATTTTTCACGCATATCATTACAATTGCTAAAAATATATTTAATTACCACAAACAATGGGCAATTGCATTGAAATTTGGTACATATATTGGCAATTATCCTAACCATCAATGTGCCAAAAATTGGTGTAGTCGTATAATAGACACGCCCATAATCGACAAAAATTTTTATATCTGCCGCAAAAATTAACCTATGAACTTGATATTTTGCATATTTATAATTATCTCCTTCATTGATGTGCTAAAAATGGGCGTAATCGGATAACAAACACGTCCACAATTTATAAAAACTCATATTCAGTGTAAAACACAACTTGCAAGCTAATACGTAACACGTACACAATTAGAAGTCATAATCATATACTTGCCACGCCCCCTTTTGTATATATATGTAGAGGGTATATAAGATTTGGAACAAATCAAATTTAGTTTTCTTTCTTTTTTATGATTTGTTTTGAAATTGAAAAATTCTTTAAAAACAATTCTACATTTCCGTTGTTAAATTTACTAAAAAAAAACTGTTAATTAATGAGGTGAAACTTAAGAATACCACACAAAAAAACACACACCATTAATTAATGAAAAAAAAAAAAACTTTGATTTTTAAAAATTTTTTGAATAACAACAACAAAAAATCGCATTTTATTATTCATTTATAAAACGCAATAATTTATTATTGGTTTACACGGTCAATGATTGTTATGAAATGTAAACATTCATATATGAACAATAGGCGAAATATAAAGTTCGTGTCTTAAGTCTTTTATTTTTCAAAAAAAAAACACAAAACCATACAATGCAGCGTAGATTAAACTTTGAGCATTCTTTGTGGTAATAGAAAATAAATAAAAATATATTTTTTGTGTAAAGGCGTGGCAGATTAATTTTTCATTCTTTTTTTTTCACACCATAGAAATGTTTATTTTCAGTTTCAGCACAATGAATATTTGGATACGATGATAAAAATTAAAAAAATATATATATGGGAGTTGTCAGTGACATATTTTAACTAATTTAACTAAATTTAACATTTAACTAATATTTAATATTTAATAATTTAAATCTTAATATATAATATCTTGAATGTTTTAATAGAAAAAGTACTTATAGGACGTACGGAGATTGGCGAACCGATTCATAATTTAATATTGTACAGAATATAAATAATATAAATAAACCTTTTTAAATAATCAACCGAATGCTTAACTAAGACAATTTTCTATATTAAAGTGAAGGGTAGAATATTACTAAAGAATCATTGACAGTAAATAAATTCTACAATGTCTGACAATTATATTAAAAATAAAATAAAAGCAAGTAATACAACTAAATATGGCTTAGGCCAAATATTAAATACTCTCCATTTGTAGATACGAACGGTGGGTATGGGAGGCTCTTAAACAGTGTATGTATTACGCATCAGCTTGCAAGTCGAGTTATACGTAAAGTATTGTTTTTGGTAAATTTTGGGCGCGTCTGTTATTCGACCACACCCATTTTTGGCACATCAGGGGATGGAATAGTTATAGATATGTATACCAAATTAAAAGTTTATAGGTCAATTTTTGTGGTAGTTTGTCGATTGTGGGCGTGTCGGTTAATCTACCATGTCTATCTTAAGCCTATTGGTAGATAATTGAATTATAAAAATATGTATTCCAAAATTAAACTAAATAGCACAATTTTACAAAATTTCATCTCAATATCTCACAATGTACGACCGTGAGAATGTCAGACAGAAACAGACACGAACACATGGACATACATGTGTAGATCACTTTAGTTTTTGATGCTGATTAAGAAAATATATGCTTTATGGGATCTCTAACGCCTCCTTCTGGGTGTTACAAACGGAATGTCAAATTTAATATATTCCCCACCTTATGTGTAGGGTATAAAAATAATTTAAGATTTTAGATTATGACAAAATAATAGTCTAACTAAACTGCTTATAGTCCTATCATTTAATTAATTTTGTAATCTAGGGTCTGCCAGAATTTTTACTGCTGCAAATTACATTTAAAAACTTGTTTAGCAGTTGAGAAGGCGGTTGCTGTTGTTGTTATTGATTTGCTCTATTATTATAGTCAGCATACATTTTCATATTTCATTTACTTCTACTTCTATTATGTTCTAGATTATTTGTTATAATATATGTTTGTATAATAATTTGCAACTAAATAACCTTTCGCAGAACACTTAATTGAATGCCATGACTCATAGTTTTGTGGCCATTCTAGAGTTTGCTTTCATATTGTTATTGTTGCTTTGCTATAATTCCATAAAACTTTGTGTCTCTAGGTACCTTTACATTTATTCACATGCCTTTGTATAAGTGTTTGGTTAACAATTGTAGACAATTTAGAGCACAATTATAAAGATTTTTATTTTAATGATTGCGGTCAGTTGGCGTGATTACATGCACTTGCACTTTTAATCAAAATACATAACTATAATTATCAAATACTAAGCTGTACATGTATTCAATTAAATTATAGACAAAACGTACGTTACGTATGGATACCGTTGTGTTGGCTATATAAGCATAATATCCTAAAGTATGTACAATTTTTTTTTTCACCACAATTATGCATCAAGTTTAATGCATTTTTAAATACAATATATTTCATTTTGTCGTGTTGACGTCTTTAAAAACTACAAGATAAATTATGTTTTTTTTTTGAAAAATATTTTACAAAAAATTCTTAATTCTTTCCTTTGGGCGGAGGTGTACCATAATATATTTACATTTTTTGTTTTCAAGAGATAATCATAGATTAGAGGAAAGACGTTTTCGTACATTAATATGGATACACTTACATATATACATACACATACCAACATTAATTTTTACTTATATTATAAGCTTTCATTATCTTACGAATTTATGACAACTATCAAATTTTGAAATGTTGCGTAAGTTAAGTATGTTGCAATAATTTTTTAATCATCATTTAACTAACTTATGATTAGTTTATTAAAAAAACTTGGAAAATCATTTATGAATCAAACGAAACTATGGATGATAAACAAAGAAATCAACAGAGGAGAGTCTTCTGGTTATATCCACCTCATCATAATTGAAGGTTAAAAAATTTACAACTTAAGAATGTAGTGCCGTAACCTTATTAAGTATTAAAGTTTACATTATGAATAACTATGAAATTTTGAGTTGATCAAAACATGTCTGTCAGCCCGTCTACGAGTCTTTGTTTGTAAATCATTCTTCTAATCGAAAAAATTAAGATATCTATGTTAAATTGGGCAGATGTGTCTATAGTTTATGGTGGGTAGTAAATCTTAACAAGTGATATGTACCAAATTTAAACTAAATAGCTCAATTTTTGTGGCATATATATATACACTTTTATTGTTTGTAGGCATGACTCTTGACCATTTCAAAAAGCGTGCAATAACTGAAAGTGTCTGAGTTTTTGATGCTGACCAATAATATGTTGTAATATAGGGTACAAAAAAAATATAGCAACTGTAAAGTTGAAAATGAATACTCCATTATATTATTTTTGGTCTTAACACATATCGTATACTTCAATGTGTTTCTCAATGTTTCTCTTTATTTTAATTTTTCATTTATTTTGTAATGTAGGGATAATAAAATATATGGAATGATGTTAAAAAATAAGAGTTAAAATGTTTTCATAAAGAGAAAAAGAAAGAGAGGAAAGTATACATCCCAGGTTCTAATTTTGGTAGAGATTACGTGAGACACAACCGTACTTTATGATAAAAGAAAATATTTTAATAATTTAAAATTATATTTAATTTTTTTTAAATTTTTATTTTATATACAATGACAGGTACACATATACAATTCGTTTTCGTATATACATATAATTCACACATTTATTCTTTTATTTAGCACCAAACAAAAAAAAAACAATTTAATCGATTGCTGTTAACTCTATAATGCTACAGATGTGATGTAATGTAATGTAAGTAAAGTGAATGTGTGTGACTCTCTGTTTTTCTTTTCACAAATTTTGTGCAATTTCACTAAAACTATAACGGATTCCTGTGTGTTTTTTTATTTACAAATATAAAACATGCCATTTCTCAATTCTATCTATTGTACTAACGTCTAATGATGACCATAACCGTAACTGCCATAACCGGAGAAACCGTGACCACCACCACCATAAGCCAAACCTAAACCGCCTAAACCATAGCCATGTCCCAAACCATAACCACCATAGCCCACACTGACGGCGGGAGCGGCAGCCACTGCAATTGGAGCAGCATGTACGGCAACAGCAGCAGGAGCAGCATGCACTACCGGCACTGAACCGGTTGAGATTTTAACAGTATTGGCATAAGAGGTGGCCAAAGGAGCGGCAGCTACTGCGACGGGAGCGGCAGCGATTGATTTGACAATAGTTGGGGCAGCAACAACAGCGGGTGCTGCATATGACTTGACAATGGTTGGAGCAGCAGCAGCAACAGTATATGATGTAGAATATGCAGGTGCGGCTAGAGCATAACCACCATGACCTCCGCCATAACCACCACCATAACCGCCTCCATAACCACCACCCAAACCACCAATAAAACCAGCTGAAGCTACAGCAAACAAGGTTGATAGAGCAGCAATCTGTGATTTTGCAAAACGAACAAAAAATGATTAAATAAATAAAAATTATTATTATTTTTTATATAAAAATTATCTATATATTTATTTCTTAATATATTTTTTATTTTTTATCAATAAGAATAAAAATAAATAAATAATACATAAATTTTATATTTTTTCTCATAGTAATTTTTTATTAATTATAAAAAAATCTATATTTTAAAAATATTTTTAATTTTTTTATATTTTGCTTTATTTAAAAAAAAAAAACTTGTCAGTTATTTTTTTTCTTAAATGAAACGTTTATTGTTGACAAGTTATAGCCATTCATATTCTCACAAACGAACACACGCACACATAAAAAAACATTCACGAGTTAAATCCTTTAATTGTTGACAGTCTGATCCTTACCAATTTGAACATTTTGTTTGGTTTTTGTGTTTTATTTATTTTTTATAAACGAACTAAAGTTTTGTTGCAGTTAATAGTAACACGTCTATTGTTATGTCTTTATTTGGTCTGAGCATGGATTATTTATACCACATGTGCGCCACATTTCTGTTCGGCTTTGAGTTTAAACAAAAACAAAATATACACACACACACACACACATACCTCATATATGTATAATTGCAAAGGTAAGAGTGTGTATTCTAAAAAATCACCTCACAATGCAACAACAAGCAACCACATAATAATAATAATAATAATAACATGGCATGGCATGGCAAAACATTAACTTCACGCACACACACAAACATATAAAACACACCTTTAGATTTAGTTTCGATATAAGAGTGTGTAACAGTTACTTTACATAGCTGAGAAGAAAAATCCAACCAAGTAAGTAACTAAGTAAGTAGTTTAGTAGTAAGTAAGTAAGTTAGTAACAAAGGCATAGAGTGTGTGTTGTTGAGACGATTTTTAGCCTCCCGCTCAATAGCGAGGGTGTACTAAGTTTGCTATTGCATTTGCCATAATCAAAAAGAAAGCTTTAAGGATGTTATATTTAGAAAGTAAATATTTTATTGATCAGCATCAAAATATTAGTTGAAGTAGTATTTACATCAATTATTAGCTAAAATAGATGTGTGAAGCGGAAATTTTTATACAAATCTTTGTACGTGGAAATTGGGAAAATTTTTAGAAGTGCCACGCCCACATATGAAAAATATCTCCTACAGTTTTAAAAATTAAGCAATAAAATTGTAATTTTTTACTTATGTACATTATAGTAACAAAGAATTGGTGCGTCCATCAATATCCCAACCATGGGCCTGGTAAGTTAATACAGTGTCAACATTATAAAAAAAATGTTATGCGACTTCAATTATGAAATGTTAGTTTATAAGTAATACATAAATTACAAAAGACGTCATCACATGCATACCACGCCCACTGTTTTAATATAGAGGTGAAATTTATTTCGAATTTGTCTTAAGATAAATTTAGTTTTTCTTACTTATTTAATGTATAGCTCCCTTGTTGTTTTTGTTATTTTTGTTTATTGCCAACCATATAAGGACAGTAACATATAGTGGATTATGATATATTTATAAACACATATTTACATACATATAATTATACCTAACAACTACAAATTGTCATAATTGATATTGCCGCCGCATTGTATTTTTGCATGCAATACATACACCCATACACAAAACACACACACACACACTCATAATAATAACATTGATAGTAATGAAGGTAATGACATGGTTAAATATATATAAGCACTCCATATGAATGTTTCAATAAGCTTCTGTTTCTATGTCTGTCTGTCTGTCTGGTTGTCTGCATATGAGCACCTATTAAAAAATATCAATGAACAGAAAAGTCATTCATTCATTCATTGAGCGTTAAAAAATGTTAAGAAAAAAATAATAATACATCCACGCACGTACATACCCATACATACAGTTTATATTACGGCATGAATAATATTTGAAAAATATGTCCATAGATGCAATACTTGTTATTCTTGTATGTAATTAATATGAGAGATAATGAGTAAATTTTTTTTTATAAATTTTGTTTTTGTTGTTTTTAAACTTGGTGGTATACTTAATTAGCCAAATCATTTGTAACATTCAGAAGGAGGCTTTAAAGATCCTACAAAAAGTTTGTATTCTTCATCAGCATTCAATACTGAAATAATTTCTTTATGTCTGTCTGTCAGATATCGATTTCAATTATTATTTGTCGTTGGTTGATGTAGAAAGTGGGCAAAATGCCGGGTAATTTTTTTATTTCAATATACTAGGTTGGTAAGCATATAAGATTCGGTTGAAGCCTAAAATATGATGGGAAGGAACATTCAACCAACAAGGTATATATATTCTTCATCTTGAAACTAATATTCGGTACGCAAATCTATAGTTATTGATGTATAAAAAATAGGCGTGGTCGAATAACAGAAGTACTCAAAAAACTGTACTCCAACCAAAACTTGACTTGTAAGCTGATACGTAATACATACACTACTATAGAAGGTAATCATATACTTACTATGCCCACCGTTTGTGTGTACTGTACATGTGGAGGGCATTTAAGATTTGACTTAAGGCAAATGTTTTTAAATTGTTGCTGTTGTTGCTGTTAGTGGCAAATTTTTAAATGGATATTTTTAACAATATTAAGAAATAAATGGTATTTTCCGTTGATTAATTAATTGTTTAAAGTAAAGTTCACTTGAATGTTTGTTAATGTCATACTGCACCGTAAGTCGAGTTCTTTACACATAAACTAAATTAAATTTTCGAAAATGTTGCATTTCATTTATATATATATTTACATTTTATTGATAATTTAAACGAGTTACATTTTGCCGGCCTCTACAGTTAAATACATAATATGTACATACACACGTCATAGATGGGTAAATAATAAACTAAACAAACGCAATGAATGATTATTGATAGTGGAAATTATATATATATATATATATATATAAATATATGTATTGTATACATATTTGTATTAGTAAGTGACTCTCATTCTCATATATTTGTAATCTTAAAACAATCACAAGATGGCAATATGTTTAACAAAATGAACAAATAAATGCTTAATTATATGTTATATGAATGACATTAAAAAAATATAAGTGTCAGAGTTGTACCGGTATTGTCGCCAATTCAGATTCAATCATTCAGTAGAGTAAATAAATCTAATGATGATAGAATGAGGGGTAACCGTGACCGTAACCGTAACTATAGGCGGGTGCTGACAATACAGCAGGAGCAGCATAAGATTTGTAGATGGTAGGAGCTGCAGCAACTACAGTGGGGGCAGCATGCACGACAGCGGGTGCTGCATGTACTACAGGCACTGAAGTGGAAATTTTATGGAAATTGGAATATGAAGTGGCGGCAGGTGCTGCATATGTTTTAACTACCGGGGCAGCAGCCACTGAATAAGTTGGAGCTGAATAAGTTTTCAGAACTGTTGGAGCAGCCACAACAGCTGGGGCGGCATGATAGGCATAAGACGGTGCCGTAAATCCATAACCACCACCCAAATAACCAGCTGAAGCTACACCCCAAAGGGCTATGAATATGGTAAACTGAAAGAAAAATGGAAAAGAGGTTTAAAAGCTCCTCCATACAAAAATTTATAAAATTGAAATGGGTTTAAGCAATTGCGAGGTAGAGGTCTCAAACTCGTACATTAATTTTATGCTCTCATAATTTTGAGCAGTATTTGAAAATATCCATCCTTTTTATTATCCTTAGCTAGCAATTTTATTATATATTGAATTTTTTTCACGGATTTTTCACTGTCCGCCGGTTACTTCTACTAAATTAGTTTAAAGACATTTAATCTTTTTGAAAGAAGACCTAGCTACTGTTTAGAGATGATGATTGTGTGGAGCGGAAAGTGCAAAATGTTTAATGTCAGGTGTTTGTATTATTTTGTCCATGCTTTAGATATATATCCGATAATCAGATACAAAGGATCGGAATCTATTCTCCAAACTAGCATTTCTTGCATGGTATTCAATATTGTGAGTTTACAACAAGGTTAAGATTTATTTTAAAACCAATATATTCAAATGTTTTTTTTTTGTAATTTTGAAATTTATTTACTTAAATTTTTTTTTTAATTTTCACTATAATTGCTTAATATTTTTTAAAGCAATAAACACACACACAGAATGCCAACCATTTTCTTACCAATTTCAACATATTTTTAGTTTTTCCTTATATATTTTTATATTTTGGCAAAAAATCCTTTAAATCGTTCTTTTGAACTGTTACAGTTTACACAGTCACTGAGATTATAAATTTACACAGCACAACTCAATCGTATTTATAGTCCACGTTCTGGAGGTAATACCCACTGCATATAGTCGCAACAGATGAATTCTAGTAGTATTTACAAAAAGTTTATACGCACACGCGTCGCACAAATCAAATTCTATAACAAAGTACAACAATTGTCACAATTGACATGTGGCAGAGGCCTGGCGAAACGCCTTCAGGTGGCTTAGCGAAGACATGCCGAGGGGGGGGGGGGGTGCTAAGAAATGTATTTATTAAAAAATTGTTCATTTGTGTGCGTGCGTGTGTGTTTTAAGCAGCTTTTATATGCATATAATACAAAGAGCTCGTTTTTGTCTGTTTGTTTGTTTGTTTTTTTTTTTGCTTTATTTGTAATGAATTCATAACTAACTGAATTGTAATGTGAATAACTTCTAGGCAAAAAGTGCGTGTGCGTAGACATTATCAAATCTTTTTTTCTTTGCACACACACAACTGGAAATCCACCAAGAAAAAACAAATTTTAAACTGATTTAAGCTGCCGTTAAAAAATTTTCATTTTTTTTTTTTAGCTCTTAACAAAAAACTTCTGTTGTTGTTTTCGTTATAAATGTGCCTTAATGAACAAAAAATAGAAGCTTAAAAAACAATTCTACAACTATAAAAAAATTAACGTTCATTTATGTTATGCTCAAGTAGTTGCTTTAATTAATTTATTATACATACTCGTACCAAATACAACGATTCGTTAACATTTAATTGTCATTAGTGTTTGTTATTATTATTTCTTTGATTCTATACTATATTTATATATGTATTTTGTTAAATTCTACGCTATTGAAAAAATTGATTCTTTTGTTATATAATCGTTATTACATTTCATATTTTAGTAATGGTTTGTTTAATTGATAATTGCGGTTAGAAAGGTGCTTTTATTCCCTTTATTATTAGTTTTTAATACCCAACCTCTTGAGGTAGTAGATAACTTCCAGAAAGAAACATCAAATACGCTAAAAACTGATTGATTAACAAGATATTCTAAACTGACTTAGTTACGAATGTCTGTTCGTCTATCTGAAACAGTCTTTAGATGAAAAAATAGAGATATCGAATTTAAATTTGGCAAAAATATTGGCTGTTGCTTTAAGCAGGTTGATAATAAAATTGAGCAAAATCGATCGAGGGACACTATTAAAGTTATAAAAAACCAGAAAGATATGAATTTTTTATATTTTTTTTGTCTAGAAATGTTTCATTTTTTAACTGAGATCCTCCGTAACCTTCAATTTGATCGCATTGACTATTTATTAGCTTGTCAAAAAGACGAAATAGTTTTCAAGGTAAGGTGAGGGTTTCAATAGGATCCGATTCACTTCAAAAATCAAATAAATTCTATTTTAATATTATAACTTATACTCTATAACGTATAATTTATTAAAAAAAATATCGCTTCAAATCAAATCATTACAATGCCGTTCGATTTGCATTTTTATTACCATTGCATTTATACGTTATCTTTTCTATTTACTTTGAAATTGATGTAATGGTGTGTGCATATGTTGGTATATAAAAAGGAAATAGTTTTTGTGGTTATTTACTATTGATTTACACTGTGCTTTAATTTTGCATGTTTTTCTTTTCTTCCACCACCTCTGCTTAGGTAAACTTATACACTTAGTGGTTTTGTGTGTGTGTATGACTTTAGCTGAACATTTAATTGGTTTAATAACATAAAATCGCAACTAATGTTGTTGAAATGTGGTGCGGTTTCTTTGTATAATTTTTTCCTTCTTAAATTTTACTCATGGCCAGTTAATTAAATTTATATAGTTGTAATATATTAAAATGATTGAATATCTTTGGTAGACATTCTTGTATGAAGGTTTTTTTCTTTTTTGTATTGAATAATTGTCATTAAAAGCCTTTAAAATTCAAAATTATATTATTTATGAAGCAGCAGCATGGATGTGGTGGGTAGGCCTACAAAGCATGAAAAAACAATTAAAATTTTATACATATTGTTAATGTTGAAAATTAAGTATAAAATAATTCATTTATATGAAATTGATATTCATGCGTTTTTGTGTCAATTTGTATGAAGCACAGTGACTTACATAATGTAATCACGACAGGGTTAATATGTTTATATGTTTGTAATAATATAGAGATAATATCTGTATTAAACTGGTTGCGATTTGCAGACTATAGGTTAGACGGTAAGAGCTCATGTTGAACTTTAAGTTTAAACAAGAAGTAAATATACTCTACCGTTATTTATTCTACTTTATATATATTTTTTTTTTATCTAATCTTAATTATTTATTATTTTTTTTATCATTTAAATGTTATTATATATTATTTATTACTAAGGCATATAATCCGCTTGCATTTTAAGACAGACGGACAGACGAAAACGAAAACAAACACTGTATCTAACTATCTGACTAAGAGTAGGACTTAAAATAACAAATAAAAGCCTAACAAATTTATTATACCTCCGTTTAATAAGAAGGGTATGATATGCATTTTTCAGAAAAAAAAAAAAAAAATTGCTAAAATAATTTATTTTTATCATTAGGTTTTTTTCATCATGTCAGCGCTAATGATTAATGTGTTGTAATATTGTATGGTTAACTGATTACGTGTTATGAATGGTTCCAGTACTGGTCAATTAATTTTTTCTTAACCAATTAATTTTCTCGATTTCAATTTTATATGACATTTATGCGTAATTGCGTATGTTTTTTTTCGCTTTTATCTATAAATTAAATCAATAAATTAATAGAATGGTTTTAAGGAAAAAACAATTAATTTTCATGTATAAATATTTAGAAAAGAAAATGGTGGTGGATGTAAATATATTTAAAACGTAAAAATTAGCTGTAAAAAATGGACGTACCATTCGGGAAACGTATGGCTTGGTGTAAATTTTCAATATCCAAATTGCAAATTATTTGAATTCTATTAAAATGTTATTTAGAAACTATCTATCACTATGGAAAGAGTGAATTTTAAGACTATATTTTGTGGAAAGGTTTTGCGAAAAAATATGCATCAAATTTTTTAATGCTTGTAGTGAATATATGATACTGACAGTGCCAAACTACATAATTTCCTATATGAAAACTAATTTTATTACATGAGATTGTTATCTATTGTTTATAATCATACGAAATTTATGTATTTTTTCTAATAATAATGTGATTGTAAAACTAACATAGTAAGCCGAACGCAACAAGAGTATACATAGCCGAACAATTGAAAAATAATGTCTACTTATGTGATAAGAGGGTGTGGTCGTGTGCGTTTGTGTCTAGTTTCATAAACAAGATTGTTAAAAGAAATATCTATAAAGTATTAAAGTATATGATCAAGTCGCAAAAAATTAACAAAATTAACAATAATTCTAAAATGCTTTTCTTTTACAACATGCCAATATTTGGAGGCCATACATTAGGGCAAATTATTTGGAAATATTACTTTTTATATAACTTACGTAATGAACAAATAGCTTACAGTTCCTTAACATGAAATAGTATTGATTTAAAAAATGCTTACAAGTGTAATGAAATATAAATTAGTAGCTGTTACAAATACTCTTATTGAAGCGAAATTGCTTAATTTTTTATATTAATATATACAACAAAAGTCAATCATTAATATTTCTTGTTGTGTGCAGCTGTCATAATTTTCAAAACTTGAATTGAAAAGTTATCGAAACTTTAAGAAATCAAAGTGTGTTGTTGTTATTTTCTTTACCTATATATATACGAGTATATATATATTTTTTTTTGTATCAAAATGTGATAAAAACGAGATAAAAAATGTATTTTTTAGATTGAGGGCGTTTATTATATCGCATGCATACACGTATATACAAGCAATAGTGAAAGGACTAGTTTTGGCAAAAATTCACATTAAGCTAAAATGAAAAAAAAAAAAACAGTTTCAGGAAAATATTTTTTTTTTATTATTAATTTTGCTAATATTGGTAAATAGATGCATTTGGTTATTTATTCATTAAGTGTAGCTATATTTTTAAATTAATGGACGTACAGACATAATAATAAAGAACATGTATAACATATAAAATATTTGATGCATATATGTATATATACTTTGTAGTAATATATATATAGATGATGAACAAAATAATATGAACACCTCACATAAAGAGTTT
This sequence comes from Crataerina pallida, assembly GCA_949710015.1. Lineage (NCBI taxonomy): Eukaryota > Metazoa > Arthropoda > Insecta > Diptera > Hippoboscidae > Crataerina > Crataerina pallida. The sequence goes on along the minus strand of OX453292.1, from coordinate 21,011,594 downwards.
TCCATAAATATTAATTTTGTGGAGCTCCTGCCTTACCGTAAGTTGCATAATATTGCATTGTGTTTATATTATTATTTACATTTGGTATATACTGGGGTAGTAGATTTTTATAATATATATTTTAGATTAAAACACACAATCACATAATCGTAATCAATGCTGTTAACTGTTCGTAGCGCAACTGGTGTATGATATAAATGCGATACATGTCTTGTAAATTTAGTGAATTGTCATATAGTTAGATATATAAATGTATGTAGGCACATATAATAGCAGCTTATGAATAATTACAAATAATCAACTGTCATATATTATCCAATTTCTGACACATTGCGGTAATGGACTATTAGTTGCACACCGCGCAAACACTTACAAACAACAAACATTGCAAATTGACAAAATGGTCAGTTGTATAGAAAACTTGGAAATATTGCAAATGAATGATAACAAATTTTTATATTAACAGCAACAAAACATGATTTGATACAAACAGATCTTGTTGATAAGTAATTCCGTCATAAGAAAAAAAATTGTTCTGCACTTGGGTAGTGATCAATGGTCCAACAAATGATTGGAATTTAGATACAAGAAGTAAGAAAACTAAATTTGGCTTAAACCAAATCTTAAATACCCTCTACAGCTGTAAGGGTGGGCATGGTAAACGTATCAGCTTGCAATTTACTGAGCTGAAGACGGTTTTTTGTAAATGAACGTGTGTCTGTAAACCGACCATGCTCATTTTTGTTACATCGATGAATGGCATAATAATAAATATGTGTACCGAATTTCAAGTTTAGAGTTTCATTTTTGTAACATCTATATAGATTTTTGTCAATTGTAAGCATGGCTGTTATATGAACACGCCAACTTTTAGCATATCCATAGATAAGTTAGTTGCAAAGATGTATTCCGAACCTCAATGCCTTAGCTTAATTTTTTCGGAAGATAAATATATTTTTTTCGATTGTGGGCGTGACCCATTTTAAATAACGGACTGCATGTAGAAACTAAACTTACGACCGCGAGAATGCTAACAACAGGCAGACACACGGACACATGGACATAAATGTCTAGATCGACTGAGTTTTTGATGCTGATCAGGAATATATATACTTTGTAGGATCTCTGACAGCTTCTTCTAGGTGTTGCAAATATATTGACAAACTTAGTATACTTCTTATGTGGAGGGTATAAAAAAAATTAATTTTTTTTTTGAAATTCTTAATATTATTCAGTGGTGTACTATTATGAAAATTTATTTAACAAATGTTTGTTAACATAAACGTTAATCTTATGGCCAAATAAAATTTATAAAAATATATACAATTACCTGCCAAGTCTAGTTAAACTAATACACATATCTTATGAATAGAGAAAGAGAGTCAGAGAGAGATGGAAATATGTTTCTATTATAAAAAATACTTAATACTTAAATTTGAATATTGTTTTTTTAGCCTATACAATATGCCAGCAATTAATTTCTGACTTAAACTGTCTAAATATATTTTGGACACGGTTTTATTTCACATAAATATAGCTGACGTTGTATGTTTTCCTTTTTTTTTTTTTAAAGTAATTCTTTTCACAAATTATTGCATTACATTGTGAAATAGTGTACAATTGAAAACTAGACGTACCCTCCCTAAAATTTAACGAAAAAAAAAAAACCTTGTTATCCGATTAACATATATTTAGCCAGCAGTTCGCTAGCTAGCTGGTGAGTATAAAAGCAATTTTGTTGTACAAAAGACTTAAGCAACAAACTGACATATACAAATTCATTCAAAATCAATTTCAAACATGAATTTTTGAATTTTTGTGGCGTATTACGCCACGCCTACGAAAAAATATAATAAATATAATAAGGTGCCTATAATTTTCGCTTGTTATTATACTTTGATCTACATAGAACATAAAAGCTTCATTAAGTAAAATTAGGTTACTGCCATGCCCACAATTTATAAGCATTAAAAATTAAAATTAAAATAAATTAAAATAACTTTTATTTTATTATTTAAACATAATAACATTTAATCAAAAGATTTATATACATAGATTTTTTCCCACCTTCTCTATATGTGTCTATTACTGACAGACAACACAGAAGACCGTCAATGAAATATAAATCCGCCTCTGCTTTCTTTATTTACGTGTAAATACAATACAAGTGTTGTGTTAACTACAATTATCTCACGATTTTCAACAAATTTCCTGTTATGTGTTGCGTTATTGTTATTGTTGTTGTTAACGCTGCTTTAAGATTATTGTTGTCAATGCACCATAATTTAAAACACTTGAACACTTTTTAGACTATAAATATCTTGATTAATAGAAACTGGTATTAAATGGAGAGACAGCCTTGAATAGTATTTTATTCTAATCAGTTTTTTTTTTTATTAGAATAATTTCCTTAATAATTGAAGCTAAAGTATAATTGAGAACTTCCCTTCTTAAGCTGTTGTAAAGATTTTTATGAGATATAAATATATAAGAGACATACTATTACACACTACAAAATTGTGGTTTATGTTTTTCATCCTCCACATAAGATGGGGGGTATATTAAGTTTGTCATTCCATTTGTAACATCCAGAAGGAGATGTCAGAGACCCCATAAAGCATATACTCGTATATTCTTGATCAGCATTAAAAACTGAATCGATTTAGACATATGTGTCCGTGCGTGCGTATTTCTGTCTGTTGTTGGCATTCTCACGGTGGTAAATCTTAAATATTATGCTGAAATTTTATACAGAAATTTAAAAGCCACGCCCTCAATCGACAAAAATCTCTATATGTATCACAAAAATTGACCCATGAACTGGAAATTTCTAGAAATTGCATTTCTATAGTTATCCCTTCCATCGATGTGCTAAAAGTGGGCGTGGTCGGATAACTCACACGCCAATTTTAGGATTTAGTCTAAGACAAATTTTGTTTTTTTGGTTATTTTTTTATAATAAAAACTTTTGTATGATTTTCTGCAATAATTTAAATTTATTTGTCGGTACGTCCACTAAACTAAGTTGTTTAAATAGGACTTGTGTAAGAGTTACAAGAGTTATTATTGCTCAGTTCATTGCGATGTTAAGGCACCTGAGCAACTGTTTGTTTTTCCTACATCATATTCTTTACTTTGTTGCTGTTGTTTAGCAAACCTATTGACAGCCTACACATGTTATATGCGTAATGCAATATTGTAAAAAAACAATTCACAAACTGATTATGTATTGTTATTATTTCAAGAATGTAGGCATTTAACTATGTACCTAGGCAGAAATTATATACCTATATACAATAATCTCTTTTTAGCTTAAAAAATAAAACACAGTGTCGGAGGTTTTGCCTTGGCTAACTGGCTGGTAGGTGTGTCTGTCTAATTTATACACAATGCAAACTTTTTTAACATATATATTAATATTACATATATATGATTTCTAAGTATGTAACATATATAAATATGCAGTTAATTATTAATTTGTAACACTTCAAAATGTTAAAAACACTTTTTTTTTTTTTAATAATAACAACTGTAGATAAACGTAGATATTGTATCTGCAATGAGAAGCCAATAGCAGCAACCGCAAATAACTTGCAGGTGGAAACATGTGAAATCAAAACAATAATAAACAACAACAACAATTATGAGAAATAAATACTTAATAAGTATAGTAAAAAAGAAATAGAAGAAATAAAAAAAATTATATACATTTGTTAAGTTAAAAGAAAACATTATATCATATATCGATGAGAAAATTTTATTGACCTAAAAATACAGTATTTGGAAGGTGAAAAGTTATGAATGTAATAATTTAATTAAAAGCCTTTGGCGACTACTTCTCGATATACCCCCCATCTTGAGGTATATATGACTCGTTGCATTTTAAGGGTTAACATACTATATTTACTATTATTAATATAATAGTTGTTCTTCGACATAATAGAGAAATCTTGACATGTTAAGCAAAAGAAAAACTGTGCCACACCACACTACACTATATATGTATAGTGTCAGACTAAGACAAATTCATATATATTTTGTTCTACACGCATGCCTGCACTCAGGCAATCTTTTATACAACAAATTAACAAACAAAAAATATCATTCTATTGTTGTTGTTGTTGTTGTTGTTGCTTATTGCACCAGATAACAAAACATTTTCATCTTTTTTGTGAATTTAAACACACGCCTATAATATGACAGTTTTTTCTTAATATACTAGAGCATATATAATAACAAAAACAACACTTTTAACTGCATGCTAGATTTATATCAGATTTTAACTTCAATATTAGGCAGGTGCCTTAACAGGGTGAAGCCAACAACTGGTCAATTAATTGATAATGGAATGTCAACTGAAAATGGTCGCTTTCAAATGTTATTTATACGTATAGCAACAATCTGGTAGGTAATTAATTAAGTATTTTATTTACCATACAAGTAACACGTATAAGTAGTAGATAACCATGTACGTGTGAAGTACAGAAAGAGTGATAAAATTTTTAAAATTAATACAAATAACAAAAAAGTAAGTGTAAATGTTATGATCGGTTGTAGACAATCATTTAATACCCTACAATTTACTATGTATATAAAACGTGCTGTTAACATCCACATCCACAAAACACTATAAAAATTATTAGTGATGTTTTTCCCCACCCAACTAAACTACCTTAATTGTATAATGTTAAACAAAGGAATGCTATGAAAAGGTAATAAAATTGGTTACTATACAAGCCACGTAAGATGGGGGTATACTAAGTTTGTCATTACGTTTGTAACATCCAGGAGGAGGCGTCAGATATTCTGAGTCGATTTAGAAATATATGTCCGTTTATCTCTGTTATTGGAATTCTCACGGTCAACAATTTTGAGATATTGAACTGAAATTTTGTGGAAATACTTTTAGTTTTTGCACGTGTATCGCTGGGCAGAATCGCTCAAAAGCCACTCGAATAATAAACGCGCCCACAATTTACATAAAACCATACTTCATATAAAGCTCCTGCAAGCTTATACGTAATGAATAAACTATTAAAGAGCGTAATCATATATCTGCCACGCCTACTCTTGTAAATGTAGAGGGTATTTAAGATTTGGTTCAAGCGAAATTTAATTTTTTTACTTGTTTTCCTGTACACTCAGACAAAACTTTATCCAAAATCAAACCAAACCACACAAGTAGTATCGATACTTATAATTTATTTATTAAATTATGTTCTATGTAGAGAGAGAGAGAGAGAGAGCTTTGTTTTGCCTGGTTTTTTTTCTGTTAAACCTAACGAATTGATTTGATTGAAATGCAATTAAAGTTCTCCTAAAACTGTGCCGCAAAGTTTTTTTTGTAACCTTTTTTAATTCATACTAACGCCTAATTGTATATTCTTATAAATATTTATTATACACATTATTAATAACGGTTATTAAGCGATTTAATCGGAGAGTATATAATAAATTCATATAAAAAAGAAGTGGTTACACCGTGAGCGTTTTTCATATTTTGATAATTATTTGTATCAGATTTCATCCCAATATGTAAAACTTTTGAGATGTTGAGCTTTTTACAAATTTTTCTTAAAACAAATTCAAGGGTATAGAAAAGTTCATTCTAAATCGTTTGACCACATTTGTTCCATACAGTTATAGTATATAGTATATGAACGTGTTTTTATACCCATTATCAATTACAAAAAAAAAAAAGATGGGTATTCTAGATTTTGTATACCCCTAATATAGTCCTTTTATCTACTTGTTTTGTTTCAGTTTATATCTTTAAGTATATAAATAATGAATGTTTGCAATCTGATTGCATTTGGATAAAACCATTCACAAATAAATTACAAGGTTACAAGTTACCGCATAAGCCACAGCACGTGCTTCGAAAAAGGAGTAAAAACAGTATAATTAATGGTAATGAAAATGGGATGTATGGATGGTTGAGTGAATAGGTGAAAACATTCATCTTGCTTATCCAGGCCTGGTTGGCCATATTCCCTCTCTCTCCCTTCCTCATTTATATGTATTTGCAACCCACAACAGATTAAACAATATTCAAATAACGAATATCTATTGCATCATATTTACAAACGATTACAAGGGTGTTGTTATGATAAAAATAACTTTTAATTCCCTCACAAGGCCAAGTTCAGCAATGTGACTTAGATTTCAATTATTTATAAACGAATATTTCATTTCATACTTCAACTTATTACGTATCTAGTAATGAATATCTCCACTACATGGATATTTGTTAAATAAAATGAAATAGCATTTACTTGTCTATTATGCTATTTAGACAAATGTATACTTTGGCATGATTTTTCTTTTAATTATTATATTCAAGGTCAAGCCAACAATTCTGGTAGATATCTTTTAAAGCTCTCTAAGAAGATCACATTGTTTGCACAATCGTTAAATGTTGACTTTACATTAGAATTACTACTCAAATTAGTTTTGTTGGATTATAAATTAAACTATTCGTGATATTTTAGTAAAATTAAATTGATACTATTGCTCATATAAAACTCGGAGCTACAGATCGTTATGACAAACTTGTAAATAAAGAATTGCATAAGCACACATGTATTATGATTATGTGTATATATGTAACATATAACACATACAGTATGTTAGTGGAAATATAATATTCTGTTGATTGTGTTATATAAAGTTTCTGTCAATCATTGCCACCATAATACAAAAATCGATATTAATAGAAACTCATAAGAGGATTTGCTTTTAAATGTGATACCATTGTTTGTGTGTGGTACAGCAAACCGCCATATCTGTAATGGTTTTTTTGTTTTTTATACCCTTCACATAAAATCTAGGGTATATAAGTTTGTCATTCCTTTTACAATACCCAGAAGGAGGCGTCAGAGACCCAACAAAGTATATATATACCCGATCATCATCAAAAACTGAGTCAATCTAGACATGTATATCCGTATGTCCGTGCGTCTGTCTATTGTTGGTATTCAAACGGGCGTAAATTTTAAGATATTAAGCTGAAATTTTATATAGACACTTCTAAATAGTTTTCGTAAAAATTTGGTCAAGAGCCACGCCTACAATCAACATAATTCTATTTATCTGCCACAACATTAGAGCTATTAAGTTGAAATCTAATCTGCATATTTACCATCAACTGATCCATCGATGTGGCAAAAATAGACGTGGTCGGATAACAAAAACGCTTACAATCAAAGCAAATCTATATAACTGCCACATAAATGACCTATGAACTTGATATTTGGTTATTCCATCCATCGCTGTGACATTGGGCATGATCGAATAACAGACGCGCCTACAATTTACAAAGAACCAAACTGGATTTCCAATCTGCTGCGTGATACACCATTATAGGGCGTTTTCATGTACCTGACTCGCCCACTATTGTAAATGTGGAGGGAATTTAAAATTTGGCCTAAACCAAATATACTTTTCTTTCTTATTTTGTTATGAATTTAATCGGTTGAACATATATGTAAATTGCAAGTAATTTAATTCTGTTGTGGTTTCTGTAGGAATACATATATTTATGTATTTAGCTAAGTGTAGTAATTATTTGTTACACTAAATGTAAATGTTGTAATCATTTATTGATTGATTTGTAATGAATTATAAAAAAAAAATTGTATATATTAATTACTACCGCGAAAGTGAGCGAGATGATTATTTTGAAAGTGAGAGAATTGTAATCTAAACCGAAACAATCGAATCTTCTATTAATTCGATTAATAGAATGTAATTAATCGGTGTTAAGTCACAGAGTATAAAAACCTCAGACATTTGACTAAACATTAACAATCACCTCAAGTAATTCCATTTGAGAATATAAACCATTTCAATAACGCTTCAAAACCAAACGAAAGATTAACTTCATTATTAGCAAAATGTTCAAATTGGTAAATATCCTTATAAAGTGATTGAGTAATTGATTTTATTGCTTTATATGTTTTTTACAGTGTGTTTTTATCGTTCTCTTCGCTGTTGCTGCTGCTGCTCCTGGCTTTGTACCCCAAAGCCCTCTACTTTATAATTCACCAGCCACTACCACCATAGTGCATGAGCCTGGTTATGCCAAATTAGGTGCCTACGTTAAGTCTGTACCCACTGCCGTTTCTCATCAAAGTGTATCACAAGTACATTCCTCTCAGGTAGTTGAACCAGTTGTGGCACCTGTAGTTAAGACCACATCCTTTGCTGCTCCATTACTGCCAACTTATGCTGCTGCCGCTGGACCTTATGTGGCTGCTGCTCCCTTAGTTCATACCTACGGTACTCATGCTACCTGGTAAAATATTATGAAATTCCCTGGCAACTCATACGGATAACTTGTTCACGGCTAACACTTATTTCAGAAATATGACTTTTTTTTAATTATTGTGAAAATTTATTTCTTTTTTTATTGATCAATAAAAATTATATTTTTCTCATCCTATAAAGTATAGTTTATATAAATTTTTTTAAAACTAATTTTGTAAATTAAATGACAAAAAGGAAACAAGTCTGATGAAGATTTTTATAACATTCACAAGAGTTCTTATGCCGATTTAAGCTATAGCCTGTTGAGCTGACCTTGTCGAATTTTATGATAATTTTCTCAAGTAACTAGTGGCTAGTGACTAGTAGAATCTTACGTTCCAAGCTAGGCCTAGTGGAGTTTTGCGCTCCAAACCAGTTCAAGTATCACCTAAAAGAAACCCTCATTCTTTTATCGACAGCAGCCTTTGAGTTCGCATTCTGTGGCTTGCAAAATTAACTGGGAGCGAACTCAGCTGCTGAAAGGATTTATTGTTCGCCTTAAGCAACGCTTTATAATATTCAATCTATTAGATGATAAAATTTGTCACACCTTTTTTATGTTTTTTTCATCTGGTTTATTTTATTTCAAATATAGAAAGAAAAACTAAGAATTTTTTCTTGTAATCATAAACACAATATTTACGAAACAATTTTCTTAGTAACACATAAACGAACACATGCAAAACACGGAATGAATTAATTATATAATTAAAAATATTTACAAGGCATTCAGGTTGTTATGTTATGAAAAGGATGGAGATGAAATTATTATGAAAATTGAAGAAAGATGGCGAAAATATATCCAAGTATCCAATCTCGAAATTCCATTTGTTTACAATCATAGTAAATCAACAGGAAATGTTGAGCTTTTGCAGCTTTGTTGGTGGATCGGTATTAAGTGAGACTCTGCTTCAACTGAACTTACCAAGAAGGTGCCCAACCATGCCCGAAAGATAGAGAGGGTCCATGAGCGGCAGATGCAGCAGCAGCAGCTGCAGCGAAGGGTAAAGCAGCAGGAGCAGGTGCAGCATGATAAACATAAGATGGAGCCACTGCTACAGTAGTTTTAACAGCTGGCGCTATTATGGGTTGCACCGATTGTATGCCACTGTGCACTTGAGTGAGACTGGAATGTGAGACAGCGGTGGGTATGGTGTTAACGATGGCACCAACTTTGGCAAAGGTGGGTTCGTGCAGAACAGTAGTGGCTGGAGCAGATAATAAGTAACCACCATGACCATAACCACCTCCCCCCAAATAACCGGGAGCAGCAGCAGCAGCAGCTAATAATACAGACAAGACCATCTAAGAGATTGGAAAAAATATTAGAATAAGGATTTAATTTTTCCTAAAACGGATTATTTTACCAATTTGAACATTTTTGTTTTGTCCTTTTTACGAATTGAACAAGAAGTCTGTGTTGTTGTAATGTGACTATTTTGAAGTCTGATTAGTTTATGTTTGACCAGAGTATCAAGTCATGGTTTAAATACTGAAAACTCAAGAAATTGTTAACAACAACAAAAAAATAACAAAAACAGCAACAGCTACCCTCCGTGCAATTGGTCTGTTGTATGTGTAAAAGTAGTATAATTGAAAACAAAAGCATAACATTACAATAACAACAACGAATACATTAATTCAACATGAGAATGAAACCTACAGACAAACAGGCAGAAGGAATTACTTTGTGTTTGTGTTTATATATGTTTATGGGCCGAATACATAACCAAAATACAATAACAACAAATTAGTGCAACTGGCCAAGTGGCCAAGTGCTGTTATTGTAGTTGTTGTGGTTGTTGAGGTTATGTGTAAGCTCGCCCGCCACTTTTATCTAAATTTAAGCCGCAGTGACATGTTAACGATGGCAATATAACCGCAACAACTAACAAATAACTGTTTAACTGACTAATTATTCGTTCTTATAAAAGTGTTGCTGCTGTTTTTCTGTTGTCCGTTTCTTTTTCTGCAACTTGTTTAAACAATGGCGTGCACCAGCTGAATTGCACAATTTTTTAATTATTAAACATTTATCGGGAGCATCTATTATCGCCATTATACGCAAGTTGAAATTACAGATTTTTTTTATTTTTATAGGCGTTTGAAAACAGTAAATAAATTTTTATTATGGTATTGTTCATTGTTGTATAAGGCGGTGGTATCAGTACGAATTATTTCAAACAAAACTTTCCTTAAAATCTACAGAAATCTTGGTAAAGATATTTTTGTCAACATTGTTATTGAGGTGTGTATTCTTGAATTTTATTTTCATTTTGACTATATTTGAAAGCTGTAACGAAATGAAATGTTAGAAATTGTGAAAAATTAATACTTGGCGACTGGAAGGGTAGAGAACCTGGACCGGTTTCGAACTCGTCGTCATCGAGTTCTCATCAGCAGATCTTTACCAGCTGATCCAAATCCACCGTTGCGAATTTATGAGCAATTGGTTTATATCAATAATTCACACTAACAACATTACAGCCCTACACCATAAGCTACGTTATACACTATGTAGTGAAAGGATGGTTAACCGTATCAAATCAACTACCTGACAAACTTTTATTGTTTGTAAACATAGCTGTAGCCATAGCTTATGTTTGAATACTGTCAACCTAGTACATTGATGTTAATGTTATGAATTTTGTGTGTGTATTCTTTCTATAATAAAATTGCTGTCTCAGTTTAAAATAATTAAAATTGATTTTTACACAAGCTTTTTATGATTGGAAGTACAATTGTTTTTGAAATTCGAAACTCAAATATTTTCGCAATTGTTTCGTAAACTACAGTTTCTGGTAAAACTGTAACAAACTTTTATTTATACACACATGTACACAAATATACTCTATAATAATGCTGCCATCTATTTGAAATTTGAACATTTCTTTAATTTCTAAGACACGAAATATATGAACCAAAAAAAAAAAAAAAAAAAAGAATAGAAAAAACTTTAAGCGAAATATTTTTTTATTTACAAAAATCCACATAATAATAAAGAAAAACAAGTAAGAAAACTAAGTCTGGCTTAGACCAAATCTTACATACCCTCCACATCTATGGAATATGGTTTTTAGTAAATTGTGGGCGTATTTGTTATCCGACTATACCCATTTTTATCGATTGGTGAGATAAATAACAACATCTATACCAAATTTAAACTTAACAGCTTTGTTTTTGTCGCAGATAAATAAATATTTGTCGATTATGGGCGTGGCTCTTGACCATTTTAAATAGCGATTTTCATGCAAAAACTAAAAACTGCGTGCTTGTACAAAATTTCAGCTCAATATCTCAAAATTTACACCTATAAGAATGCTAACAATAGACAGACACGCAGACATATGGATACACATGACTAAATCGATTTAGTTTTTGATACTGATCAAGAGTATATATACAAAATAATGTAGGGTCCCTGACGTCTACTTATGGATGTTGCAAACGGAATGACAAACTTAGTATACCCCTCATCTTATGCGAAGGGTATAATAAAAAAACAATTTACAACCAGTTTCTAAAATTGCTCATACAACCCCGCACAACATATTTGTGTAGCAGATACATTTTTTTGGGGCGTATTAACCAACGACCAACTGATATGTTTGCATTTTTTAAGCCTTCAACTGTGGGCAACTGCTCTAACATTTATTTTACGTACATGTGGCTGTGGTTCTCTAATACGTATCTAAAAGTGCGATTGCGTTTCTGTTTCCATCACGTAACTTTTAAGCTTTACGAATGTTTGCTGTTTGTATGTGTGTTTGTATTGAATTTTGCGTTTTCTAGTAGTTCGCTAAATTATACCCCAGTAACCTTGAAAAACAAATATCTTGAATTTTTTTTTTTTATTTTTGCATTTATATATGTGTCTAGTAAACGCATTAAGAGGTACGCTTACACATGTGTGTGCGCTTGCCCGTTTTTATTTATTTAAACCAATGTCAGTTAAAAGCACGCACATTTGTGGCAACAACATTATGTGGTTTTTATATCTCATTCAACGTCTACTATGGCTGTGTATGCGTGTGTGAATTTGCGTTCACATACATGCAGTTCAAGTTCATGATTACGCATTTACCATAAAAAAAACCAGAAAGACAATAATTGCAAATATTTGGCGTTGTACGTTGTACGTTGCAAATCAGTTCCTCTCAAATTGAATTTTATGTATTGGAAAAATACACGGTTTGCGGTTTATTAAGTTTTTATATAATTTGGAATACATTCTCATGGTTATTTACTGATAATATCAGGCCACTCTTTAATAAATGTTTAGGAATGTCTTGTTGTTCATTTTGGAATTTTTAAAGAAATTTCCAATCCATAGAATTTCTTGCTATATGTATGTTAACCAATGAACTAGAAAGAAAACTAAATTGGGCTTAAGATAAATTTTAAACATCCCGCACATCTACATACAAATAGTGGGCGTGGCACATACATGATTATGCCCTCTAATAGTGTATGTATGTATTACGTATCAGCTTGCAATACGAGTTTTACGCTAAATATGGTTTTTTGTAAATTATAGGCGTGTCTGTTAAACAAACATTCCCATTTTTGGCAATTGTAGGCGTGGATATTGACTGATTTTGCTCGATTTAAAGCAACCTTCATATAATAATTAGTTATAGATCAAAGATTTTCCAATTTACGAATTTTATATAAGACAGAAAAACACACAGATACAAACTAAAAACACCCTTTATCAAAAGTGATGTAGAGTGTAAAAGTAGAAATTCGGAAAAGGTATATATGATTGATAAATGATTTAAATGCATTATAACCACAATAGTTAGTTGGGTGAAAATGTTTAAATCAAACAAAATGCATAAAATTAACTCCAACATTACACATATAAATATAATATATATATAGTGTATATATATATTTTTAATTTAATTACACTCACTTCTGGCAGTTCAATACAATTTAAAGTTAAAGCGTATATTTAATCAAATTTAACTTCTGCAACAGGCATGCAATCAATGCAGTTTAATAATATTTTTTTTTGTTGCTTTTTGTTTTTTGTAAAATGTGGTCCAAGGAAAACATTACAGTTGTGCGATACGATGCTTTATGATACGTTTGCATGCATTAATTGTTTTGTTACTTTGTTAACATTTTGATTTGATATCAGACGTATAATAATAATTGTTTTGCTCCAAATTCCATTTTTGAAACTGTTACCAATACAATAATCTGCAACACCCAGCACTATAATAAAAAATATTAAAAATAAAGAGTATTAGAAAAAGACTGCACTGACTAAGTAATAGGAACAGATTCATCAGATTTCGTTTTTGACTTTGCTATGATTGGATATGTAGGTATGGGTATAATTCTCGTTATTATATAATTTTTTTGGAAATGACTGACTCTGACGCACCCACATCTGTCTTAATTACACACCAATGTGCTTTTGGTGGTGCTTTTGTGTAACTATTCAATTACCTTACATTTGAACTGTTATTTAAATAGAATTGCGGGCCAGCAAATCTATCTAGGAAATGTATTTAAGTGAACTTCGAACTATGTGAATAAATGATAGACGATTTTTTTTTTTTGAAATTTTGACCAAAATATTAATTGCCGTAGGGTATATGTATGTATATGGACCAATATTATTTATATAACTTATTCTGTATCAACAAGGTTGCTTGTATTGGCCGATTCGTTAAGTGCAACAAAACTTGGGTTGGCGGTTAAAGTTTGCGAGTTTGTATGAATAAATGAACTCAAGCAATAAGCGCCACCAAATGCGGCAATAATTTGGTATAAATAACTATTACATGTAACTATTAAATGAATGTAGTTCCTCTTGGACATACATATGTATATTGTGGTACGTGCAGAAACTAGCTTATGAATCAACGTAATAACCGGCTTTTTGTATGCGTTGTATGCAAACCTCCTACAGTTTTGTTAGAGGGCTGAATTTATTTCGGTTAACTTGCCTTTGTAAACCACACAATTTCACATAAATTTCTTATACTTTATCATGAAAACCAATATTAAAAATTTACTTTATACTGGAGGTTATGGAGTATTTAGTTATTTTTTAGTGTAGTAGTACCGTAATACCATTTAGGTTAGTGGATTGATTAAAGTGTATTAAGTAAAGCAAAGTAACAAGTAAAAGTGTTAGATAGTTGGTTAAAAACCATACGTTTAAACACCGAAAACCTTTGACTTTTTAGGATTGTTTTTTAATGAGAGCAAATTTGATTAAATTGCGGGTGTAACGGTAAGTTTTTTATATAATTATCTGCCATGTCATGACAGCCTGGAGAATTTACATTTTGTTAAAACAGTCAAATAATATAATAACGAAACGTGAATTTTTATTCGAAAGTCATAAAATTAAGTTTAAATAAAAGTTACCTGCCGTGAAAGCTCAAGTAAACGGGATAGGAATTTTTAAGCGTTCGCACCGCCCTCCCATTTTGGAGGTAGCAATTTTAGAATTACATTATAGGCAATGTAGACTCGAGGGTTTTTCTGACTATGCACTAATATTACCATAGCCCCGGCGATGCTGCCACAAGGGGCCATCCCAACCTGGTTAGACTGTCGACCCTAATAAAGGTCGAGTAGTTTAATGGTCATGGGCTGGTAACCCGTTTTCCTATTTGCTACTACAATCTCATTATTCCTGTATGTAGTCGCAGGGGATATCTAAGCTTGCTAGAACGACTGCTGTTGTCTCGTGATACCTTGAATGAAAACATCTAGGCCGGTGTTCCGTATCAGGGCGCGGCCCTTTTAACATGTACAATCAAAACTTTTGTAAAGCGGTGCCTCTTTTACACAAAACTAATTACTACGTTATTATAGTACGTCGTGACTGTAGTACATTGCCATTAATTCTTTAACAGTTATTCAAGTAGAAAATGTATTGTATGTAAATGTACTTCAATTCTTACAAACTATTGATCATTGTCAAACAAACTGTTTTTAAAACGGAAAAATAATCCGTTACAATTGCTGTCAACCATCCAGACTTTGCATTGCTATTGTGAGATTCTAATACAATGCATGCCAATCATACAATATATAATAATTTTTCTATGCTCCAATATAAATCTAAAGTAAAGTATAAACATAAACAATTTGGTCGGTCAATCATTATTACTGAAATGTATTTTAAGTAAAACTTATGTCACTTAAAGTTCACACATATGTTTGTATATAAATGATATATTTATGTAATATATATGAAATAAAAAATGACCTAAACATACAAGTGTCAACCAAAATTGAATTTAAATTACTTAAAAGTGGAGTATTATCATTTGTCTTGTTACCATGAGTAATATGAAACTCTTAACTAGTATAGTTATACAAAAAAGAAACCATGTAAAAAAACAATGTTTGGCTTAAAGTTAATCTGAGATACAAAAATCAAATGCTGCATTCCAAAAGTATATTGTGACTATTTTTGATATTAGATTCATTATGGGCGTGGCTATTTTTAAATTGTATATTTTATATGAATAAAGAATGCCTGTCCAAATATCTCACTTTTCACTACAGACATCATGATCTACAGACATGTCTAGATCGATTCATATATTCATGTTGATCAAAACCTTTAAGGATGTTGCAAATTGATTGACATATTTAATATATTTACCAGTGTATTACACTGGTAGGAGATATAAAAAAACTATAATAAAAGACGTGACTGACTATTACAACTGAGAAATAGTCAAGTTGAAGAAGTGAAGGTTACGGTTTAACATGCTCTCTGTCCAAACTAAACAGACGACAGCTGTTCCATGGTGAATACGAAGAAATACAATTGATTTTTACATTAGATTAACAAGTAAATAAATTGACATTAAATGTCATTATACACACACATATATATATATATGTATCTATATTATATATAAAAATAAAATAAACATTCATTCATTCACGGAAAATGTTAAATGCACATTAAGTTTATTCAATTCGATGCAAACCTTCGTGCCATTATTGCACCGTTGTACAAATTCAGGCAAACAGTGGCTTCACTTTGTGTTTATTGTACATAATAATTCAATTTCTTAATTTAAACACTTAATGACTTTTTTAATTATCATATGTTTATTTTGATAATGTAATTATTGTACAATGATTGTACCACATGTAGGCACAGAGACATCATAAGAAGTTAAGGTTGTGTAAGAAGAATGCTATATAAGTGGCAATTTCCGTTAGTTGTTTCTAAAAATCACACCCTTACAAACAATGGTATGTAGTTTTCCTTTGGTTTTACTATTATCTCATTCACTCCCCTTCTATTTATCGACAAAGATCAACGGCCAGTGTTAGTGTAGTGTAAATGATGATAAAAATAAAATAAAACAATTCACGTCTTTTTGCAAATTTCAAACATTAGTTTTTTACTTGGTCTGCACATTTTCTTACAAGAATGAAGGTCAATTTAAACAAAACGCTATAATAGGTGTACAGATATATTGATACATGTGTATTTATATATCATGCTATATCAAGTCTGCATTAATTATCACTAGTCACTAAAACTTAAGGCTTCTTATAACTCTTACGTAACTTTGTGCAATCTATGGCACTTAATATTTATATAAATTTGATAAGGATGTTTGTAACTCTCAAAGAAGTTAATTTCAAGCCACTTTTTTCCATAAAAACTGAATTCTTTATAAAGCGATTTAAAATGTGGGACTACCTTCAGATACTATAGGGTATAAAATGGCCTTTATCCAAAAAATATCTTCTTCTTGTTTTTGTTAACAAATTATTTTGCAAATTGTTTACATGTTTTTAATGTAATGATTTCATTCTTTAAATACAAAACTTGGCCACGTTTCTGTGAGAATGATTTCTTCTCAACCATCTATTGTTTACACTAAGCACCAATAAAAAAAACCTGACGATATAAAAATTGGTGCATACATTCATATATAATATATACATTTGGTATAAATGACATCAACCTATCTGATTATGACCAAGAAATAAATATAATCGATATTGATGCAGCAGAATCTATTAAGTTCTTATATAATAGATAGAATTTGTATGTATGACAACATCCAAATTGAACTAGAATTGAGTGTTGGATGGCAGCTTTAAGAAGATGGTAAATGCATGTACAGCAATTATTGCAAATATTGCATAAGACACATACAGTAGTAACAGCGTATACATACCGTGGCTGTTATGGAATAATACATGCATGCAAATTGATCAAAATCATATAGCGTACCATTTGAGGAAGAACAGAGCATGAAAACAGAAAAAACAAATGTTCATTTATATCTATTGTTTTTTTTAAAATTTTTTTTATATAAATTTTTTTTTTTTCCTTCATACAAGAATCAACCAAAAATCTAAACTTAGGAAAATTATAAAAGACCCAAAGTCTTACGGCAAGACAATCAAATCAGTGGTGGTGTTAAAACATAACAGTTGATAGACTTAATATCTATTCTTAAACAAAAAAATAAATACATTCTCAATTTATTCAATTAAGGATTTCTCTTGAAATGTTGACTAAACTGGTAATTAAAGTTATAAGAAAAAACAAAAAAAAAGGATGCAAATTTTAATAAAACCATTAGGAATAAAAAAAAATTAAAAAATTCAATTCAATTTTAGTTAATTTTCACCATCTCCACCCTATGTGTAAGTGTTTGCTTAGCCCGACCCGGATACTTGCATGGCCATAATCATCATTTGGATTATCCTTTGGTGCATCATGAGCCATACGCATTCGCCAAATATGTCCATATACCGGCTGCCGTATCACATCAAAGCTCTACCATAATACATGGTGCACCTATTATAAAGCCGCTCATAGTTAAAACTTTAGTGCCAGTTATTAAATCTTATCACACGGCACCCATCATTAAAACTCTCCATTATGATCCATTCTATCATCATCATCATTATGATGATCATCATGGCTTTCTTCATTATCACTAGAAGCTATAACTAAATAAATGGCAAAATTCTTCAGATATAAACTAAAGGAAATATTTGTACGATTCTAATTATTGCGGATATAAAATATGTTCGGAATTAATGTTATGGAAAAAACTGAAATTAATTGTATATATATATATATATATATGCATGGATAGTTGTTGTTGTTGTTTTGAAAAACTTAGAAGAAGAAGCAAAAAGTTTTGTATTTAATAAATTTATATGACCAAATAAAAAAATAATAATGTCCTTAACACTTTCTTTAAATGCAATGTATTTAAGCTTTGAATATTTCCTAAAAGGAAAAATTGGGTGTTATTAATATATGTACATATACGAATTGTTTTTCTTA
Organism: Crataerina pallida; assembly: GCA_949710015.1. Taxonomy (NCBI): domain Eukaryota; kingdom Metazoa; phylum Arthropoda; class Insecta; order Diptera; family Hippoboscidae; genus Crataerina; species Crataerina pallida. The sequence goes on along the minus strand of OX453292.1, from coordinate 20,992,972 downwards.
AAGATAGGGGTTCAGGAGAAAATTCCTATAAAATACATGCATCTGATCTGACCGCCTGTACTTTTTTTGAAATAGAATCGAAATTAAGGCAGCAGTGCTAAATAATGTCTCTGTCGGAAATTTTGGCACAACTATTAATAAAATATTAAACCAGATATATACTAATAGTAATTTCGCAATTTCTTTTCGTTTATAAAATTCACCTCGTATATAAATAATGCTAGGCATAGAATATGTAAATTATGTACTAGTAAGCGTAATAACTATTATTAATAATGAATTTAACGGTTAACAACATTGTTGACACGTTTGCAATAATTGCTTTACTTTACAGTTACTTTACATATGAGGATACAATTTTTTAACATTTATACACACATAAGATGGGAGATATAATAAGTTTGTCATTTTGTTTGCAACATTCTGGAGGCTCCAGGGATCCAGAGAGAAGTATATATATATTCTTGATCAGCATTAAAAACTGAGTCAATCTAGACATGTGCGTCTGTTGTTGGCATTCTCACGGTCGTAAATTTTGAAATATTACATAAAACTCGATTTGTAAGCTGATACGTAATACAAATAATCATATATATGCCACACCCACTGTTGGTATGGAGATGTGGAGGATATATTTACGATTTAGTCCAAAGGAACCAATTCAAAATGATTTTATTTTGAAATAATTTTCTACATAATCTATTAAGAATTTTTTAGAACAAAAGAAAAAAAAAACAAGTATATACGAGTATATATAAAAAAATTTCAATGTCGCACTCCTTTAATTAGTTTGGTTTGTGATTCTAATTTACATTCATTACATAAATATTATAAAACAAACTTATTATTGAACACAATTTATATTGAAAATAACGTAACAATAAATCCGGTTCTATGTGTATGTGTCACCTTATTGAAAAGTGAAAACTAGAAGCAAATGCGGAGGGGATTCATTTTAACAATTGCAGCAACCGTTTACAAATTAGTGATTGTGGTATAAAAATTGTTGGACACACATTTTTAAATTAAAATAATTAAATCAATATAAATGTGAATTAATTCCGACTATGTAAAGCCCTACAATACGACTGGTAGATGGATTTGGTCAATCGGAACTTGGCTTTCAAGAGAATCATTCAATTTAAAGAGGAAACTTGGGCAAATTTTTAAATTTTACAACTGCGAGAAGGCTTGGATAGATTTATATTTTCAAGCTGATCAGGGATAAATTTAACAATGAACGGCCCCATATTAAGTGTTGCAAACATAATGATATACCTACTAAACTTTTTATGTGGGGTATACATGGATATATAACAATCTGTTTACTTGTATAATAACGCCAACATCATTTTTAAATAAATTCATATAATTGTGTATTAAATAAAGCAACTATTGTGGTAGAAAACAAAAGTAGTAAACATTGTTACCACAATGACGAGAATTATTCAAGTGTAATTAGGCACCAATGACTTGGTGTTTTATGGTAAAAAAAAAAAAAAAACAAAGTAAAAATAAAAAACCAACGGTCATCTAGAACATGTAGCGACAAGTTTGTTAATTGGCTGATGTAACCAAATCTATTTTATCATCCCATGTGCAGGTGTGCTTCTTATCTGCAATAGTTATAGGTTGAGCTCACTATATATAAAGACGTTCGAAATGGGTTCACAATAACAAACGGTATTAAACCTTTCTACTAATAACACTAATAACAGTTCATTTGTTAAAATAGAAAAAAACTCAATACAAAAAATGTTCAAATACGTAAGAAAATGTAAAATAAATAGAAAGAAAACAAGGAAGAAATATTTTTTTTCTAATTCTAGTTGGTTTTTGCTTTATTATTGAGCTTTGCTGCCGCTGCTCCCAGTTTGATTTATCCAGCTCCAGCTGTGGTAAAAGTGGTAGGACCTGCTGTAGTGCCAGCTCCTGGTCCGTTTCTAAAAGTTGTAGGCCCGGCTGTAGTACCAGCTCCCTTTGTCACTAAAATTGTGAGTCCTGTACATGTGGCTGCACCCTTACATCCCATCCATCCCTGGTGGTAATTTCAACTGTGATAGGTTCAATTTTGTTTGTTGTGCATTTCTGACGATTATTAATATGAAGCTACAACATATTATTTAATTTCTTCTTTGTATTGCTACTGGTATTAGAACTTTATTGATATGAACCTTTGATATTATTTTAAACTTCATTATTTGACTAATTTTGTTTTCGTTTACTTACATTTTCATTTACTTTTTTTTAAACACCTTTTTTTTTAATTCTATAAATAAATGAAAATATGTTTAGTGATAACCATAGTAAGTGTATGCATCTTTGAATAAAATGTATTTATAAATTGAAAATATTATTTTGATTTCAATTCAGTTTCTTATTTGATCAAACCAAAGGTGAGTTTTTAGTAAATTTCGATAAATACGTATTACCCAAAAACGTTTTCTAGCAATAGTCCCGTTACAATTATTATTATTAACAGCCTAAAAGTCTGCAATTATATTTAAGAGTCCATCGTACAGTAAGTGTGGTATGGCAATGCTTATAACGGTATGAAGGAAAACTAGTTTTAATTAACATCGACTGTCAGCTTTACTGACTTATTGTGACTTCAGTGGCAAGTGACTATTTTATGGTTATTATATGTGAAAATTTAAATGATATGTAATTATCCTTCATTTCGTGGGGTATGGTTGCAATATTGGAAAAATACCATGACTTTTTTTATTACACCTACGTTATTTAATATATTTTGTAATTTTTAGCAAAGTATAAAATTTATTTCGAGTGAAGGCAGATTTTAGATACTCTGCCTAAGGCCCCCATGGGTAATGCATCGAAGAATGAATCAGAAGCACTACAGAGTACATACATTTTTGATCAGCTTCAAAATCTTAGTTGATTTTGACTTGTCCATCTGTCCATCTGTGATGGGCACTCTCACGGTCATAAATTTTAAAATATAACAAAGTTATTGGTGTGAAAAGCGATCTGTCTCTATTTTAATATAATACGTAAAAAACAATGGAGTCTACCTCATTTAATTTTTTTTGATTTAACGCTTTTTTTTTTATTCGTAATACCATAAACAATCCAATGTGAATCATATCAATATATAAAGTAACAAATGTTTCTAGTGATGAACTGTAATCAGAGGTGCCGAATGTTCTATATGATGAACCACTGGTGCAGCAGCAGCACTAGTATAAGTGTGAACTACAGGATGAATGGTTTTCACTATTGGAACACTGGCCGTATGTACAGAGGTCTTAACGGCTGGAGCATAAACGGAGTGTGTCACGGTTTTACCATGTACTTGAGTCAAGCTTTGATGAGATACTGCTGACGGCGACGAATGTACAACTGTTCCCACATTAGTTAAGACCGGCTCATGTATAACATGTTGGGTTTCAATTAGACCAGCATTTACAGCCATTATGGCAAAGCACAATACAACAGCAACAGCAATAGTCTAGAAGGAAATAGAAAAATATCGATAAGGAAATCGAAAAGGATATTATAGCAACTTACTGATTTGAACATTTTTGTTTATTTTTTTACGAGAAGTGTTTGTTTCAGTGATACAAGCAGATGAGAACTAGTGCTGATTATTAACCAACCAAGAGTTTATATAGGTGATTTCTTATACAGTTCAGACATTATATTCAAATCATTCAATCATCAATCAATTCCAGGTAACAACAATCGTACACACACATGCACCATTAATCAGGCGTATATATAAAGTTAAAAAAACATTTTTTAATGGCATTCTTTATCATTCATAAGCAGGTATATTTTACTGCGTATGAATATGCGTAAAATGTAGAAAGGGAGAGAACATACATTATGGTCAGGGCAATATTACAACATTAAAGGTTTCTTCAGATTTTGTTACATTGTTTAGGTTTTTTTTTTTATTTTTATTTATTTTTTTTTGTACTTATGCAGACAATAATAAACATTCGTGCGCGCTTGAGTGTAAGGCTTGACCTTCATTAAATGTTTGGTAACTAAGAGATTTTACCCAAAAAACAGATTAATAATAATTACAATAGCCGCCCGAAATTTTAGTGGTCTCAACACAATTAAATGATTAACGAATGATAATAATGCTTGATGAGAGCTTGTCAGAAACATTTGTTGTCATATCACTTTGCTTTTCAAGGTAGACTTTGCTAGACCGTCTACAACTTACATGAAATTTGATGTAAAAAATGTAATTTGTTTTTATTTTCCTTGTAATATAAAAAATATGTTGTTCCTCATAAAAATTGTTTGATCAAGTACATGACCTTTTGTAATCGTAACGTTTCTTTTTAATTTCAACCATTTTACTGAAGAGTTTATACCAAGTTTGTTATCTCAACCATGTCTCTCTGCACATAATTTCACTATTAACTAAAATCTTTCATAAATATCTGAAATTCAGAAATAAGTGAAAATTTGGTAATAGGTCGAAAGGAATTATTTAGTACAATATATTACTTGGTTCCATTTTTATAAAATTCCACATATTATTAAATTCAAGCTGTATCTATTGATCGTTCACAAAAATTAGTAAAAGTCAAGCTTTACATAGAATAGGATTTTGGGTACAACTTTATATGAATAGACTTCAAAAGGACAAACAGATGAACATAACTCAGAATAACTTTCTGAATCAACTGGTATTATATAAAATATATACAAAAGTCTCTTTTTAATCATTTAGGAGTTATAAACATTCGCATAAACTTAACATGACTTTTGCTCACGATTGCTGTTTGAATAGTTTTCATATATTTTTTGTTATTTGTCATATGTCTAATGGCAAAATTAATCCAACTAATAATCAATCAAGTCGTCATGGCCACATTTCGTAAAAATTAGCGAAACAATAGCGTAAATGATCGATTTTTTTCTTCAGAATTGTATGTTTGGCCATCAAAACAAGTCAATGTCAAGTTTTTAAAAAAATAATCTCTAATTCGTTTATATAGTATATTCGGTTTTCTATTTTAATTAATTAATAAAATGAATAATCTAGAGTTTGCTATAGATTACGCAAGGTATATTATGTTTAATGAAATTTGTTTTTAATAAATAAAAAATATAAAAATAAATAAATAATTTATTGAAAATTAATAAAATTATTAAATAATTAAAAAACAAATAAAAATAATAAGTAATTAAAAAATAAATAAATAAATAAATAGTTCAACATATATATAAAATTAATTAATTATTTAAAAAATAAATAAAATTAATAGATAAAAAAATTAAAGTTATAAATTAAAGTCGGTCTTTTTGTACACTGTGTAATAATATTTCATTTTATAATAATGTAATTTTCTATTAAACTAAAAGTACATCCGTAACAGATAAGGTACATAACAGTTAGAGATTTGAACCCTTCATCTCTTCACAATGTACGCACTGGCGAAATCTTCCCCTTTGAAAAAGATTTTGTTCTATACATATTTGTATTACCATTAAATGTGTCTTCGATATACATGGTGTAGATATAATAGATGGAGACTATATTATTACGTATGCGAATTAAGAAGAATTAATTATTAAGAATTAATAAGAAACAAGATAGAGAGCGAAGCTTAAATACCCTCCACCTTTTATAATCCTCTAAAAAATAAGTTCCTATTGCCATATTTATGTATTTCATGTATTTACGCAAGTAGGGTTTTTTTTAAATTATAGGCGTTTGCGTTATACAATCACGCCCATTTTTGGCACAGTGTTGGATAACGGTACCCTTTATATACATACCAAATTTCAACTAGTATTGTGCGTTATATAATTTTTTTAAGATACAATTTTTTCGAGGTATGTTGAGTTTTTCGTTTATTGTGGGCGTGTCTCTTAATCGATTTTGCCAAATTTCAATACGAAACAGCAAAATTAAACTAAGAATGTGGCAAGTTTCAATTTGATATCTTAAAAATTACCACCGTGAGAGTGCCAACAACAGACGGACACATGGACACACGGACAGACAAACCATTTCTCTTCTCATGCTGATTAAGAATATATATGGTTTGTGGGGTCTCCGAGGCTTCCTTCGATGTGTTGTAAACGGATGATCAAAAGGAATACACTCTCTTCCCTAAGGTGGAGGGTATAAAAAAATGATTTACCTATACGTATATTATAGACCCTCTTCTAATAGTAATTAATTATTGTTAAGCATGCGTATGAGGTCATTATATATGTATGTATAAAATTGATCGCGATAACACAAGCATAACACTTTTGTGTCCCATATATGATGCATGACAGGTAATTAAATGGAGTGTGTATGCTTAAATTGAAGGTCAACAACATAAAGGGTTGATTTGTATATTTGTTTATGTTTAATAACCTATTTTTGTGTTTATTTTTTCAAGAAATGCAGTGTCATCTAGAAGAATTTCATTTTAAGCCAGAGAGTATAAAACTGCAAGCATATGGATTACATGTCATCAGTTAAACGTCATACTCCAAGCGAAACAAACCTTTAAAATAATACAAACAAAATGTTGAAATTGGTAAATATTACAAAATATTTATATATTAATTATATACGAATTTGAATAAATTTTAAACAATTTTCAGAATGCTATCCTATTGTGTTGCTTCTCACTAGCCAGTGCTGGTGTAATTGAAACTCATCATGTTGTTCATGAGCCAGTTTTAACGAAGATTGGTACAGTTATACATAATGTCCCATCATCAGCCATATCCCATCAAAGTTTCACACGTATCCATAATCAAGCGATAGAAACGCCAATTGTTAGTCCAGGCATTAAAACGACTATTCATCATCATGCAGCACCTACTTTGACTACTCAAGTCAAGGATGTAGAAACGTTGGAACAAGTGGAATCTGCTGAAAATCAAGTTGTAAAAACTGCTGAACCTGTAGTCAAAACTGTAGAAACCAATGTACCGCTTGTCAAATCATCTAAGATTGTTCATACATATGCCCCTGCCTCTACCTCTATAGTACACTCTGTACCTTTTGTTAAAACAATTGTACCAGCTACTTCATATACCTATATACAGCACTAAGGCATATCTTTCATATAATCATAATAATGTTTTGTTAAAAAATTTCCATTTTTTTCTAAATAAAAACGGAAACTTATTTACGTAAAGTAAAAATACTAAAAATTTCTTTATAAACAAATTTTATTTATTTAACACAAAGAGATGGCTGAAAGCAACATTAAGTTATTTTTGAGGCTGTAAACGTACAAGTTTTGCTACTATAGTTAGCTTTGAAAACAAGAATATTTCCTAAATCAAATTTAACCAGTCATAAAACATAATGAACGGTGAGTTTATTTCACCTTTTTTTTAGCAGTTATAAACCACCTCTAATACTCTTAGGTCAAAGTATTTATGAAGATATAAAACGTTGTTTTCGAAAACGGCATAATTCACATATTTTTAAAACGAGACATCTTATTAAAAAAAAATTAATCAATTGACTTGTCCAACTTATAAAATAGGTTTATTATTCTAATGCTTTATAAATTTTTATATTTCGATATTTTAGAAAAATGTGACTTAGATCCCTTTCATAATTATAGGCTTATAAGTCCTGCGATACATAGTTTATCATTAAAAAGTGGTTAACGAAGGCTCAGAACAAGAGACAAAGAGTTTTTCAAAGTGTATATAAGCTGTTTCGTTCAAAAATGTTACAAGTCCAATTTTGTAAGAACATTGAAATTTGTAAGATTCCAAAGAAATGTATCTTTAAAAAAAGTTGGTTTTTTTTTTTTTTTTTGGAAAATAGATTTGTACTACTTTGGCAATAAACTTCTTTTTCAAAAATCAAATTCAAGGATCGTTTTAACCACGCCCGTTTGTTTGTAGCAAACAATTTAAAAGCTGCGTGAAATAGCAGATTAATTCATATCCGCCTTAAACCCATAACACATTTTCTCATTTGTCATTTTTCTTTTGTACATGTTTTCAATTCATAAACACAAAAAACCTTCACTTCACTTTTTTGTTGTTGCCTTTTGTTGTAGCAATTTTCAATTTTGTTTTGAATTTATTATACAAGTACTATGTGTTGTATGTATGTCTGCACATCAGCATTGTTCATTTGTTTATTTGCAACGTTTCGTTTCTCTTTCCATTGAATCAACGGTGGTACTTCTTAGCTGAGCCAGAGGTAGTTGTTGTGTTAATGTGTTTGCGTAAATGCGCAATGTGTGTATGTGCTTGGCTTTTATTATTATTATATTGTCTGTATATGTATAAAATCATAATGTATACATATATACATCATACGATTTTTATTAAGAAGTAAAGCAAATCACTCAAAATGGAGCTCTTAAAACGGTCGCACTATGTGTGCACAGTTAGTCATTGGCACTTACAATAACAACAAGCATTCGAGTGTAGCATTTTTTTTTTTCGGCATACAATAATTTGTTAGTCGTTTCAACTCAGCCAAAACATAAACATGAGGATTGTAAGTTAATTTATCTACTCAAACATTACTCTCCTTATTATTATTATTATTATTATTATTACTTGTAATCATTCTAAATGGAGTTAATGCTCTATCCATCTATCCATTCATTGTATTGCAGTTGCCTACGGTTAAATTTGGAAACAAATATGTTTTATGCTGTCTAATGGTTGTAACCTGGTGTGTGGTGGTTATGAGTAATGGGGCAGATGTGAAAGGTTTGAGTATTGATGCGGCCCCATCGGTGGTATCATATCAGGGTTCATCGCAAAATTATGCTCATTTAGTGATTTCACCGCGTGGCCGTGCTCTGGGTTATGTGGCGCCATTAAATCTCAACCATACTGTTCACCACACTGAAAAGGTTAAAGAGAGTTTTGACTATTTAGATATACGACCAGTTTATAAGCCTTGATGAAGTTGGAGAATTGTTTTTTTTTTCTTGTTCAAGAGAGTGTTACTTAAAGCAGGTTCTGAAGCTAAAAAAATTACCATTTACCATGTATTTATTTGAAAATAAATGTATTGAATAAATTTTTTACAAGCGAGTATAATAAGCGATCACTTTGAAGCAACAGCGGATACTTTTAAACATTTTTTTTTTTAATTACGTTATATGTATTATATGTGTGTTATCAATAAAACAAATAAAAAAAAAATATTGTCTCAATAAAAAAATCAATTTTATACTTGACACCTCATATGGAAACATTATACTTACTATAGGTACCTAATGTATTGCAAAATTTTATGTGAAATAAAAAAATATTTGAAATAATAATAAAAAATTAAAAAAAAAGAATACATTGCATGCCTTATTATATGTCAAGCAGAACGCAACGAAACTTGTAAAAGCATAAAATATTTGAGATTGAAGTAATGCCGCACGGCAACAAACTATGTTAATAAAAGATAGAAAGATCAAAGACGAATTTTTGTCACATCTCGTTTCAAGCATTTCAGCTCAATAAAAATCCACAAAATAACAAACAAGCAGATAGGGGAAAAAATATAGTTAGAATTACTCAGGCTTTCCTCTGGTCTTGGATGAACTTGAAGTTGTAAGCGAGTTAATAAACCAAATTTATCGTCTCTACTGAGGTAGAGTACAGTATGAAAAAAATTTGTATTAAATATCATGTTGCGGTAATAGTGTAACATACAGTTTTCTTGCCAACATAATTATGCTTGTATACCTGTAAGACTGTGTTGTTGTTGTGATGAAAATATCTGAATATCCTAAGTATAAAAATATATACATTGCAGCAGTAGCAGTAGTTCTTAAATGAAATGATGCTTAAACACTGTGACGGAAACTTATAAGAATGTTAAAAATCATGTGAGTATAAATTATGTGAAGCTATTGATCGTCTTATTAATGTAATATGAACTGTATTTAATATTTATTATTAATTGGGAGTATACACAGTTCGTTGTTCCATTTGCACGCAGACTTTAAACTCCCTACACAGTATTTATAGGGCTTTATTGTATCGTTGTATACCCAGATTTGGCCTAAGACAAGCATAGCTTTATCACTTATTTGGTGCAATTGCTTTGTGCATAATTTGCGGAAAATATTTTCCGGTTGTTTTATATTTTCTTTCATTTTACAAAATCTTTACCATTGAAACATTTTCATTTAACTATAAGAAATGGATATATTTAATGTCATGGGGATATGTCTTTAATAACTTTATAAAATGTTTAATAATTGAGTCGAAATGAAACGAAATTTAAGGCCTACATTCTTGCCCAACCGAACGAGGTGCGACCATCTGCAATTAAACTAAAGCTGTTATGAAATGTAAATAAAAAAATGAAACCACAATTATTTCTACAATTTCTACTTCCCAGTTTAATACGTATGTGCTTATTGAATTACATTCTTATTCAGTGATATGTGATTTATAAAATATTTAATACGAAAATATCATCACTTAACCAAAGTGAAATTAATACATTAAAAAAAAAACAATATGGAAACAATTCTTTCTCTAACTTGACTTAAATATGTTCATACGTCATATTCATTAAACTAGAACAATTTCTAGCACTATAAAAGTCTGTGGTAATTATTTATTAGGCATCAGTTCAATTAGAATTCACCTAAATAATATTCCAAATAATTCATTCAACTGCAGTGAAAATTTTGTTTAATTTATAAAAATGTTTAAACTGGTAAAATGAAAAATTGTATTATCTCCTGTTATATTATCTGTTTCATATATGTCCTTTCAGTTAACTGCCGCTGTAGCCTTAATTAGTGTAACCCAAGCATTTGTTGGTAAACATCAATATCAACATCAACAATTCGTACAACCAGAGGATGCTTCTTACAGCAGTATCGTATCTAGCCGTTTTCACGGAGGAGAAGATCATTTCATTTCTAATACGTTAAATGATGAAGAACCTTCGTATAAGTCAACAACTACTAAATATTCAGGTCAAAGACAATCGCAAGTGTCGGCTAGAATTGCACATACTTTGAATCGAGTTCCATCATCCTATTCATTTAGTAGCTCGACATTTGGTGTCACACCTACTTCTGCCTCATATGCTGGTAAATCTTCTGCTGCTTTATCAAACCCCTCGGCCAACGTTCAACATCATTTTCAGCCAGCTGACGTTATTACAGTTGCTACCCGTCCTGGACTACGTTCCGGACTACGTCCCGCTATTGCACCAAAAACTCGCACTGGACATTATTCATACAGTAGAAAACAACAGAGCGAACGAGTACAGCATATACCTACTGGCATTTCCCATCAACGTCAAACTCTGGTACATAATTAAGGACGTCGTGTTGTTTCACCCGGAGCGAGAAGTCAGTCCTCTTCACCTACTCTTCACGCTTATAATACTCCTTTGACATTTGCTTCTTACAATCAACAATCTAATCAATACAAACATTAATTTAAGGGCAAATCTTCCACTTTACAGATTGTAATGATAAAAATTCATTCTTTGTAGTTTTTTCGAATCCTATTTATTATTGTAAACATTTCTATATAAATAATAAAGGGAACTTGTAAGCATTAAACAGTTTTTGATATCGAAAAAGGGGTTTTGTGTAAAGATTTTTAAAACTAATTAAAAGTGTTCCTATCTTGGGAACAAGAATGTACCACAAAGCATTTAAATATTTTATAATGGTTAAGAAATGCTGAAATGTTGCTTTAGCCCCCAAAAAAATGCAAGAATTCAATATATTTTTCTACTTTATTACACATAAACGTAATACTATGTAATCTTTGTAATCATTTAACTCATATTAAGAAATATATAACATAACGTACAGATAATGATTGGGAGAGAATTGCACAATAATTGAATGAATTTGAATTCGATTTAGATTTCATTTTATTCCATTTTATTCATTGGCTCGTAACTATGAAGCCAATTCTTCTTCAATAAGAATTTTGCGTCACCCAATATTACTGCAACTGTTACTGCTACTGACAACAACACCAATTGTTTTTTTTTTGTTTGTTTGTTTTAATAAATGACAATAATTAAATAAAACTAAAATACTTTGTAAGACGTAACCATCTACAAATTGTCAATTGCAAAATATTTGTTAGCAGAACATGTAGGAGTAAACAAACTATTACATCAATCTTTAGTGTCATGAATAGATTATGTATGTATGAAGAAGAAGATATAAAAGTGTATTCGCGTTGAAGAAATACTATTTACCATAATTGAAGTATGGCCGAGTTTTTGTAGTGTTTAAAAAATAAATGATTTTGCGTCTTTTTAATATGAAGTTCGCAAAAGGATAAGTGTTACTCTTAAACCTGTCATGCGTGGCCACTCCAGCAACGTATTTTCATTATATACTCAACATAATTTATACTAACGTATATTAAGTTTGTCATTCTATTTGCAAAACTCAGAACGAGGTTTTAGAGCCTCTACAAAGTATATATTTTCTTGATCAGATCCAAAACAAGAGTCGATTTAGATAAGTATGTCCGTGTGTCTGTCTGTTGTTGGCATTCTCACGTGCGTAAATTTGTAAATTTTGAGATATTGAAATGAAATTTTGCCAAGACTCCTATTTAAAAAAAAATATCTTCAAGAACCACGCCCACAAATATCTCACACAAAAATTAAGCTATTAAGTTGAAATTTTGTACACATATTAACATTGATGTGAAAAAAATGGGCGTGGTCGGATAGTATATACGTCCGTAGTCAACATAAATCTTTATATCTGCCACAAAAATTGACCTGTGAACTTGATATTTTTTACGTATATCTATGATCGCATGATCGGATAACAGATGCACCCATAATTTACAAAAAACCATATTCCACGTTCAACTCGACCTACAAGCTATTACGTAATGCATACATTATAAAAAGGCGTAGACCCTGCCATTGTAGATGTGGAAGATGTTTAAGATTTGGTGTAAGCCAAGTTTAGTTTTTTTACTTGTTTTTTTTTTCTTTTTTTTTTTTTTGCACAATCTTTTATGTATTATTACTTAAGTAAGTATACCTGGGTAAGCTTACAATCAACAATTCGTCTTACAAGGTATATTAAGTTTGGGTAGATATTTGGAAATCACAAAAAAACTAAAGAGAGACTAAAAATTTCATTATATTTCACATCACTTCAATTCAGAATGAATCGAGTGAAGTTTGTCAATTTATTTACTATTCATCTTTTTAACTTAATTTTTGAAAATTGCATTTTCATAACTACTATTTATTACTATTTTTTATTCATCCTGCTTCTTTGAAATGTGATAAAACTCATCGATTAGCCATTTTTAAGAATTCCTCCTCCCATAACGCTTTATTTTAAAGTAAATTTTATATATTTATATATTATTATATTTATAGAGTACTTAATGGCAAAGTTTTGCCAATTTAAAAATTTTCATTTGCTTCCTATTCATAAAGTTCTGGAGCGCTGCATATTTTTTCATCTTAATCCGCTTTAAATACATTCTAAACAAGTTTAAAAATAACTAAAGAACATAACGTGCTTCACTAGGAGTTTATGTATGTATGTATGTAGGTATTTATAGAAGACAGCTAGGAATACGATCATTTTCACTTTATTGAGATTATGGTATAACATGGAAATCATATAAAAAGCCTTGAATTTTTAAAAATCTTAAACAGAAAGAGAACAACCCAACCGGCAGCACTATGTTGAAAAATATTGCAAGTTTTATAGAAAATATTATCAATAAAAATATTCTTTTTTTAATTTTCCTCTTTATAGATAATTCTGATGATTGGGGCCATTATTTTGCAGCCCGGTCTGGCTATTAGTACACCATTATTGGTCAAATTACAACCACAACCCAATTTGGCTCCAGCCAACACTGAACATGCCGCTTATGTGGAAGCTGTATCACCTATAGTATCGTCAATAAATCCTTTAATAAGTACCGCTGCACTTATACCAACAGATTTAACCGCTGTACAACATGTACCGTACGTTTATGCGGCAAAATATGTATGTAAAGAAAAATTAAAAATTAAAAATTAAAAATATTAAATTAATTATTTTTATCTTTCTTTTGTTCGTGCTATTCACCACCAGTTGCCATACAAGACGCCAACTGAATTTTCACATTATCATATCAGCTATTGAAATGATTGACGTTTTAGATACGCTTTAATGAAGACAGCCCAAAAGTAAACTACACGAAATTTTTAAAGGCAGCATTTTCATAATTCAACTATTTTTAAAAAATTAAGTTTTGAGATAATTTGCGAATAAAAAAATTTAAAAATATCAATTACAACTTTTTCTTCTTCATGTGTGAAGTATATAAAATATAAGAATTGTGGTAATTATATAAAAAAAAACATTTTTGTACTCCCCACATTAAGTGGGGGTATACTAAGTTTGTCATTCCGTTCCCTATACCCAGAAGTAGGCATTAGAGACTCTACAAAGTTTATATATCCTTAATCAGCATTGAAAACTGAGTCGATTTAGACAATTTAGACATTAAGCTATGACGTTGAAATTTAGTATACATATCTATAGTTATCCTATCAATTGATGGGAGTGGGCGTGGTCGTATAACAGACACACCCACAATATACAAAACGTAAAACTCAACTTGTAAACTAACTGATACGTAATACATGCACTATTAGAGGACCTAATATATATTTGTCACGCCCACCATTGTAGTTGCGAAGGGTATTTAAGATTTGGCCAAGCCAAATTTAATTTCCTTACTTGTTTGCTTTATCATTTATTTACGATTCCAGCCATATTTTTCAAAGGACTTGCACCAGCAGTATAACTTCTCTGAATAGAATCATTAAATCTTTTTACCACTGGGATTAATTAGGTTGAGATACATATTACTGCAATGATGTTAGCAATGTGAACTTATTTAAATCATCATGGGATACTTTAGTTAGTCAGTTAAATTGTACATTTTTTATTAATAATTTGTTTAGAAAGATTGTTTACCATTCATTATATATTGTTTGTAAATATTATATATAGAAACTATTTATTTATTTCATATATGCGCAATAAATTTTATAGAAATGTTCATATAACTCACATTGTATGTATAAGACTGAATCAAATTTAATTGAATTAACTGATGATAAGATTTATAAAACAGTTTGATGTAACGATTATATAAACAGACTATTGAAAATATTTAAAAAACAATTATTTTTATTTATTTCATTAAAATTTGGCACAAGCTTAAGAAGCATAACAATGAGTAGGAATTAAGCAACATTAGATAATAACTTTAACATCACTCATAACACTTTTAAAACTTAATCATAATGAGTGTAAAATTTACATTTAAAGATTTTTAAGTTCCCGTGAAGTACAGTTTGCGAAACACTGCTTCATATAAAATGCATGCTACATGCAAACTTATTTCTAATGAGTGTGAAATTTGCATTTAAATATTTTTAAGTGGTTAACTCACAGTTTGGGAAACACTGTTTCATATAAAATTCGAATTCCATGCAAACTTAATCATTTACATGTGAATCACCGATTGGGAAACACTGCTTCCTGTAAAGTTTGACTTGCAGTGCTACACACAAAACTAGCAAATGTATATGAATCTGTTGAATATACTCGTATAAGTAAGGTGTAGCGTCTAGTTGAGTTTTGGTACGATTTTGAGAGAGGAAACATTAATTTACATCAACGATAAAATCGTTTCATTCATTTTTATATAATTTTTTATTAAATAAAAATCAGCTAATACAATTAAGCACTTAAGGACTAAGACATATATTACATATACATATATGTTTATATAGAAGGTTACAATAAATTTTTCACTCGTAATGTATGATAGTCCAGTTGGAATAGATGCATATACCAGCATGCTCTGTAAATTACTTCAAAAAATTATTCATAAATAGATTGTTGTCATATGAAGGTAGTAAACATTGTTATCATACATAGTGTGTAGGGTATAACTATGATATGATTCATAACATTTGTGTGTATCTATCAATGGGTTGTGATTTGGTTTTGTTTTTTTTTTCTTTTTGTCTAACTTGTTATGTCATCCACCAAAAATACATACACACACACACTGACACAGACACGAACAATCCAAAACCATTGGGGAATTCCCCACAAGGTTTTTTTATATAAAAAAAAAAAAAAAAGAAAAAAGAAGGCTTTAATAACAATAATAAACAAAAATTTGCACAAAAAACTAGAAAAATGGGAGTTTGTAAATTATTTGTTTTTATTATGAAACCATTGAAAGTCTCTGTATTGTGGTGGTGTTCAATGGATTTTCCCATTTAAGAAATATTAATGGAAATCATAATATCTATATTAAGTAAATGAGGAAAACTCTTCCATAAGCAAAGTTGTAAAACAAATGCGACCCCTTGACACACTCGATTTTGAAAAAGATGGTGTATATATAAAAATTTCCTCTTCATTGAGTTTTAAAGGCTAAGTGTTATCAACCAATTTGTAAATGTATGTAAATGAAATAAACCGTAAAATGTATGCTTAGAGGAAGACAAAGGCAAAGGAAAATTCAAAATGTTAAGTGAAAGTGAAAATGTATAATTATTAAAGCAACAAGTAAGAAAACGAAATCTGGCTTAGGCCAAATCCTAAATACCCTCCACATCTACAATAGTGGACATGGCAGACAAGTTTAACGTGGAATATGGTTTTTTATACCCTTCACCTTAGTGATGAAAGTATACTAAGCTTCTTCTAAATATATTTTCGTCAATTGTGGGCATGGATCTTGACTGGTTTTGCCCATTTTAAATAGGGATCTGCGTGTAAAAAATCTAGAAGTGTACGTTAAAAATTTCAGCTCAATATCTCGAAATTTGTCTAGATCGATTTAGTTTTTGAAGCTGATCATAAATATTTATATCTTGTAGAGTCTCTAAGGCCTACTTCTGGGTATTGCAAACGAAATGACAAACTTAGTATGCGCCCCATCTTATAATGAAGGTATAATAACACAAACAAAACATAACTCATTTACATCGTGAATGCAACAATCAAACATTATCTAGCCTGGTACGGTATATAATTATTTAGATTAAATAGTTTGTATAATATAGTCATATAGGAAAATGTCAAATATAAAGCACAGCTTCATTAACCTTCACATACATTAAAACCTTTTAAAACAAATTAATAATAATAAATAAAGTAAAATAAAATAAAATGAAAAGCAAAATGAATCACTTGGAGACTCCCTCAATGAATCTCAAGTACAACATTTACCCGATATTGTGTAAAAGTATGTTTTTGTAAAATTTTAATATTCACAACGAAAAACGAAATGAATTAAATGCAGAACCAATACGTACACAGAACATGTAAATTTAAGTTTGTGACCATAACATGTCTGTGTAAAGGTTTTAAATGCTTATATATAAACACATACATATATACAATATATGATATTATAGGCATTCATATATTGTCGTGCAAGTGATGACGTCTTTAATGGCATTGAAGTAAATGCGGTCATTTGAAATTGGTCAATACCCTGGCGTTGTTTTGGCCGATCTAACAATAAAACAACAACAATAAATACACCTTCATAATAGTAACCACATTAATATTTATTTAATACTTAATAGTTATCATGCATATGTAACATATACAAAGTATTTTTAAATCCATTTATCAACAACAAATGATTCTCTTGAAAATAAAATTGTTCAAAGGATATTGACCTTAATTCTTAAACCTTTATTAATCAGTTATATTTCGATTAAACTAAACAATAAATTAAAAAGTAAATTAAGTTTGTTTCCGAATTGCCACAATATTCAATAAAAATAATAATAATAATATTATGTAAAGAATTATAAAATTTGTATATTCAACATAAAATGCCTGAAAAACCCAAAAACCCAGGAATAAACCAAAATATATTTTCTTGGTATTTTTTGAACATAAAATGGGAATATACTAAGTTTGTCATTCCATTTGCAATACCTAGAAGGAGGCGTTAAAGACTCTTCAAAGTATATATGTTACATGTATAACTCGATCAGCGTCTAAAACTAAATCGATCTAGACATGTGTGTCTGTTGTTGGCATTCTCATGGTCGTCAATTTTGAGATATTGAAATGAAATTTGCCACACATATTTATAATTATTTTTCGATATTGTCAAAATTGGGCGTGGTTGGATAACAAACACGGCCACAATTTGCAAAAGAATGTAAAACTCGCCTTGCAAGCTCATACGTAATACATGCACCCTTAGAGGAAGTAATCATGTAGCTGCCGCGCCCACCATTCGTATGTAGATGTGGAGGGTAATTAACATTTTGCTTACGCCATATTTAGTATTCCTGCTTGTTTATGTTTAATATTGCTCAAATCCAATTTTGTTATAAGGATTATCATACATGTGTACAAACATATTACATATTCAACCTACAAGCGAGTACTTTGTATGCTTTATATTCATAATATCTTGATAATGTGTGTTTCAATTTAACACTAATACTTAAACATTAATAGATATCTCACAAGAAAAAGTGTACAATCAACAATGGAGATGAAACTTAAACGTTAACTTAAACGAGAGACTAAGCCACAAGAGAAGCCATTCCATTCCAATATAAAAAGTGACAGACTTGCACATTACAGTTACAGTCAACGGAACGACACCATACCAAGTAGTTTACCAAGAAAAAAAAAAAAAAAGCAAACAAACAAACAGCGAATTGAATGAACAAACAAATAAGGATTTAATTGTTTATTTTTTTAATAAAAAATATTAAAAATATCAAACCCGTGTACTGAACCGCTTAAAGTGAGTTATTTGGTTTTTTTTTTTTTTTTTGGTTAAAAGTTTAAAAATTATTTTAAAATTTTGCACGTTACATAAT
The DNA here is from genome assembly GCA_949710015.1 of Crataerina pallida. Lineage (NCBI taxonomy): Eukaryota > Metazoa > Arthropoda > Insecta > Diptera > Hippoboscidae > Crataerina > Crataerina pallida. The sequence continues at coordinate 20,974,140 of OX453292.1, read as the reverse complement.
CAACTGGCAACTCATTAACAAGATTAATAACATTAACAACAACAACAAACACAGCACTTTCTTAAACCTTGAAAAAGCAGCGACAAATAATCAAAAAAACCCCAAAAAAAAAAAATTTATATTACCAAAAGTGAAACTTTAAGTTTTACAACAAGTCAAGTTGTGGGAAAAAATTTACCTACAGAGGTTTTTATAATGATGCAAAAATAAATATAAATGGTAACATGAGTATGAAAAAAGCGAATATTTTATAAATGAAATCAAAGACTTTGGTGGTACTATAGAACATACACAGCCACAGATTAGAGATCATGATCAGAAGTGCTTAGACATCGATAGGCTGCAATTTAAAAGAAGCCTCAGGATACAGGTTTTAAAAATGATCCGATTTTAACTATTTTAGGTTGCAATTCAAAATAAGTAAAATTGTGTAAAAGCTATAAGACCCATATTATAAAAACGGTTTGCTTTCATCCATTTTAATCTCTTTTGGGACCTAGTTTCGTTTTCATGCCATATATCATGGAAATGTGGGAAAAATTTCACCATATAAGTGGAACAAACAAAAATCCATAAACGGACTTTATAACATCCACATAGATATGTAAATGATAAAATAAAACGTGGGCTTCAATATTTTTTGTGACATTAGTCCATACAAGTATATGCCGTAGGGTAGAATATAATGCCTCTAAAAAGCAATGTTTGTAATTGTTATTGTTACTAGAAGTCAATTAAATGAATTTGAATTAAATATCTGTACATCTTAATAACAGAAAACATATATCCCATGTAAACTACAACACTTTTGCAAAATACCAAAGAAAAATATTCAATTGAATTGAACAATATATTGTACTGTATAACATTAATTTTACATTATTTAAATAGTATTGCTTTAAGCTCAATGATCGGCAATGCATGATGAATTGTATGGTCGAAAAATCGAAAGCTAATTATCGTCTAATTTCATATAAAACAACAACAACAATTACTACCTACCCTTATCCATTTTATACTTAAACATATTGTATTGTCTAGTCTTGCAACATTTCAATTTGTTGAAGCCATGAACAAAAAACTAAGGAAGGAAATGACTTTATGGTAAAATAGTAAAAAAAGAAAAAGAAAAGAAAAATACTTGATTTGAGAGATTGAAACAATAAGATTTAAAAAAATCATTTACAAAACAATACAACAATAATAACCGCAAAATAAGCCGGCCATCAAGCTGACTGTTGGCCGCCTGAACAATGCTGGCGCGGAGCTAATGACCTTAAACGAAAGTAAAAGTGTTTTGTATCTTTCTGCTGTGCAAGACATTTTCTTATTCATTAAGTCTTCTCTTACACTTTTTATTCAATTTACCCAACAATATACACACTCAAACATATACTCATACTCGCCCAAGCTTAAGATGACTCAGGCTTGGCTTTGCAGCCGGTTTATATGTATTTATAGCTGAGCAAAGGTATCATGCAATCGTGATATTGGTTCCCAGTTTATACGTAATATTTGAAGATAAATTTCAAAATAAACAAACATACCAACAGACAATGTAGCACAATGACCATTCAAGTTTTTACGTATTGAGGTTATAAGTTAATGAAAACATGCTTTGATTACTTAACAATTATTTTTAGTATTTTTAAAAAACCAGTTTTTTCTCTTTCTTTCCTTCTTTCTTTCCATTTCGCCTACCAACAGTATGAGTGCTATCAGAAAATCGAAATGGATCATAGCGGTGGCTTTTTTATTATGTACCCCTATAGGGGAACAATGCAATGCTGAAGATGTAATGAACTGGAGTGGTGATTGGGTTGATTCCGGTAAAGAGTCAATGTTAATGCGTCGCTCTACAGAACCTGCCTCCATAAAAGCAGCCGATGAAATTCAAGGTCGTAATTATGATGTTTACGAAAGCGACAATTATAGCAATCATACAGAAATTGGTGAATTAATCGAACGGATTATTAGATCTAGACGGGAGGGGCGCATGTTGAATGAATATAATGCTTTATATGAAGATGGTAACATTGATGAGGCGTTGATGCAAGGTAATGATATAGAGGCGCGTAATTTGGTGCGTGATAAATTATGTGCTTTGGGTTTGATGAGTTGTGAAGTAGAAGGCAAACGGCCCTTCTATTCTTCTGTTCATGCCCCACAGCCGGGAAGGTTTGGTGGCCGTCCATATGGACCGCCTAGACCTATGCCTCCTCCCAATCACTTCAAGGGTCATCCCAATCCGCAGAATAATGCATTTGGACCGCCACGTAAGGTTGGTTATGCAGGACCTCTCAAACCTACCTACACTACTTCGGGCTCTTATTCGGGACCAATTTACAATGGAGAATCACCACCGCCCAATGCTGTTGGTTTCAATAAACCTCCCGCAGGATCCATTATTTATGGCAATAAGCCTCCGGGTCTAATATATAATGCCCAAAATAATGTAGCACCTGACTACCCATTTGAAAAACCCGATAATATACAATTTGCCAGTTCACAGCAAACAAATTTTTATAGTCCTCAAGCGGCTTCTTCTGCTCTACCAACTGCTTCCCCTTTAAATCATAATATTGCTAACAGCCAATCTGCTTCAAATAATAATCTTCAACAACATGTTCATCACCACTATCATCATGTAAAGGAAGATGGTAACGAAATACCCAAAATACCCAGTGTAACAATACCTTTAAGCTCAGGACAAAACATCAACACGGACTTTTCAGATTTAGCGCAATCTTCAGCGGTTTATACTCAATCGCCTGCTTTTACTGCTGGCTTTAACGGTGCTTCTCAAGGGGGCGGTCTCCTTAGCCAAAATGGTTTTGATGGTTCTTATGCAGCGGGCTTCAATCCAATAAATCCAAACTTTGGACCAAGTTACCATACCCAAAATCCTAACTATTATAAAAAAGAACTGCACAATGTTGATGGTGTTTCAGCTGCAGCATCCAATTATAATACCTTGACTTCTGGTTATGCAGGACAAGGGCAATATTATGGCAACGGTGCTTTTGATACGTCGCGCAATCAATTCATTGATTGCCAATGTGTTCCATACAATCAGTGTTCAGCAGCCGATCGGATTGGTCGTAAAGAAGATTTAATTCTACCTATAGATCCACGCAATCTAGCGTCAAATATTGATGCTCTAGCTGACGATCACATGGTAAATAGAACTGCTCAAGATCAAGCTCAATCGAAGATGGGACAAGCAATGGAAGATGAGATCGTGAAAAATGATGAAGACATAGGGCGAAGCAAACGTGACACCGATATAGCTGAAGACAAACAGTCGAATGATGCCAGCGATTTACATTTAGACGCTGAAGGGGTAAGTAAACAATTGCAATTTAAGACAGAAATCAATTAATCCGTTGATAACTTTCGCACACTATTTAATTTTAGTAAGCAATTATAAATTTTCCTCAGTGAAAGTATTCCCCAAACCTTCGTTTAACATTAAATTGGAATAACACACCTTAATAACTTTTCTGTCGATTGGTCATTAATATGGCACCGCTTAGATTAATATTTCAAGTTTTCTTCACGCACCTTTATACAACCTCTTTTCGTTTATTAGTGTAAAGCTCAACTGCATTGTGATAAATTTTTTACCCTGTAGCGTAAATTACCACCGCTTCTTCATGCTCAGCCGTTAATGCAACCACACAATTTACCCACTTATGGTATATTCTTCGGTTTACCATTTCCACCTAATAATGCTGATTATGAACCTAACGTTTTGAATGATCACTGTCTTGCAAATATTCAAAATCCTTACTTCGATTCTGTCAGTACTAATGGTCCTAATGTGGGATTTATAAATGTTAATCCTTTGGTTTCTGTGCAGGTTCAGAAAACTGAATTTGGTGAAAAAGTTGTTAAACCTTTATTCAACCTTCAGGCAACACCAATACCACACAATACCAACATAATACAGAAGGTCGGTAGACTTTTAAAGTCTAAACCCATCGGAACACATAATACACAATATCATCATCATGAACACTTTTCTTCTTCGCAATATACTCACGATTATCCAGGAGTAATAACAGATGAAAAATCGCACGAATACTATTCTTCTCAAGGGGCTTCCGCTATCGAAACAATACCAATACCATCAATATATGAATATCACAGTAAAACACATATTTTACATTCACTACCCACTCCATTTGAATTGCCTCACTACGAGTTCTATGAGCAAAGTCCAATTCCTATGGGAGAAAATCAACATCCTTATCAATATGATGTCAGTTTTGATAGACCCTTACAGGAACAAAGTCAGGAACCGATCTATAATCGCAATACTTACACAAATAATTCTGATTTTCTGTTTGGGGAAGTAGAGCAAGAGCGCAAGGTTTTGAAATCACAAAAAACATCTTCCTCCGAAACAAATCACACAAGTGATCATGTAGCTTTTCCCCATGATCGTAAGAGGCGCCATATTAAATTCTATGATCAATTGACAGAACAACAACAACAGGTAATCTTTTTAGTTCATAGTGAGAATTTTGAATAGATCAGATCGGTGTATATTTTAAGAAGTCTACACTAGCGTATAATTTGTTATTTAAACGTTGTTTACTTTTTTGTAGCGAGCTTATTACGGTAGCCACCCGGGTGAGAAAACTTGCCGTATTAATGAAGTTTGTTGTCGCCGTCCTTTGCACGCTATCCCCCCATCTCATCAATATGGACGATGCGGCGTACGCAATGCTGCTGGTATTACCGGACGCATTAAAACTCCGATTTATGTGGATGGTAACAGTGAATTTGCCGAATATCCCTGGCATGTGGCTATTTTAAAGAAAGACCCAAACGAGTCCATTTATGCCTGCGGTGGTACCCTAATCAGTGCTCAGCATGTTCTCACAGCAGCGCATTGCATTAAATCGTAAGCAGGAATTTCTTTTATTGAGAATCGAAAAATTTATTATATTGATGGCATATTTTCAGACAAAATGGTCACAATTTAAAGGCCCGCTTGGGTGAATGGGATGTTAACAATGATGTGGAATTCTTCCCTTATTTAGAACGAGACGTCATCTCGGTGCAAATACATCCCGAATACTACGCTGGCACATTGGATAATGATTTGGCAATTTTGAAATTAGATCATCCTGTTGACTTTTCTAAAAATCCACACATCAGTCCCGCGTGTTTGCCAGATAAATATTCCGATTTTACGGGAGCTCGCTGTTGGACGACTGGATGGGGCAAAGATGCATTCGGTGAACAAGGCAAATATCAGAATATATTGAAAGAAGTTGATGTGCCCATACTGTCACATCATCAATGTGAAATGCAATTGCGTCACACGCGTCTGGGTTACGGTTATAAATTGAATCCGGGCTTTTTATGTGCTGGCGGTGAAGATGGCAAAGATGCGTGCAAAGGGGATGGTGGTGGACCGTTAGTGTGCGAACGTAACGGTATTTGGAACGTGATCGGTGTAGTTTCCTGGGGCATTGGTTGCGGTCAAGTCAACGTACCGGGCGTTTATGTTCGTGTCTCACACTATTTGGATTGGATACAACAGACAACGCAATACTACAAATGATCACTTACCACCACACATAACAGTCGCTGCTTTCAGCGAGACATATTTCAATTTCAATTTCCGTGATCTTGCTTTTCTTTCGCTTCGTATGCACATACACACATAAATATTTTACTATGAGTAATAATAACAAACACATATAAGAACTCTGACTCTTTTCATACACACACACACACACATTTGTTTGAGATTTTATTATTATTTTTGATTAATTTATTATCCAGATAGAGATCTTCCTTAACTAATTTATTCAACAAAGACAAACAACATGTAATGGAAACATTGGCGCGGGCAGGATAAACTTCACTTATAACTGAAATGATGTTTATTAACACACATACCTATATAAAAATTTAAGTTATATTTATTATAAACCGATTCCATGTATTTAAAATGAATTTATTTATATAATATTAAAAATAAAATAAACAAATTTAATAAAAGAAAATTATGTTTTCCACCATCCACTGAAACCAATTTATCAAAATTTTTCTCCTATATTTTGATCCCAAAATGGTGGTTATAATATTCAGTCAAGTCGGGTATGATGTCCTTTTAATAAAAAGGTTCAATTTCATCTATTCATAAATTGCAAACATTTGTAAGAGCTAAGAGAAATTCCCTTAGGAAACGGTGACGAGAACATTTAATTAAATGAATTTTACTGTTAATCGAGAAGCTGTGGTTTTCAAAATAATGCAATCAACTCATAACCAATAAGGCTCACGTTTGATTATATATTTAGAAGCAAATTAATTATTTCAGTTTCCTTGTTTCATCATTACCTTAACTACAATATTTATACTCCACACACACACACACGCATATCTACACATAATACCTGCTCGTACATGTTATACACATACATATAATCAAAATAATTATAAATAAATATTTATACGTAACTGCTGGTGTATAATTGGATAGGCATGCAATATATTAAGTAAAGTGTGTGCAATTGCAAGAGATCACGTTTAACTGTTTACAACTCTATAAATATATATCTGGTACGATGTTGTTGCATGTGCTTGTCAAAAATGACACATAATCAATAAACGCATAACAATAACTTGGCTGGATAATGATTATAATGATTCTAAAAATTATAAAGTGGTATCGAAAACTGTATTTCATTCTTTCATATACAAACGCACGCACTCCTATACCATACCTACCGCCTTAACATATTCAACAGACAGCTTAATATTGAAGAGAGTATAAGAAGTGAAAAAATTCAATTAACATCAAAAGTGCAATTAAAGTAATTGTAATATAACAATAAACAACAACAACTATTATAACAAAAACTACAATAACAACAACAACATATATATATATATATATATATAAAGAAAGAAGCAAATATGTAAAAAAAAATAAAAATAATAAAAATAATAGTAAAGTATTAAAGAGTGGCCAGTAGTACTTTATGCATAGTAATGGTTGACTGATTTTATTGCTGTTGTTGTTGTTCTTAATTAAAACGAAGCTATATAATCATCATGAATTTTATTATAATCAAACACACATGTAACACACCTATCATGTATCACACGTACAGTATAGCGGTAATAATTTCCATAATCTTAGGTACGTTAGTTAAAGGATAAATATTGTTTAAAAAAAAACATATTAAAAATATTAAAAAGGAACAAATCATTCTTTTTTTTTTTTAGTTGAACACCACTGCACTCAGGCAGTAGGACATTTTACTAAACGTAACGGTTATGTTTATAAAATTCCTTCATCGCCCCATCATCCCGCTAGTAATACAATCTATGAAGTTTCCTCATCGGAGGCAGCATTAATTCATGATGGTATATCGGGGGGTGATGTAGATGTGGAATATAAATCAGAATCGGGTACGGCTGTACAGGACTATGGTAGTGATGGTGGTGGCCATAAAGCTGGTTATAGTATTGGCAGCGGATTACGTTCGATTGCTCAGGGTTCAGCCCATCAGGCGCATAGTGCAGTTACTTCCCAACATGCTGCTGCTGAACAGGCTGCTTTTGTAGCGAAAAACACTTTAGCACAGGCCGCCACACAAGCTGCTGCCACCGCTCAAGCGGCCTTAGAGGGGAAACATGTTTTGTTGGAAGAATTGCAACAGCAGACAACGGAGGCGCAAAAAGCTTTAACACGCGAATTGGAACAACTAAAGACAGCTCGTTTGGCTTCAAAATTAGCTCAACAAACAGCCCAGAGCGCTAACAATCATGTTGCTGAATTAACGGCTGCCCTCAACAATGCAAAATCTGTTAGTGAACAGGCTGAACAAACAGCCACTGAAGTGGCCAATCAATTGGCCTCACAGTCAGCTATGGTAGGACAGGCAAAAGGTCGTCTGGAACATTTGGAAGAACGATTAAAGCAGGCCAGTGTGGATTTCGAAGCAACAAAAGACGCCGCTTGGAAGGCCACAGCATCGGCTGCAGAAGCTCAGGTGAATGCATCAAAGGCAGCAGCTCATGCAACACTAGGCTTACATGAGAGCGCTCAACAACAACAACAACAGCACCATATTGTTAATGTTAATGGCAATAGTTATGAACATTAAGTTTCCGTATAAAGAAATGAAAATATTATAGTCGGTCAAGCTGAACCATCAAATACCCTACACCACTTGTTATATTATTAAATCTAATTTTTTCTTTGAAAAATGAAAAATTTTATTTGTGTATACCTACATACTTGTATTTTCAAAAATTTCAAAATTATACATATTTAATGTATGTCAGAAAACTTTTAATTTTTTGTTTGTTTATGAAATAAATTTTTTTTTATTATATGGGGAGGGGCTCTAAAAATGGTCCGATCCAGTCCATTTTCAAAAGGGCTTCCCTTTGGGCCAATATCCTCATCACGGAGGTGGAGGGTATAAAAATGCTACCTGACAGCCGGACAGGCGGACATGGTTAAATCGATTCAGATTTTGATTCTGAATCGATCGGTATAATTGAAGGTGGGTGTGGAATTTGCCGTTTAGGAGTTACAAACATCTGCTCCAACTTAATAAACCCTTTACCACAGGGTGGTGCAGGTATAAAAACAAAACCTTTGTCCTTTTGAATAACCATTTAAATACCATATTTAATTTATCGATTAAAATTAAGATTAAATTATTGATGACTATTAACTCATTGTGGCAAATTTGAACCCTATCAGATCATTTTCATTTCATTTATTTCATTTACAGTAGTTTTTATACATATATATATAAATTACGTAAGTCATTTTACAAACTTCTTTTTATACAGTGTTCTTTTTACAAGGAATGACTTAAAGATCTGTTATTATATCATATGAAATTATTGAACAACCCTGTACTAGAGCCACATTTCAGGAAAATAAGTGATTTTTATAAAATGAATGCAGAAACTCTGGCCAACTTATTAAAACAGCTGTTGCAGAGATTATTTATTCCTTTTTCGAGTGTTGGGAAGTATATGTAGAGAGACTTCGTATTTGTACAACTAATAAAAAAAATTATAATCATTATTTGAACTATAAATGTTTACATATATATCAGCATAATATATATCAGGATAAACAAGTGCTAACTCAGTCTGATACCGGCCCGGCAGTAAAGAGTGCATGCAACATATTCAACACATCGGATAACCTGCAATTAGTTGGCCATCTTTAAGTAAGATTAAAAAAAATAGAAGCAATATGTCCGGCAATGGGATAAGATATATTGGCCGCAAGACCGATTTCAAAGGTAAAACTTTGTGGGAAATTATCGGCGATCTGAAAGACTACGGCATTGGTCGCATGGTTATACGAAACATGTTTCAAAGATATGCGGAACCATGCTATCTGCGTATTTTGAAGGTGGAAGCAGTAGATGATGAGGTGCCTAATAACTAACAATCAGTCGAAATCTTTCATATTTTTAATAAATTTAAATTGAATTTTTACAGAAAACTTTTGATACTACCCGTAAAGTCAAGGTTACTGTTCAGAAGACATGGCGTGGCGTAACTATTCCCAACCCAATCGAAATCTACCGTACAAGTTACAAAGCCGATTATGAGTTGGTGAGCAAGGAAGATGAACATAAATATATGAAGAACAGTACCAAAGTGAACGAAAGGATTCTTGCCACTGAAGTAGAATTTCCTCCCTTATTTAAGGCTTTCGTGAAAGAAGAAACGGGCCAAGAAAATCCCACAATGAAAATACATTTTAAACCGGGTAAAAATAAATTTGTTCGTTTGGCAACAGAAAATGAAACACCTACAATAAAAATGACCATGGGCGTTGGGGAACCTTTACCCGAAGCTCGTAAGCTTTACGAAAATGCGTTATAAAAGAGAGCTTAAGATTAAAGTAAAGCAAAGTAAGAAGTTTAAAATACAATTTGTACAAAACTTTTTGATTACTATTTATTGTGGTTTTTTGTACATTTAGGGATTTAGCATTATTTTGTGACATAAAATAACAAGAAAATTGAGTCTGCGGAATATATAACAGAACGAAACTTGAAAAAACACTTATGCCATTGAATATAATAGCACACTACACTTCCTTAGGATGATTTTGACGCAGTTTATGTGTTAACTCTTCCACTTCTAAACCCAACACATCCAAGTTTTCCTAAGGTGAATATATATATATATATATATATTACTTAAATAATTTTTGTAAACTTTTTCTATAATACAAAAGCAATCACCTTCAGCGTAATATTCTTTAGAAGAGTGTCCTCTAGTACGGCTTGTAGTTTTCTATTTATTTCCAGTGACAACTCCAAGGTCATGCTTTTGTTTTCGGCTCCTTTGATGCCATTGTAAATCGCTGACATGACACCATTACCATATTTAGCCAACTCGCTTTTATTTTGGTCACTTTTCGTCGTTGTTAGGGCACCACTTTGATCTCTTAGCATATAATACTGCACTACTTTGGATTTCTTTTGCAGCTCAGCTATTAATGATAGAGTGCGATTTTCAAGAAAGTCAATTTTTTCCGCTTGACGTGCAGAAGCCTGCTGCAAACGTAGTATTCTCTCTATTAAATGTTTTTTGGATGGGCCCTAAACGTTATAAAAGAGTTAATATTTCTTAATATCGTACAACAATTATAACTTACTTTAGTTTCACCTTTAAAATTCACTTCTTTAGGTGTTACTTTAGTGTCTGATTCGGACGACTCACTACCTCTACTACTTCTGCTAACGCCACTTACTACTTACTGCTAACGCCACCTTCAACACTGATTGGATTACTAATTGCCGCAAATTGTAATTGTTTCAATGGCTGGTCTTGCATTTCAGCGTAACCGTTACTTTGAACAGTTTCTTGACATTTAATGCATGGCAGTGGTTTTTGATCTTTTTGTAGATCCTTTTGCTCCAACATTTTCTTATATTTATATATTTCTCGTTGAAATTCTTTTACGGATGTGGCGTGTTTATGTTTTGTAGCCTCAAAATCACCCAGAATTACAATTTGGTCTTCTCCGACAAATGTTTGGCCAGTAAGAGGCGTTCTTCATTTTTTGATTTTGTTCCGCCTGTAATCACCGGAAAAATTAGGATTTGTTTTTGTATTTTACCAATTTCGCTTCCGTTTCAATGTTAAGTTTATTTATGTGATATTTCAGTTTCGATTCCGAATGATGAAGATCGCCTTTTAATTTTTCACATTTCATTCAATAGCAGCTTTTCTTTGTTGGCAAGTTTTATAACTATTTATTCCTTTTCCTTATTCGCCGCCTCTTTTTCGTTCCGGTACTAAAAACATGAAACAATTGGCGAATGTTTGTCAGACATATATTTTTATATTCTCCACTGAAACGGTTATTTCCTCCGGTTGGTCCGGTCTCGGCATGGACCGGTTTTCCCCAGGGGCTCCTTTTCAAGAAATTTGTTTGAATAAATGATTCGGGTGTGGTGTTAAATAATATTAATTCACTATATTTATTGATATTGCTTGACACTATCCTCACTTATACAATACAATGGTGTTGTTGTTTTCTTGCTATGTTCAACACTAAGTATAGCAAAAAGGCTAACACGGTGACCTACAAACAACCATAATTCTAGGATTTCCACATTATTTCAACTTCTTTTATTGTCACGTATCTCTGTTACCTCTGGTAGTTTTTCACTTTATATATCCTCTCGCGGTTCCTTCGTCGGATTCAGTGTACTGTGTTACTGCTTTGTAGGTCTTGTCTGTGCCTGTAAGTATAGTTTCCAGTGTTAAGTTTCACAGCACAGAGAGCAAAGAGGTCCCACGGCTGCTATCGCGGCCAACGGGCACCCCTATCCATAACTAACAAAATACCAACCGGCCGAATAACGCAGCCAAGCTGGTCGTTCACTGGTCATGTGCAATGTCACTGTACAAGCAAGGATCACAATTAGCTGCTAGCGCGGCTACTTGTTGATCCTCCCTTGACCAGTCTTATAATCCTATACCACTGAACACTATACCTGTTGTCGAACTTGTCACACAGAAAATGAGTCTTTCTTAGTTTTATGCTTGCTTATATAGCTATTCTTTCGTTAAGTACTACGCGAGTGTTCGCGTTGTTGTTTGCAGTTCACTATGAGCCTAACTCTCACTCTTAATTTACTCTCATAAATAACATTACTGCTTAAACTACTTAACTCGTTAAATATTTTCTACTGCGCAGTACTGACACCGTTTGGAATGTCAGTCCCGCTATTCTCGTGTGCATAAAGGTTTATACAAGATCTAAATTCATTAATAACAACAACAAAAGAATAATACAGTTCATTATACTTCATGGATGGCCACTCATTCGTTTCGTGAGGGCCATGCGTCCTCATACCCCAGAAGGAGGCATCAGACGCCCCACCCTCTTCTTCAGCATCAACAACTGTTATCTTAAGATGACATTTTTTTTTTATTTTCCATGTGTTAATTTTTTTGTATCAAAATTTCATTTATTTTTATATTATTACATACATAATTGAAACGTAAAATGTATTTTATTTATATATCCTCAGTTTTATCCATTTTTTTCACTTATGATAATGGTTTTTTTAACGCCGTCGAGTTACCAACCCAGCGCCACTGTCTGTTCGCTGCGCACATTAGCTCGCTGCCAAGACGGATGTAAAGGCAGCTATCCAGTGGTACCACGCGGAGGTTGTGCGTCAACTTGAAGTGGGCAGAGGCCAGGATAGTTCTGGGCTTCGCCAAGTTAAAGCCGACCAGAGACGTTGCCTGGCATACTCACTTCCATACCACCTGCGCAAGGAGATTTTGCGCAAATTTATATTCGAGGATGACAAACATGTAGGTTTCATGATAGAAATGCTGAAGCACCCACTTATTTTCTGGTTATACCGCATAATCCAATTGCTCTCACAGGCATAAAAATCAAATGCTGGATGATTGTGATGGGGGGTCGGGACGGGTTGGTGTATTTATGTCGTAGAGATTATTGGTCTTACAGGATTTAAATGATATGGGCTATATTGTGTACGATAAAGAAACTTTCAGCCATTCTAAAATGTTTAATGTCCTTTAAAGCCTCGTTCTTATGCACGCTACTAGCTTGGCTTACGAACATTATAATAAATGCTCAATCAATGAAACTTGTGCATACTGACTGGAGGAATTTTTAATTGGCCGCGACATACCGTGGTTTGTGGCTGGAATAAGAGCTCTAATTGAAGTCGCCAAAATCCATACCCCCTATACAAAAGCATGGCAGAAAGAATTCATTGAAAATGAATTATCTGAATATCTTAACCAGATAAGTTCCTGGTTGGATGCTTCTTCCATTTATCGCAATATTCTATGTGATGGCAGTCCATGGGTTGCAAATATTTTCTTATATAAGAGTAACTCTCAGACTCAGGCTATACTGTTGGACTTCCAAAATTATCACTACTGTCCATCAGCCTTTGATGTTGTATTTGCTTTGTACATGAATTTAACTGCAGAAGATCTCACAAAAGAGGACGTATACCTGAGGCATTATTATGTACTCTCCTACAATGCTGGGATCATAATAAATTGTGTGAGGTAACGGCTGGTATGTCACAGGATTTTATTTTGGACACTTTTCGTCGTTGTTAGAGCACCACTTTGATCTCTTAGCATATAATACTGCACTACTTTCGATTTCTTTTGCAGCTCAGCTATTAATGATAGAGTGCGATTTTCAAGAAAGTCAATTTTTTCCGCTTGACGTGCAGAAGCCTGCTGCAAACGTAGTATTCTCTCTATTAAATGTTTTTTGGATGGGCCCTAAGCGTTATAAAAGAGTTAATATTTCTTAATATCGTACAACAATTATAACTTACTTTAGTTTCACCTTCAAAATTCACTTCTTTAGGTGTTACTTTAGTGTCTGATTCGGACGACTCACTACCTCTAGGCTTACTGCTAACGCCACCTTCAACACTGATTGGATTACTAATTGCCGCAAATTGTAATTGTTTCAATGGCTGGTCTTGCATTTCAGCGTAACCGTTACTTTGAACAGTTTCTTGACATTTAATGCATGGCAGTGGTTTTTGATCTTTTTGTAGATCCTTTTGCTCCAACATTTTCTTATATTTATATATTTCTCGTTGAAATTCTTTTACGGATGTGGCGTGTTTATGTTTTGTAGCCTCAAAATCACCCAGAACATTATCCAGCTTTACTTTAACAATCTCATACAATTTGGTCTTCTCCGACAAATTTTTGGCCAGTAAGAGGCGTTCTTCATTTTTTGATTTTGTTCCGCCTGTAATCACCGGAAAAATTAGGATTTGTTTTTGTATTTTACCAATTTCGCTTCAGTTTCAATGTTAAGTTTATTTATGTGATATTTCAGTTTCGATTCCGAATGATGAAGATCGCTTTTTAATTCCCGTTGATATTTACGTATTTCGTTACACTGCAATGGGATTTTAATTTATGAGATTGTAAATTATGATTAAATGATTAAGGGACCACAAAAAAAAGTAAAGATCAGAATTTTGATTTTATGCGGTCTCAGTTTTAATTACCTTTTCATCTAAAATATAAGTAATGCGTGATTTTTCTTCATTTAAGTTTTGAAAACGTATGGTGCAATTCTTCACTTCTTTGCGGGCATCAGCCAACTGTTTTTCGACATTCTCTTTTTCTTTTTTGGCATCCAATAGCAGCTTTTCTTTATTGGCAAATTTTATAACTATTGATTCCTTTTCCTTATTCGCCGCCTCTTTTTCTTTCCGGTACTAAAAACATGAAACAATTGCCAAGTGTTTGTCAGACATATATTTTTATATTCTCCACATAATACCATACCCCAGAAGGACGCCCCACCCTCTTCTTCAGCATCAACAACTAAGATTTCCACATGTATGTGAAATCGTTAGCTTTTTTTTCATATAATCTAGAACTCCCGGGGCTCAATACTCTGACATACCATCCCTTACCTCGCACAATTTATTATGATCCAAGCATTGTAGGAGAGATTCATAGTAATGCTTCAGATATACGTCCTCTTTTGCGAGACAATCTTCTTCAGTTAAATTCATAAATAAAGCAAATACAACATCAATGGCTGATGGACAGTAGTGATAATTCTGGAAGTCCAACAGTATAGCCTGAGGCTGAGAGTTACCCTTATTTAAGAAAATATTTGCCACCCAAGGGCTGCCATGACAAAGAACATTGCGATAAATGTAGGATGCATTCAACCAGGAACTTATTTAGTTGATATATTCAGATAATTTACTTTCAATGAATTCTCATTGTCATTCTTCTGTATAGTGGGGATGGACTCTAGCGACGTCAATTAGAGCTTTTATGGCAGCCACAAACCAAGGCATATCGGGCCAATTAAAAATTTTTCCACCCAATGTGCACAAACTTCATTGATTCTGCATTTATTAAAATGTTCGTAAGCTAAGCTAGTAGCGCATAAGAACGAGGCTTTAGAGGACATTAAACATTTCAGAATGGCTAAAAGTTTCTTTATCGTACACACACTGTAGCCCAGATCGTAATCTCTACGACATAAATACCCCAACCGGTCTCGACCCCCATTACAAGTATCCAGCATTTGATTTTTCTGCCTGTGAGAGCGATTGGATTATGGGGTATAAAAAGTAGATAAGTGGGTGCTTCAGCATTTATATCATGAAAGCTATATGTTTGTCATCCTCGTATATAAAATTGCGTGGTATCTACTTGCGCAATTTGAATGAAAGTTTGTATGCCAGGCAACGTCTCTGATCGGCTTTAACTTGGCGAAGATAAAAAAAAAAAAACTGAAAATATATAAATTAAATACATTTTACGTTTCAATTATGTCATTAATAATATAAAAATATAGAATATAAAAAAAAAATTAACACATGGAAAAAAAAGAAAAATATTTCATCTTAAGATAACATCACGCCTAAACTAAAAATCCTGCACGCAAATTGGAACCTACTTGGGATAAGATCTAATCCATTTGAAATTTTGATCAAGATTACAAGTTACGTTGCCAACAATATGAACAACAATTGCAACAATTAAAGGCGGCTTCAGTACAAAAAGATAATGTCATAACGTTATTGCAGCGGGAAAATTATATATTGGAAAAGGAAAAGGATGCGGTAAGTGAAATAATGACAAACAAGTACAAAAATATACACCTTGGATAAGGTCAAATCTTAAATACCACCCTCCACATGTACAAACGGACGGAAATTTCAGCTGAATATGTCAAAATTTACGACCGCGAGAATGCCAACAAAAGGCGGACAGACTATATAAAAAAAAACCAATCATTTTAGTTGTTAATGTTTGATTGTGTCAGCTCAAGCGTCAAATTCATTACAAATATTGTATTTATACTTACATATATATATTTTTACACCTTTTAATGGCATTTCAGCGTGATATGAACTTTGAAGAGTGGTGCATAGTATTTTACAACACAATAAAAAACATTACAAATTCAAAAAAATAAAATTATATATTAAAGGAATTAAATATAAAAAATATATTTTTAGAAATATTTTCAACAATATATTATCAAATAAAGAGAACTTTTGACATTAAAATCAAAACTATATAAATGAAAATAAAAAAGTTGAAATATTCAACAGACAGCTTGAGAGAGAGAGAGAGAGAGAGAAAGAAAGAGTAAAAGGAACAAAAAAATTCATTATCATCAAAAGTGCAATTAAAATAATAATAAAGCAAGACTACTAAAAAAATTATTTGAAGTATAAATCCCAAAATATATATAAATATATATCAGGATAAACAAGTGCTAACCCAGTCTGATACCGGCCCGGCAGTAAAGAGTGCATGCAACATATTCAACACATCGGATAACCTGCAATTACATGGCCATCTTTAAGTAAGATTAAAAAAAATAGAAGCAATATGTCCGGCAATGGGATAAGATATATTGGCCGCAAGACCGATTTCAAAGGTAAAACTTTGTGGGAAATTATCGGCGATCTGAAAGACTACGGCATTGGTCGCATGGTTATACGAAACATGTTTCAAAGATATGCGGAACCATGCTATCTGCGTATTTTGAAGGTGGAAGCAGTAGATGATGAGGTGCCTAATAACTAACAATCAGTCGAAATCTTTCATATTTTTAATAAATTTAAATTGAATTTTTACAGAAAACTTTTGATACTACCCGTAAAGTCAAGGTTACTGTTCAGAAGACATGGCGTGGCGTAACTATTCCCAACCCAATCGAAATCTACCGTACAAGTTACAAAGCCGATTATGAGTTGGTGAGCAAGGAAGATGAACATAAATATATGAAGAACAGTACCAAAGTGAACGAAAGGATTCTTGCCACTGAAGTAGAATTTCCTCCCTTATTTAAGGCTTTCGTGAAAGAAGAAACGGGCCAAGAAAATCCCACAATGAAAATACATTTTAAACCGGGTAAAAATAAATTTGTTCGTTTGGCAACAGAAAATGAAACACCTACAATAAAAATGACCATGGGCGTTGGGGAACCTTTACCCGAAGCTCGTAAGCTTTACGAAAATGCGTTATAAAAGAGAGCTTAAGATTAAAGTAAAGCAAAGTAAGAAGTTTAAAATACAATTTGTACAAAACTTTTTGATTACTATTTATTGTGGTTTTTTGTACATTTAGGGATTTAGCATTATTTTGTGACATAAAATAACAAGAAAATTGAGTCTGCGGAATATATAACAGAACGAAACTTGAAAAAACACTTATGCCATTGAATATAATAGCACACTACACTTCCTTAGGATGATTTTGACGCAGTTTATGTGTTAACTCTTCCACTTCTAAACCCAACACATCCAAGTTTTCCTAAGGTGAATATATATATATATATATTACTTAAATAATTTTTGTAAATTTTTTCTATAATACAAAAGCAATCACCTTCAGCGTAATATTCTTTAGAAGAGTGTCCTCTAGTACGGCTTGTAGTTTTCTATTTATTTCCAGTGACAACTCCAAGGTCATGCTTTTGTTTTCGGCTCCTTTGATGCCATTGTAAATCGCTGACATGACACCATTACCATATTTAGCCAACTCGCTTTTATTTTGGTCACTTTTCGTCGTTGTTAGGGCACCACTTTGATCTCTTAGCATATAATACTGCACTACTTTGGATTTCTTTTGCAGCTCAGCTATTAATGATAGAGTGCGATTTTCAAGAAAGTCAATTTTTTCCGCTTGACGTGCAGAAGCCTGCTGCAAACGTAGTATTCTCTCTATTAAATGTTTTTTGGATGGGCCCTAAACGTTATAAAAGAGTTAATATTTCTTAATATCGTACAACAATTATAACTTACTTTGGTTTCACCTTTAAAATTCACTTCTTTAGGTGTTACTTTAGTGTCTGATTCGGACGACTCACTACCTCTAGGCTTACTGCTAACGCCACCTTCAACACTGATTGGATTACTAATTGCCGCAAATTGTAATTGTTTCAATGGCTGGTCTTGCATTTCAGCGTAACCGTTACTTTGAACAGTTTCTTGACATTTAATGCATGGCAGTGGTTTTTGATCTTTTTGTAGATCCTTTTGCTCCAACATTTTCTTATATTTATATATTTCTCGTTGAAATTCTTTTACGGATGTGGCGTGTTTATGTTTTGTAGCCTCAAAATCACCCAGAACATTATCCAGCTTTACTTTAACAATCTCATACAATTTGGTCTTCTCCGACAAATGTTTGGCCAGTAAGAGGCGTTCTTCATTTTTTTGATTTTGTTCCGCTTGTAATTGCTTCTCCAGAGTCTCGTATTTCTCATCGAATTGGGATTTTTCTTTACGCAACATATCATTCTCAGTTGTAATACCTTGAACCTGCCAAATATCAATACAATCTATCATAAATGGGAAATCATTTAAAAAGGATAATTAAAAAGTAGAAAAAGTAGTGCTGTTGCTAATGTGGGTAAAGTGTTTTAGGGCTTTTACTAATCCTTAAAAAGAAATGATTGTAAAGATTGTATTTTGCGCCACGTGGAACTTAAGTGGTAGAAAATATTAAATGATGAGGCCTACGGAGTATAACATTTCCATTTGCTTCATTATAAAGGTTCAGGTTTTGAAGCCTCGGTGGCGCAGTAGGCAGCGCGAAAATATCATTAGCTTAAGGATTGAGAGCTCGCGCCTCACCCAGAGCAATTAGCTTTTTCTTCTGTACTTAAAACAAACAATAGCTTACCTCGGATTTAAGTAAACATATCTCATTTTGGTAGCCAACAATACTTTCGCTCATCTCTTTATTTATGCTTAACAGTTCATCTTCCTTTTCGTGTAATTGTTTTAAGTCCTGCTCATTCTCCTGTACATTTTGTAAAGCCTCCTTCAGTTCTTCCTTGATTCGGCATAATTCTTCTTGATTTCTACAACAACACACTTAGTCAAAATGTACAATAATTAATTAGTTTTATTCAGAGACCGAATAGCGAGAGATATGTTGCCATCAAAAATATTTCTTATGATTTGATTTATTGAAATAACTTTGATCTTTTTTCGATCTCTGCTTTTAATTTTTATTTTTATTTACTTACAAGGCGTGTTGAGTTTTTAAAACTTGCAATTCCTCTAACTGCCCTCGCAAGGTGGCCGCATTTAACATTTCTTCGGTGTATAAATTTTGTACAGTATTGTGTTCTTGTTGTAAATTATTTAAACATTCCGTTGTTTGAGTTTTCTTCAAATACAATTAATATTAATTTATATTTTGAATATAAGCCGTCTCACTAACCTCCTGAATCTCTCTACTTAGTTGTTCCCGTAATTGTTTTATGAGTTCCCTTTTCTGTTCATTGTCTTTGATCAGTTTTTCCATTTGTTCATTTTTATGTGTGGTTTCATGTTTCAGTAAAATGGTTTGCGCTTCAAATTCAACCTTAAGTTTTTCTACCAAACACAATAATTCATGATAATTTATACAATTTATTTTTCCCTTAAATGAAGTTGTTTTGTTACCATAAGCCTTCTCCTCTAGTTTACTGGGAGCATTGCGTTCTTCTTCTAATTTCTTCTCCAACATCTTGAAATGGAATTAAAATGATTTGTATAATCACCGGAAAAATTAGGATTTGTTTTTGTATTTTACCAATTTCGCTTCCGTTTCAATGTTAAGTTTATTTATGTGATATTTCAGTTTCGATTCCGAATGATGAAGATCGCCTTTTAATTTTTCACATTCCCGTTGATATTTACGTATTTCGTTACACTGTAATGGGATTTTAATTTATGAGATTGTAAATTATGATTAAATGATTAAGGGACCACAAAAAAAAGTAAAGATCAGAATTTTGATTTTATGCGGTCTCAGTTTTAATTACCTTTTCATCTAAAATATAAGTAATGCGTGATTTTTCTTCATTTAAGTTTTGAAAACGTAGGGTGCAATTCTTCACTTCTTTGCGGGCATCAGCCAACTGTTTTTCGACATTCTCTTTTTCTTTTTTGGCATCCAATAGCAGCTTTTCTTTATTGGCAAATTTTATAACTATTGATTCCTTTTCCTTATTCGCCGCCTCTTTTTCTTTCCGGTACTAAAAACATGAAACAATTGGCAAATGTTTGTCAGACATATATTTTTATATCCTCCACATAATACCATAACCCAGACGGAGGCGTTAGACGCCGCAACCTCTTCTTCAGAATCAACAACTGAGATTTACACATGTATGTCCGTCTGTCCGTCTTTTGTTAGCATTCTCCCAGTCGTAAATTTTGACATATTCAGCTGAAATTTCCGTCCGTTTGTACATGTGGAGGGTGGTATTTAAGATTTGACCTTATCCAAGGTGTATATTTTTGTACTTGTTTGTCATTATTTCACTTACCGCATCCTTTTCCTTTTCCAATATATAATTTTCCCGCTGCAATAACGTTATGACATTATCTCTTTGTACTGAAGCCGCCTTTAATTGTTGCAATTGTTGTTCATATTGTTGGCAACGTAACTCATAATCTTGATGTAAACTATCTAGTGCGGTGGTGGTGTTGGTGATATTTGATGGCGGTGGTGTAATATTTTCACATGGAAAACTATTCAGATTTGATGTAAAATTTGTTGTTGGATGTGTTAAATTTTCAGCCTCTTCGTTCGTGATTATTTTAGACAGTGTCTCTACCATTAATTATATTTATTTTTAATGGTTTAAAAGAGAAATCTTCAAATACCTGTTATTCCTTCTTTATCTAAGCTAGTTGGACTTTGAATTTTTCCCAGCTGTTGCAATTTTTCCTCTATATTCTGCAAATGTTCATTTACTGCGGCTGTAATAGGCTCTCCATTCATGTCATTTATTACTATTTTATTAATTTCTTGAAAATCCATATTTACAATTATCATTTGAAAATGGCATTTTTTGTCCTAAATTAATTATTTTGTTTACGCGTTACTTGATTAACATGGTTTCTGTCTCCTCCTTTTCTAAGCAGCTGTCCAACAAGAAATATTTTTAATCATTCTTCTTCGGTCTCTAATTTTACTCTTCTTTGGTTAATGTTTCTTAACAGCTGTTTAAAATAAATGCGGACTTTTTGGAAACAGAATAGCTGAACAAGATTAATAAGAGATTGTGTCACAAAATAATTGATAATAAATTAATTTTATAAATATGGTGTGTGCGTTGGGGATTGAAGGCAGTGCCAATAAGATTGGTATTGGGATTATGAGGAATGATCAAATATTGGCAAATGTGCGCAAAACCTATATAACGCCGCCCGGAGAAGGTATAAGATAATGCGTAATGTGATATATATTTGAATAAAGTAAAAATAATTCATATATTGTATATTGTATAGGCTTTCTACCCAAAGAGACGGCCAAACATCACCGAGAACAGATTTTGAATTTAATTAAATGTGCTCTTAAAGAGGCCAATATACAGCCAAAGGATTTGGATGTTATTTGTTATACAAAGGGGCCGGGGATGGCACCCCCATTGTTGGTGGGTGCCATAGTAGCCCGAACATTGTCGCTATTGTGGTCTAAACCACTGTTGGGTGTAAATCACTGTATTGGTCATATAGAAATGGGTCGATTCATTACCAAAGCCAATAATCCCATTGTATTGTATGTTAGTGGTGGCAACACTCAAGTGATTGCCTACTCAAATAAACGTTATCGCATATTTGGTGAGACAATCGATATAGCGGTGGGTAATTGCTTAGACCGTTTTGCTAGAATTATAAAACTATCAAATGATCCCAGTCCCGGTTATAATATTGAACAGTTGGCCAAGGATGGTAAACAATTTATAAAGTTACCATATGTTGTAAAAGGTGAGATTGATGCCTGCATTAAAATTTTATACAATATGTTAAAATAATAAATTTTATGTCTCAGGTATGGACGTAAGTTTCTCCGGTATATTATCCCACATTGAAGATATTGCAGATCCTTCAAAAAAACAAAATAAACGTAGAAAAATGCAGGAAAATATAGTAGCCGAATATACCAAAGCGGATTTATGTTATTCTCTGCAAGAAACAATTTTTGCTATGCTGGTAGAAATCACTGAGCGAGCAATGGCTCATTGCGAATCGAATGAGGTGTTATAACTAAAAGCTAATATGTAAAAAAACTCTAATAAAAAGGAACATTTTTAGGTTCTTATAGTAGGAGGAGTCGGCTGTAATAAACGTTTACAAAATATGATGGCGGTAATGTGTGAAGAACGAGGCGGCAAACTATATGCCACCGATGAACGTTATTGTATAGACAATGGTTTAATGATAGCTCAAGCGGGAGCTGAAATGTTTAAAGCGGGTACTCGTATGAATTTTGAAGATTCCCATGTTACGCAGCGATATCGTACAGATGAAGTTTTAGTTACTTGGCGTTGTGATTAATCAAAACAAGTAAAAATATGAAGGCTTTTTAATACCATACACCACCGCGTTCTCATAAAAGGCTTAATTCCTTTATACTGACATGTCAGCAAAAGTAATTTATTGAAAGGTAGGAGATTTCATAAATCATTAGATTCATATACATATTATTCAAAATAAATAATCCATAGTAATTATTATTAGGAGGATGGAAAAAGTTTCTAAATGTGGTAAAATCGAGTCCAAATTAAGCACAATCAATTATTAAATTAAACACCTCTAAGAAGTCCGAATTTTTATTCCGATCCTATTCTATTATATTTCATAGAAATATCCTTTTAATCATAAACTTTATATGAACAGTCAGATAAACGGTTACAATCAAAGAAAATAATTTTGAAACGATCAGTATAATAAAAAGTGGGGCGTCTATTTACCTGTTTAAAAGTTACCAACTTAATTTATGTTTTATATCGTTTATGTATTATTTTATTTTAATACACAGAGTTAAAATTAATATTATTTTTGGTTTCTATAAAAGATGAACATTTTTATTCATTTAATTCCTTTTCAACGCCACGCCAATAACGTTTCATTTCCATGAGAAATAAACGTTTGCCTTCAATGATATAGACGGCGCCATTTTCTTCCTTTTCTAAAGCCACCATAATAGATCGGGCAACATCGGTAGCACTTTGTTTATGCAGACGATCCAATACTTGATAAGACTCGTCGGCTACTTCAGGGAAAAGAATTTTCTCAGTAAAATTGGTAAACATATCGGTTATGGTGGCACCAGGGCACACCGTTATTAATGTAACACCATTACGCTGATGAAATTTTTTACTCTGCACAAGTGAAATAAATAACAGAATTTTAATTTTTTTTATATTTTTTTCACACTTACCCCTAAACAACGGGTAAAATTAATAATTCCCGCTTTGGTGGCAGCATAAACCGGCACTAGAAACATGGGATCTAAACCTACAACCGAAGACATATTACAAATGATGCCACCTTTGCCACCACTTTCTTTGTTCATATATTTCATGGCACTTAATGTTGAATTGATAATACCGCCCAAATTAACCATTAGAGTACGTTGAACATCTGTATCATTAAAAATACCTGCCACATTAACAACAATATCGATACGACCCATAGCTGCGATAATTTCCTCGTAACTGGCTGCCAAGCCTTTATCATTGGACACATCCATTTTGATAAGCAGTACGCTTTGTGCAGGGTACGAAGCGCGCATATTGACTATTTCATCCAAATTATCTTGCAGATCAATAATGGCAATCTAGGCAATATTAACAAATTAATATAAAATCAAATCAATTTTTGAACTAAATTACGTACCGATGCTTCACGAATCAATAATTCTTTAACGACTTGCAAACCAATGCCGCTAGCTCCGCCCGTCACTACGGCATTTTTATCTCGAAAAGCCATTACTAACGGATTGTTGGTTCTGATTGAATTTTATTTTTATTTTTAACAATTCATCATGTGTTCATCTGTGCATTGTCTCATTTTGTATGGGCCCTCTAAGCAAATGAGTATCCCTTTTTATTTAGATCAACAAGTGATATGTGATCTGTACTATGAATCTCATTGGTTTGTTACATAACGGTAAACATTTCACAACTTGTTTTTTTCTTGGTTTAACAACAAGTATCAATGGATACTATAACTAAAGTAAGTCATAGAAATAATTTTTAATATTGATTACAAGTTATGACGTACGCAGGTGTATAAAAAATCAACAAATCAAACCTTAAGTGAAAAAATTCTATATTTAAGTGAAAAAGTAATTATAGTTAACTAAAATTTATTGCTTACAATCATCGAAATGCTGAAAATCCGATTTGCTTATTGTATATATGGTCAGTAACAGACAGACGCACGACACGTTTCAGAAAGTGATTGTAACTCAGTCGAAATAATAAAACTTTGGGGTTCGCACTAACTTAATACACCCCCAAATGATGTAAGGTATAAAAATTTGTTGCAAAATAATTTCCCGCAGATCATGGAGGGAACAAGATATGTACAAACATTAATAGGAAAAATAATAAAACCAATCAAAACTGACATTTGATACGCAGAATATGTTATAAAGTAGGTGGCAAGTATGTTTATTTCAATGGTATAGTCAATGCGGCACTAATTTTTCTCATTGTGTCCATGAGAACAAAATCGTCGAACAAAGACAGACGTACGGACCCAAAAAGGCCTGTAGATACACACAACTGTATCGATTCCGTTAGAGTTTGAGCCCAGGCTAGATCAGAAAATAAATAAAACGTTTTGTTAAGAATTCACTTTCGATTTCACATTCTGGCTGTAACTGTATGTAGGCTCTGCGGTAAACCAATTATGCGTAATTTTGCGTGTGTGCGTTTTTTTTTGAATTTATTCAACATTATATGGTTTTATATCACAATTGAATATTTGCACGACAAAAAAACCAACATGAAATAACAAATGTATATAAAGGGGTGTTGATGGTCACAAATGTACGAATGCTTATTATATAATTATTATTAATTTTAATAAAATATGCTTCATACAAATTTTGACTTTGTATGCTTATGTATGTAAGTGATGGTACTGCGTCATGACATTCAATGCTTAGTCTCGAAGGTGTTTTTATTTTGATAACCGGTTACATAACCGGATTGGTCGACAATATTTTTACGTCCCGCCATACCTTTACCCTTGCCACTGGCATCGAAACGTTCTTTATGTGTGCCCGTATATTTGCTAACATCCGTTAAACGTTCAACAGCCGAAGCAGCTTTGCCAGCCTAAGATGATAATAATGGGATATATAAAAAAAGAATTTCGCGCCTTCATTTATTATACTTACCGATACCGACACCACCCCTGGGGCACCGCAATTAATCATTTTCGTTTTAATTTCATTTAAATCAACTTTTTTTGTATTCGACAAATCTTCTAAAAATTTCTTATAATCGCTGAAGGAAATTTTCAAAATTTTAAACTTTTTGAAATGTATGCCCGTATCGGTGGTGGTGATTTTCTTATCAATCACTTTGGCCTGTTTCATCCATTTGTCGCTTTGTGACAGAGTGATATGCTTACCATCCGATTTCGTGTCACCGAATTTAGCGAAAGCTTTAAATTGATCTTGAAAGGTAGGTTTAGTTGAGGTTGTTGTTGTTGTCTTATCTTCCTCTAAAGACATTTGAGTTAATTCTGTTGTCGGTGCCAACGGGGCAGTGGCCGCTTCACTAGAGGTCTCTGACATATTTCGGAGTCTTCTGCCTACTTTCTTTTCCTTTTTTAGAATACAAAGAGAATAAATAATAATTTTAAAGCTTGCGAATAACTTATCACTTGTATGAACATTTTGTTACAATTCCTGTCCATTTTATGACAAAATGATAAAAAAATGAAGGAAGGAAGCAACGATTCGAATCTATTTACTGTCTTGTCTCGTTACATAACGATTGGTAATGGGTATACCAGTGGTGCCTTTAAAATAGAGGCAATTGGTTAACATGTTTGTAATACATAAAAATTAAGTACTGACGAACTGATATTACTTATATTTGTAGAACGGTAGAACAACCATGATTGTAATTCCATTTTATTTTTATTGCTATGTCATCTTATTGTTTTTTCTGTATCCACTTATTTCCACTTTAACAGCCCGTCAGATGTAATAAGTTTAAGCTGACACAAAGTGTGTTTATAAAAAAAGGTATAAATTGGTTTAAAAGTTTTATCTTCGACATGAAATTTTGTACTATTTTTTTATAAATCTAAATACAATGGCAATGTCATAAAAAAAAAAAAACAAAAAAAATAGTTGCCGGCAGTCATGTTAACTCAGAATTATAATCTTATCGAAATTTGAATTAAAGAGATAAAATAATCAACAATTACAGCAACATACCCTCCTCATGTAACAATGGTACATACTTGACTTCATAGCTTTAAGTATCTATAACAAACCCTCCAAACCATAGTGTGGGTAACCCACTCCTAAGTTTATCATTCCCTTCTAACTACCACCAGGACCACTCAGGGACCTCACGGTGTCCGTGGGTTAATGTGACATTTTATTTTATTTTATTCTCCATTTCACAGAAGATTGCAATAGTGCAAAAAATGTCTCTTGTTAACACAAAAGTACAAGTTTTTGTTTTGCAAAGACTTCCTCGTGCATGAATTTTCCCTTTACCTTCAAAAACGTATCATTCTTGCACGTTTCATGTATTTCATCTTACTGTTGTTTATAAGAATTTTGAAAATGTTGTCTTAAAATTGACAACAAATACTTAAATACTTTAATTATTAATAAAAAAAAAAAAAATTCCACGAACAAGAAAATAACTTTGTAAAAGTACGAAAGGTGTTTTTTAAATATAAAATATACAATAATACGTGTAAATATATATGTCTGGCTATATATACAAACATATGTATATAATTATATACTAGCGTTAATTTGACACAACGAATGCTTAACACGAATAATTAACACTTGTTATGTATAAATGAGTACAGAAGGGCTATTAGTTTCTATTACACACTCCATATAAAATACTAAGGTATTCTAAGTTTGTTCTTCCATTTGCAACACCCAGAAGGAGGCATCAGAGACCCTAAAAAGTATATTCTTGATCAGCGTAGAAAACTGAGTCGATTTAGATGTATGCATGTATGTCCGTATGTCTGTCTGTTGTTGGCAGTCTCCCTGGCGTACATTTTAGGAAGATGAGCTGAAATTATGTACACAGGCACTTTTAGTTTTTGCATGCAGATCGTTCTTCAAAATGGGCAAAATTGGTTATAAGCCACGCCCACAATCAACAAAAATCTATATATCTGCCGCGAAAATTGAGCTATAAACTTGAAATTTAGTATACATATTTATAGTTGTCCCATCCATCGATGTACCAAAAATGGACGTGATGGATAACAGATACACCCATATTTTACAAAAAAACATATTCCACGTAAAACTTGACTTGCAAGCTGATACGTAATGCATACACTATTATATATATATTTGCCACGCCCACTGTTGTAGTTGTGGAGGTATTAAGATAGTTGGCCTAAGACTAAATGTAGTTTTCTTACTTGTGTTACTTGCTTTTATTCTTGAATCACCGCAACAACCACTTTTCTCTATTAATTCTTAGAAACATTCTTGGAAACACTTAAGGGGTTTAAGGTTTATTTCTTTAACCTTTAAACGGTTCTAGTATAAATTGTATAGAAAGTCCTCTTAATGTTTTGCTAAAATGAGTGATATCATCATTTGCTTTATGTAATTGTAAAAGCGCATGCTTCCACTAACTAATGACAAACACGACATGAAATGATGCTAAATAAACATCATCAGAAGCAGTACATCATCATTATACTCGTACTTGTACTTTCTATATTGAAAAGTTAAGCATAAAATGCATAAGTGTATGTATCATATATAGAATGGATTTAGAAAGTGATTCTGTAGCGATAGGGTTTATGTTTAGGTCTTTCTCATCTTACCCCTGCACAACAAATACCGCCAAATGCCGAAATTTTCGTTTTTTAATGATACAAAAATCCAATAACAACACACAACTATAACTGTTATCAGTAGATAAAGAAATGTTGATGAAAAGACTTCTGTTGATTACGTTTTTTTTTTTTTTTTTTTTTATTAATCAATTCTTGATAAAAAAAAAAACTTTTGTTTAAATTTAGGTCGCGATAATAATAAGTGTGTATACCATAAATTTTTATAATTACAAATGGCACCACAGTGAGCAATGTGTCGTTATTTTATTTGAATGACACTTTATTACATATTTATATAAATTAATTTTTTTGTTTTGTTTTTTTTGTTTATAATTATAATCATTTATTAAAAATAATTATTTACCGTTTTTCGATTTAACTGTATGTTGATGTTGTTAGTGCTCAACTAAATATAAAATTGAGCATATGAAGCTTTACAAAGTGTTTTATTTTAAGAATGTGAAAGATAGAGAGAAAAAGAGAGAGATAGATGAAGAAAGAGTGAATTATTTTTGAGTTAAATTAAATCATTGTCATAATAACATAATTTCTCTATATAAAGAGATTTGTGGAATATATACATTTTAAATCCAATCCATTTTATTAGATTGAAATGTCAACTGAAAATGTTATTTTTGACATTTGACGTTTGCTTTTTGTTGTATCTTGATGACTTCATTATGAGTTCTTAAAGCTATAGTCATACCTTAAATAATCTCAAATTCTGCATAGATATGATTAAAGTCAAGTTCTGAATGTATATTTGGGTATTTGTCTGTACGTCAGCATTTTAAAGCAAAATTCAGTAGTTTGAGATAAAATTTAATCATATTCTCCAGAACATTTATTCATCTGGCAGGGGTCTGGAAGCTACTTTTATTATTACATACTCACATTTCTTTTTAGCCATAAGTAATAGCTACGAAAACACCTGATTTTTAGTTGTCTGGGGTTCTTTTTAAAAAAAATTACTTCTCTGCTATAAATTAAACTGTAGCTACGTTGCTGGGCATGAGTAATACTTAGTACTCTTTGGATGGTTATCAAAACTGTACTCATATGCATAATTGTATATATTCTATTATGGATAAGTGTAATATTGAATTGAGTGTAAAAAGAAAAGCTTTCTCTTGAAAGTTTAGTAGAAGAAAGGGCGCTTTATTTTGAGTATTAAATGTAGAGGGAAATTATGTTACCTTTTGTTTTGGCGCCTTTCAAAGGCTTCCTTTTAGCCAAGGTATACAATTTACTTTAAACAAAACTTAAGTACCCTAAAAAGTTATCAATAAACATGACTTCACCGCGTCTTTGTTTTAAAAATATAAAAAAAAAAAAAAATCTGCTGAAATACTTATCCTTCACAATTGCAAATTATTCGACTATTGAAATAAAATATTTGTACCTTAATTTCAATTTAAAAAAAAATCAATTTATTGGAATTTGATAAAAACTCTCCTTACATATGTATGTACATATGTAAACAAGGATTACTTTGGGTCATATACCAGCTTGGTTGAAAACTTAACATATGTTAGCAATGAACTTCAACATCTTCTGCACACGCTTTACGATGCATATCAACGGTACGCTTTAAGTCGCCTTGAATTATATTCAAACATATGTATGGACTTATATGCTTAATATTATTATTACGTGTTCAACTTTGGCAAAAGCATACACACATCATGCAAAAACAGAAGAAGAGACTATGCAATACCCTATCAATGATTTATTTAAAGATTTACTGTATCATTATTAACTGAAGCTTGGGGATATATGAAAAGGACATTTGGGAGTGGATGGTACCAGTTTTACAATTTTTATTTTTACGTCCTGCTCTATTCTAGATATAAACACATATCAGACAGACTTTCTTATATCGTTTCTTAAAATGACTGAAATTGATTTCGTGGCTAAATCAAATAAAATCCTACAGCGGTAATGATTAGATAGCGTATCTATCATAACAAGGAATATAAAAAACTTAACGAAACTTGTTCCTGTTTGTTCCTATGAATCAATAATGAACAACGGTAAGTACACACGAAGTGGTATAAACACCAATTGAGTTTTATAAAAAGAATTCAAAGTCAACCTCTATGTACCACCACATGTATGACAGCATGTAAGTGTTCTGTATCAGTGGAACAATCGTTATTGCCAAACATAACACACTGGGCCAACTGAAATGGTCAAATGAAAATTAAGATGCTTACAAGCCCTGTTGTTGAACATGTTGGTGCTGTAAGTACATAAATACAAACAAGAACAATAACAATAACAATAACAATATAAAAAAAAATAACAACAGCAACATTTGCTCAGTTAAGCTAGCGTATAAAATCGAACAATTCAAGGTGAGTGAAGGCCAAGGTTTATATGTTCCGCTATATGAAAGGAATATGGATAACGCAGAAATGGACTGTCAGGCAAAAATATAAACGTGTGTTTGTTTATGTTATTATTACATGATTACGGAAACTTTATTATTGTAAATTGTGATTTTGTTATAACAAGAGCAACAGTTGACAGCGAGATTTTTGTTAAAGATCCCATTTCGTTTAGATTCCCGATTACTAAACAAATATTTATTCAAAGTTTTATAAAGAAATTTTTTTTTCTCATTTATGTGAATTTTAACATTTAACAGAATAGAAATTTTAAGGATATAATCGGTTTTGAAACTAAAATATATTTTTCGTTTGTTGTTGTTTTTGTTTTTGTTTTTAATAAATCGCCAATCAGTAGATGTCTCCTATAAATGTATGGCATGGTGTCGACTTTAGCTCCCAATTAAGAAACACTTCACATTAAAAACACCCCATCACCCTGGATTAACACAAAAAAGCTGCCTGTGGCGTAAGCATCTGAATAATGCAAATATTGCATAATTGCATAAAAAA
Source organism: Crataerina pallida (assembly GCA_949710015.1). Lineage (NCBI taxonomy): Eukaryota > Metazoa > Arthropoda > Insecta > Diptera > Hippoboscidae > Crataerina > Crataerina pallida. Next base: position 20,942,828 of record OX453292.1, on the reverse strand, counting down.
TGCATACTGAGGCTTTTATATCCATCACCCCAAGAATTCGAAAACTTGGTAGAAATTTTAACAATCTCTGAATTGAAAATGAATCCAATTTTAGAGGCTTGGCAGAAATTTTGATAAAACCCTTAATGGCAAATGGGTTCAATTTTAAAGGCTTCTTAAGCCACTTATTTCATTACAAAATTTCACTAAGGTCGTGTTAACAATATGTAGATTTTGTTTATGTGCATAGAATGGGTATTAATTAGACCTTTTTAAATATCTTATCATGTATAGTGGAGTGGAGTAGTGTGTAGCATATGTGAAATGCTAATAAACTTAAATTTCAATTGTCAGTGTTGGAAATGTTGAGTTCATTATATTGATGCAATTTGGTGTTCTTAGTATTGTCAGTTCTTTCTTCTGCCACTATATAAAATGGGCGGTATATTAAGTTTGTCATTCTGTTAGCAACATGCAAAAAGAAGCGTCAGCGAGTTCACAATGTCCATAGTATATGTACATACACTTCGCTGATTAGCATTAAAACTTTACAAAATTTGAGTTAATGTAGATACGACCAAGGCCGCTAGAGAAGAGAAATATTTTTAATTTGAGAAGTATCTCTCTCGTACAGCTACAAAAACAAGGGTTTAAAATATAAATCATCTTACGCCCACAATTTATTTTTTTCTTTCAACTCATATTTAATTTGACATGTCTCGCTCACATTTTACTAATTAATGTGAAGCGTACCTAAGATTTGGTGAAAGCCAACTGTAGATTTGGTTTATTTGTTTTTTTTTTTTTTTTCATTTGTGTGATGTAGAAAAGGACGTTGAGTTATATATATATATGCACGTACTTGCAATGTACTGTAAGTTGTTTTTACCTTAAGTGCAGTTGATAAGTTGGTCAGAAATGTTCTTACCTAGGATTCAATTTATAAGGAACTGTTTTTTATATGAACAATGTGATGTTGGTGATGTTCGTAAATTTCTCGAATCGCGATTTATTTTTGTTCAACTAATTGCATTTTGTGGTAGTCGCTCCTACATATTAGTTTGTACATATTATAAATATTTCACAGGGCACAGCAGACAGACATTAATGCTATATAGCATAAAATGCATATGCGGGCACATGATATCATTACAATACAATTTTTGCAATTCTAGCTAAAAATAGTTTCCTCTAAACAGAAAAAATCGAAATCGAAATCGAAATCGAAATTTTGTTTCGATAAAATATTCAAAATTTCTTTTAACCATTATTTTAAAAAGTCGACAAATATATGATTCGTATAAATACCTAGGCCACTACTTAATCACGTAATAGATGGGCGCGTACGTTATAAAAAAAAAATTTATAACTTTATAAAAGAGCTCCTGCCGAGAGACAAATAATGAACAACATATTTAAATAGATGTAATAAATCACTTCTCAGTTGTTAACGAGACCCTTACTTATTACATATATGATCTGGACGAATTGACATAAATTGATCAAGAAGTTGAATAATATTAAACTAAAAACGCCAGCGCAATATAACACAAGAAAAAAAGATCATTAATTTGATGACGGACTGACTGACATAATGTATGCTCCCAATATTTTATATGTGTACATGTATAGCGACTATTGAAATGATCACAAAAGGATCAGAGGTGTAAAGAATGCAACTACGTCAAGCTGCACGTTAAGCAGACCAGTATAAAATACGTACAACAACCATGACAACAACAACGTCTAAGTGTTGAATGAAATACATTGTATAGAATTTTCAACAAGTGGGCTTTAAAGAACAATGACGTACCAACAACAACAACAACAACAACAACAACAAGCGACATTAAGCCGTACATGACAGCAACTAGACGCACTTTGAAAAATTAAGAACAAGTATAAAAGGGTCTAGAATTTAATGTTTCAGCATCATACACCTTACGGCATTGTCCACGTTAACACAAGTCGTTTTCGCATTACAGAAAAAGTTTCATATCACATAAAACGTTAAGGAAAATTTAAAAGTTAACGATGGAATTTAACATTTTTTGGTTGGCTATGTTATGCGGTATGCCATCAGCTTACCGCGGTGCTTTATTGTTGGCACCCACTTTGCAATCATATCCAGTTCTATATGGAGCTCATTCAACATCAATTTTAACACCAACCCAACAACAATATCATGCACAAGATGAATTGGGACAATACGCTTATGGGTATAGTGACCATTTGTCCACCAAGCAGGAAGTGCGACGTTTAGATGGTTTAACTGAAGGTTCTTATTCGTATGTGGATCCTGATGGTCTATTGCAAACAGTTGATTATAGAGCGGATAAGAATGGATTTCGTGTTGCAGCGACCAATTTGCCACAGCCGTCATCACAGACAATTTCCCTTCCCGCAGTTGCCCCAGTTGCCCCAGTTGCCTCAGTTGCCTCAACTGCCGATAGTGCCAATTCCATTTCTGGATCAATTCAATCAGTTGGTAAGTCTGGTGACACAGTTCGTACAACAGGCTGGTTGCATTTGGCAGGCCATACAACCGCTGACGGAAAACCTGTTGCAGATACAGCCAATGTTCGCACTGTGGAATTGTCTCACACCTTGGCAGATACCTCTAAGATTGCCCCAGCCAGCTATTACCTAAAACACCAACCCCTGGTTTTAGCATCGCGTGCAGGAATAGCTCGTTACGCCAAATTCTCAACTCCTGTAATACATAAAACTTATGGTTTGCCTTATCCAACAAACCAAAACATCTTATACAATGGAGGCTTATACTACTAAACAAATGATGAGATGGGAAAAGTAGTTGTGACAGATTTTGATCTAATTCAAGTTTGATCTGTACTTATATCTTTATCTTTATCTTTATCGTCAAACATTTCAAGTTTGCTTAAACATTTTTTATTTAGCGCATCATTTGTGTAAGAATCAAATTCAGTGTTCAGTTAAAAAAAAAAAAAAGGAATAAAACTTACTTTTTATCAAACTAAGCTTAATTTTTCATTTTATTCACTTAAAAGAAAAAATATTGAACAAAATCTATTTTTATCAAAATATATTTAATTTTTCAATTATTCACAAGAAAATGAGTAGCTATTTAAAACGGTATATATAATTGTTGTAAAGTTAGTGGAGCAGCAGCCACATGGTATGCAAAGCCTTCCAAGGGACTTGTATAAGTTTTAATATTAGCTGGCAACCCAACTGGCACTGATGGTGGTGCTAATAATACTTCTCTGGGCAAATGTTGATATTTCAATAAAACGGCATTTCTTAAGTTTTCATTACGTTGACTTTCATAATTGTATCGTTCGAAAAATTGCCTCTTAGCCTCAACAACTTCTGCTGTATCCTTGACCGGTTGGGGTAACAATTGAGAATATTCCCCCTTCAAGGCCGCTCGATAAATGGCCAAATGTTGTTGGCGAGCTAATTTCACAGCTGGTGTATCTGTAACTGATTGAGGCCCTTCTAAGGTATTTAATGAAAGGGCAAGATCATTTGTTGATTCGGTTAGTTGATCTTTAAAACCTGTCAGATGATTGAATTGATCATTTGATGCCTCTTCGTAGTTGAATTTATACGAATTTCTATTTAGCAAATTATCATTATAATCATAATTCGTTTCAGCTAAAATACCACCTATTATACAACAACACAAAAACATTAATGACTTCATTTTTGTAGAATGACAAAAAATAATCGTAAAATTGTCAATTATTTAGTTTTGATAATTTTGCGCTGCTAGTGTTCTTTTTTTAACTAACTAGTACTCGCTGTGAGGTGGTTGTGAAACCGTTTAACGTTTAACTTAGCAATTGTTCTTTCTTTTATACCAATAAAAATTCAAGAGACAGAATTTTTTCATTCGCGTTTTTTTCTTTCAAGCATTGCTACATATATGTATGTACATATTGTTACATCCGATATCATTATTATTTATTTTCAATCAAAACACTAAATTTTTCTGTTCTGTTTTGGTTTCAAAAGAAAAAAAAACCCATACGAAGATTATTGAAGTAAGGTCATCCAGTTTACTTTCGTGTGCAATAAAAGTACTATTCTCACTTAACATGTAACCGAAACAAAATAATAATAATAAAAAATGTCTTTAACATGTTATTCTTGTGATACCTTTCTTTGTGAGACGTATGTTAAGCATGATCAAGTTTAAGTAACTGTTCATTAGAAGATTAAATCAAATATTCTTGTTATCTAAGAATCGTTTTGTGGGTTTTCTTCTCAACATTTTTGATCAATTCTAACGTAAATATGATCTTAAATGTTTTAAAAAGCATTTCAACGATCCGACCTAAACCATCCTTACTACTGTTTCCGAATATTTGCGAATGCATATGTGTATACACAAACACACGTATATTGCTGGTGTTGTTTGCATGATCAGACGCCTTCCCAAATCATGTATTGTTGTTGTTGTTGTTTGGCCTACGATTAAAAAAGCACAATCACGATGATTGTTCAACACATACCGTTATTGTTATTGTTCAACTAGCACGTGGCTTTAGGTCATGTAACGATCACTGGACTATATTCTTAAACTGTAGTTGTTATGTCTATTTATTCTCTGTATGACGACAATTTGTTGTTGTTGTTGTATTGGTCATGCTGGCTTGTTAAAGCTTCAACTTAACTTAAAATAAGTTATAGTTGATTTTAGGCAAATTTTTGATACCCTTCCCATATATATGTAAAATACTTTACACTTAGATTGGAAGGCGGAAATTTTGCTTGAAAAAGGATAATTTTATAATGTGTGCAGTCGTGCCTTTAGGTATATAAATGTATGTATGTTTATATACTAAATTTAAACTTTATTGGTGTAATTTTGTAGTTGTGACAGATTTTTATTATACGTAAATAGATTTTGTCCAAATAAGAAGGTGTCTGTGTCACATGTAAAATGCAAATATTTAGATCGGTCTACATATTCAAACTTTATATATATTTTTTAGTTTACTCCCTTTATTAAGTTGGTAATCTGCTTGCAAGTCAAGGTATATGAATATGTGTGTGTATGTTTTGTTGTTGTATTTTTCGACTTATAACTAAGAAGTCAATTCACAAATTATACTTATGTCATCTAGTTGCAATTGTCATATAAAACCATTGTTTTGTGAAAGAATTGATTACTTCACTGACCCAGCAGGACGACAACTCAACAAATCAATTTACGACAATATTTAGTCAAACAAGGACGCGTATTAAAGAAACAAAACAGAAAATACAATAATCATGCAGCAAATGCTTATAGGCAACACAGCCACATATACCAAATATTTATATCCCAACAATCTGTTGTAGAGTGAAACGTTTTTATTTCCATTGCATTTTATTATTCTACATTTCGTTTAGTTATAGGACAATAAAATATATTTAATAATAAAAAAGTCTATGTATGTTAATAAATATTTTATAATTGCATAGTTTTCACGCTTATAATCGCTCAAATCACTGATTTTCCATTCAAATGCGTTGATAGGTACGTGGTGTCCAATTGTAATGGCAATTGATTCTTTAAGTGTACAGATTCAATATGCGGCAATGTTGTTAATACGGTTGGTGAGCTTAACGTATATTGGGTACTGGGTGATGCGATCCGATATTGGTAAAGGGTTGAGGGTTCATAAGCATTTGCTGTTAATAATGTGGGTTGCGTTTGTGCTGTTTGTAAAATAGTCAAAGGTCTTCTGTTATTCAATTCGGTGTAATCGGTTAGGGGCAATTTAAGTACCACATTGGAGTCAACGTTATTCAAATGATATGCGGTATGTAACTCTGGCAGTAGGGATTGGTCCGTTTTTAAATTGTTGTTGTTCAAATGATAAGTGGTTGTCAAGGGATTTAGTTGTGATAATTGTGATTGTTGATTTTGTTGTTGTTGTAGTAAAAATTGTTGTTGTTGTTGTTGTTGGTATTCCTGTAATTTCAATATGCTTCCTTGGGAGTGATATTGCTGATCTTGTTGTTGTTGTTGCTGCTGCTGCTGTTGTTGTTGATATTTTTGCAATTGTTGTTGTTGATTCTCATGTTGTTGTTTTTGTTTTTGTATTCGAGTATTTTGTTGCAACTGTGGCTGCTGATGCTTCACTTCAAAATTAATATCACGCCCTTCGCTCCGCTCACCCTCATTACCCATATCTGGATTTAAAGCTGCTTTCAAAGCTGCTTCGCGATAAGCATCAAAATGTGCTTTTTTCGCCAACTGCACCTCCGGAGTATCCTTAACTGGTTCGGGTGCCCGATTCGTATCCCCTGCGGTTGAGGGTATGTTTGTACCAGGAGCTTGAAAGCCTTGCATACGACCGGCTTCATAATTTACAGTTTGTAATTTCCCATCTGTATCTACATAGGAGTAGAAACCTTTTGACGAACCATCAGTCGTTGTGTATTCAGCTTTGGCTGAGGTATCGCCTTTATAGCCATGCGAGTAGAAGCCTTTTGAATCCTGATCACGATATTGTTGCGATACCGGTAAATTGCTATTAAATGTCAGCAACTGCGAAGTAGATGGGGTGGATGGTATAAAGTGGGTTTTAAAGGCCGCTGCCAATGTACTCAAGGTACTTAAAAGCACGATTATTTTCATTTTACTTTATTGTTAATGATTGATTAAGGTGTAGCGTAAATTTTCGTTACTAATTTCAATAACCAACAACACCTTTCGCTGCAATCAGTCGTTTGATGCTTCACTAGTACTAACACCGCAATTTATAGTGTCATAAATCTGTGCCGTTTGCAGTTATTAGATAAACCAAGAAATTGAAACATAACCATTCTTATAACCACTTGTGGCAAAAAGTGAATTAAGTTTATGCGGATGTTTGTAACTCGTACGATCGATTTAGAAGTAAAATCTTGAAAATGAAGCGAAACGGACCATTTTTAGAACCCCTCCCCATGTAAGGTTCTAAAATAATTGAAATTTTTATATGGCAAAAAATTATAATTCTTAAATTTTTTTTATAAAATTTGATGAAGAATAGGACTTTTTTTACAAACCCTTCCCATATAATTTTATTCCACGAAATGATTTATATGGGAATCGTCGCGTTTACTCATACAACCAAACTAATTATAGCATAATTTGTAGAACAAAGTGATGTGGGGTATCAAATGGTCGGGCTTGACCGACCATAACATTTTTACTTGTTTTTAAATGTCTTCATTTGTGGCCTCGAAATTATTACCTGAATATCATTAAGCTAGCTATTAGTTATTGAGGTTTATATGAGCAGGGATATATCACATTACTAAGTGGTGTGTGTGTGTGTGCGTAGATTAGTTGACATCGTTCACTTCACTTGATTCCATACGCAATATTTTTGGTAACAAATTCTTCGTATTGTTCGTTAGGTGTCTGGCAACCGTCTTTGCTGTATCAAATTTCAAAACTGTAAAGAAATAAGTTCACAATATTGCACACATATGTAGAGTTTTAGACATCAAATTGCAAATGAGTATAAAGTTAATAAAGTGAGTTTCTTCACTACGGCTTCCATTTTTTAGGAGGCAAGAATAGATCAATTGAATCTCTATTAGTTAATTGTCCATTTTTTTAATGGAAAACTTTAATTTTATTAAGAAAATTTGTAATAGAAATATTGTGAGTCTGGTTAGTGTGATAATGCTTAGAGTTTTATGAAGATCTCTTCCTTAAAGTAGAAATATTATTGTCCATCAAAATTTTCCCTCAACATTATGGTGAGCGCCGATTTTACTAATAGTATATAAAAGAGGAGTATATTCATCACCGGTAACCAAACAAAGTGTAAGTGCACCCATAGTGTGTGTAGTGGTTTGAAACAACTACGTACAATAACCGCCATCTAGGTGATAAAGCAGCCTATTCAGTCTCTTCTGCTTGTCTTAACTAAAGCTTTATTTTCTTTCTGGTTTATGTCTTCTCAAATTAACTTCCTTAGCTTTCATTTTGAAGGAACTAAGTTCATTTAAATTCCAATAGAATATACCGTTATTTTTATATAACGTAAGATTTATTTACACTTTTCTTAAAAAAAAAAATTATTTTATGGATACTACAAAGTTTATAAAATATTCATAATAACTATAAAGGTTTATGTTCCACTATAAAGCTTTCCGTAAAAAAAACTTTAAGCTTAGTTCATCTATGTAAAGAAGCTGCTGTAACAGCTGTTGAAACATATGATATTTTGACATAAGCAATAGGTAAACAAAAACAATCACATGTGTTGATTTTATTTTATATGAGAGTATAGGCAAAATAGCATAAGCGAGTGCGAGAGGGTGTGTGCATGTACGAGTATATACAACCAAAACTGGTAATAAGGATAATACAGGAATAAAAGCTGCGATAGAAAACTATAGGAAGTGCCAGAGCAGAATACAACAACAACAACAACAACAATAATAATAAGAATAACAACAACAACAATAAGAACAGAAATGAGAAATAAGTACGATGCGTGTGTATGTGTGTGTGTGACAGATTCTTTTATACTTGTTTGTCGTTCATTTGACGTTCTAAAACGTAAAGTTAGGTCAGTTTATAAGGCGCTGGCTGAGTGTGCGTTACAAATTAACGGCATCCATTCACCTTAAACATCTCTCGCAGGAAAATCACACAAAAAAGGATTTTTATTTAATCCTTTTTTTTTTTTTAAATAGTGAACAATCAAAATAAATAAATAAATAATGAAAATGACTACGAAATGTTTGAGATAAAAAAATAACCAAATAAACTAATGAATAAATAATAAAAAGGATAGAAAAGGATATACTAAAAGTTGCTTACATAAAATGTTTTTTGAGAGATAATTAATAATAATAATTATTTCTATTTTTAATTTATAATTAATGGAAGCATTGTTTAAGAGAGAAAAACTTTCCGTACAAATTACAAGTTAATTAAATATTTATCTAGATAATAATCTATAATTAAAAATAATTTAATAACATCAAAACCTTCTAGTTTGTGTGGACAAACATACACATTAACAGTAAACACAATATGTAATAATAATAATAACAATAGTAATACCAACAATAAAATTACAACTGAAAAGGATGCACGTTGTCAAATCGGGTCAAAAGTTCGCAACAAAATAAACACTTACATAAATGTTTTTGTGTGTATTATGTGTACGTTAGGGTGTGTGTATGTGCGTGTGTGGATGTGTTTGTGAGCTTATGTACTTCTACTGAATTGCCCAAGTATGCACTTAACACACTCTCTGTGTTAGCATAAGAAACAAAATTCTCACCCACATACAAACAAATATTTAACTTACGCATCCACTTATGTTCTGCACCGTAAGTTGACAAGTGAAGTGTATTAGAAAAAAAAAAAAACACAAAAAACAAGTAAGAAAACAAAATTTGGTTTTGGTCACATTTTTTAAATACCCACAACATCTACGATACGCCCACTATTGTAGGCGTACATATGATTAAGCTATTGAATAGAATATGTATTACATGTCAGCTGAGTATGGTTTTGTTTTAAATAGTGGCCGAGTTTGTTCCAATTTTTGTACGTCCTTGGACAGAATAATTGTAGCTATCCTTACCGAATTTTAAGTTCATATGTCCATTTCCGTGACAGATAAATATATTTTTCACGCTTATGGGCGTGGCTCTTGACCAATTTTGTCCATTTCGAATAGCGGTCAACATTTTAACCCAATATTTCCAAAATTACGCCTCTGACAATGCCAACAACAGGCAGACACACGGACACAGGAATAAACATGTCAAGATCGACTCAGTTTTTGATGCTGATCAAAAATATATGTAGGGGTTCTGACGCCACCTTCTGGGTATTGCAAACTGAATGACAAGCTCATTATACTCCCTATCTTATGTAAAAAATTAACAAAAAATACCTGAAAAAAAAAATAAAAACATACTAAAAATAAATAAAAATACAACAAATGGAGATTTTTTTACTTAAGATGAAGAAAACTAAAGTGGTGAATATGACTACTGCTGTACATAAATGTTTACACTTGCTGCGGTTGGCATTTGTGTGGCATGCTCAGGCTATATAAGCAAAGATGCCAAGCCAGCCGTAACACTTGCCTTTATACACTTATGCTTAAGTACGTTTCAGCAGTGGTTTCACGCCGAACACACAGTAAAGGGGAAAAATACCAAAAAAAAAAAAAAAAAAACTTTGGCATCTTATTATAACTAGTCCTCCTTATATTATATAGCAATATATAAATAGGTAAGTGATAATGGCTGGAAGTCACTCTGTTAATGCCGGTTGGTGTGCCAAAAATATAATAACAATAAAAAATATATAAAAACTAAACCAAACAAAACAATTTCCTGACACATTAAAATTATTATTGTTTCTCGTAAAACAAACATTGCTTGAATTTATTAAAAAGAAAAAAAAAAAAACATCGTAAATTTAAATATTTCCTAAAAATTGAACATATGACAAATAAAAAAATTTATAATTACAAATAATTAAAATCATTTATTAATCCTACGGTACCGTATCAAACATTCTGATTAATCATGTATAACACATTTTAAAAATATAAACAATATCTAGCTCTAATATAATATCAAGAGTTGCTGCCAAATATATCATTATGTGTTTATGCGTGTTTTTGCTCAATTTTAACAAGTCGTTGTCGTAAATAATAACAAAAGCAACCACACAAACAACAACTCTTGAGGTAAGCTAGCTAGCACAGTTGAAAATGTTTTACTTTCTCATCAATGTCACTACTCTTCACTTCTTTACATAATAACATCACACACACACAGGTATACAATAGAGAGTACCGTTACTTGCACTTTTCATGGTTGCTTATAAGGTTTGTGTGTGTGTGTGTGTTGGAGATGTCTATGTTTTTTTTTATTTTAAGTTAATTTTAATGAGACAACTGAAACCGCTTGTCAGTGGTTGGGAAGGTTTTTTGTTTTTCATGTACTTTCCATATAAAATGAATGGTATGTCAAGTTTAGCATTACGTATAGAATATATTTACATTTTACAAATGTCACACCATCCAGTTTACACATAAGTGGGTAGGGTATCAAATATTTCATTTAAGCTAAATATAGCTTTAATATCCGTTTCCGTTTCTTCTGCGGTAACAAAATTTAAACATGTATATTTATATAAACTGTTATACACACAAACACTGAACCTTAAAACCAAGCACCCGCAACACTTACGCACATTCACCATTGCTCATTAAAAGGTGTTTATAATATAATACATACTTTTTGAATGATGTCTTTATATGTATTTATTACTTAGTTAACCTAGGAAAACTAATACTAATGCTTTAGTTAAAGAGTATATTATTATTCAAAGCCAGGAGTATATTTGTTATACACAGACGGTTGGACAGACATGGTTAGATGTACTTATTTTTTTAAATTTTTTTTTTTTTTTGCTTTATTAAATATAGATTTTGCTTATTATTTGAACAGATTTTGTGACCATATATGCCTGAACTTCATTGAACTAAAATAATGCTTAAGTGTTTCTTTCTTTAATAATAAATCCACACACATTGTCCTTAAACTCAACCCCTACAGGTAATGTCATTGCTAAAGTATTAAATGATAAAAGCTGCAAATTTTGATACACTTTAAACGTGTTTACAAAGTAAAGGCAATGATTACCGTATAAAATTACACATGCTCCATACGTTAAATAAAGATACTAAATAGCTTTCAGGTTATCTAAACAATTTATGTGTTGAACAGTTTGTGACAGTTTGCTACATGATATATTATTACCTTTAAATATTATCACAGCTCTTTAAGTTTGATTTTCTTCTTACGATTTTCTTAAGTGCATACGTTTATGGATGATTTTATGATTTGCTTTTATATTGATTAAATATAAAAAAATTGTGGGTGTGAAAGAGTCGATATCAGAGTCATTGGTTTCCTTCAATTGTACATATTTTGGTTTTCTGTAGAGAAATATATTTTTTTGTTTGCGTTCTCTAGATGACTTATTGTCATTGAAAAGACAAGAAATTTACAATTTTTAAAAATTTCAAACCGAGCTATTAAAATATTTTTTATTCCATATAAAAATAATATTCACAATTAAAATATATTTGTTAACATTTAAAACACGTTATTACCTTGGAAAGAATTAAAAAACGTCATGTCGTTCGCTTTAATGGAAAAATTGTCCTCTCGTAGGTATGGAAGGGGCTTGTTGAAGTTTCGTTATTTCTTGCACAACATTGAACGGGGTGCCCACGAAATTCCCAAACATTTAGAAAATATACCAAAAGAAGAGCATCCGAATTTCGCTCACATGGTTCAATATTATTATCATGCCTCAGCAAAGTTGATGGAACCGGTTTTAATAAAACAAATGGAAGAGAAATATCCCCGCCTGGAGAAGAAGTTTGCTGGCGATAGGGTTGCAGCAATTTTGAAAATGATTGGTGTGGTGTCGAGTTGTTTGGAGGTATCATTTCCAATTATTAAAACTGATGGATCCTATGATATTATAACTGGATATAGAGCGCATCATTGCAAACATAGAATGCCCCTCAAAGGGGGTAAGTACGTCAACGACAAGTAGTATAAGGGACAGCCTGATTTGTTAAAGTTTTAGGTATACGGTATGCTTTGGATGTAAATGGTGATGAAGTTAAGGGTTTAGCTTATTTAATGACTTTCAAATGTGCCTGCGTGAATGTACCATTTGGTGGGGCCAAGGGTGGCATATGCATCGATCCGAAAGTGTTTAGTTCGAAAGAATTGCAATTGATAACGCGACGCTATACAATGGAGCTGTTACGGAAGAATTATATTGGTCCTGGCGTCGATGTTCCAGCCCCTGATGTTAACACCAGTGCCCGTGAGATGAGTTGGATTTGCGACCAATATATAAAAACTTATGGTAAACGGAATGTTTTGTTCTTATCGTATTCTTAGCAGCGAATAACCAATCAATTGAAATAGGTCATAAGGATATAAATCATATGGCTATAGTAACCGGTAAGCCGGTAGAATTTGGTGGCATAAATGGGCGAGAAGCTGCAACTGGACGTGGTGTCTTTAAAAGCGGTGATGTCTTCATCATGGATAAACAGTGGATGGATTTGGTTAAATTGGAGCCGGGCTGGAAAGATAAGACTTTTATACTTCAAGGTTTTGGTAATGTTGGTTCTCATGCGGCAAAATATTTGGTAGAGGCTGGGGCCAAAATGATTGGTTTACAAGAAGTGGACTGTGCTCTTTACAACGAAGAAGGCATTGATCCAATTGTAAGTGCTTAAGTGTCTTCCTTTAAGGCGTACAGCCACATTTCATTTGTTATTCAATGCAGGACTTAAGCAAGTATAAAGAAGAGAAAAAAACGGTTAAGGGTTATACCAAAGCCACGGAGAAAGAAGGCAGTTTACTAATCGAAAAATGTGATATATTGGTACCTTGTGCCACACAAATGGTTTTAACCACAGAAAATGCTGATAAAGTTCAAGCGAAAATTATTCTGGAAGGTGCCAATGGCCCCGTGACTCCAGCTGCTGATGAAATTTTACGTAAAAAAGGTGTCCTCATGATACCGGATATGTATTGTAATGCGGGCGGTGTAACGGTTTCATATTTTGAATTTTTGAAAAATATCAATCACGTATCGTATGGCAAAATGTCGATGAGACGAGAATCGAATATTATTCATGAAATTTTCAATTCCATCAATGAGTCACTGAAGGATGTAAAGGTTGCGCCTAACGAGAAATTGGAATTAATGAGTGATTGTATAACTGAGGCGGCCATTGTCGATTCGGGATTACAAACGGTAATGGATCAAGCTGGACGTGGCATTAAAGAGACGGCAAATCAATATTCGTTATGTAATGATTTACGCACCGCTGCATATGTATGGTCGATAAATAAAATATTTAATGCTTTGGAAAGATCGGGTATTTCGCAACAGTAAAATTATATGTATGTGCTTGGAAATTATCACCTGTGGTATACTCATGTATTATAGAATTTTTGCGATGTTTCAAACATTTACAATATATCTTTGGAAAATACAACCAACTGCAATTATTTGATTTATAAAAATGAACATTTTAAAATGTATTAAAATGTATCGGTTGCATCAAGCCAAAATTTATTAAATAGTGTACATAAACTTTGTCTGAATGGATCCATGAAAGTTTAAGATTCGGTCCATAGTTTATGGAAGTTTGTATGAACGATTACCATCTAGGCGTTATTTTTGACAAATGTTGAAGTAACAGAAATAGGCAAAGCTTCATATTCACCCATAGACACGCATATAACAATCATCATTGCTCTTCATTTTACTATTGCTTCACGCTGTTCGACGTGCTGAATGGGGAATGTCTTCATTTGACATGTCACCCACATCACGCTGTTGAATGACAGTTTGTTTTGTTTCCACTTTTTCCATTTTTCTTTTTATCATTTCACTAAACAATAACGATAATAACAAAAACAACTTCATGAATATTAAAGTGAGTGCAGTTAAATATGAGGAACACTGGCAAGACTCTGCTAACGTATGGCTGTAGATAGCTTGGTAGCAGTTTTTAATTTTGTCATTTGTATTTGTTAATGTTTTCGTTGTTTTTGTTGTATGCTTTTCATGAAAAACAAAAGAAATATAAAATGTCTTTATATGGTTGCTATTCCCAATGCCTTAATAAATATGTGAAATGTATGTACTGACACCGGCACTATTTAAGGTATTGAATGAAAAGTGAAAATGTTGAAATGATATTTTTAGATGTAATCGACATCTATATAAATATATATATTTTGTTGTTGTTGTAATATCAATACTTGATTAACTATTATTTAAAAGAAAAATTTTACTTTTACTTGATAATTAGCTATACCAAATATTCCCAAAACTAACTAATTATAACTTAAGAACTATTTTTTTTATACCCTGCACCTCTTGTGGCAAACTTGTTGGGTACAGTAAGTTGGTGCAGATGTTTATTCCTTGTAAACGGCAAATGCCGTTATGCCACACCCACCTTCAATTATACCGATCGATTCAGAATTAAAATCTTAATCGATTTAACCATGTGCGCCAGTCCGTATGTCTGTCCTTGCATATATGTGTTTAAGCTACAGGTTGCATTTCTTAAAATAAAGAGCCCTATTGACCGAATCGTTTTAAGAAAATATGGTGAAGAATAGTTAATTAGCTTAATAATGGAAACAAATCTGAACTGGACTGAATTACTTTTAAAACTCTTTCCCTTTTAATGATATTTCACGAAGTGTATTATATGGTAATGCCTCGCGTTTACAGTTACCGTATACACTAAATTAAGTAAGGAGTCAAGTAGTGTAGGATATTAAATGGTCGGGCTTAATCGATCTTAACATTTTCACTCACTATCAGTTTTCTGTGTCTGGGGGTAGAATTTAATGTTTTCAGTATATTTACTTAACTTATTTAATATTTCCTTTTCACATTTTCTTTTATTATTGTTGCAATATTCATTTCTGAAATAATATACTTTCAATTCAAAGGAAGAAACAAAACAAACGAAAGCAAACAGGGGGATCTAGATCTATGTATAGAATAAAAAAAGGAACAAAAATGTTATGTTGCAGTAATTTTCTCTTAATTATAATTTAAGTGCTTTGCGGATTGCAATCGCTTTTTGTCTGTGCCTTGTGTGTTGTTATTATTTTATTAACTTTTTCTTTTGTGTATTTATTATAACGCCGTCAGCCATTCGAAGGCGGAAAGAGAATGATAACAATAATATTAAAGTAGGTAGTGAAATGATTTCTTCTTTTTCTTCTTCTTCATTTTTTCTCACTTTAAATCAATTTTATAGTTTTTAGGCATAGTTTCCTCGGTTGTCATAACCAGGTTGAGCACAAGATATATAACACCTTGAAAGTTATACTTGTTTTTGTTCTTGTTTTTTTGTTATTCCGGATTTTGTGTAAATGTGTTTGTGTGTTTGTGTGCTATTTGAGAAAGAACAAAGTGTACAACAAAATGAAGAGCAAAGTACGATTTTGATGTTACATCCAATAGCATGAGTTTAATAGAATGTACTTGTTTTTGGTTTTTTTGTGTTTTGGTAGTTGTTGACCCAGTCCAATTTTTAGATAGTTTCTTTGTTTTTGTTTTCCATGAATAACCTTTAACTTGGTGAATGAAAAGTTAACACAAAATGTTGGAAAATAAATTTCAACATTTCACGTCCACACTGATAAAATGTCCTAAATCATATTTTAAAGTATACAAAGCAGAAGATTAAATATTTCCATAAAGAAACCTTAAAGGTTTTTAAGCGATTTTAAAATTGATTAGCGGATAACCAGAATTTGGCCTTTTTGCTGGTTTTTGTTTTTTGTTAAGAAAATGTTGCATCGTGCTCTGTGGCTTGTTCCAAATTTAGATGCCTTCCTTGAAGAATTTAAACGTCAGCTTATACACATATATCACAATTTTCATTGTACTTTTTCTAATGTTACACTTTCTTTTATACTCTCTCCTGTTGTACTAAAATTTTAACTTTGTTCAAACGAAGAATTTAATTTCATATGAATGTGTGTGTGTTGTGAACAGTTTCCAATTATTTCCTTTTTTTAAGCTGTTGTTTTTCTCTTATAAGAATGTGGTATAAGGTAGCTTGGGTATACATTTAGAAGACACAATAAGCTTTCTGCTTATTTGCAGCGTAATAAGTTGTTTTCTTTCTTTTATTTTGTTTACCATTTTTTTTCTTCACACTCGAAACAATAAATAAATCTTACGCAGCATATGAAAGGAAGAAAGTAAAATAACACATACGCACAAGGTAACTATCTGCCATCATTTGTTACCTCTAACAAGGAGAAAAATGCAACTGAGTTGCCCAGCAAACAAACACAATAAATAGAGAGAGAGAGAAAGATAAGTTTTAATGGTCCATTTCTTCTTCTTCTTTTTACACAAATATACAATTTACACCATTATTAGCATTTCTTTATTCTGCCTCCGTTATAAGAGTCGGGTAATTTTCTCTTTTCTTATTCTTTCTGTAAATGTGTTTGTGTTTGTATGTTAATTTGACTCTTTTCATTCCAGTTTCATTTCGTACAATTTTGTGGTACGAAATGTATGTATGTATGCTTTTAAATTAAGATTCTTTTTGATTTTTGTTTGCTGGGAATCTTAAGTTTAGCTATTGTTTGGTTTCTTATTTAAGCAATTTGAGTAAAAATGTAAAGTCAAATACTTTTGCCAGAGGAAGTGTTTTTTTTTTTTTTTTTTCTTAAAAAAAGAAATTTTCTGAATGTTAAAGAAAATATTTAAGATTCGTTTTTAAGATAAACAAAACATTTGTTTTGTGTTATATAAGAGGAGAGGTATTCAAAAATTCTTGGAAATATTGGAAATTTCTTGTAGAGGGAGGGACATAATAAAATCAATCATGTTTCATAAAGTTCTGGTGTCGTCTGCACTTTAAATAATTTTTTATTTCAAATGTCTGCATGTAGATATAAAATGAGGCCAAAACCACGCCCTTTCTTGACAAAAAATTTTGACTGCAAGAACATTAAAAATAGCTTAACAATTGTTATGCAAAAAGTGGGCGTAGTTTCGAAAAAAGAAGCGTAATAATTAGTTCAGCTCACACGGACTTGTTATTTGTTATCATCTGGAAAAAGTTGTGGATTTTCATACTTTACTAACTTCAAACATAAATTTTGTTCTCTTTATTTAAGCTCTAAAATTATTTTATAATTTTTTTTACTAAATAAAGCTGTGTATTCTTTAGCCATTGACCAAGCTTCAGAAGAAGAGAAAAATAATATGAATGGAATACAGTACAAGTGTTAAAAGCCGTTCTTAATGACTACATAATAATTATCAATGTTTAGCAAATTATGTTAATAATATTTTTATTTCAAATTAAGCTTTAAGCTTCGGTTAAATATAACTAGTACTTATGTACGTATCAGCGTATTATGTTAAATAATAATCTGATTATGATTGAGTTATAGTAGTAAAAGAATTTAGGAAACTTTCTTTTTTAAATTTTTTAAGTTTATTGTCCTTCTTCTCTTCGTTTATTCGTTTATATATCTACGGATTTCTTCGCTTTTATTAGGTTCTTTTTAATTAAACATCAAAAGATTGGTTGCTTTTTTGTTGTCAAAGCAACTTCTACTCTATTAAGTTTTATACGATTCAATAGAAAACAAGGAAAAAAAATTCCATTTGTCTTAATCCAAATCTTAAATACCTTGCACATTTACAATGGTGGGCATGGCAGGTAAGTGAATGCACCTTCTACTATCTGTTATCTGACCACGCCCATCTTTGGCACATCGATGGAGAGGATAACTATAAATATGTGTACAAAATTTAATGCTTATGTGTTAATTTTTGTGGCAGATATAAAGATTTTTGTTGATTGTGGGCGTGTCTGTTGTCCTATTTCAATTTTTGTGGTACAGACACACGGATAATCATATCTTGGATCGCTTCAGTTTTTGATGCTGAGAATATAGAAGAATATATATGCTTTGGGATATCTCTGATTTCTCCTTCTAAGTATTGCAAATGGAGTGACAAACTCACTGTGCCCTTCATCTCTTAGGGTGGATATAAAATCTAAATCTCTCCCATATCCTTCACACATTCATTCTAAATAGTTTCTATTATTTAAATATCACTTTATAATAATAAAATAAATTGAGTAAAGAAATCTCTTATTTATACATTTAATGGTTTTGCTGGTTAAGTGATGTAGTGATGTAGGAGTAATAAAATAAGTTATAAAATAATCATAATTGATGTTGTTTGCTAAGCATTTCATTAATTATAATTGCTTCATTGAATTTTCGTTTATATTCAATCCAGAAATTTATTTTATTGTCACTTCTCGATTTACTTGCTGTTGATTTATTAATATTATAACACTTGTCATAATAAATAAGAGTAATAAAATAAGTACTTAGCTTTCTTGTAATAAAAGCATTTATACTGTACCTGCGTTATTAAAAAACTCATTTCATTTGCAAAAGTTTGCAAGAGTTCACTACTCGGTGGCGGTAGTCATATCATAAATGTGAAAATGTGGCGAATTTTTAAATGAAATATTTTCTTCCACCACATCTTTAACGTGGCAGTACTGCACGTTTGACAACTTGCTGCAATGCTCGTATACAAAAATGCTTATAAAATAGTTGTTGTTTTGGCTTTTGTAGTAGTTTCAGTTAATTTTTCTTATTCTTCTTGTTTAGGTATAAGATGCATTATTTCATTTCGGTATATTCGCTTTGTCACAACGTTTATAATTTTCTAATATAAACAAATGAAAATATATAGAGAGATGAAGTAAGTATTAAATGGTCTGACTTTGCTGATTATACAGCATGCCCGCATTTCACTATAAACCGAATATTCATCCTTTTTTCTTATCCTAAAAGTTCTTCAACGATAAAAGTTGTGTTTATGATATAAGGGGAAACTCGTTGAGGTGAAATTCCGCAACTAACGAATTTATTTTAATGTATAAAGTATTTGTTAAGAATTTCGCTAAAATGGCTTTCTTGCGAAAAGTTTACTATTATGAACTAATACTAAGTACCGCTGCTGAGTGACTTTATAAAAAATTCTCTTTATTTTTAATAACAAAAATACCATTTCTTATGCTAATATTAAAGATATGTTTATACCCTCCACATAAGGTTTAGGTTATACTAAGTTTGTCATTCCGTTTGGAACATCTAGAAGGAGGCATCACGTATTTTGCGATGTTGAACTAAAATTTTAAACTGACTGCTGAACTGAAATTTTAAATAGAATGCTATTTTAAATGTGCAAAATTGGTCGAGAGCCACGCCCACAAATGAAAAAATAATTTATCGGCCACAAGATTTGACCAATGAACTTAAAATTCGGTACACACATTTATTATGAAGCCATCCATAGATACACTTAAAATGGGCGTGGTCATATAACAGACAGCCCCACGATTAACAAAAAACCGTACTCCAGGCAAAACTGGACTTGCAAGCTAATACATAATACATGAATTATTAGAAGGCATGATTACGTACCTGCCACGCCCACTTTTGTAAACCAAACTTACTTTTCTTATTTGTTTGATTTCATTTTTATTGTGCGAAAGTCTTACGCATGCGAAATTTATAACGACAAAGTTTGGCGTCTTTCTTTTTTTTTTTTTGTTTATCAAGAAATTCTGTTTATTTTGATTAATTTTGAAATAAAGCAAACAATTTAAATATTTGTAAGGGCAAAAAAGTTATACCATTCAAAACTCTTGCTTTTCGTATGCTCGCACACAACCTTAATAGCAACGGGTGACATATTCTGTTGATGTACATTTTAACATTAAAAATAAAAAATAATTTAATCTTGTGCAATGTGATATCTTGGTGTTGCCACCGCCGTCACTACCGCCGCCACCTTACCCAATCGAAAAGTGCATTTATTCATTAAAAGTTCCCAAACATTTCACAAAGCAGAAATTAGTGTTCTGCTGTTAATCACAACAAAGTTTGCTCTCAGTTTTATACTATTTTTCACATTTGAATGCTAATTAAAATTTTATTTAATGTTGTTAAATGTTGACACAGTTTTATTAAAAAAAAAAAAAAAAAATCTTAAGAAGGAAAAAAATAAAGTTAAATGAAAGAGAGTTCAAATAAATAGGCGTTTACACTACAATGGAATCCTTCTTCTCACGTCTAAAATTTAATTCAAATGTGATACTTCTTAAATTAAGATTTTGGACTGAAAAGTCAAAGGCTTAAAGCGACAATATGTCTTGAGTCGAATAGTATTCCGTAGCGAGGTTCTTTTATATGTTAAACAGCTGAACGTTCTCATTCTCATCAATTCAAAATTATAATTAGTTAAAACAATTGCAATGCTTAGGACAAGGAGTCAAAGGCTCAAAGATGTACAAATCAGCATTGAATTCGGAGCTTATTAAGTTGTGAAAATCTCTTATCCAAACTTTGTCCAAGTGTTTGTAAGCTGGTTGGTACTGAAATTGTTAAATCAGTAAAACTTATTTATTATATATACAAATTAAAAAATTTCTTAACAAATTTTATAAATTTAATTTATTTTTATGTGACCACTGCATAGATTGGCACATACTTCGCATTCACTGGCTTAAAATTGTTCTAAACCAAATTTAGCTTTTTCCTTTTTTCTTAATCTTTCCAAATAAATATGTCACAAAAAATTATTGTCTCTCAAAAATTATTGTTCTGCCTGCAACGTTTTTGTGGTGGCAGGATTAATAATATTACAATAGCTTTATTTTTTGCCTCATTCATTTTTTTTGAGTATTATTTATTATTTTCATTTATTTCGCGCCACAAATTGTTTATATCCCCAATTGTTTAATCAGTGGCCTTATAGTGATATAAGTAAGAAAAAAAGAAAAGAAAAAAGAATATTAAAAAATAACAATAAACGTCATCGTATACAAAATTGTAGCTTGTGGAATGTTAGCTATATGATTGCGCTAAAGGCACAGTTCGAATACACAAATGTAATTGTTATTATTTTCACTTTTATATATAATTAAACGCGCTAAAATGTCGCTCATATAAAGTTACTTCCGCAAAACCAATTAAATTGCTATTAATTATAATCACTCATAGTATCAGTTAACTGACATATCTTTTCCGCTTTGTTATTACAGCTACATTCACCTACATCCACTTAATTATTTTAAAATATTTTTGTAAAAAACAATTTTAACAATATTTTGCGGTCAACAATTTTTTGTCCTTTATTCTCTTGCACTATAAGTTAAGTTTAATAGAAAAGAACACAAAAAACAAGTAAGAAAACTAAATTTGGCTTAAACTAAAACTTAAATACCCTCAACATTTATAATAGTGGGCGTGGCAAAAACATGATTACACCCTTATATAGTGAATCTTATCAGCTGGAAAGTTGAGTTTTACATGGAGTAGAATTTCTGTTATTCCACGCCCACATCGATAGATGATATAAGTTATTAGGTTAATTTTTGTGGCAAATATATAGATTTTTGTCGATTGTGGGTGTGGTTTTTGACTGATTTTATTCATATTAGCGATCTGCGAGCAAAAACTAAAAGTTTCTGTTTTAAATTTCAACTCAATATCTCAAAATTTACGACCGTAAGAATGTCCACAACAGACGCACATGTCTAGATCGATTTAGAATATATATATAAATGTAGGGTAGGGTCTCTAACATCTCGCTCTGGCTCTTGCAAACGATACCACAAACTTGTATACTTCGCTATAATGAATTGAAATGTGAAATTGAACACAAATAAATCGCCGGTACATGCAACTATTGTGTGTATGGAAGATGTAAAAAAGTACACAATGAATAGTTATATATTGTTATGTATATAAGTACAAACACATTGTTATCTTAGGGACTTATATAAAGGGAATGAATAGACAACACACAAGGGCAAGCATGTAGGTATGTGTTCTTATATTCATAGAGAACAATTGAATGAACAAATTTGTGATCATTTGCCGTGCATGTACTGCCATATACTGCACTTTACCATGTATGAATAGTTTATGCATAATTTGCATGGGCAGAGAATTTTAAATGTCGGCGATATATAGAATATGTATAAATGTAAGTTTAAGGTGACACTGACAAATATTCGTGTGTCTGTTCCACATTTCTATTTATGTGTATATTGACATTTACCAATGACAAGTTGTTTGAAGCATAAAAATTCAAATTCATATCAATAAAGTTTATAAGGTCACATTCAAGCTTAAACAAATAGTAAAGTAATTTTTTTCTATATATCTATGGAATGAATTTCAATTCTAATAAAAATTTTCCATTAATTTTAATAATAATCCTTAACCTCAAAGTGATGGTTTCAAAAGGCCGTCATAAGCTCTCTTAACTATTGTAAAATATATAAAAAATAATTCATTCATATGTCACTTATTGGTATTTCAATTTTAATTGCACTTAAAACAAGTGTTTGTTTATACTAAATAAATATCATTCATATGAACATTTATGGTGTAAATAGAAACAACGCTAAGTTGGTTGGAGATAAATTATTAAGCAAAATATATCAAGTATGCTCGGTACTATGACAAGCCTTTTCATATGACATGTATATAATTTTACGTAGGAAACGTAATTGATTCATTTACTCTCTAAACAATTTTCGTGTTAATGATTTAATAAATTATGTATAACAACTTGTACAGATGTTGCATGGAATAGTGCGGTCAAGGACTTTTTTCTTTTTTTAATCAATTGCGAGTAAGGGAATAACTTTCAAAGCAACATACACACAACCACTCTCTCTCTCTCTTTCTCACTCTCATTCTGATCAATTCGATAAAATTTCTATTCTATTAATATTAAATTACAATTGTATGCATACGAAAGTTGAATGTTAACTAACTGTAAATACAGATGTACTCACACATAAATATTTTATAATATATGTAGTGTTTAGAGAATATATTTAGGTATATACTCGTATATCATGTAGTGTTGTATATTGCAATATAATTTAAATCTGTTTTTTTTTACTTAATTAAATGTTAAATTAATTGCTGCCACAATATTTATTTTAAATTATTGATTCAAAAGCCAAGAAATACCATACAAGGACGTACGGACATAATCAAAGCTATTCACATTTTGATTCTATTCCTATTGATCTAATTAAAAGTGGGTGTGGCACTTATAATACACATATAAAATATACAAACAACCACCCAAACACGTTTTAGGTGTGCCTTTAACACCTTGTGCGGTAAGGTATAAAAAGTACTGTAGTTACGTACTTCTGCTCAAATTGAATTTACACAGAGCTAATTATCTGTACAGAAGCTAACAAAAACTCCTTTTATTTTTCATAATCATTTTTAATTTTTATATACACAATATAATGATCATCATTAAAATGGAAAATATTTTGGAATAGTTTTCCAACTATTGAAGCAACAGTGTAATGAAATGTAAATGAAGTAGAGTGAATAAGTGGTTTAAAGTTTAGTGTAATCGTTTACTAACTCGGTTTTAAAAGCTGAATGTTTAAATAGCGTATTATTGTAATGATTTAAAGCAATTTGGTTGATATGTTTAAACCATTGAACATAAATTATATGCAGTTAAATACTTTAAAGTATACTTAATACATCTAACACTAAAATTCTAACTATTATAATAAAAACTAAAAAAAAAAGAAAACATAGAACACAAAACAAATAACTTTAGGTTACCATTGTAGTAATCTTTCAGGCGATTACGTCTCAAGTGATTTATGTACCCAAACAAAAAACACTTGAACAACTTTAGCAACAGTGTGTATATGTTTTTACAATTTCGAAGTTTCTTATTTTGTTTGTCTTTTCTTTGTGTTCTTTGCGTTCTTTTGGTTGTAATATTTCTCTCTCTCTTTTCGTTACAACTCTACTACAACCACATAGCTTGCTATCGATTTCAATAATAATGTTTGACCATTGTTTCCAGTTTGTGTGGTTATTGTTTCTATTACAGAGAGTAGATGTTGGCAATCAAAACATTACATTAAATTTTATGTACATGCATACTATTAGCAATCAATATGAAAACTTGTATGAAACAGTTTGTTTTTCCGTTTGCAACACTCAGAAGGAGGCGACAGAGATCCTACAAAGTATATATATTCTTCATCAGCATTAAAAACTAAGTCGATCTTAATATGTATGTTCCTGTGTCCGTCTGTCAGTTGTTGGCGTAAATTTTTAAATATTAAGTCGAAATTTGGCCATTTAATAGCCATTTAAAATAGCCAAAATTGGTCAAGAGCCACGCCCAAAATCAACAAAAATCTGTATATCTGCCACTAAAATTGACCTACGAACTTAAAATATGGTTTGCTTCTCTATAGTTATACCATCCATCGATGTACTAAACATAGTCGAATTTTAGAAACGCCCACAATTTACAATTTACATAATACCATATTTACCATGGAACTAGAATCGCAAGCTGATACCCAATAGGGAACGTAATAATATACCTGCCCTGCCCACTATTAAAGACGTGAAGATTTGACCTAAGCCAAATTTTGTCGTCTTACTTCTCTCTTTAAACATATGCACAAATACCCTCAATTACATTTTCAATGTTAAATTGACCAGTAAGACATAACCAAAATTTTTCGTTTCATAGTTCAATATGGTTTCAAAACTTGCAAGATATACAGGGAGTGAGGTAAAACATAATAAAAAAAATTTATAATTTCTTTTGGATAAATTTAATAAACGCCAAAGTTTATATAAATATTTGGGTTTAGAGTGGGACTACATGAATGTAAGTCAGGTTTTATATTTTGATACCGCAAACGGAATAGCATACTAAGTATACCTTCCATCTTATATGTAGGGTATAAAACACGTAACAATATATATGTGTATGTGTTGATTAAAAATGTGACGAAAAATATTGCAAAAGCATTTGTTGAGAATTCATTTAATCCACAAATACCTACATAAACGGACATATTTGGTTTGGACGTTACATCAATGTCCTGATATTTTCGTTGAATTCTTTTTGTTTGTTTTTTATTTTACAAAGCATATAAAGGCACAATACAAACACAAATTGTACAACACATGTGTGCCCTCATACATATGTGTAAATATTTAAATCATTGCATTGGTGTGTACGTGAGCGAATTAATACCATTTCGTACATACATTTTTAAGTGTGCATTGTACACAGCTCTTCTCCTTTTCACATACAACACCACAATACACAGTGTTGTGATGTGTCTTTTTTTTTCGCAAACAATGTATTATATAGTGTGAAGTGCACTATATTCCCCAAATGCCCGCTGTTTGATTATTTGGAGAGAATGCGGTTTTCATTTTTCACTCGTTCATATACACGCATCGCTTGTTAGTAGTCTATATACATATATATCAAATATACTCAGTTGGATAAATGCTGTTTAAATATGACAAAAACAATTACATTTAGCAATCGTAATATTTGAGATACAGAAATGGTAAATTTGTTTTTTTTTTTTTTTAATTTCGTATCAAATTAATCGCGAATGCGTGTTAGTGATGTAAAATGTATAAAATAGAAACGTGCAAGGATTCTTTTAGATAATGTGGTAAAATAGTGGTGTGCCGAACTTCAACCAATTAGATGATCTCTTGTGTAAGCCTAATGTAGTTGTATTTGGGTAAATTTTATTATGTCATGTGACATTAACAAGATGTCAGCCATATTTTATTGTCTTAATGGTATAATTAGGGTACACGATAATATAATATTCCAAAGAAGCCATAAAGTGTTTGCCGTTTATTGTTTTAGTTGCTAAAGGTCCTTTCAGCATATGTACGCCATTTCTATTTTACAGATTGTTATGGTAAGTGCGGTAAATTTTCCTCTCAATTCTAGAATAAAAGCATAATACGTGTTTTATGATATTTTGAAACAACAACACAATAACTTAGTATAATATATAATATTATATAATAGTACAACAACAACAATAACAAACTGTTTAAAAAAATATACACACACACACACACACACATAACAATAAAAATATATTGTTGAGAAGTTTTTATTATATTCTGCTTCTTATATATATATTTGTTACAGTTGTGGTTGCTGTGTCTTATTTTTTTGTCTTTATGGAAGGTACCATAATGCTTTTACTACTTTGTATAGACAAGTGTTTGTTTCTGTATCGTATGATTTTCTTAGTTTCTTCCACTTCTTCTTCTTCTTCTTCTATAACATACTTGTTTATGCATATATACAAATGCACATAAGTTTTGTCGAAGATGAGGGTAAACAAAAAAAAAAAAAAACCAAAAAAATAAAAAAATCGGATTTCAACAACAAAAATGCATGAGAAATATTCCCTTTTATTCACTTAACTGTTTTTTTTTTATTTACCAGAGTATATTTTATACAGTTTAGAAATTTACAATGTTCGTCTGCGGGTATGTCTGTCAACCGTTTTTTATTCGTTGTTACTATTGTTGGTTGCTTTAGGGGTTATTTATTTATTTTATTATTATCGTTTTATATAATAAATTATTATTCTTTTAGCACTTACTGTACTTGCATATTCACAATGTATTCCTTTTTTTTTTTTTTATATGATGATTTACTGAAATTGAAGCTTTTGATGATGATGAATGCAAGAGAACAGAACATTATACATATATTATGTTCTTGTAAAATAGTACCTGTAGTAGATTAATATAAATGTATTCCGTATAAATTAAATATTTTTATATAATATTTTTATAATTACTATATTTTTATAATTAATGGAAAAAAAGTATGTGCACCATAGCGTATGAGTGTTATTCAAATAATGTATAATTGTTATATATGGTTAGATATAGACCGATAGGATGATGGATGATAAAATGTTAAAAGTCAATTAAGCTGCTGTAAGTAAGTAATAAAAATAAATGGAGGCCAGTTAAAATATTATATTACAAGTATTATAATTCTGGTTGAGAGAGAAAATAATAATTTGAGAATATCATTAACAGATTGCCTAATTAGTACTTTAATTATATCATTCATAATGAAGTTCTTTTTTTAATTTTTTTTAATGCGTTAACATAATTTTAATGTGCTTACTAATCTTCTTGTCTTTTTGTGTGTGTGTCTGTTTTTTTTTTTCAGTCTCTTCTTCTTCTTTTCTAAATGAGTCAAGTGATGTCATTTTATATCACTTGACTGCCAATTAATCCTATTTATGCAACCGAGTTATGCTCTGGTTACCCTATGACCACGACAACATGTCAAACGATGTTTAAAAAGTTGATGGACACATATAAAGGGCCACAACTGATCTTTGACTTTATTACGTTTAATGTTATTACAATTGTTGTTGTTGTTACTGTTGTTGCCAGCCACTTATATACACAGCAGCTGCTGCGGCTAATTTATAAAAGCTCTTCTCCACTTAAATCATACCCATACAATAACGAACACTATGAGAAATCTAACAGAAGCATTGAGTTGCTTGCCCTCTAATGTGGTAAACGTGCATAAGCTTTCAGGCATCTGGCCTAGGAGGGACCGTAAAGACCAAGAATAAAACCAAACCCCATAAAACTTTGAAACACAAAGAATGGCAGACAACAACAACAACAACAACCGCAACAGTAACAGTAACAGTTAGCAACGAAAAGTACTTAATTAAATGATGCTTATGTCTGATGAAGAGAACGATTGAGAACAAAACATGAAAGCTAATTATTTGATATTCGTCATACTCTTATATATAAAACATTGAAGTCAAAATTAAAAGCATTATATATATATACAGAACTGGTGGTAGGAATATTAGATTTGGTTAAGGAACAACATAGAAATAATTTTATAAATAATAAATGTCTATAAGCATAATAGAGAAAAGTCAAAAAATTTAGGTTTATTTTAAGAAGAAAACTGAAATAAATTGAAATCAAATGAAAATACAATAGAAAGTACAAGTAATACGTAAAAATAAAGTCAGCTCCACCAGCTGTCATTAAACATTCAAGTAATGAATGTTTAGCTGACATTAACATCTCTGTCACCATCTGTTACAATTACGGCACGGAAACAGTGCAAATACGTTTGTGTTTTTATGCATTTATATGAGACATGCAATATAGCATTTTTTTCTCTCTTTCTTACTGTTTCTATGAATTACTTTTTTAAGTAATTCTGTATTTAGTTTTTTTTCTTTTTCCGGGTAACGTCTGCTGTTCATATGTATGTATATAGTGTGTACATCTTGTTAATTTCGTTGTTGTTGTTGTTGTTATTGTATTGTCAACAAATTCCAATCGTTTACCATTTAGTAAACTACAGTAAAAGTCACATGTACTTACAAGCAGAGTAACTTTAACATGTTCAGTGGTAACACAAAGGGAACACTTAACACTTGTAAGATGTTTTGCGTAAAGAAAAAGGATTAAAGGATAAAGCAAATAGGTTTTGTGTGAAGAATTAATTTAACTAAATCTATTTTGGAACGATTGTAAAAAAAATTAGAAAATTAAGTTGTTTCTAACACTGTGGTGTCTGTTTGTTGACGGCACTCTCCCGTTCGTAAAATTGAAGATATAAACCTAAAATGTAATAAATATGCAAATTTCTAGTTCCTGCATGCAGGTTCTTATTTAAATTCAATAAAAATAGTTCAAGTGCCACGCCCACAACAGGAAAATTTTTCTACAGACACAATAATAAAGCTACGAAAATGAAATTTTTTACATAAAAATGGGCATGGTTGTCCACAAGTTAAGAAAGACATTTTTTGTGCGCTAAATACGAAGTTAATAAGTTAAAAGTAATTAGATAACTTGTAATTAGATACTTACTACGCCCACTTTTTGTTATGTATTATATGTGACATGAAAAGAGTGTTTCCAAATTGATCAATATCAAAATTTAGTTCTTTACTACTCTGTATCCTCCCTTGCATTTGATTAAGGAATTTGTTGAATATTCATTTTAGCCAATTAAGTAAACCAGGTATAATGAGGAGAGGGCAATGCAAATGAAATTGCAAAGACATTTAATTTATGCTAGCCAGAGCTGTATAATTATTTTAGTTATTAAATTAATAAATTAAAGCAATTCAAATTATTGTATAATATAAATTGCAGCAACAACCTAACTACACAATGCATTGTATTACTGTAGAAATTCTCTTTAAAGTGTTTGCTGTACAAATTGTTTTCCAATAGTTTCTCTTTTTTCATACTTTCTTAATGGACAAATTTCTTTCAATAACTTGACAATACGTTTACCCACTTTTTTTTACATTTCTTTACTTCTTCAAATTCTTCTTTCTTATTTATTAATACTCAATACTCGTATCATCTTAATTTACTATATTATATAAATATTCTAGAGAAGAGAGACCAAATGTTTTGTTGTCATACAAATTAAGAAACGTGCTCAAAATAAAGTTTTTCTAAATTGTATTATTTTTTATTTCTATATAAAATGGGGAGTATACAGAGTTTGTCATATCGTAGCAAGACCGGGAAGGAGACGTCAGAGACCCTACAAAGTATATATATTCTTGATCAGAATCAAAAACTGAGTCGATTTAGACATGTGTGTCCATATGCCTGTCTGTTGTTAGCATTCTCATAAACTTTTAATTTTTTCACGCAGATCACTATTCAAAGTGGTTAAAATTAGTCTAGACCCACGCCCACAGTAGGCAAAAATTTCTTTATCTGAAATTTAACATGCATGTCTATAGTTATCCCATCCATCGATTTGCCAAAATGAGCGCAGTCGAATGACAGACGAGCCCAAAATTTACAAAAAAAAAATTTTCCACAAAAAATTCGATTTGCAAGCTTACACGTAATACATTCACAATTAAAGGGCGTAATTATATACCTGCCACGCCCACCATTGCAGATGTAGAGGGTATTCAGAATTTCCTCTAAGCCAAATTTAGTTTTCTTTCTTTTTTTAAAATAATTTATTTGGGTAATATGCTGTGTAAACTGAATTTAATTTAAGAGAAAACTTTTTTATGTTAATGAAAAATAATGTAAAACTATTATCATTAATATAACCGTTAGTTAGTGCTATGAATTTTTGATAGATTTATACAAATTGTGGGCATGGCAGGTACCTAATTATATTTTTTACAAGTGAGAACATCACGTTTGTTAACCAAATCTCCGTTTCTGCCCTCTTTTAGCTTATACATGGTAAGCCCATCCATTCGAACTGGGTACAATCTTTTACTTTTTAGATAGATTTTTATTTAGAAAATCTAACCTTTTTGAACCGTTTTCTATACTTTTCAAAATAAATTCTTAATAAATCGAAAATAGTTTAGATAAAGAAACATACATAAATATAATGACGAAAGTTTTCATTATATGAAAAAAAAGAATGCAAAAAAAAAAAAAAAGGGACAAAATAAAAGCAAAAAGTTAAAAATAAGACAAATCCTTAAAACCAATAAACGACTAGTAAACCAATCAATATTTGTTACAAACACAAAACGAACCATAAGAACGTAAGAACTGAAAAAGGAAAACTTTTACTCTTCTACTGGAACAAAGCGGTAAATCTTTTTCTTATATAAATTCTTCTAACGTATTAGTGCAATACAGTTCAGGGCAGTATGTTGTTGATCGAAAAATAACAGTTTATACATACAAACACATACCTGTGCATGTACATGTATCATAAACGAATATGTGTAGTTTTCCAACTCGAAGAATATGCGACATACGTATTTTATATATAAGTTTATCTTTATCGTCCCCTCTCTCTCTCTCTCTCTCTCTCTCTCTCTCTCTCTGACACTGTTCTTATTTCTTTGACAGTTACTATATAGTACAATGTAAGAAGAAAAAATAGTTATTTTATTTTGCTTTGTCTTGGCAGATAGTTGTGATTTGAGTTTTACTTATCTATGTAAAAACAATACACACTCGCTGAAAGTTATATTCAGTTTGTCCAAATGTTGGAACAATACTGTTTTCAATTAGCTAAGCCATTAGCCAAAAGTTAGGCCAACAGTTTGTGAGAATATATTAAAAGATTTGTTTTCCAGAAATGGTCCCAACTTTATTAGAAGCCATCACTGCGGTAATTGTTTTAAATGAAGGGTATCTACTTTATTACTTAAACCTGATGTCGTGTGATGTTTGGGTTATACTATGTTATCGCAAGAAATACAAATATAAGAAGATAAAGTAGGGGCAGGATAATAACGTTACAAGAACCAAACAAACAGAAAACTAACTTAGAAAAGGTTTTACAATATAATAGAAAATTGAGTATATACCCAATCAAACTTAACATACTTACAAACACATAAACATCATATATTATACGTACATGTATCTATCACATGAATGGATTATTTTCAAAGTGATCTAAATCTAATTATTTTCAAATATATTGTAGAAAAATTTAAAAATCTTTAAAAAATAAACATGATTTTGTAAAAAAATATTTTATATTGTATTGTATATAAACAAAAAATGGACTCGAACCACTTTCAAAATAATCCCCATACACATCTAAAACAGTTTAGCTGGGGGGTTGTATGGTTTAAGCAAAAACAAGTATTTAAAAATTTGGCTTAGACCAATTTTTAAATACCCTTAACATCCACAAACGGTAGGCGTGGCAAATATATGTACAAAAATATTGTGCCCTCTAATAGTGTATGTATTACGTATCAGCTTGCAAGTGAATTTTTACGCTGGGTATGATTTTTTGTCGATTTTAAACATGTCTGTTTTTCGACTACGCCCATTTTTAAGATATCATTAAAGGGGAAAATTATAGATACGTGTACCAAATTTCATTTTTATTTTGCGGCAGATATATACAGATTTTTGATTGTGGGTGTGGTTCTTAACCCACATTACCCATTCTAAATAGCGATCTGCGTGCAAAAACTAAGTGTATATGTAAAAACTTTTAGTTGAATATATCGAAATTTACGTCCGTGCCAATACCAACAATAGACAGACGACCACGCCCATTTTTGGAATATCGATGGAGGGGATAACCATAAATGTGTGTACAAAATTTAATGCGTATTTGTTAATTTTTTTGGCAGATATAACGATTTCTGTTGATTGTGGGCGTGATGTGTTATCCGATCATGCTAATTTTTACAAAATCGTTGGATAAAATGATTATAAATATATGTACTAAAGTTCTACTTAAGAGTTCAATTTTTGTAGCAGATAAAAAGAGATTTTTCGCGATTGTGGGCGTGTCTCTTCGCCATGGCACGGACACATGGATATACATGTCTAAATTGACTCAATTTTTGACACTAATCAAGAATATATATACTTTGTAAGGTCTCTGACGCTTCCTTCTGAGTGTTGTAAACGCAAGAACAAACTTAGTATACCCTCATCACTAAGATGGAGGGTATAAAAACAATCCTAAATGCATGTAATCAATAACAGTTAAGGGTGAAAGGACATGTGCCCTTTATTTATAATAGTTAGTTCCTGCTACTAAGTGTTGATTATTAATATAAATGTAATAGACTAAATTGACGTGTATATAAATAGCAAAAACTATTATCCATACAATGCAAGAGAAGGAAAAGTTTTTAATGGGATTTTACTAAAAATATTATTATAGTTTATGCAATAAAAATATATATAGTAGAGTATACTACTATATGTAAGTTTGCTGTAAACATTTATAGTACGATTCTGGGATTGTATTGTGATGGATGCAGATTCTACGACGGTTCATATAATTTTTTATTTAACTACACAATTCATTTTTACGTTTCTAATTATTATTATTTTTTGATAATCGAATGTATTTTCAAATCAGTCTTTAAAAGATGAAAAGGAAAGGCGTAAGTTCGAAACCGGTCACTCACCAAATGTTAATTTTTCACAGTTTTTCAATTCATTACAGCCTTCGAAATGGTCAAGGTCCATTTCAGAACATATAGAAAAAGCGTAATGTTTGAAATTTTTAATAAAAATTGTTAAAAGTTAGATCCTTGATATGAAGTTTTTTGTACAAAACTAAAATTGCAGCATAAAACATAACCTTTAACAATTATAACACAAACATATTTGTTTTCATTTTGTTTTTTTTTTTCTTTTTTCTACATAAATTCTACATTTATAGTTAATATGTATCCAAATATTCCTAAGTGAGTGTATGTTTGCCATTTCTTGATAATAATTGGCAATTTTGTTAAATAAAATATAGCACACACACACACACAGATTATATAATAAATATGTTATATAAAATGTAAACGTATGTTTGCTATAGTATATATTATATATTGTACAATGAATATGTTTACGTAAGATTTCTATGCAACAACTTCTTTGCTTACACAGTTTTTAGAAGATTTTTCACAATTTTTTGCTTATGTTTTCATTTACTGAAGGAGAAAAACCCAATGGATTGGTCATAAATTGTAAAATATAAAGTTTGCTTATTAAACTTTGACCAATCGAATCTTTTAAAAATGGATCATATTTAATATTAATTAAAAATACATATAAAACACATTAGTACATAAATAGATAGAATGGACAAAAATATAAACAGTTATGTATATATATATAGACTGATAGGTACTTAATCGATTCATCGTTACTTGCTTATGAGACAAAGGTTGACAAGTCAAATCATTAGAGTCCTCAACACAAGTGTAGGGTGTAGAGTATAAGAACTTATTACAGAAGTCAGCTTTTAATTATTTTCATTTAATCTAATTCTATCGTAAACGTTTCATGTATGTGTTTAGGCTTTTCAAGGATTTTATTATCTTAAAATTTACTCTGTTGTTTATACGGGTTCCTTCATCATCATTAATTCAATCAGATACAAAATTTGGATTATGTTACACATTCCAAATCCAGATACGAACAAAGACGATTTAGTGTTAATGGTATTTTTAATGTATTTATTCAATTCAATTTATAATTTCATTTATATTATATGTTAACAGACTATAAATTATGCTTTTCTATATAAAATCAGATAAATTTTTGTTATACAATAAAATGTACGTAATGAAATAATTTCATAATTTTATACCTGCGTACAAGTATTTTATTCTATCTTCGTTTTGCTGCACACACATACACGGTACATAAATCAGCAAATATGAAATATGAGAAACAACAACAGCAACAACAGTAATAAAAACGTATTTCATTAAATGAAATCAAAAGTGTAGTTTTCTTGCATACACATCAGAAAATAGAAAATGAAATTAGTGGCTACGTATGTATTGGTGTGCACTTATGCATACTGCTGGTATTTTTACAAAAACCATTGACTACGTTGCAAAATGTAAGCTCTCATAGCATACATATACGATAATATATTTATGTAGTATTTACTTGTGTGCATGTACGTATGTATGGTTGTATAAAAGGCTGCATTTGCATGTTAAAAATTTATAAATATTATGATTTTTCAATTATATGGCAACAGTGATGATATAATATCAGCGTAGTGGTGTAATGGTGATGGTGATGAAAATTATATTTGCAATTTATTTTCACTCACCGTTAAAATTTATGTTTCGACCGAAACCAAACACGAACATAGAAAAATATATGGCCGTACATACATTTTATACCCTCCACATTAGATGGGGTTATACTATGTTTGTCATTCCGTTTGCAGCACCCCGAAGGAGGCATTATAGAGCCTAAAACTGAGTCTATCTAGAGAAGTATATGTCCGTGTGTCCGTATGTCTGTCTGTTGTTAGCATTCTTAGGGGTGTAAATTTTGAAATATTATGCTGAAATTTTGTACAGAAACTTTTCAGTTTTACACGCTATTTAAAATAGGCAAAATCAGTCAAGGACTACGCCCACAATCGACAAAAATCTATTTATCACATCTATTTAGCTATTAATTGTAATTTAATATTCATATTTACAATTAACTTATCATCGATGTGCCAAAAATGGGCTTGGTCGAATAAGGGACACGCTTGCAATTTACAAAAAACCATATTCCACATAAAACTCAACTTTCAAGCTGATACGTAATACATACACTTTTAGTGGCTGTTATCATATACCTACCACGCCCACTATTGTAGATGTAGAAGGTATATATAAGATTTGGTTTATTTTTAATAGAATTTACTTCTCTTCTCCACTCTTCAAGTGTATTTATAATACAATAAATAAAATAACAAATAAATGGTAATTTTATGTGTGAAAAAGAGGGAGACTGAGAGAAAATTACAAAATTAATAAAAAAGTCATGCATTTACCATAAACTTAAGCAACAATAACAACATTATGTATGCATTGATCAATTTCTATAAATATGTATGAATTGTAAAACAACAACATGAAACAAGGACATTGGTTTCATGTATTGTATGGATGTATGGATGGTGTGGGTAAAGTTTTATATGTATTAAAAATTTTCAATCAGTGACAATTTAATGTATCCATATGTATATGTGGGTGGGAATATAAAAGTGTATCATTTGTACATTTATTATATTATAAATAAATAGATAATGCAAGGACACACTTTTATATATCGTGTATGTTGTTACCTGTTGAAACAAATTGCTTTACAGGTGATGGCATCTCAAACATGGGAAGCACAAAAAAACCAAAAACAAAAATATTTATGAAATTTATCATCGGTTTTGTTTTTAATATTTTTATCAAGACAATGAAATTTTTTCATACATTATGAAAGAAAACATTTTATTGTGCAAATGTTGGATTGGTGTCGGTGTATCCATAATAGCTTGTATTTCAGCTTTCCTTGGGCCTTTTTAGAGCATTTTTAAAAATATTTTTCAAATATAAATTGTACAATATTTTAATGCAATAGAAGTAACAAGAAAAAACTTTTTGCAAATTGTGGGCATGTCAAAGCCCCCTTCCATTTTTAGCACATTGAAGGAAGTAGTTATTATAATACCAAATGTCAGCTTTAAAGCCTTCCTTTTGTGGCCGTAAAAGTTTTGTCAATACAATCCATTTCTCCTTCTCCTTCTGCGTGTATGTGCGAAGGTGAATACAAAAATATATCTGCCTAGTAGATAATATCGATTTCGATTGTGCCACTTGTACGTACACACATATATGTTGCGATAAGAATTGTGCAAAGCATATATGGAATATAAACCTTTTAATTTCTCGTTTTTTTTTTTTTTAATATACTTTTTGAGGACATTTCTTTTTGGCTTTGATCTACACATAAATATTTCATTTCATTAGCAACATCATGTTTAACTTATATCACCATCATTGTCATCATGTTTGTTATGTGTTCTCTCTTCCCTTCCCTTCCTTCTTTCCATCATCCCACCATTCCTTTTTTTACACTTAAAATTATGAGTTGTAGCAATAAGTGTTTATGGTTAGCTGTCCTTTTCCAGAGAACAAGAAAAAGTAAAGTACAATAAAAATGAAAAGAAAGAAAACAATATCTACCAAAAAATTATAACAAGACCGTCCTTTGTTGACTGCTTATATTTGTGTGTGCGTTTACCAGAAAAAGGAAAGAAGTGGTAAAATGGAAAATATTCAGTGTATGCTCTCTATTCGGTTCTTCTCTTTCATATAAGCACTTGATTTACCCAAATGGGAACATTTCCTTTTATACTAGCCTTAAATCAACATGTTCCAGAAGAAGATTTATGGTATACTCGTAAATAAAAATATTGCAATGAATTGAGTTGAAGTACAATAATATTTAACAAAAAGTTTAATACATTTCTCCTTCTTTCTGACGATTGCTGTAAAGCAAGCAGTTACCAATATGATGTCGAATAATAAATGAAAGTCTCCACAGGGATATTGCAGCTGCATACACATTCTTCCTTTCTTAATGGTTTACGTGAATGCATCATGCCATGCTATACTTGAATTAATCAATACTTTCAAATAAAATGAAACTTTTTTGAAAATTATTTATTATACCCTCCACATTAGTGATGAGTGTAATAAGTTTGTTCTTCCGTTTGCAACTCTCAGAAGGAGGCGTCACAGACCCTACCCTCTTGATCAGTGTCGAAAACTGAGTCGATTTAGACATGTTTTTTTTTTTTTTGTAGTAGGTGGAATGCATCGAAAGCCGGATGTGCGGGACTTTAACCCGCTAAAACCACCTTTGCATCAATTCCCTTTTCCCTGCGGTACTGCCGTGAAGTATTCCATCACAAGGGGGTAATGCCGTTGACACGATCTAACGATTTAGACGTGCACGTCCGTGTGTCCGTAAGTCAATGTGTCTGCCTTGTGTAAGCATTCTCATGGGCGTAAATTTTGAGATATTGAGCCGAAATTCTGTACAGGTTGTTATGACAAAAATAGGCGTGGTCGGATAGCGGACGTGCCTCAAAAAACCATATTTACCATAAAACGAGATCACCAAGCTGATACGTAAGACATACACTATTAGAGGGCGCAATATGTATATATATATATATTTGCCATGCCCACCGTTATGAATGTGAAACGTATTTCAGATTTGACCTAAGCCAAATTTAGTTTTCTTACTTGCTTAAGTTTAAAATGGGGCAAATAAATGCCATATATCATCATCATCATTCGTTGTTTATTGTGTTGACTTTTATAAATGAATTTCAAATAAAGAATAAAAAAAAAAAAAAAGAAGAGAAAAAAGTCAACCACCAAGTGTTAACAAAAATCATTTTATAAAATAAATGTCAATGTTTAAAGGTGGTGTAAATCGATATAAATGCCAGAGAATATCAACGCAATTGCACACATAAATGTTTTTTTTTTTATTGAAAAAAAATTTAAAACGTTAAGGAGAATTATTTGTTGTGATTAAATTTTCATATTTCAGATTCCGTCAATTCAGCTCTAACCCTAACACATGCCATGTCAGACTAATGTGTCCCACGTGAAAAAAAAAAAAAAAACTTTAATTGACGTTGAAATGTCTGCTAATAAATTGACCAGGAAATTTGTTCGTCTGTTGTACACTTTACTTTGATTGCATATGTCTGGCTATTCACACGAGGTTTAATACTCAGTTTATATGTTTTGTGTGCTCTGTTATTGAGGGGGCGGGGTTTACCTACGTAAAGAACTGCCCAAAAGGAAATTGATTATTTACATATCAAATGAATTTAAGTTGTTGCCAACAACAACAACAACAACAACAACAACAATAACATAAATGCATACATAACCATATACTATAAAATGTTGGTCGGATAAAGGAGACATTCACATGAGATGGGAGATGTTCTATAAAGTGGATCAGAAGTTAGATACCCTACAAAGTAGTTAGTTGGCAGTACTAACTGTCAATGGTAAAGGGCAATAATTCCATCACTTTTGCTATAATTTTATTCTTTCTCTACACAAAACTTTTAAGCACATATAAGTGCTCATCTGGGTAACATTTCATTTATCATAGTTTGTATAATCAATGAGAAATATAGAGAAATGGAACGCAATACATAAGAAAGAAAATCTTAAATGAAAATTTTGAATTAGAGTAAATAAGAAAACAATGTTTGTGTGCATGCATGACATGCATCACTTCAAACTTCAGATTTTGATTTACAAGTACATAAATATGTCATATATTTGACAGAGTGGTGGGTGGGGGGTTGAACAGTATCTCAATTGATGCGATCTCCATAAGAAAATCTAATTACTAAATGATATAAAGTAATCTCAAATGAATTGGATGGTTGTGTACATATTGTTTTTTATATCGATTGTTTATGCTTTTACTGTAATTTCCTTTAATCGCAGACACATTTTAAAATTGTGTGTGTATACAAATTTCATTACTGTTTGGCATGGTGGTGGACATGTTTAAACCTGTCCATGTGTCCATTTTACAAATTTTGTTCAATACGTAAAACTAATTATGAAAATTACCTAAAAGAACACTTAAAACAACCCACGCGTAATATGTGTAAGAAGAAATAAAAAACGCGATATTTGGCTAATAATCAATATATGTAAACCAATTAGGAAAATTGATAAACTTGGAAAAATATTTAGTGCACGCCTAAAATTTATCAAAATATTTACAGGCCGCAAAAGTTTATATATTTAGTAGAAGTGTATGTCATACCGTCACGGTTAAGATTATAAAAAAGTTGTTGAAATTTTATCTCTACATTATGAATTGTACAGAATGTATTTTTTTGGGTGTATTAACGCACTTACATACCATATACTGCGAGCGTTTCACTTGAATAATAAATTTTCGATCACTATGCTGCTTCTTGTACTGCTGCTGCTGCTGCTGCCGCTATTA
This sequence comes from Crataerina pallida, assembly GCA_949710015.1. Classification (NCBI taxonomy): domain Eukaryota; kingdom Metazoa; phylum Arthropoda; class Insecta; order Diptera; family Hippoboscidae; genus Crataerina; species Crataerina pallida. The sequence goes on along the minus strand of OX453292.1, from coordinate 20,903,048 downwards.
CTACTGTGTTGTTGTTATTATTTGTATTATATTTGTAAATATTCAGTTGTTTGCCAAATTTGTATACATATGTAAGTTTAATGGCAGTTTGTATTGTTGTAAGATTTTTAATGTTTAGGGACTTGTACTGATGCTAAGGGGAAGAGGGTGAGCACAAGAGCGGCGAGAAAACATCAGAGTATGAACCTTTTAAAGTTATTCCAGCATAACGAATGCCATCACAATGCTAACACACATACGTAGAGACACACGCAGTCTAAACACAATACAACAGAATATAAATGCAAATTTATCACACTGGCATACAAATGCAAATTACTAAAGTTTAGTGGCAACAACAACAACAATAACAACAATATTAAATAGTAGCAGCAACAACAATAACAACAAATGCAGTCACATAATATAATGGTAATGACAAAGAGGTGGAATGCAGCATTTTAGCAAACACGTTGTGGAATAAAAAACAAAACGTAGCTGAACGCAGTAATCCGTTTTCTGGGAGTTTCTTTTGAATTGATATTTGTTGTGATTATTATTAATGTTGTTGTTGTTGTTGTTGTTGTTATATGGTAAGGAGAAAAAATAAATTCCAACAGGAAGGCAACCAACCAACCAACCAACCAACCGTCAGTCAATAGGAACGTGTAGCCAAATAATAATTTAGAGTGATAATACGATTATAAAAATTACTATTTTAGCTCAACGATGGAATTCTCAGCCTAAATGAAAAAAGGGCGTGTTGGATGCAAAGTATTCCTAAACTTATGTGTACTCGAGTATAACTTTGTAACTCTATTATTTGTATCACTACTATCTTTGCGATTTTTTTTTTAACTATGGGCGTGGCCTATTTCAAGTTGAAACTGAAATGTCAACTCAACTGCTAAAAATCTTTTCTATCGTGAAGGTTTTTAGGCTGAACAGACGTTTTTAAATCGAACCCTAATGTTGATCAAACAAAAAAACTTCTGGTTGTTGCACACAGAATGAAAAACTTAATATACTTTTTATCTAATGTGAAGGATAAACAAAGAATAAGAGAACAATACTAATAGAATGTGCCAACGAAAATGGGTATAAAATAAATCTTATTTTTCTTGGGTCATGTTCCTCTCGGCTGAAAAACAAAATGCTTTAATGTGCCAATCAACGTGGTGTAAGTAATAGAAAGCAACAGCAACAACAATAATAACGGCATTTATAAAAATATGTACACACATATATAGGTAATATGGGAAGGTATATAAATGTTAATGAGACACCCTCCGAAAATAAGCCCTAGATAAAAAGACATGAGGGATTTGGACCAATGATTCAACAGGAAATAAATTTGTTAAAAAATCAAAATATAATTCAGAATTTATTTTATGACGATGTTCCAGAAGAAGATGACATGACTGTAATTGAATAAATTTTAAATTCTGTATGCTGTGTAAAATTTATATTAAATTAAGAAATATAAAAATATATATATTTTGTTTTACCCCCGAAAGTAAGCCCCAGCGCGTATTTGGGACTTCAAAAATTAATAAGAGAGTGTCTTATTTTCGGAAAAAGACGGTAATAGCTTTACAACAATAACAAATAATGAAACATGAGGATTTTATTGTCTGCATCTATATATAGTTAGAGTTGTTGTTGTTATAAAACTGTATTCCGTATATAGCTTTGCCTTACGTATAGGTTTGTTATGGTTATTGTTATTGTTGTTGTTGTTTTTGTTTTTTCTTTTTTAATAAAAAGTTATTTGCCACGCACCGCCACTGAAATGAAAAGAAATGTAAATTATTGCATATTTGTGCATTTTCCAAATCCTCACTTATTAAGAAAATGCTAAAATAAGAAGAATAAGAAGAAGTAAAAAATAAAACACTATTGCTGTAACTTATGTTGCCTCCCCATCCCTTACGTTTTTCCCACCATTTTCAATTCAATTCAATTGAGTTCAATACCATTCCATATATTGTGTGAAGCAAAGTTTTAATGACAGATTTTTTACGTTTAATGTTATTTGTGTTTGAGTAACAGATGCAGCTTTTAAAGAAATTTATGAATGCGGGTGGAAATTGTACTGCTGGTTGAGTATTATATACAGAGTAAGAGGATTCATAAAAAATGTTAAAAAACTCACACATATTATGGCAGTCAGTCTTTGCCTTTTTATAGGAAAATAAGTGAGAAAATACTTCAAGGCAATGAGGTTGTAGCATTATAAGGATTATGTTTGTTTCTTAAGCTAAAGTTTTATTACGCAATGCATTGGTTGTCATTCAATATAAGCATATGCCAAGAATAAGAACAATTCCTACTGATTCCGTACTTTAACTTAATAAACAAAGAAAATTTTCACAGCAAGTCAGCAATCAGTCAACCATTCATCATAATAAAACGAAAAGTTTATATTTTTTTGTTATTATTGTATAACTCTTAACTTGTTTGAAATACCCGAAGTAAATACTTATACAAGAAGGAATTGTGCTAAAAATTTGAAAACTTCACTAACTAAGCTTAACGTACCACACCGAATTTGGTGTTATGTGTCAAAATATTGGCAACAGCCAGACAAAAGCTTCGGAAAGTTGGAAGACATGGAAGACTTTTCGTCATCTCTCTGTGTAAAAAAATTATGCTTGCGATCACAAAAAATTGAACATTTTGATTTCAAATTTTTTCAATGTAAGAAAAATTTCAATTTATTTCTTTTCATATTATTTTTAAACTTTCGTATAAAAGGCAAAGAGTGGAAAGGTGACATCTTTACTTCTTAGACGTCTTAGCTTCTTCTCCGGTGCATTAACGTATGCAAGATGTGATCGAAATTGGACATTTTGACTCCTTTCTTAAAAAAATTATTTTATACAACACAAGCAAAAACAAAAAACTGAAAAAGAAAAAAAAAAATATTGAACAGTTTGGAAAAATGCAACATCCACACATAATATAATGACACTAGAAGGACGACATGGCACCAGCAGCACTAGTAGTACCAACGCATAGCGGAAGCTGAAGCAAAAATAAAAATGAAAAATAAAAAAAATTAGGCGAAAAAAAGTCAAATTGCACGCTTCATGTATTATAAAAGATTGTAAAATTTTGTAACGATGTGATTTTTCGCTTGAACTACTATTTTCATTGCACAGCCATAAGCTATAATAACTGCAACAGCAAAAACAACAACAACTAGAAAACTAGTTTATATATGTAGTACGACGCGTATACAATACAAATTGTTAGGAGAACTTAATCCATTTTATCCGTTCGAAAAGTGAAGTGCTTGCAGCAAGAAATCCTTGTAACCGTTATGTTATGCATTTATATACGAATAAATATTTATATCTCTAACTTGCTGCTATTCTCATACAAAAAAATATTATAATGATTTATATATTTTTATTCGATTTATTGCTTTATTCCGTTCTCTACTCGGCTTAACTTAAAAAACTTATTAGAAAATCAGTTGATGTTCAGTTTTTTTCCCCGTTTTTCTTGTGTTCATTTTTTAAACTGTTTGCTGTATAAGAAGCCCTTACACATACACTTAATGGTTTACATAACTTATTCTATTATTTTGTTTTTTTATTTAAATAGTTGAGAAAATTTTTTATATTAAACTTTTACAATGAAATTGTTTCTTTGATTATGTTTATGTTTGCACTATCAGTTCTGCTGAAATTAATCTGTATGTAGAAAAAATATAAATCATATATTGGATAGTTTTAAATGTGTGTGTGATATGCGATTTCGATTGAGTCTGTTTATGAATACATCCACACATAGTGAGGATATTTTTAGTACTTTACGCAGATTTTCCACATAAATAGAACAAAATTCAGTTCAGAGCCACCCCCGTTATCCAGAACAAATTTCATCTTACATTAATTGAATTATGAAGTGGTCCATTTATTGATAACAGGTACACCCACAATGTGCAGTGCGTCCATTAAGTTGAAGTGTTGTAAACTAATTAAGAATCTTTAATTGTTGTTACATGCCATGCCCCTACTTTATGTATAAATTTGAAAAGTATCCAATTTTCACCCTCAGAGAAATTATAACATTTTTTCTTGCTTTAATTGTTTAACTGTTATACAAATATTAAAACAGTTTCTGTTATACATAACCATAAACATATTTACCATCAATTGCAGCAATTCTTCGATAAATTATTTTTCATTAAAATATTATTCAGTATTATATAAAATTGCCTCGAATGCATTTCAGCTTAACCTGCCATAAGTTACAATCACCATTGAGCACTTTATGACTGCATTTTATTATTACATGTTTTATTAGAAATGGAATCAATTTACTATAAAAATATTTCCAGCCACATTTTTAACATCTTTTCTTATAAACCTAACAATAACAAAAACAATATTTTTCCTTAACAGAATTGTTTATTAATACAAAAATAAATGTCGTTTCGATAATAAAAGAAAAGAAAAAAAAAAAAATAAGAAGGAAATTGAAAAAAAATTAAGTGAGGAATGAAAACATTGCGGATTAAACAAAAACAGACATAAATTTTAAGTTCCTTTAACTTTAATTCTCTACAATATGGTTACTAATGCTTGTTGTTGTTGTCTGTTTTATGTTTTTCTTTGCAGTTGCCCGGTTGCTCAGCTTGTGTGTGGCTGTGTGTGGGAGGATATCATTGAGTATTGTGTTAAGTTATTCTATGAGTTGCATCACTATACTGGCCATCAATGTTTTGAATCATAATAAAACGGTTTCTTTGTTTTCCTTGTGCACCCTGTACCTTGTAGCCAGTTGCTGCTACTGTTGTTGTTGTTATTTGGCTGCACTGTGGCTGATACTACAAAGCACTTTGGCTACGTAAATAACTTCAAGTCAGTTACTGTTGGCGAGAATTACGCAGAGGGAGTAAGTACGCACACAAAAACACAGTGTTTAGCTTGAGAACAGCAGTTGTTTGTTTTTTTGGTTTATTTGTTTGTTTGGCCAAACGACTTATAGTATAGTGCGCTACAAAGTACACAAATATACCCAAAAAGAGAGAAAAAGCATATTGATCAAAAAAGTATAGAAGAATACCAGCTAAAAAAAGGAAAAATGAGCGGCCCTATTGGCCCAATAAACGGCAACAGATAAGTAAACTGTAACGGCAGTGGCAGCAAACATGATCAAAAAATTCATCAGTGTGAGCAAAGGCTGAACTGTGATAAGAATCCTAACAATGACTTGAATGGCCCTGACTGCAATCCTGTCAATGGCGTTACAGGCAATAAGGCCGTCGACCACGACACTGAAACCGATTACGTTGTTGAGCGTCATCTCACTTAAAACAGTTCCAATTGCACCAATTTACGTTTACGTTTGCCTTCCCTTTGATTCGCATTTTTTCCTTCTTTCACTTGTGATTGTGTGTGTGCATAAAAGGCGAATACCGCATACTGGCCTAAATTACAACTCTCAAAGCAACAAGGCTTAAACACACCCGCACAAGCCAGCCTTCCTCTGCTTGCTCACTTGTACTGTACTTTCAACCACACAGAAGACTGAGAAAAGTGATGTAAAATGTGAAAAAAAGTGACTAAAAAAGTGAAAGGAAGTTAGAAAGAGAGAAATGGTTTTAGAATTTTGTATTTAGTGCAACAATAAAAAAAGTGACATAAAAAAAAATTAACCCGGTTTTTGTCTTTCTAAACAAAAGTGTGTGTGTGTGTGTACACGACGTTGACTTAACATTGACAAATAAAATAAAAAAAATAAAAAACACGCAAAAAAGAAGCAAAAACAACAACAACAATGTTAGTAGTTATATAATAGTTATTGCTGCTGGTACATCTGGGTGAAATTTGTGTGAGAGCTCTCAAAACATTTACTTACTAACTTACTTACTTACTTACTGGCCTACAACAACGAGGCCACCAGGTTAGCAGCTATGTGCGCTATTCCAATTGTGTCTTGCTTTTGCAGTTTCTGCGTGACCTGGCTGATGTTGCTGTTCGTTATGAGCGGTAAGTATGTTTATATATACACCATGCTTTACACTTCCACATGATAAATGCACACTTTGCTACCTTCGCAAAACTGTCACTATCACCCTTAGAAACCTTAGAAACTAACATCATATTTTTTAAAATATTAGGTTTTTTTTTTGTGTTTGCATTTAATTTCATTAAATGTGTCTTAAAAGAATTTTTTAAGCGTATGTTTTAAGGGCCCCAACACATTTAGCCGCACAGAACATTAGATAGATGCCCACATTTGATAGAGTTTGCTGTAGAAAATGCCCTAAAAGGTGTGATGGGTGTGTTGCAATTCGTAAATTTATACAATATAGCAGTAATTGTCATAGCAACACAGCAGAGCTAAAAAAGCTTTGCCTAAGCCAGCAAGATCTCCTTCGTATTTATTCTCAAAACTGACACTCTCTAGTAACTGATGTTCAATTAAAGAATAAATTTCTCTTATTTTCTTTTTTTTAGTTATAAGATAAGTGTTTTAAAAAGTCCTTCATTGTTTATTGTAATTTATAAATTTATACGTTTTGTGTAAAATTCGTTGAAAGTTTGTGTTCTCAATAATAAACAAGCAATATTGTGGCACTATACGAACTTTTTGCAAAAACCTTCAATGGATTTCGATTACTCTTCGTTACAAATTTATTTCGAAAAAAATACAAAAACTTTTTGTAAATGTTTTCGAATGTGCAGGCCACAAAAACCACATGGCCGCGTTCGTAAATGCAGTTTTATCTCTGCTCGTGCTTTTACTTCTATCACTCTAAGTAAGTTCAGCATCATCTTGATGGATTGGCCACATTGTCCAAATATTTTTCTGCTTAAAAAAAACTACCTTGTGTCTACAAAATTTTCGTACAGTTGTTTGGATTAAAGTTTTTATTAGGAACACAAAGTTTTCTCAGTCTATTCCATTTTTCTTTTAATATTTGTGCAGTAACATTTTTTCAGGTACGTTTACGAATACAGGAATGAAGCAGACACACGAAATATTATTAAATTCCTTTATATCTGCGTACATGTATGTCTAGGCACATATACTTGATATGTGCATTCAAATATTTTGTGATAAGTTTCTTTCATTGCACTTTTTTCTCATCTTAATGTTCTCCTGAATTACATTTACAAATTTGAACGTGTTAAAAATTTTCTGAAAGTTTTCTCCCAAAACCAAAAGTATTAGTCAGTCAGTCAGAGTTTTAAAAAAAATTTTATTTAATAACTGGTTTAACTGTGTATTCAAAAAAAGCCCAATTCAAAACTTTTCTTCTTTGTGACAAACGCCAGACGTACAGAATGGCTGAGTAAGCCAAGTTCAGTTCAACACATTTGTTAAAGTCTTATAGCTTAGAAACGGCTGGACGGATTTAGTTCAAACGTTTTGTAAAAACTGGAAAATTAATTCAGCTTTCAAAAGAAGCAGCATACAATGTGGGCGTGGCACTACCCATTTCGCTAATAAACACTTTTCTAAGAAAATTAGCAATGCCACGCCCATGAAATGGACCTACTTTAAAAGCTACAAATTTTTGGAACCATATGCAAAAAAATTATTAAAATCTGAGCAGCAGTTTTTTAGTTATAAGCCAAACTTATTTTCCTTACATTCTTGTGGTCGAAATTTTGAAAATCATACCATACATCGAAATGTGTGTAAAGTGTCCAGGCGCACAGAATGGGTGAGCAAGCCAATCTTGATTAAACACATTTTTTAAAGTGTTATAACTTAAAAACGGCTGGACGGAATTTGTTCAGACTTTTTGTGAAGACTGGAAAATTAATTCAGCTTTTAAAAGAAGCAAATTATATGAGTGTGGCACCACCCATTTCTCCAATAAACAACATATATGATGATCGAAAAACTACCGAAATTTCCCAATGTTTGTAAAAAAAATTATCAAAATCGGAGTTGCCGTTGTAAAGTTATAAAGAAAAGAATATTGTCTTCTTTGTAGGTCTGGATATGGTAAAAATCCACAATTTATGATATTTTCCAATGAAATTTGTCACAATTATTTCTATTGTCAAATACCTCAATTGAGACAAGTTTGAGTGGAATCGAACAATTTTTATTGTTTTATTGGGAAAACAATAACAGAACCTCTGTCTAATCTTTATTAAATTTTAAAGTTTTTAGAAAATATTTTTTGTAAAAATTTAATAAAAATGATGCCAATCTATAATAAATGATCAAAAAAAAATATTAATGATGCAAGTTTAAGCTTATTCAGACCACTGAAACAGTAGGCAATCTACCACAAAAAGCGGTTTTGGAACAGTAATAAAGAAAAGTGGCTAATATCGAATCAATATGCATGCGTGTAAACTTATATACTCACTGAAATTTTTGTCACTTTTAATTATTGGCATTTGTATTGATAAAGCACATACACAAATATGTAAAGAAAATACCTTAACAAGGGAGCTCTAGCTAAAACAGAGTAATAGAATATATATATAACCAACAAATCAATCGAAATCGTTAAATGTGCATTGAAACATACCAACTAAGTGTTCGTGACTAAACAACAATGTAAATGTGAAATTCAATCACAATGCAAAACTACAGTAAACTATGAGGTTGAGGTAATGCAGTAAGAATGCCAAAAAGAGAGAAAGAGAGAGTTGTTCTGTGCAAACCACCAAAGGTAATCCAGTAACGGTAAACATATGTGACTTGGACTCACTCCATAAAGCAAAATACAATAATAAAAAAAGTAGAAAAAGAAAAAAAAAACAAATCAGCAAACTTACGCTCACGTTGAATAAGTATTTCCTGTGTGCTTTTTCTCAGTACATAAAAAAATTCAATTTCCATTTATTTCGTACACATGGATAAGCATTGAAAGAAATAGAAGAAAAAATGTTTTGTGATAAAAAGAGAAATTTTTAAACCATACTCTAATACCCTACACACGAATAGTAACATACCTGAACACCATCTGCTTTTCGAGATTGCGAGATTGGCGTCATTGAGAAGATACAATTTGAAAAAATGTTCCAAAGTATTATCTTGGTATGAAATTTTTCTCTTTAAAGAAAGGTTAATAAAAGGTCCGATATTTTTTCAAACACTTTCTCTAAATTGATTATGATTTTGATACTAATTTACTTCCAATTTTCTACAGAAAATTTCACTCTGGATAAGTTCTTCTACTGAATCTTAAATAATCTTAAAATTAGCACAATAAAGGTGGTCATTCTCGATCGAGTAGTAGTAGTTGCACATGTTTGCTTTAATTTAACATGCTTCATAGAAAAGTGGTGTGGATATATTTTTCTTGTTCTTCTTATTATAAATATGAATATATAAAAATGTATTTCTGGTTAAATAATTATAGAGAATCAATTTTTCCGGAAGCTGAATATGAAGTGAAATATTCATTTGTGTGTATATATACATTAAGCTCATATATTGACTTGGTCGCTGATGTTACCGCATCATCATTTCAGCAAAACAACATCAAACGTCATTAATTTAATTTTAACCGGAGCTGTTACTATTGTACATTCCCTTCCCTTCCTCTTCCTCTTAGTTGTGGTTTCATTTTTGTGCTTCATTCTTTCACATTATTCATTAACAGAGATTGTTCGATGAATGTGGTGGGGTGGGGAGAAGAACTACTGCTTACTGCTTGAAAATTAAAGTACAAAAAACAAATTCGTTAATGCGGTTGCATTCTCTGCCTTTCTTCGTCGTGCACTCAGCAGATGATCAAGAAATGGTTTAATGGCGGTATAAGACTGCAAAAATAATAATAATAATAATGAATAGTGAAAAAGCTTTTAAAAATATTACACTTACCTTGAAGTCACTTTCTACAATTCAATATTTATTGAGGAAAAAATTTGGATCTTATAATTAAATGATTTTTCCTGTGGTCTGAAACGCGATAATGGTAAGGAAATTTGCGTAATAGAAGCCTTCTTTTCTTTAATTATATATGAAATGAAATTGAGTTCGACTTCAATTTGAATGAATATTGAATTTTGGATTTTTTTTTTTTTTTTAACAGATTTTATACGAAAAACACTTTCGTAAATTTTTCTTCTTTTTCTTGGTTGCCTTTTTATTAATATATGAAACATTCATATTTTACATACAGCCCCCTTAAAAATTATATACGAAGAATTTTCTTATCAATGCCATCTCGAAATACCACCTTTATGAAAATCATTTTCATTGTTTAAGTCTTGATTGAGTAACGCTTTCAAGTTGAAGCGGAAGGAAAACTAAGAAAACCGCACATTTGTCTTGCATGTTATTACAGCTGTCAAAGTTGTATATTAATGCTTTCATACTCTCTGGATCTCTCTCTCTCTCTCTCTCTCTCTATTAAAACTTTACGGTCACAATGCATTAAGTCCCCAGTTTATATCATATATTAGGGCAATATATCATATAATTAATCATTAAACAACTTTTAATAACAATCATTATGAAAACTTTACTTAGTCCTGCATGTGTTACACACATATTACAACCCTCAAAAATTTAACACAGATAACCGTTAAGCATAAGCAATCAAGGAAACATAATATTTCATGCATAACATCTTTAACTACACTACAAACTATGTGTCCTTTAATTATAAAAGATATTATTATGGTATTAACCAGCAATCGGCAATGTGTTGCTATTTTAAGTAAAAATGCACGAGATTATCTTTTTGAAATAACATAAAAAAAGTAAATTTGGTTTAGAACAAACTTAGTATACCGGCTGTCTTTGCATTTATTATCACCTTATGGAATACTAGGCGTATGAGTGACATTGTTGCGATATTTCAATTTAAGTTAACTTTGATATAAATTAATTTAACACTTTTCTCGATGAATTTTCGTATACAAACAAGTGAAAATATTATAGTCGATCAAGCCTGACCATCAAATACCCTACATCACTTGATGTATAAAGACCTACATTAACAGTATCTTATATGGGGAGGGGTTCTGAAAATGGTCTGATCCTATCCTTTTTCAATAGGGTTCCTTTTTGGGCTAATACATGTCCTTGTACCAAATTTCATTAAAATATCTTAAAAAATGTGACCTGTAGTTTGCGCACAAATTGACATGGACAGACGGACATGGTTAAATCAATTCAAATTTTGATTCTGAAGCGACCGGTATAAATGAAGATGGGTATGGCATTTGCCGTTTGGGAGTTACAAACATCCGCACAAACTGAATAACCCTTTACTACAGGATGGTACAGGGTATAAAAAACAGGATATTATATAAATAAATATATGTAACGAAAGAAACACTTCTCTACCCATCGCATTACTACATAAAGTCACGCAGAAGAATATTAAACAAACAAAAAATTGTTAAAAAAAAACGTAAAATATTACAAAATAATTGCTGAATGTTAAAGGAACAACGAAACACATTACCATAAAAAAAATGTACAATAAATAAAAAATTACCGAAAATGCTTGTTCTTATTATTCCTTGTAGTGCAGCCATATAGTATTTTGTAAAGTAAAGTGAAGCAATAAAAAAAAAGTAAAGAAATTTATAGAAAATTGTTAAGTACAAAAGTGAGAAGAGGAGAGGCGAAGCAGTAGTAGGAGTAGGAAAGCAAACGAAATGGAAAAAATGTGGTTTTTGCATTTTATGCATTTTAAGTGTTACTCTAGCCCAGCAAAACACAGCATAATAAAATATGTAGATGTATGTATGTAGTGCTGCTTTGGAACTACCGTTTCAGTTCAGTTCAATTTCTGTAAGAGTTGTGTGAACATCCATGTGATTTTTGTTCTATAGAGTGCTGCGGTTTAAAAAAAATAAAGAAAACTCTAAAGGTGTGATGGCTTTGGCTGACTTGGCCTTTACGTATGAGCTGTAGAGGCACCCCAAGTTGCAGCACGTTATTACGTTTGTTCTGTTAAGTTAATTTGGTTTTAAGGGATAACAAATTACATGAACAGTGCATGTTCTAACATGCGGCTACAAATTCTGCATTTGTTCTCTTTTGTAATTGAGGATTCTTCTTTGTTCCTTCCCAGTCTTATTGAGAAAATTTGCGGCTATTTTTTTATGACCAACACTATGCACGGATGCCGAGCTTTACGCTTTGTATGCCACAAACTAACACAATTGCATATTTCAACATTCTACTATATTTATTATTTACAACAATTCAAATATGCTTAACATGCTCTCTTTGCCTTTTCGTATTATGTATTTGTAAGAATTATGTAAAAGTTCTGTAAGGAAATATATGTGTATTTATTAAAAATCTCTCTTCTGTACAACAAAACATTTGTAAAATATTGTTTTTAATACAAAGTTTTGATTTGATTTATTTTTATGCTTTAGTCTTTATCCTTCCTCCTATTTGTTCCCACTATCCTTGCTTATATAATAGAGATATAAACGCAAACGGAGAACGAAACAAAAGAAAAAATCTTCACTTGGTGCATTTGTTGAGTTTGTACAGCTTTATTAAGAAGAAAATAAAGAAAATCGTTCAAGTCCTTAAGCTTAACTGAACTCCAATCAAATACTTAATAGTGTACTGATGCTAATGTGCAGCGAAAGAGACAGAATAAAAATAACAAAACATTGTTTGTGTTTGGGAGTGTGTTGTGTATAGAAGAAAACTTTGTTCCATTTAGCCATTTGCACTGTAGGCTACTCTCTATGCTGCTTTTACACTATAAAGGTATTTACGCTGATAGGAATGAAATGTTTATTGTTCTGTCAGAAAGTTTTGTTTTTTTATAAAATTTTTCGAAATTTATAGTGACGTGAATTAGACACACATTCAAGCTAAAAACTAAAAGATGCAATATATAAACTGTTAGGAAAAATAAACGGATTTTTACATGAAAAAAAAAATCCATTTTATTGCTCATCTTTTTAACCTACAAACAATGACTACACGATTTCGGATAAATGTAAAAACATTGAAAGAAATCTTAAATATTGCGATGACTTACAATCACTTGCTTTTGTGCTAATAAATTTCAAAGCAAATTGTATAGACAATGTAAGATCTGTTTAAAAACAAGCATTATATCTTAACAAACATTCCTAAACGTTAACATAAACAATAAATTATGCTTACTATCCGTTAACATACGGTGACAACCAGAATGCTGATGGCTACAGTTAACCAAGAATAAACCATTTTAACTGTCAGCTGTTCAAACAAACAGCTAAACATTCCGACTTTAGCCAGATGTGTATGAAGACCAGAAAGCTTATACTTATGTGTTGTAACCCATACGCAGATGCAAGCATATAATCTAAAAACAAATCTAGAATGTTGATGACAATTAAATGAATGCTAGACATTGATGGACATAGATGGACGGTTAAATGATAAAAAAAAAGAAAAGATAAATGCATCATATGTATCAAAGACAATAAGCTGGATGTTAAAAAATCAGAATTGAAAAATGACAGAAAGTGTTCCAATCAAGCTGGAGTTGTGCAAAGTGATCTGATTGGTATTGAGAATGGACAAAATCAGGAACGAAACCTGGACAAGTAGTAGTTTTTTACATTTTTCTGGATTACTGTAAGATTCAAAAAATGCCAAATTAATAAAATGTATATGAAAGCTTTTACAGTGAGAACGACCGAACAAAAGCATATATTTTTATTACTTCCGTTTTGTGATTAATTTTTTAACTACTTAACGATAATCAATCTTTTTTCTATGAAAATCTATTTTAAATAATTTTATTTCATATCAAACGAACACATTTGCTCTACTTAAACACATCTTTACATATATGCAATAGATATATAAAGCATCTTTTATGTAGAGATGAGGCTGATGGTCCGCCATCAAACTGAAAATCATTATCATTTTGATATTTGATATCTCGTTATTGCTTATATCCTGTAAAAGCAATTAACTAGCTTGGTGATGAAAGGAGCTGAACATACTTGAATTGAAATTTTCTACACATTTGTCAACACTTACTAACAGCAAACCATAGCAGAGCAGAGCATGCATTGCAATGCAAATCAATTCAGTGTTATGTAACGTTTGCAATTAATTTAGCATACATTTCATAAGAGAATAATAAAATTGAATCAGCAGCAAATCAGTTATATTTTATTCACTGTATAGCAAATTCCAAATACATGCTATTCGTACATGCCCTCTACGGCTCTTACCAATACTATTCGGAGCACAATAATAATGAATGAAATAAAAGAATCGCTTTATATTGAATAGGAAAAATCTAAATTACAATCACCTTCTACCCCCATTTAAATAAACAATATGTGTGTCTGCCAGTATGTTTGGCACATTTACCATTTATTCATCCTTATACGATTCGATGTGCGGTTTATATAACAAACACAATAAATATGTAGGTGCAAACAAAAAATTAACGATCTGCAACAAACATTGAATTGATTGCCGGGTCAGACAAACTAACTGACGCCTTCCTGCATTTCTCCCTCATCTCAATTATCATAATTGAAAGCAAGTTATCAACGACTATTATAAATAAATTTTGTAATAACAATAATACAAACAGCTAAATAACTTTAGAAGTGAACAATATAGATAATCATCATCAATCCATCATTATCAATGCATTCTGTCAGCTATAGTATCCGGTAATGGTGTGCATACATACATAAGTGTAGTAATAATTGAGACTAAGTGGGTATTTGTCCAATGCTGAATAATGTACATTTCGATGCTTTTTTTGTGCATTAGATAAAGTGTAATGACATAATATAATGACGAATGCTTAACAAAAAGAGAAAAACACTTCATTACATATAAAGCATTTCATTTGATGGTATTGAAAAGTTAACTGGGAATCAAATCACATAAAATCAGATTAGATTTTTTGCCATTTCTCCCCGCGTCGAGTGAAAAATTAACAAAAAATCAAATCAAATACATTATAAATACATGGATAGATTTTCTAATTTAATATGCATAAATTGTGATTCTAAATACAAATAAGTTCGTATATTTGCTATTTTTTTTCTTCTAGTTATTATCACATTATAACTAATGCATTACATAAATAATTGAACAATATAAGTGCACTCATACTCTATTTGGGAATCACTTTGCCAATGGCTTTCCATTTTATGTTGTTTTATAGTTTTTTCTTCTTGTCAACTCAATTCTCTCTAGTTACGATAAAATGTATGGTTTTAATGTCGTTAGTTAAGGTAATACACCGAATGCCTACTAATTGATAATTATTGCTTTTAGTCTAAAATAACAACAACAATACCTAAAATGTATACTTTATATAATTGTCTGTGTGAATTATACAGTACACCTGTATAATTTGTAATATACAATAATAACAATCTTTAGTAATATGATCCTTATATTGTTGTTGTTGTTGTTGTTGTTGTGTTGTAATTGAGCAATTGAGCAAACTATATGTTGTGGAGTGTGTGTGCTGCATACTTTTGCTATAGTGTAGAATACATCTTCTATTGTTGAATTTTGGTTAACCTTGTTTTCACTCATAGCGGCAACGAAAAATCCTTGTATACATACTCATCTATATATATGGCTCTCCTTCAGGATTTGTTTGTACATTAATTTTGTTAAGTATGTTTCGCTTCTTTGCTTTCATTTTGTTTTCTACTTTACAGCGAACACGCCGACTTTTCTGTTGTTGTTGAGTTGTTGTACATGAAGGTGAATGTTTGCATTAGATTTATGTTACTATATGTAATTTCGGTTTGTTATATTTTTCACATAAAATTGGGAAATACACTAAGTTTTATTGTTAAATTAAATATAAAACATGCGATCTTTTTCAATCCGTCCGTATGTCCTTGTGAGTTTTGTAAGAATGCTAATGGCAACAAAAATTCTGTTATTCAGCTGAAATTTTATTTAAACTTTTATAGTTTATGTAAAGAAGGTTTTACTTAAATTGATCAAAATCGGTAAGTGCCACGCCTATAATTCACAAAAGTCCATTTTATCAAAAAAAAATTTTGATTACATATTTCTATATAACCTATTTGTAACAATGGGCGGGGTCAGACAAGAAGAAACCAAGAATTTAAAATTTAGAATAATTGCGAAGAATTTAACCATTGTAGCAGCAAATACTTTAATTGTCATTAAAAGATGCAAGTACACTTCCATGCCCACAATTGGTATATATAAAAAGGGGAGCATCCAAGTCACATATACCCTCTTTAACAATTTTCTTACATTGTATATTAAACTATATATGGTTAGTGTACTTTTCACATGCCTATTGGCGTGTTATGTAATCATCCTAATGTGCACTTCAAAAAAAATACTGTTCTTCTTTCTTATACGTGTACGCTAGTTATGTATTTGCGAGGACATGGTATTTTTATATCCACTATCATACATGAAGGAATAAGATCTAGTCAGTGGATTAAAATGTTTGTAACATACGGAAAGAATGTCTTTGTTGCTTATATCGGTTATAGAAGAATGTATCATTTTATTGTCTTCGTTGGAAGATCACAAAAATGAAATATGTACATAAACAAAACTAGGTAAATAGGTAGGAGAAACTTTAAGAATTTCCCATTTTCATGAATTTTGAGAATCATGTTTAAGTCTTAATAAGTAAAAATGAAAAATTTTATGTGTGAAATACTAAAGCAAAGTTGGGAGGTTACCGTCCATTTATTAATTATTAATGAGGTGGCAATTAAACACGCCTGCGAAGGCTAGATCACCTCAGCCGTAGGAAAGAATGTGCTCCAGTTAGGATGGTGTTCGAAAGAGAACCGAAAGGACGTCGCGCAAGAATCAGGCCGAAACTCCATTGGAGGTACCAAGTGTTTGATGCCCTGCAAACACTGTACACTGTGTACAAAACTAAAGAAGACGCGCCCAGGACCGAGGCCAAAGACGTACATAGGCCAGTTATGATGATGATGATGGCAATTAAACATTACACTTAAAGACTCTTAAACAAAAAACTGACTTTTGCATTTTTGCTTGTTGGGTGTCCAATATTTGTCCTAAGCTAAAAAATTCATTCTCATCACTTGCTTCATATTAATTTTATACAAGCCCTTGTTTTAAAACAAATATCATGCTCAATATATTTACCACTCATTCAACACAACCGCCTTCGTTACGTACACCCACACATAAGTGCAGATAAATATATTTCATTACTCTTAGGTTGGCACACAGGGAATGCAAAGATACAAGAACATGAAGGAAAAAACGAAAAAAAAAAGAAAAAGAATCTGTGCACATTAATTTGCTCTCTTAGCATTTTAAGTGAACTCATCAGTTTATTATATTTATAATTCCCCACTTGTGTGTAGGTGTTGCTAATTTGAAAACACTGCTTTTTTTTAGTGTTTTAATATAAATTTATGAAAAGGACTCCTCTAACCGCATTTAGTAGCAATTAAATGATGTTATGTAAGTACATCATATGCTAAATACGGTTACAGTTACTGATTGAATTCAGACTTGAAATAAAAACACATCACTCGTAAGTGTGGTACATTGAGTTCACAAGTTTTTTTATAAATAGGATGAGATTATAATAGGAAATGTGAAATTTGGACTGCATTAATTTATTTGTAAACCATTTTCATTTTCTAAAAATTACTTTATATATGAAGTTTAAAAATAATTGGACTTGATCACATGTTAATATGATATTTATAAATTTTTTTTAATTTCCACTAAAACAATTAATTATAATAATTTATTTAATTATACCCTGCAAATATGATGGGAGGTAAACTAAATTTACAAGATATTTGGTATGCATATGAAGAATTAATATATCCAACTATACGCCAAATATGAGCATGAAAAGATAACAGACGCGCCTACAATTTAGAAAAAACCATACTCAAAGTAAAGCTGATACGTATACACTATTAGAGAGCGTAATATATATATATATATCTGTCACACCTATTGTTGTTTTTAGTTTTTTTACTTGTGAAATCCTGCACCATTTGTGCCAAAGGATATATTGAATTTGTGCAGATGGGTGTAACTACTGAAAGGCTAATGCCACACCCACTTTCATTTATACCGATCGATTCAGAATCTAAATCTGAATTGATTTTAATTTATGCGCAAGCTTCAGGTCGCATTTTTTGAGATATTTCAATAAAATTTGGTACAAGGACATGTATTGGCCCAAAAAGGAACCCTATTGAAAAAGGATAGGATCAGACCATTTTCAGAACCCCTCCACATATAAGATACTATTAATGGAGGTCTTTATACATCAAGTGGTGTAGGGTATTTCATGGTCGAGCTTGATCCACTATAAAATTTTTACATATTTTTCCTTAAATTCTTTTAACAAACTTTCACAAAAATCCTATTTACTACTTATCACTTAGTGTTAAGGTGTTTTCCTATGTCGGTGTATTAATTGCTATTCTATGTAACAGTTCCACATATTGGGTTATAAAAATACAGACAGAGACAGCAGGAGAGAAAGTTAGGTAAAAAAAAAAAACATTTTTTCGATAAATTACTTTTGTATGCTTTACAAGCATTGGTGAAGTAAAAGCTTTTTGGTGTATATTGCAACAAAATGTGGTCATATGATCCGATTAAAAAGAGAACAACATTTACGGGTTGAATGCATTATTAGAAAACTAAAAGAAGAGGGGTCGAAGGGGAAAAGTAAATAGTAGGCACACAAAAACTTGTTAATTGCTTCTGTCTACCACTGTTAACCAAGTGGAGCATTAACGGGGACAATATTGATATATTTGTACACACCAGTACAGTAGTACAGTACACTCTTGGAAATTCAAGGTTGTTGTTGAAAATTTACTATAAAAGTTACATTTCATTAAAAGGTCCAACAACTGCTGGAGCTCTGTTTATAGAGATGGAAATATTAGGGCAAATTATTATTGTTATAAGAGAGAGTACATATATACTACTCCAGCTTTTTTACTTCAATATTAGATAAAAGCGATTAATTGTGAGAATGATTTAATTTTTTCCAAAGCCTTTTATTATATTCTTTTGAAGGAAATTTAAATATATAAAAACATAAACATTTTATAAAATTATAAATATACGTCATCGCATAATATCATAATATTAATAAAACACATGCATTTTCTCTTGTGAGTGTAACTGGCGTTAAAACTTATTATTAACAAATAAGAAAACTAGATTTAGTTTATGTCAAATCTTGAATACCCTCCACATATAATACTAACAGTGGGCGTGGCAAGTATATAATTACGCCCTCTAATAGTGAACGTGTTACGTTTTAGCTTACATGTCAAGTTTTACGCTGAGTATGGTTTTTGTAGATTGTGGACGCGTCTGTTATACGACCATTCCCATTTTCGGCACATGGATGGATGGGGTAATAAATTTTAGCTTAATAGATCAATTTTCATAGCAGATAAATATATTTTTCTCGATTGGGGGCGTAGTTCTTGACTGATGTTGCTAATTTTAAAAAGCGATCTGCGTGCAAAGACTAAAAGTGTCTGTGTGTACAAAATTTCAGCTCAATACTTCGTAAACTCTGGAATAACAAACTTAGTATACCCCCAATCTTATGTGTAGGGTATATAAACAGCGCCTTCATTTTCTTATAATAAAATAATTTTTACATATAAAGTACATACATATGCAAATATTTAATAAATAGTTGAATACAACACATGACAAAATTATACGCAGACTATATTACAATGGTGGGTAATTTAAGAGCTGCACCTGTGCATGTTTCTAGCAAAGATAACATAACGTAACACAACACAACAGTTTAGTTTTGCCATGCACAATAACAACAATAACCATTACAACAATGTTTACATATCGTTACAAGTTACAACAGCGACTTGCTGTTGCTCTATACTCTGCAACAGGCAAGCAACATGTTTTTCAGTTCATACACAAACATAATCAGTATGTATTGGTATTGCACATTACACGTTTGCGTAAGTAGGCTTTCTTTAATGCTTTTTTTATATGAATGGATGTATTGTATGGATGTTGTTCAGCATTTGTAAATTGTTAAAGTACGAGTAAACCTAATGCAACACCTGTACAGATAGTTGTGAATTTGTTTTTTTTTTTATTTGTTATTTTTTTTTGAAAATTTTAACTTTGAATTCTCTGAATCCTTCGAATTTCAAACTTATGCCAAGAATTTGTATAAAAGTCGTTTGCATTGATACATATTTCTTATTGCTGTTTATTAGAAACAAAAACGGATGAGTTTGTCCTTGTATGGGAAATTGTTACCAAAAGTTTGTTTCTTTCCTAATTTTACTACAAGAATTAGAGAAAATTATTATATGTACGCATATATATATATTGTTCATTTACACACACGACATAGTTTATACATCGATTTATATATATTTTTACGCCTATATATGCATTGCTTCCATTTTAGTTTTAAACAGTACAATACAATGAGGAAATACTCAAAAACTTTCTTTATCTTGTGTTGTTGTTATCCTGCAAAAGTTCCCTTTTCTCTGATACCATATAACGTGTATATGGTTATGTATCTACATGAAAACATTTAATTGAATTTAATTATTTTATTTATTAAAACAATAGTTTGAAAACTTTGAGTATTTCTTGTGATATTGTGTTGAGTTGTATAGAGGGATTACTAAAAAAAAAAAAAAAAAAAATTAATTAAATTATTTCTAGTACAATAGAAAAAGCTTTTTGTGAATTTACAATAGTCCGGTTTGAGTAGCTAAGCGTTTTCATACCGCAGTCATATATTATTATTACAAAACACTCATTGAATATATGAAACATGTAAGTGGAGTTAACCATTGACTGTTCTCTCTCTCTCTCTCTCTGCCTTTGCACTTGATCGAAAATCTCATAAACTCAACTAAACACCGCAGCCACCTTTGAAGTATAACACGCCTGATGATATGTTCACTTCAGTCTCCACCTATGCCACCACGTACACCATGATTTAAGTATTAAGTATGTACAAACAAGTCTTTAGCTTTCCAATTAATAACTGCTACCGTAAGCGTAAGCATATAGGTTAAACGAAATGCACAGCAATTCTTCTCGAGAATAATCGGTTTTTTTTTCTGCAGAAAAAAGCCTTTCACAGCCGACGGCAGTGAAAGGTTGTTATGAAATTTATGCGTTGTACTAAAGCTGTAACGTAACAACAGCAGCAACAACAATAACAACAGAGGCATGTCTGTGAAAGCGCCTTCAGTTTATAACATTTTCTAGCTGATTCAAAATCATTCACAGAAACAGAAAGTAGAAAGGAAATTAATGTGTTTGCAGCATGTTTACTGTGTGCGGATGCTCGAGCATTTCATATCATTGCCTTTTCAACTTACTTACTTACTTAACTTACTTTGCCATCTTCAATTAACATTGGCCCCCTGTGCATATGTACGAGTATGCGTGCTCATGCTTGCAAAAATAATGCTGCGTGTGTGTTAAATTGCTTTTGATATTAGCAATTGAATTTTCTTTGTTTAGTTTTGTGTACGCACTCATGTCAGTTACTTTTCTTAAACAAAATTTTCAATTACATCGTAAAGAAGAAGAAGAAACAATGACTAAATTGGTTTTAAGTCAACGAGAGATTTAATCAATTGAAGTTTTTATGGTTGTTGGGAATTGAAGCCATAAACTTGTACTCTTTTAGCGACAAAATTTAACCTACATGTGTGTTGTTTTTAAGATCAGTCTATTTAAGCACATCAATAAATATATTGTATTTGAAAAGAGAAACTATCATAAATTTGGAAAGTTTATATAAAATTTTTGCTAAATATTTAAATTTTTGCTATATGCGGATATCAGGACATTTCCAAGTTGAATTAAATATTCTGATAAAAGTCATGACATCCACATACATATCCCATTGCAAATAGGATAATTTTCTTATTATACATTCCACACAAACGTAAGATAAAGAGTGCATAAGCAAAAAAAATAAAATAAAATAAAATAATTCTGCCAGAGATTAACATCTAACCATGAATAATAATGAATTCCTTCTCAAAAATCTTTTGTATATGTATTGTAGTACAGTTACAGCACAGCACAGAAACGACAAGCATTGAGAGTTCACCTCTACTTTATTTCAACATAATAGAAATTTAAGCATTCACACTACATTACGGTTATGTGGCACTTATCGTAGATTCCATTTCAGTTGGTTGTCAGTTGTTACCCGTTCATGCTGTTTTCTACTTCTGGTATTTATACACACACAGGCATATATATATATAGGTAGGTATATTTATAGTACATTCTTGGAAATTGTTGTTGTACTTGTTATACATCTTCCGCCATGCAAATGCAACGTGAAAGTCATTCAATGCAGTTGTAGTTGGTAGTAGTTTATAGCCGAAATCAGGAAACATATAGAAATATTTCATGATTTATATGGCTTTTTCTTTCTACTTCTTCTTCTTCTTCTTCTTCTTCTTCTTCTTCTTCTTCTTCTTCTTCTTCTTCTTCTTCTTAAAGCTTAGTTACCTGTAACGAAATGTTTCCGTATACTTTATATGTCGCAGATTATTCATGAAAATTCTTCAAGTTGTGTGATTGGAGAGTTATTGCTTATTATGAATTGTGTAAGTTTGAAATGTCATAAAATTTTCATTATTTTCACGAAATTTAATAATTAATGACATTTCGTTTGTGAGTGTTTTGAAATGTTCATATTTTTTGCATAAGATTAAGTTTTCATATTAAATCCCATTCGTGCAACTGATATATTTTTAATTTTTTCCACTTTTTTTTGTTTTTTTTTTTTTTGTTGGTAAGTAAAAAATTGTATTCTTTACAAATTTACCCTCCATCATTTATAAAAGGACACGCCTACAATATATATAAAAACAAATTATGTGCAGTAATCAACCTTCAAAGTAAAGTGGAACCCATAGTTTGATGGTCATGTACACCAGTATATGCTACACCTACAGTTTTTGTGTAAATCTGAAGAGTATCTCCAACTTTAGGGTCTCCTAATTGTTAGTTTTACAAGTGAACCTCTTTACAATAAACATTGCAATGTCTCCTTTTATCATATCGTATCTGAAACGTATAATAGCCAAACATGAAACTTTTTACTGCATATTAATAATATAATAAGAACTCTGTGTCCTTAAAAGCACCAACTGATGAATGAAACAGAAAGATGTAATTTATAACTTTTCCACCTTTCAATACTAACACATGCGAATGAAATGGGTCAAGCATCACTATTGGACCAAACAAATCTCTTGTGTTATTTTTTCTCTTGCATTAACACATAAGTACACGCATTATGTTGATCATAAGTCTTTCATTAGAATGATAGTGAAAGTGAAAGATAGCTAAATCAAATCGAGTGACATTTAAGCAAAACAAAAAACAAAAATGCTTCATAACTCTTCAAGTGTGCAGAATAAATGTTGATAAGAGTTGATTAAATATTTAAAATTTTCCAAATAATTTTATTAATTATTGTACATACACACATATTGTGCTTGAATGTGAATACATTTTTTATAAAGAATTATTGTAAATTCTTCAACAAATTATTTTCCAAATACTCACAAGTGTAGGAATGTTTGCATGTTTCTACAATAGTGTACTTTTCCATTTAGTATCATTTTGTGCATGAAATCTGCATATATATGTGCACGCATACTTATATACGAGTATGTGTAAATATTATACGTATGTGTGAAATTATTTTCTTTTTCCTTCTTGTTTTGTTTTTTTTTTAATTTCTCTTTACTTACATATAACATTTATTATTTATGACGCAATTAGAAGTTTTCATACACTCTAATGATTTTTCATATATTTTGGGCTAATATAAATATACAAACACGTAAATGCGGAGTTTTAGTGGTGTAGGGAAAGTAAGAGAAGTTTTGTTAGGGTCTCAGTTGTCTGTCTCTCCGTTAGTGCAGATTTTTAGATTTTGCTCACATGTAATAAAATATGAAATAATGACTTCTAATAAGCACACAACTGAAGTGAATACAAAAATTATTGCAAAAAATCATTTTCCAAATGAATTTTCCTTCCATTCCAATGGACTAGCACATAAATACATGTTTACAAATGTGATGCAGAATTGTGTTGATGAGCTACTCGTTATAATCTAAAGCAAATACTTAGTTTACTCTAATGCGTAAATGTATGTGGTAAAATATGTATAATTGAAAAGCATTTTTAATTACTTTTTAACATCGACGATATAATGCTCGTACGCTATGTTTGCTTAAAATTCTGCACTCGCATTAATACATATGATTGCGATGGAGGATGGAAATGAAACCCTTTCCAAATATTCAAAGTAAGTGTCCAAAACTATCCCAAGGACGAACTATTTTTCTATGTATTTATTTTTTTTGGTGAGGCTATGTGACTATGTGTTTCTGCCACTCAGTTATTGAAATTTATTTACACAAATTATAAGCTTTTTAGATATCTAAAATATATGTATAACTAAATGTGTATTTACATATAGCAATAGCAATAACGTGTTTTTTAAAGCTGCTTTAAATCTCAGATTATATCGAAATTTACAGCATATTAGGGATTCCACAATATTTGCGCACATTTTCTTTTTCCATACATAACGTATGCAGTTTATCTAGCGTTACACAAATTTTCCATTTTATTGTAAATAAGTATATGTGTGCATATAAATATAGATATTTTTTGAGCTAATGATTAACAAGTGTATTTATAATCTTAAAAAATGTGGAGGATCACTAATGCATAAACTGTTGGCGTGATATGCATCCAAGAACCTTCCCTATTAACGTTAATTGCAGCATATAACATAAGAAGTCACACTCTGCAATAGTTAATTTTTGTTGAAATATGTAGGCGTGCTTGTCAATTTTAACATCATTGATGAATTTTTGTAATAAATTTCAACTAAATGGAAACATTTTTTTTAACACAGCGCACTTTTAGAAGAAAGTGGTGCTCTTCGTAGTCTATCTTAGGTGTAAGTGTGCGAAATTTTACAAAAAGAATTCATTTAAAAGTCTATTCGCTACACTTTCCACATGAGATGAAAGGCATACTCCAGTTGCAACATTCAGAAAAGAAACCCCACGAGGTATATATACTCTTGTTTATTCGCCAATAGTTGAGCAATTTCTATATTATCATATTTCTGTGTCCATCTGTCTGTCTATCTATCTGGGCATTTCCCTATACGTATGAAGATCATTTTATACTCAATGAAGTTTCACTTCAAGGCTTTTTCTTGAAGGTAAATCGGTGTCTATTTAATAATGTTAAAACAATTTTTACAACAACTTCCCATATATGCCTTTATACAGCATTTGTACATAGTTTCGCTTTTTTCTTTATACGCAGAGCCATATATTTTGTGTATAGAAAAGTAGCAAAAAAATAAAAAAGCAAAATTCAATATTTGCAACACGTTTCAATATTTTGTAATCCCTGCTCCCATTCAACCATATACAGACTGTACTTATGCGAACTTATTCACATACATTGCATTAAAAGTGTTTGTGTAAGAGCTGCCTCTCTTGTATAGCTATGAATGCATAGAGGAAAAAAGTATTGTGAACATATAGCCATCATCACGTTTCAACTATGCTTAGGAAAACATCACTGAAGCCCACTCCTCCGTTGCGAATTACCGGAATCAATATAAACTTGTTGTTAGCGTCAAGCCGCCATCACCCATTCATCCATTCACAACGTACCCGTCATAACAGCACCAACAAAAATAAAAAAAAAATTGTTTTTTTTATAACAAGAGAAAGTAATTTTTTTTTTTGTGTTAGTAGGTAGATTCCGCGAATTGTGTATTACTTTAAACTGCATGAGGAAAATCCTCACAAAGAAATTGTTACTCAATGTTTCATAAACATTGGAAATCTAGGTGCAGGTGTAGGTGAATGTAAGCGTAAGAATGTAAGAATGTGTACATGCGTTCGATTGGAAAATATTGCATTCAAACCATTTTATCTTTTGATCGATGCACTTCGTTTATAAAGCAGCAACCATTGCATGCATATGTTTTTCATTTTGAAATGTTAAAAAAAAAGAAGGTTAAAATCAAAAACTCCATATGATGGAATAAAAGTGAAACAAGTTAAGAAAATATATTTGGCTTGGGCCACATCTTGGATACCCAACACTGTTTATGACCAGCAATAATGCTTTTATATTGTGGGCGCGGTCCCAAAGCAACTTTGAAGAGTATTTTCTTTTGGACAAAAATGGAAATTTTTTCAGCTGGTAAAATTTTAGATTTTAATCGAAGAGATTCTTTATATCATAATAAACATACTTAACCTTAAAGTTCAAATAAATCACTAATGAACTTAGCTACATAAAAAACACTAAATTGTAAGAACTGACAGCCAAATGCATATAAATGTATTTTAGACCGGCTCAGATTTTAATAGTAAAGCAAATATACGCAGTTTTATAGTGGTTTAGGCAAAAGAATTCCATGTTCCCGAATGGTTTCTTTTATATTGGAAGCATTGCAACAAAGTGGACGGAAAAAAGTTAAAAAAACACACACATGATATTGGACATCATGCATCATCTGTCCAAACCATCTCTTTAAATATGTTGTTCAAAAGGAATTTTTATTATTCTTTGACGTCATATCGTTTACAAGCGCTCCATTCAATTCAATATCTTTGCCTTACGGCTTTCGTATACATACGAATTTGCACTTAATTGCTTGAAAGAGTGAGTGTAAGTGTTAAAAAAAATATTTTTGTATTCATGTTGAATACTTTATATAAATTTTACAATTTATGCGGTTGCCAAAGAAATATGTTTCTTTTACAATAATCCATGCATCCAAACAATTAAGGCCAGTAATCCAACTGAGACATTTCACAAATCAATCCATTATGTGACCTACCCACCTATAGTCAGTAAAGTTTTTTGCTATTATTAACATACAAATTTTTCACTGTTAAGGCTTAAAATATTGAAATGAAATATAAATTAAATTTAAAAAATAATAACTTCTTCTCTTACTTATATATTTTTTCTACTATTCGATTACATGTAAACGCTGACATATGTTATATTACAATAATTGGATAAAATGTAATTAAAAATATGACATTATAAAAAAAAAAAAAAACAAGTAAAAATACTAAAGTTAGCTTATTCTAAATCATAAATGCCCTCCACATCTAGGAACAGTAGGTATGGCAGGTATATGATTACGCCCTTAGTGCATGAATTACATATTAGCTTGCAAGTCGAGTTCTACGTTGAGAATGGTTTTTTTTTGTAAACTGAGGGTGCGCATGTTATCCGACCATGCCCAGTTTTGGCACATCGATGAATGGGGTAACTATAGATATGCATAATAAATTTTTAACATAATAGCTCAATTTTTGAAGACAAATATACTTTTCTCGATTGTGGGCGTGGTTCTTGACCGACTTTATATATTTTTAATAGCGATCTGCATGGAAAAACTAAAAGTTTCGGTACAAATTTTTAACTTAATATCTCGACAATAATTTACGACTATGAGAATGGCAAGAATAGGCGGACATGCGGACAGTCTTTCTAGATCGATATATCTTTGATGCTGATCAATAAATATATACTTGGTAGGGTCTCTGGTGCCTCTTTCTAGGTGTGGCAAATGTAATGACAAACTTAATATCTTATGTGGAGGATATAAAAATAAGAGCAGCATAAGCCTACGTTCCGCAATGCATACTTTATACATAACATAAATGTATTGTAAAACATCAACGGAATGCTTTAATTATTTATGATTATGATTTATAGGAAGATTTTTTTTGTAAGTACCTTTATAAATAACTAAAATTGCATATTTTTTAGCCTTCATTTAATGATAATGTGTCACTTAATAACAATATAATTAAATAAATAAAAATCTCTTGACAATTTGAATAGTAGTTCAAAAGTATAGTTAACACAAAACGGACACAAGTAGGACAAATAATTCAAATAAATTTTTTTAATTTCAATAGCAACCTTCAAATGAAATTGTTTCAAAATTAATGACATTAATAAATACGAGATTCCGTTTAACCATTTAATTGGTCCATCAACGACGTTTATAAAAATTGATTAAAGTTTGCTGAAAAAATTTATAAATCCGACAATATTTTAACAATAATTTCCATATTAGAGAAGTCGAATTGACACATTGGTGCAATCCGTACCATGTACACATGTATCATACATTGACTTTACCTAAACGGTTTTTTAGAGAGATTTTAGTATACTGCAGCGTTCTTTCTTTTAAAATTAATTTATAATTATTTTGTTATACGTTTAAACAATACATTTTTTTTTCTCTGTGTTAATGAATAAAGTAAATTAAACAGCACCGAGTATCCGCGTAAAAAATGCCAATATTCGTTATTGTGTGTGTCCTGTTAAACCTTGTGTACCATATCTTTAGTTATTTACTTTCTATTATCGTTGTTTTTAGCATTTTTGCTTAACTTTTTTTATATGTGTATCATCTACTACTATATGCATATGATACATAAGCACTCAACACAAATACCCACTATGTAGCTCATTGTACTGCTGATCGATCTACTACCTACAAACAACTTTTTTGTGCTCCCAGCATAAGATGCAGGTATATACAATTTGTTATGCCACTTGCAATGATCAAAAGCACTATCAGAAACTATCAGAAACTAAATCGATCTAGCTATGTGTCGTCTAAGTATCTCTCTCTTGTTGTTGCCTTATCTTTTGAGACATTGAGCTGCATCTTTTTTTACCGATATGTTAGTTTTCTAATTCAATTCATTCAAGGAACAAACCCACAATATAAAATTGATTTATTAAAGTGAAATTTGGTATAATTAAAGCATTCATTGATGTTCCAAAAAGAAGCGTGGATACCAGATAAATTACAAAAAACAAAAAATCTTATGTAGCACATACATACCATATACTATCAAACAAAGTCATCAGATACCTGTCACACCCACAGTTTATGTATTCATGTACAGGGTATACGTCATATAAATTAAATTTACTTTTTATTTTTATTCATTTTAGTATACTTGAAATTGCATAATAAAATAAACACAAGGGTTTATGCTAATAAAAGTAAATAAAAAATTTGGAAACATTTTTTTGGGGCTTATGTAAAATTAAACAAGTAAAAAAAACTATAAATGGCTTTAGCCAAATCTAGGATACCCTTTACATTTATATGTCACCAGTGGATGCGGTATGCATACCCTTAGGTCCTATTTTAATGAATGTATCAAATTTCAGCTCAATAGCTCAATCGTGAATATTTTAAAAACAGATACACAGCCACTCAGACAAAGTTTTGTTCCTATGGTATATGTGTTTGTAGATATGTATTAAAAAAATATTTTCATATTCATTGTGTTAGTTCCATTGAGCTTCTATTGAATTATATATTACACTTGTGTATTGTATTTTGTTACATGTCATGAAGACAAATTTTAGTTTTAAAACACTTCAAGTCTTTGGATATGTGTAAGTGTGTGTGTTTGTAGGAAGCGACACGTTCACATAAGGTAAAGCATATGTTATGCATACCCTGAGAAAAGCAAATTTTGGGTGGCTACAAAAAGTATATATATCAAAGTTTATTTTAGTTATAGAAAAAAATGCAAAAGAGAAGACAAACTAGTCACAGTGTGCTACACTTCTTTACCGCCGTAGACAAAATCAAAGGCGGAGTATAGTTAAAAGAAAAATACAAATACAAAAATATATACGAGTATTTAGCTTGAAACAATTCTGAGATATTTATGATAATCCAACAATTCATCTTACTACCAAGCTTATACGAACTCTTGGTTAGTTTTGTATAAGGACTCAAAATAGTTTTGTCTGTCTGACCATTTATGTTTGTCTTAGCACATCTAAGCATACCAAGTCATCGCAGATGCTGTCTCAGTGAATCTGATCAAGCTCAGGCATGCACCATTAATAAATTCCTTTCGTCATTTTCTATCAAATGACTTCAAAATTTTTGCAAATTTTTACCAAAATTTATCTTTCATAATGTGTATAGCTTTTATAAATAAAAATTGTTTAAACTTTAACTAAAGCAGTCGTTTAACATGCATACATACATACACATATACACAATATATTCCATTTATCAAATTTCCAAATATTCGTTACAACTCTTGATGCATTCTTGACATTTCATACACATTCTATTCTGACACTATGCCAGGCTCCCTCCATCTTTCTCACTCCTTTTAATTTTGATTTTAATTGATTTATTTTGTTTTAAAACTCTTTATGTTATGGGTGCTTGAGTTGGACATTGTCCATGGATAACCTTTACATCAATATATGTGCGAAGCAATTGACATGTTTATGTAATACCACAAATGTATGTATGTTTGTACCTAATGATGACATGTTGATGATATGCTAGCTGTTACAAAAAAATATAGTTAATCATGCTCCAGAGATATTAATAAAAAAAAAAAAAAGTTGCTGCTGTTGATAATCGTGATGATGATGAAGTCTCTTTGATAAATTTTTTCAAAGGTGAAATTTGTTAAATTGTTGGCCATATAATTATATTTAAGCTTAATAAAACTTCAATGATGCTGTTGGTATAAAATTCCTTTACACTTTGAAGGCAACATATTTTATATAATTTCTTTTCAAAGTCGTATGTTTAACATATTACAAGGACTCATTGCACCATTCATTTTGTATGAATGTTGCATGGAACGTAGTTAATTTCAGTTAAAGACTATAAAAAAAAAAGTATACCATTAAAATGTAAACATATATACACGCAGCTCATGATTTATATCATTAATGAGGGAAAAGACGAGCAACAGCAATATCAACAACAACAACATAAAGCATTTTTATACTTTTACATGTACGTGCTGAAGCTTGTCTTGTTATCCTGCTGGCTTGTAATGAAATTATTGCAATTTATTACTCACTCCTAGTTAATGTTGTTTACTTCATTATCATTAAAGTGTTTATACTCTCTCTCTCTCTCCCTCTCTTTTCCTCTTTTGATCTTGAGCTGTGGAAAATCCCTCCTGTTATGTAACCAAAGGGATGTATGC
This sequence comes from Crataerina pallida, assembly GCA_949710015.1. Classification (NCBI taxonomy): domain Eukaryota; kingdom Metazoa; phylum Arthropoda; class Insecta; order Diptera; family Hippoboscidae; genus Crataerina; species Crataerina pallida. Next base: position 20,872,026 of record OX453292.1, on the reverse strand, counting down.
AGTTTGTATTCATCATAATCGAAACGTCGTTTCTGTACCTCTTTAATAAGTGTATACAGTAATAAAGTCCTGAAAGGATACTATTATTTATTGCTTATAATTTTTTTTGCTTCATTTACTCCCATTTAACATGATATTATATGCCATTAAATATAATCTCTAGAGATTTTCAGTCTTTCCGCCTATTAACAAATTCTGGTAAATGTAATTTCATATTACGCGCCATGAAAGTGATCAGGTCAACAATGTTGAGCTCTTTATAATATACTTATTAAATAAAAAACTTTGATTATGAGAAATGCATCAAGTGGGATTTAAAAACAAAGAGAAGGGATGAGAATCAGTTTATGTGATTATGTATTAAATTTTATCAAGTCTACTGTTTCAGTAATGATTAAATTTCTATCTTATACTACGTTAAGCAATTTTTATCTAAAATTAATCTGTATGAATGGAATCTTTGTAGATTGCAATAAAAAATAAAAATAAAAAATAAAAAACATTAAAAAAATTAAATACAATAAAAAATATTAAAATAGAATTACAAAAAATTAATAAAAAATAAAAAACCTTAAAAAATAAAATAAAATAAAAAATAAAAATAAAATTATAAAAAATAAAAAATATAATTTAAATATTTTAGTTTTTTTTTTTATATTTCTTTAAATTTAAACTGCACAGCTTTCTAAAGCGACAAGTACAAAATGAATGACTTTTCATAAATCTTCTCCATAAACTTATTCTAGCTTTTATAACAACCAGTTAAATGTCCTTACCCATCGAAATATGAAAAGACAATCATGAAATCAGAAAAAAGGGTAAGAATAAGAATTCTTTTTTATAGCATAGCATTACATAACAACAGAAACAAAACAAAATAAAACACAAAGACAAGAAATGTAAAATGATATCATTTTCTATGAATAAACAATTAGTATATGCATAAATGTATAAGAAAAATATAAACAACAACAACAATATTCAATTATTGTTTGTTTGTTGTAAGCCAGCTGATACAAGCTTTTTATTTCAGTTGCACTTTTAAATGTTTTTCTGTCATTATACGGGTATAAGAAAGAGCAAAGAATAGCTAACACAGTGGCACAGTTTAACTAAAAACTATAATTATGCAGATTTGTGTGTTTTATGCTATATGCGTGTCTCTAGAGAAATCACACACAACATCGAAAATAAAAACAAAACAATAACAACAGTTAACGTTGTAATGTACCAGACTGAACGGAAATATAACAAAAAGCATCAAAAGAAATTCTATTCTATTCATTTTCTAACGTTGCCCTCTGTTTACTTGTAATGCAAAAAGTGAAACACACATAAATGCAGATGCTACATCAATTAATAGTTCACAATATTTAAGAGATAAAATCACTTTAGAAAATGTGTTAACACTTAGTCATGGCAAACGTGAAATCTGCAAGTCGATGGGTGAAAAAAAAAGTGGGTAATTTTATAATCATTACACTTTTTGTATGTTTGTATTGTACTTTAATAGTAAATGCAGTCTTTTTAGGATATATGTATATTAAGGATTCTAACTTAATTTAGATTTGTACGTCTTTTTTTTTTTAACGAAGGGGAAAGCGTTGAAAGCCCAGTCAGTGTGGGACTCTCACCCACTAAAACCCCATTCAACGTCCGACGGTAGGTCTCCTTGGACTATCGTTAAGCATTACGTCAGGGGAAGCGTCTGAGCCTCAGCTCAAATCGTGCGTATCATGTCAGTCGTTCTCTGTCTGTATCTTTACACAAGACGCAGGCGGTATTAATTTCGAGCCGGAAAGTTATGAAGATAATCCATGTGCAAGTAGGAAACGTTAATATAACTTCCAAACAAGCCATCAAATACTTGGGTGTTATGCTGGACTGCAGATTAAGCTTCAAGAACCATGTAAACTACGACAAAGCTACTAAGATGCAATCAGAATGCTACCCAACGTAGGAGGACCAAAACCCGCAAAGAGGGCCCTGCTGGCAAACATAGTTACCTCAAGACTTCTCTATGCATGCCCAGTATGGGCCCACTGTTTGAAAATCAAACAGCTGAAACAAAAACTGTATTCAGTACAAAGGATCAGTTCGTTAAGAACAATTAGTGGATTCCGGACGATTTCTGAAGATGCAGCAAACGTCATAGCAGGAGCCATCCCAATGGACATATTGGCAGATGAAATGAAGCGCATCTTTATAAGAAAGACTAATGCTTCCCAACAGGTGAAACTTATAAAGAAGGAAGAGCGTCAAAATTCTCTAAATCAGTGGCAGAATAGATGGGATACGTCAACTAAAGGAAGGTGGACTTACAAATTGCTGCCAAGTATAGATACTTGGATAAAAAGGAACCTTGGGGAGGTAAATTTTTACATCACGCAATTCTTATCCGGTCATGGAGTTTACAGGAACTACTTACATAGGATTGGAAGATGCACTTCTCTGTGTCCATCTTGCGAGGACGAGGAGACCGCAGAGTATGTATTTTATTACTGTAGGCGCTTTAGAGACAAGACTTCCCCAATGCCTACAGTGGAGAACACAATTAAATTCATGGCAGAGAACGCGCAAAACTGGCTAATGATCTGTGACATAGCTGCATTCGTACTCACAGTGCTACGGAGATTGGAACAACAATCCAGAGACTAAAACATGCGTAATGGCAAATCTCTTCCTGCGAAGTAATATCTTACGACTGTACCGTAGGATTACCTAAAATCTCGCAAAAAACATACTAGGAATTATAAATTTCCGCTCAAGTTCAAACTCGATAGCTTTCGGTAGGGTTCCTTTTAGTCCCTATACCAAGTAGAATGTTTCCAAAATTGCGACCTGAAGCTTAGACAAATGTGAAACGGACACATAGGCGGACATGATTGAATCGGTTCGGATCTGGGTTCTAAATGGATCGGTTTAATGAAAGGTGGGTGTATAGGTGTCCGCATAAACCTACTGACCACAAACCAAAATTCATTAGCTATGTATTTCCCATTAGCATAGAATATTTTTTATTATATTATATTGTTATACGTATAATATTATTATATTATATTATTATAGAATACCTAGTTCCGTCTTGTGTTCTGCCAGCTTAAGATCAACCGATTTTAGCCAGTCCCGTACAGTTTGTAAAGCTCCATTTGTAGCCGCGTCGACTCCGTTTATATGTTTGGCCATCGCTACGAGTACAATATCATCCGCGAATCCTATAACTTGCACTCCTCGAGGTACGGGCAAATTTAGAACATCATTGTACATCAGATTTGTACGTCTGTCTGTCCGTAAGTGTGTTTTTCTTATCAGTGGCACAGTCGGAATAGAATGCAAAACTTTACTGTTAAATTTTGAATAATTAATTCCAAACTATTTCTATTAAAAGCCATAATGCACAAATACATGCCTGAATACATGTGCAAATGATATTTGCACATGCAAGACAAAAAACATGTCAGTGTCAGAGGTTTGTGTGTCTTTCTTTAATTCTAAATGCAGAAAAATGAGAAAATGTATGTCAACAACCACAAATTCTGACTTCACTCTAAACAAAACATATGTATAAGTATAAGTATAGAGGCATATATGTGTGTATGTCTGTGATGTGTTTTGGCAAGTGTAAACATTAATGTTAGTTCAGATAAGCTCCCTCAAAATGCTAACCATTTCATTTTATTTAAGAATGCGACACAGTTCCAAGTTTCATAACTGTACATTTACGCTCATGTTTAGTTGCATGTTGCAATGGTTATAAAATGTTTTATTGCATACATACATACATACATACTGTATATTTATATATACATTTTAACGTAAACTTTGAAAACATTCAAAACACATGTGAATGAATTAACTTACGTCCCAACCAGTCAAGTTAGAAAGTTCGCCTCCCCCTGTGGTTATGCATGCATGCTTAAAACTATTAAATCACAGCTCAATACTTTGGAACGGCACAACAGAAAATATAAAACTATTCACATAAACAACTTTTAATACTCTTACCATGCTTTACCTCTGCGTACGAGTTTAGAATGTAGAATTTCCTTCCTTCTGTGTTTTTTGTTTTTGTGTTTCTTTTCTTTTTCTGTGTTTATAAAGTCAAGGTGTATAATTGTACTTGAAACGTTTAGAGTTTAGAGTGCGTTGTGTGTGCGTGAGAAGTATCTCAAAAGCAGGTTAAAAACCTTTATCTTCACCAACCAAAATGTACACAGTATCAGCATTTTCATTTGTAGCCTGCAACGCTGTAAGCCAGCAGCCTTTGTGCACGTGAGAATTTTTAATAACTAACAAATAATATTTATGTTAAACGAGAAGGAGATTAAATGGGATGTGATTAAAAGATGCACATTTGGCAAAATTGTATGCCACTTTCGTTTCGTTTAGGTAAATTTTCTTTGAGATTTTCGCAAAAATATAAGCACCGAATGTGTCTGTTGGAGAGGCAGGTAAATATTTTACCCTTATATACGATTTACATATGAAAGGGGGAATTTAATCAACTGTAGAGAATGTAATTAGGTGGTTGCCACGCCCACTGTTTACATAAAGGTTTTTTCTCCCTTCTTTATGTACATCGCACTATACACTACGCACGTCATATTCTGAGCCACATAGAGTTTTTTTTTTTAAACTTTTCTAAAATTGATAAAAAGATTATAATATAATTTAAAAAATTTACCAAAATTCATCTTCATAGCACAACTTTTATGGCTGATGGATAATTAGTCACACATCTTATGAGTGCCTACAAACTATATGTGATCTATGCAAATATATTAAAAAAGAAAAAAAATTACTATAAATTAAAAGTGAAATTAATTCAAAATACAACAAAACAAAGTTATATACGTACACCAACAACAAAAAGAGTCAAATTAACAACAGCAGGGCAAGTTTTCAAACGCACAAAATGTAATAAAACACACAATCATACAACGATGAGGAGCGAGAGAGAAGAAGAAATATAACAACAAACGCGAAATAAAAACATTTTTATGTAATGGCTCTAAGTGGTAATATGCTGAGAATAACGCACTCAAAAAAAAAACAAAAAAACAAAAAGAAACATAAATAAATTAAAATAAAAAAAAAATAGAATAAAAATATAAATTCATTCAGAGCCAACAGTGCATAATAGCTTGCGGAGTTGTGCGAGTCTGTTTATATTTTATATCGTACATAATAAACATAAAACACACACATATATATGTTACACTTGTGTAATGAAAGAAAAACAGAACAGAAAAGAAACGTAAGTGATAAAGATGACTCACATGTATGGTAAGGCCATATGTGTTAAGTACTTTTGAAAACTTTACTGTGGCTATAAGAGCCCGCGTATGTGTCTGCTTGTCACTTGTAAAAATTATCATTTCATAAAATTTTGTTAAATTTTTAATTACAGCACAGCAGATTTTATATTAAAAAAGTAAATAAACTAACTTTAACTTAGGAGCCAAATCTTAAATACATTTCTTATGTACAAAAAGTGGGCATGGCAGGTACATAATTACATCCTCTAAAAGTATACCCGACAATGCTTTGTAGGGTCTCTTATATGAAACCTGCTTCGTCTGTAGAGGGTATAAAAGTATCTAGACAGTCAAAGTTGAAACATTTAAACACTTTTACTCTACAGTGTTACAGTTTTGCCAAATGTTTTTAAACATGAATAAAAAACAACAATTTTGGTGGCAAAATGTATTAGAGAGTAACTCAGGGTAGTAAAGTTGCCGGCTGTATTTCTTCTACTTCTACTTGTTTTGAAATTTACTCATTTAATAGTCATTTAGTGCAGTTACGTGAGTTGTAATATTTACGTTTATGATACAATTGAAGGACCCACTAAGCAAAATTTTAATTTGCACACCATTTGGTTCGTTTCAACTATTTTATGGGTTGCAAGTTTTACACCCATTGTCATGGAGTTAAAAATATATTTATATGTATTGTTCTTGGATACCTCTTCCTTTTATTTGCTTTTTTATAATAATTATATCATTAGTGTCAAACGTGACATATAGTTAATTACAGATCATGTACCGTTCGTTCAACGACTAATAACATTGTTACTAACTTCAATATGGATCTTTTGTGCTATAACGGCAAGTTGAAATAAATGAAATTAGCATAACTTAACCGGTATCCAAACAGCCTCAGGTGGAAGGGTATCATCATTAATATAATACCATCTTCCATGCTCTACATCGTTTCGCTATTTCTTTATAATTATTTTGTAAAATCAACTTTACAAAAAAAAAGCGGATCATCAAGATCACAACACATTAAAATAGTGTTTATAATCCATGTATTATGAAGCGGAAAACAACCAAAAAAAATTATACACAAACTCTCAACAAAAGTACGAAAAAAAAACACTGCACAACAATACAAGAGAAAAACGAAAACAAAATTTCATAGTTAATAAAAAGTTAAAGTTTATTAACTGCAAGCGCTTTATAAACATTAAGTTTTAGACATATTACCTCAAGGCAAGAAAGTATTTTTTTTTTATCTACCCAAACTTTAGCCAGTATGTTGGTGGAAAATAGCAGGCAGCTTCTATTATACTACATATACATGTTATGTAATGTACTGATGAAAAGAATTTTCCATGAACAGTCTTATTTAGATTATAATACAATATAAATCCAGTGAATAAAGTTTTTATAACATTTATTCATTAATTTTTATTAAATAAACTTATAGTTCAACTCAATTTAGTTTAGTTTTGGTTTAAACTAAAGACTTATCATCAATTTTTTACTTCCTATAATTGCAGATGTCACCAACGGTGGTTTACGGGAAGACTTGGATAATTTTAATTTATTGGATGATGATATAACGTCTAGCAGTACAACGTTTCCCAGTTACACGCATCCGAAATGGTTCGAACCATATTTTGATCCAGCTACACCACGTAATGTGACCGCTCTAATGGGTAAATCAGCATATCTCAGTTGTCGCGTAAGGAATTTGGGCAATAAAACGGTAAGAATTTAAAGCAATGAAAAAAAAATTAACTTTAGATTAAACCCTATTTCTATAACCTGAATAATTTAGATAAATATCTCTTCTCAATTACTCCATTCTCCTCTCTATTAAAGCATATTTATTAACGAGAATTCATAAAAAAAAAAAGTACCGATACGCTTAACAACCAACCCAACAAGACACATTGAACTTAATATTGTTGTTGGTAGAGTAAAACAAAACTGTTACCCAACAATGTAATCATGTTCAGTTCAGTAAAAAATGTATCAAGGGGGAAAGAAAACAAAACAAAAAAAAAGAGCAAATATTTAAAGCTTGCAAAAACGCACATATGCACACATTAATGCATAATGACATGAATGATATGGAATGAGTGTCGCTGCCAATGAGCTAAAGGAAATGGATGAAGATATCTTGGTAGCTGACACAGAATGGAATGTCAAGTGTTTGGAGTAATTTAATCAATGTTTTGTAAAAATTTAAATGATGATTAAAAAGTGTGAGATTTTTATATGGTGTAGAGCGATTTTTAGTGATACAGTGCGTATACAAGTTATGGTTTAGATAATATGATGAATTTCTTCATTGCTTCTTTTTGATCCTTGAATATTTGACATATAAAAATAAAGGATTAAAAACTAAATTTAACTTAATATAATTCAATATCTATACACAAACCGAGGGCGTGGCATATATCGTCGTATTTGATTATTTGTAAATTGTGGGCGTGTATGTTATCCCATCCCGCTCTTCTTTAACACGTTGACGAATGAGCCAATTTTGAATAAATGCCCCAAAAATTCAGTATCATAGGTTAATTTTCTATTTTCTATTGTGAGCGTGGCTGTTTGGCGACATTTTTAGTAGACAACTGCCTACCTATGCTATGAGAGTTCATTTTAACTCAAGTGCTCACCATAACTATAGCAATGCAATTAAGAACTTTGTGAAAATGTGACTTGAATATGACTTTATATAATAAAGCGAACCATAATTGCATATATTTTTGTAATTTCGTAACTTGTAATCATCAGCATCTGTTTCACACAAACATTCGTTGCCCTTTTTTATTCTCTTTCTCCGGCGAAGGGAAAAACTTCTTCAAACATATAAATGTTGATATGCTCAGTACAATTAAAAGAAGCATTAAGCGAGCACACACTGTATTATTATGTATTTGTTAGTGTTTCGTTAGATATTTCTATGCAGCTGCTGCTGCTGCTGCTTCTAATACCTACCAAAAACAAAACAAACAAAATAAAGACAATTGATTGAATCGTATGTAAAAGATGTTGTTACAATTGTTTATTTGCAATTTTGTAATTTAGAAATTTATTTCGTTGCGTTATAAAGGGAGAGGGTGAGAACTGCAAAGCAATAAATACACAATTACACACCTTGTGTAAGTAATCTGTCAACTGTCACAACCTTTCTTTTTAACGTACTTATTTATTCCATTTTTCTTACCTTACGTCGTTACAAAGTATAAACATTAACCCTTATATACGACACAAGGGTAAGTTTGCCTGTTTTTTACGGAGTCCTTTACCTGGCCAGACTCTGGAAATTGAATTCATACGTAAAATGCAGCCTTTGAAGCTATATCAGTAAAATTTTTACCCACTAATTATTTAACAGTTGGTAACCCTAGCTTATCGCTCGGTGTTAATTAAATTTTTTTGAACATTTTATTACTTTTAAAAAATTTAAAAATTGAGTGATTTTAATACGAAAAAGTTATACTTTGTGAAAGTTATTCGTATACTTTGATAATTTGTGCGAAGAGTGAAGATTTTCAATTTCTTTTATTTAGTTGGTGTATTCCATCATTTTTTCTTATTCTTTGTTTTCTCTTTCTATATCATTTCTATCATTATTATAACATTTTATTTTTTACTTTTTTGTGTAGCTGTTATAATTAACATTATAACTTTACTGTTAAATTTAATAACATATTAATATCTGTCTTGATGGACTGCATTTATTCTAATTGCAAGGAAACAAATCATGAGAGATTTTTGCTCTGCTGGTTGTGCGATAGACCAGCCCATCTTAAATGTGCGGGTTTTAATGGTAGAGACTTTGACTACATTACAAAACGCACTAAAGGACTAGCCGCAATTGCCGCAAAATTGATACTGATTTTCATAAGTTATTTAAACAAACGCAAAGTGGCTTTAATGAGTTACGTAAAGATTTAAAAAAGTTATCTGAAAAATTTGATAAATATCAGGATATGTTCAATAATTGCAAACTCTTTGAAAATTCTGTATTCACCTCTAAGCCTGGTCCATCATCTTGGGGATCTACTTTATCCTTGCAAGCTTCTCCGAACTTATTGCCACTGGATTCTTCTAATTTAAACGTTCCTTCTCCATCTAATTCTTTAACTTCTTCTGAAAATGAAACTGTTTCCAAAAACGTAGTTAGCCCCTCTGACACTGCTACTGTTCCTAATCCTGTCTTTACACCTACAATTATTGTTGATCCTCCATCCACTCCAGATGAACCGAGGATTACAAAGAATGTATCTGCTGATGTTTCTTTGCTTGTACAAAATTGCAAGCAGGATGGGCCTTCTACTTCTAAAGAAATACTGATAGATGAACAGCCAGGTGATCTAATTGTTGTTCCGCGTCGTAAAGCTCTCTTTGTATCGCGATTTAGTTGCAATACTACAGTTGAAACAGTAAAAAACTATATTCAATGTAATGCGCGTGAGATAGACCTCAATAAAATAAATATTTTTAAATTTAATACAACTCAAAACGAGATATATCTTCGTTTAAAATATTAGCTCCTTTATCATTTTTTGAATGCTTAATAAAAAAACAGTTCTGGCCTAATGGTGCGCTGGTGAAAGAATTTGTTCCCAAAGTAACCTAAGCCTCCAGTTAATTTAGAGTTATCTGATACTGCTCCTAAATAACTAGATAATAACTTAATGATATTATATCAAAATGTCCGTGGTCTGAATAGCAAATTACATGATGCACTACTGAATTCTTCGGGCTGTGAATACCACATTATAGTTTTTTCTGAAACTTAGTTAAAACCAGGGGTTAAGGATGCTGAGATTTTTTCTGCCGATTTTGAAGTTTATAGGTGTGATCGCACTAGTAAAATAGGTCGTGGGGTACTTATAGCTGTTAAAAAATTTTTGCCATCTCAGGTGGTACTTCCTTCTGATTTTGTTGACGTTGAATTTGTTTGTGTAAAAGTATCGTTGCTACTTATTCATTACCTGTTCATACATTCCTGAAGCATGTTCACTTAATCAGAAACATATTTTCATTTGTTAAACCATGTGATAAGTTACTGGTTTTAGATGATTTTAATTTCCCTGACATTAACTGGATCGTTAATGATGACATGGATCATCTCACACCGATTATGATTCCTCAACTTCTTATAGAGTTCTTCGATGAAATTTATGATTTGGGATTGTTTCAATTTAATAATATCCCGAATTATAATAATAAACTTCTTGATTTAATTTTCCTGAATGACACGAGCATTTCGATCAATCGCACGCTTCCTTTTGTTTTGCCAGAGGATAAGCATCATCCCCTTCTCAACACGGCTTCGTTAAGGGTAAATCGACTTCTACAAATCTTTTGGAGTTAACATGTCATATATTTCAGGGTTTTTCCGAACACATGCAAACTGACGTAGTTTATACGGACTTCTCTAAAGCCTTCGATAAAGTTGATCATCATCTGCTAATTCTCAAACTTAAATTGCTTGGCTTTAGTAACAGTCTGTTAGCTTGGCTTCACAATTACCTTAGCTGTCGTTTGCAAAAAGTCTTGTTTAAGTCTTGTTTATCACGCGAAATTTCTGTGTCTTCTGGAGTCCCTCAGGGTAGACATCTTGGTCCTCTACTTTTCTTACTTTTTCTAAATGACCTTCCAAATTGTATAAAATTTTCTCGCGTTGTTATGTTCGCTGACGATGTAAAAATCTTTATTTCCCTCAATTCTTTTGAATATTCTTCTTACTTGCAGTCCGATTTATGTAGTCTGTCCGAATGGTGCAAAAATAATGGCATGTTTTTAAATTTAAGCAAATGTCAAAAGCTAACGTTTTCTTGATCTGATTATCTGCCTACATTCTATTTATTAAACAATCATGTGCTAGCGAATGTATCCAGCTTCAATGATTTAGGGGTTATTTTAGATTCGAAGCTTCATTTTAACCTACATATCGAATATTCTGTTAACAAGGCGAAATCTGTTCTTGGCTTTATAAAAAGAGGGTCAAAGGAATTTAATGATCCTTATGTCACTAAGAGGTTATATACGTCGCTTGTTAGGCCTATCCTGGAATACTCAGTTGTTGTATGGGTACCTACTTACAGAACTTATGTTGACAGCATTGAATCAGTTCAAAAAAATTTTTTACTTTTTGCGCTTCGTGGTCTGGGTTGGAATCCTGATGTGCGTTTACCACCCTATAATGACAGGTTTATGCTGATTAACTTACCTACGTTAGAAAAAAGGCGTGATATGTTAGGAGTTACTTTTATTGCTAAAATTATTAGAGGTGATATCTGCTCTCCATCTTTATTGGAATTAATTTCATTTAATATCCCCTCTCGTTTTACAAGGCACTATGTACCCTTAAAATTATCTCACGGCCTCACAAATTATTATTAATTGTGTAAAATGTTTAACGAATATTACGTTGTTTTCGATTGGTCCGATACGGTTTCCAGTATAAGATATAAGGTGCTTTCCAACTGATACTTTATACTTTACACTTTACACCTTACACTAATTGTTGTAAACTTTTCCAATATATACATATTACTGTAATAATATCATAAGCATAACATGTTGTTGTAACATATAACATATCATACATATATACATTGTTGTAAACATATCTTAGAATGTAACTTTGTACTCATGATTAGGTTATATTAGTTTTATTCTTTACTTTAAGTAGCTTTAAGTTTACACTAATATTAGCCTTAGTCTCTATTGCTGTTTCGGCTATTGTTGTTGTTGTTGTTGTTGTTATTGCGGTACTGCTTCCTGTGCTGTTTCTAAATAATAATTTACCTTAATTTAAATTTAGTTTAGGTGGCTGTTATAAAATTGTAGCTAACATAAAAAATTGAATAAATGAAATGAATTGAAATGAAATAAATTAAATTTGTCATTTAGTATGAAAGTGTATAAGTCCTATAACGTATCCCGTATCCCGTCAATCAGCAACATTAAATTCCCTTAATTTGTACGATTATTTTATATTAATAGAAAAAAGTTATTTTCTAATGTTGTAAAGGTAAAACTATATACGACTGGGTCCACTCAAGCCCTCATACAAACATTAGGGTTAATATATATTTTACTTGATATTCTGTTCTTAATACCTTTTACCATAATAGAAAATTTTTAATTAGAACATTTCACAAGATTTCCAAATACGCAAAAAAGAAAAAAACATTCAAGCTTCTTTCAGGAGTTCATTCATTTGCAAAGAAACACCTATGAAATGAACTGTATATTAAAATTGCTGCAAGTAAAAGAAAAAGAAACCTAATGATGTGTCCATGCTTGATGTGTTCATCATGGTTCGTTGTTCATTAAAATCATAATAGAAGAAAAATTAAAAATTTCAAGCTTGAATTTGCACATTTTTTATGATTTGCTTACAACCATTACTTGTTCTTGGGTATATGTATACAATATTAGCCAAATTGGATGAAGAAAATATTTTAATTCAAAGTTTATCATCATAATAATAAAAAGAAGGCTTATAAAGACTGTAATTCAAAAACCTAAAAATAACAAGATGGAAAAGTTCAGTTAAGACCGAAGCTTAAATACCATTCACCTTTAATAGTCCTCTAAAAAATTAGTTCCTATTGCCGTATTCATATACATAGACTACTTTATGTACTTGCGCAAATAGTGTTTTTTTTAATTATTTGCGTTATTTAATCACGCCCGTTTTTGGCATAGAGTTAGATAACGGTACCACTTATACTTATACTAAATTTCAATTTGTGCGATATATAATTTTTTAAAGATACAATTTTTTCGAGGTATGTTGAAATTTTCGTTTATTGTGGGCGTGTCTCTTAACCCGTTTTGCCCAATTTCAATACGAAACAGCGAAATTAAGCTAAAAATAAGTATGTCAAGTTTCAATTTGATATCTCAAAAATTACCACCGTGAGAGTACCAACAACAAACGATTTCTCTTCTCACGCTGATTAAGAATATATGTGGTATGAGGTGGAGGGTATAAATACCAAGTAAGAAAACTAAATTTGACTTAGACCAAATCTTAAATACTGTCTACATCCACAACGGGGTGCGTGGTAGGTATATAATTACGCCCTCTAATAGTGTATTTATTACATGTCAGCTTATAGTCAAGCTTTGTGTTCAAAGTGCCCATATTTGGCACATCGATGGATGGTATCTGTGCCAAGTTTCAACTTAATAGACCAATGTTTGTGGCAGATAAGTATAATTTTATCGATTGTAGGCGTGGCTTTTGACAGATTTTTCTAATTTTAAATAGCGAACCGCATGCAGAAACGAAAAGTGTTTGTGTAAAATTTCACCTTAATATCCCAGATTTTACTAACGTGAGAATGCCAGCAACAGACAGACACACGTACGCACGGACATACATGTCTAAATCAACTCAAGTTTTGATGCTGATGAAGAATATACATACTCTGACGCCTACTTCGCGGTGTTGCAAACAGAATTACAAGCTTAGAATAGCTCCCTTCTTATGAGGAGCATATAAAAACTTTCACATTGATGCTTCTGGCTAAATCAACTTGGATGGTTGTTGATAATGAACAAAAAAGAAAGCTCTAACAGCCTTTTCTTCTTTATCAAAGAAAAATAGGGCAAAAAAGTGACCGAATGAACTTGTTCACACAACACATATGTTACATATTTTATACATACATTTGAAACTTGTGTGATAAGTGATGGATCTGGTTAATAAATAATAAATGTTGACACCAGCATATACAGCAACATTTTTTTTCTCTTTACAACAATATATCCACTCTTATACATATTTACGTATAAGCAATGCATTCATACCCATATTTACTATGTTAATGTGCAGGTGAACATGTGCTTTTACACCAGCAACTAAACATAAAATTATGTCAAGTGCTCTTGTAGTTGCAGCAGTCGCTTGTGCAATTTTCCGTCCAACATTTATATAAAAAAAGAAAAATTACCTCTCGTACACTCCCCAACCCACAAGACAAATAAATAAATTGCACAATTGTTATTATTAAACTGTGCATACAAATACGAAACACGAACTGTAAGACTGTTTGGCTTGAATATATTTACAAAAATAAAAAATTGTACATTATTGCATTATATACGTAAATACTTGTATTTGTACAAAAAAATATTTAAAATGAAGAAATATTTTCCAAACTACAAACAACAATAACAAGTGAAAACATTTTTTAACAAAATACAGAAGCAAGGGAAAATGCTGCCGTCCGTCAAAACGCTGCAGATTAATTGAATTAGTCAACGTTCAGATATAACTTTTGTAAAACTGATTATTTTAAACAGTAATAATAATAATTTATTAAAAATAATTTGCGGCTTATATTTGCATAAATCACATTTCTTTACCAAACTCGACTTTCATGATAATATTCTAAACTTAAGGATGGATTACCAATCCAATGCGACACATGAGTTCAAGATGAAAAAACTCTTAAACCTTTTTCCTCAGCTGCATGTGATCCCGTGTCCCTACAGCGGTCAGAGTTTACCAAAACAAAGTCTTGGCCCACTCAGCCAATAAAAGGATGACATTTAATGTGATACCTGAACTAAATTAAACGACGTTAAAAATCTGCGTTTCACACATTAAACAAGAAATTTAATAAAATATCTGAAATGCAGAATTTTTTCTATACCCTTTACATATATTTTATATTAAACTTGAGCATAGTTTGTTTTAAATATCGAAAGAAATTAAGCAGAATTTTTATTCTTTTTTATAGGTTTCTTGGATACGTCATCGTGATATCCATATATTAACGGTAGGCTCTTATACATACACTTCAGATCAACGTTTTCAAGCTACACATCATCCTGATTCGGATGATTGGACGCTACAAATAAAATGGGCACAAAAACGTGATGCTGGCATGTATGAATGTCAAATATCAACGCAACCAGTGCGCAGCTACTTTATCAGACTTAATGTTGTAGGTGAGTGGATATTTTCTATATAATTAACTGCAACAAAAACAACAACAACAACAAAAGAGCCAATTATGTCCCAAAAATTATATGTATTTTTGATCAGCATTAAAAAATCACTTTACTTGAGACATTGAACTAATTTTTGGGACATTTTCAATTACTGCCAAGTGCCACGCTCACAATATTGATGCAAAGCCAAAAACGAAAATCTAAAGCTATAGAGTAGAAATTTAGTATTATGACCCTAAGCAGCCAATTTTGGTTAATAAAACGGGCGGGGTTATTCCTTATAAGATTCTACTGTTGGGATATATTGTAAAATATACTTAAGTGGTTATACATGCCACACCCACAAATTATTATAGAATGTAAAGAATTCTTGCTTGTGTTTTTTTTGACATTTTATGACATTTTAGAAAAACATTACGTTTGTGACAGTTATTCTTAAATAGTGTCCACTAAAAAGTTTTCATTTAATTAATTTTTGGCAAGAATTCAATTGTGGTTTAAAAACACAATCCTCCATTTAATTTAATTATGCACTTTTTTTGGGAGGCGGATTAAAAACGTGACGCCTAGAAATAAAACACGTTTTTAATAACTAGCAAGAATGGGTTTTTTTATGGTTAAAAAACAATGTGATTTCTTAACACCCACCAAGATCAAAGTTCGTTTCTGTAGAAGCTACTTTTTGCTACATAAATACATCAAAAACACTGATTTCAGATTTAATAAATAAATCTAAAAGTCTTGTTCGGCCTTGTTCTTATCTGCAACCGAAATATAAAGTAAATGCTTAGCAAAAAAAAGATAGAAAGAGAAAAACCCAACCAACATAGCAAACGCAAGTAAACCTAAAAACTAACTGTTTTCTTAGATTACACACATTTGCAAAGGTATATATGTACTTAAACTTATACATGTGTGTAAGTAAGTTTTTGCTTAACAGTTATAATTTTATATAAAGCGCGACCTATATAACCGGACCCGTAAAAGTAAATAAGTTTTTTTTTATTGTTGGCACCCCCAAATACATTTAAATACAAGCTGTGTTATATTTTCATCTTATATTTTTATATTCCTGCTGTGTTGTGCTGTGCTATGCTGTATACTGGAACTGCATTGTTGACCTCTCCACCCATTATCTACATGCATCCGTCTTGAAAACATATTACACATAATAATGCTTTTTATGCATATATATGCATATATGCAATTTAATGACATTTTATATACTTAATGTGAATGTTTGCTGGGTATGTTGGCGTGTGTCAATAAAACATAGTGCCTACGGCCACAATCCTTGGCGGACCTGACCTTCATGTAGACAAAGGCAGCACCATAAATCTAACTTGCACAGTCAAATTTAGCCCGGAACCACCGGCATACATATTCTGGTATCATCACGAGGAGGTAATTAAGATTTACAGTACAATTCATTTCGTTTCATTTCATTTCGTGGCCTCCATTGCGTATGCTTACTATTCAGTTTTAGCGCAATATTTCCTTTTTTTATAATGGACAAAAAAAATTGCCCGTTTTTTCTAAATTTTTTTTTTTTTTTTTTTTGTTACCTAGTTGCCTCTCTTCCTGTACAAAGCTTGAGTTTTGTATGCTGTCTGTGTCGGAAAAACTACAAAAAACTTCATTTGAATCTATATGCGTTTGTAATCATATGTATGTACGTCCGTATGTGCTCTTATAAGAACATTTTATTTTTAGTCTAGCTGGGGTGGGTGTGTTGAGACACTTGTGGTAGAATGTGTGTACCATTAAGTTGGTGCCAATGTTTGTACCACGTAAAGGGCTGAGGGAAGACGTTTTATATATTTATAAATTGCGGTGAAGGGTATTAAAGAGTCGTACAGGGTAATATTTTCTCTTTTCTTTTTTTTTTTGTTGTAAACACTCACACATAGAAGAGTAAAGTGGTGACCGCACTTTGCATTCCTATTATGTGTTTAATACATATACAGGACACGCTTAACTATGACGCCCGAAGGGAGAAAAACAAAGAAAAATATGTCACCAAGACCATTGAATATATTATGTTTATACCCTACTTTAGAAACTATTTGGAATTTTTTGGTCAACAGTTGACACAAACGACTCTAAACACATCAAAAACATGTCCTAAATTGATTTAAGTACAATACATATTCGTCTGAAACGAACCGTTATATGTTGATGAAATGATGAGTATTTAAGTTTTAATCTACACTGATTCTGATGTCTTAAAACCTAGTAACAAAACTAACAACAAGAAGTGCATATATTGTAAATGTCAAATGTAAAAATGTAATTTTTCTCCCCTACCATCTTCCTGTATATGCAATATATCTCCTTTAATATTGTATGAGATAAATTGTATCAGTCATCATAACAATAATTCATAATTTTCCAATTAATTTTATAAACGTTTTTACTTGGCATGTATCTTATTAGCTTTATATAAATGATGGTAGATAAATACTAAGCTTCTACTAAATACCCAAGATACATAAAAGTTTAAGAATAGTTTAGTTGAACAAGATTCGGTTAGTTATGGCTACGTTTTCTGTGTTAGATCAGAGCTATGAAATCTTACCAACAATTTGATATTTATAGGATACTAATTGCACAACATTTAAGCTCAACCTAAAAAAGTTACATACATATAATATATATCAACAGTTGATCAGGATGATTATTTTAAGAAATTAACAAAGACCAACTAGCTAGGGTATGCTTGCCTGACTTACTTTTCTTACTTTGTAAATAAATTTAATTATTGTAGTATATGATGTATAATAGTTGAACCTTAATGTGTTGATATTTTGCTTTAAATATTAATTAAATTTTTTTACTTTACTTTTAAATAGAATTTTAAATTGTGTTGAGATTAAAATGATTTTAAATCCCATAAATTATAAGATTGTTTTAAAATGCTGTCATTATAAAAGTTTCATTATAAACAAATGACAACAATTTTAATTTATGAGCATAACAAGAGAAGGTCATGAAGAATGTGTTGTTGTTGGTGGAGATTACAATGTGGAATTCTTCCAAGTTTATCTTTCAATTTGAAACCAGCAATCCCAACTTGTGCTTTTATCGAATTATATAGAATAAAAAAAATTTTTTTAAATAAAAATAAATTTAAAAAAACTAAAATTTGCAATTTTAAAGAAGAAGAATTAAAGTTTTACAAATCAGTCTCATAATAACCTGTCTGCTTACTAATGAAGATTGTTAACTAGAATCGATATCTTTTGATGAATAGCTCAAAATTCGACATTGATTAAACTATTGTTCAATGTTAAAAACATTTATTTCTCTATACACTTGTACATATGTATCTTTTGTGTTGCCATTAGCATTGGTTTGTAATTAGAGAACTGAAATGTTATTTTCGATATGATACCAAATGTTATTACAAATTAATTGCTTCAAGACAATTAACATGTTAGCCAGCAGATGTTTTATAATCTGCACGCAGGCATGTCTATCTCCGGTAGGCTATCGTTTAATAGGAAAATTATCCTAATGAGAAAATAATAGTATTGATTAAAAGCTGTAGTAGGAGACGAAGAATTAGAATAAGAATGCAGGGAAGAGTGAAAATTTACATATTTTACAACAAATACACGCAATAATATAACAATTACTTAAAGATAAATATGTATAAGCAGTTACGGAAGATGTTGAAACTCATTAAAACGTAATTATTGTTACGAAGAAGGGAGAATGAGAAAACTAGAAAATGTTAAGGAAACGAAAACTGTGTGTTTGTCTAGAAAAAACATTTGGAACGTGTTAATTTTTCGCTTTCCTCATCATGTTTTTAGAGCATTAACCTTTCACCATACCCTGCTTTCATCTTTGACTTGTTAGCAACAATCTCATTACCACAGACATATTGTATATACACGTACATACTATTGTGGCAGCTTGTGCTGATGAGAGCTCAACTTAACAATCACAGGTCTAGCAACGAAGATGTTGTTACAATTGTTATCTAGATGATAAAAGTTTACCAACCACCACAACAACACTTGTCAAAACACTTGTGAGATATATTCTGAATCACCATAGAATACTGAGTGGATCTAGCTATGTCTGCTACTTATATTGAGTTTCTTGAGGAAACATTATACCAGTGTTTTAAGGTGTTTTTGTTTTCTTTATTTGTTCATCTATTGTTTAAGTTTTTCATTTAGCCTGTTAATGAATAAAATTAAATTGAACAAAAGACATCTTTCACAATAAACTTTTCGCTATGAAACTCAATCATTTCACCCCAACTACATTTTTAAAATTTACACCTCCCACCCCTGCCCCTGAAATCATGAAACATTTCACTTTCATCCATTAGAAACATTGATAATATTGTGGTATGCGCCATATCAATAATTCATGCGTTTGTGATGATTATAATGGCGGCCCACTAAACAATTGACTGATAACGTACAACAACAATGATGATGACTTTGCTTCTAATTAACGAACTGGCCGCGGACAACAATAAAAGAAGGCCATTTATCTGCATATCACACATGGAATCACTTTAGTGATTATAAAGCAATAATTCATGAAGAGCCTGCCTTTAAAAATTGCAATACAATATGTAGCAAAACTCCCAGGGAACAAACATTTTGGTATGATAACGCTATAAATGTGTGATGAAGGTTTAATTGAGCGTAGCCTGGCATAATGACCAGTATAATGTTTGTGAATGTTCTGGATATAAATTTTGTGTTGGATTTCGTTATGCATCATACTCATCAATGTTTTAATGTTTAGACGTACATAAACGTATACGGAATGTTATGAAAGATTTATTACATCATAATTTTCTAATAAACTGATGGTAATATTTCATCATAAGCTAAAATTAAACTCGTTATGAAAAAGTGAAAAATGGACTGTTGCTAAGAATTGGTTACAACTTCGATCATTTGTTCATTATTGTAATAAATAACAAATTAATTAATGCTTTAGTCCATCCAGTGTTTAATTATTGTATTAATTGTGCCAAATTTCATAGATAGTCAACAGCGCTACCTAGTAGAAAAATAAGTTCTTAAGTAAATACAATGGCGCCACCTAGTAATGAACTACGAGGGGTATCCAAAACTGATATTTTAAAGACATCCCCGTGCTAAGTTTCATCAATAAATATCGATAATTAATACCTGTAGACTTTCTGGACGGACAATTGGTTTCAGATTTTGGTTAAATCGTTTCAGATTTTGTCTCTGAACGGATCGATACAATTAAATTTATTAGAGATATTTTTGGAGAATAACATTAAAAATTTAGAGAATAAGAAAACTCTAGATTTCAGAGGATATATATATAAATCCTTTTACCCCTCATCGGATTCAATTCCTACAATTCCATACTAAGTTACATATTTCCTTTTCTAATAAAATGGAAATCAATAAAAAAAAGTGTTTTTTATAAGCATGCCAAACTCGATTAAACATAATTTTTGTGTATTTTACATTTTACTCCTTATTGCATAACATCTCATCCGAATGGTCCCCTTTCACTTACCACATGCCATATATAGAATTTTTTTCAAACGTGTCAATAAAATTCTTACTTCTTTTTTGCTTCTATTTTACATTTCATTTTCCTCTCAATTTATCCTGCAAGATAATGTTCGTTGGGCATTAATAATTTAGCAGCACTTGAGCAGAATATTTTTTATCAGATATACGGATAATGTAATGTTCTCACATTTTCGCACATTTCCAATTTCACACTAAAATGCACACGATTTTGTGTATCCCTTAAGATGTTGATCATAACATAAGGAAAGATGTATTGATTATGCCATGGGGTCGGTTACAATTTTTTGGTTATAATACAATTTTTGGAACATATATAAAAATAATAATTGTAGTGTGGGCATGATTAATTTTACATCGTTTGGTGAAGGGTGGAAAGAAAATCTTTTGCGCACAACTCCAACTTATTGTATCTGTATTAAAATTACATGTTATTTATGATTTTCGGTTATATGTCTCACGTGCACACATGTTGTTCAACATTGCCATTAACATATTTGCAGGTCATTAATTATGATTCCACACGAGGCGGTGTTTCGGTAATTACGGAAAAAGGAGACGTGACAACATCGTTCTTGCTTATACAAAATGCGGATTTAGTAGATTCGGGTAAATATTCTTGTGCGCCCTCCAATGCAGATGTGGCCAGCGTGCGCGTTCATGTGCTCAATGGTAAGTATTTAATATCAACAACAAATTACGGCAACATTTTACATGAGATGTTAAACAAAAAGAAAATATATTGTGCATGTGAAAAATACCCTATACACACGCACATACTGATTAAAAATCAGTTACACTCAGGTACCAAAGAACACAAAATACATACACACGAACGCCACGTACACAACATCACATGGTTGGACCGCATTTAACACTTTATGTATTGTACACTAAATACTTAATAGCAACATGTTAATGTACTGCTCAGAACAGCTTGTACAAAATGTATGCAGGTGTACCATATATGTATGTACGTATGTCGTGTGGTGATAATATGGTGGTGAACATTTAAGATCCTGCTTTTACTGGATTTTATTTAACTTTTCTACCGAAAAAAAATCCAGAAAGACCTTTAAATATAAACGAGGTGCGGTTTTGTGGTGTTCAGTTACCACTACAAGTGTAACTTTATGAATCAGAAGCAACTTTTTATATAGATGACACGGAGAATATCGTATTAACAATAAGGGTATTTTGCAAATTTTTATGTATTATACAAAAATATTCATTAAAGGAATTCACCACATTCATACAGTTTGGAATACCATCTAAAAAAATTATGGAAAAAAGATTATTGCAAACAATTAATTCGCGTTATCTGGGATGCAGTTAGAAGAGCTAAAGCGACTCATAATTCGGCGCAGACTGAAGAAATATATACTTTTTGGGGTGTGTCACGCCTCCTTTTGATTTTTAGAAGTATTTGGTAATAATGACGTGTATAAAAAAGTGACTTAAAATTGAGCCTAGGCCACTTCTTTGTTGTTTATTGTTATCATTGTGTTTTTTCCCCCCCTTAACCAAACGTACAATTTTCAAATATCCGTAAAAAAAACTTTCGTACCATTTCAAAAACCGAACTAACTAACTCTCTACGATAAATTTACAGATGCAGTCATATCTTTAGTTATATTAGTGTTTCGTGTAAGGTAGAAAAAAAATATACTAAAACCTTTCACAACATTTCTCAACTTTTGTTTATATTTTCCTTTTATTTCGCAAATCCTATTCCATACCTGAATGTATGTAGAAAAGTTTCTACATGGTGTTTATAGTTGTAGTTGCATTTATTGTGTATGTATTGTTTGCGGTGGTGATACACATATCCGTACAGGGGATGCTGTATATACGTACCAAGTTGAATGCTTAGTTGTTACGTGACAAATTGTTTCGTTAGTCAAAATAAATGTTTACCAAAAGTGATCATAAACATGTTGTGCTTTTTAACTATTTTCTATTTTACAATATGTACGTAGTCGAGATATGAAAGATAGATGTGTATGATAGGGTAAAGGGCATCCTGAAGTAATGTGTCAGCAACTTTTATTATTTTCATTCATTAGGAGCAAACATTTTAATAAATGAAGAAATCTAACAACTTTTTAATATTTTCACAGTAGTACATGAAAATTAGCTTAAGTGATGTATTGTTTAAATGTTATTTTCTAAGCCTTTTATAAGTGACCTAATGTTACAAGACTTTCCCAGACCTTACTCTTCTTCGTATCAACATTTTTAATACAACAAATTTCTTGGTTTTTATGCAAATTTAATATTTCACTTTAAAATAAATAAAAAATATATAATAATGTTATTTTTCTCCCAAACTGCCGTTGATATACAAAATATTAACAAGAACCGAAATTATCTACCTTTAAACAAAGATGGACGTTGTCCAAAAATTTAAATAACAACCGCTAAAAATGTATTATAACAGTTTCAGAATTAACTTTTCTCTAACTTACTAAAATTAATCGCATTTTTATGACACCAACCATAAACTCGCGACAGCAAAACGATAAGTCGTTAAGCCGCAGCATATTAATCTACAGCGCTTAAGCTGTAGGTATATAACGTTTTAAATGACCCGCAACATTGCGCTAAGCGATGTAATAATAATATGGCCAAAATTATTAGTACCCCGGCTTAAGTGGATTAAAAAAGTACGCTGCACGCAATAAAATTTTAAGCCGTTGGTACTTGTACTAAATTTACGAAAATATGATGTGAAATTTCGTAGAAAATGTACTCCCAGGGTTTTGCTAACATTTACATTTAAAATCGTTAATCCTTACGTCCAAGCGATAAATGACAAAACATAGATAAGGAATATTTTAGTGCTGAGATCCTATAAATAGGCATGTGTTCGAGATCAGTTAAGTCAGTTGCAAAACAACATTCGGTACCCTTGCAATATATTGCTGTATTTGAAATATTAAAGAAAATAATTGGAACAATATGTCACAAGAATTTCAATCAAGCTTCTCTATTCGAGCAATCCTATCCGATAAAAACCATGAGGAAATTGATGAACAGCAAGAAACAGAAGAAATTAATGTGGTTGATATTGTAGAAGAAACTAATTTATCATCTACTTCCGGAACGTCAGCAGATGCATCAAGTAATGGCACATTTTCACCAACAGCTGATAATGATGAAACAGAGACCAAACCTAACTTTACCTATAGTGCTCTCATCGTAATGGCCATACGTAGCAGTCCCCAAAAACGTCTCACCTTAAGCGGTATTTGCGACTGGATAGCTGATAATTTTCCATATTACAAGAAGAGTAAAACTGGTTGGCAAAATTCCATTCGACACAATTTGAGTTTGTATTCATCATTTGTTAGAGTGCCGCGTGCTATGGATGATCCAGGACGTGGTCATTATTGGTCACTTGATCCATCGGCTGACGATTTAACAATCGGCGAGAATACCGGTCGCTTAAGGCGGTCCAATAAATCATTGACAAATCCACAACACCCTTCCATTTACGGAGATCTTCGAGCACTGCAACACTTGTATACAGGGCCTTCTGGCTATATGTACGCACCTGGTTCTGTATATTTTCCTACTCCTACCGATATACAGATGGCCCAAAATGCAGTAATGTTCCAAAATCAAAATTTAGAATGGTTGCGTCAACAACAGCTCCAACAACAGCAACAGCAAGAGCAACAACAACAGCAGCAGAATTTAGTAAATCACCAACTTTACTTTGGTAACAAACCGTTCGTTCATACTAACTAGTTAGCCTTACATTAAGTAATGGAAAAATACTTTTCATTGCCCACCCATGAAATTGTATATACGACATATAATATTTGCCAGCTTAAGAGACACAATATTATATTTTAATTGAAATATAGTTACATTATAGAAATGATTTTACTAGATAGTTTATAACTTTGCCTACATGCCTTATCATAGTATTTCTTTTTTCATAAAATACTTATTTTGATTGAAATTTTTATATTATATTGATGTTAAAATAAAATTGATTTGTGATACAAAGTAAATCGTCTTTGCCCTGAAATAAATTCAAGCAACATTTATTCCAATTTACCTTCAAACGGTTTTTTTTTCTTTCTTTTCTTATTGGTTTATGAGTTAACCAGTAAAATTGAAAACAACTTTTGAGTAATTTATTTGTTGGCACTCAATCCCTTAAACCAAATACTCCACTTGAACCAAAAAGTAGTGGTGATGGTGGTGATGGCGATGCTGACCATCGATATATCAATAAATTTCGTAGAATTTTCTGCACTTGTACACAAATACAAACATACGAATGTGTTTTCTATGTACGTGTCTTACTTGTTACCTAAATAAACTACAATAAATTCAACTTAAAACGACACACTGCCACAGACCACAGATTCTAGTGGTATTTTGTTTTTCTCTTGAAACACTTACCCAAGCCAACGTATCACATCCAGTATGTTTGTGATGAAAACGAAATGAAAACGAAATGAAAACGTAAGCGAAAAAATAAAAAGTAAATGGGTTTAAAAAGAAAAAGGGAAAGAAACCGAAGAATTTTGCAAAACATTAATTTCTAGAAGATATTATTAGAAGCGACAATTTTCACAAAATTCTTTTGTTTCTAAAAAGAAACTAAAATAGACATCAATAGTATTGTTGGCTTCTACTTCCTTTCTATCCAGCTGTAGTGATAACTTTGTATGTATACCCCTTTCAATGAATGTTTAATTTTTTTTTTTTTTTTTTTTTATTGTACTACCATCATGCTTGTGGTCTTTACTGTATGTATGCATGTACGAGTATGTATTATCAGTCCTTGTCAAAAGCTGTGCTGTAGTATTAATTTTATGTAGTATAGTGCAGACTTGGACTTATTATGTATTAAGAGTATTTTCGTTAATTAAGCATGACTCGCAGTTCAATTTTAAAAAGAACATTACTTCGCTCCTTTTTTGAAACCAACCATTCGAAAGCTTGCTATAGAATAGCGAATTTTTTGGTTAATGTATTTTCCATTAACAAAATGAACAACAACAACAACAACAACAACAACTGTCTCCAATTAAAACCCAAAAACGAATTTAAGAGTTTGGTATATTAAAAACTTTTAAAGTAAAAAATTGTCAATCATTATGTGCACGGAAAACTTTTCCAATGTAAACTTTATTAAAACAAAAAAACAAAAAAACAAAAAAAAAATATATACAACAATAACAATATTTCATAGAGCGTTAAGGTGGAAAATAACCTAAAATTCTAGAAGAAACATTTTTAATAACTCAAGGTAAATAGACGATAAATTCAAGAAAAGTTTTACACAAGAAGCTGAGAGAAAGAGAAACGAAAGAAAGAAGCAACTACTAAAGCTGTTCGGAGCTTATGTAGAGTACTTGGAAATTTAGATACACGTGTTACGGTGATACTCTTAAAATGAAAATACTTTAGGATTTGATTTGTGCGACATGGTATGTGGTTGACTATGATATGTTATACTCGTATGTGATAAAATCTTCCCAATAATGATTATACAAACAGACTTTTTTAGTTAAAGAATTTCAAAATTTACTAATAATAAATTTTATGTGTACATTTAGGAGAGTTTCCAAGTCTGCCTCTGTTTCATATGCTATTTAAAAAAAAAAAAACAAATTAGGTTACTGCCCAAATATTGATTGAAATACGTAAAAATATAGCACAACACTCCAAGCTTTCTCCAATACTTACCCATTCTATACGATGTAGATGTATTTATGCCCCATTACAGAAACTGCCTGGAGATTATGTTATTCCATTCACGAAAGTATATGTTCAGGGTTTTTAATTTTCATACCATATATGTATGTATTGTACATATATACATACACGTATTGTGTTTCTATTACCGCACAACATCAATTTTTTATGTTACTCTAGAATGCTACACAGTATTGTGCTGTCGTTGTTCCTGTGTCAATGTGTTACAAATGTTTTTCACATTTTTAAGCTCGATTTGTACAAATGCTATGTTCACATCGATGAGACAGATGGGCAACAAATATGGTTAAAGTATAGTAGTTGGAAGGTAGGTGGCCCCAATATTATTGTCCTACTAACAAAAGTAATAGAATTTGGCATTGGAAGATATATGTCATATACGTATACATATAGTTTATGTTAAAATATAAGATTAGAGAATTGACACAATAGTAATATCGCAGACACTCACACATCACTCGAATATCCACATAAAATACAGAAAATTCTCTAAAAATAGTTAAATGGAAGTGGAAAGGATGCAAAGAAGGTGATGCTTTAAAAATACAAAATTACCATGCCTGTGTGGGTGTGTGTTTGTGTGTTGAATAAAAGCAATTCAAAATATTGTTTAAAGGGAAGTCTGACGTCTGTTATTTGAACTAACTGAAGGTTTTCCATTTTCTATGTTTCGCATGTTTAAAGTCAATAATGAAACGTCAAAACGTATTTTTACTACGACTACACCTATACACCGAACCAAACTTAATAGTGTATTTCATACATGTACCAATAAAAGCATCTTCAAGTCAATTAATTTCAATTTCATTCATTGCAAATGTAATTTTAATACTGTAGGAATATGGGAGAAGTTTTACAAGCACTTGTATTGTACGTAGAATATTTCAATAAAAATTCATTTATTTTATTGTAATATAATCTTAGTCTTCGCTTAAAAATGAAAGTGACTGTTATTTGAATGATAAAGTATACATTTATACTTATTGAGAGGGGTTGGGGGGTTCTACTCTGCTAAAACATATGCAACACACTCCGAAGAAGGCATTGGAAACCTAATGCAATCGCATTTTCTGAATCAACATTGATCTAGCTGTTTTTTTTTTTAACCAAAGGGAAAGCGTTGAAAGCCCAGTCAGTGTGGGACTCTCACCCACAAAAACACCTTCAATGTCTGACGGTAGTTCTCCGCGGACCTTAGTTAAATATTACAGAAGAACCGCCTAAGCTCAAATCTTACGTATCATGTCAGTGGTTCTCTGTCTGTATCTATGCCGCTTCATAGTTACCTATGTGTGTGTCTGTCTTTTATATTTCCCCTCATATCTTACTTCATCTTTTAACAATTGTTGTTGCTTAACACTTTTTTCACTTTTATTACATTGAAACAATATTCAATTTTGATAAATACTTAATTAAATTTATAAAGTTTTGATTTCATTTCCCACCTCAATTTGTCCAGCATCGTTTTGATTTATATGGTAAAACAAAGTGAAATGAAATGAAAACATTTTTGAAAAACTGACAATAAATTTCAGAAATCAAAACTATTGCAAAATAAATGAACTTTCATGAAAACCATCAAAATGTTAAATAAGTAAAGCTTTTCAAGTACAAGCACATATACATTGCGACAGAGTAAGTAAGTGCTGGAACGTTTATTGAAAATTAGTCATCGAATTAAACTGTAACTAACTGAACTTTAACAAGGCATGAAATAATATAATGTTTCTATATATGTATGCAGATAATTAGTAATATATTGTATATATATGTATGTGTTTATTCACAACTAAAATAACTTTGTTATTTTAACTAGGTTATAGTGTAGTACACACATACACATACACACATCGGTAGGAATTTCCGAAAGCTTAAAACATTATTAGCATTAATGCCAGTTTATGGTTTAAGATTTATGATGAAAATTAGACCAAAAGCTACAGCTACTGGGTGGAATAAAAGCAAATATTTTATGTTGAAAATTTACTCACACATATATTATAAACTCATATAACTGCACCTGTGCTCCCACACAATATCCCTTAAGGATAAATTTAAATGTGTGCGGGTGCGTGTATTTCGGTGTGTATTATGGCATTACCTATATGTGTAATAAACTCTTTTGTTTGCTCTTATTATCGTTTTATCCTGGTCCAGAATTTGACATTAGTTTCGGTTGGTATATGTGTGTATGGGCACGTATTTCCTTTGAGATGGTGGCAGTACTCTAAATTACTATTTGGAGCAATACAACACAACACACTCACCTAACACTTAAGCTACATGCATACATATTTAAAACAATGTTTTCTAAGGTGTGTACCTAGTTGTATACACATGAACAATTTACCGTTTTGTTTTACTAGGACAGCCCTTCATTCCCGTTCTCCATTTACAAACACATCTAAGCAAAAATAAGCAAAGTTTTAGTGGATGTATACAAAATATATATGTTTACATTTATTTATATATTTATTTATTGTACATATTTTATATAGATATAATAAAACCTTATTGACATTCTCAAGAGAGCATATTTGTTAGTGTAATATTTAAATGCATTTATACATGTTTGGTATTGGATAACCAATGCAACCTTGCAGCCAACCACAACAGTCACACCCTTATAACATAAACATTTTATTAGAATATCTTAGTATTCTGATATCACTGAAATGTTCTTATCGGAGAAGAACAAGAGAAAAAAAAACGAAAAGAAGAAGAAGAAGAAAAAAAGGAAAATAGAAAGAAAATGTTTTAAAAGTTGATTTTTAGTTACAGTACAGAAGAGATTTGGTATAAAGTAATAATCTTTGTCTGTACGTCCTATGTATCCAACCTGTTCTAACTAGCTACTTTGCCCTTACTTTGCGTCCACATTAGAAGTGGTCATTGAACAATATTTATATATTTTTATTTAGGTTTTACATCGTCTACATAATCTTCTATAGTATGAAATTTGTGCCAAACATGTCCAGTCGTTACACTAAAACCACTCTAATGATTGTCCCAGAAAGTTCACAATCAAATCAATAAAGACGCCTGTTATGACGCCCTATCTACCAATACATACAGTTATATACTAAATCGTTTGCACTTTCTTATACACGTATGATATACACACACATATATATGTATATATATCGTATATATGTGCATATATATATACTTTTATATCTATATTACATGCTTGGACAATATCAGATATTTTTCCCAATATTTCTTGTTTTCTTCTTATGTCCTTAAGCAAAAATGTAATTTCCCGTGTGATAATATAAAACTAATCCTATATAGAAAATATTTCCTGGCAACGATTCAAGTATTACTAAGCTATACGAGTACTTACATATACCTGAACATTCTTACATACATATATAAATACACATATGAACTGACTTTATATTATATAAACGTATCTGCTGTCCGAATAAGTAAGTAATACTTTGTAGTAAAAGATAAAGCTTATATTTGTAGTAACAAGTTTTTGTCGTTTGTTTTTTCTGTTTTTTTTTTTGTATTATTTTTGCATTTTATTTTCTCTTTTACAAAATTTTATTAAAGGTGTGAATGCGTGTATACATGTGAGAAGACATTTTTATTCATTTTGTATAAAATATGTTGTGAAAAAGTGATAGTCCTGATTAAAGAAGAAAAGTAAAGACATGGGTTGGAAGCAATCGCTTCTTGTTCTCTCTGACTTGTAAGCGTGTCTGTTATTTATTTTTAGCCGTATAATCTGTTCTCACTTATTGTCTTGTTGGCCATTATTTAAACACGTCTTTTTTTTTTTTTTGTGCGGACAAGATTTAATGTTTTAATCTCTCCTATCTGCACAGTTCGGGAATTATTATTATTTGTTTAATTTTGTTAGTATTATAGTATTCTGGCGTTTGCTTACGTAGCAGAAAACTCGACCCTTTATAAACAAGTCCACAATGGTGGGAGTGGCAGGTATATGATTACCTCTATTGGTGCATGTATTATTTAAGCTTGCATGTCGAGTTGTGCACTAAGTACGGCGTTTTTGTTAATTGTGGACGTACTTATTATCCGAACATGCGTTTTTTTAGCACATCAATGTATGGGGCAACTATAGATACGCCTACTAAATTTCAACTTAATAGCTCAATTTTTATGGCAGATATAAATAGTTTTGTTTGATTGCGTGGCTGACTGACTTTGCTTAAAAGCTTAAAAGCTTTGCTTAAAAAGCGATCGGCGTGCAAAAACTGAAGTGTGTGTTCAAAATTTCAGCTCAAAATTTACGTTTGCAAAATTGCCAACAACTGACAGACACATAAACACACGTACACACGTTTAGATCAGTTTTTAAAGCTAATCAAGAATATATGTACTTGGTAGGGTCTCTCTGATGCCTCCTTCTGGGTGTTGCAAACGGAATGACACACTTAGTATTTATGTGAAGGGTATAACAAAAGAACATATAATCCAAATATATGAACCCTGGAAAGAATTTTATCATTATTTTAAAAAATTCTTGTATAAGAAATTTCAATAAAGTTATTTGTTAACCGTTATAACGTTATTTTAGAAAATTTCTCTTTTTTTTTCTACCGCATATAATTTATTTAATTTACACAAAAATTCCACAAACTTCCGCAAAAATTCTTTAAGAAATGCTCGAGTGAATCGTAAGAGGACACGAAAAACACACACACATTCTTTTGCCATCTCTTCTATTAATATAGACAATGAAGGCAAAACTTCAAAATTTGTACAATATTTAGAGCAAAATTTTTAAATAATTCCTTTCCTTTACGTAGGAGTATATGTTGTTAGGGTGGTTGTGCTAAACACAAAGTCACGCGACTCATTCATTTATATTCTATGCACGGCGTGCAGATAAGTAATGGTCCGATGAGCAAAACACAAAATTTTACTAAAACCATATGCATACGAGTAAATGTAGTTATACACGTACAAACCGCCTGCAAGCGTAAACACACGCTATCTTATACACACATGCACCTGTACAACATTTATGCATTAAAGTCTTTGACTTTGCAGCTGTTCAGTAAAATTTTTGTGTAAGTTTTTCTCTTTTTTTTTTTAAGATAAATTATAAGATTTTTCCACAAATACGTGCATGAATAATGAATGAATGATTTTCTTTTATAGAATTAGCAAATATAAGCATATACTGAAAAGTTTTGTGATTCAGCATAAGCACGTTTAATAACGCATGATATGATGTTAGTGGAGTATTAAATGTTTAGTTATATCGTGCAATTATATCCACTTTCTAAGTAAAGGATCTCAGTAAGAGAATGTTTGAGTATAATTAGACTTCATTATAATAAGAGTTTCAACCAAGTTTTCATTTCGTCTTAAAAATATTTTAAGAAAAAAATTATATTCAAACAGTTTAGAATTTAAAATTTTTTATGAATTGTATGTGTACATGTGTTTTGTTACTTTTTAATAGGAAAGTGAAATATGATGAATAAGTTACAAACCATTTGTTAAAAAAAAGGTGACAAAGACCACCGACCGAAGGATATTCAAGATTTGGCCTAAATCAAATTCATTTATTTCACTTGTTGTTAGCATCATTTAGACAAAAAAAAACTCTTGTTTATTTGCTTTTTGTTACAACATTGCCTTCTCTTTTCTAGTTTCATTGTGGTTGTTCTAAAAAATCTCCATTTGAAATCTCTCTTTAAGTCTTTGCTGTCATTTTGGTAAATGGATGTACAGCTCACAACACCGGGTTTTATGGGGCCAAAACTAAATCTACACCAAATATATGCTTATACAAACATTGTACGTATGTATATATATATGGTGTACAATATAGCTAAAATATGTTGTCACTCAAGCATAAGCCGAGAAGCTTTTCAACCATCAACTGTTCTCTTTTAATACCTTCTTGCATACTACTCCTTGTTCACAGATTACTAAAATAACAAATGTTTCCAATTTATGACGGTATGAATGAAGAAACGTTTTTTGAAACCCATCAACCACTATGTCAAAACGCCTTGAAGGAGACGTCAAAGGGCCTACAAAATGTACATATTCGGGATCAGCATCGAATACTGAACTGATTTAGTCATGACAATTAAAACATAATCGAAAATGATTCAAATTATTCTTTTGTCTCTTTTCCCTACTAAGCTAAACATTCACTTGTTCATTAACCATACTCAAATATATATATAAGCCCTTCAATTGTTTGATTTCTTTCCATAAAAGAATAAAGAAAAAAAAACAAGATTCATCATCCTCTTTAACCCCAAATAAAAAGTACCCAACAAGAGTTAAATTTCTGAATGAGTTATAACAAAAAAAAAAACCTGCAGCATTATAATATTGCAGCAATGCAATGTATCACATGGTGATAAACGGTCACAATGACAAACTGTTTTTCTCCCTCAATCTTCTTCTAACTCTCACTTGCTCTGTTTCCCTGTTCTTCCTCGAGTTTGCCCCATTGCACCACTTTGCAAACACATACGAGCCGATTTATGTTTTGTTAGTAGCTCTCACACATCAGTTAGATT
This sequence comes from Crataerina pallida, assembly GCA_949710015.1. Lineage (NCBI taxonomy): Eukaryota > Metazoa > Arthropoda > Insecta > Diptera > Hippoboscidae > Crataerina > Crataerina pallida. The sequence continues at coordinate 20,838,984 of OX453292.1, read as the reverse complement.
ATCAAATGATGAGGATGATGATGAAGATGATTGGACGTATAGTACATATGAACAGATGAATAGCAAGATATATTGTCACTGCCACTGTTGAATGCTATATGAAACATAAGCACATGAAAAATGTATTTAGCGGTTTCTTAAAATATTGTTGATTGTACAGAAGCAACATTTTTATTAAACAAACAACAACGGCGTCACCTAGTAGCGAAAATTTTTTTTTAAATGTATCCAAAGGCGCCTCCTAGAAACACCAATTTTTCCAAAAAAAGACTGTCGCACTTTCATTCATTGTATAGCGTATAAATATTTTGGCTAATTTCAAAGCCCATCTTTCAATATCCTATTTGTATATAAATATATAATATCTGAATAATGAGTTTCAGCATATATTACCTATTGTCATATAAAAGCCGCTGTCAAAAATCATTATAGAAAGAAACAGGTGATGATTCTATATGAAAAATAACGGTTTCTTCACTAGTAATGTTATGCTTAGTGAAGCAAAATTTTAATCTTCAGCTTCACACGTACCAAGTTGAAAGAGTAGACATTAGTTTTCTAATTTGTTACTAGCGACGATGGAGTGATCTTCATATAGTTTCAGTACTAGTACTAGTATTAATTTTATAACTACACCTTTGAAAACATGTCTTCTAATCTTCCGAAAAAGCTTTCCTTACGGTAAAAAAGTAAAAATATTGATAACTTATAATTTTGATTAATAATTGTTTAGTATCCCCAGACACATTTCGTACAAAGTGAATAATTTTATGCTACAACAATTACTAAAGATGACTCTATAATATATGTGTTAAGAAATCAAAGACAACAAACAAACAAAAAAGAAAGAATGGTTAAAGGAGAAGGTGAAAATAAGTTTGTTTCGCATTAATGTTCGATTTACAGTAAAACATATGCAGGTAAAATAAGCGGCCGCTTACTAATAACAAATAGCAAATTTCGAACAATAAAAGATGTTATACAAATCTTTAAATAACAACTGCAAAAATATATTAAACTGTTTCATAATTGACTCCTGTCTACTATACTAAAATTAATCGCGGTTTATGGCACCAACCATAAACTCGCCGTCTATTGTTTAAGCTGGTTATAAATATTTAGGCGACAGCACAACAATAAATCGCTAAGCCGCAGAATATTAATCTACAGCGCTTAAGCTGTAGGTATGTAACGTTTTAAATGACCCGCAACATTGCGCTAAGCGTTTGATGTAAAAGTAAATAAGACTGACTAAAATTATTAGAATCCCGGCTTAAGTGGATTAAAAAATTACGCAGCTCACAATAAAATTTTAAGCCGTTGGTACTTGTACTAAATTTATGATAATTTGATGTGAAATTCTGTAGAAAATTTAGTTTTGGAGTTTTGTCAACGTTTAAAGTCGCTAATCCTTACATCCAAGCGACTTTTCCTCTCCTAAATTTTTCTTTACATATAAATAAACAGATAAAGACTGTTTTAGTATTGAGATCTCATAAATAGGCATGTGTTCGGGATCAGTTGAGTCAATTGCAAAACAATATTCGGTACATTTGCAATATATTGCGATATATAAAATATTTAAAAAAAAAGTTGGAACAATATGTCACAAGAATTTCAATCAAGCTTCTCTATTCGAGCAATCCTGTCCGAGACAAATCATGAGGAAATTTATGAACAGGAAGAAATACATAAAACTGATGTAGTTGATAGTGTAGAAGAAATTAATTTATCATCTACTTCTGGAACGTCAGCAGATGCATCAAGTAATGGCACATTTTCACCAACAGCAGATAATGATGGAACAGAGACCAAACCCAACTTTACCTATAGTGCTCTCATCGTAATGGCCATACGTAGCAGTCCCCAAAAACGTCTCACCTTAAGCGGTATTTGCGACTGGATAGCTGATAATTTTCCATATTACAAGAAAAATAAAACTAGTTGGCAAAATTCCATTCGCCACAATTTGAGTTTGTATTCATCATTTGTTAGAGTGCCGCGTGCTATGGATGATCCAGGACGTGGCCATTATTGGTCACTTGATCCATCAGCTGACGATTTAACAATCGGCGAGAATACCGGCCGCTTAAGGCGGTCCAATAAAACATTGACAAATCCACAACATTCTTCCATTTACGGAGAACTTCGAGCAATGCAACACTTGTATACAGGGCCTTCTGGCTATATGTACGCACCTGGTTCTGTATATTTTTCTGCTCCTACCGATATACAGATGGCTCAAAATGCGGTAATTTTCCAAAATCAACAGGAAGCCCACTTGGAATGGTTGCGTCAACAACAGCAACTTCAACAACGGCAGCAACAGCAACAACAACAACATCAACAAAATTTAGCAAACCATCAACATTTACTTTGGTAACAGTTGATCTGTAAATTGTTTTCTTAAGCACGCAAATCAGTTAAAAGACTCTTTTCAATTATAGCGAAGGGCTAAGAATGCTATACTGAAACGCCAAAGAAAGTTTCAGACCTAATTTATATATGATCGCATGTGGTCAAATATCATTGTAATTATTTCAATAATTATTTCATAAAATATTTATTTTAATAAATTTTTTATAATTATTTTATTTATTTTCTTAATATTAATGTCATTATTTAAAGCAATTAATTATTTATTAATTAATACGAACATTTTATTTTTAATTAAATAAATTTAAATTGAAATATTTATCAGATTTGTGTAAAGAACTTTTCTTAAATAAATCTTTTGTTCTTTTTCATAATGATAGCTGCTTGGAGAGCTCCTAAGCAGAGATCATTATGAGAAAAGGAATGAATATGAGCTCGGATTTATATAAAAATAGTTCTGTTATAATTAAAAACCGAATATATGTACTCGTATTTATATTTGTATTATATGTATGAATGGCTTTTATTTTGAAAGGGGCTAAGACCTTGGTTATGTCACTTTCAAATGAAACACCCATTCATGAAATTAGTTAAGTTAGTTAAGTTCTAAGGAAACTTGTAGTATTTGTTCTTTTCACTTATTTCACTACATTGTCCAATTCTCTTTAAAAATATTATAACTTGTTTTTTTAAATATTTTTAAAGACAGAACTGTTTACAACTTTTGTATATTTGTCGATTCTCTCTACGACGTTTGTGTTTATACCACAAAGATGATTAGAGATGAACTTCAGTAAAAAAAAAATCAGAAGAAATACTGTTATGATCTAATTTTGAAATCAAAATTTCATTTCAGTAATTTCTTAATAATTACTTATTTGTACAATTATATATAACATGCCCTCAGATCCATATGATTACACTTTTTATTATTATTTATATAATGATTATTGTAAAGCAATATATTACAAGTTTTTACAATCAGTTTATTCAAAAAATTATAACAATTCAAAGTGAAAAAGATAGATTTTATTACCATTTTAGGACTAACTCATTATATAAACTTTTTGTCTAAAAAAATTATTAAAAGTGAATTGAGCACAACTTTTTACTCTAGAACCTATGTTAGTTTTTTTGCACCCTCCACGGGAGGCGTTAGAGACGCTACCAATTCCTAATCAGCATCAAAAACTGAATCGATCTAAATAAATTTTGAGATTTTGATTTCAAATTTTGTGCAGGTACTTTTAGTTTTTGCAGGTAGATAGCTATATAAAATGGTCAAAATCGGTCAAGATCGAAGGCTACAATCAACAAAAATATATATATCTGCCACAAAATTTTACCTTTTTAGTTGAAATTTGGTACATTCGGATAACATAGACAAAATATAAATATTTGTCACAAAAATTAATTACAAACTTGTTATGCCATCCATCCATGTGCCAAAAATAGGCGAGGTCGGATAATAAGCACGCTCACAATTACAAAAAACCATATTCAACGTAAAAGTGGGCTTACGAACTCATACGTAATACATAAAACATTGAAGGGCGTAATAATATACATGCCACGCCTATTATTGTAGGTGTGGAGGGTATTTAAGATTTGGCATAAGCCAAATTTAATTTCTTTACTTGTTTAATTGAATTTTATAGTTTAATGATTCAATTTGGGAAAAAACGTTATATAGAAAGGGGTTCCAAAAATCATACGAAAACCTCCCAATCCGGCACATTCTCACATGTTCTGTACTCATCTTTGCACACGCTTAATGTATCCTTTGCCACAAATATTGTAGAATATAAAAATCCTGTAATTTAACTGCCCACAATGGGTGATTAGGAGGGTATATACAGCTTTTCGGCTTTAATTGAAATATTACACACATTGTTCCTTTACTCCTCCTGCAAACAAGTATGTAGTAAAATGAAAAATATAAAAAAAAAAAAGATTTGGCCTAAGCCATATATAGTTTTTTTTACTTGTTTCATTATTAAAATGAAAGCGAACCGGATGTGTACGTACGTCCGAGTGCAGAAATGGTAAAATGCAAAGCAGTACTTAGACACACAAAGGGATAAAGAAAGGATTCATAGAGCATTAAAGCATCACGCAATTTGGAACCAAAACTTTTACGGTTACAAGAACACAAACATAGTAAAAGTTGAAAAAATCTAGGAAAATTTGTTGCTCATTTGTGTTACATTAATTTTTATATATATAAATATGCGTCTCCCCCAAACCTTCCGTATTTGCTCACTTTGTGCTAGAGTTAGCAACACTTGTGAACATTAATAGTTAGCAAATGTTTAATCAGAAATATACTTGTCACCTAAGATTCAAATTGTTTGTATATACGAGTTTACATTCTTGTTGCCCCTTAAACTAATGATTAAAGTGTCACCAAAAGTGTTTTTATCCTTAGAAACAGTATGTTTGTCTGTTTTGTTCTTCTTTTACTTACTTAGCATATTTACTCCACAACACTTGTGAACTTTGAAGAGATTGAAAAGGATTAGAGAATCATTCCGAAACTATGTAAATATAAACGTTGTGCTTGAAATTGAAATCCTACCAATGTGTTGTGCGTGAATAGGTTTCCATTTGATTGCTATGGAATATTGATAAATTATTTTCACCTTCTTAGATGGTAATATCAACCGTTTCATTTTTTCTTTTTTCTTTTTAATGCATTCCATTTAATCGCATATGTGTAAGTGTGAAGAGAGAAAAGTCAATTTGATCAGGTTTGCATTTTTTTTCTGACTTTTACCAAAAATGCAATAAAGATATTTTGCCCTTCTCCCCTCTAGTTGCTTTCTTTACAATTCAAATGAGTTCTGTTGTGCTGGAGAACGACAAACGAAACGATAGAGGAAAAATTGAAATCGAATAGAATTTTGTAACACATTCTCATGCGGTTATTCCACACCAATTGCATTGATTGCATTAACCTTTCTTTTTTTCAATTTTATTGTCGCTTTGAGCAATTTGAGTGTAGAATACAGAATGTAACGGGTAACGAGTTTTGAATATCTACCTATACTTTCAGACGGAATTATGATTATTTTTGAAAAGTTACTAATACGGTAAAGCTCTCAGGGTTGGAATTGGAAGGTGACATTTGAAAACGGCCAAGTGGAATGGTTGGAAAAATCAATAATTGGACATTAAAATGAAACATCTTGTTAAGGTATATTTTTTCTTCTATTGTTTTCATATTGTATAATCCAATCGAACATTTGTACATATGTGGAATATTTTCGTTCTCCTACAAAATTTCAACAATGAATTTGCAGAGTCATTACTACAGTTATGTCAGGTTTTTAGGAAAGGGTTTCATGTTAGAGAGAGAGAGAGGGAGAGAAAGAAAGATAGAAATTGTTCACCTTTTGTAGTTTGTTTACTCAGAAGTTTATGTGCAGGACTTACAGCTACACTTTTATTTACTACGCATATGTTGTTGAATGTTTTATAAACATGCTGGTACAATGATTACATATGTATGCTGAGTTGTTACGTGACAAATTGTTTCGTTTTGTTAAAATAAATGTTTACCAAAAGTGATCATAAACAAGTTGTTGTCGTTTCTAACTTTACCCATAAATGCAGAGTTGAAGATGTGTGTGCTACTTAACTATTGTATTCATGTCTAACAATATAAAGCTATGGTGTCGTCAAGTATTTATTTTTACATTTATTAACACTAAACCTTGTAATAGTTTGTTTTTTTTTTTCATTATTTCTAACACATATTATGAAGTTGAGTAAATAGAGACACAACTTGATATAATATATGTGTAAATAGTGTCCATTTTCTAAAGACATATACATCTTGTTTCAATGAAATTTATCTTACTCCTACTTTATGCATTTTTTTCTTAAACATATTTTTAAAGACTTGCATTTAGAATGCACTCTTTACAATTGTTCATACAAGTCATCATCATCATCCTCTTCTTTCTGAACATAAAGTATAACAAGATAGAAAAGTTCGGTTAAGACCGAAGCTTAAATACCCTCCACCTTTTGTAATTCTCTAAAAAATAAGTTCCTATTGCCATATTTATGTATTTCATGTACTTACGCAAGTAGGGTTTTTTTTTAATTATAGGCGTTTGCGTTATTCAATCACGCCCATTTTTGGCACAGTATTGGATAACGGTACCCTTTATATATATACCAAATTTCAACTTGATAGGCATAGTATTGTGCGATATAAAATTTTTTTAAAATACAATTTTTTCGAGATATGTTGAATTTTTCGTTTATTGTGGGCGTGTCTCTTAACCCGTTTTGCCCAATTTCAATACGGAATAGCAAAATTAAACTAAGAATACTGCCAAGTTTCTATTTGAGATCTCAAAAGTTACCACCGTGAGAGTACCAACAACAGACGGACTTACGGACGGACATGTCTCCAACGATTTCTCTTTTCATGCTGATTAAGAATATATATGGTTTGCGAGGTCTCCGAGGCTTCCTTCGATGTGTTGTAAACGGATAATCAAAGTGAGTATACCCTCTTCCGTAAGGTCGGGGGGTATAAAAAATGGTTTGAAGGAAAATGATATATATCTGAAACGAAAATAAATAGTAACGAATGAAACAACCAACAGTTGGTGATGGGAAATAAATGTTTCAAAAAGAAAGAAGGAAAGCTAAATTTTGGTTTTGGCCAAATCGTAGATCCCCTTCAATCAAACGTATATATGTACTATGGGCGTGACATGCACACCATTTCGCCTTTTATAACGATTTCTACATTTAACATATTTGATCGAGTTCTCTATGGTTTTTTGTTTATTTGTTAGCGTGACTGATCTTGAATATAATATATAATTAAACAAAATTTCAACTTGGTTGATTTCTTTTAGTTACTAAGAGAGATTTTTCCCAATTGTGGGCGTAGCACTTGATTATATCTTACGCCACATTAAGCTAGCTGTAGCTTAATATCTCAATTTTTAAAACCATGAGTACGTTTGGACCCATTTTATTAATATTAATGCTGATCAGTTAAACTTATACGTACTTGTATCACAAACTTAGTTTACCTTTATTTTATGTGGAGAGTAAAAGAACACAAAGTTGCAGAAGGTGATGTAAAACAAAATGAAAAAAATAAAACAACAATAACTCCGAAATGAACAGTTAGCTTGAAACGAATATCAGATGAACACCACCTAATAATAAAATTACTTTTGCAATTCCCTAAAACAACAGTAACTAAGTAACATACTAAGTGACCAATAAACATTTACATTAAAAAATGTTCAATTTGAAATGTAGTCAAGGAATCACTTTCAGTCTGAAATGGAAGACTATCTAACCAAGCAACAATGACAATTTTTATAATACTTTTTATATTTAACAAAACATCGACCATGTACCTTAAAGGGGTATCAAAGTTTCATTCTCAACCAAAATTTTAATAAAGCAATCATACTTGCACGCTCTGTTTCTGCCTCTCTCCTTCACTGTGTGTATATTTTTTTTAGCAGGTGAAAACAAGCAAACTGAGCAACAGAGTTTTATAATTTAATGGTACTGTGATTTTTCAAGAAACCGTCTGGTCTTAACCGTCTGAAGTAAATTGCTGCTTAAGGACATTTTTCACTCAATTACACTAATAACATTTACACAAACCCAACCAAACAAACACGTTTACGATAATGTAGCAAAAAAAAAACAAAAACACACAAACACCACTTTCAAATCTACCATAAACAAGCCACAAACGAGTGTATGTAGAAAATACGTTAACACATGGGATTTATTGAAACTTTATAAGGAAGAAAAATTAAAGAAAAGAAGAAGAAAAAGCACAAATCAAAGGAAAGCTAAGAAGGTAAAACACTGTGTTACACTTTATAAAAGTCAAGATTAATTTCCAGAAACGCCCAAAGGCCTGTACCACCCACTGCTAATGTATAGGCAGTAGAAGAAAATGTTGTTCATCTTCTCTTCTCTTCTCTTCTCATGAAATAGTATAACACGTAAGGGTAAGATGAAGAAGAAGAAAAAGAAAATAAATGAAATATATTGCAACACAAGAAATAATCGATTATCTAATATCTAATATTTGAGCCGTATAAAATTTATCGCTCTTCTGGGCAATTATTACAAAATTTATTTCATGCTATAATTTAAAATGCACAGAGAGAGACATTAATTGTTATATAAAATGCTTTCTTACATTTGACTTAAACTTATTGTAATCCAGATGGTTAAAGGCAAACTTATATAAACAATATGTCTTGTATAATTCTAGGCAAATTGTAGGCGTGGCATATATATAAAAGCTCTTTCTTTTAAAGACTATTAAGAGATTATATAAGGGTACCATTTCAGCTCAATATTTAAAATTTAAAAAAAAGTTTTTAGTAAATTGTGGGCGTGTCTAACAATCAAAACAACAAAAATGTGAGCTGAATTTCCTCTCTTCTTTTTTTTTAATCGAAATTTTGTAAATAAGTTAGCAAGGCCTATTTTTAATAATCCCTTAGCGCCTTAGACTAAGAATGGCTGCACGTTTTTATTACTTGAAGTGTAATTATAATCTTATGTAGCCCCAGCATGAAAGGGGTAATGTAAAATCACCCATTTCTGGGTGATGTGTAAGAAAGTTGTGTTAATGAAATGAAATGTTAGCAGCGCATCACTTTTATAGCTCATTGGCATTTTCTCTAAGGATATAATACCTATTCTTGTTAATAAAGTTTATAGTGTGTTCGTTCACTTTATGAGTCTCTTGAGGTTTTACATTTTCAACTGATTACTTCTAAATGTTCACTATAATAACTTCCTTCTTTCCCTCTATTGAATATCCCATTTTCAGTGTCAGCAATATTTTTGGCTTTTTGTCTTATACAATTTTATAGTATAATAATATCTACATAAAAGTAGAGGATATACTAAGCTTGGTATACCTTTTAATTAAAAGGAGGTTTTATAGTGAGTTTTTACACTCAGAAGGAGACCTCGAAAACCCTAAAAAATCAGGTCTCCAAAACTACTTGGTTGTCTGTACGCCTGTCTATTGTTGGAATGCCGACGGCAGGAACCTTTGAAATATAGAGGTGTAATTTTTGTATATATAGTAAATAACTGGTATCTGCACGGAAGTGGCTTTTTTAATTGAGTAAAATCATCAGAGCCACGCCCACTATCAATCCCAAAATTAAGCCATAAAGTTGAAATTTGATTTGCACATCATTATATAATTATAATTAACTCATTTATTGATTGACAAAAATGGGCGGGGCCATATTTTATACAAATCTTTATATAAAGCAAAGTGCAACTTTTTATTTTTTTGTGTATCAACAAAATGAGGTATCTGCCACGCTCCCTGTGTATATATAGATGTGGAGGATATTTTATGCACAGCTTTAAGGCAAATTAATTTTTTTTTTTGCTAATTTTTTACGATGATTGCAGTCAGAGTCATACAACAATCCTTGCGTAACTTGTGTTATAGACTTTTGTGTCTTGATTTACATTAAACAACTTGATTTGCTTAATTCTACTGAATAGCATTTATTTTTATAGTATACTGCTACAACATCACATTATACAATTTACGACTAACATAAATATATAACAATGAAAGCATATTTATATGTACGTTTATTATGTAGCGTATACATGAAATATGCATTCATTGTATTTTCTTTATATATACATACCTTTACGTATTTCCTTGTTGATCCCAGTACGCGTAGGTACTCCCTGTGTGTTTTAATGTTATGCATTATACGTTTGTGCATATAATTTTTGAAATGATTTCCTTGGTCTCTTACCGGTTCTTTTCCTGATGTTTATCCATTATTTGTTATTTGCGCTGTTGCACTAACATTTACGGGACCACTTTATTGGTTACTTCAATATAATATCATTGTTATTCTATTGTGTTTGTCGGAAAAGGGGACCGGGTAGCAAAGGGATGAGGGAAAAAGCTGCGCTTGACGGTTAACTTAGATTTTTCATTTTATTTGTTGTTGTTGTTGTTATTCTGATATGGTTATAATTTGTACCATTGTCCTACCCTGCACAATTACAGCTTACATTTGGGCTGGTCCATTCATCTCATTTTCTTTTCATTCTTTATTTTATTGTCGTTTTTTATTTATTGTTGATATTGTTGTTCGTGATTGTCTCATGACAATGGTTTATGAAACTGCATATAGTACAGTTTACAGTTGCTCCTATTAGCAATAAGATTGTTGTTGTATTTATAGGTATAGAAAAAAGGAACAAATGTTACGAATTAAAATTATCTGATAAGTTTTTTATAACAATGAGATTAATGTTTAAATTTTTCGAATTAAATTATTCTACTGACTATATTGAAAGTTGTAATGACATATTAGATAATTGAGAAAAAATAACACTTGGTGACTGAAGGGAATGACTTGGACCGGTTTCATACTCGCCCTCAATAGTTCTCATCAACAGGTCTACCTGCGCAAATTCATGCGCTAATGATTTATATTAATAATTCACATTTCAAAATTATACCTCTACACCGTTTTTTTGTCGCTCTTTTAGTGTAGGTCGAGTTAAATTTTGTTTCTATGTAACTACCTGACAGACTTCATATTCTGCAAACGAAGGAACTGATTTTTGGATACTCTGAACCTATTACGCTGGTCCAGGTCATTCCCTTCAATTTTTAATACATTTAATACAACTTTCATTGTAGCCAATAGAATAATTTAAATTAATTGTGTGGCATCATATATATGCACCAAAAGTTTAAATTGTTTTTACTATTTAGTAGATGTACAAATTTAAATATAAAACATATTGTGGGCGTGTCTCTTAGCATATTTTATGCATCTATACATTCTACAATATTTATAACTTTTTTTTTTGTTGGTAATTAGTCGAATTTATACACTGGCTCACTTTCTGCTGAAAGGTTTAAGCCACACCCACAATCAATAAATGCATATAATTCCATAACTACATACTTTGGGAGAAAATTTGTATATATTGTATGATTTTTAAAAAAATAATTTCAAATTTTTTTTAAAAATATTTTCTTGTTTTTTCTTTCCTCCTTACTATCCTTAATTAATTTTTTTCTTTAAACATCTTTTCATTTTCTATGGTTATGTATGTACCTTGTTTATATGAACAAGAGAAAACAGAAAATAAATTACTAACTATTGTAGATTATACTTAATTGACAAGTTAGTTATATACTAACGTACGTACTAAAAATTTATAGTGATGAATTATCTTGTAAATATCTATTAATCGATAATACACCTCATACAGTTTGTACTTATAATTTAACAATATAATAAACCAAACAAGAATAATAACAACAACTACAACAACAACAACAACAACAAAAGAAATACTTAAAACCACTATAACCATTAAATGAAGAAATTTCTACCACTTATCTCATTCTTCTGGATACTTGTTTGTAGATAGCATTTGTTAGAAGTGAAAGAAGAAAAGAAAATGAAGAAAATACCATTTATGTCGTAGATGTGGAACGAGTATTATAACACCAGGCGAATAAACTTTCTCCCATATATTCATATAATGTTTTAATCTCTTACAGGAAACAGTATTGAAAGCACTTACGCACATACACTTATATATGTTTATGTATGTTATACTCGTATAATATATCTAAATGTTGAACGAGCAACTGAAGGTTGAGAACATGAGTTATGTTGATATGGTTAAGTCGCTTGATATTTTCTTTCTTTTTTATTATTATTTTAATTCTTGTTGTGGTAATTGTACTTAAAACAATGAAAGTAACAAATTATTTTTCAAGTATACGTTATACGTATATAACCACCACAATGCACAATACTTGACTAAGAAAAATTTATATTATTATATATTGTTAAATATGATTTACAAACAAGTAAGAAAACTAACTGGCTTAGCCCAAATCTTAAATACCCTCCACATCTACAATAGTGGGCTTTTCAGGTATATGATTAGGCTCTCTAATAATGTATATATTACGTATCAGACGCCTGCTATTCAATCATATTATCTATATATAATATCTCAAAATTTACTCAAAATTTTTGCAAACATAATGACAAACTTAGTATAGCTTCATTTTAAAACGAAAACTTGTGCGATTACCAGATTAGAGGAATTGAATTAATGTAGAAAGTTAATCAATTTTATAATATTGAAGTATTTAATTATTCTTTATATATGAAGTAATTTGGTGTATATCTGCGCTTAATAATAAAATGAAAATGGTCACGCCCACATTTTTCAAAAAAACCTCTTTAATGCAGAATTCAAGGGACCCCTTAAATGTAGCGCAGGATGCAACAATCTCTCAAATTAGGCGCAATTGTATACATGCCATGCCCAAGGCCAAGGCCTCTTACTTTTTTAATCTGAATTAGCAAGATTATGGAAGCGTTGTATATGGCGTATGAGTAATATGCAATTCACAAAGAATTGATTATGTGAGCCGCTGTAAATGAAAGTGCTGCAAGTTCAGTGTTACAAAAACAACAAAATTGGGAAGTAAATGAAGGACGAAGGGTATATGAGGATTAGTAGTATTAAATCGATGCGTTTTAAAAATGGACTTAAACCGCTTTTAATCACAATGACTCATATGTTGTATAATACATGTGCCATAGAAAAAGCACATGTATAACAACAACAAAAACACCATTTATAATTTTGTCATTAATAAAATTAATGAAGAGTTTTTCTGCACTTTTTCTTATATAACATTGAATTGCATTGTGTGCAGTTGCTGCTCTAGTTTTCTTGCTCGTATTGCAACTGTAAAGAATTCTGTCATGCATGTAAAAACAATTTGAAAAATATTTCTACAAATTAAATTAGATTTTTTTTCTTATATATTTTCTTTAACTTACGCAAAGATATAAGAGAGAAATTGTTCCTGTAAAAAAAGGAAAGAAAGAAAGATTAGTGATTGTGTATTTTCATAATCTTTAAAGGAAGCAACTTTAAATAAAACAATTAATTTAGCTTAGGCCAAATCTTAAATACCCTCCATATCCACAATTGTGGGCGTGGCAATTATATAGCGCGATTTCTAATGGAGTATGTCTTGCGTATCACCTTGCAAATATAGTTTTATTATGAATTTTTTTTTTTTGCATATTGTGGGCGTGTTTATTATCCAACCATGCCCATTTTCAGCATATAAATGGATGTGATAACTACGAATATGTGTACTAAATTTTAAGTATCAATAGCTCAACTTTTGTAGCGGATAAATATATTTTTCTCAATTGTGGGCGTGGTTTTTGTCCAATTTTACCCATTTAGTTTAGAGATTTACTTGTTGAAAGTGTAAAGTAAAAATGTATGTAAAAAATTTCAGCTCAATATCTCAAAATTTACGCCCGTGAGAATGCCAAGAACAGACATACATGTCTAGATCGATTCAGTTTTTGATGCTGATCAAGAATATATATACTTTATAGAGTGTCTTTCTATGTGTGGGATATTATAAGCGTATATGAATAGTACTCTTCACTGCCGTAGGTGGTTTATTTAATAAAAGATAAATGGAAAATGTGCAGTCGCAGGTAAACGATACAACATTAAATGATGATTTGAGGGCTACGATGATTGAAGCCATGACAAGGTCCTTGGTAAAAGTCTAGAAGATATAATACCTGTTGAATAGAAAATCTAATACAAAAAGCAATCTAAGTTAAATAACTTTCCGCTTAAATTCAAGTTTAATGATGTTGCGTGCAGAGGGGAAGATGTGGTGTTTAAACACATGCTTAATGAATTGCAATACTTTTGCATATATTTAAATAAAAAAAGTAAAACTAACCATTAAGTGTGATTATAAAATATATTGTTGTTGTAAGTCATTACTTGCTAGTACAGGTTGTGTGGGGTATAGAAAGTTAGCTGAGAGGTGAGAGGAAATGAAATTTATAATAATAATAACAACAATAACAACAATAATAATTGTATTACAGCTTAAAACGAATTTATACAATTTCGTAAAAACATTCATTCCATTACATTTTCTTTGTATACCAACAACAACAACACACAATCAAATCTATATAATACTATGTACTATATTTATTTGTTGTTGTTGTTGTTGTTGTTGTCCCTAATAAAAGTTTTTATTTTGTCCATTTAAATTTTATAGAAAAATTATTACCCAAATGAAAAAAAAATATATTATATACTTGTATGAGTATATGTATATGCATATAGGAAAACTTTGACTTTAGCTCTTTTGTAATCGGACGTAAACTAATGCAATAAAATTATTGTGAAAAGCATAAAAAGTAAACATACAAAAGCATAATATTTATGCAAAAACAAGAAAAAAGCGCCACCAGTTAAATACCCTACACCATTACAAGGGATGGACAAAATAATTTGAACACCTGACATATACACAATATTTGCTTTTAGAACTTCTTCAGAAAGTACAATGTTTACCGTTCACTCATACTTCGACGGTCTTATTAGACGTTTGTTTAGGGTTTTTTAAGCATCCCGAGCGCCTCCTCCCCCTTGTAGGAGGTCCCATTTTTAGAATTGCATCATAGGCTATGTAAATTCACCCCTTGGTCGAGGGTTTTCCATGTACCACCAGCTTGTATACCCGCGAAGCTACCAGAGCTACATAAGGGCCTACCCAAGTAAGTACTGGCAAGAACCACCTGTCGACCCCTAGAGGCCTACCACTTCGGGTAGCCTATTACCCACGGGCTGGTGTCCCGTTTTATTTTATTTGCTACGACATTTTTGTGATTCCCGAATCTTGTCCAGGGATCTTGGTTGAGTATTATTATAGCATTTTTACTGTTGCCCCGTGATCCTTAGACGAAGACACCTATGCCGGTGGTGCGTTTCAGGCGGAGCCCATTTTTGCCGCACAGTTTTATGTTGTCTGGGCACAATTCTTTTTCATGTTCGCCGATCTCTGTCAGTTAATTTTGAACTTCGCTTACTATTCCTCTTCGCCGATGATGTTTTATCATCATTTTTGTAGATATTGCCGTTCGTGAAACGTTAAACAATTCAGCCACAATTCGTCACAGACGCTCCAGCCAACCGAGAAGCAACGAGGACAGCTCTTTCGAAGACTGGAAGATCGTTGAACAAAGCGAATAATGCACTGAAATATAACCTATAAGACACGAAATCTGTACAATACCTGAGTCGCATTATTTACACGAAAGCCTACCTGCAACAAGGTGTACCATATTACATGGTATTCATATTATTTTGTTCATCCTCTGTAGCTTTTAAAATTATGTCACTTCGGAAAATATCATTATATGAAGAAAGGATTTCAAAAATGATGTAATTGGTTGCAAACGAAACAACAAACTTAATTAACGTGATGATGATGAGTGGAAAGAATTAAAGTGTCCACCATTAAACCTAATATAATGCCACTAAAATAAGTAAGAAAGAAAGAATAAATTAATGTTTCTACTAAAAGTTAATTACAAAAAATTATTGTACTTTGCTTTTTGCTTTGTCACTTTTATTATTAAAATACATAATATTCTTAATTTTTAATGAGGGTGTTTAATATGTATGATATACATTAATTTATTTTGCTTTAATATTAAAAACTTAATTGAATATATACATAAAGTTTTGTTATTTTTTAATTAATTGTTAAAGAAAATAAATAATAAAAAATTATTACAACTTCTCAATTGAAGCAATAAAGTAAAGAGTGAGTGAGAGACTAATAAGTACATTTTTGTAATAGTTTTTATGGTTATGTAAACTCTTTCTATTAGATGTTTGTAACTCCTAAACAGTAAAGGCCAACCTCTCCTGCTATTAAAGCGATGGATTCAAAATTAAAATCTGAATAAATTTATTCATGTCCGTCTGTCTATATGAAAATATCTTATTGAAAATGCACCGAATTGAACCTTTTTTAAAAACTGTAGAATCCTTAATATTTTTCAACAACAATCAGTGAATATAGAATCCGATCGGACCCCTTTTTTTTTTTTTTTTGATAATATATTTCATGTTACTGATTTATATTGCCTCACCTTTACTTATACAACAAAATTAAATATAACAGAAGTTGCGGAACTAAATGGTGTAGGGTATTACAGGGTAGGACTTGTCCAACTATAACATTTTCACTTATTTTCTTATACAATATAAAAAATGTATAAACATTTATGCCGAAGAAAATATACTGCATACCACACATGCCAGCCACACTTGGAATGTAAATTGAAAAATGTAAAAATGCAAAAATTATTTATACCAATATAATAAGTATGCCGCCACACCTCCCACACAAACGGCAAAATAAAACACACAAATAGTAAAGAAAAGAAAACTTTATTTTCAAAGAATTTTTGTGCATGATAAACTACAAGAGAGCAAATTAAATGAAAACAAATATCAAGTGAAAAGAAATAGTAGAGCATACACACACACACATATATTATACGTACGTACTTTGTGCATATAAATCAACCTTAAAATATTTTATGAATGTGTGTGTGTATATGTGTTTGAAATAGTAAAGAAATCAATATTTATTGCAACCACATGCAAACGTGTTGATCTACATTTAGGTTAAATGGGAGGGGAAGAGAACAAAACAAAAACTGCATAAATTTGAATTATGATTTACATGAAAAATGTATGCATGTGTTTGGTATGTGTAAAAGCAAACTCTCTTTACGTTGTTATTAAACTAGAAAAATAAAAAAAAGAACAAAAAATATGACTGAAGAGTTAAAAGTGAAATAATAATTCATGATGTGCAACCAATGGTTAGCATTGCACATCATATATAATTTTCAAAAAGCCAGCTACTTTATATATAACCTGCACATATATGTATATATTATTAAATGTATGTGGATGTGGGCATTATTTGCATATTTTCAATTTCCTATAGTTGGATAACCACAGCACTGAAAAGAAGCCAGCTTTCGTTTATCTTATTGATTTTATAATCGCTGTACCAGCCCATAAACATTTATATAAATACATATATATACTCATATATATGCACAAAATTGCTCTAAATTTTTTTGATAGAATATATTGCAGCATAATTTCCTTTCACTTTTCACAAAATGTTTTTGACTACATTTTATGTATTAAATACTATTTACTTTATAACGTAACCGCTCACTCGCTCACGCTTATTGTAATACTATGTACATTGTGTCATGTATGTATTAATATGTTCTGTGTGTGGTCTAAATTATTTTAATATGAGTCAAAATTTTATGTTTATTTCAAAATTTATGTGTGTAAAGTTCATCAATTAGAAATTGTAACCACACAGAATTTACATATGATCACATAGTTGAGTGAGCACTAATACTTATATAGTTTACACTAGACATGTATAATTAAATAAGACTGGCTTATAATTAAGTGATTAATGCCACAAGAACTGTATTAGAAATACTTTTACATAATTAATACCACACCAACATGTTCATTTATACAAACTCATTTTATAAACTTTAATTCATACCAAGCACTTAAGTTTGTCAGAAGGAGGCCCTCCACAATACATATTATATAATATATTCTAACAGAGAAATTTGTATGAGAAGTATTCTAAGATGTACTAACATTGAAACCTTGTAAAGAAAAAATTTGACAAATTCCAAAACATTCCAGAGTTATTAAAAATGTTTGTTTCTCTCTCTTTCGTGTATAAGCATAAATCTGAGAATGCAAAAGACAACAACTAAACCAGAAACACGAATGAAATTAGCAAAATTGCAAGTGTCATGGTTAGGCGTGAAAGTATCAGTGAACACACCATACATATAACCGCTATAATTACCGCAAAAACCACTTAACACCGTTGTGTTGCTAGTCCTTGGTATTTGTGCGTGTAAGAGTGTGATTTTAGGCACTCACTGACAAAATTTTGGCGATAATTTATAGGCCAACTAACATCTATCAATAACATAACATGAGAGGCAAAGCAAAAGAAACATGGTTAGAGAAAGAGAGAAAGATAAAGGGAAAGAGAGAGAGTAGTATTTATATTTGCTATTTGTATTATCAATCGTAGTTTTGTACAATATTGTCGTTAATGTTGATCTTGTTAAGCAATTGGCCCACATATCCACACACAAACACACATGCACGCATATACGCATATTTCCCAGCACATATGAAGCACTTGGCACAATAACAAACAAAATCTATTGAATAGTACACTCAAGCCACCTTGTGCAATTAAGACCAACAACAGTTTATACCCAAAACACTTGAAAACTATTATTGAACAACAGCAGCAACACAGCACTATCATCATATATTTCTCCCATTTAAGTTAACGCAAACTAGAGAATAACTGCCGTTAAAGTTGCACAATGTAATAAAACTGCATAGACAATAATAACAACAACAATAACAATAATAATTACCCAAACGATGCAAACACCATTGAGCGGAAACAATAAAAACGGATACGCGATTTTATAATATGAACAATACAGTGATAGTGAAAGTTAAAGTGAAAATGGGAGTGTCAGAATGTGTTGAGTTCAAGTAAAAATTCAATTGGATATTATTATATGGTGTTTAGAAGATGAAAAAATATATAAAATGCATACGTACTAAAAATTTCATTTCAAGAGGAAAACATTTAGAATTTATAAACTTATGTGTATGCGTGTTGGAAGGAAAACAATTTACGAAAATCATACTCGTAATCATTACCATCACCATCATCATTATTATTACTACGATAATCATGATGGCAGGTAACCTACTTTTATAACATGAAGCCACAGAAATTTTGCTGACTTATCAAATATTTGATTTTGAACACTTTCATATGAAGTGTGAAGTGTAAGATTTAGTAAGGATTACATATACTTACGCGAAAGCATGTGAAACATGTGTATTATTAAAGTTTATAAATTCAAAAATGCTGACAGTGCATGTGAGCATACGTTACGCTCACTTAGTTGAAACGTTTATAACATGTAGAACCGAAAAATCAAAGAAATACTAAAATTCCTTTTCGGTCATCTCAGTTTCTTTGAGTTTTTTATATAATTTATGCAAAAAAATTAATATTACACAATATTATGTAGTTTCAAATATTAGCAACACTCAGCATATTCATTTATCCCCATCATCATTAAGTACTACAAACTACAGTCTCTTATTATTCATTCATTATTAGTTAGTGTTCAAGACTCTGAGGAAGGATTCTCTCATTTTATTTTAGGTCATTTGCTTTGTGCGTGCTATTTACAAAGAAAAACATATATCCAATCTCGTTATATCTTTCTTCTTATAAACAGTGTAATTTTCTAGAAAATTAGTTTCCTTCATTTGAAGGAGATGCTTATAAAATATAACAATTCTTTAAGTGAGCGTGAAATCACAAAGATAAGATTAAGTGTGTATGTACATATTTAACAAGGCTAAGCACAACTTCGAAGTAGCTAAATACATTTAAACAGATTCAACTGATTTATGTACATATATACAAATAACATAATCTTGTTCTTTTTTTATACAGAATTGAAGATCGAGAATCGTAAACCGCAAAAGAAAATTTTAAGCATAACAAATTAAAAGTTAAAAACTTTATTTGTCATAAACTAAATCTTGGATTTGTTTGATCTGTGGGCGTAATAGCGCCTTTTTTTTAGCGATTTCTTACATTTTACCTCAACTATTAAAGGTTTTTATAAATTGTAAATGTTTCTTTTATCAGACCATGCCCAGTTTATGTATTATATCATTAGATGACCTATTTGTAAATATGTGTCTAAACATTGGGTCTGGAAAACTGTTTTATTAAATGTGGGCGTGGCATAGGACCGATTTAGCCCTCTTTAAATAACAGCATAGCAAATGGACATGTTTACAACAAATATCAGCTCAATATCCCAACTATTGCGGCAGTGAACACGAACGTCTTAAATCGACTTAGACAATTTATATTGAAAATATCCAAAACTTGTCGAATTATTATTAGGATCTCTATCATTATTAAGAGTTTCTCAAAAAAGTAAATCTCTACATAACAATCAAATATTTTGGTTAAATTCAATTAATTTCTTCTTAAACGCTTTAAATACGTTCCAAAATCTCTCGTTTTCCCTTGTTGAGTGAGCAAATTGTTGAAATAAATACCTATACAGTTCAAAAAAAAAATCAAAAAAACATTTGATTTATATGAGGAAAAAATATAAATAAAGAAAAGAATTTTCTTTCGAAATCTGATAGAAGGAGAAGTTAAGAAATTCTTGTTATGCCATGTTTATGCGATAAGACACGCCAACCTATTCAAGCCAGCACACATTGCGTGACATTTGAAAATGCATTGAGGAAAGAACGAAACGAACGGAAAAGCATAAATAAGCAAAAACCACTTGACACAGTCAACATCCGGTGTAGTACGAGTTATAGTTTGATAAGATTACGCCAACAGCCAGTTATTTTGTTATTTATAATATTTTTGAAGAAAATCAAATCATTGGCAATTTTTATTAAATATTGGTGTGTTTGGATTTGTTATTGTTTTCTCTTAATACCCTACTTATAAGGTAGGAAATATACTAAGATACTCATATTCCATATGCAAGGAAGAGAAGGAGGCGTATATCCAAAACTGAGCGAACCTAGACACATATGTCCGTGCGTCCGTTCCTTGTCGGCATTATCGTGGTTGTAAATTTTCATTTATT
Organism: Crataerina pallida; assembly: GCA_949710015.1. Classification (NCBI taxonomy): domain Eukaryota; kingdom Metazoa; phylum Arthropoda; class Insecta; order Diptera; family Hippoboscidae; genus Crataerina; species Crataerina pallida. The sequence continues at coordinate 20,817,910 of OX453292.1, read as the reverse complement.
GAGCTAAAATTTTGTATATATTCTTCTGCCAAAAGCCACGCCTACATTCTGTTTGTATCCCTTAAATTTAAAATTGTTGCACATGTATGTTTTCGACTACAGTTCTCCGACAATTTTCTCTGCCTAGTTGGCACGTGAGAATTATATGCTCACGCTTCGGCCTCTAATTGAAAGTTTTGTTATAGTTTATCTTTAATGGGGATTAAACTTTAACCATGTGTTAAAACTATTTAAAAATAAGAAATAAAAAGGTGTTGTTAGGTGTTGTTGAAAATTTTTATGTTGGAGAAAATACTCTTCACACGTGTACATACAATAATAACCTTCACTTATACATGTGTGCTTGTGCTTGTGCTTGTAATCTCTTTACCTTAGATTTTATAATGGCATAACTACGGGTAGCCAGTCCGCCATTTAACTAAATGTTGTACATTTACCCGCACTGCGTGTGTAAGTTTTCAAGTTTTGTACGCTATTACCCGTTATTTTCATTCATATGTTATCCAATATATATAATATTAAAGTGCAAAAGTTTTTGTTTTGTTTTTTTCTTTTTCTATTTTTACGGTTTAAACTGCACCTGCCCCACCAGTTACTTAGTAAAACTATATTTTGTGAGAGAAGTAGAAGTAGAAGTGGAAGAGATTTCCGGCTGCTTGAAGGGGTATTTATTAGAGAAAGTTTTGGCAATAGCTTTTCATTATGGTTGTATTATATTCACCGCAAATTAATTAAAGTTTATTTGTGGCTGGCTGGCTGGTTGGCAAAAATTTTTCCAACTCAGTTCAACTTGTGCACACATCCCGATTTCCTGCAGTACATCATCTATCTTGCTTAATATAGTATTATCTCCTATCTGTCTCTCACGCATACATGTGTATAATGTTGTGGCCGAAAGCGAATGGCTTGTACGAGTATTTAGTTGAAGGAATTGTGTCTAAAAGTGGTATACGTTCCATTTCCCAAAGAACATATAATTGATTACTTTATATATGATACTACAAGTGTTTATATATATATATATATAATATCTAATAAAATAGATGTTTGTATGTATATAAATATGTTGTTGTTATTATTATTATTATTTTTTGAATAGTATTGAATTTGAATTTAATTAAAACTTAATGTAAATAGATTGTAACACGTTTCCTTATATTTTGATTACTTTTGTTCAACCTAACTCTCTCTATCTCTATCTCTCTCTCTCTCTCTCTTTCGTTCTTTCTATAATGCATGTACAACAACAACAATTATATTATAAGTTCATTTAATATTGGTATTTATTTCATTTGTTATTTGGAAGAAACATTCTCTTGCACATGTGTAGCATGGCACTTTAAAAAGTAAAACTTTAACAGAATCTTATAAAATTGAATTTAGTTTCCATTGAATTTTTTGGAAAATCCTAAGAAAAAGTTAATGTTTTTTCTAAATATATTATATCATTGTTTTTATTTCCTATTGCCTATAAAATGGTACGTACGTCTGTCTGTTTAAAAGTTATGATTTCAACTTTAATATGAACAGGAATTAACAAATAATGGTCAAGATTAGCTTGACTTAGTACTTGGTTTTAATTTTATAACTAAATATGCATAAATAATACACTGCTGATATTTATTATTTATTCTTAGGTATACGGTTGTCTATACTTCATTTATGTACATTCCCTTCATATGCAAACAGACAATGTTTCCTTATGATGTGCTAGTCAGCTATGATGAACTATTGGGATTTTGTTCAAGACTACCATCTACATATGTCTCCCCTTGAACTGTGCATTCCTTTCCAATACACACAATAGTAATTTATCTTAATGCACGTTAACCCAACTCAATGGTAAACCATACTATTACGATGATATATATATTCTATATTCGTACAATATTGTACAATTCCTTCTCCTTCTATCAGTTTTATGTAAAAGTTATGTAATACCAACAAACCACATCGCACCTTGTCATCAAATATGTGTGTGTAAATTAAATTGGACATACATACTTATTAATTAGTCACACTCTCATTATAAGAAATTGGTCTTAATTAAATGCAATCCAGAATGGATGGATTCTCTTCATAATATGCATATGTAACGGTGTATCTTGACAAATATTGCATATTCATTAATCAATAATAACAACAACATATCAGCTTTATTTATAGTATACTTATACCTTCTATACAGTACAGAATATGATTCAATTAAAATTAATTTTATACAACCAAATCAATGAATGTTTAATAATCACATAAAATGATTTTATAAAATTATATAATGATTTATTTATATATAAATGACATTTAATATTATGATTTTATGTTTATCTCCCTTAAATTAATTAAAATCTTTACCGTCACAATAAAGATGAAAAATTCAAGGATATAAGTAAAAAATGTGAATTTTACTTAGGTCAAATCCTAAATACCCTCAACCCAAATACAAACGAGAGGCAGAGCAAATGCACAATTACGCTCTAGCATAAGTCAATTTACCAGTTACCCATATGTACGGTTTTATGTAAATTATGGGCGTTCCTGCTATCCAACCATCTTTAGATAAGATAATTATGAATATATGTACTAAATTTCAATTTAATAGCTCAATTTTTGGAGCAGATATATAGATTTTTTGACAATTGTGGGCGTGGCTTTTAAATGATTTTGCCCAATTTAAATAAGGATCTGCATACAAATGCTTAAAAAAACATGTTATACAAAATATCAGCTCAATGTATAAAAATTTACCACCGTAGGGAAACTAACAACAGACAGACTTACGGACATATATGTCTAGATCGATGCTGGTCAAGAATGTGTATACTCCAAAGCCTCGTTAAGGGTATTGCAAATAATTAGTACACCTCTATCTCTAATACTGAGGGTGAATCAAATGTTAAATATTCTCCGCATTTATACACAAACAAATCGTGAGCATAGAAGGTTCACAATGAATACTATAAAGTATGGAATCTTAAGAAAATGTTTAGCGGTGTATATAGCAAAAATTGCTGCCATTTCACTGTTAAATTGTTGTTTTTATTATTTCCAACTCAATGCACCCATACACACTCATGCCACTTTTTTAGATATTGTTAAGTCGCAGAGTCGCTTATATGCCTTCACATGTGCATATGTGACTTGTTCCACGTTTGTGACAAATACAATATACAATAATAATAATATAAAAAAAAAACGTATTTTCAGTGATTTCCTTTTTATTCTGTTCAACCAAATCGAATGAATGAATGGCATGCTAAAACTAAATTGTCATTTAGCAACAGGCAACAATAACATCCACGCATACAATGAGAAAAGAAAAAAAGCAATAATGGCATTGGGAATAGAGAAATGCTTAGTGGGGTTTGGTATGTAAATCACGTTAGAATAGGAAACTCTCTCGAGCTACGCACAAGGTTACACATATTACATACATTTACCCAGCTATGCTACCCATCATCCGGATGATTTGAAAACCACGCTATTGATGACAATCGAAAACAAAATGGAATCAAAGCTAGCTATCGTAGCTATCTTTCATTCACAACGGTTGATTGGTATCGATACATATTCCACTTTTACAATCAATTGACATAAAAGAAATTTTGGTACCAAAGAAAATGGAAAAGGTGTAGATGGAAATATTTTTGTTTTTCACAACTAAGTAAATAGTAAATTGAAGAAATGCATAATTTGATGTTTGAAAAATAAATAATGGAATGTGATAAAAACACATATACTGACACATTTTTAACAAATCCACTGCAGCATAATTTTACCCGTTATAAGGTAGCAGACTCAGAATTGTATCAATTAAATTTTATTATTCATTAAACTCAGCAAACAATTCTGCAACAACAATCTTTTGTATAAAACTGTATATATATATACGCAGAGATATATGTATTCGACAATACAAACTAAATATAATTTATGGCTAATGGTAGATATTTATTTTGAACTTATATGCCAAATAAAGCACATATGTATTCCAAACACGAGTACCTTCCAACAGATACCACAGCAAGTATTTTTATTGTATTTGTTTGTAAGCATCATATTTCAAATGCATTTACATGTGTGTGTGATTATGTATATTTGTATGTTTATATGCATATATGTGGGGCTTGGTGCTGCTTATTGTTTCACTTTTAACTGACCATACAAATACATATCCTATTACAATTAAGAACTATTGCAAAAATGTTGAAATTAGTTCGGGCCATTATTTCAGGTGAACATCCGGAGGCCATGCAGACAGGTTCGTCCGGCTGCCAGTATAGTTGGTTAACAATCGTTCTGCTGATGAGCCTAGTGTTCTGTTATCATCAACACAACATGCATTTGAACGCTGAAATGAATATATTAAATACAACAGCAGCAACAGCAACAGCGACAGCGAAACCATCTACCATAAGAGCAACAAGAACACAAGCAAACAGCTCGAATTTTTTGAGAAGCAATATATACAAAAATAATGTAGGAAAACAGAAAACACAACAACAACAACAAAAATGTATTTTAAGGCCTATCTTGTATAACAACAAAATTATAACAACAAGAATAACAACAAAAACCACCGTCAATCCTTCTATAATTACCAGCCTACACATCCATCGAAGCTGTTATTGCAATTATGAGCAGCAACAACAACAGAAACAACAACAGCAGCAGCAGCATTATTCCCATCTCCAATATCGCCAGAAAAAAAAGCACGTAAATAATTCCAATGCACGGCATGAGTCTTCACGTCATCAGTCACATCAACTTCAACCTTCAGTGGTATCAGTCACTAATTATTGCTATAGCGAAAGCAATCGTTCTCGTTGTCTTTGTTGTTGTTGTTTTTGTTTTTGTTCTTCTTATTATTATTACTGTTATTGTAGTTATGGAGGCATACTCTGGCAAAAACAATCCGCCCATTCAGTCTACCATAATGTGCTCGATGAAAAATTTCTTGCTGCGAGATGATATGTAAAAGTATGTTTATGAAGAAACCACCAACACTACCACTACCACCACCACCACCACCACCACCACCAAATGTAAATGTAAACAACATAAAATGTTAAGTTTTCCATTAAATAAAAAAAGACATTTTTTGATAAAAATCCACAAAATCTCTTAAGGCAGAGTGAGTGTAAGGTGAAATATTTCATTTATGTGTAAAGTGGAAGTATTATGAAAGGATATGTAAAAACTTTAACTATAACGGATAAAAATTATAATAAAAGTAATATAAAGAAAATGTTTTAAAGTTTTCGAAACGTGTTTGTTTATTACAATTATTTATATCATGAAACAGAAGAGAGAGAACATCAGATGTATAAAGATCTATTAAGCCTGCTTCATGGAACTAAGTTGTAAATCGAAATTTTAGAATGAATAAATAACGATCATGGAAAATATTTCTTTTAAATATTTTTAACGTTTATCAACAACATCAACATAACGATTCTGGTTTATTTATCAAGAAAAACATTTTAAAAACCTTAAAAAGAAAATTTGAGAAAAAATTATTTTGATCAAGTCTAGATTAAATGCACTTCCAATGGACATGTAAACGTTCATGTACACACCTATTTCTTGTATATTTACTTACAAGATAATCCCGATAAGTGAACACGCCCCTATACAATTGGGCGTAATTGCAGTGTATGAAAATGCATTACAATTGTTTAGGATCGACATTAATTTTGAAATCTTTTAATTTTTTTTTTATTTTTTAATCGTTATTATGCAAATTTATTTCAATAAAAACAAAATAGTTTTTTTTTTTTTTTACTTTTGATACGAATGTAATACTTTTTCTACTTTTTTTCCTTTTCTAATTGTGCCAATTTGTAAGACATCGTTGACGAGATGTAAATGCTAGGCTAAGGTTCATACTCACTGATTTTCTTACATTTAAATTCAAATTGAATTTTAAATTTTAACTTTTAAATGTCGAGTTATGCACTAACAGTAAGATAAGTACACGTACAGACATGCATGAATCGTTTCAAAAAAAAAATTGTTGTGCATATGTGGCTTAAATGTTGCCAAATTTGGAAAAACCGTATAAATTTAACAACATCTATATGATATTATAAAAATTACAAGCAAAACAAAACAAAAAATATACGAAATATCTAAATAAGGAAAAACATTAAAAAGTTTGTATATAAATTAAGGAATATCAATGATATAATGTGTTATATATGCACAATGTATGTAACTATAATAAAGTGAATGCTCATATACTACAAAAACACACCACCACACAAAAGATTGTCATTGTTTCGGTTTTTAAGCATTAAAATGAGCATAAAATTATACAGCATTGTGTACATACTATATACCATATATATATATATATATATATATAACAACAACAACAACTAAAATGATCAAAACAAACAGATATAATTAATGTTATAAAATCATATACACACGAGCACACGACATACATAGATAATCACGGAAAAAAAATTCAATGCAAACACTTTAAAGAACTACAACAAAACAGCAACAACGATAAGCGGATATAAAAATACGGTAAAAATATGATTAAATAGAAAGCTTTTTTTTATGAACTAAAATACAAAAACAAAAAAAGCAATGAAATCGAGTGTTAGTAATTTATGAACAAAAATGAAATTAACGGGAAAAAAAACCGTAGCAACAAAAAAACATCAAAGTAATGGAATGAAAGATATTTAATCATAGGAACAGGCAAACAAATCATTACTATACCCTACAATAAGGTGAAACATTTAATATAATTGCCTACACTTTTAATTTAACAATTATGTTAAATATATTTTTAAAAAAATTAAAAAATTTAAAATGAAATAAACAGCAAAGAAATTATTATTCAATCATACACATAAACAAGTTAGAAAACTAAATTTGGCTTAGACCAAATCTTAAATACCCTCCAAACATATGCATACAATTGGTGGGAGTGGCAGCACTTCTGATAGTATATGTACTACGTATTACGTGCAAGTTGAGTTTTATGCTGCATATGGTTTTTTGTCGATTGTGGGAATGTCTGTTATCCAATCGCGCCCATTTTTAGCATTTTTGCAAATTTTTCTGGCAGATATATAAATTTTTGGCGATTGCAGCACATTGATGGAAGATAATTATAAACAAATGTAGCGAAATTTCAACTTAGTAACTCAATTATTGTGATAGATAAAAAATATTTCAAAAATGACAATAGCAGACAAACATGGACACACGCACACTTATATATCTATATACTTTGTTGGGTCTTCTGGATGTTGCAAACGAAATGACAAACTTAGTACAGCCCTTATCTTATGTAAAGGGTATAAAAATTAATCACTAACATAAAAAATTTTATTATTATTATTATCATTTATGATTTACCCAACACCTCTTAAACATATTTAGGCCTATAATAACAATTCATAAATGGAAGGAAAATATTTAACATTGATAAACACTCATTTGAAGTGATTTAATTTTTTCGTTTAATAATTCGTCTCTGTGTCTGTGTATGTGTCCAACTGTAACACAAATCAAGTAAATTTAAATTATTATTGTATAATTTTCAAGTGACGGAGGACAGTAAATGATCAGTATTAACGGCACGTTTTTTCCGTTTTATTATCATTTATCAGCTGAAGCTCTTATGCCTCCAGTGACCACATGATGTTTGCATATTTTGTAAATTATAGTAATTTTAATAATATTATTAAAGTTATAAAAAAAACTGTGAATTTTATTATTTAATACTTATGGACGTTCACCAAAAGTCCGCATATAAAAATGGTGACAAAAAATATTTTTCTTTGTTTTTTTTTTTTTTTTTTTTTTTTTTTTTTTTTTTTTTAATTAACATTTACACACAATAGCGCGATTTATTTATGGTCTGATTTTATTGATACTAATAAATTATTTATTTATACAAACACTGCGAGCAAAATGCCATTAGGGCAATACATCAATACTGTACATATACCCAACAACGTTTAACAATAACTACCATTATCAGCATTATTAACATCATCATCAATGGCCTCGTTTTCAACAGAGTGTCCTGTAATGCACTCACACTCGTACTCATAAATGGAATAATATGTTTAATCAGTTTTAATAAGCATCATACACCTTTTCCACTTGATTAATACAATTATAATAAAGAAAATAAAATAATATGATACTCACACACATACATACACGTCCTCACATCCGCGCTCATACATATATTGTATGCATGTATGTATAATATATAAAAACATTGAGAATCAAACCATTACACACAAAATTATATATTAATTAATTGAAGAATCAAGAAAAAAAAAAATAAGGAATATAAAAACAAATGTATTGTATAAAATATTTAACATAAAATAAAAATTACTGAAACATAACATAAGAACCGAATTTTTTTCTTTTTTCTTTTTTTTCTTTTTGCAGTGTATGAGTAGGTAAGTGTGGTTGAGTGGATGTTTTAATTAAAATAAGTGAAAGAGAAGAATAAATCGATCTTTGAATCGTCGATGTAGTTATCATTGGCAACTTTTCAAATAATCGATTCTTTCATTCTGTGTACGTATACATACAGGGGTTGGACAAAATAATTTCAACACCTGACATAGACACAATATTGATTTGCCAATAAGATGTTGGGCCACCAGTTGATTTTAGAGCAGCTGCAATTCTTTGCGGAATATATTTGTAGAGTGTCCGAATAGTTTCTCTGTGACTTTTGATGCGGAGTTTTATTCTTTTTCATGTTCGTCGGTCGCTGGCAGTTAACTTTGAGTTTCGTTCACTATTCCTTTTTGCCGATGATGTTTCATCATGTTTTTTAAATGCTGTCATTACCGTCGCTTGTAAAACGTTAAATAATTGAGCTGTTTTTTTCGCTCCCGTTAAGCGAGCGCCAACGATTTGCTCTCTTTCGAAGTCACACATTTTACCGATCGCTTGTTTTAACCGTTGCAAAACAAATCGTACAATACACTGATATAAGATTTAGCACGAAAACAGTGCTGCCAACATACAACAAGAGGTACCATATTCATATTATTTTACCGATCCCCTGTATATCTTAGGAAAAGGAACCAGTACATATAAAATATGCATCGCTGTTGTGTCCTAATACTGTGGTGAATTCTTGATGCTGCCTGCTTTCTAAAAGACAATTTTTCCTTTGATTATTTTAGAACATTTAAGGCAAATTTACATAATAAGAAGAAGAATCACATAAAGAGACAGATGGAATGGAAGCAGGTAAGTAGTACACAATAATTTTAAATTATTCAAAAGTTACATAAGTGAACCCCCTACGGAATAATAGGCATGATAGATATTGTTATGAAAACTAAGGACTATCTGTATCGTTATTTATTAAATAGTATCCGTGTGGTAATAGATATAGAGTAGCTATAAGTGGGAAACGATTTACTTCCAGGCCTAGGCTTATAAAATGTTTCTCCCGAATTGTTTTCGCCCATTTTTCAACCATTTTATATAACAAATTATATTCCTTGAAGCTTAAACGTGTTAAAAGTTAATGCAGCATCCAACCATCAATTGAATTGGCTCTCATGACAACATGTAAATTTATCACCAAAGAAAAAAAACTCTATTTTTGTAATATTCTATTAAATGTTTGTATTGTAAATTGAATTGAGAGTTAAACGCCCATCGGCAATAATTCTACATAATTGAAAATTAAACAATGTGTTGTGTTTTTTTTTTTTTGTCCTTAACTTTCTCATCCTCTCGCAATGTTGGAGATTACAGACATAAAACTCCAACATTCAAATAATGACTTTTCTAATTACCCATAATAACTAGCAATATATTATAGTCATTATGTTATTGCTATTGCACCAACAACAATACCAGCATGTATTTATGTGTGTGTAATAATATATTAAGCTTAAACCATTTAATAAATGTATGTAAATATGTGCGTATTACTAAACAATTAGAGAGTAACACAACCGTACTAGCTATTTACATTCTTGATCTAAAATTGAGTCGAATCTAGACATGTATGTCCGTGTGTACTCTCCGTTGTTGACATTCTCATAGTCGTGAATTTTTCGAGATATAGAACTGTACGGATAGTTTTTAATTTCGGCACGCAGATCGCTATTTAAAATGGGCAAAATCGGTCAGGAGACACGCCCACAATCGAAAAAAACCTAGATATTTGCCACAAAAATTGACCTAGGAACTTGAAATTTTGTATATTTATAATTATCTCAACCGTCGATGTGCCCAAAATGGGTGTGGTCGGATAACAGACAAGCCCATAACGTACAAAATATCACATTCAGTGTAAAACTTAACTTACAAGTTGATAAGTAATACTATTAGAGCGCGTATATATCTGCCATCTCCACCGTTGTAGATGCGGTGGGTATTTAAAATTTGGCCGAATTTCGTTTTCCTACTTGTTTGGATTATATATGTATTTGCAAGCACCCAGATAGATGGATACGTTTTTATATTAAAACACTAATTATTTAATGTAATAAAAAGTAATTAAATTATGAGATCGAAAGAGAAAGAGAGAGAGAGAGAGAGAATATAAATATAACCAATTTTACTCCAACATTATAACGATTGGGCGGGGAATTGGGTGCTTCCGTCGCATGTTATTTACGACGCATGAACAATTTCATCCAAATATTAACAACAACATATATTGTAGTTGTTTGTGACGTCACATGCATATTGTACATGCTATTATCCACAATATGTTAATGTACAAATATGTATGTAGAATATTTGTTAGCCGGGATCCTATATTTTATTTAATAACACTTCACAATTTGCGGTAATAAGTGCGTGAATAAATGTGTTGTTTAAGTTAAGCATCACCATCACCATCGCCACCACACAACACCCGAAAAATATAGACGTATACATAAATATATTTATGTTTTTAGATTTTATCTAACAACCCGTTAATTAGCACGTCATCAACAGGCAACATTTCAAGAATATGTCACGCGGTATTATATTAGATAACACAACAAATTAAAGCCATCGAAATAAAACTTTTATACTCTTCACATGAGGTAAAGGTGCACAAAGTTTATCATCGAAATCTAAAAATGTCCATCCGTCTGTCCAATCGCTTTTTGGCACTTTTACCCTCAAAGGTGTAACTTTTGCAACATTTGAGCGAAAATTTTGTACAGAAGGTTTGCTATTTAAATTACGTGAATTTCATTAAATGCCACGCCCATAATTTACAAAATATTTACCCTGTATGGATGGCTTTAGACAATTGAAAATTTTTAAAAAATGTATTACCCTTTTCTCTTTGAAAATTTGCAAATTTAATGAAAACAAAAACAACAATAAAAAATTTTAATTATTTGTACTAGTATTTGAAACACATTTAAACCGTTGCGTGTGCGTGAGTACGTGTGCGTGTAATTTAATTATTAGTCAATTTAAATGGTATGTTGTTGTTGGCCACATGTTCACATAAATTGTTTGTTCACACTTTCTACACATTCTCGTAATGTGTTATGCTATGCGCTCTGTCCATGTTAATAAATTTCTGTGGTAACAAATACAAAACAAAATAAAATTTTTATATAATAAATGTAATGCTTGTTGGTTTACGTTATTTGTTATGAAAATTTTAATAAAAATTCCTCGAAAGTGTGTATGAATATAATGAATAATGTGCATAATAAAATTAAATCAAATTGAAATATGTATTGTAATGTGGTTGGAAATGTAACTAACAGTTGCTGTTCGAAAAGAGTCATCTATGTAAAGAAATTAAATACCCTCTACAGCCAAATTCAAATGTGGGTGTGGTTAGTATCTGATTACAGGTCTTAGTATGATATAATTTATCAATCGGATTAAGTAAAAAATTTTTGGAAATTGTAGGCGTTCCTTTATATCCAACTCCGCCCATTTGCCCATTTTCACATCAGTTTATGAACTACTTATAAACATACGTACCAAATTTCAGCTTTATAGCACAATATTTGTAGCTGATAGATAGATGTTTGTCAATTATTATTACAACCACGACAAAATCAATAACAAACGGACGTACAGACATACAGAGAGATTTAGATTTTCATAGATATAGAATCTATATCACCTTTGAGAAGTATATAAAACAGTTTATCCTCTTAGATTACTCGCTCACTCGTTAGCAACATTGACCTAATTATTGCAGTTCGAGCTAACTTTTCACTACAAACTTTACATTTTGTATTATTTAAAATAAATGTAATTTTTACATCATTATGATTTTTATACCAACACCACATCACCACACACAACTCATCAACAATATCAACATTTGATTGTCTCTTTCAGATGTTTTGATGCGCATCTGTTCAATGTGCATTCATTTAACATGTTTCTCTGTTGGAGAATTGTGAAATATTATCATCTATGGTAACGGTTATAATCCATAGATATTGTGTTTTTATATTACATTTACTAACAACCAACATAACTGCTCTTACATTGTCCTTGTTTTTTCGTGTTTACTACATATTAATTTTTATTATTTTAATGATCGTGAAAAACAAAAAAAAAGGACATTAGTAAGCCACATGCAAATAAGTACATACATACAGCAGGCCGGCAATAATGCATATAAATAGATCCAAAACATGTATTGTTCATATGTATGTACAATATGTATATAATTGTCTGTCACATATACAAAATAATTCATGGAACTCTAGCAACATACAAATACGCCTCCCGATGTACTCTTTTCGATGGTTTTGCGTACTATACTTAAATAATATATAGATTTATGTATGCTATAATATAAACATATAATTAAAATATAAATATTTGTACATTGAATGTTTGTATTGTAGATTTATCGAATGCATACTCATTAGGCCATAATGCGATGGCATAAACAATTTCACTGTTTATGCTGTTTTATTACAACTATAGTTTCTCTCTCTCTCTCTGTCTTTCTATTATTCAATTATTCTTCAGTTATGTATACACATACGTACTCAGCAAAGATAATGTATTATAGGCCATTAATTATGAAAATGGTCAAAGTCGACATTTAAAAAACATTTCACCAATATGCATTAATTATATGAATTTGAAACACATTTGAACTTATATAAATGGGGTCATTTCAAGAACGACCTAACTTGGATTTAGATCGTTTTTCAAATATTTGACTAATAATACAAAAGTTAATAGATAAGTATAGAATGTAGGCAAATATGACTTAATGTATGTAATGGAGACCAATTGTGTGTAAAATGTACTTTAGTTGTAAATGAAAAACACAATACATATCACAATACAATCAATTTCAAATTTGCTTACCCAAGCACATGTACTTATATGCATGCACGGTTAATGATCATAAAATATACTTACATAGCATGAATTGCTTTGATTTTCTCACAGTTCAGTTTAAATATTATTCAAGCACCTAAAAACATAACAAATGAAATGTCTTTAATCATTTTATTAATTATAGTTTCTCTCATTATAAGAAACATTTTTAATATGCATTTAAATTAAAGTTTATTAAACACCACACAAACCTATTATCTATGCTCTATATTCATGTACATGTTTAGATAAGTTTTTAATTCAAAATTTCTTGAACAATCTCTCTCTCTCTCTCCCCCGTTTCTCTTTTAATGTTTAATATAGAATGTGTATGTGCATGTATGCGTGTGTGTGTTTATTTTATTTAGCATAACTTGCATGTTTTTCTTAATAAACTGCCTGTTAGCACATTATATTTGTGTTGTTTAGGGTGTTGTTGTTTTTATTGCTGCCATTTTTTTTGAAATTCTTGCATAATTATATTACTGCACCAATAACTTTACTAACATTTCAGTAAAAATGGAAATAAAAAATAAACAAATCAAAAAAATACACATTTTTTACCAACAAAATACAACAACAAGTACAAATCAGTGTGTGCATGCTTATCTTAACGTAATGATGCATTCAACACTTTGTTACGTTAAGGAAATGTTCAATTTATGTAATGTTAGCAACAGTTAAGCTTTTAAGCAGTTTAACGGTTTTCGTTGCTTTTATGCGGTATCCTAAAGATATGCTACAAACAAAAAAAGTTGTAAAGTTTTGAGATTTTTATTTAAGCTTTTAATTTCAATATCTCTACTACTTTGGAATACTGAATCAATTTAGTCGTATATGAAAATCCCTCTCCTTGACCCTTAATTGGTACATGCTTAGAATTAGAAAAAATGTGGGCAATCTCTAATACTTGAATTAGTAGTAAAATTAAAATTACTTAAACTGCACATACTGTGAATGGACCATTTGTCAGTCCAGTCAGTTTGTTTAATAAACCAAATTTTTTTGTAGACCTTCATGTTGTTTTATTTATTTTAATTTCATTTAATAGAAATGGATTGATTAATGAATATTTTTTTAAAATTTTTTCAAATTATCAGTTAATTGCTTAAATTTTAATAATGACATATGTATGTACAATTAATGATTGATGGCAACATAACATTTACAACTTTACTCAGACAGCTTATATTATGTATATGGGAATAATTTATTTCAATCGCGCATCAGAGTTACTTACGCAATATATTGATATGTATGAAAAACCATATGGTACACGTACTAAATTATACAATGTAAAGGTATTAATGATGTTGTATATTTTTTTGTATACCCGGAACATAATATAATGAGTATATTAGGTTAGTTGTTTCATTGGCAACACTGAAAAGGAGACTCTGCATAGTTTTTTATACATATAACTGGTTAACAGACACGCGCACAATTCTTAGAATATTTTACGTAGCAGAGGCAAGCATTTACTGATAAGTTATTTATAAGTTACATATTAGATATCGCATTAGCCAAGGTTTCTCTTTACCTATAATGAATAATGAAATGATTTGTCATATATGATATATAATGCAAAAGAGAATATTGGAAGGGGATGGCAAAAGGTGCTGTAGGTGAATTGATTTAAATTGATTTCACTCACAATAACTATTAATTGATATTGATTAATACTGCACAATAGAAAAGTTCATACTCATACTTGCCATTCAATGATTCAGTCAGTAATGCAATATTTTTCATGTGTTGCTCAAAAACTTGCTTCAATTCTTTTAAAAAAATGTCTATCAAGATCTTGTACAATTTAATAAAAAGCATAGCATAACAAATAACTCATTATACATAAAGTGAAAATAATATTAGCTCTCATTGTATAGAAAAAAATGTCAATACATTTAATTTTAATTTATTTTCAACTGATACGTAGTTTTTATAATCGATTCATTATACTTTTATACCGTTTCCAAATCTATTTTTATAGAAAATTAAATTGATGCAAACCATATGAAGTAGAAAATGATTTTAAATCTGCATTAATTTAAATTAATTTGCACGTACCAGTGATTACAAACGCGCAGTTTACGCATAAAAATCACCAGTGTTCTTCTAATTGAAATATAAAATCTCCCTTGCCTACCTATAGGCTGGCATGTAATATATTTAATCTAAAGAATTTTATATAGAAAATTGTTTTATTATTGTTTTATAATTTTTGGATAAACATGTATGCGGCAACAATTTAATTGGACTGGCAAAGCGAACGGGTATTGGTAAATAAGATAAATCAACAAATTCATATTTATATAATGTTCGAATTTGTGTGAATTTATTGGAACAACATATAGGACAAATTACATATAAACAAGTTATTGAGATAGCAAAGGTCGTAAGTAAGTTGTGCTTGTAACATAACAACATTTAGAAAAAGGCATCAGAGACCCTGCAAAGTATATATATTGTTGATCAACAACCAAAACTGAATCGATCGACATGTATGTTTGTGTGTCTCTCTGTTTTAAGTATGCTTTAAGCTAAAATTTTGTACAGACAATTTAAGTTTTTGCACGCTATTTACAATAGACACAGTCAAGGTCAAGAGCCACGCCCATAACCGACAAAAACCTATTTATTTGCCATAAAAATTGACCTATAAACTTGAAGTTTGGTACACAAATTTTTAGTTATCCCATTCATCAATCTGCTAAAAATGGGCGCGGCTGGATAATAAACACGCCCACAACCGTACTTCACGTAAAACTGGACTTGCAAGCTGATACGTAAAACACACGCTATGAGATGGTAATCATATACTTGCCACGCCCACCGTTTGTACGTAGATGTGGAGGGTACTTCAGACTTGGTCTAAGCCAAACTTAGTATTCTTACTTGTTCGGTCCTAAAACCAGTAACTAACTAATGAGAAAAACCTCACAATTATTAGCTGCCCATACAAATATACAAAATTAAAGTTTAATAGCTTTTTTACTAGTTTAGTTTTTCTCGCATCGTAATAAATAGTTCAAATATTTTGTTAATCCTAAGCAACCGCCAATGACAGCTTCATGTACAATATGTTTCTTTTTTATATTCCATTAACATTGTTTGCATTATAAAAATTAACCAATTAAATTTTCATATTAATTTATTAAAACGAATTAAAACAAAAAGTGCTTAAAAAATATTTAAGTTAAAGCGAAAGGATTTAGCCTTTTTATTTTTATTATTATTATTGTAATTATTTATATTTATATATAAGGCGGAATATAATAATTAATTTCAAATCATTGATCTCTAATACACAAAGAATTATAAATCATGGCATTAATTTTCACTGTTCCATAATATTCATTATTCTCTTCACATAAGTTGCGGAGGGTATATTAAGTTTGTCACTCTATTCGCAACGGCAGCAAGGACCATATAAAAACTTCTATCTCTATTAAAAATTGAGTCATGTCTAGACATGTATCAAAATGTTTAGATGGACATTAAAAGTGGGCTGGGTCGTTTAACAGACACGCCCACATTTTACAAAAAACTTGTAACTCAGCGTAAAATTGTGTTCTCCACGACCACCTCTTGTATGTAGATATGAAGGGTTTTTAATATTCGGCCAAAGCTAAAACGTATAATACATACTTCACGATAATATGAAATAAATTTGTATAGGAAACGCTTTAATGAATTATTGTACTGGTTACATAAACACATGCACATACATATAATTAAACACGAATACAATAAAAACAATGAAAATGAAAAAATTTTTTTATTAAATTCAGCCAAACATAATGGATTTCATGGGGAAAAGTTAGAGGAAATATATTCAATAAAATAATAACAACAACAACAAAATAGAGCATATTTTAACAACACTCTCATTTGAAAGGAAAAAAATGTTGAAAGCAAATGGTGTTAAAATATTCATTAGCTGTATGCATCTGCACACATAGACACACACATCCGGGACGCCAATAACATAAATTTCAATTTTTCAAAATATACACACATACACACACACATATAAGTTGATATAATAAATAAACGCCACATACATACTCGTATGTGTGAATGCATGTAATAAGATATATGTAGAACATACGTTCTCAACCATACATTATGCTGATATATATATATGTATATATAGAATTGTGTTCAATTATATGATAATTGTAACAACTTGCTAAAAGGATACTTAGAGAAACAAATACGAAGACAAAGGCTGCAGAATATTCTCTCACTGACTGTATAATGTGTGTAAATTTTACATATATACACTTGACTATATTTTAATAACAATAAAGTCAGTTTGACTTCATTTTCATTCATTCATATGTAAAAATTTCTCTTTTATTGTGTTTATACGTGCACTTGCCTTTTGTTTAAAGAGTCAAGTACAAAATTCAAATATGTACAAACACAGATCAAAATTAGATTTGTATGCATGTGAATGTTCATTTAACTTGTTTATATATATGTGTGTGCATATATATATGTTTGTGTGTGTAGATATATGTATAGTAGAAACCATACACTCTTTGAACTTTTCATAAACACACACAATTCAATTCAATTCAATTCAATTCAATTCGTTTCACATTTCATAACTTCAAGTAGCAAAGTTCTATTCTCTATTAGTAAAGAAAGAGGTCGGGAGAGATTCTGTTTAAGTATTGTGTTATATATATTGTTTATACCAATGTCTATTTATGCATACACTCTAAATTCAAATTTACAAAAAAAAATGTATTGAAAAATTGCTACTATTTCCATAGCCTGTACTTTTATGTGAGATATGGTCTCAGTCCCATATTTATTTTGTTTGAGCTTTCGCAGAATCTCTTCCGCCCTTTACAATATTAAAACAAAGTAGGAAAGAGGCAGATTTTAAAGGAGGCTATATAAGACGAACCTCGCCAAAGAGATGATTACACTAGAAATGGTAAAGAAAATCCACAGAATAGTATTGGATGAGCAACGGCGGAATATGCACGAGCTAGAAGAAATGGGGTGCGGCGTTTACTCCGAAGTGTTCTAACAAGGATCAATTACATATGTGGCAATTATGTTTAGCAATAAAAATAAGTTCTTACGAAAACGTATAAATCTGAGACAGTGTAAAAGAAGCGCTTAATGGGTATTTTGAAGAATTTAACTCTTTCTACTATAAACAGAGTATCGAAGCTACTAAAAAATGTTAAGTAAAGTATGCGTCAAGCACTTCTGGGACTTCAATATCAGTTATTGCTAAGCACCTGCCACTCCCTCAGTATGTATTTAAATAATATTTAAGATTTGATGTAAATTTTTTACTAGTTAATCAATGATGAATGAATATTCAGTATCGTTTGTTTTTAAAAAAATCATTTAAAAAAAAAAAGTTTACATATAAAGTTTTCATTTTGTTTTTATGTGAATATTTAATTTAATTCTTTTTTTTTTTTACTTTTTCATCCTGTATATTAGCAATATTTCATTGTATTTAATAAAGAGTTTTCTGTAGTCTGTTTAGAAACCTCTATTAAGTTTAAAATGTCACGTTTTAAAATATTTATATAACAAAATTCACTTATTATTCAAATGTGTATGTGTATTGCTTCTAATAATGCCAGCTCAATATATGTACATATGTGTGTGTGTGTATATTTCATTGGATTATTTGTTCAATGAAAGGTATTTTATTTAAAATATTATTATAAAAAGTTGGCTTGGACCAAAATTTAAATATCTTTCACATGTACAATAGTGGGCGTGGCAGGTATATATAATTACCGCTTCTCATCGTTTATGTGTTACGTATCAGCTTGCAAGGGAAGAGATAAATCAATGTTTTTCTATTGTGGGCGTGGCTCTTTGCCGATTTTTTTTTTCTCATAAATAACGATCTACGTGCAAAACCTAAAAGTGTCTGTACAACATTTCAGCTCAATATCCCAAAATATGCCGAGAATAGACATACACACGAACGCACACGTCTAGATCGACTTAATTTTAGCCGTTGAATAGAAATATACATATATACTTTATAAAGTCTCTGACGCGTCTTTCTGGGTGTTGCAAACCAAATGCTCCCCATCTTATCTTATACACATAGTTTAATAATTCAGTAATGGCAAAAGTATATAAGACATTTATGTAACTTACAATAATGATATATACTTTAATACATACAAAACATACAGAGATACTGGCAACACGTGGTACACGATGTACCCTTACTTTGTATTTCATTTCATATATTCATATGTTTGTATACTTTGTACTTAATAAATACTTTCATAATGTATGAAATGGTGTTAAATACAATTCATTCAGTCTTGTGTACATACGGTAGGCCGGCTTTTTATACCCTCCACCTCAGTGATGAGGGTATACTAACTTTGTTCTTCTGTTTGCAACACCCAGAAGGAGGCGTCAGAGACCCTACAAAGTACATATATTCTTGATCAGCGTCAAAAACTGAGTCGATTTAGACATGTATATCCGTGTGTCCGTGTGTCCGTGTGTCCGTGTGTCCGTGTGTCCGTGTGTCCGTGTGTCCGTCTGTTGTTGGCACTCTCATAAGCGTAAATTTTGAGATATTGAGCTGAAATTTTGTACATTCACTTTTAGTTTATGCACGCAGATCGCTATTTAAAATGGGCAAATTCGGTAAAGAGCCACGCCTACAATCAACAAAAATCTATCTATCTGCCACAAAAATTAAGCTATAAACTTGAAATTTAGTATGTACATCTATAAATATTAGTTTCATCGATGTGCTGAAAAGGGGCGTGGTCCGATAACATACACGCCCACAATCAATATAAATCTTTATATTTGCCACAAAAGTTGATCTACAAAGTTGAAATTTGGTATACGTATAAGTGGTACCGTTATCCAACACTGTGCCAAAAATGGGCGTGATTGAATGACTCAAATGCCTATAATTTAGAAAAAACCCTACTTGCGTAAGTACATGAAATACATAAATATGGCAATAGGAACTTATTTTTTAGAGAAATACAAAAGGTGGAGGGTATTTAAGATTCGGTCTTAACCGAACTTCTCTATCTTGTTTCATATAGTTTCATATCCGTGTTGAAATGGAAATCTCTTCGTTTGTAAATATGTACAAATATTATTTGTATGTATATATACGAGTATATTTTTGTGTATTCAGTATTATCGAGAGAATTCAAATTGCGTCAAGTGTTTGTTTGTGTTTTTCTTACATTTCCACACATATATTATACATTTTTTTTCTTTCCCCATGTCTTCTCAATAATGGAAACTTTTATAAAATATGTATTTAACTTATTCGTTGAGAATGTATATATTGTATAAGGCCAATAAATGTTTAATAATTTATAAAAAAAAAAATCTTTAAATGTGACAATTGTTATATATATATACAGAAATTTTTAAACAAAGATTTCATAAAACAACAAATGAAATAAAAACATAAGAACTTTTGATATTTTTTTTTTATTTTTATACCCATCGTATTGTTTTGGTTTAGACGTTTGTAAGTAACCAGCCCAAAAGTATATATATTTTTGTTAAGCATCAATAAAATATTTGATTTAGCCGTGTGAATATTTCTTTGTTTGAACTCTCAGAGTCGTATAAATTGAAACATCGCTGTAAAATTTGGAAATGCAATCTTCTGTTCCCTATTGCAATTCGCCTACAATAGTCCCGTTTTACTTGTTATTATTTTGCCTCGGTAATAGCAAAATTTATCTAAATCGTTGTGAAGAAAACCTTGTTACCTTCACTTCATACACAAATAATTTACCATTTGACACGTAAACGTGTGCTGTCAAGGGTATATACATAAAAATATGTGCTAGTCACTGCATACAAAAAGAATTGATATGTGAAACGCACATACATATAAAGAGAAAAAAGAAACGTTAACAATCTTGAACCAATAAACATAAACAACATACTTTGTTAAGCATGATTGCAGAATAATAATAATAGAAAAACAGAACCAACTACGTATGTGAAAGAGTATACAATATAATATAATAACAAACGCTTCGACAATTGTATTTATGAACAAAACATACTTTAGTGTTTCACACTATGTAGAGAGTGTACACATTTAAATTGAATTTTTGTTCAATCGTATTACATACTTTATTTACATCCTTGTGTAATGTTTTAGTGTGTGAAATGAAACATATACTATATGTTTATCATATCTTCATCATCATCATCATTATGGTTATTGTCATCGATTGTGTGTTGGTGAGTAAAAAACAATATCAAACATTCAAAAAATTAGAGAAATTGTAAATAACACAAGCCAACAAAAATAAAGAAGAAGGAGAAGAAGAAGAAGAAAAAGTATGCAAAGCTTTCTATAAAGAACTACATCAGTATGCATGCAATTTACATACACTTAGCTATCTAAACTAGCCAGAGAGCTAGAGTGTACAACAAATTGTTTAGTTCTCTCTTCGATGCAATTCTTTTGTCATTGCAAAAATATTTTTCCCATAAAAACTTCAATGCCAGTATGTCTCCCAGAGGCACAGACACAAAGAGACTTATACACAATACACAATATGTGTGCATGTGCGTGCACGTGTATACATATTTGTATATGGTTCCCCACTCAGTTAATATTTTTCTCATTTTTCATTGAATCACAAAATGTAAACGCTGTGATGGGTGGTGGTAAGTATATTTTGCTAAATGTGTGCTCTAAGCAAGTTAGTTAGTTAAGTGTGTATGTGTGTGTGTGCTTGAGTGTTTGTACGTATGTGTTACTTTCACATATTTTCCCATTTAACTTCAATTGAAATAGCATCTTTTACACAAATAACAGCAAGAGGTTGAGTGCCAGCATACATGTTGGCGCATTTATGCCTTAACTGCGACATTTACCAACGTAATCAGTTATATACATACACACCCGTATACTCTTTATACCCTCAACAATATTAATAGCGGTGTAGATTGGTTATTGTTTTTCTCTTAACTAGAAGACCCTATATTCTCATTCTTATTACAGTACTCAGTTAACAGACACGCCCATAATTGAAGAAAACGTTATTTATCGTAAAATTCGACTTGTAAGTGGACATAAAATGCAATACATGTACTATCAAGAGGCCGCCTATAATAACAGCATTGTTACCAGTTACATGTCCTAAAATTGTTGGTGTCCAAAAGTTGATCTAAGCCAAATATAAAATTTTTTTGATTTTCCACTGTTTTGTTTTTAGTTAAAGTGTTGTCCTACTATGTTCTCCTTCTTTGTCTTCTTCTGCTTATGATAGCAAAAGCAATATTAATCCACATACATATTAATGCATGTGTGTCTGACATAAGTATCAACGCATCATCATCATTATTATCGTTGTTGTTGTTGCTGTTAAGTTGTATTTGATTGTATTTTATCGCAGATGCCAATCAAGTAAGTTTTAACAGTTACACTCTACTTATCATAATTAACGGCAATTTAATAATTAGAATTTTAACCACGTTTAAGTATTCTCACGCAAAGTACAATTATTGACACGTGCAAAAACATAGCTTATTCTCACAAAAAAAATTAATTCCATTCAAGTATAATTTATAGGAAATATGACAAATTTTTACTATTGGATGACTGCACCTAAGCCGTCTCAGAAGCTGAAGCACAGGCAAACATAATTAATATAAAGAGTTTAAAAGAATGGCCAGATGGACTTGTTAAAATCGTTTCATTTAAGAAAAAGTTTCTTAATCGATCTCGAGCATTAATTCTTATAATTTTTTTTTTTTATTCCTATTCTTATATAATGAAACTGTTATTTTTAGTACCTGGCCTCTTCTGTTAATGAAAAACACATAACCATTATTTTTTTGCTTAACATCTTCAACAAATTTTAACAAATTTATTGCAGCACATCTAGTGGTTAAAATTACTGTTAACCAGTTAACAGTAAATGTTATAAATGTTAACGAGTATAAGTCGATAAATGAGAATTATTTGTATAAACATGACAAAGCCACATGCTAACTTGCTAACTGTTATATACTGTAAACTTTTACAGTCTGTTATAGGCAGAAATGTATTTAAAGTGTGAACCAAGAAAAAAGGAAATCCTTTTGTTTCGCTTAAAACAGGGTGACTTTCCTCCACTACAGAGATATACAGTAATAAAATGTTCGTATAAGTCATAAAATAACTCACAGTCAATTATTATTAAATGAAATGTTGATGTAAGAAATTAGACAAGATTCAACCAAAAGACGGCGGAATTCTATAAAAACTATAAATTCGGAAAATAGTCATGACACTGATAACAAAAAAAAAAAAAAACATCCATCTGCCAGTTAATAAAAACTAAACTTTCTAAACTTTAACAAACATGTGGGCAATGTCATCAATTTTGCTTAAAAATCTTTTGCGACCACATCATCTTCCTATGAATATTAAAAATATCAGACATTGATCCATTGATTCAGTAAGCAGATCAATCGTTAGAAGGCAGTAAACTGCAGTAAAAATTAGCAACCACACTAAGTAGGAGTCGTTGTTAATAGTAGCAACACGAGCATCGGCAGCAACAGCATGAAAGATTAATGAAATGAAAGTCAAACATTGCTGGCAACCAACCAGTACGAGAAACGAGAAATCTCTGGTGGAGACACATAAAAGAAGCCGCCATTCACATTGTGCAAAATCGAAACAGTTAATTTATATCATGTCGCCACTACTGGTCTTACGGATTTAACATATTCGTACTTTTTCTTCTTTTTCGCTTGCTGCTTTTTGTTTTCTTTTTGCTTATTTTTATATCATTTATATATGGATGTAGCTCTTTGGATAATTAAAATATTAATTTGAAATTATGCCACAAGTGGTATTAATGGTAAAACAGGTACCTAGCTTAAAATATTAAGTAGGAAAGGAATTTTATATAATATGCTTATGCAGATATTACACTACGTTGCTGAAATTGTGAAAATTATTATTAATTAAAACAAAATCGAACAGCAAAAAGGAGATTCAGTTGTATAGATCCAGTCGTACTGGAAACAAGACAAGAAGGTTTTTGGGGTGCTCACGTATTCTAAGATAATTGAAGCAGATCACCACTCGTTCTTCTTTCCATGCATCAGGTTAGATTTCAAGCTTAAAATGATTACAATTAAGCTAAAAAGAGCTGAAATTTTGTCTCAACATTTTGGCTTTCTATATACCTGCAATATATCACTTAAATTGAATTATGCCAAGGAAAGAGGCTTAGTGTCGATCTGTTATTGTTACTTTTATAATAGAAAAAACGCTTAGTTTTGTAAATTTTGTACAAATGTTTTTCAAACAAAAATATCGCATAATTTATCTGATCAATGATCAGTCGTAAAAATTTATTACAACTACATTAAACTAATAACAAGAGAAATAAGAAATATTAAAAGAGGGGCAACACAAAGTCCCGACACCTAAATCTATAAATATTCATTAAGGTATTAATTTATTAACTTCGACTCTGTGTGTCGGTTTATCTCTTTTGGTTCAAATCAAGCAAAATATTAAATAATGAAGAAAATTTTTCGGTAGCATTTTTGCATAAATTAATTTATTGGATTTTTTTTTACATTTTTTATTATTTAATCACGAAACTCATTAAATATTTATTCTTATAATTTTGATTTGATATTTTGAACGATATTTGAATATCAACACAACAGTTTTTATTTTGCCACTTAATGGCATTCATTAAGTTTAGCTGTGCTTTTATTCACTCAAATTCAAACTTATTGTATATTTATTCATTAATACGGATATTTTTTATATTTTTAAAAATATGGCTTTTATTTTTTTGATAACAATAATAATGTTTAAATGTTAAAGGGAGAAAATGGGTAAATCGAAATTGTGAATTTCTAAACTAATCTATAGACTGAAACGGAGTACCGGCATAGGTGCTTCGTCCAAGGATCATGGGGCAACAGTAATATGCTAATGATCCATAATATATAAGATACCCTGGACAAAATCCAGGTATCACAATAAAGTCGTAGCCTGTGGATAATAGACTACCTGAATCTGGGAGACCTCTAGGGGTCGACAGTCCTACCAAAGACTAAGTTTGGTACCGCGGGGTACTGGAGCCCCAAGAACCAAGGTTCTTGCCAGTACGTACTCTTGGGTAGGTCCCCTTGTGGGATCTTCGCGGGGGCTGTAAAATCGTTGGTAGTGCATGGATGAAAACCCTGCCACCAAGGGGTGAACTTTACATAGCCTATTATGTAAGTTCTAAAGTTGGGACCTCCTTGGCGGCTCAATTCCCTTAAAATCGTCTATTTAGGTCTCCACGACAGATATAGACGTAAAACAATCTACTTAATGTAGACTTAAAACAGTACCGACAACTTAAACTTTACTCACAAAACACCAAAGTAGTGGTATTTTCCGTGGCCGTGATCGTTACATCTATTTGCAAAATAAAGAAGTTTTCTCGACGGAAAGGAGTGGCAAAACTTTCAAACTCATACAATACAATACAATGTGGTGAACAGTTTGAAAATGATAAAATTCCAATTTTTGAAAAACCTCGAATATTGAACAAATTTGGCTTAGGCCAAATCTTAAATACCCTTCATACGTATCAGCTTGCAAGTCCGGTTTTACGCGGAAAATATTTTTTTGTATATTGTGGGCGTGCCTGTTATTCGATCACGCCTATTTATGGTGCATCAATGGATGGGATCATTTCAGATAAGCCTACCTAACTACAAGTTCAAAGCTCAATTTCTGCTGAATAGATTTTTGTTGATTAAGGGCGTAACTCTTGACCGACTTTTCTCATTTGAAATTGCCTGCAAAAACTAAAAGTTTCAGATCAATATCTTCGAATTTACGCCCGTGAGAATGCAGACAACAGACAGACACATGTACACATATTCATCTCTCACATAACCACAGGTGACAATGTGGTTATGTGTGTATCCATAACCTGGGTACCCATAAAGGGTTTTTCCCCTCCGTTATAAAAAAAAACATTCATCTTTAGATCGACTCAGTTTTCAACACTGATCAACAATTGCAAACCTTCTGAGTATTGCACAGCTTATCAGTGTTTGGTAAAGTAAACTTTGGTCCCGTCCAAAATAAATCACTTCGATATATACACAAATTACATAAAGAAATTTTTCTTGTTGTTGTTGATTATTTATTTATTTTTTTTTTTTTACTGTAGATAATTTCATGTACCGTTGCTTATCAGCTACTGTAATACACTTAAATGTATTTAAATGCAACAACAACTCAACCGCGTCAGACAGAGGGAGAAACACATGCACATAATATCAATCCCCACAGCGGAACATAATCAAACAAAAATGCCGCCAAAATAGGTGTATTTACTACAACAGGTGACTGCCTTATAGCAGCAAAGTACACACACACATATACATACATGTGGGTATAAATTAAAAAGAAAAGAACCGAAAAATTTTATACAAATTATATGGTTAGTTATGATTGTTTAGGCACAAGTGGTGGAAGAATTACGAAAAAAAACACAATTTATCATTTGAAGCAAGAAAAAAGAAAGGAAAAAAATTCCTTGATTGTCTCGCTGGCCTAATGCATTTATTGTCCACCGACAGAGAACGTGAAACACATCAAAGATAACCGCGCCCCTACTGCGTAGCAAACTGTTTCAAGTTGCGACGATGAGATGAGCATAAAAATTGTGGTGATCAAACGTGGCGTTTCTAAAGAGTATCCTCGGCCACAGCTGACATTTCATGTGGGCTTCATGCGGTGCCATTGTAAAAAATCACATTAACAAATTATTGCTGCCGCTGCCACTGCGCCTGCCGCTACGGCTATTGCTGCTTAGTACTAGTTCTGTTACTTTTTTCTTTTTCTTTCATTTATGGTATGATTTTTTTTTGTTTTTTTGGATAGAGTGAAGAGCACAAAGTGAAGTAATGTAATCTGAATTTATCTCTATTTGTGAGAGGTGGAGTATTGAATGAACAAAGGCGGTTAAGATTGAGTTTTCTTTATGCTTTTGTGAATAATTTATTATTCAAAGCAACGATAATATTGTATATAACCAATCCCCCCTGCACTTTGAATAAACGACCATAACGCGGACTAGAAAGTTTAAAAGAAATAAAATTAAAAACAAATGTTGAACACGGTTCAATAAATATCCTTAACATACTATAGCGTCGTTAACCTTGAGATATTCTCCACTGAAACATCTACCTTCGTGCAATCCTGTATGCAAAGGAATACATTTTTCTGATGTATAAGCAAGTATGCAAATTGAACAAAGGCTCTCTTCAACAATTGGTTTGTTAAACGCTTTTTAAGCCAATCAATATTTTATGACTTTTTCAACTTTTTAAACAATGGGTCGTAATATCTTAATGTGGATCAAACGAGACAAGCGAAATACAATGACTTACGGTATGCTGAACTGAGAGTCGGAAAAACGCGAGACAAGCAAGATCACCCACCATCTCTATAGTATAGATAGCACTCAGCAGTTACAAACATTTGAAAACCATTGTAGGAATTTATTTTTGCATATTTTTAAAATACAATCTAACTGCAGAATGACTTGAGCCAATCACGGACGTAGTAGGTAAACTTAAGGGTAAGATTTGTAAATTTTTACATAAGTTTTCCTCTGATTATACGATTCTCTTACCATAACATTTAAATTTCATTTATGTGCTCCATCCCATTGTGATTTGTTTACATCATTAATGCCATGTTTAGCATAATGTCGGCACATTTTGCCAATTTTTATGTTCTTTTGCCGAAATCAATATAAATTTTATGAAAAGTTATTTTATTTATTACCGACGGTAAATCATTGCTCTTGTTGACTAACCATGTTTACTTTGGAAAAAATAATAAATAAAAAAATCTCCATAGCAGGTAAACGAAATTGAATGAGTGAGAGAATAAGTGTAGCATAAAAGACCACCCGTTTAGCTAAGCGAACAATATAAAGATGTTTTTCATTTAAAGGTAAAGGTTGATGTTGTTCAAAAAAATGTGCTCTTTCATACCATTCAAACAACAAATTGTTTGTCTCGGCAACACTTTAATAAAAGTCATTCATTCAATCAATCATGGTATGGCGGTTAACTTGAAAGTCAAGGATTATTTGGGATTTTGATGGATTATACGGTTTAGAAGATTTTAGTTTCCTTTTTCTTTCCTTTTTGTTCAAATAACAATTAGAAAAGGTTATCTATGAAACATATTGTTTTTATATGTATTAGTACATATATGCAGTTGACTATAAAAGTCATTATAGTAATCCATCCCAAAGATGTGCATGTTTCTATTTAAATTGAGCAAAATTGGTCAAGTTGCATATATTGATTATTAAGGATTTCTCCTAGGCCAAATGAATGTTGTACTTGTACAAAGTATTGATAATTGACCCTTAATTAGTAATAATTGTTGATTCTTTGTTTCCGCTAATAAGATGCCTATAAGTAAAACTAAGTATTTTTAGTCCTCCCAACGTTTCGATGATAGAATTTCATCTTCTTCAGGGGACCTGTCGATTTATCAGATTGTAATATACTATTTTCACATATGATAACACAATTAACATACCTTGGAGAAAAGTTTATAATAATGACAAAGTTCATAAATAATGTTATGTCTAAATATTTAAATATTAGAACTAACAACAACAATTAGTAGAGAGCTAGAATATAATTCTTTTTAGTGTTGTCAATATCCTCTCTGTGGTTGAGAATATTGTGTCTGTTTTGTAAAGTCTCTAGTTTATTAATTACTTATATTTCTACCGATCTAGCGGTAATAATTTTCGTAAGATACGTACCCGAATATTGTAAGAAAAGTAGATTTGCATGCAAAGCCAGTTAACTTGTCACACTTGTCACTTATCACAGAAAACCGTATTTCTCGATTCTCTCATTCATAAAGAAAGATCAAGTGATCAAAGGAAACAAACCGATCGCTGCAACAATATTCTCGTACAGATGTATGTAATCAAATTGAGTACAACATTTCAGCATCCCCCCTCCCCCTCTCTTTTACTCTATCTTTCTTTTTCATACATGATCTTGTCCTGTTTTGTTTGTTCATTCGCGTTACTGCCTTATATGTACTCTACCAAAAAAAAAAGAAACACAAAAAAACAACAACAAGAAAATGAAGAAGAACTATAAAATAAGAAAAGTTTTTAATTTCAGGCAAAGAAGCGAAACCGAAAAATTTACAAAATTCAAGTGTAACTAAAGAAGGAAATTGTAAAGAATTTTAGAGAAACACCACACAACACACACACCCATGCACAGAATGGGCTACGATACGATCGACCCTCACTGATAAATTACAGAATGAGTAAGCAATTTATAAACACATTTTCAAAGCATCATCATCATCATCGGGAACTGCAACAACCTCAACAACAACATCTGTATTTCAATCTCACATGTCTGATAAGTAATTTGTGGTTGTCAGTCTATCTGTCCACTTGCCCCGTATTGCCCGCCCATACATTTACGACTTGATTCATTTAGCCTTTGAAAAGGACCGACCGCCTGTTGTGTCAACAAGAACTATTTGCCATCTTTTTAAACTTGAGAGTACAAAAAAGAAACAAAAAAAATTTATTGATATTTCGTATTTTATCACCTGCTGCGCTACAATCACAACAGCGGGATATTTATCTTTCTTCTTCTTATTCTTATAATGGTTGACTTTTATTAATAAGTAACAGAAAATCTTCTTAAGGATATGTATGTAAATTTTTCTAATCACCGAATCAGTGAAATTTTCTATGAATTAATTTTCATCTAATAAAAATTTAAAGCTATTGTAATATATCTTTGTTAATAGCCATTTGTTCTCTCTCTCTCTCCCTCTCCCTTTCTTTTTTATATGCATAAACATGTTTCTCCTTTGAGTGGCATAAGAGAGTTTTATTATCAAAATGATCCCTCTTTAGTTTTTAATATATTTTCATTTTACTACTCCCTGTCGTACTTGAGAGCTTCGGTTTGTTGCTGCTGACCGCTTGAAATCCCTCACAAATCAATCAATAGCATCT
The DNA here is from genome assembly GCA_949710015.1 of Crataerina pallida. Lineage (NCBI taxonomy): Eukaryota > Metazoa > Arthropoda > Insecta > Diptera > Hippoboscidae > Crataerina > Crataerina pallida. The sequence continues at coordinate 20,787,515 of OX453292.1, read as the reverse complement.
ATCCGTATCTTCTTTAACATTTTGTGGCGCAGTCATTGTGTTTTTGTCGGCATCGCTTTTATGTTGTAAATGGCGTGTGCCTTAATGCAGAGATAACACTTTGATTATTGCCGCCATACAACAACAAAACTATACGCATACGTTTACAATTTCATGATTTATTATTATTATTGTTGTTGTTGTTGTTATTGTTGTTCATTTGTTTAGCTACTACTATCTAGGTAGGTATATATATATAGTATATAAGCAGTAAGAAAGCAGGTAAAAATGTGAATCAATGCCGACCATTTATTACCCTGTACCACTTATTTTCAAACGTTTGAGAGTCAATTAATAACAATTTATGTAAATAATTTTAAATACATATTTATAACGGAACAGATCAGGTAAATAGGTTTAAATTTTTAAAATAGATGCAGATGGCTAGATTGATTCAGATCATCCAGACTTTTTCAAACAGAATGACAAACAGGATATAAAAAAACACAATTAATGTTTTTTGATCTATTTCAAAATGAAAAAGTGTAAAAACAATAGTTCCTTTCAGGTCATTCTCAATAAAGACTACGGCCCAAAAGATTTCAACGTAAAATATCTAGAAAAATAGAAAACCACACAAACCGATTAAAGAGAAATATTTCGGATTCGATTGTTTTCTTTAACCATTTCATTGTTAACCCTAATGCTGTAGGATATAAAAAACATTAAAATAAAAGCAAAATCTCTTAATGAGAATATTAACTAAAAATAATTACCTTCTCACCCTATTGCAGCTTTGTTTCCCTCCCCTCCCCCTTTTGACGTTTTTTTAATCATTATAATATATTTTGCTTTTAAAGGAAATTAAGTGTGCAAGCAAGGCATTGCCCATAAAGACAACTTACCCGATAATAAAATTACTATAAAAAAATATCTTTAGTTGAAACCGAAAATTGAGGCATCACTAAAGAAACACCTGTTGTTTTTCCCACAGTATCAAGTATAGCGTAAGCAGTAGTTAGTCCTTGGTCAATGCAAACAGGGATTTATGCGGAATATTGCGTTGGACGGATGGACAGAAAGAGGGAGAGCATCAACTTATGCACGCCATGACAAGCTGTGATTGGTGATTTAATAAAAAAAAAAAAAAAACTTCTCATGACCAATTGCCGGCTCACTTTGTTGTTACGTTTGTTTCTTAAAGAAATGTTGCAATTTGCCACCTGTCTGGCAATAAGGAATACCAAATACAGTACAACAATACAACCAAAGCAAGCATCCATCCATTCATTTAAAGCAACTTTAAACTAAATAAGAATGTGGAGAATATTTACAAGACTTGCTGTATCTGAATTTCCAGCAGTAGACCATTCCAATGAGGCTTTTTGTATGCAACCTAGAGCGGGGATGATTTTCTCAAGGAAGATTATACGCTTTGTGATGTGCTTACATAAACATAAAGACAGAAGTATCTCCATTCCTTAGCAACCATGGATCCTTAGTGAAATAATTTTAGATATTTGATCACCATCCAAATATGTAAACAAACAAACTATTTTAATAATATTTAAATTGTAAACAATCAACAATTTGTAAAAAATAATAATTTTAATACAAAAACAAACAAAAAAAACTTTATACGTAACATTAGAAAGATAAAGAGAGGATGAGTAAAGGGTAGCGGTTGTAGCATACAGATGTATTAATGAAGGAACACACACACTCATGCAAACAACAAGAAAGTTATCGTAAACAGATCATGCGCGGCATTCACTCACAAGAGGAATAAATAACCGAGACCGACAAACAAACAAGTTACTAAACTAAACTAAACTAGCCAGACAGCCAGGCAGTCAAGCAGTCAGCCAGCCAACCGACTAGTGAATAAGCAACATCAATAAATAAAAAATCGTGCTCCGTTGTAGCTGTCTACTTAGTGTTTGTTGTTATTGTGTCGGCTACCGCGTTACAAATATACTTGTACCAAAAAAATAAAAAAATATACTTAATTACATGCTTACAAATGCACGCGTATGTAGGTCTTTATGCATTGAACGCATATAAAGCGAAAAGAAGAGAAACAACCGTTTAAGCCAGCCAGACTGCCGGTAGTCAGTCAGTTATGCTGTTGCTGTAAATTGATGTTGGAGACGATGACGGTGACGGTGACGATAATGTTGTTGTTACACAGTAGCCAAACTATGTGGTAAGTTATATGGTTGAATGCGACATGTTTGTTGATGATGCTGTTCTTACTGTGCCCTGCCGCTGCCTGATGTTGCTTTGATGACAGTGTATGTTGATTCTCATGGCAAGTAGAATTTCGTGTTGTTGTTGGTACACCAAAAACTTTTTTACTACTAAGCGTCAGTGTTGCTAATTTTTCCCGTTTTTTTAGTTTTATTTTTTTTTTTTTGCCTCTTTTTTATTCTTACCGACATTTATTGTCACCACGGTTGTGCTTACGAGGAGAAGCAAACAATTCGAGGTAATATTATGCGTTATTACACTTAATATTTTAATCAAAGTAGTATTCTGAGTGTGGCAGCCTAAGTATGGGAGACTCGTTGATCTGGTAATTAAAGCTTGAGGTTCTTGATGTTAAACCTTAAACACATGTGTGGCTTGACTGAATGACGGATTTGTTTGACTAGAATAGGGTAGAGCTGTTATATTGGAAACTTATCTCAACAGTTCGATTGTCGTTGCGGTGCATCATCTACTCACATCTGTTTAACATCTGTTGTAAATCGTTTTATGAAATGTTTTTATATCCTAGCCCAACAGTGGTAGATTTAGTTTAGTAATCCCTAAATGTTAAGACTTTTCGAGCAATGTTTGTCCATCCGTCCGTTTCAAATTTAGCAATTTTTAACACTTAAACAAATATTTTAAAATTCTATCATTTTTTTTATGTTTTCTGACTTGCTTAACTAAACTTTTGTACATGATTGCAAAAATTTCACATTTAATATAAAGTCGAATTATTTGCAAATACTCTCAAACAATTTTATGATTTTTATTATTACTATTTTAATATATATACACTCTTTTTCGTAAGTCAAAGCGAAAGAAAAAAAAAGGAAAGGAAAATGGGAAAAAACTCTACGAAAGACAAGACAACCAATCAAACAAAGCCATCCAACCAACTCCAGCCAACCAAAGAAGCAATAAACAAACAACCAAATTGTTAGATTAGATTGTATTACCAAACAGCATACCGTGTCTCCATACCTATAAATACCCTGAAGAGTTTATTTCGCTTGAGGATTCTTGAATTTCTAAGATTTTTCTTGCCACTCATTATTCTTTCTAATTGTGCGTCTAATCTTGTGCTGTGCTTTGAAAATGGAAGGGATTAAATGTGCCGTCTCCAGTCGTTCAAATATCCCGCGCGCCGTTTCATGTTTGCCGCTTTAAGCGTACACAATTTCGTTTTGTTGTTTTTCTTATTATTTTTTTTTCATGGTGAGTATTACTCTGTCGCCTTTTAGATTATGCCGCTCACATGCGGCTTCTATTTGAAATTTCTTTAAGATTGCTTAAGTAAATGAAAAAGAAGAAGAAAAAGAATAGGTAACAACTTAAACGTACACCAAAAGAAAATAAAACAAAGAGAGCAACAGTTATTTTTTTACAAGTTTACAATTCACCGAATGATTGATGGATCGATTTAGTTTGATACGATTTGATTGATCACTGATTAAGAAATATTCACAATGTGGAAACAACAATGACAAGCATACACATATACACACGAGTATGTATGTAGGTGTGTTTTTGGCAAGTGTTGGAGTGAACAGATCAAATTTATAATACATTGTAGATACATTTTTATTCAAAAGTAAATTACTACAACTTTCTTTCAATTTCTAAATATCTTAGACGAAATTCCGGTTCATTTCATATCATTTAAAAATAAAAAAAAATTAAAAATATTACAGTCAGTTAAGCCAACCATTTAATACCATACATCACACATAATTCAAAATGCATCGAATTATTAAATCTGACTTTTTATATAAATTTGTGCTTAAAGCACAGACAGACGGACGTTTATACCTAAATTGATTCAGTCAAAGTTTATTAATGATGTGGTCTAAACAGCACAGGTGGGTAGAGTACAAAAATTTTGTAAAATTACAATACAATGAAATTAGAAATGGAAGGATAAGAAGAAGCAGAAAAGTCACAATACGAGAAAAAAGAAAATAGATAATAAGCGTAAATCGTTTCTCTCTTAATACATTACACAATACATATAGAGAGTGTGGTAAAAGAAAAAAACCAAGCGAAACAGAACAAGTAAAAAAGCTATATTAGGGGCACTCCAAATCTAAGGTATCCACCATCACTTACACAATAGAAAACTGCTAAAGTAATAACCTCTCCAAATAAGGAGAAAATACTTGAAATTTATTTGAAAAAATATGTTTACGATATAAGTAATTTTTGGGCGTGGCAAATAGAGAATTCTTATCCATTCACCCCATTCACAATACATACGTTACGAACAAGACACGCCCATTTAAGCTAATATTATACATTTTCATAATTGTTGCTGATCAAGAGTTTGCCACACCCCCAAAAAGGGCGATATATCCTTTAAAGTTGAAAACGTTTGAACGAAACCATTAAACCCCCATATAAATTATAATGGTAGATATAAAAACTGCTCTTGCCATAAATATCGAATGCGGCTCTCTTTGAAATCACTTGTTAATAATGATTTTAAAAATGTGTTATCTGGCGGCGTTGATGGGCCTTAATCGAAAGCCGAAAGTGCTTCTGGTTTTGTGCACAAATGCGGCAACAATAATAATAACAATAACACCAACAGCAACAACCACATTTGTAGAGAACATTATTAAGAACAACAACAACAATAACTATGAAAGCATAACAAATTAAGGTTTTGTTGGCTGTGTTTCTTTTTTCATTTTCTTTCAATTTGTTGTTGTTGTTGCTCTTACTGCTTTTTTCCCCTCTTCCAATAGCTATAATTTAAAAGGTTTTATAGCGTTAAAAATGATACGTGCGCATCGTGTTCCATAGCATTATATTTGTATGCATGACTATATATACGGACCCCAAGCAGCGAGTTTGTTGTTTAAGTCTTTTGTGTTTTTGCTAAACTACTCGTTTTATACGCTTGCCAAAGTTAAAGGGTTGTTTTTTATACCCTGTCCCACTTGTGATAAATGGTATATTAAGTTTGTGTGTATATTTGTACCTAAATAGTAAATGCCACACATCAACCTCTAACTAGCTATCTAAGACACTCATGTGGAAATGTAAATTTATGTGTGAGGTTGGGTTAGGTTACTCGGATGCGCCCTTAAACAAAAGCGCTTCACTTAGGCCAATAAGCAAGCCCATTGTGATACCCGACGAAACGTTAGATGACACAGAGTCAATTGAGCCATCCGGAGGAGGCTATATATCGTTTGCGGTCGAAAATATTAGCATCTGCTAGTGACCCTAGACCCTCTGGGAATCTGACTGCAATTGTTTGTATCGTTTTCCCTGTAGAGCCGGGTATTCACATAGCAGATGCACCACAGTTTCCGCTTCTTGCTCGTCCCTACAGCTTCTACAGAAATTTATATATAAAAGTCTTATGGTATTTTTTAAGAATATTTGAATAACATTTAATCCAAAGACAATAAATAAATTTAATTAGTTAAGGGGTCTGCATTTAGGTGTATGCTATTTGTCACCTTATTGTTGTTGTTGTTGTTATTATTTACTATATTTTTGTTTCCCTTTCATGAGCTTAAGACCTATCGTCGGTACATATTTTGCGTTTTAACATAAAAACATCAAATTTCAATCAAACACTAAACGAAACGAAACATAATTTTTTATCGTTTTCGTATAAATCGTCTTCTTATCTTAAATTAAAATTTCGATATTTATTGAAATATTCGCGGGTTAGATTGTTTGAAGTTTAATCGTTTTGCCTGGTTTGTGATTAAAGATTAAAAGGGGAAACTACACATATGCCGAGGAGAGTGAGAGACAGAAAGAGAAAGAGAGACAATTGATTAGCTACCGTTTATAAAGCAAAAATGTGCTTAATCGTAAAATTAAATGAAAATTAAAATTGAATCAATTTTTATGGCAATCGTAACTAAAATCTATCTTAATGATGGATACAGGACTCCTTTTAAGACATTTAAATACAAGTATAATGGTAACCCAGTTGCAGTGTGTATGTGCGTATATGTGAATAAAAATTGATTGCAATAAAACCAGACCCAGAAACCGTGTTAAGCTATTACAAATTTTTATTGATCTCATTAAAAATATTTTTATTGTTATGATGCTTAGTCTCTATTATCTCTCACTCCCTTTCCTTTACCCAATCAATATAAAATTAAGAAAAACAATTTTATTTTTTAACTTAAGGTTGAACAATTTATGAATTTTTATGCTTTTTAACTGATCTCAGTGAACAGATGTATCATGAAATGGCGGTACGTATCAAACGCATAACATTTCAACAGCTATTGTCATTAAGTTTATAATAAAGTTTTGGTGAAGTTTTTGGATGTTTTTATTGTTGTTGCAAAGTCAATGGCTAAGAGGTCACCACTACTATCATAAAAGCAATAACAAAACGAAAACTACTCTTGAACAATTTCTTAAATGCTTACCGACAAACACACATTCACACACACACACACACACGATAATAATCAGTACAATCTTATTTATATACATAACCACATATATGATATGTATGTACATGTAATGGTATATTTTTATTAATGAATGTGGACCATAAGCCTTTAACGGGATAATGTGTGTTGCGTATATATGTTTGTGTCCATATAAGCGGCATTTTGCTTTCATCTTTAAAAATCATATTGCATTTGTGTTAACACACAGCCCGCATTTCTCTAGCCAAGCACACACACGCCAGTACGCACATGCATACGCAATTACTGTACCATTCTATTGAATTGATTATTTAAGCGCCATTGGATTCTAGGCAACTTCAAAGTAAACGAAAGACAACTACAACAAGTATGAACACATTTGCTTTAGTGTATGTTTTGACAGTAAATGCCGCAAGGAAGGTAACCAACTTTTACCAATCAAACCGTAAAGAAATACTACAGTATATAGTATAAAATAGTAACTATAACTGTAACAGCAACAACTGCAGTAATAATTAATATAAAGCTTTGGCCATTCGCGATCATTAAGTATTCTTTGATGATGTAGGTAAAAAGTATTTTTCCACTCGTACACATAAATCTGACGAATGCGAATAAATTTAGCATGTTTGTGTATAATTGTGGTAGAGATGCTGGCCTGAATGGTGGAAAACACACACACACATATACATACATAATGTACTTTCTCTATGCTGTACTGCTCGAACAAAATGATTGAAACTACTTCACAGATAATGAAGATTAGTTGTTTTTTTTTTTTTATATTATAAAATTTAATTATATTTACCCAAGAGGCATTATAACATCCACCTAATCATGCCCGTCCGGGTGTCCGTGTACAAAAATATAAATTCCCTTCCTCTTTATAATCATTAAAGCTCTTAAACTAAATTATTTTATAATTAGAATATTCCCTACACATTCTTCTCTTCATTTCTACTCTTAAATTATTTACTTTACTTATGCCATACACACACACCAATAGTTTTAATACTTATGTTTTCTTTTCTTTATCCTTGCAACAGTTGCACTGCACATAGTTATTGTGGATTTTGTTTTGTTTAATTTTCTATTTTGTGTAATACATAGATTGTACAATGAACGTAGCAGCGGCTATTTGTCTTTTGATCCTGGCATCCCATTGTTCCATTTCAAAGGCCACTATTATGTAAACAAACGGCATCTTTGATCTTGGCCGCATCAAAGTAATGCCGCCACTCTTCATCTTGGCCGCTAACTACACAGTACACTTTATAATAACATTAATAATAATAATAATAAGTAAAGAGAACATTTAATTTTACTTATAATGATCTCTTGCGCTGATAATTAACAACATTTTCATTACATTTCATATATAATTTTATAATATCTTCTAAATCATTATCACGCTATTTCTCTCTGTGGAAGTATAACAAAACCGAAAAAAACTAAATTAGATTTAGACCAAGACTTAAGTACCCTCCACGTTTATGTACAAACTGTTGACGTGCCAGATATCTGATTACGCCCTCTAGCAGTATATATTTACGTAAGAACTTTAAGTTCGAGTCAAATAAGCTTTATTGTAAATTATGGGCGTGCCTCTTAGCTGGCTGCTCCCCTTTTTCATCCATGTGAACTAAACTTTGGGTTCGCCGATCAATTTTTCTTCGTGATGGATAAATTTTTATTGAAAGTGGGCGTAGCTTATAATCGATTTTGCTTCATTTCCATAATTTTACCTCAATATGTCACATTTTAGGACCGTGAGAATGACAAAAGAGACAGACATGTCTAGTAGAATTATTTTAGCAAATAATTTCCATTTATATTCTCACCTTTAACTGATTTGAATGAGTAGAGAGATACTTACTTAACTAACTCTTTGCTGAAAAAATAAATATTCTCCTCATTTCCATTTTATACGATCAATTATTGCTTTTGTTATTATTTTTCATATTCTAAACAATGCCAGCAACAAAATATTATGAAAACGAATGTACGTTTATATTATAATAGAGAAGAAGGCTATACATAGACTAAGAGCAGGAAAATCAGCAAAAATAAGCAAAGTTTCTTTGTAAGAGAGACAGTGTTTCATTTCCATTTATATTTATTAATTGCTGACCGAACGACCATTCCTACCTATAAGCCGAAGATACGAATACGATACTGAACCATGTAACACATGTTTACCTGTAGGTTGTATACACGACGGTTGTTCGTCGTGCTTCTTCCTGTTGCCTGTTTTGCTATAAATGTATATAATCGTTTGAAAGAGAAAAGAAGTTAATACCGGGTTACTAAACGTTAGCTGCATTCATTCCGCATCGAGCATTGATGGCAACAAGACGTGCTTTCGGTTGAATATAATAATAAATGAATATAGAAAAAAAAAAACAATTGTGTATTTTATTTAAAGAAGTTTTCAAGTGTTTACCATTATTCTGATAAAAATATATTTAAACAATATTTAAGAAAATAAGTCATAATGTGAACTATTTATTTTTTATGAAAAAAATTATATTAAATAAAAATGTAAAAACAAACTTTTTATTAAATAAAAGTTATATTTATTATAATTACATATAAAGAACGATAACAAAGAGTGCAATTAAAGTGATTTTCATCGTTCAAAATTAAACTCCTTCAACTCATTCAATATGATTCAACATCATTCTTCTACCACCCAAAAACGGATTAAACATTATTTACAATTTAAGGTAAGATTCAAAAATATTCTTAAAAACATTCCTTACAACCAAATAAACTCTTATGCATTTATGTTAATTTTATATATAATAAAGGAAAACTTCATAATTAGGTGTAGAAAGTAGCCCATTATGTCCAATACAAAGTTTTCATGGTGGAACGACTATATGAAAGGATTTAGAGTTCATTCGATTAATATATGTTTTGATACTTTTATGTAGAATGTAAACGTCGTCAATTTAATTTAAAATGAATTCAAGGAAAATTAATAGAAATACATTTGCTGGTTTATCCCTCACCCCCAACGTACCCTTTAGATGTTTGTAACACCTAAACGGCAAATTTCATTCGATACTTAAAGATTCAGTATTAAAAGCTGAATGTATAACCAAGTCCGTCTGTCTGTCCACGTAAATTTTATGCATAAGTTACAGTTTGTATTTTTTGAGATATTTAGACGAAATTTTGCTACAAGGGCCCTATGAAAAATGATACGAATTAGGCCATTTTTAGAACCTCTTTCGTTAGAATGATATTCCACGAAGAGACATATATGCACGTACCATTTCGATAGTCCCGTTGAATTAGATTATATGATCTAAAACCCCTAAGTAGTCACATTTCGCTTCACCAATGTTTTGTTTTAGTTTTAACGCTTCTTTTTGAACAATTTTTTTTTTTTTTTTTATAATAATTCTCATCTTTAATTTTTTTTTTAATTAAAAGAAATAAACAATACATTTTCTTATTTGCTAATTATGGTAAAATTATATATAAATTTATTATTCTGGGAAATTTCACTTTAAAAGGTGTAAAGTTTCCATTCTATTCATTGTACATAAATTTACCATGAAAGATGAACGAAAAAAACCAAATAAAGGGAAGAAAAGGAAAAAACAACAACAATAAACACCTGTTGCATACAATAACAATAACAACAGCAACAACCACAGACATGTTTTATCCTACAGTTGAAGGCTACAGTATCCTTTTCCATGATAACATAACAAAAACCAGAAAGCATAGAATACAGGATTTAGTAAATAAAAAACAATAACCATGACGTGAGCACCGAAAAAAATCTTTAAAGGCAGGAAACAAACAATACCCAGAATCAAGCGTACAGCAGGTAATTCGGAAGCATAAAAAATGGACAACGGACACGTTGTAGAGAAAAAGCTCTAAGACAAAATGCATTATACATGCAAACAATAACAACATTTTGCAAAGAACTTATTTATGAAATACAAAATTAAAAGGAAACCCTCCAGAAAGAAGTGCCGCATTTTTGTTTTCGTTTTTTTTTTTTTTCAATTGTTTTTTTTTTAAGCATAACTATGCTCTCCTTCGTCTGCTTGCTTTATCATCATAATATACGATTATACCCCGTACAGCCAAATATGTTTATGTGCCTACGTACGAATATGAGAATGTTTATAAAAGGCTAAGCGAAATATCCATACAACCAAATAAGCTGAAAAACAAAAAACACATGGACACACATTCATATATTACGTACAATAACAATGAAAACAACAACGCAAAATGAGCGCGCTAAACCCGTGCCGTTGTTCACTTTATATTTTGCCGCCAAATGAATGACGCGGCGGCAACTTATAGAGTTGCACAGCAACGTGATGCAATGATATCTGAAGAATGAAAAGAAGCTGGCAGAAAAACGGGAGACAAACATTAAAGTTCGATTAGTTGATCGAGAAGCAAGAACCAGTACCGTTACTATATTATAATATTATATATATATTATATGGTAGTTGTCGAAAATTGACAAAGATAGAAAAGCGATAGATTTGAAATACAACTCTGGTCGGTGTTGAACGTAATACTTGGACCGTGACATTATGCTAAGAGGACTTACGTTTCCGGTCTTATTGGAGGATGAATATTTTTAAAGAGAAAATAGTCTCTCTTGAGCAACAACTCACCAACTTGTTCTATATAAATGTTATAGAATTATCTGTCTTATTTGTTATCTATCGCGTAGAGTGTTTACTGTATTCTACTATCGTTCATGTATTGTCCACATATTTTGTTGTTATTATTGTTATTGCTGTTGTTGTTTTTATTGTATATGCATGGCAGTTTCGATTGTTTACAGGTAGTATACGCTACATTATGAGCATGAGCACAAGATTACGTGCCATCTCTACCAGTAGATGAAAAGAAATCCGAAACAACCGACAAAACGGACGAAACGTGTACACGAACAAAACCAACCAACCAACCAACCAGTCAGTTTGTCAGTCAAATACATCTTTCTATATATATATAGTATAAAATTTTATCTGCAACATTTAACCATCGCATCGCGGTAAAACAACAATATCATTATAATCATCATCACCATCATCATGCTCGTAATCATCTTCGTCATAACGATTATCATTTTAGTGATAATGGTGATCATGATCGCCTTCAAATCTTCTTAATATCACGATTGTCGTATATCAATGGGCGCATGCGCCGCATCTCTTTGACGGTAAACAGTAGCCACAATTGCTGTCGGCCAAATGAAAGAATGAGGATGAAGATGAGCATGCCATGTAAGAGCAAAGGTGTATGTGTGTGCGTGTTGCTTGCCTTAGTCACAATTACTACTATTATTATTGTTGTTTTTGTTATCGTTGTTGTTGTTATATCTCATTCACATACGCATGCCGACATCATTGTCGTGCCTTACACATTAAAAATATTCTATAGTCTCATATATTACAACTATTTATGAAGTATTCTTTTCTGTTCACCCTTCATATTATATAGTGGGTATGCTGGGTTTGTCATTCATTATGATAGTTCACTTTGTTTTATTTCTTGTTTTTTGTACTGATCTTTTAAAAGGTCAAAGAAACTAAAATTACAGCAATTAAAATATAAAAGTTTGCCTTTAGGCAAACGAATTATTATCAATATAATTATTACACACATTGATATTTTTTTACCATCAACTGTACAAATATTGAATCGAAATTTTTTAAGTCTCTAAGAGAAGATCTTCCAAACAAAATGTTTCGCTTTTTAGAAAGCCATCAATTTCGTGTTTTGCATCATATAGGAAACTTCAGCAAATTTTGTAATTGATATGTTTGTAAATTTTTGCAACCGCAAAACCTCCAACAATGTTGTATTCTGCTTTCCTTCAAATACCTACAATTTATACAAAAAAAAAAAAACAAAACCATTTATTCAGTCTTAATAAAAAAATGGGTTTTTAATCATAAATGATTATTTATTATTTTTTTATACCCTCCGCCTTGGTTATAAAAGTAAACCAAGTTTGTTCTTTCATTTGCATCACTCAGAAGGAGGCGTCAGAAACCCTACAAGAGACCCTTCTTAATCAGCGTCGCAAACAGAGTCAACTTAGACATATATGTCCGTACGTCCGTGTACAAAAATTAAAATATAAACTTGAAATTTGTTATGTACATATATCTATAAATATAAGCTTCATTGATGTGCCCCAAATGGGCATATTCGGATCAGATACACGCCCACAATCAACAAAAATCTATATATCTATCACAAATGTTGACCTGTGAACTTGAAATTTTGTGCACTTATTAAAAGTTAGCGTATCCATCTAGGTATCAAAAATGGGCATGGTCAGATAACAGACACGCCCACAACTTACAAAAAACCATATTCAAAGTAAACTAGACTACCAAGCCGATACATAATGCAACAACTATTGGAGGACGCAATATATATATATTTGCCACATCCATCGTTATAGATGTGGAGGGTATTTAGGATTTGACCTAAGCTGAATTTAGTTTGGTTACTTGCTTTTTTTAGTTTCATTTCAACCATAACGTTAATATTCTAAATCGACAAAGATTGATTTTCATTGCAGCACTAAATTATATAATAAAGATGTAATTGAATTGAAAATGTTGCGGTTGTTTTGTACATGTGTAAAAATCAATTGATCTAAATTTGAAATATCAATATGTCACAGATAAAGTGACAAATAGAGGCGACACAGCGAAAACCGCATCAAAGGCTTGAAAAATTTAACCTTTACTCGCTCACAATCAATAATTGTATAATATTTCTCATTCTTATATAAAACTTTATCGAATCGAAGATAATGAAAAACCAACAATAATCTTTTAAAATCACTTTCAATTCAATAATAACTCCACTGTACTATACAGTGCCGTTGAGTGGCAGATATAGCGAAAGGAAGAAAAAAAAAAAAACAATCACGATCCCATGTATGTGCACTGTATTATATAATATAGAGGAGACAACTGGTTGTGTTTAGTAAACGGAAATGATACGCGTGTTCAACTCACGCCAAACCATTTAAGGAAATTGGTTTATGTTGCAGCTACTGTTTGACGCGAATGCACGCTTTGCCACAGAAAGCATCAGCTGATGGCCCACTAAAAGACAGAGTGTATTGTATATTTGTAAATACAGTAAACCTCAATCTGTTTAGTGAGCAGCCTCTGTTTGCGACGAATGCCATAGGGGAACTTTCAATATAAAAAAAAATCATCTCAGATGGAGGCACTACTCGCATCTATCTATATTTATTTATGTAGATGCGTGAATTGAAAAATCGGTTAATGTATTGTAACAAAACCTCTCCCTATGGAAGACCAGTTAGTGAAAAAAATATATTCTCAATCTTTTCATCTCTTCGTTTATCACCGCCTAAGCATATAAATGCATGTAAATGTTACATGCTACTCCATAAACCTATACACACAGATATATTCATATAAATGACTGCTTACATATACAAGAGTTAATCTAATCCAAGCAACCAATCATTCCAACCAACTCAGCTGGAGACGCAAAGCTGTAGTGGGCATATGTTTCACTTCATAAGGAATTTCCAGAAGGGATCTTCAAGGACCCCCATAAAACATACAAGTTGAAGCCTAATACATACATTATTAGTAAACGTATTCATACTTGCCACGCCCACAGTATTTTTTCAAACGTAGAGGGTATTTGTTAAGTGAGCTCAGCTAAAAAGAAAAAACATTATTAACTAATGATGATAACGATGATTATGATGATGATGCTGCTCTTTTTATACGTATTGGCGGATTTTTCTTACTTTATTTGTTGTTGTTGTTTTTTTATTTAGGTACGTTCATATATGCATTCACACATATAATACTCATGACCTCAATTGATCACAAATTACCGATGCCGACAAAGTCCAGCTAAAAGTTTTTGTCGGCATATCTGTTTGCATGTGTGTCTGTCTGTCTGTCTGTCCGCTTACCTGACTGCCTGTCAGACTTAGCTGTTGTTGCTGTTGTTATTTTTCTATATCGGGTTATGTTATGTAGGTTAAGCTGTGTACTGCTGCTGCGGTTGTTGATGTTGTTCTTTTTAAAAATCCAGGAAAACTTTAGACACACAAAGATACACATTTGCACAATATATAAAATACATACATACAAACAATGTAGGTTTGTTCGTTTTTCATACTTATTTTTTTGGTTTTATGCAGAACAGTTTATATAACAATAATAATAATAATAATAACAACAACAACAACAACAACAATAATAATAATAAACATAATTATAATGTTGAGATCTTTAATTGTGTGATTGTGTTTATTTTTCATTTCTTTTACTGCCACCATCACCACTAACCATTTTAAAATGTTTGCTGCTTTACAACAACAATTTTATACATTCTATTAACAGGTACTACAGAACAATTTCTTTACTTGCAAACACATATGTGTTGTATATATGTATATAAAAAGAGACTTTATTGACTTCATTGTGTTGTACTGGTGATAAACTCTTTTCATAGAATGCTTTCAAATAGGATTTTAAAAATTTTAGGAATCATAATATATATATATATATGTATGTATAATAATGTAGATGCTTAGTAAAGAGAAATTGTTAAAAAAATCCATATATCGAATGTAAAAGCGAACACTGTGAAGGACAGACTGCAGACGGATACAGTACTGACTCGATTTTGGCAATGATTCTGAATTGATTGATTGTAATACAAAATTGGGTCACATATAAGTAATATAAGAGAGAAAAAAACAAATTTAGCTTAAGGCAAATCTTTAACACCCTCCACAGCTGTATTCAAAATGAAGGGTGCAGCAGAAATATACTAGAAGTGTAAAAATTCTTTTGGAATGTGTGTATATAACAATTTAACAATAGCAGCAGCAACAACAATAATAATAATAATAATAACAACAACAACATTTTATAATTATTAAATGCATTCAGTTTTTATGATATGCAATTTTTCACTTCATTGGCGATAATACCAATTATTATTATATGCCAAATTATATTATGAATCCAGCCAACAAAACAAACATAAACCAAACGTAAGCCGCATTTTAACGATTGGCGCCAAACAACCAACCAGTTAAACAAACAAGTCGCAATAGTGTGCATGTGTATATGTATGTGTGTGTGGGGGGGCAAACATAATTGTAAATAAATCATAAACGAGATCACAACAGTTTGAACATCAAATATACATCACACACCTATACACACGTACACAACATAACAGCCTAGAGCACGACAGAGAGTAATGTACACACAAATGAATTAAAATGTAAATTGGAAAATGGCATAGGAATAACAAAAAACAACAATAACAATAACAGCAAGATAATCAATTGATAAAAAGCCGGGAGAGCGGTATGGTCTTTGTTGTCATTGCGGTTTAGTTGCGTTCTTTCTGTTTTATGTTCATTTGTCACTGTTTGGATATATATATGCGAGTGTGTGTTTAATTGGTGTAAGCGCCATTTAATTACAACGCCCAATACACAAACCAGCGCGATTGCTCGTTTGATCGGTTAATTGTGTGGTAGTCGGCGCAAATCAAATAGAAAAACTAGATTTACTACAATTACAACAACAACAATAATACTAATGGAATGTTGTAATTAATATAAATTTGAAAAGTGGTTAGCGGTGTGTTTATGTATGTGAGCGTGTGTATATATGACAGTATGATTAAAGTAAATATTACCGCAGAAGAAGAAGAAAACTTTAACATTACACACATTACAAACATACATACACTTACTTTACATATGCACACATGCTTACTATATGATATTTAAGAATAATTTTTTTAAGCCGAACTCGTAAAAAATAATTTGATAGGAAAAGCAAACAATAAAATTCAAGGCTTTCAATACAATGACAATGAATAACTTTGTTAGGCGTTTTCGCGGTTTCTTTTCATTCATGAATTTTCGAAACAAAACAAAACAAAACAAAACAAAACAAATTATATTCTCCCCGTATGTAAAGAGACGTTGTTTACCCCAACTGCACTCTACATTACAAATAAACAAAACAATTGTTTTCTTTTATTTATTTTTTGATACAACAATAAATACTTCAGTTATGTGTATGTGTAGGTAAGTGTTTGTTGATTATGAAGAGTGATTTAAAACTGCGGTAGCATAATTTTTTTTTAAATTTTTTTCATAAAAGTCTTCATTATCAACATGCTTATGATTACTATACATTTTTTTAATACCTTTTTCATATGTATTCGTGTACATATTTACATTCTTCTATTCAAGAGCAAAGGGGGTCGGTAAAGTGTTTTTGATCTTATCACCAAAGCTGCTTGCTCCGCATTTTGATCAAAGCAAGTTTTCCGTCCAAGGTGGTAGGGTAACCAAACGAATACAAATGAAAATAAACAAAATGAAAAAATTTAAAAAAAAAATTAACAACAACAACATAACTATAAGCACAAGACAAAGTAGTAAATTATTATAATGCCGCAAATAAAAAGTATTACAGTTTTAATGATCAAGCGTCATGGACTAATGACTAAAACAGAACACGTGCTTCTTTACTATACACGCTTACTTCATCAGTACAGTTTTATATCATAAAAGTTTACACATTGACATGGACGGACAACAGATGGCCATAAAAGGTGCTTTTCTCGTTATAACAAACTTAACACACAATGTGCCAAAAACGGTGTAATGCTTAAAAAAATGTTCAGCATTTTAATTGTTTAATATATTTATATTATTATGCATTTATATATATGATTGTATGTTTAAAGCAATTAAATTTATTACAATTACCCTGCACATCTATCATCATTATATAAATTTCAGTAACACCCTGTTCTCTGTCATTTGCAGGCAAACACAATTGCTGAGACACAAACCATCCAAATGCCTTCCACATCATCCACCGCAGCTGCCACTACAAGTTTTACCCTTACCACACACCATTTCATAAATCTATGTAAGATTTTCATTAATCTTCTGAGTTTATGGATGTTGTGCAGTAATGGTTTTTTATTTGCGGCAGCTTCGGGGCGTCATTTTGGTGCGACAAGCCTTACACCCAATTCTACGGAGATTTTGTATCAGGATATATTAAGAGAGAGCAATTCTATACCTAAGCATACACCTCGTACCCCGCATGAACATAGCCGTGCACTGAAACGGGTTTTCCTTTCAAATCGAACCGTCGTGTGCAATGATGGCACGTTTGCCGGTTTTTATTTGCGCAAAAACGCCAATTCAAAAAAGTGGATTGTGTTTTTGGAAGGCGGCTGGCACTGTTACGATACCCGAACGTGCCGTTCACGATGGACCCGTTTAAGACATTTAATGACATCCTCACAATGGCCCGAAACCAGAGATGGTGAGTTGTCTTGCAATTGTGAAAAACTATTTATTTTAATCTTTTTTTTTTTTGCGGTTGATTTAGTGGGCGGCATATTATCACCTTTGCCTGACGAGAATCCCTATTGGCACAGTGCCAATCACGTACTGGTACCCTATTGCAGCAGTGATTCATGGTCGGGTACTAAAGCTTCGCCAGACTCAAGTGCTTTAAATTTTCGCTTTATGGGCTCTTTAATTTTACGACAAGTTATCTCCGACCTTATACCGTTGGGATTGGGGCGTATAGGCGGTGCCGAATTACTTTTGGCCGGTTCTTCGGCCGGTGGTTTGGGAGTTATGCTTAATCTGGATCGTATAACCAACTTTTTGCAAAATGAGCGACAATTACAAATCACGGTACGTGGGGTATCTGATTCGGGCTGGTTTTTAGATCGTGAACCCTATGCACCGTCCGCGGTGGCTTCCAGTGAAGCTGTGCGCCAGGGTTGGTCTATGTGGGAGGGCTCTTTGCCCCAAGCCTGTGTGGAACAGCACAAGTTAGAACCCTGGCGTTGTTACTTCGGCTATCGGTTGTACCCCACTCTAAAAGGTACAACTTTGGAATGATATTTTATTATATAAATATTTGAAAAATATGTTTTTTTGCAGCCCCCCTCTTCGTGTTCCAATGGTTGTTTGATGAAGCTCAAATGAGGGCCGATAATGTAGCTGCACCCGTAACGCCCCATCAATGGAATTATATACATGCCATGGGCGGGGCATTACGCTCCTCGTTAGATAAAGTTGATGCAGTTTTTGCTCCCTCCTGCATAGGCCATGCTGTGCTCTCGAAACGCGAATGGTTAACAATAAAAATCGATGACATCTCGCTACCTACGGCTTTGCGTTGTTGGGAACATTCTACAAGGCCCCGTCGAAAACGTCATGACAAAATAAAGCATTTTCGCGACACCTCTCTGACACACCTTGATGAAGAAGACGAAATTGAGAATCGACGTCAACCACTTAACAAGAAAGGTAAGCAAAGAGAGAAACGCAAATTAAAGGGAGAAAAGAATCGGAAACGTTTGAGTGAATGGGAACGCACTGAACGCAAACGATTACGTCATGAACAGCAAAAGCAAAGACAGGAGAAAAGAAACAAAAATCGCAAAAATCATGCAACCAGTAAACTAACCAATGCTGTACATTCTGCAGCGGATAATAATTCAACAAAAACTCAACAGCGCCGCAAAAACAAATCCAAACATCGTCATGATTGGGAGAAAAATTCTCATGCAAATCATTTGAAAAACAAATCCAGAAACCACAAAATTCAAACAAACAAACAAAAACTGCATGATTTAAGCACTGCCAGTAGCAGCAGCAGCAGCAGCAGTATGTCTTTAACTCAAGGACCATTAAGACCCCTTTTAAGAGAATCGCAGAATACCTTGAGTTCACAACGTAAGGCCAACATAAAAATCAATAGACGTAGTGGGGTACCACGCGTTCCAGAAAAGTGCGCTCTACGACTAATGGAACGTTGCAGTTGGCCGCAATGTAATCACTCCTGTCCCACCCTTACAAATCCCGCCACCGGCGAGGAAATGCGATTTCTCGAGCTATTGGCTTCCTTTGGTTTGGATATGGAAGCTGTGGCTACAGCTCTGGGTGTGGATATGCAAACTCTAAATAATATGGATCGCACCGAATTAGTTAATCTGCTTACCCAGCAAGTAAGTTGATCCTAAATGTAACGCATATAACAGTTTAATTGTTAAATAGCAGTTAACAGTATAATTACACGTTTTGTAAATATTGAAAAGTTTTCAATTCGAAATGAATTACCTTCAGTCCAATTAGCAGGAGAGTAAAAAGGATAGAAATTAGTAAATTTATAATATATTTAACATGACAACCTATAGGTTGTGTAGAAATGTTCTATTTAACAGAAAATCGTTAAATCAATACCGAAATGCAACACACAAGACTGTTAGACTGTTTAAAAATTTATAAAAAAAAAGAGCAAACTATTGAAATGTTGTACTTAATATACAAGACTCTCACTCAGACCATCCACCTAACTCTCACACGCTCTCTTTTTCTCTCTCCCTTTCTTGTGTCACCCACAATTAATTAGTGAGCCTTCATCATTCATCAATTTTTTAAAACTGTAAATAAGTGAATTTCTACCTCTCAACCCATAGAGCAAGGCACCCTATAAATGATAAACTACCTCATTACACACGCACCCACACATACCATATAACAAAAAAATAATTCCAATAACGACAACAAATATTTAGTACCTGTAATATAAAAAGTACATACATACTTACATACATTTTCGTGTACAGTATAGATTTAATTGTTAACTTATAATGTATATATAATATAACAACAACAAATCGTTCAATTAAGTTATTTTGTAATTGAAATTCGTTTATAGAAATAATTTTAATATAATATTAAATTCCATCCATTTGCATTTTTGTACAAAAACATACTTTAAGAGCTAAAAAAATAAGAAATGTCAGAAATTAGAAAAGTCAGACAAGCTTAACCACAATTAACTCCTTACCTAGCTAGGAAGCTATGAAACCTATCAAGAAACACGAAACTGTGTTATTCTTTCCAACACTTTCGTAGGGTAGTAGATCATGCATTTTGTCAAATTGAAAGACCGAAAATAACGGATTGATAGTTTAAAAAATAATTAAAATATAGTATAAATATTTTTTATTTTAAACAAATATGCGAAATTTATGATTAATTGTAGTAAAAAAGATTTGGATAAATATGATGATTATAAAAAAAAATATATAAAATAAAAAATATTTTGATCAAAATGTAAATGTAATAAACTCCATCTATACGGACAGATAGGCTTTATAATTTTTATCAAGAATATTTCATTTGAAAAATACTTTTAGGCATACAAGACAAACACCTGTCCATACGTCCGTCATTCAGCGTAATCGAAATTCAGTGTCTGATTCTCAATAATTCAATTACAATTTAGTGCAATAAATTTTCAAATATCTTTTGAAAAGTGACTCTACAAAGAAATTGTTTTAACAACGGTCCGATCCAGATACTCTCTAGAAATAATTCTGGCACATTACATACATCATTGTGCCTCCCTTTTTATAATTAGAGATCAAGATAGTCTCAAAAGAACAGTTTTTAGTGACTTTGAAGGATCTTTCCGGCAAATCCTTACAGGACAGAGAAATTTATTTTATGTGTAACGCAGTGTTATTAAGAATGAAATTTTCTTCATTCAAAACTATTAAATTATTACTTGCAGTTAATAGGCATTTTTCACATCGAAGCACCCTATTGATTAAAATAAATGAATTATAAAAAATTCATACAAAGTATGTTTGGAAAATGAAAATCCATTTTTACACATTTTATAATATAATTATTTATATTTGATTGTAATTATTTAATCTTAATTCTTTTTAAAATATTTGGCAATGTCAAGAATTGTTTTTTAGTCATATTTTAAGCTAGAATTTATTATTAGAAAACTTTTCCTTTTGTTATACAATTTTTTAACTTTTTAATATATTTTTTTTTTAATTGAGCCATTAAAAATGTACAAAAAATCATATATTAATAATTAAATTTAATACTCGATTGAATATTTTTGTTATTTAATGCATTCCTTTTTCGTTTACTTATAGAATATGACCATGTATTTATTTGAAGAATTATTTAAATAAATCTAAGTGAAAATATATTTATAAAAATATATATTTAAGATATTTTTCTTAAACCAAAAGGGAAGAAAAACGCACACACCAAATCTTGGAGTTACTGTGTCTGAGGCACCCACTGTTTTGCACATTTTTTTTTTTTTCTATAGAAAGTTTTATTAAAGACTCTTAATAAAAGTTAATTTAATCAACTTGAGCATATCCATAATACACACCTAAGTAGTGGTACACAATACAAGTAAATACGTACTAAAATTGCTGAAGCTGCCCTCAACCAAGACTAATATCATCTCCTTAGTTCGCCATTAAACGTTGATGGAATCAAGTGCAAAATTAAAAAAAAAAAGGAAGAAGAAAAATGATTTTAATAGTAAAAATAATACAAATCTTAGCGTTAGTTCTAACCGGCCTACAAGCTTGTCCCATTTACTTGACTATAGCTTTAAATGGTAAAACATTTGTGGAGTCGAATTTGGAATTAAATTGGCCTCCAGATTGTTACACACGACCCCAATGGATTGGTTTGTACAATAATAGTCCAGCGCTAACCTTTACCCAACCTTTAGTGCGCATTGAAAATATTAGTAATGCTACACTTAAAATGACCATTAAACATAAAGTGGGCAAGTTACGTTTCCCCAATGGCTGGAATCGTATGGATATTAATACAGTACCGCCGGAATATCCGAAAGGTGAATGTTTAAATTATTATGTGGCCAATTTTAATGGCAACGAACTATTGACGGTGAATTGTTTAAAAATCTACCCAAATTGGTTGACACGTTTGGAGAGTTTGAAAAGATTACATTTGAAAGATTTATTTCTACCAGGTAATACATAGTTTTTAATAAAAGAAAGAGTAAAAGGCCTAAGTAGGTACTTAATTAATAGGTACTCATGCTTCGGGTGCCTATACAACCTCAAATTATGGCCAAAGTAAGACCATGTTCACCAAAGATTACGCTGTAACTCAATATTTTGATGTCTGGTCTCAATTAGTGTTTGGCATTCGTTATTTAGATCTTAGCATTGGGTAAGAGAGAGAGAGAGAGTTTATTCGAAAAAATACTCATTTTTCATTTACAAAAATGCATTTCTATATCAGTTATAGAACGGATGGGAAAAATTTTAATAATTTTTGGATTGTTAACGAGAATATGTTTGTTAATCAGTTGCGCTTCATTTTAAAAGATATTCACCGATTTATTAATAAAACTGGTGAGGTAGTTATAGCGGACTTTAGTTCATTTCCAGTGGGTAAGTATTTATTTGTCCTTTCCTATCGATAATTACTTAATATTTTTGTCTTTTAGGATTCTATAAATATCCTGAAAGACACAGAGAATTGATTTCTTTGCTTAATCGAGAATTGGGATCTATAGCTTTTCATTTTAACAACAACAATAGTAGTACCAATAACAGAAGTTCTTGTGATAGTTTGACCATAGAAGAGATTACAAAAACGGGTAAACCGTTAATAATTTTATACCCTTTAGATGAATTGCCTTATCCAGAAAATGGTACATAGATTTCGACTTCTTAGAGATTTATAAAACACTGCATAAATAATAATGAAATGTTGCAGAATCACCCATTTTGTGTCCGACTTGGAAACACTTTTCTACCAGCTCCATGAATACTTCACAAATTTTACATTTTATGCGTTTACTATTTAGTAAAAAGAAATCATCACCCGTCCAGAATGAAGGATGGGTTTTTAATGCGATTAAAAGTTTGGAGGCATCATTGGTAAGTTTTAGGCCCAAAATACACGACCACACATAGTATCGAATGGCCCTGCTTTTACCTTTATCTATTTATATCTTAGGATACCGAAAAATTACAAACCTGTAGAGAACGCGCTACATATCTCAATCCTAAGGTGACTAATTGGTTAAGAGGGCCTTGGGGCTCAACGGCCAATATCGTAAGCCTTGATTATTTCAGTAATACCAATATAATTGATGTGGCCATATACGCTAATCTGCAAAAAGCCTTCAGGCGTGCTAATAAGAATTTCATTAATTTCGAAATGTACAATTAAAATAGTAGGCGTAAATGCCCTCCCCCCCTCTAATAGTGTGTGTATTATATATCAGCTTGCAAGTCTACTTTTTTGTAAATTGTGGTCGTGCCTGTTATTCGACCATGCCCATTTTTGGTACATCTATGGATGGGCTAACCTTTAGTAGGTGCACTAAATTTCAAGTTCGCAGGTCTACTTTTGTAGCAGATAAATAGATTTTTGTTGATTGTGGGCGTGTCTTTTGACCGATTTTGCCCATTTTAAATAGCGATTTGTGTGCAATAACTAATAGTACCTGTACAAAATTTCAGCTCAATATCCTAAAATGTACGCCCCTGAGAATGCCAATAACAGATGGACACACGGTCACATGTCTAGATCGATTCAGTTATTGATGCTGACTAAAAATATGTACACTCCTCTTTTATTGTTTATTAACTTACATGTAGATTTATCCGTCAAAAAGGGCTTTTGTAAATAGTGGGCGTGTTTGTTATGCGCCTGCGCAGATCGCTTAAAGCAATATATATATATTGTTACGAAAATGTCAATACGCCTGCCATTCACACGTGCCGTTTCGTTTCTAGTTGGAGAGTTGCGTTGTCTTCAACGCTTACATGATTTTTTTCGTCTTCTGGTTAAAAAAAAAATGATAATTGATGCACCTTTATCTCTTTTGACGCAGCGCATCTTCTGTAGTTGACGCGCCAAGAAGAAGACAGAAGAAGAAGAAGATATATATATATAAAATAAGCGCGCGTAACTCTTTTTGATTTCTTTGATAAAAAAAAATTGTTAAATAATTAAAAAAGTGTAAAGAAATAAATAATAAAATACCTCTCGACAACCAATTTTGTATTGCAACAAAATATTGAAAAGCAAAATCATAACAAAATATACTAAATTGCAACTTGCTGGAATTATTGGTATCATATGTGAATGTGGCTGTTAATCGGTTTCTCTCAATTTATATAACATTTGGATAAGAATGACATCTGCACACACCTCTTCTACGTTGACCATACGAAATTGACAAGAATCTTTTATGCATATAAATTGAAATGCTATTAATATCAAAATGAAATTACATAACGAATAAATTTAAAATGAATGCAGTTTAAAAGAGCCCACGCAGTTTCTTTCCTTTATAGATACATGTTGCAGCATACTACATCTACCGTACGTTACGTGAGATTATTCTCTCCTTTAATCTTGTACTTGCAATCTTTTTGTTCAACCGCTTTACAGCTGCACAACATTGAACAGTCGCTGAGTGAGTAGGTTGGCGGCTAATGCTGTCTTTCCACGCAAAGCATTCTTAATTGTTTCAAAGCATCGGAACAATGTTACAGGTAATCCTTATTCCAGTGTATAATAATATCGTCTAAGGTGGGAGTAGTATATAGTTTTTGTTTAAACGTTTTCGAATAGTCAGAAATAATTGTTAAAGGTCTTGTAAGTTTTCAACTGTCGTTTAAATAAAAACGCACAATTTTTAGTGTAGAATGAAAAAAGTTTTATTTACAGTTTATTATCATCCGAAAAAAAGAATGCTTCTATTCAGAAGTCGTGTGCATGCACAGTGTGTGTGTGTTTTAATAATTTCTATTTATCCTCTAATTTAAAACTATTCTTACCGGCAAATATATTCTAAATCCGTTTTGTTTTAAAATTTTATAAAAAAGAAATTACATAGTGATTTAATTCTGGTTTTTCATAAATGATTTTTTTTTTTATATATATTCATGTATGTAGAGATGTTTGTAACAGAGACCATTTATCAATGATGATTAAAAATGGAATGAATTAATTAAATATAATCCTAATAGATTCATCCATTACGTTATAAGTTATTCATTCCGTTGGCTCTCTGGTAGGTACAAACGGATCATTTTTAGAAAACATAAAAATGAGAAATTCAGTGCGATTTTGTTGTAAAACACTTCAGCTACTTTTTTATTTCCATAAATTTTTGTATTTTTTGTTTTTCGTTAAATAACTTATTATTAAATTTAAGAAGTAAATTACACACACACACACACAAACACACACACATTATTAGAACAGTTATACAAAAGGCTGGATGTACGTGAGGGTAGAATGTGGAAGGAGTGTTACAATAAACATATAGAATTGGCATAATTAATTACTGTTATAAATTAGATACATACATACATACATACATACAGAGTAGTAAGTTTTTGGGATTTTTGTTTAAAATTTTTTTTTTGTGATTTTCATCGTTTTTTTTCAAATTCAATAATTATACGTTTAAACTTAACGTTAATGTACGTGATGATGACGATAGAAAACAAAAAGATAGAATTAGTTAATTACACTGATTTACACACTACAACACTACCTCCTCGACCATCCACAGAAGTAATAACCGAACAATTTTTAGAATAAGTTTCTGTAACTTTTATTTCTCTCTTTTCGTTTTTTATGTCAACAATTTATTTTCCTTCTCTCTTACTCACTGTTCAAGTTGCTATTCTATATGGATACGTATAAATTAAGACGTGAAGAAGAAGAAGAATTTTTGCAGTAATTTTAATTTTAATATGAAAAAATCCTATTGTTGTTGGTGTTGGAAATTTGAAAAAAATGCATTTTTGTTTTGTTTGCATCGATTATATGTACAATTTCTAGGGCCAGAGGCATGAATCAAGTTCATCCAGGAGAAAGGGGTACGAAGAAAGGAATTGTCCCCGCCTTCATTTATAGGCTAATTCGTTACGAGCTTAACATTATCTTAAGAGAAATATACGCGCATAACGTCTGTAAAGGGCTTCCGGCAGACGGGGCACTTGGTTACCGAGGAAGCACACTTGGCACAGGCCACCACATGACCGCAGGGCAAAAATGCTGTATTGTATTCGGCATTATAACATATCTTGCACACTTTCTCTTCCGGTATACTGCAGTTGGTTAGTTTTCGCGTTATATCACTTTCCGCTACAGCAGTTGCTGAACTATTGCTTGTGGCAGCTGCTGCTGCTGCTGCTGCAACGCTTTGCTGTAATGTATCCTTCTCTTCCTCCGCATTGGATTTGGCTTGTTTTTCCATTTCCTTTGATTTGTGTTTAGCCAGAACCGCATCTATGAAACTCTGACCCTTCATTAATTTCAGGTAACGACATTTGCTCATCCACATGGCGTGCTCCTCCCAGGGATCATCATTTTCATCCCAATCTTTTAAACCACCACCGCAACTAAAACACTTGACGCGATCACCCATCCCCGTATAAAAGAAGCCAGCTTCGGCCAACTCTTTGGGTTTCTGTTTCATGTGACGCGGCCACTCCGCATATGAACGTAAACGGGCCGTCTCAATAGCATACTCTGGATAATCGGGATAGAAATGTGTTACAATATTATCAACGCCACCGTTGGCACTATTGCTAGCGCTTTGTAAATTAGAGCGCACCTCATCAACTATAGCTTGAGGACGTACCTCAATGGTATCATTTAAACCACATATATCATAACTAGGGGCAGGCAAAATACTGTCTAACGCTTCAGCATTAAGGGGTACATTGTTCGTGGTGCGACGTTTTAATAGCGGGCAATTGGGTGACCAACGCAAATGTTCCGATACCGGTTCATCGCCATGTTCCCAACGTCCGATTTCCACTTCACAAAAATAACATTTACATTTATCATCCTCGCCCATATAAAACATACCCGTCATGGCCAATTCGTTCTTATTCAACCAATCCAACGGCCAGTTGATAAAGGTCTTTAAACGTTCCTCCTCCCTGTGGAATATATCATCCATGATGTAACGTGGCTTCAAGTTGCCCAACTGTAACAGATCGTTATTATTATTGTTGTTGTTGCTGTTATTATTATTATTATTCGTATTGGCGGCAGTATTATTATCCGTCTCGTCAACGTTTATATTTATGTAGCTCATTTTAAATAGGTTGTGAAATATTGTTGAGGGGCCAGTACCATAAAACTGGCTACAGGTGAAACCAACACTACCCCCGCCACCGCCACCACCACCACCGCCGGCAATGCTACTGCCATTATTGCGCACGGCATGAGGGCGTATTTGTTGCGTTGCTAAACCTCCGGGCATTTTTGCAATTACTCTTGACGACAATGTGTGGAAAGCGCAACTGATGCGATAACAAACTTATGAAAGAAACGTCCTTACGTAATGCTATTACTATTATTGTGGTTGTTGATAAAAAGTTTTCCTTTTCACCCGATTTACAACAGTTATGTGGAAACTGTAATAAAGAAAAGGAGGAAAACATACAATATATAAAATATATATATACATAAAATTCTGCAAAAACTGCATTTGGAAATATTCTTTCTTTGCTCTCTACTATACAGGATTTGTTCAATTTTTTTTTTTTTTTTTATAAATATTGAAATGTTGCCTCCGACTCCATAAGGGCTATTAAAGTTTTTTATTTACGTAAAAATGCGCATCATCGTTTCTTCATTTGGAGGGATGGACACTTCGTACTATAAATACTTGAAATTTTCTCTTCCATTAGTTGTACTTGTAGTTGCAGTTACAGTTTATGTTATAATGAAATGATCAAAGAGTAAAAGCAGAAAAGAAACCCCTAAATTAGATTAACACCACGCAAACACGTCGTAAGCAACGTTATTGTATTAAAGTCGTCATTGATTTAAAACGCGATAGTTAAGTACGTCATTTATATATGTTATACGTTGTACGCCCCCACTAGGTGAATGTCCTTTCACATAATAATTTAACGCTTTTATCTTTTTATCTTATCTTAAAGTTTTATCACACATAACATACAACAAAGCCATATGTTAACTAGATGACTGTGACACGCATATGCGACCCCCTTCGCATGTATTTTTTTCTTTCTTATTAATACGCCTCAAAAATATTGCATTTATATACATCGCAGTAAACAGTAAATGATATATTTGGAAGGATACGATTGTATATGCAACCACCCACTCAAAGTAATTGCTTAAGGGTGGGATGGAAAGACAAGTTTCCTTTTCACATAAACGTATTAATGTACAGATAACTTTTTATGTAGAATATTACGATTAAAAGAAAGCTAATTAAATTACCTTGACAAGTTGAAAGTAAAAAATATATATTTTATTTCTTTTTTATTATTTATAAATTTCTTTTACACTTTTTTTGGTTATCTATTTATGTATTTATTTATTTATTTACTTCATATTTAACGATACCGCTTGAAAGCGTAGTTGTCTACGAACTGAATAATAACATCAATGAGAGCTGGTTGAGCAAGCACATCTTCGAAACTAGAATAACTGTTAAGCAGGAGATCAAAAGCAAAGACAGACTAGACACCCATAAATTGCAAAAATAAGAAGGCGCTCTATTTTTTTTTTTAATTTTTATTTTTATTTATTTTTTTTTTTTTGCAAACATCTGTCCTAGCTTATGTAGAGAGAGAGAGCGAGCCGGTCATTGACAAAATAAAAAAAAAAAACAACCCTTAATAATACCGTTATATACATTAAAACCAGCTGCTGAATTAAAATTTCTTTTTGTATTCTCTCTCTCTCTCTCTCTCTCTCTCTCTCTCTCTCTCTCTCTCTCTCTCTCTACCTCTCTCTATCGCCATATGTATCTCTTATCCAGTGAGTTGTATAGTGTTATACACATTTTCGAACAATATATTCGAATTTTGTAATATGGCTGGGAAGGAAAAGCTTACAATCAATACGCAGGCCTTTCAAAGGAACGCGCTTACAAAATAATACAACCCAACTACGCTATATAGTAGTGTGTACAATTCTTAAGTATTCTTTTTCCCTTCTCATTAACATATATTCCATATAAATGTTTTTTTTAATATATACATAGACAAAGAAGAGTTCAAATCACGCTACAGGGGATGCTTTAATAGCAGTTTATAATAATTAGCTACTCTATGAAAATATATATAAAGAATACTACAATAAAGTATATAAAGTACTATACGAGTATCTGTATATAGCAACAGCAAGCTCTTATCAAGTATACAAAGCGCAGAATCTCTTACCCAGACATTTGGAGTGGTAGGGAAAGAGGGAAAAAATTTTGCCGTTGAGAGTTGTGGAGTAATCAATGAATGCACAAGAGGCAAGTGTTTAAAGTGTTAAATTAAAAAAAATAAAATAAATCCTTTAATGATATAATGAACAGCGCCCTTTGTTAAACGAATTGAATTTATGTGTGAACTGCTGCTCAACCATAACTTTAATATGACAACGACTAATCTGTACAGCCCCTGGACACAAATCGGACATTTTTATATGCCCACTACCTTGAAGTAAACACACACTAACTTTGTCAAAATGTTTGTGACATTAGAATAAAAGTTCAGAGACTCCAGAAAAGCATTCTCAATCGATTTAAACATCTCTGTCTGTATGCCTGTCCATCCGTCCGTCTGTGTAAACATTATTATCAAGGTCGCAAGAATTGATATATGAACTCTAAAGTGGCCAACACTATTGGTAGTCTCTCGAACTTCGGAGTGTTATGGAAAATGGATGAAATAGATCAAACGATCTTCCCACACACAATGAGAAAATTTCAGGAAATCAAATCAACAAAGTGCTGAATATTCAAGGCTTGGCCCAGATTAGTATAACTTTTTTTAATCACGGTTTTATCTTCTCGCCTCTTTCCTTTTCAAAGTAACCTTTAAATGTACCAATCGCATCATCGTCTAAGTTTTAATATATGCCAGGTTTTAACCTTAATAAAATATTTCCACGGAAAGCCTATGAAAGTGTTCACTAATAGCCAATAACCAGCCAATCCACTCCTATCACTTGGTTTAATTTATCCAAACAAAATCGATTCTTTTTAATTGGGTATTAAGTTCCGAAAGAGATGAAGAAGGCGAGTGTAGTGATAATTACATTAACTGCAAGTGTTCATAAAATTTTATATTGACAATAAAAAAGGAAAAAAAAGGAAACCGGCTACATATACTTAACAATTTAATTAGCGAATCGTCATAATGAAAAAGGAAACTTTTGTGACCAAACCAAATTTTCTCCATTACAAAACTCATTTATATATGAATTCATTAAGTTTAAGTGGAATGGGTTTCGTTTTTCGTTTCGTTGTTTATGTTAGTTTAGTTGCGGGAAATGAACCAACAATTAATGGTCGAACGGAAAGATATGAGAACAATAAAAAGAAAATATAATAAAAACAAAACAAAAAAACATAATTTGCGGCACAACATACAGCATTTCATGTTATTTGGTGGCTTATGGCCGCAAACACAATACGGCTGCTCTGCTAATGCTGGGTACTAGATGTGGCTGGTGATGGCGATTGTCGGTCGGTCGGTCGGCCGGTCGGTTATGTTGGTGTCTTTTAAAAATTTTGCTTTACACAGTTGGCAACAGCAACTGACTTTAACAACGACAACATTACACATACAAGCCATAGCTGAGGAGTGTTACATGCCTCTACTAGTAAACTATAACTGAAAGAGTGGAGATTGTATTTGGAATTGGTATTTTATCTAACTTTGTTGGCTAGCATATAAAACCAAACGACGACAACAACAACAACCACACTGGTGCAGGCAGCACGTAAACAAATCAACCAAACCAAATTGAACTCATATAACATTATAATGTACGTCCGTTCATTTTTCCCAAGCTTTGAAAATATTTTATAAAACAACAACTACTACAATTACAGCAATAAGTTAAAAAAAAAACCGCTACATTTAGTTCAAGTCAAATCTTGTATATGCTCCACCTTGTTACAATTTGTAAACTCTTCAAGGGCGTGGTCAATATTTGATAACATGTTGAATTTCAACTTAAAAGCTCAAATTGCTTAACACAACGCCACATCTTGCAGCTGAAAGTGATGCCCCATACAACGCATTCTTGATATTATTTTATGTCCACCGTAATAAAAGATACTCATGGTTAAACTGAAAAACTATCTAACACTGAGTAACCAAGGATATCAATGTAGAACCCACAACAGACGGACGCACGGACATTCGAAACAGAACATCAAAAACATTTATTAAGATTTTTTACAAAAAATAAAAAAAATCAAATAGTAAATAATATAGAAAGACTGCCTTTCAAAACAATCCAAAGCAAGCCGAACGAACTATAGACAGTACAACCACTACAAGTCAAACCAACCAGCCAGTCATGCTGTCAGTTAAATAGAGCTTCGTCAAACCAAAAGATGCTGATTTTAAGTAACAACAACAATAAAATATATACAACTGAACAACTGAAACTATGGTTAAAGCCATTGCTGGTGGTGGCTGCCACGGTTGGAAGGCAAGCAAACATCGAGTATATGCATGCTGGCAAGTAAGTAAGCTAGCTAGCTTAGCAAGCTACAATAACTTTAACCGAGACTGAGTGTGAGAAAGTTTCAATGGAATGCTGCCAAGCAAGCCTCTATATAATTACACTAACAACAACAACAACAAGAAAAACAAAAAACACAAAAGACCAATACAACTATCAAGTCATACAACCAACCCAACCAAACAACATTGACAAGAAGAAAAAGAAGAAGAAGAAGAAGAAAACGCAAACAAAAAAAAACAAAATAAATAAGCAACAACCAGCAGCATAAAGTTTTATGTTGTAATTTACATGCATGCATGTGTATATATAAATGTGTGTGTTTGCGTTTGTGTTTTTATATGCATGCCGGTGTAAAGTGACTGGAATGAAGTAGAATAAGTTTTAATATTATTATGTGTATGGGTATAAATGATATTTTTTTGCTTTTCTAGAGCATACATGTATGTGTTTATACATAATATAAAAAAAAAACAACAACCACATGATGCTAAAACGAAACAACTAGAGATTGAAGCGAACCCCAGCTTAGGAATATTTGAATATTGTGTAAAACAGTAATAAAAAAATTTTATAAAAATATACGAAATTTATAAATAAAGTCGCGCTTAACATATAGTCTGACGTTACACACACATGCTACATGTGTGCGTACGATTGTGTAAATAATGATAAGTGTAAAGTAACTACAACAACAACAACAACAACAAAATCTTTATCATCAATGGGAAGTGAAACTCCTCTCATGTTCATATAAACAAGAAATTAAGAAACCGCAATGTATTCAGGGGTTCAACGCACACTTTCATTCCGTAAACTTATGCTTCTTGCAAAGAAATGAAGAAATTTGTTATGCAGACGGAGCGGTGATAAGAAGAGAAGAAAACTGAAAGATAGAAAGAGAGAGATAGAGAGAAAGAGAGTTGAAAGCTTGCTTTTTTTCAATTCATTGACTGTTTTTCATTGTTTATATGCTGTTTATATGCTGTCGCGTTTGTATTTTATAGAAATAAATCTATATACATATATAATATATTTTTATAAACAAATGTTATGTATATTTAATATACACACAAACATACGGATGCCTCTTGTAAATACAATATATTGCAAATATTTCTTAGAAAACACAGTTACAAAGCTGATATTATTGTTGGTGTTGTACACGATAGCAAAATTGTGTACGTTCAAGTAAATCATACAAAAAATGTACTAAATTGTTATTGTTTTTACTGCTTAGTATTGATTAAAAATAAATAAATAATTATAAAATAAATTCAGATGATGGATAAGGGTATGGTATGGGCGAAAACTGACTATTGGAACTGTTTCTTAATAATTAATAACACTTCGTTTCATATTATGTGCTTGTTTATTGGAAATATCTACATCATGTTCATATTTATATGTCCACACATGATGAGTTGTTGTTGTTGTTTGATGAATAAGTAATTTCATATATTTAGCATAACAAATATATATATATAGGGTGAATAATGTTTTACACATTTAGCTTAGGCCGCCACCTCAACGTTGGTTGGTTGCTGCCTGTTTTAAATGGACAAAATCCGCCGCCCAGTCAGGCCTACAAAAATTATGTCTAAATTCTTATAAATTTATATTTAGTCCCATAAGGGGCGGGTCATATATTGACCACGCCCACTTAGCGAAATTTAGATCTTTTTTTTTTTATTTTTAAAATGTGGAATCGCTCCGCTTGACCAAACCAGTTAAATTTCTATATCAAAGACTACGGAGCACTATTGTCATTCTAATCAAATGATTAGATTTTTTTATCTTTGTTAAAACATTGATTCAACCGAAATGTACTGTTACTCATCTCTTTTATATACTTAAACTGCTTAGTAGATTTATACCCTACAATCGAAATAGAGCGTGTTTGTAACTTATGAAGGACTCACCTATTTTATAAAAATGTTACATTTTTTTAATCTTATATATCTGTTAGTCCATCTGTCGGTCTGTCTGTGCGTCTATTCAAGATATTTCGATGACAATTTTGAATAATTTTAGCTCAAAGATAAACTCTATTGAAAATGTTTTACATCTGACTGTTTCCAAAGACCTTCGGCAATGCCCAACTTTAGAAAAATCAACTTTACGTTCAATCTGCTTTTTTCTTTAAGGCAATATATTTGGAAGAATTTTTTTTTCATCACTCAAGTATACGAGACTTACCTAAATTTGAAAAATCCATCGAAAGCAGAGACAATTTATTTACAGCACTTGCTTAAGATATATAATTTATATTTCAGTTCCTTTTTCGCTAATAAATTATATCGCTCACAATTAATACTGATCTTATAGACGTAGACGTTTAGCAATCGTAACTGTTCATTTTGATAGCAATCTTATATTACTGGAATACACGGCAACTTATCAACACTTAAAACCAAAACCAAAACTTTCTACAACTGCATGATATATACACTAAATCGCACAGTTAACATATTATACTTGTAGAACAAAAAAATATTTATAATTTTTTTTCTAAATAACATGTTGTTCGCCGTGACTATGTGCGTCCTTGTTAAAGCAGAGCAAATGCACTAGTGAAATCTATAGAGTCGAAGAAATGCTAACAAACCCTACAAATAATGAGTAAAATACAGACAAACTCTCTGTGAAGAAACAAACAACAAGCGTACAGAGGGTAAACAATAGTTTAACGAAACGACTAGAAGATGAGAGAAGAGTGCTGCCATCAGCCAAGCCACGAGAAACTTTTTACTCCACTCAAATGAATTCAATTCAACATAAACTTCTTGTGTAAGAGGTTTATTCATAAAACTCAGCTATACCAGGGAAGGGAGGAGAGAGTAAGGGAGGCCACGGTGTATATTGTTATTATTGTTGTTTTTGTTGTTATCGTTGTTATGAAGCAAAGAAATAAATAAACAGGAAAAAATATTGAAAAATTCATATATATATACGACATAAATAAATAAACATAAATTAAGTGCATATGCACTTATGCAGGCTTTGGGTTTCACAGCGAGACGCTGAAACCGAATTCTCACACACAAGCATTTTATTCACCACGGACCACACCGAACGAATAGATAGATATACTGTCACCGCCAAGACCTATTCATACTCAAAGCCAGACTTAAGCTAAACATAAACCAACATACACGTGCATACGTATCCTCTGCATTCAATATATTTATATGTATGCATATATGAATACATTGGAATGTTGTTGAACAACTTTTTTTTTTACTATTGGTTCTTTTTATACCTTTTTCATGTGCATGTACATGGAGAGTCGCATCGCGTAAAGTATGTTCTTAGAGGCGATAGCATTAAGAACATTAATATCCTCAACACGGCATTTGCATTGCTTATACATATACATACATATATTCAATATTGTATATAGATGGTGATTACGTAGTTGCAAGACCCACACTCTTAAGATCTACAGGAATTAGAAAATGAACTGTATCAGTGTCAACATAGAGAACGGTCAGCTTATGATGGGTTCGAAGCCAGAGTATAACGGTAGCGCGAGGTCAAAATCAAAAACCATTTCTCTCAAACACTCCTACAAATACCGAATAGCACACGATTTAAAAGAATGAACATTTTGAGCATCCGAAATGTTTCTAATAGGGCCTATCAAAAAAAAAAAAAAATATCAGATAAATTAAAAAAAAAAACAAAGTGAAGCTAAAAACTCTTTCTAGAGTGGTGGCGTTGTTCAACGAAGGTTAAAAAAATATTTTATATTTTATTAAAATGAAAGATAGAATATTTTCCCATACCACCAAAAAAAAAAAGCATTAACACCTTAGGTCTAGTTTCATGGTGGTTTTTTCAGACGGACACACGGACATATCTAAATCGACTCAGTCCTTGACGCTGATCAAGAATACATATACTTTGTAGGGTCTCTGACGCCTCCTTCTGGATGTTGGTATATACGTGTTGTGGAGGTTATAACAAAAAAAAACCCAAAAACTAAGCTGCGCACCCAACATACATTGCAACGAAGGCCACAATGATTATAGAATCGATGGATAACAAGTTTACTGCATTGATTTTATAAACTTTTGGAACTTATTTTTATAAAATAGAATTTCAATTCAATTAAAACATGTAAACCTCAACATTACCTTGATATTCACTCATTATCAAACGAGTATACATGTGTACAGTGTATGCCCAAGTACTCGTAGCAAGAATTAATCAAGAAATTATAATTATGATATCGCATACACACAATCATCACATTGTGTGGTGGCAATAAACTTACATGCGCACAAACATAAAACTAATGAATAATTAAAACTATGTGAAAATTTCGAATATTTTTAGTTTTGTTCTTATACGAGTAGAAACAACTCATAACATATTACCACACAATGCGGTTACATTTAAAGATCATTTGGCACACACACCCACACATGTGCTTAATACCACCCCACACACTTATAAATGAATTTAAATAGATACACAAGATGCTCTAAGTAGCGGATTCATTGGAAGGAATTTTTATTAATTTTTTCCTTTTTCTTTTTTTTCTTATAGCTCATTAAAGTCCACTTCACCCTAAAGAAAAGGGAAAATAATATCAATGTCATAAAAATACTTGCATGGTATTCGCCTTCATAACATTGATTATTTATATATGGCCTTCCAAGAAGTGTACGGAATAACGCCAACACCGATAATGGCGATATTTAATTCCACACACACACACACACACACACGAGAACACACTCTTACATGCTGATTGTGTTATAAAAATATTCAATATTAAAATCGCCCATAAATAAAATGTTAATAAATTTTTTTAATAAACAAACAAAAGCCACGTTTCAAGTGCATATACATGACAAACAAGTTATAAAACAAATTGAGTCACAGAATGGAAAAAGAAAAAGAGAAAGAAAACAATAAGAAAGTATGAAATTATATAAGGGGGAGCGGAAAATAATGTCGCTTACTTACATTAAATTCAAACGTATAAATTTTTAATAAGTCTTAATTTTTAATCAAGAGTATAATCACCCTCGTTATCAACAACCTTTCGCCATCTAGTGTGCAAATTTTTAATATCGCATCGATAAAAATCAATTGGTTTTTGAGTAAAATATCTTGAGATGACATTTTGGACATTATCGAAATTTTCAAATTTTTTGCCGCTAAGAAATAGTTATCGGGATCGAAATAAATGGAAATGTGAGGCTACAATATAGGGCTAGTATGGTGGGTGAGACAGTAAGTACCCTTCCACCCCAACTTATTAATTTTTTCCAGTGTTCGCCTTGCACAGTGCGGTCCTGCCGGTGTCGCAGAAGGCCGCCCTTTCTGTTGACAATCGCCGGGTACTTTTCGATTAAAAATTGGTTCACTCGATCCAATTGTTCACAATAAAGGTCTGCATAAACAGTTTGTTCAAAGATGAGCACTTCAAAGTGAACAATTCCGCGAAAACTCCACCAAACACACAGAAGTACCTTTTTGGAATGTAAACCCGGCTTTACAGTACTTCATGTTGATACATTTGGAGAGATCCACTGCCTTTTGCATTTCGGATTATCATATAGGATCATTATCATTCGTCTCCAGTGATTAAGCGATCAAAAACGATTCTGTATGGTGCCGTTAAAGCAATACGTTGCATGTATAGAATTCCATGCATAGAATTCCAATCTGTTGTTCCTGGATGGTCTACCAAGAGTGTTTTATACTTTCTCGATTGTTTAACATGGATTTCCTTCCAGTTCTGCCCTTAGCATGTCGTTGTCTAATGTTGTTGGTCTTCCCAAATTGCCAAAAAAAAAGGTTTAATATTGAATTACTTACAATTTAACAAGTCACAATAACTTTAAAATGACTTTGGCACGCCTTCGAGGTACACAATGAGCTGACAAGTGAGAATCAAATATCGACGACATTACTTTACAGTCCCCCTAATACAATCAATACGATTCTGTAGACTGACTGAATTAAAAACATTAGATTTTGCAAGGGTAGGAATATAATTGTCTGGGGCTTTTAGAAATCTAGCGATTTCTAGGAAATAGAGAAGCCTGTCTATACTCTGGTTACGCCATTTAAGAAAGAAAGTTTTCTAACTCAACCCATTCCCAATAAGGTACACATTAGGCCGACAGATCTTTGAAAACATTTTATCGACTTACAAGCTACGGAACTAGAATAAATACAAATTTCCATGGACGGATGTATCAAACGGCCATATTTTCTTAAATTGATTCCATAGAATGTTTTGAACCAATCAGTATAATATATATATATATACCAGATAGGTCTAATTCCTACTTATACTAGCAGGACTCTAACCCCTGCTCTAAACTCCAGTCCCGTTGGATTTGAATTTACGCCCCAAGTCATATTAAAAGCGAAATTACTAAGCCTTCGACCTTAGGGTGAATTGACGGAAACTGGGCGGAATCTTTTGGATTTTATGCATTTTCTTTAATTTACATTTAATTGTTAGACACTTCGCATTAAAAAGAGTAAGAAAATGAACTGTAGAAGCGGCCACAACAATAACAAAAACAACAACAACATCAAACTCCAATGTAATGTACTGTACTAAGCAGCGCTTAACATAAGTTATAGAAGCAATGTCTAAAAAACACACACAACGCTATAAGAAAAAAAAACTCTGAAAACCAATATTAATAAAAATAAGAAAAAGGTTGCATTGAATATAAACACACGCAAAGAATTCCAGGAAATTCTTTTATGAATTAAAATAAAATAAATTAAAATAAAACAAAAACAAGAGCCAACAACACAACCAACTTATAATAGTAATGATGACTATGCTGCTTCTTCCAGCAGCACATAATAGAACATAAATGTATTTATACATTTATACATTCTTGGCTTGTACTTGCATGTAGGAACGACCGTATTAAGCCAAGGGCTTGCTGCTATAAATTTTTTTACAGTGTGGCCGCCGCCTGCGTAAATGTTGCCTTTATGTGTACATATGTTTGCTTGAATTGGTTTGCTTTGCTTTGCTTTGCTTTGCTTTGCTTCTTTTAGGCGTCTTTCAGTGTTTAAATAAAAACATGAAACATAAAAAATGAACCACGACTTGTTTCAAAGTGCACTTGCGCAGTTGCAGCGCTGTAGATGGCAGCCAAGCGACATGCAACGGCAAACGAAACCAAGCAGTATATGCACACACACACACTCATACCACTCATACCACTCATACAACTCACACAAATGAAGCAGTCTTTTGAATGCATTCTCATAGAATTTCGTGTTTAATTTTTGCTGTTCTCTGCTTACAACAAATTTAACCTTCAAGGTGTTTTAACTTCGTGAGAATAGATTTCCCAACTGAGATATGTAAAGCCGCAGATTAAAGAATATTTGAAAGAAAGCCGCTTTCTAATATGATATGAAGTGGAATAACATAACAAAAAATGAAAATAAAAAAAAAATTAATAAAAGGGCTGAAGACGAATTGAAACATGTATACTTTACTTTACTTAGCATTTTCACCATCGTAAATTTTTGAGATATTGAGCTGAAATTTTGTACAAGCACTTCTAGTTTTCGTACGCAGATCCCTAAAATGGTCAAGAGCCACGGCCACAATTGACAAAAAACAATTCATCTGCCAAAAAAATTTAGCTAAACATTTGAAATTTAATATATTTATAATTATCTCATCCATTGATGTGAAAAAAATGGGCGGGACTAAATAATGAACACGCCCATAATGTACAAAAATGTTTGCGTAAAACCCAACTTGCAAATGATGCCGTAATACATACTTAATATTAGAGGACGTAGTCATATACCTGACACGCCCACTGTTTATATGTGTAGATGGGGAA
The DNA here is from genome assembly GCA_949710015.1 of Crataerina pallida. Taxonomy (NCBI): domain Eukaryota; kingdom Metazoa; phylum Arthropoda; class Insecta; order Diptera; family Hippoboscidae; genus Crataerina; species Crataerina pallida. Next base: position 20,747,580 of record OX453292.1, on the reverse strand, counting down.
GGTATGATTTGTTCTAAGACAAATTTATAAAAACACTAAAAAGGTGACTTTTAGGTCGTAATAAACTTGTGTGTGATATATTAAGAATCTCCAAAACATAAGGAAAAACCACTTAAAGGTTTCAAGTTCTTTTTTCAAAGAATTAAATTTTCATTATTATTACGGTCGTTTACATTTAACAAATAAAAAAGAAAAAAACAAAGAGATAAAAAGGAAAAAGAGAGTATAATCTAGAGAGAAATTTCTATATTCTAAGTCTATTCCATTAAATGAAGTAAATACTGTAATTTGTATTCATATTCACACAAACAGTTGTTATACTTGAAAATCATTATACAGTTCGATAGGCAATCACACACATGTACACATATTCGATTTGTCTAAACTTTGCCCAGAAAACAACTTTCTCAAAACAAAGCCATTCGTGAAACACAATTTATATTAAAAATCAATTACAATATAAATAATAATAAAGAAAAACATGCTGATAAAAATTGATATTAAAAAAAAATAAAAATATATGAGACTAAACAAATGTGTTAATGAATCATGCGGGTTAGCAATATGTAAGGCATGGTGGAGCGGCGCCTAAGTTTTTATCATGTTTATAGTTTCGAATGATTCGACGTTTTCCTTTGTTTCTAAGGACGAGAATATAAATGGAAGGAAACAGTTTATATTTATTAATTAATAGGCTATATAAGAAGCAGGGACAGGGACGTGGATATCTATGAAGGATACATGACAATAAATCTCTTAAAAACCGTTACTTTTCTATTGTAGGCGTGCCCATTATCATGTCAAATCTAAGAGTTTAAATAAATATATAATTAATTAATTCAGACGGATGGACCGACAAACATGATTAAATGGATTCAAATTTTTATACAGATCAAGAAACGTTTCTCCTTTTGGTCTTCTTTTAGCATATAGCATACATACAGCATACATAGCCCATGAGGGTTTTCTGCCATAACTTCAAACATAATTTTTATATTTTCTTTTTATTTGTTTTTTTTTTTTTTTTTTACGTTCAATAGTTCACATAAAACAGATGTTTCTTTTTTATTTATTTGTTGGATACTTCCTTTCTCTTATGCTTTATTATACAATTTATATACATATTATGCGCAATACTCTTCTGTTTTATATTTATACTTTATATATGAGTACACACATACACATACACACACAACGTTTACGTGGTCTATGTACAAACCTATAATAAACATGAACTGAAGTCACAGTTGATTGTTTTACTTCCGTTGGCATAGAGGAAATAGTTAAGCAATTACAAAAACAACAAAAAATGGATCTATGTGAGCATTAAAACGACTTTATACTTACTTACTGTCCAATATGCAAAACATCGACTGAAATGAAAAATTGCAAGAGAAACAACTTTTTGTAGCACAATGAAAATTAGGTGCACAGCCTACCTACCTTTCAAGTATCTCTTCGTGTAGCCCAAAGGGTATGCGTACCACACATTAAGAAACACTGTTATAAAATATGTCAGTCTATAATTTATGTGAAATGTAACCCAACCCTCAATTATTTTACAAACAAATAACTACATTTAGCTTAGGCCAATATTTAAATACCCTCTACATCTACAACTGTGGGCGTGGCAAATACATATATTTTTCGCTTTCTAATAGTGTATGTATTACGTAACAGCTTGTGAGTCAGGTTTTTAGGTTGAGCTTTGTTTTTTGTAAATTATGGGCGTGTGTGTCATCCGGCCACGCCCATTTTTAAGTTCCTAAATTAATTTTTGCGACAGATTTAAAGATTTTTATTGATTGTGGGCGTGTCTGTAAGCCGAATACGCCCATTTTTGACACATCGAGATTTTTGTTATAAAACCAAAAATACTTGTAGAAACTTTGTATACCCCTCACCTTATGTGGAGGGCGTAAAAAAAATATTACAAATATTTATATATATATATATATACTGTTATATACAATTCCGTACCAAAGTCAACTGCCGTTAAACAATAATCAATGTTCCCTAGTTTAAATATATACGAATATAATATATTTTTCTAGGTCGTATATATCTATAGTTTGTATATGTATTATAGATATTTATATGTGTATCAGGAAATTGTTATTTGAGAACTCAATTAATTCTATGCTTTAGTCATGTTGTATTCCTCTCCCTCTCTTACTCAACCATTCATACTTTCTTTCAGTGTCATTACGCAACAGCAAACAGATATCACCAACCTTAGAATAATATCATACCAAACAGACCTTGAAAAAATCATCCATTTAACACATTAAAATTTCACTAAAATCTGATCTCTTTTCGTCTGTCTTATTCTATTACGTTGCTATTTGGAAAAGTTTACATTGTAATCAAATATATGTTTGGCGGGCCGCAGATTGGTTTATCAACGCCTCAACTATTTGCCTACGTATATATTTGTAACAAATTTGTTTACTTTTGGTGGAATGGCGTCAGCACACAACAAAAACTGTAAACAACGTAATTAATATGAAACCTCAGGTGAAATAAATATAATATGTACAACGCATAAAAATATTTTGCATTCACCGATATCTCTGATCTCTGGCCACATATACACTATACAAGCTATATAATGCGTATATATATATATATATATATATATAGCTTTTTTCCATAACTATAATTCGTTGCCTTATAATGAATGTCACGCTATTTACTTTTTTATATTTTCTGTATTAATTTAATTTCTCAATATATTGTGTTACCACAGCATAGTTAAAAATATAAAGAGCACAAAACTTGGCAACCCCTAAAACAAACGACCTCTATATTATTTACCGAAAATTCCCAAAAAAAAAAAAAACACATTCGATGAAGAACACGAGTAGTAAAGCAGAATGAGAGATAAATAGCTGGCGTCGTAAACATATGACTTAAAAGTATGTAACGTACACAAAAACAATGCCTATCAAATAATTAACACCATGAGACAAAGACGCATATAAAAGTACCCCCTCTTGGATAAAATTTGATTTTTTTCATTTTTCTTAAATAATAAACAGCACTTACCTTGACAATTCTTCTCTTATTTATGAACAACTCAAGTTAATGTTAAATTTATTCGGTTTTTTCTAATTAATAAAAATTTTCCACTATTCGTTACGCGTCTTGGTTATAAAAAATTGTACTTTTTTAGATGTATATAAATCACACAAGAATTATCATTAATTGAACAACAGAAAATGTGGCAAAAAGCTTTTCTTATATTTTCTTAATGCACATAAAATATTTTATATAACATTATCAAAAAGGAATTTCTATTTAAATGGTTTGAAGTTATTTATTTAATGAATTTTATTTAACCGAATGTATTTTTTCTTTTAACGAACCATATCTGATGTCACGAACCACACTAATAAAAATTCGTTTCGTTGTTGAATTTGTGTTAGTTTTCTGTACCTAGGGTTGCCACAACTATGTTTTAATATGGGAAACAGTTAAATGTGAATTGGATTTTAAACGAATAAGTGATTGCTATATTTTAACAAATTTTTATAGGAAATGATATATCTGTGTTTCTTTTTACTAATTATTATATATTATTAAATTTTTAAATATATTATAAGGAAAATTGCCCTTTTTCCTAGCAAGAATTATTAAATATTAACTAAAAAAAGTGTAAGTTGGTTTCCTTCTGTAAAATGTTTTTTAACAATAAATTTGAAACACATTAACTATTAATAAAGCTTAAGATATATATTTCAAGTTTGACAAATGTTGTATATTATAAGCGTGGGTGCACAAGTTTTTACACATCAGCCCACAAAAATAGAATTAATGATTTTCCAACTACTTATTACTGTACAATTACGACGCAAAGATGAACTTTTCTCTACCCTTCATGTATAAAGAAAATTAGCTTATGATTATGATAATATTTTTTTTAAATATATTTAAACCTAAGCAGAGCATGCATATGTGATCATTATTGAATTACAAAAGAATTTTACTTCAAATTATTAGAGCGTGTTATACAACAACTGCGGCCGCTTTTGTAATATAAAACAACAACAACAACGATTATATGATGATTGAGAAACATGAAAAAATCAAATATTGGCAAACGTATGCAATACAAACAACGTGTGTTTGTACGTGCTGGTGTTTGTAAGGCTTGTGGATAAATGAAAAACGAATTTTAAAAATGTAATTTTTGTCTACAGAGAGCAAAAGGTACAAAACATGATCCCTTTTTTTAATGAGAGAACATCTGCAGCAGATGGTATGAAAAGTTCATGCATTTTTTGGAAGCCATCCATGTCTGGCGTCTTTGTAAAAATGCTACAAAAGTATTATTAAGGTTTTATGTGTGAATGTGTGTGCATTGTGTATTGAACATATTATTATTTCGTTGTGGTAAGAAAAAAATTTGAAAGGTTTGAAGGTTTTTTTTTTTTTTGTTTGTTTTCTCGTTTTTATTACAGTAAAGCAGGTGTTGCTGTTATTGTATGTAGATAACAAGGAGGCTTGAAAAATTGTATTAAAAAACATATGCATACGAATGAGCACAAGTATGGGATTATGGAAGCAAATGGCCCGACACAGAACACGAAAGGCAATGTGTGCAGCGTCAACATATATATGAAGACTATTCTCCAGACCTCTACCTCCACTCTACTCTATCCTTCAGTGTGTAAATACGTATTGGTTCAATGACTTGAGATATTTCTACTATTCTGTGTTGTACCCGTATAGTACTCGTACTATAAAAATTATACAGATGCTAGGAGATGTGTGGCCATGCATGGTGCGATGGTTGCTTCAATTGGCATGCGCCACAAATTTGTAAGCGCGTTTTCTCCATCCATTTACACACTCACACAACTCAAATCCTTAAATGTGTGTGTTTGTGTATGAGTGATTGTGGTAAAAGGCCTTTACAATCATTGAAATTCTATTGTTGGCTTGAAAGCCTACCTTGTCTGGCTTGGCTAAGAAAAAAAATGCATTATAAAATAATTTTCTCCCGCTCTCTTTTTGGTTATATTCAGCGGGAGTATAGCAAAAATATTTGATATTCATTTAAAGGACTTTGTGAATGTGTGCGGGAGGTATGGCAGACGCCATTAAAATCGCCATTTTTTGTAGGAGTTGTACGCCACCTACTACTATTCAGTCTGTTGCATATCGTTCACATATTATTTTCAGGCCGGCAGACATTTTCTCATTATTTCGCGTACATTCTGGTAAACTGGGAAAGCTTCCCAAGGCTTTAGCTTTTTTCTTCTTTTTCTGGTTGATGTTTTTCCTTTTTTTTATTTCGAAATAATATCGATTTAAATCCTTATAAAAGACGCATGCGTTAAATGAAAAATTTACTTGTGTAGAAATAAACTCAAGGACTTGTACGAATAACTGTTTGTCACCGAAGGTTTATATTTATTAAGTGAAACATTTTGGCCACTTTCCCTACAAAACGATTTTACAAGAACAGGACTTTTATGATAGGACAGCGTGTACATGCAATTGTTTAGTGATTAGAACTGAGCACTGGGTACTGAGTACTGTAGAGTATGAACGGTCAAGAGCGTTTACAGTTCGCATGATTTTCTATAAATTTTACTTGCACACAATTTATATGAAAACTTTGGACTCACAAAGTCACATTCGTACATGCACACAAATGTCTCAATAATTGTTCTTTATTATTATTATCATTACTTGATTCATTTTGTATTTTTAAACAATATTTTTTGTTTCCATGCAGTACGTGCTGGAATTCAAGCTCTATTTGCATTTGCAATACGTCAATGCAAAATTATTGCTAAGTTGCATTTACATGTATAAGTATATGACCGTTTTATTGTTGTTGTTTATGAATAATGAAATCTCATAAAATGGCTAAAGGGTGACGAATATTCACTTGAATCTTACATTACGGATAGTTTGTATGTGTTGTCATCACAATCTCACAATTTAATGTTTGTTCTATTGTTTGTTGTATTTTGTATTTTAAAAGATTCTCATACACATAAACAATGTAACTTGTGTAATAAGTGTAGGTTGATGACCCACCTACACAATCTTTATATCGTCATACTCAACAATATTCAATATTGTTCAATGTTAAGTTTATGTGGATGTTTGTAATTGCCAAACGGCAAATGCCACACCCACCTCCAGTTATAACGATTGATTCAGAATCAAAATCTAAATCGATTTAACCTTGTCCATCTGTCTGTCCATCTAAATTTGTGCGCAAGCTACAGGTCGCATTTTTTGAGATATTTCGATCAAATTTGGTACAGTTGGGCCAAAAAGGAACCCATTTGAAAATAAATCGAATTGTGCCATTTTTGGAACCCCTTCTCATAGGAGATCCTCTTATAATGAAGGTCTTTATCCGGCAAAAAGTCACAATTTTTAATATTTTTTCAAAATATTTGGTCAAGAATAGTTAATTAGCTTAATAATTGTCTGTGCCCAATTTGGACTTGATCGGACTATTTTTAGAACCCCTCCTCATATAACGTTTTATTATAAAAGAAATCGGTCTATAACGAAAATGCGTAATTCTTTACATTTTTTTGCAAAAATTTGAAGAAGGATAATTAATAAATAGTATAAAATATGAATTTTTTTATTTTAAAAATTTTTGAATTTCTTTTTTAAGGTACTTGAATAATACACCAAGTGATGTAGGGCATTCGATGATCGGGTTTGACCGACTATAATATTTCTTTTTTATATGTTTTTTATTTAATAAAAAGAAAAACTCCTGTTATATCTTAAATCTTCAAAATACATATTCTTCTCACGTAAATTGTAAATTTGAAATTCTTAAAGGAGAGAGATGTACAATAAAAACTTGAATTCTAAGCGTCTTCCTCTTAACATATCCACCCTAACGTCGGCATTTACTAATTAGACCAGCGAAGGCTCTTTTAAGTTCTCGCAATTTCGCATACTTTTAAATATTGTGGATGTGTTTGGCATTCATTGCGCACAAAGTACCTGGCAAACCTGGCGAACAAATCTGATTCTCGGTTATTTTATAATATAAACTTGCGAAAAGGCGTAAAATCAGTTCACGTGGGCGTGCCTCCTCACAATGTACATTATGTGCTTTATTTTGAATTCTTCAAAACTCCTCCACAAAAAAAAACATTAATAATGCCACGACCAATAATGAATTTCATTCATCCAAAAATATTTGATTCGTATAAATTTCTTCAATTCCAAGTATTGAAATGCCTTTCGGCCCATTTTGCAAAAAAAAATGGATTCATTTCGTTAAACATAAAATTTCACGTTGCAGCGTGAAAATACTTTTCTATTTTGAAGGCAGTGTTGTGTGATTGTCGCGGCTATCAATTCTGCACAAGGAAAGCAAACAACATTCAGCTCATATTCAGTTCAATTACTGTTTTGGCGACACACACGAAATAAATTACCTAAAAATATTACACTCATTAAAAACAACTTGAGCGTCTAGACGGTAAAATAAAAGACATAAAAAAGACACGCCAAAACAGATACCAAATAACGAGACCAGCAGAACAAACTAGAAACAAAGAGAACTTTTTTTACACTTATAATTTATCAACAGGAAAATGGCAACAAACGCTGCAATGCTTTAATAAAAATTATTTTTGGATAAGAAACTAAATAAACCGAAATAAATTCAAGGAAAAAATCAACCAAATTGACAAAAATTCTCAAAAGTCACAAAGCGTCTGGAAGTTATTTCTATTCTATCCCATAATGCCATGCTGCGTATGAATGGGATAAGTGAACGTGCTTATACAACTGAGTTGTCGAGGCGAAAATCTAATCAAAATTCGTGGTTCTTCAACAGCTTTCTTTTCATTTGTGTAAATTATTTTTTCTTTCTCCCGCATAACTTCAAAATGACACATGTCTTTAACACATGATTTGCTGTGCTCGTAACATGGTATATAAGCAGAAATAGAAAAAGCAGCAGACAGGGCAACCAAGCAATACCCGACTGTGATGATTATTATGAGATTATAATTATGTCTGCTGAACTAAGGAAAATGTGTTTTTGATCAATGTCTTTTGTTGTTGTTATTATTAAGTGGTGTAATACTCTAGGACATCAGGTTCAGTAAGTATTTTAAATCACACGATTGATAGGAATAAACATCTTTAAAAGTTGCAAACGTAATCCGTAAAGCTCTTCGGATGTACAAGAGTCCACATCACGTGATTTCAAGTGATTTCAAAATTAACGTTTATTTCAGCTAAAATGTAAAAAAAGACGGAATGAGTGGAACGACATAGAACAATATTAAACCAAACAAATGAGTCACGTTGCTTCTTAATACAAGACAAGCCAACAAACGAGCAGACAAGAAGACCAATAATGTAAACCTTCCTTAGCAGTAGCAACAGCAGCGAGCAGGCTACTGCAGAAGTCATTATAGGCGATCAACACGCGCCTATTTAAAAATACATAAATCTTTATATTGTATTCGTGTGCGTGTGTATATATGTAAATAATGGAAAGCGGACATATGCGATCAACACGCACACAAATACATATATTTTCATGCGAGAACCAAGAAACCTTTATTAAAACTATTACAATCATCACCATTCATCATTCCCAATGAGCCACATATGATGGCGAATAAGTAAATAAGTAGAAGACTATGTTCAGGTGAATGGTTTAACTGCAGCATTTACATAAAATCTATAAAGAATGATGTAAAAAGGGTGCCAGTAATACATGTTAGTTTATATTTAGCAATAACGAGAGAAAGAAAAAACAAGTGAAAATATTATAGTCGGTCAAGCCCGATCATTGAATGCCCTACATCACGTGGTGTATTATTCAAATACTTTAAAAAAGAAAACCAAATATTTTATCAAAAAATGTTTTCTTTGAAAATTGAAAAATTATTAAAATGTCACAATAATTTTATATACTTTCTATTAAGTATTCTTTATCAAATTTTTGCAAAAAAAATGTAAAGAATTACGCATTTTCGTTATAGATCGATTTCTTTTATAATAAAACGTTATATGAGGAGGGGTTCTCAAAATAGTCCGATCAAGTCCAAATTGGGCACAGACAATTATTAAGCTAATTAACTATTCTTCACCAAATATTGTGAAAAAATATTAAAAATTTTGACTTTTTGCCGGATAAAGACCTTCATTATAAGAGGATCTCCTATGAGAAGGGGTTCCAAAAATGGCACAATTCGATTTATTTTCAAATGGGTTCCTTTTTGGCCCAACTGTACCTGTAGCCCGCGCAGAAATTTATATGGACAGATAGATGGACAGACGGAAATGCTTAAATCGATTTAGATTTTAATTCTGAATCTATCGTTATAACTGAAGATAGGTGCCGTTTAGTAAATACAAACATGCGCACAAACTTAATATACCGTTTGTTACAAGTGGTGGAGGCTATAACAACAATCAATATATAATTGTCATCACACATATACACAAACATACACAAATTGCATAATATAACATTTTGATTGCCTATTGATTCGATGTTGTATTAGTCAACACATAAGTGTACAGAAAATCTTAGAACAAATCCACAAACATAAAAACACCTTGTAACAGAAAAAAAAAAAAAAAAATCAAAACAAAAAAAAATTATTGAAAACGACCTTGCAAGGCCTTTCAGAGACAAAATCTAACAACAAGTATATGTATAAATGAATAAAATTCACGCCCAATATATTTGTGGGTTTGTGTGTACATGTGTATGTGTATATGTTTAAGTATATTCAAAGTTTTCATATCTTTTACACTTGTGCTCAATCCGCTTTAAACAACTCATTTACAGCTGAAACGAACGAAACGAACGAAACAAAGTTAGTTTGTCTAATACATTGTAAATGAATATCAACTGCAAGACAGCTTTTAAGACAACAAATGCATTAACTCTGAGATCTAAACATGTTTAGCATACAAATATACATACAAGCGTATAGAAAGAGTGGACACACAGCAATAGCTACAAACTATATTAACGGTATGATTGGACTGCTTCAAATTGTCTCTATGACAGTAGTGAAGGGAAGAAGAGAGAGAATACTAAATTTGAAACTAAACTTAATTCTACTAAATGCTCTCCTTATGTATATGCCAATGATGGGCGTGGAAGTTACTTATTTGCGCCCTCTCATAGAGTACGTATTGGGTAGCAACAATATTTTTAAAAAACGGATTCTACCTCAAAGAATAAATTTAATTGAATTTGTTATAGATTAATATAATTATTAAGAGGGTAATAAGCTTGCACGGTTTTATGAACGCCAACACCTTTCTGGGCTCCTATAAAACTCCACCCCTGATGTTGCAAATAATTGCGCTTTCTTTGGATTTTTAGAATCTGAATGAGGTTTACTTCCTAAGATCCACAAGCTTTTTCATTAAAGAAAGACAAATGTCTTAAAGTAACGGAGAATATATCGACACAATTACTATTACATAATTTGTTTTCTTCAAATCAACTAAACTTTAAAATAGATCCGTTATATGCGACAGAGTTTTACAGGGTAGCCAAATATTTTTCATACAATATTCAGAACTCATTACTAGCCGTTCAACTAGTTGATATAAATTATTCTAGAAAATATTATTTTCAAAAAATCTACTACAAATATTATTCAATTTTACTACATAATGGAAATTTTCTTATCACCTTTAACGTTTATTATCTGTGTTGTTCAATAGGCTTTCAAAATGAAACAAAGCAAAAATTCTTATTATTTACCAGAGATAATGATAACAACTATTTTTAAATCCTTGTAAACATTTTTTTTTCTTTTATCTGAGTACATATGCACAATATATATATGTTGTCATGTTTATGAAGTAAACAAAATGTTATTGTGAGTCAGATGGGGAATGGTACTGTATTGTAATAATATTGATTTATCAGGAAGTACTTATATTAAATTCAATGGTGTAGGAATCTTGCTCATACACAATCTATACAATTTCTAATAGAATTAGTGTAGATATTAGGTATGTCATATGTTTTATATCATTTAACAGCAACAGTAATTATAAACTGGTTACTTAATTATTAGCTTTGTTTTTTACACCTTTCCCTTTAAATAATAAAATAAATTGTTTTGAAACGTGATCATTCTAATAGTGCTGACATCTATATGAGAATGGTATAATATTTTAGAGTAAGCAAAAAGAGTGTTGCCATATGAGAAGTAATAAAGTCACATTTGTTAAGGATAAAGTCTTTGCTAATTTTTATTAGAACATGAATGTGAAAATATGTAACACTTTGTTTGATTTTTGTGTGGGCGTTTGATTAGCTCTACAAACACATTGTACACGATGAGATGATTTCACATTTGGTGTGCATGTAACTTTCATTTTTCAAATGCGTAATTTTTCCCACAATATTCTATGGAATTATTGTTGTTAGTTAAGAAATGTAAATAAATGTTTTGCGCAGGTGAACTTATGTATATTAAGTAGAAAATATTATTTATTTTATATTTAAATGGGGAAAAATAATTTAAGGCAAGTACACTCTAACTATAAAATTTTGATAAAACATTCTCCCCCTGTAGTATATATTAAAATTTTTTTAAATAAATTATTTAACGCTAATACCAGACTTCTAATGTTTATCACCATTGCTATGTTTATTTCATATGAAAAGTATAATTTACGTTAATTTCGTCTAATCAAACATATATTGATAATCGTAACGATAAATAACGGTAGTTTTTATATAAATACATAGTATAGACAGAGACAAATATATTTTAAAATTAAATATAAGGACAAAAAATGTTAACTTACTTGCCGCATGTCGTTGGTGTCGTAATTTTTCAATAGCCACAATAAATTTTAACATTAAACATGAAAGTTTTCCTTACTTATGTTACACATTGTATTCTAGTTACGCAATATCGTATAAATTGTAATTTTCATTTATTCACTTATTAGATTTTTTATATACTTATTTAAATTACATTTTATTTCTGTTTTTAATTTTTTTTTTTATTTAAATAATGTTTTACACAATGTTTTTCTATATTGTTCTTAGAGTCTTGAAATACAATAATAAAAACAAAACTTCGCGGTATGTTCATTATTTGCGAAAGTATTCTCCCTGAATGAATGTAATTTTTTCAATGAACAACAACTACAGTTGCTTTCTAAGGTGCAAAAAAACATGTATACAAAACAAGTGGAGCGAACCGTTATAGATAGTACATGAAATAGAACGTATTCGTAAACCCAATAAGCGTGTGAGAATTAGCGTAACAATAACGCCTACAAAAGCACGCTGAAATATTAATTACGTAATTTCATAAAGTTCAACGTTTAGGTTTCTTTTAAAAGCACAAAAGTATTTATTCAGAAATAAATCAATTTATATGTCTTTTAATCTATAAATAAAATAAATTTAGTTTTTAACTTTTTCTTATATGGTTCGAAAAATATATTAAAGTTACAAATATAACAGTAAAAAACTTTAACATAAACACAAAGCTTTTACAGAATAAACAAAACAATTTTTTGTGCCTATACAGTAGAATCATACATAAAGGAATTTGTTACCTGTAAAATTTCGAAACGTATGCAAAAACCGTGGAAACCACGTATTGATAACTTTATAAAAAAAAAGCATATTGCAGCCATAAAATAGTTCGAAACGGCTATAACCAATTTCTTTATATAACTTATTTTAATAATTATATATTTTTAAAGCAATTTTATAATAGTTGAAATAATATTTTGCCTAACGTTGTGTACTCTACATAAATTCTTACATCTGGCAGCTCTATGACATTGTGTAATTTATTTGTAGTTGAAAGAAAAGCGTAGTGAAATTTCGCGCACGCATAATTAATTGTATATTTTGCAAAACTGTATACATATAATACAACTTTTAATAACTATTGCAGTCTTTACAATTATACATGTAATTGGAAAAAGTGTGAAACGAAATTTGATGTGAAAAATTTCATTACATATTCTATGTATAATGAAAATGAATTCATAACGTACAACGCTAGAGAAAAGGCCAATAAATGAAGACAATGCAGTAAAAGAGTAATGTAGAGGAGGTTTGATTTTGGTATAGTGACCATTGTGAGAAGAGCTCTTATGTATCGCACACTACGAATATCGGGCGGTGCATTTATATATTTTTTTTTAAATGTTAATATGTTATCCGAATAATTCAATAAAAAGATGTGTACCCATTAAGGGCAAAGCACGAAGTAAGGTAAAATGAATGTGAACGTAATACTAAAGAGCTTCTTTAGGTCGCAGTCAGGTTTCTTTTGTTAATATGTGAAGTGTTAAAGCATTCGAATAAAGAATTTTCTTATGTTGGGCCTGCGTCACTAAAATAGCACTTGGAATAGTTTCAAGCAAAAGTGTGGTTAAAAATGTGTATTGTATGCAATTGGAATAAAATTATTCACAAAGTATTTTGATAACAAATCTTTTAAGAAAATGCAAATATTTTGAAAAAATATATTTATAAATGGAATTAAATTAATGTGAAACTCTTCATTCATTCATTCTACCCTTCTACCAATTTTTATCGTAGATTTTGTTTTGGTTACGTGTATTTAGTGTTGCCAACTCACGTACTATATGAGAATTGTTTTAAATTTTGATGTAAACGTTGCTTTGTGAAATTTTTTTCTTTTGAAACAAAAATTCTAGAGTCTAATGTATAAGTTAATTCTATAGAATATGTGATGTCTAGCTTCTATGAATTCATATCATATAATATTTTGCAAACTTCTACAATAGCCATCGTTGCAAATACAATTGTAACAATTAAATATGTAAGAATGGTAACTCTATAAGTGTGAAACCCGTAAAAAAAATTCTAGTAACTGTTCTGTACTTTTCGTTCGTTTTGAGAAACAGGTATTCTCGTAATTCTTTCTTCCAAATGGTGTTATTTTATTATACATGAAACCTCTTAAAAGTATAAATTATAAACGACTTTATAAAAAACAAATGTAATTTAAGACTAATAATATAGTTTCTATAAGAATTTCCTTATTTTCTTTTGTGAAAGCTGAAGAAGGAGCAAAATATGAAAAGAAAAAGAACTGTTGCAATTTGAAAGCGCACGATGCGATAACAATTGTAAATTACGGAGAGAATTATAGAAAGGAATGAGAAAACAAAGAGTTGAGATGGAGAAAAATGTTTAAAAAGAAAATGTGCAATGTAATATAAACAACAAAAATATTTATACGTATTCTTGCGCCATCTCCTTCACACCTTTGTTTAGTGTAATAGCGGTTTGGATAGATTATTGTATAAGAAAACGCACGGTCTTGACATGAAAATACATTTGTAGACAATTTTCTACATTTATAAACTACAGTTATTGTTGTTACAAAATTAATTTGATATGTTTGTGTCAAATCGTACAAATATATATTAATGAAATGGTTAAATATATTTTATAAAATAGAAAATTTCACGGTGAAAAAAATTCATAAATTTCAACAGTGTTGCGCGTGTGTTCTTATTGCGCTGTTTGGTCGTTTTTTTCCCCGAGTCCCGCCATTAGCTTTCGCGAGAAAACTCTACAAGTGAATGGAAACAAATGTAAAATTGCAAAAAGAAAATATTTTATTAAATGTGAAAATTCAATGATAAAACATTAAAAAGTATTGTCAACGTTGAAACATATCATAAAACAAAACAAAAATATTATTAATTATCATTCGTTTTAACGGGTGATCAATTTATTCTTACATCATTGCCGTCAAAGTCAAAAGAGGTGTACAAAGATGACATCGCTAGATGTACGCAATAATTCTGCGGTTATGAAGCGGGCTGAACAATTGAAGCGATGGGAAGAATCGGACACAAACCAGCAACCAGCCACACCACGTTCAGAACGCGGCAATCGCATCAAATTCTCATCCGGTTGCATATTTCTGGCCGCTTGTTTGGCCGGCGATAAGGAGGAAGTTTTAAAAATGTTGGAACAGGGTGCCGATATAAATACCGCCAATGTGGACGGCCTAACGTCTCTGCATCAGGTGAGTTTGAACTAATTAACTTTAAACAAAACTATTTCCGCGTATTCCACATTTTATGGCTTGTGGAAATCCTTTTATATTGAAAAATTCAATTAAATTTGAAAAATATGATTTCGGTTTATTGGCTGACAAATTGGTTCTTTTTTTAATGCTTGGTAAGCACACATTCAACTGTACGGAGTATGCGTTAATACATTCGTATAAACAGACAACATTACGTCACACTGGTACATAAAGTGAAATCATATCTACATTTACTTGAAAATTTACACACGCACATGTCACCATAATATACCAAGCCCAACATTATGCTTCTTTATGGGTGTTTGTGTGTCTGTATGCGTAGATGTTTATGTCATGAAGAAGACATAAACAAGCGCGCGTGTGGTTTACATTAAAAAAAAAAAAAAAAAAAAAAAACCAACGATTTAGTACAACATACGTAAAGTGTGTGCGTGCTATACAGAGAATTCTTCTGTCAATTTGTCTGTAGAGTGTTTTTAACATCAAATTTGCACAGTTAAGATCAACTTTGAGGCAATTTACAAATTGTTAATAATTAATTGACCTTTGAAGTAATTAAAAATGTTTAATATTTAATTCAGCCGTCAATCGTTAATGAGAAGAATTTTAAATAAATTTTAAAAATTTACAAAAAACCATATTCAGTCACCATATTCAATACATACATATTTGCCACGCCTACCGTTATGGATGTGGAGGGTATTTAAGATTTGGTCTAAGCCAAATTTCGTTTTCATACCTGTTTAATATCACTTTGAGTCCATTAACCGATAGAAATGCCAACTGGCCCATTTCCGAATGTATATGAGCAAAAATATATAGACGTGATCCTGTGTTTGACTCTAAAAATTTTACCATCATAAAAATCAAAGTATTAAGCTATTTAGCTGCTAAACTATTAACAACTTCGTTTAAATCTGCAGTGATTTGTGCATTTATTTATCGGTTGATTAATTGGAGAGATACATTTGTGATTTCTTCATCTCGTTCCATATGGAAAAGGAGTGTTGGCAATGGCATGCATGGATGGATTTTATAATTTGGCCAAAAAAAAAAAGTTCCTTTAGGCATTAATTTGGTCTGATCAGTAGACCATGTATAACCGCGTCCCTGTATCGACATATGTTGCATATATCTACATTTAGATAGCTTATGTATGACAAGAGGGAGAGGGGAGGGGTCAAGTAAAAACACAAAATTAACAAATTCGTTTCTAATATAAACTGATGATGTACAAGTTGTTATTATTGCTTGTGTGTGCGTTTTATTTACTTTTTTTTTTTCTTCTCAAAATCCTCTCTATCCATGGTTGTTGTTGTTAGATTTGTTGTATAATTCATGGCATTTCTATTTTTAAAGTATGATTTTTCCCCTAGTTTTTCGATATTTTCATTCTATTTATTTATATTTTTTTTTTTCGCTTTATTTCGCACTCATGTATTTATTATACTTATGTTTACATGTACGGGCAATATACAATAAATTGTTACTCTTTTCATAAGTCTTTCTATTCGATTTGTTAGATGGTGTGTTCAGTATGAAATATTTCATTATTTTGTGGAAAATTATTGTCATTGTTGTATTCAACCATATAATAAACACAAAACAAAGTTTGATTTAAATGTAAAAAACTGTCTAGGTATACAGACCTTAGGCGTGGCAGGTACCTGATTACGCCTTTTAGTATTGCATGTTTGTCGCGGGCGATTAGGGAACGAAATTGAAAATATTTATCCAATGTTCTGGACCGACAGACAGACAAACGTGGAGAAAACTTGATGTTTATATACTTTGCAGGTGTTTGGCGCCTGCTTCTAGGAGGTGGCAATGGAGTGGCAAACTCATCATCTTCACATGTCATGTGTATAGAGTGCAATAGAACTGATAATAAGCGTAATAAGACGATTAAAAATAAATTAAAAAATTTGTTGTCTATGTGTTGTGTTTGCCTGTCGATCACTTATTACATACACACGTGTATGTATCTAGTGTTGCACAATTATTAAATCACTTTGGCCATCAATCAAAATCCTCTCTCACAATTATATGTAAGTGTTATTAACAGGCCAGAGGGAATATATGTGTATTTATTAAAATTAAAACTAAAAGCAATATGTTGTTTTTTTTCGCGTTATGAGTTTAAGTTTATTTCTTGTTTTCTTTGTAGATACAATTATTTACTCACTCTCAGTGAGTTGATCCTTTATTGTACGTGTAGACTTCTTTTTATTAGTTTATGCTGAATTTCGTGTACAACACACGTTCATTGACAAGCAATATTGTTGCTGCTGCTGTTGTTGTCGTTGTTGCCATTTGCGGTTGTTTGTGTGTCTCTATGCTATGCTAACACCGTTCGTCGTTCACTCACCTGAATTTTTGCCATTAAAATATTTTTCAATGCCTCTGAACACGCAAACACATGACTCTCTGAAAACTAACATGCATACAAACAAACATTCATGTACGTAGGTATGTATGTAGATATGAACAGGGACATGGACATGACCGAGAACGTGTGAATGACAAATGTTGGAGAAATTATTTGTCTTTTATTTTTATTTATGTTAATATTCGTTGTGTTTATAATTTCTTTTTCATGAATTTAAATGAATTTTTTTTCATTATTTTGTTTTGTTTTGCTTTAAATACCATTTACATACGACTAATGTGCTTATATTGACGTGATAGTATATCTACTCCATATATGTGTATAACGTATATGTATGTGTGTATAAAATACTTGTTGAAATTGGAACAAATTCTACTTACTGCGAGTAATTGTTGTTGGGTTTGCTTTATTTTTAATAAATATAAATATTGTATGGAGACGATTATTGTGGCGCTTACATAATTCTAATTATATTCCCGCTTTAATACAACAACAACAACAATAATAATGATAATAACGATTATAACAATAATAATAAAGTATAGTCGAAGTTGATGATGATTTGTTGTTCATTCTGACATGCGTTTATTTTTCGGTAAGTCAGTCAGTTTGTCTCTCTGTTTGTGTTTATGCGTTTGTTTGTTTAACTTGACGCGGTTTTTAGCCTTGGCCCCCTTGAAAGCTGTATATTTTCAAATACACATCAAATATTAGTTTTGATTTTGAGCTTTTTGAGTTTTTTTTCCCGATTTAGTTATGAGGTGTTTTTGTGATGGTTTTTTTTTTTTGGGTTAATTTTCTCATTTATCAAATCAAATAAGAAGGAATTAAAAATAATAGGAAAGTAATTTATTAACATTAAGAAATTCATTTGTACGAATTTTGTTTTAAACGATACCGTTAACTAACGTTAATTATCAAAATTAAGCTGACAGAGGAGAAATGTTTCAGTGCTTTGTAATCAATAGAGAGGGCTTTCGATAGGATACTTGAAGGTGGGTGTGACATTTTCCGTTTAGAAGTTACAAACATCTGCATAAACTTAATCTATCCTTAATGCCACAAGAGATGACTCTTTACTGTTCTGCTTCTTTCTTTCTTTGATGTGAAAATTATTCACCCATAATAAATCATGAATTAGTTGAGTACTGAATTTCCTGAGAATATTTCAAATATATACTGCAACCTGTCGTTTTTATACAATAATACGTTACACACCTAGAGAGACAGATGGACAGATGGACATGAAAATTGAAATGAAAGACGCTTGAATGATGGCTGTTTTAGTATTTCAAGTTGATCAAAAATATTATAATTATATGGGTATGCACGTATGAACGCTACACAAGAAAATTTCTTTCAGTACGACTAGCAAATGGAGTGAATGATCGTCTTTCTAAAATGGTGTAGTGTAAGATCATTTAAAAGCTATATTTAGCTTAGGTCAAATTTTAAATACCCTTCGCATTCATTGGTAAACGGTGGGTGTGGCAGGTACGTTAAAGGTGTCCTGTACTTACTTATCATCCGGGTTTTTATTTAATGCAAATAAAGATTTTTGTAAATTGTGGGTTTGTCTGTTTGTTTGTTCAGTACCGCCCGTTTTTGAAACATTTATGCCTAAGTTAATTATAGATAAATTTATCAGATTTCAACTTTATAGCTTAATTTTTGTGACTAATCGATAGAGTGTTGTCGATTGTGGGCATGGCCACAACTTGACCATTTTCGCTTAACATAAACCTATAAACAGAAATTAAAAATGTTTAAAAATCTCCGATATCTTCTTCTCGATGCTGCAAACCCAATAATACACTTTGTATATGCAGAATATAAAAATGAATGGACAACCGGAAATTTTTTCGCTGTAGAGTTTATTTTAATTTTGGCGTTAGCATGCAATTTCTTTAAGTTTCTATTGTTAAATGGTCACTCGGACAACTCAAGTTAGAGCAGCATTCATACTCTGTGTTGTTGCTTTAATTTCATTTCTCTTATGCAGGTTGCATGCATGTTGTTGTTAAAATTACAGCAATTGTTACACGACTGCCAAGTTGTCGAAAATTGTACTGAATTAAAGTGAATTGTTGAGAGAATGTGTACGAATGTGTGAATCTGTCAAATGAAAATGAACAAAATACGCGTCTGCCTACACATTATTCATTATCTAGCTGTAAATTTTCTTTTCTCAAAATTGTTATTGTTGTTGTTGTTGATATATTTATAGCATTTATAATAGAGATGCAATGCAAGAAGGCAATGAAATGTAAGAGAAAGATAGGATGTCGGTCTTATTGTGTTGTATTGTACAGCTATTTTGCTATACAGTTGTGATATGTTTATAAACAAAACAAATGTTATTCACCTTTTGTTGTTGGTGTTGGTGCTGTTTATATTTTTGTTTTTGTTGCTATCGGTGCCACTTTATGCGAAGACATCTCACGTTTTATCGAATCTTATTAAACATGATTATATGTACACATATAATATAAAGATACACAAACACATATATATATATATATACATATACATATAGACAAATCCATTAAAGCTGTGTAAGCATGCTTTTAATAATTATAAGGTTGCGTAGAGTTATTCATTTATTTTGATGTTCACCGTTTATTTTAGATATTGTACGCGTGTACGTGTGTATGGTATATATAATTACAAAAACAAAAACAACAACAATGTGTTAATTGCAATTATTTATTAATTAACTAGTAAAGCAAACAGTGATCGAAAAAAAAAGTTGACTGTATTGGTAGCTTAAGGTGAAAAGGTTTTCATTTAAAAGAGGGCACACTTAGCTACATGGCACTTCCATACACATATACCAAATACATATTTGTATTGTCAATATAATTACTGGTGTATGGTATAATGAAATGTTGTAAAAGGCATTCAAAGTAAGACTTTGTGATAGTTACGCGATCAACGCTTTTATACTTTTCAATCTTCCGGTAACAATTAACAATAAAACCTTAACTTTATTGCTTAAAATATTATTATTATTATATTATAATGTATTGGTATTGGTGAATAGATAGATATTAACAATGAAATGAAGGAAAGTTTTGGAATTATAGCAATAAATAAAAATGTATGAAAAGCTTAAGTGTTTCTTTGTTATATTTTATTAATTTTACAATTCCTATTGTGTGAGGTTAATAACTGCTTAGGATTTTCTTATACTTTCCACCTTAGTTATGAGAGAGAGTATACTAATTTTGTTCTTCCGTTTGCAACACCCAGAAGGAGGCGTCAGCAACTCTACGAAGTATATTTACTCTTGATCAGCGTCGAAAACTGAGCCGATTTAGACATGTATGTTCGTGTGTCCGTGTGTCTGCCTGTTGTTGGTATTTTTACGAGCGTAAATTTTGAGATATCGAGCTAAAATTTTGACAGGTACTTATAGTTACTGCACGCAGACCGCTGTTTCAATTGGTCATAATCGGTCAAAAGGCACGCCCACAATTTACAAACATATTTTTATCTGCCACAAAAAATAGCCTATGAACTTGACATTTGGTATATACATCTATGAATATTTCGTTCATCGATGTGTCAAAAATGGGCGTGGTAGGATAACATATACGCCCACAATTTACAAAAAATCATATGCACCATAAAACTAGACTTGCAAGCTGATATATAATACACATACTATTAAAGGGCGCAATATATATATATTTGCCACGCCCTCAGTTATGGATCTGGAGGGTATTTAAGATTTGACCCAAGCCAAATTTACTTTTCTTAGTTGATTTATTATAAGACGCGAAATTTAAGCATTTAATATCTTTGTTACAACAAAAACATTCGATTCTATATATGATCTAAATATAACCGATTTCAATAGAGAGACTCATTTGTTGTTTTATGTTGGATTTTACAGGCTTGCATAGATGATAATCTGGAGATGGTGGAATTTCTGGTTGAACATGGCGCTGATATTAACCGTCAAGATAATGAAGGTTGGACACCTCTGCACGCAACAGCGTCTTGCGGGTAAAGTACGATTTTAATGCTAGTATAAATATTTATATGAATCATTTTCAAAATGATTTTCACATATCACACTTGTATGAGGTGAAGGCTATTTACAACAACAATACATTTCGATTCTAAATTACGCGCAACATACAGTTCAATTATATATATTGTTAACCTTTTTGGGTTTCGTTTTGTCTTTTCTTTTCCTTTAGATTTGTTAGCATAGCTCGCTATTTGGTGGAGCATGGCGCTGACGTTGCTGCCGTTAATAGTGATGGTGACTTGGCGGTTGATTTAGCTGTCGATATACAACATTTGCCCATGATTGATTTTATGCAAAAAATTGTGGCTGAACAACAAATCGATTGTACCAAAGCCCGCCAAGCTGAAGAACAACAAATGCTTAACGATGCTAAAAAATGGTTACGAAGTGATGCATCGGAAGTGGATCGACCACATCCGAAAACTGGTCACACAGCACTCCATGTGGCAGCCGCTAAAGGCTACACAAAGGTGTGCATTCTAATAATGCTACTACATTGTTGTTGTTTTTGTTGGTGTTTACATATTTTATATATTTCTTTTTAGGTATTAAGTTTATTACTCGCTGGTCGCGCGAATGTCGATGCTCAGGATAATGATGGTTGGACACCATTACATGCTGCTGCCCATTGGGGCCAAAAAGAGGCTGCCGAAATGTTAGTGGATGCCATGGCGGATATGGATGTGCGCAATTATGCGGCGCAAACTTGTATTGATGTGGCCGATCGCAAAATGGTGAAATTCCTAGAAGAGTTAAGAGCCAACAACAAGCGTATTAAACGAAGGCCCTCTAGTCAAATTAGGTAGATTATCGATTTTTATTATACCGTTTAAAAGATCTTACAACTATCTGTTCTTTACAGCAGAATATCAGACACCATTGAAAGTCACATTGATAAAGCGCCTTCAAAAATTATACGCGTTGAAGTTCGGCCCGAGCATAATAAGGATTATGCTAATGGTAAGCTGTAATAGTTGGCGTATATAGTTGTATCGAATTATTTTTCAATTTTTTTCAACAACCAAAAATCTCACTTCACAAACATAACAAATTTGCATATGTCATGCTAAACATTTACTTTGATTTTATTCGATAAAAACATTATATTTTTATTATTTGTTGCGTTATGCATAAGGTTCCCACGGTCGTTAAACGTCTGTTCTAAGGAAAAATTCATAAAAAAAAAATTTGCATTTCATTTAAAATATATTTTTTTATTATAAAAAAAAATAATTTATTATAACAAAAAATATATCTCGTGTTTCCATTGATGGTTTTGTTATCGCTCTTTCAATGCTTATGTTTTTTTTCCATATCATGCGTCTCTCTATCATAATCTGTCCATCTTTCGCCCCCATTTACCCGTTACGATGATTGTTTCTGTTGTGTTATCGTCCTTGTTGTTGTTATTGTTGTTGTTTATTATTCGTATTGCTATTAATGATGATGTTGTTGTTGTTGCCAATGTTATGATTGTTGTCTTTGTCATGTAGCCACAACTTCATTAGCTTCCTCAACAACTGCTGGCCACAGCTTGCCATCCAATACGGAATACGATGAAACCGATTCGGAATTAACCGATTCCACAGAGAGTTCGCATTCGACCAGTCTTTCAGAAAGCGATAATAATATTGATACAGGTAGTACAATACAACAATAATCTTTTTCCTTGTACAAACTTGGCATGCTTGTTGTTTGTCTATTATTTTCTTTTGTTACGTTTTTACACATATGGGGAAAATGGCATGATTGACAAATTTAGATCACTTAGATCGTTTTATAAATGTAAAAAAGAAGGAAACAATTTTTTGTTTCTCCTAGCAGTGTCAATCAGTGTCGGTAAGTCTTTCTTGGTTGTTCAGGAGATGCAAACATCTGCACAAATGTCTTGTATTAGTTGTTGTTGATACATTTTTTTGACCTTTTTTGATACCTTTTTTTGGTTATGTTTTCAACAGTTAAAAATCGTTAAAAATTATTAAATTTTTTTTTGTATATCGATTTTTTAAAATTGTTTATTCCATCATTTTCATATGTTTTGTGTCTTTTTGTAATAGATGAAAATTTACCTGCACAAAAAACAGCAAATGAAACACCTGCCACAACAGATGATGAAACACCGTGGCGCCGTAACAATGTAACACGTACTGCTGTGCGCGCTCCTCCAACTGATAATCCAATTAAAAATCGTAAGCTTTATCTTTATATGGTACCGTTCTACACCGTTTGTTCACAATATCGTTTTTTGTCCTTTTGTACTGAAGAAGTTCCTGAGAAAGGCGTTAACAAGAATAACGCAACTGCAACAACTAATAATAGTACTGAAACCACTGATGTCATATTAAGACGAACTCAAAGCTTTGAAAATGATGAAAAGTAAGTTAACTACACGTTTATAAATTTTATAATTTATATAGAGAGTGTTGAGGGGCGGGCAAAGTAGGGCAAGTTTCTATTATCAGTTTATTCACAATGTTCACATATATACAATACAATACAATGTGACACTTAATCAAAGGGGGGCGAGAACTATAAATAAACGCTTAACAATTATGAATAATCACCTCTAATCAATAACGTACAATTAATGTGTTAGAATGCACCCATCACCACCATTTCCATGTTGTGACGCATATCCCATGTAATAATAAATTTGTTGTTTCATCGAATAGTTGCTTAAAGCAAAACTAAAAAATGATTAGAAAACAGTTCTACTATAACTATGTTACAAACAAAATGTTGACTTATTAGCTACTAATAAAAAAAAAATGTATAAAAACTTTTAGTTTAAAAGAGGAAAAGCGTTTAATCAAAACGTTAGTGTGTTACGACTAATAACAGTAAATTTAATGTTTAAGTGATTTGTGTGTACTACTAAATGTAATTTCCATACTAATTTATTGATTTTATTATTATTATATTTTAATTTTTATTTTTTCAATCATCAACTACTCCACTCATCAATGCGAATCGACTTTTTATTTGCAAAAAAAAAAAAAAAAAAAAATTCATCCCTGATGCTCAAAAATGTTTGCGATGATGGATGCAACCGCAACCACAACAATCAACAAATATCCTCCCAAAATAATAATAAATAATAATAATTAATACGCTAACAAACATAAACAACTCAACAACAACAACAACAATATATATATATATATATATATATATATATATATATAGATTCTATCAAAAATATAATGAGTTGCGTGCTCGCATCAAAGCCAATTCATGCCCAATAATACCGGCTACATTGCAACAACAACAACAACAACAAAATAATATCAATAACAATAATCACAATAACAATAACAGTAGCAATCGAAACACTTTAACAAATACTATTAATAATCACACCACCACCACCACCACCACCACAATAACAAGTAGTAGTGTGGGCCATACAAGCTCAACAGCAATAACAATAGCCGCTGGTAAAGCTAATTCAAATATTACAACAATAACACCAACACCTGCCAACACCAGCAGTACCAGCACCACTACATCTACCACTAGTACTACCATACAGCCACTACTGCATAATACTCAATTGAACATAATTCATAGTATAACACCGAACAACACCACCACCGTACAAAGATCGGCTTCTCTTAAAGATCACAAACAGATGTTCATCAGGTTTGTTACGTTTTTGTTTTTCTTACTTTAATTCTTGTTAATGTACATTTTTATTTAATTTTCTTTTTTAACTATTGTTGTATTTTGTTATTTATTAGTTTTAGATATAACTATATATAGTAATCATTATCTCTCTGTCTCTCCATCTCTCTCTATGAGTTGTAAAGTTTTGTGTAAATATTTTTTATTATAAATTACAGTTACCTGAACCAGTTGTAAAAAAAATTTTTTTTAAATATTATACAAAGAAATTTTTCATATATTTAATCGTTTTTAGGAGTAGAATGTTGTACACTTTTTATACCCTACATCGCGTGTATTAAGTTTTTGCGGATGTTTGTAAATCCTTTCTATCATTGTACCGATTGATTCAGAATGGCTTTACACATACAAATCGTTTTAATTGACAAAAAGTTGCCATTCTCAACACTTCTAAGAGAATTTGAATTGTTATACTCTTTATATAAGATGCAGAGGGTATACCAAGTTTGGTATTCAGTTTGCAACATCCCGAAGGATACTTAGACACTATACAAAGTTTATATATTCTGGCTCATAATCAAAATCCGAGTTGACCTAGATGTGTCCGTGTGCTTGATGGTTATTTATTGCATAATTTGTATTGTTGTACAAATAAGTGGTGTAGGGTACATGGTCATTTATAATTTGACCACAAATTAGAGAAAAAGAAACCTTATAAAACTTATTTTAAAAGATTATTAATCGTGTGATATTTTTATTAAATAGAAAATCACCGCCTATTACACCAACCACAGCCGCCCCAACACTAAATGCACCATCTAGTGTAAACACTACCCCAATAAGAAGGTCAGTAAAAATAATAATAATATATTTAATAATTGAAGGGTGAAAATATAGATTAATCAGCATTCAAAACTTAGTCAATTTAGGCATTAATGTCCGTGCGTCCATCTGTTGTTACTCCCACGATCATAAATTTTGAGATGAAATTTACGTATTTGAATTAGTCGAAATCGATTAAAAGCCACGCTTATAAAAATCTATTTATCTGTCAAAAAATTTTTGGTATGAACAAAATGCTAAGAGTAAATAAAAATTTGAAGCATTTGTTATATCCTTCATCTCTCTTACCCATAGAGTCGGCCTTTGCTGATTTCTATATCTCCGCTTAGTTATAAGTCTTTGTTTTAATAAAAAAAAATCTGGGTCTACAACTGTCGGTTATGTTTTAGTTTATCAACTACGGAAGATCATATGACAACAGCCACTCAATCAATGGATGATCAGTCTACAAATGATTTAAATATTAAACAAACTTTACCCGATAATGCTGCGACAAAATCAAAGCAAAGCGCTGGAAATATTATTAAGAATTTTTTCAAGTAATTGAAGTTCTTGCAACAGAAGTTTTTTTCTTTCATTTTTGATGTTTTAATATTGTAAAGCGCTTTATTTTATATTACCAGCAGAAGTTCACTAACATATTAAAGCTAAAATAATTTTGATATACAGTGTTTTTAAAGAATTTTCTGATAACATTATATAATAAGTTTTGATATTGATAGCTAATCTGCATTGTCAAGCTTAGAGAGGTTCAGTTTTAGTGCGAATTTTAGCTAATATGTATCTTTATACCCTCCGCCTTAGTGTTGAGGGTATACTAAGTTTGTTCTTCCGTTTGCAACATCCAGAAGGAAGCGTCAGAGATCCTACAAAGTATATATTTTTGATCAGGATCAAAAACTAAATCGATCGGACGACATGTACGTCCGTGTGTCTCTGTGTGTCCGTTGTTGGCGTAAGTTATGAGAATTTGAGTTAAAATATTGTACAGGTATTTATAGTTAATGCACGTTGATTGCTACTTAAAATGGTCAAGAGCCACGCCCACAATGAGCAAAAATCTACATATTTGCTACAAAAATTGAGCTATAAACTCGACTTTCAAACTGATACGTAAACTCGACTTTCAAACTGATACGTAATACATAGACTATTAGAGGGCTTAATCAAATACCTGCCACGCTCACTATTGTAGATGTGGAGGGTATTTAAGATTTCATCTAAGTCAAATTTAGATTTTTTTTTACTTGTTTTTATTAAACAATGCGCACATCATTATGATTTTTGAAGAGGGAACGGAATTAGGTAACTTTTCAATATAAAATGAATTCGAATGCATTAAAAAGTTAGTGGAAGTTAAGTGGAAAATTGTTTTTTGTTTTTCATGTCACCGTTATCGCTTGACTTCTAAAGCTACTTATTGTCCTAATATATTATTAACAAAACGTGTGTTTTATAGAATTTGTAAAAATTTTGAAAAATAAAAATAATTTTTAATCATTTATTTAGATCATTTGTGCCACCGGTACGTGATGAAGAAAGTGAAACACAACGTAAAGCTCATGCTAAGCGGGTACGAGAGACGCGACGCTCAACGCAAGGTGTGACTCTTGACGAGATTAAAAGTGCTGAAGAATTAGTTAAAAAGAAAAACTTAAATATAAATAATAATAACAACAACAATAATAACAGCGACGATGGTAAAACTAATAATAATCAGAACAATAACAACAACAGCAGTAATGTAAGTACAAATAAAGTAAAAAAAAATTTTAAGTTCGAAAGCAATGATTTTTCTGTTTTGTTTTTGAAGTAGCTTAAATAATAATATGAGTCACGCCCACTCCTCCCCTTAACGATTCAGATAAGCATATAAGCACACCCTACAGAACATTAAACTATTTATCAGCATTATTATCCATTGGTTTTATATTTTGGATAACGGAGCTTATCATTCATTCGCATTAGAATTATTGTTCATTACGTTAAAATCATTGTACATTTATCCATTACTTAGAGATCGTTCCCTCATATCATTAAAAACCAATTCATTTATTAGGAAATTGTTAGAGATGTTTTCTTAAAAGCTCCAGTTATGTATGATATGGATTTTGCTAATAGAGAAGAGAGAGAAGAGAAGACAGTTTCGGTTTCAAACAATGAAATCAATCTTACTCGTATAATGTACTCTTCTAAGGAGGGCTTTTCATATAAAGAATCTTTGCAGACTTAAATTGTTTTGGCAAAATTGGTTACCAAAGTGAGGGGTATTAAGTAGCTGGACTTGACCTACTATAGCCAGTTGGATAATGAATATGCTTTAACATTTTAGTGTCAAAAGAAGTGTGTGTCTAGGTTTACATTATAATGTAACAAAAAACTGTTTCTCTAGCCGTTAGTTTTGCATGCAACCTGGAAAACGTTAGTTTTAGTTTATTTTTTATTTATATATTAAATTTAAATTGCATGATAATTAAGTTTTAGCTTCCAGAGTTTTTTAGTTTAAATGCATTTCCATAGTTGTCTCGTACATAAATAGAATTATATCGAATAGTTGTCAAGTGTTAGGATTCTTCAATTGTGCTTTTACCCCCAACCACTTATTTAATTGTGTCCAAAGTATTCTCCTTTCTTGTTGACTTGATTTTTTATATAATATGTTATAAAAAGAAAAAAAATACCAAAAAAAACAAAAACAAAAACAAACAAAAAACCACAAAATATGTTTTATTGTTAACAACTAATTAACAGAATGAAATGCAAGTCAATGCCATTACCACCACCACCACCACCACTGCAAGCACAAGTAAAGAACAAGACAATATACAGCAGGAGCAAGAGACATCGTTAGCAACAAGAAATAAACCAATCCGCAGCATTAGCAATGACGGGGAACCAAAATCTGTTTCAGCGGCTTTGCACAAATTAACGGAAAACATTGAAGTTATGGCCTCATTCACTTTATCCACCCCCTTGACCAACAATAACAAAATACGACCAACAACAGCGATACATTCGAATAATCAAAATATAAGCGGCAATGAACTGGTATCGAATCATTCGAAAGACAATAGAAATGACAGTCTGTCCGGTGACAAAATAGACGGAGAGGACGCGATGAGCGCTACATATGTAATGTTGCCACGCAAGTCAATGTGCACACCTACGCCACCTGAAGAAATCGAGGTTACATTAACGTTGACTCCACCGCAATATGAAAAGAAGAAACCTCCAACCGAGAATATTAGCGATAAGGAGAGCAGTTCTGAAGATGGAATAGTAAAGAAGGCACATACGCAGCCGACAACTATTAAGCAGGAATGTAAAAAGACTGAACAGACGGTAGATGCCGTAGATGCTAAAACTCAGGGTCAGCAACAGGAACGTGTAAAAACGACTAATGAACGAATACGGGCTGCTTTTTTCAATTCTCAAAACGCAACAAACACAATTGCACCGATGACAGTTGCAGTTACCACCAGCAGTTGTCCCACTGTAAATATTATTTCACCTAGATCGCTGGCTAGTCCAGTGCATCTGCGTGACAAACGTACAACATGTGACAATAGCGATGGACATCAAATATTAATTGAGAAAGTATCCAATGACAGCGAAAATCGCAACAGTACAGTGAATGATGACAAGGAAAGGAAAGGGCCGGATGAGAGTATTGAACGTTCAATTTATAGTCCAAGAACGGGGGTGGGCTACAGCTATACTAGTCGGCGTAGTTTGGATTCGGCTTCTTCGCTACCTTCGTCGCCGTTACATGTTGGACGCGAAAGAGAATCGGGCGGCTGCGAAGCCGTGAATTCTTCGTCTTCTTCGGCTTCGTTAATCACCTCTTGCAGCAGTGTTTCGTCGGGTTTGCATCCAGCCGAGCGGCGTCCTTCGTGGCGTTTGAAATTCGATTCTGGCTCTAAGGTATGCTTTGCTATGTCCTCTACCTACAATTTACAACCAGAACAACAATGAGCTGACTTTAGCGAATAGAAAAAAAAACCTTCTATGCTCTTATTCCTGTTATACTCCACACCCACCATGCACAACACTTGATATATATTATATGTGTTGTTGCGTTCCTTTTGCTTGCATTTGATGTAACATTTTCATTTCTTTTTTTTTTTGCAAATCTTTGACGCATGTTTAAAATAAAAGCAATTGAATGCGCCTGCTTGAGTGTACTGGCCTGTACTTGTTTTCTGTTTTCGTTTATTTATAATGAAAGCGGTGTCTTTAGAGTTATGTGCCTTGTGTTTTAGCGGATGCGTCTTCTTTTAAAACATGGCTCAAATAAAATTTATTTCGTTTAGGTGATTTTTTTTCTTTTTCATCCAGTTTCAATTTTTCATTATATTTAATTGTAAATGATTGTATCTTGCATTTATCTATATCACCTTCATAATGCACATCTTTCATAGTTTTAAGTAAGTTTTACTTCAGTACAGTTCATGTGTTGCTTATTTTTCTGCTCTGCAGTAGTGGTGGTTGTAGTAGCAGTCACTCTTAATAACAAATAATAACTTCTCACTCACTTTCTTTGTAGAATAAATGTTTTTATTTTTACTTATATAAGAACGTGTATATTGTTCAATTTCAATGTTTTTAATCTAATTATGATTTATATAAATGTCTGTACGTCTGTCCGTGAAGAAATTTCCATTATATTGGACCCATTTTTTAAGGGATCTCCCAAAACAGCATCTTTTCACAGTTGTTCAGCAATGCCTTCTGTCTTTGTATATCCTTTTCATTATATTGAGTACATAATAAACTTAATAGGGGGCTCCCGAGACCTTACATTATATATAAACAAATCATAAGTGATTTTAAAAAGCCAACTATATTCGCCATTAGCTGGTTTTAGTAACAACTTATTTACGCAAGCCTTTATTAACAACCACAAATACGAAAAAAGTTAAAAATCAATACTAAACAATAAACCATAAAATATAATAATTGTAAATCATTATTAACTTCGATTATTTTTTGATATTTCTTGATTTATTAAAACAGTTTAAATTAGAAGATGCAACCAGCGGGAATACGTATCCACCGAATAACAGTACTATAATACCAAGTGCTCCGGCTGTTATAGCTGCTGCCAATTTATCATCATCAATGGCTCAACGTCGCATTAGTAATACTAGCTGTAGTTTAGGTGATTTTTATTCCTATAACAAAATCTGTTCCATACTTAGTGGTAATAATATAATTCTTTTATAGTTTCTTCTTCCACCTCCAACACATCCACAAATCAAAATACTGTTCGACCAGTATCTGCCCCACCATCATCTGGCAACACTTCAATATCCTCAAACAGCAGCCACAACTCTAATCATAATACTGATGATAATAAATTGTCGGAGAGTAACACATCCACGGTGACAAACTGTAGTAGTAGTAGTTTGGGTTCATATACACCACGACAACGGGTCTCTGCGGCCACATCTACTACAGCTTTGGTGCCGGAAGCAGTAAATGCTTCAACAGCCACAACAAATTCAGTAGCTACTTATACAACAAACGCCACCTCCAACAATAACGATGACAATGGTAAGGAGAGAGTTCGCAGAAAAGTTTACACAAACTTTTTACTAATATTTATAATTTCAGATAATGATAAAGAAAATGATAACCGCAGTGCTTTAGCCACCCAGGGTGTTATCCAGCGTCGTAGAAAACCTAAACGGAGATCAACCGGTGTTGTACATATCGACATGGATGTAAGTATTAAAAATAGTCTTCTATTTTTATACCCTGCACCAATTGGGTATATTAAGTTTGTGTGAATGTTTGTAACTCCTAAACGGCAAATGCCACACCCACCTTCAGTTATACCGATCGAATCAAAATCTGAATCGATTTAACCGTCTGTGTGCAAGCTACTGGTCGCATTTTTTGAGATATTTCGATCAAATTTGGCACAAGGACATGTATTGGGCCAAAGGGTAACTTTTTTAAAACTTTTTTCTTAAGATTGGATCATTTTTAGATGCTAGAGTTAGTTATTTCGATAAAATTTGGTACAATTGGGCAAAAAAGGAACTGGATTTTAACAGTTTTAGAACCCCCCTCATAGGAGATCCTGCTATAATAAAGGTCTTTATTCAACAAAAAGTCACAATTCTTTATATCTTTTCACAATATTTGGTGAAGAATAGTTAATTAGCATAATAATTGGCTGTGTCCAGTTTGGACTTGATCGGACCATTTTTAGAAGCTCTCCTCATATAACACTTTATTATAAAAGAAATCGGTCTATAACGAGAATTTTAAAGTATAAAATTGTTGATAAAATATTTGGTTTTCGTTTTTAAGGTACTTGAATAATACGTCAAGTGGTGTAGGGTATTTGAAGTCGCGCTTGACTTATGTTTTCACTTGTTTATAACTATTAAGCTAACGAAAATATTTATTCATTTTCTTTTGCTTTCTTTCCTTAAGGAACTCGATCCATTCCGTCAAGATTCTGCTAATGATGCTGAAGATAAAGAGGTAAGTTTTTTTTCTTAATTGTTGTTATTATTTACTTTCAATATATAAACGTATGCAAATTTCCATTAACGTGATATGAAAAGGTTGTAAAAATAGTTCAGTTAGTAGTTATTGTTGAGCGTGTGGGGGGCTGCCCATAAATCTTTTGAATAAAAAGCCATAAATAATTTTACGTTTTTATAGAAAACACGTCGCAATTACAATTTATTGGCTGTGTATCAAAATATCCAAACAATGGCTATATTTGGCTTAGGCCGAATGGTGAACGCCCTGCACATTTAACTACTATGAACTATGGGCGTGACAAATATATGATTACGCCTTTAACGCCTATTAACATATACGCCTAGCTGTCCACTTCCGTCTAGATGCGCGGTTTTCCATAATTGATTAATTTAAATTTAATATCATCGCTAGTTCATATTATTTTAATCAAGGCAATGCATTACATTTTGATAAATGTTATATAGAAACAGTTTTATGGCTAAGGTTGAAACTATTAGAGCGCATAAGCTTTTGATGGCCACTGTGTTTGATTGTGAATTTTTTTATTTGAGGTCGTGGGTAAACTCTATTTATCATAACTTTTGTAATACCTAGAAAAGAAATATCAGAGAACCAATAAGGTATAAATACTTATAATCAGCTTGGGATTCTGATCGATTTAATCATGTCTGTCCTAAATATATATAATATTCCCTCGGTCATAAAAGTGATGATTTCGATTATTAAACTTGGCAGATCTACTGCTAGTGTTTGTACACTGGTTAATATTGAAATCGATTGCAGGACGCGTCCAACCCAAAATCAGTGACTCTCTATAGATTTCTAAATGCCTTTTCACTTAAATAAATCGATTAGGATCCCCTCTGCAATGTATAAGCTTCATAGCCAGTGTCAGTTAATCGGTTGTTGGGTGTCTAGACCTTATTTACAACTTTTTTTTTTTACTTTTTTATATTTTTAATTTTTTTTTTTTTGTTTTGCTTTTGATATAATTAAATACGTGTATTATCTTTCTTGGCGTAATCAAATTGCTACAACTGCAATGGCATTGACCATGCAGCTGATAATAATAAATAATATTGTGCAATAAGTCATTTAATTTATTATAATTATATAGACTGTCTGGTAGGGTAGATTATCATATATACATACATGTATATATTATATTAATTATGAACCGTTTTATTGTAATAAATCACTTTCATTGATCCTTCATTAGTTTTCTCTACTTCAAGATCCTCTTAAGATAACCAATAATTTATATAACTTAAACAAAAAAAAAAAAAAAATTTCTTTTTCCAAAAAAAAAAAAAGAAAAAAATTTATTATTAAATAAAATTATCCTCCTTAAAAACAGTAATCACGATTGACGTTGACAAGTGTAATTGTTGCAATTAGAGAAAAATTTCCGCTATTATAATAATTTGTTTAAATATTTTGTAAAACGAAAAAAAAAAATTGATGCCATCTGTTGTGTCATGAATTTTAATTGTTTTTCTAAAAATAATTTGTTGTGATATTAAGAATAGAAACGCGGTGCTGTTAAATAGAAGGTAGCCTAAAAGTATTCTTCCTCATTTTTTTTTTTTATACAAATTATCCTCTAAACTAAGCGTTCATTGAACTTTGTCTTTGCATAAATTGCTTCCTAGTTTTGTAGAAACGTTTTATTGCACTACTTGTGTTGTTGCTGTTGTTATATTGGAATCCCCACAAGGAAGCCATGCAAGAAGCTGTATAAGCATCATGAAGCAATTAATGATGCATAAATTAAATGCACGACGAAATGGCTGCATTATAAACATTTTCATATAAATACGTCAAGATGACGGTTTCCTTGCATTGGATTAGTAATTAATTGTATTGCTGTTAGCAAATATTTTTTCTCTATCTCCAATTTTCAGTTGGTAGGAAAATTTATTGTTTTAATGTCTGCTGTATAGTGTGTAGAGTAGTGTATGATTCTGTTGCCTTCTGTTTCATTCGTCCTACATATTTAGTGTCGATGTACTGGGTTGGAGAGAAAACATTATTGTCTGGGCTAATTTTACAACGTTGCACATGAATGAAAACATATTTTTCAAATCTATTTTGGCCAAAAATAGTATATTTCCGCGTGACTGCCAGTTGTTGCTTAGATGTCTGCTTACGTTACTTTGAACAGCACAACAAATTTGTGACGTTGACCTGTTCAACTTTTGACCTGCATTCATGTAACATATATCATTACACATCATTAGTGTCTGTATGTCCGTCTTATACTTGACATAAAAAAAGAACTTTCTCCCCCTCTATCAACGTAAATTAAACAATTTCTTAGGTGCACGCGATTCAATTAAATTGAATATTATGCTAAAGCAAAAGAAAACTAAAAATAAATGAAATTAAACGAAACAAATCAACAGATCGATTGTCATCAAACATACTAATCCGAATGAAAATTCAATTCTATTTAAAACGAATTTTTAATACACCCCATCTTACAGCTTTCTGTTGTATTAAAAGGAAAAGGGGGGAAAATAAAAATTAGAGAATTTTTTAAATAGATTATTATTTATGAATGTTTCATGTAATCGACTCATATAACGATTAGCCTTAAATTAATTTATTAATTTCATTTTACAACCGTTTGACGAAATGGAAAATACTGCTGAGACAGTACTGTACCTATAATGTAGTAAACATTTCTACTTTCCCATGCATTGTGATGTTAACCCTCAAAAATAGTACAAGACGTATAGTATATAATTTTATAATATCTACAATTCGGTTGGCAGGTGACTTGACTACATCATATCATCATACAAATGTTTTTCAATACTTTTGTGTTTTTCATTTATTCTCTTGTAGAAGAACATATGTCTCATGAATATTCTATATGGATAATATGAGTACACGATCTCCAAGCATTTTCTTATTTAAGAAAATTCTCTTTTTTCTCTTAAATTCTAATTCGTTCACATGTGAATGGCTTTTCATTCCGTTTAAAACTCTTAAGTAGTGATGATATTCAGCCAAAATAAAAAAATGTTTTATAAAAGAAAATTTTCAATTTCCCACGAATTCAGTTAATATTTGGATCTAAAACTGAACGTTACGATTAAATAAAAGTACAAGAAAAAAAAAAATCATTTAAAATTTGGAAAAATTCTTCACCTCAAAAATCGTCTGTTTAAAATTATTATTTTTTTTTTTTAAATAAAGCGCATTTTAATCACGATTTTAGAAAAAAAAAAATATATTTTTATGTAATATACAAATAGAAGAGGATGAAATCATGAGATATATAATTTTTTTTTATTTCTTTACAATCTAGTTGAACGTAACAGGTAGCATAATAATTGTTGCTGACAGTTTTCATCAAAACCATATTAAGTGACCTAATTGACCTCAATTCAATTCAAGCATTCAAGTTCATATTACCATATAAGTGCAATAAATGGCACGTAAATTTTAGAAAAAAATCTAGACTAAATGGAGAAGAAATGATTTTATTAGGTTTTCTCGAAATAGGAATTAATTTATATTGTTTGTTAAAAAAAAAAAAAACGAATAAGTTGGTTTAGGCCAAATCTGAAATACTTTCCACATCTACAATAGTGGGCATGATAGGTTTTTTATTACGCCTTAAGCTAAAAGTGTATGTATTTCTTATCAGCTTGAAAGTGTAGTTTTACGTTGAGTATGGTTTTTTGTAAATTGTGGGTATGTTTGTTATCCCACCACGCCCATTTTTGGCATATCGATGGATGGGTAAATAACAAATTTCAAGTTAATGGGTCAGTTTTGGTGGAGGGTATAAAAACACTTTTCCCTCCCATTTATAGATTACACGTTGGTTGGTTGAGACGCCTGAGTTATACTTATTCCTTAAGATGTAGCGTGTTCCAGATTATGTCAAATATAACTTTAATTCCTTGTTCAAGTATCCGCAAACTTAATATATCAAGTAAATATCTGATATCTTAATCTTAATATCTGAAAATTTTTAAGAGGGAAAGAATCTAGCTAACGAATCCAAATAATCGTCCTTTTTAGCAGCTGAGTTTTAGGACATGGTTTCACATCCAGCTGAGGAAAAAAGGGAAATTTGAACTCGTGTGTCGCGTGGAATTGGTAACCCACAGTCGGTTAAAAATACTGCTGCGAAAGTGGAGGTTGGTTCGACAGGCGAATGGGCAGCAACAAGCTTATAAAAAGTCATACGTTATTGTTATTCATTAAATAATCTATTAGAAGTGTTCCCTGAAAGTGTTTCGAGTCATATCTAGATCACTTTAATGTGATAAATGGCGTACTAATCGATAGATTTGAAAGATTTTATTGCGTTTGGGTTCTCAAAAGGTAGAAGGTGTTTTCATATTTTGCTTTCCCACCTTGTAGGCTGTTGCATTCTTTCACTGCTTCTATTATCTTTTTGTTGTCTTTTTTTTTTGTGTTGTACAATTGACACAAATTGCAGTCGGTGTGACGAAATACTTTTTATTTATAAACAATTTCAATCTTTTCTTAGCCGGTGAATTTTTCTTTCTCGAGGGATTTGCCCCAAAACTGAATTTATGTGTGTACGTTCCATGTGGACAAGTTTTTAACACGTTCTTGTTCGTTTCATTATATTAGATGAAATTTTAAATTGGTAGAAAAGAGGAAATCGTTTTATTTACTCTGCACACAAAGAATGTATTTCCTCAATTCGTTTTAGTGTATTTCTTTTCTTTGGCAAAGCGAGGGAGATAGTTTACTTATTGAACACCTCATTTTAAAAAATAAGTGAAAATATTATAGTCGGTCAAGCCCGATCATCGAATACCTTTCATCACTTGATGAAAAAAAAAATCGAAATATTTTATCAAAAATTTTTTACTTTCAAAAAATTCAAAAATTTGAAAATTATTAAAATGTTACAATAAAATTTTTTTAATTTTTTTTTTTTAATTAATGAAATCGAAAATTTTATATTTTTTACTTTCTATTAAATATTCTTTAACAAATTTTTACCAAAAAATATAAA
The DNA here is from genome assembly GCA_949710015.1 of Crataerina pallida. Taxonomy (NCBI): domain Eukaryota; kingdom Metazoa; phylum Arthropoda; class Insecta; order Diptera; family Hippoboscidae; genus Crataerina; species Crataerina pallida. The sequence continues at coordinate 20,710,111 of OX453292.1, read as the reverse complement.
GAATTGCGCATTTTCGTTATAGACCGATTTCTTTTATAAAAAAACGTTATATGAAATTGGACAAAGCCCATTATTAATCTAATTAACTATTCTTCACTAAATATTGTGAAAAAATATTAAGAATTGTGATTTTTTGCCGTCTAAAGACCTTCATTATACCAGGACCTTATATGGGGAGGGGTTCTAAAAATGGTCCAATCTGGTCCATTTTCAATAGGCTTCCTTTTTGGCTCAATTGTACAAAATGTGATCGAAACATCTCAAAAAATGCGACATTTTGACGGACGGACTTGATAAATCGATTCAGATTTTGCTTCTAAACCGATCGGTATAACTGGTGGGTGTGGTATATGCTGTTCAGAAGTTACAAACATCCGAACAAACTTAATAAACCCGTTGCCACAGGGTGGTGCAGGGTATAAAAATAATTATATAAAATATTTTATAAAATTTAGCCATCCGTTCCATATTCGAAACCTAAAAATTCATTCAATTTCTCTTTCTCTCGATTTAGCGATTTTATAGATATTTTATATTTATAGTTGTTGCCAAGATTTAATAGGGATAATGGAATTTTTCAAGGTTTTTTCTATTGTTTTCATAAAAATTTGTACATTTCTAAAGCAAGCCGGGGGGGTTCCTAATATATAAACATAAATCACTTTTATTAATGATGGCAAAATCAATTGTATACAATACACATCCCATGCAGATGTATTCGTTTGACGTCATGTAAAAATAAAATAAATTAAACGGTATATATGTAAATGTTATCAATTGACCGAAAAGTAGCAAACACGAGCTGTTTTGTTTTGTATATTAAAAATTTTAATATTATATGTGACGGCACTCAGATACCCCTTCAAGTTTTTTGCGGATAAAAGTTTCGAAAAAATATAAAAATTATTTTAATTAAAATGCGTTTTATTTAAACTGTTAAACGTTATTCTTAAATAAAACAAAATACTGAAATAAATCTCTGTAGAATAGAGAATAAAATGTCATTTCGGTCACGTTCACGTACAACGCAACCGTTGTCATCCAGACATCGTTCATTGTCCAGTTCTCGAGCTCAAAATACAGCAGGCGCCTATAGTAACTATAATGGTAGTTCGGCCCTAAACGGTTATAAAACATCAAGCTTAAGACCCTTAAGCACTGGTGGCTATTATCAGAATAGCGTCGCCACAACCTCATCCTCCTCTTTATCGAATGGCTCGTCCTACTACCAAAGTCCTTACAGCGGTAGTAGCATTTACAATAGTTCACGGGACAATTTATATTCAGCAGCACGTAGTGGCGGCAGTTATGGTAGTTATGGCAATGGTAATACGGTCAGCGCTTATCGTCTGGATTATAATAAAACTAATATTAATAATAATAATCAAGCGAGACAACAGCAAAAAGCAACGACACATCAGCATTATCATCATAAGCAGCATCACCATTCGATAACTGTAGCTTACAAGCCCTCATCAAATGCGTCAAGTGCTTCTTATAGTACAAGTAATATTGCGACTATTGTGTCTAAACCAATTGCTTTAACCGCTGCTTCAGCTCTGTCATCTATTTCCGATAACATCAATAAACTCAAGACCCCTTTAAGAACACTAAAAACCTATTTCAGCTCTGATCAAATGTCAAGACTCAAAAACGCCCCAACTTCTAAATCATTGCTCTCATTATCAACACATATTTCCTGCGATCACCCCTGCTCTGCTATTACCTCTAACAATACTGCCAGCTCTAGTACTAATGCGTTGGGTTATTGTAAATCAAATGCTTTATATTCAAATGTTTCGGTCTCCTCCTTAATAGCCCCGAATAATGATCGTTACGATCATCGTTATAGCAGCCCTTATGCCTCCACTTATGACAATGGTGTGACCACTGCGTCTCTTAGTTTTAATATGGGTCCGTCGAAAAACGGAACCAGCACCACCACCACCACCCCCTCCTTGGCCAAGTCCAGTTCGTTTAAAGGTTCGAACTTGTATTTAAATAGCGGCAATAACAGCGCGACCAGATCTCTTCACAAAACGAAATCTCTGTCTCACTCAAATAGCAGTTTAAACACTTATCATCCCTCACCAGCATCAGGTGTCACTTTGTCTAGCAATAGTGGACCGAGTGCAGCAGCTATTGCAGCCATAGCCTCACGCAGCAATTCATTGAGGGAGCAAGAGCGTAAATCGCGCACTCGTTCACGCTCACGTAGTGCTGCTCAACGTTCGTTAAGTGCCTCTTCGGAAAAAAGTGAAGGTTACGAAGTACGTTGTTAGACGAAATTGCCCTTAATAGAAATTTGCATACGTTATTAATTAAAATGAAAAAGAAAAAAAAAACTGAAAAATATGAATTTTTTTATTATCATTTAATTGCTTTTTCTTTGGGTTAGAGTGGCAGTGAACAGAGGCAAGCTTCCCGTTCACGTTTAGATAGCACAGCAGCATCTACTTCATCGGCGACGGATGATAAGAAATCACGTGATAAAGCAGAAAACGAGGATAATATCGATTACAAAGCTCTGTGGGAGGCAGTCAAGTAAGTTTCAATTCATATTAATCAAATTGAATATTTTAAAGAGATGTCTTCATGCAGATTGGAAAACGAGAAACTTAAGCAGCAATTGAAAAAGAAGGATGATGAAATCACACAAACCAGAAACACTTTGGAGAGATATGCTAATGCTGTAAGTATTTATAACCAAAACACATAATAAGCAGCAAATAAATCATTTATGTACAAAGTAACTCTATCTCTAGAATTTATAGAAAAAAAGAAAAAAAATCTCAACAAAGATGAAAATATTTCGCATTGTTCTCCAATTATATTCTTCTCTTTGTTGTATATGGTTAAAGCCTCTTCAATTTAGTCAAGTCTCTTCACATTTTGTGAACGATGTTATTGTTGAAAATATGTCTGAGCTCTCTCCCTAAACGACTTTTTAATTCCTTTAGTTTTCGGTTTTTTATTACTCCTCCTCTTGATTTTAATACAATTAAAATTTTATGGTTATGCGAAACCCTTTAAAAGAAAACTAAAACGAAACAAAAAACCAAAACCAAAAAAATGCAAATTTAATTTTTGCAGAATACGAAAAATTCACTCTCAGAGATTGAAAAGCGCGAAAGAAGAGCTATGGAACGCAAACTTTCCGAATTGGAAGAAGAGTTGAAGGTAATTATTACCCCAGCATAGCACCGCCGCACATGTAATGTGTGAGTGCGTGTGTAAGCGCTTTTACCTCTTGTTTTTTTCTTCCAATGCAACACATTTTCAAAAGAAAACTGTTTCTCGCTAACAACTCTACTTTAACTCTCGACCACCCATTACTCCAAACCCGTCTACAATCGTTTTTTTTTTTTTTTACTTTTTTCTTGTTATTTGTACTTGTGTTTGTCACCAAATCACAATTTTTTTTATTGTTTTGCGTATTTTTCCTTTATTCAGCCAAACTCTGAGTTCTCGTTAATCATCAATTCTTTGCTTTCGCTATACTTACAAATGCGTTATGAAAAGCCGATAAGTGGAAACTAAATACATTTTTTCGCAAAGAGCACTTTTTTCTTCAAGTGTGCTTGGCTTACTATTTAAATATCTAAACTTTTATCTTAAAGCACTTCTGTGTTCATCTTTTCTTGTAACATTTATGTTAATTATTTTATACTGTAAACATGTATTAAATTCTTTCTATGTTTTTATATCTATTTTTTTTTTTCATTCGCCAAAATATAAATTTACAGATTTCTATAAAATGGGTGAATAGAAATTTCTTAAAAAGACCGACCGACAGACGAACAAATTTACTTGAAATGGAAAAATTGGAAGATGACATTGAATTGATCTTCATTTAATTTCTTTGAAAAATAAAGAATTTTATTTTTGTAATGAAAATGATTAAATTTAATTTTTTTTTTGTTTGTTTGTTTATAAAATCGAAAATTTTGTTTTTTTATGCTTACTATTAACTGTTTTTCACAAAATTTTGGCAAAAAAACATATATATATATAAAAAATTGCTTATTTTCGTTATAAAACGATTTTTTTTTTTATAATGAAACGTTATATGAGGAGGGGTTCTAAAAATGGTCCGATCGGGACCAAACTGGGCACAGCCAATTATTAAGCTAATTAACTATCCTTCACCGAATATTGTGAAAAAATATTAAGAATTGTGACTTTTTGTAGTACATAGACTTCTATTACAACAGGACCTTAAATGGGGAGGGGTTCTAAAAATGGTCTAAGCCGGTTTATTTTCATTTTCAATTGGGACAATACATGTCTATGTATTGAATTCCATTGAAATATCTCAAAAAATGCTTGGCACAAATTTACATGGTCAGACGGACGGGCGGACGGATATGGTTAAATCGATTAAATTCTAAATCGGTCGGTATAACTAAAGGTGGGTTTTTTTTTTTTTTTTGCCTTTTTGGATGTACAAGCATTCGCACAAATTTTATATACTTGGTGCAGAGCATAACAACAAACCAGTTATGGAATTTAACAAAAGCTTCTAAGAAGCAAGTAAATCTAAAACAGCTCCTAGGTATTTAAGCCTTACGTTATGTTATGTTTCAACTAAAAACAAAATATTTTCACTCGACATTTATTTTATATTTTTATATATTTTATGATAAAAAAATAACAGTACTGGTCGAATCGTCACAAGGAAAACTAATTTAAAAAGAAAACTAATGATTATTTTTAGTACACCCTTGTGTTCTTGTTTTCTGCTTAAATGACAAAGCACCAATTGTTGTTGTTATCCTTGTTATAATTTTGTGTTTTGTTTGTCTTGTTTTGATTTTGAAAGAAAACAATCTGTTAAGATTACGTGATCATGTCATTTGTTGTGCACTCATTCATTCAGATATTCATGCATTCATTCATTCATCTCTCGGTTAAACAACATACGTCTTCATATAATACATACAACTTAATTTTAAATCATATTTAATAACATGTGCTGTTATCTCCCGTCTTTATTTTTATCTTTTTTTAAACCTTTCGTTAAAGTTTTTTCAGTCGATAACCCAAGAATGTATTTTTTACATAAGAAGAAATTTGATTTTTATGTGCGTTTCATTTTTCCCCAATACCGTTGCATTCTTCTCCTTACATTACATTAATTATACAATTAATCATTTCAATGACCGCATTAAAACATAACAAGAACAACAAACCCTTTGAAATGTTCCATACACCCCACCATTACCATCACCTACTCAATACTACACAGCAAATCAGTTCAATTCAGATCGACAGTTCAATTAAAAGCAATTTATCAATAAAAAGAGAAAATCATTGATCTTTTTCCATAATCTTCTTTTTTGTGTGTGTTTTTCTTTTTAATTTCTATCATTTTAGCTACTGCAGAAGCTAAAGAGTGAGAATGAACGTTTACGTGCTGAAAATCGTGCTCTAACAAGAGTCGTCTCTAAGTTGACCACATCGGCTCAGAGTCAACTTTCAAAATCAAAACAATAAACGTTTCCTTTTTCTATAAGATCATATATACGATAGAATAGTAGGGAATATACGATATTGTACTTGTATTATTGATTATAGAAAAAATAATGCAAAAAATCAAAAATTTGTATTCGATTTAAATCGCGTCTTAAATACTCTCCACCTAATAGAGGCTTATCAAATATGTTTATCACATAGGGAAGCAATTTATCATGTATTTTCTTTACTCTACATAATCAATATGAAATTATCAAAAACGTAAACGCACGCACTTTATCAAATACTGAATCTTTCGCTAACTATAAGTATAAAATAACATTTTATTTTAAAGTTGAAATTATTTTTGAAGCCACTTATATTTATTATAATTGGCAATTGTTCAGGTTTTTTATATGTAATAATAATGTTTAACAAAATCGTTACATTTTTATCGAAAAAGAAATTAGTTATTAAACGAATTTAAATTGAATTAACAATGAAACGATGTCTTAGACTTTTACCAACTATTGGATACTACTCATGTTTTTAGAGCATTAAAGTGAAATTTTTGTTCGGTAATAAGGGCTATTATTTATGGGCGTGTCTTGTTATAATTTTTGCATAAAAAGCTCCTTCAAATATCTCTAACCCTGGGTTGAACTCTTCCAACTTTAATGGCATTGTAGGCGTGTCGTGTGACCGATTTTGCCCAATTTCAATATCAACCATCGAAGACTTCTGCCGATAATGAAATCTCAATTTTTTTTTTGAACCAGAAACGATTTTCAAACATACGAGTACACTCACGGACTGACAGACAAACATAGCTAGATCGTCTCCGAATCCTGTAGTTGATTGTTTTGGGATGTGTCACGCCTACTGCTGTATGTTGCAAACGTTTGGACAAAATAATATACATATGTGCTCATGCAGGAAAAATATAAAAGGAATTACATTTCATTACACCCACCACTGGTATGTGTACCAGAACAAAAAGTATTCTCTTCATTAATTGAAAGCATCACATTTTTTAAAGCAGTAACGAATTTCTATAATAAATATCACATAACTGTTCAACTTCTCATATATATGTGCGAGGATATAAAGACAGACAAAACTGCATAGTTTCCATCAGAATGGTGTGTTTTGATGCACTCTACATAAATCGATGACCCACCTATATATAGATTTTATAACTTGAACAAGATAATAAGGAATAAAACCTTTGTTGAAAATATTTGAAAATGTTACCCACCTGAAATTTTAGTTGATTTACGGTCTTTACTATTACACTATATTTACGATAATATAAACTTAGCTAAACAAAATTTTTTCAAAACAATTTAAACAAAATTTATATAAAATACCTAAAATACTAATAAAAATACGTTCATGAATTTAAAAAAAAATGTATAGAAAAGAAAGTGAAAATGTTGTAGTCGTTCTAATTCGGCCATAATTAATAACCTCCACCACTTGGTTGCATTTCTATAGTTGTGCAAGTAATACTTTGTGGGACGCCTTTGTCCTCAACAAACATGAGATGGATCGATTCATGATATATTTCTAAAAACAAAAGTGGACCTTAACTTCAACCAGTTGGGAATTGGAAACTTTTGGCATACTTGGTGTAGGTTGTAATAACCTTAAAAATATCACCCAGGATCAAGAAATTGGAAAAATTTCAAATAAATCTTAAGCAGTTTATATACAGACGAACATTTCATACACTTTCTTACTTTAGTGAAAGGAAGAAATGCTTTCACACAACAAAAGTCCGATCCCCAAATTTTTGATTAGATTTTTTGACATGTATTTATGGTGGCCTGTGTATCCTAATAAAGAATCCAAAAATTCAAAATAATCATCGATAGCTCTGCTCCCTTTTCTTAGTAAAGTAGAAGATGAATGAATACCAACTAGTCGCGTAATTGGATGCTATAAGTAATACAACACTAGTATGGTTGGTATAATCTTGTATTTCTCTTCAACTAAGATCAATTAATAAATAATAAAACTATAATGTTAATAATATTTTATTATATGTGTATGTATGTCTCTTTCATTTGACAAGTGAGAGGATAGATTGATTCATTTGTCATCGCATCCTCCGCGTTTCAGCATCAAAGTCTGAGTCGATCTAGTGCTTTTATACGTTAAATCATTCAATTAATTATTTAAGTCAATTCGCGTTTTAACTTTGATTCTTATATTTATCGACAAGGATTAAAAATAATACATTATTTAAATGATTTTAATTTGATCAATTCAGATTTCGATGCTAAATAGGAATCATGATGAGATTTTGGGGATGAGGGCATAAAAATTCAGTTTATTTTAAATTGTCTAAAAGCATCACAATTTTAATCATTACTCGTATTTCCTATGCTTTGAGAAAATTGTTTTAAAACGTAGTTAATCGTTTCAACAACAATTGTTGTCATTTATTCATATAATCGACACAATGCTTCAACATTAAAGCATTTTGCATTAAAGCACACAGTTACGTACATGATGGAAATTTGATATCATTTATTTTATTGCATGCATGTTATTTTATTTTTATTTCTTAAAAAAAAAAAAAAAATTCTTAAAAAATTTTTAAATGTGAATAATCAAACACCTTCTTTTATTGTTGCTGTAATATTATTAAGCACTTTTTGGGCATAATTGTTCAGTTTAAACCAGAAACTGAAAATAATTAAGTGCACCCGTCCATTTCTGATACATTCACACCTCAAAGTTTGAAGGTACTGGTTTCTTTTGTAAGGTCTCACATATATGTAGGAAGGACAAAAACAACAAAGAGTGGACGTACCTATTAAACACTTAGACATGTTAGACACTATAAATTAAAATTATATTTTAAATCATAAAATCTTTTCTTCTATCGTTAAGAATTTTTCAAAATCATATAGACGGACGTTTTTCAAATTTAAACAAAACAACAACTTTGTAATATTTTTCTTTTCTTTTGAATAAATTTGTTGTTTTCGTTAAAAAGTATTTTTTATACGGGAAACGCTTCACATTTTTGGGGGCTTAACCTAAAAAAGTAGTTGTTGCCTGGTATTCGCGATATCGCGATATCTAATAAATTTAAATCGGGTTTAGGAAACGTTTAAAGGAGCATTGTATCCCGATACGAAAGGCTGTCAAAACCGTTACTGAAAACCTTCAGCTTTTGCGAGGCTGGAGGTGGACAAATTGTAAATATTTTTAAGCTTTCAGCCTAAGGCATGATTGTTGTTAATATTCTTCCACTTTTACAATGTTGTTACATTTTATGCTTGAAAATCAAAGGCTTATGAATAACTTTATAAAATATTACCACCATTGCAACCTTGCTTTAAAAAAAAAAAATCGTTTTTTTTTTCCTTTTTGTTATAATGAAAAATAGTTATCAAATGTTTATATATATATATATTTATTTATAGAAAAAAAAAAAAAAATGAAAATATTTCAACGTAAACTAATCGACTTTTATTATTCGTCATGTGGTGATTTTTGTTTTTCTATCTAATTTAGCAACTGGAAGTATATAAAACGGAAAATGTACGCCTTAAGGAGGAGAATGGAGCGCTTATTAGGGTAATTAGTAAATTAAGTAAATGAAATTCACTTAATTGTTAAATACAATATAATCTACATAAAAACATATAAATGTATATCAATTATACAACTACAACTACATACTTACAGACACTATATCGCTCATGCTTAAATAATACAATAATATTAATGTTAGTATCATCATAATAATCATGATTTGCAATAAAACTGTAAAAAAAAATTGTTAAAGTGACAACAAAATCATATGTCAACTCAGTTCCCTTTACCCCATAGCCCAATCCTTAATGTATAACATAAATAAATTTAAGCTGAGTTTATATTTTTTTCCGTTTATTATGATATTTTTCTTCGTCTTATAAGTAAAAAAGGAAACTATCACTAAATTTAAATGTTTGCTGTTGTAATGTATGTTAGTTGTATAAAAAAAGGAAAGAAAGAAAAAGAAGGCAAATTAATTAAACACGACGATATTATCATAATTTTTTAAATTGTTTGTGGTGTGTTAGAAAACAATGAGTAACGTCTTTACTTGTTTCTATTTTTAAGTGATTAAAGTAAAATTAATTTATAAATAAACAACTGATTACCAATGTATGATAAGTGTGTGAAATTTCCACAACAAAAACAAAAAAAAACTGATAATTTTTGATAAGAAGAGTGGAATTAAAAGTTAATAATTTGTATGTTTATGTTTAATAAAACAACAACAACAATAAAATACTGAAGAATTGTCTCGTAAGAAGACAAAAAAGCAATTGTTATGTAACCGTCGTTTGGATTAACAAAATTTTTTATATTCAAAAATATTGATTTGCAAACACAAACATTTATAGATATTCTTTTTTATATATAATATATATTCATGTTGAGTGCTTTTGTTATGGTTGATAGGCAGGCCTTTTAACAATGCCTGGACGAACTTCAAATGCATTAAAAATTTTTCAATTACTTTCTGATTTATATCATTGAAATATTTCTTTTTTAATGAAAAAGTTTTCACTTGATATAATTATAAAAGAAACTGTAAGGGAACACAACATAACATAACACAACATCATAAATAGATAACTGAAAATATACATTTTGTGTTATTAAATGAAAACGATAACGAACTTATTGTCAGAGTTGTATTTTGTTTATTTTATTTAATAATTGTACGTTGTGCATTCGAAGCAACCTGTTATTACACATAAGCTAAATTAAATATATTTTATGAAATGAAACCGAGTGTTTATATTAATCGAATACTTGAAATATTGATTTTTAACATTTAATTATAAATCAAAAGCCATCCAAGGATTTTTAGTTTATCGGTATCACAAATGATGGGACTTTGGATAGTATTGCCAATATTACGTACGCAATGAAATAAATGCTTGATATTAGATACAGAGTTGCCGAGTTAATTTCATTTCATTTCCTATACTATTGAGATTTCTTCCTCTTGTTGTTTAATAACTTAATTCTAAGCTACACTCTATATAAACTGCTACGTGTTTAATTCTTATTTATTTGTATTATATTCTATATTTTATTATATTTTGAAAATGAAAAGAAGTAATAATAGCAACAAATAATTTAAAATGTGAATCATAACATATAAATGTGCTCTTTATTTGGTTTTTAGAATACAAAGAAAACGAAATAAAAGAAAAACCCTTTTTATTAATAAAAACATTTTCAAACGTGAAATAGAACAAGTTTTGTTTTTGTCAAATTACATTTTATTATTCAAGGTGTAATTTGTATTGGATATGGACTTGACACGGGTACATAAGTTTATTTAACATTTGTAACATTTCAAATATAAAAGAAAATTAAAGAATAAATGGTAGGATTATCCAAGAAAATGAGAAATGTTGTAATAAGAAATTCCTTCATTAACCGTTAAACATGTAATTAAAATTTTATCACTTTAAAGCGGTAATAATTAGAAAAGAATTCAGTTTTATTTTGAGTTTTATTCGTTTTATTGAAATATACAATTTTTGGTATATTTGGCAATATTTACTCAAATGAAATCGTTTTAATTTGCTTTGTATTTTTGGTCAAAATTAAAGTTAATAAAATTTAAATTTGAAACACATGACACATTACATATTACCTGATAAATTAAAGGAAAAAATTTAATAGTTACAAATGCTAAGGCTAAATAACCGGATATTAGAACAGTAAGGAACAAGTCGAAAATGACTGGTTTAACGCTGTAAAAGTGCAAATTCGCATCGTGTCCCTCGTATAGCACAAAATCAGGATCGCGAGAATCCGGTTTATCAAAGATTAATTTTACATTTTGCAGATACTTTTCGAAAAAATTTCGCAAATCATTGTTATGTAAGGCCGATTTTACATTTACATATGCCCGCGGTAACGAACCACTGGTATGTTCGTTATCAAGGATTTGATAGATCTGATCGAAAGATTTATTTGTTACTTTAGCATTATACATGTACAAAAGCAAAGCCTCTGCAATGATTTTCAAATTGACTTGAGCCTGTTCCATAACTTCCAATTGCCTGAAAATTGTATTTCTGGCAGCATCCTTAGGCGATGACAATGATGAAAATGTAAAGGCAGGCAGCCGCTTAATACTAAAACGTTCATGTTCCCAGAGCAACTTCTTTTCAGCCAAATTGATTTTCTTATGTATGCCCTCGACGGTGACATTATACGATTTGGCGGCAATCAATTTCAAGTATCTAACAATATTACTTAGTGGTGTGTTTTCTTTGGGTGGTTTGGACACATGTATGTACAGTTTGTTTATAGCAGTATTCTCCATTATGGGATGAACTATAGTGTCCAGGCATAAAACAAATTCCACGTTGTGGAATTGATTCTCATCCAGCCATTTTTTTATACCTTGAAAATTTAATAGAGGGCCAGATTCTGATATTACAAAAACCAGGCGATATTTTGGTGAAGTGCTAGGAGAACTATAGAATTTACTAAATATATCTGCCAAGGATAATAAAGTGGCCGCATCCATATTTAAAGGATACTCATTGTACAAGCCAAAAGTCTTTAAATTCGATGTAATAATTATTGTAGGAAGATTGGTTGATGCTGCCGTGTTTTCTAAATTCGTGTAATCCGTTTCAAATGGTTTCAGTTCACCTTGCATTATGGGTATCTTGGCCTTTTTATTCACCGCATGACCGGCATCAGTTACCATCACTTGATAACCATTCGTCGAAATAAAATGAAACATTTCCGACAAAGTGGACTCCCTGTGCAAGTTCTGATCATTTTCTTTGCCTTGATTTATATTTGTATCGTGTGTGGGAAGCACTGCCGAGTGCTCAATGTCTTTTATTATATTATCCAGCTTTTCGTCGTAAGGAGAAAAATATATCGGTATAGAAATAGGATGCGTAATCATGTCTTGTTCCAATAGGCAAATATGTTCTTGTTCGTCATATGTAAGCGTAGAAAAGTTTCTGGGCAATTGCAATATCAAACCACCTGCATTGCGACGAATATCTTTGAAATCATGTACGCTTAAATCTTCGAAACGCGCTACCACGCAATGTCTTGTAGTTTTCCAATTTCGCACTCCCTTGGCTTCCAGTGATAAAGATGAAGCACGACTGCCATAACTTAGACCATTTACATCAAATTGTGTCAAGCGGTGCACTGTAAATTCAGTTGACGCCTGCGTGTTCAACGTGCACAGAGTTAACAGCACTAGTATCAGTAAGTAGTAAGGCCACAGACATCTGCGGAATTCAATCAAAATATTATCACTTTCTTTCAATATATCATACATTTCAACTTAAATAGAATTTTTTTTTACTAAAGAGATTATCACCAAATTTGATGAGAGGTTAACGATAGCGGTTGGTAAGAACTGAACAAAGGGAAACTGTGCGGAATTTTTGAAATGTACATCATCTGTTCGAACCTGGTTCGTTCAACACGTACAATTATTCAAACCCGAATCATAGATTCAAAGTTCGAGCGCATCTAAAAAAAATATTTTTGAATTATTTTGCTTAAATCAAATCCACTTGTTTTTAAAATAAAATTGAGTTTTATTACGCACAAATTAAACGCATAATAGCTAAGTTCTACACTATATTCAAATATCTTCCTCATCATCTACGGGAGCATTATTATCAATTGACTGAAGCAACCAACTTCTTGTTTCGTGCATAGGTGGCAAACGGAAACGCCACTCTTCGACAAAATATTTGTAAACCGAATCGCCCAAGCGTAATATATCAACAGCAATGTGTCGTTCGTCCGGTTTCCAAGTTCTATCCGCATTACCAAATATTTCCATACGGAGCAGCGATGTCATGGTAACACTTACGTACCGTTTAATACTATTAAAAAGTTGAACTTTTGACAGAGAACACTTTGACGTGGCTGATGATGCACATTGATTAGTCTTTGTCGTACTAATTGTAGATACTTGCTGTTGTTGTTGTTGATGTTCGTATTGAAACTTTTCCAATTTTTTACATTTCTCCAATAATTCTCTATTCTCTCTTTGCAGATTTTCATATTTTTGTGTTAACGTTAGGTTTGGCTGACTAATTTTGTCGTGTTCCTGTTTGTTTTTGAACTGTCCTTGACACAGTTCTTGGTTTTGATCCTTAACACTTGATATTTGCTTTTGCAATTTCTGATATTCGTCCTTGTGTTGTTGCACTTGATGCTCCAGTTCCAGGTTTTTCTTTACACAGTCTTTTAATTCCATTTTCTTTACTTCCAGATCGAACATCGCTTTTGATAAACTGTCTGTAAGTCCTGATACATCAATTTCCAATACTTTAATCCGTTCGTTTAGTGACTTTTCTCGTTCACTATATTTGTTCGATTCGCCATTTTCTATATTTACATTTAGGGTCGTGTTGGACTCGACAAATTTATCAAATTGTTTTTCAAAATGCTCCTCCTCCGTTTGATCACTCAGGTTGCCTACCGTTGTTTGCGAATGATCATCTTCGTCTTCCCGCTCTAAAGAATGATCATTATCGACATTTTCTCTATTGTAGCTCTCCCTAATTAAGGTAAATAAATGTTCCTCAACTGGCAAAATATCAGTTAATGCATTTTTTTCGGCAACATCTCCTTCAATATCATCGATATCTTCATTTTCTGTTATGTAAACATTTTGTACGTTCGATACTGGTACCAATTTCGAGCCATTAAGAATTCTAGATACTTTATTTATCTGCACATCCTTTTCGGGGACCTGAGAAAGTCGTCGCCTTTTTATTGATTTTTGTTCAATAGTTTTCATCCCAAGTTCATCATTATTAGTAGAGTCATATTGAGCCATAACGGCGTTCATTTCTGTTAACTTTTCATTAAGAAAGTCGTCGTTATCACTAAATCCTAGTGGACAAATAAAATTTGCTGGGGGTATTAGATGTGTTTGAGTTGGTGGTTCTAGTTTAACTAGTTCTCCAACCTCTATATTGTTTTCATAATCGAAAGCTATATTCTTACTAAGGCGCCATATTGAAGGTAAAGCTAACCTGGTTAAACTATTTTTCTTATAATTCATAAAACATTCGTCACGAAAATGTCGCGCACATATTACGCGGTTCCTTTGCTTGCTCGAGGGGAGATCTCTGACAAACTGTGCCTTGGCCAACCGAATCCAACGCTCATACCGCTGAGGTTCTCTGATAGGAAAATGAAAAAACGAGAGACTTTTGTTGCGATATGTAGACGTATCGCAATCACGAAATATGCACCGGCATCCACCCATTTTATTAATTCAAGACATTTTTTATATTTATATAGAAAATGCAGTTACAACTTTTAATAGAAATTTTTTTTATTTACAGCGAATGCAACCTAATAGCGATTGAAAATCACAAACTGGAAACGACTGGTATAACAAATTAATAAAATTAAAAATAAAAGAAGAATAATGTAATAATAATTGTTGACTTTGGGTAAATATATTGCATTTTAATTTATTTACAAATAATTCCGTATTTAAATATTTATACCCTGTACTATGGAAAAGGGTATATTCAGTTTGTGCGGATGTTTGTAACGCCTAAACGACAAATGCCACACCCACCTTCAGATATACCGATCGATCCATTTAAATTTGTGCGTCGCATTTTTTGATATATTTTGATTAAATTTGGTACAAGAACATATATTGGCTCAAAGGGAAACCGTATTGAAAATGGACCGGATTGGACCATTTTTAGGACTCCTTCCCATATGAGATCCTAATATTTTTTGAGATATTTTGATGAAATTTGGTACAAAGATATGTATTGACCCAATAATAAACCTTTTTGAAACTGGATAGGATCGGACCATTTCTAGACTCCTCCCCATATAAACAAAAACAAATAAAAAATTAAAAAATTTTCTGACATGTATTAGATTAAAATTTTTAGAAAATACAAATAGGTATAGAAAAATAAAATTTTTCATTTTTCAAAGAAAAAAATTAAATTGAATAATATATCAAGTAGTATTGGGTATGTAATGGTCGGGCTTGACCGACTATAATATTTTGACTTGTTTAATATAGACAAACAACTTACCTATTAGAGCTATTCTGTACTATTTTCCTTGCGTATGCCACTAATAATATTTGTCTCTACTTATTAAATAATATCGATTAATAAACTCTATCGTAACTAACTATCATGCATCTCTGTTATACATAATTGAACTACTCCTATCACGTTTTATCCATCACTAAGTGTACTAGAAATTAAGCGTCGTTCGTTTTGCTATACGGGAAAACTTTAATTTTTTTGCTGGACGTGTAGAAAAGTTTAATTGGAAGGGTGGAAACGCATGAGAAACGGGGCAAAAATAATTGAAAATGAAAAAAGCCAAACCACTGCTATACGATCCAATAATAATTAGTCGCGTTAAACAGGTATGTATAGATAAAACCTAAAAAACTATAGATCCCAGATTGGTATTGCGGCTATTAATTTGTTGCTTGCTTGTATTACACTTAATATCGTACATAAAAGTTTTGAAGTAATTGAAGATAGCCGGTGCCTTAAATTGGAGATGAGAGCCACTTATTAGGTTATGTTTTGTTATGTGTTATTAAATAAAAACTGCAATGTGTTTGATATTAAGTAGAGCACCTGTGAATGTCATTGTCGTCACTAGCGCTTCGTCTTTAAGTTTTGTTAGACATTTTGAAAATAAATGAAATATATATGTTTTAGGCCACAGCTTAAAAAGACGAAACGATTCCGACGATTTCATTCACAGTAGGGGGTATAATTAACTAATGCATCACTTGGTCAATATATATGTGTGTTTAGTATTTGGAAGAAAATGTAGACAAAACATACTTGGATGTAGGTGTGATGACCAAACATTTGCAAGAGCGTTATATGGAATATTCACGACGTAAATTGGGACCATTTCGAGCCCTAGTAGAAGGAGGTACGCTTACATTACATTACATTGTATAATAAAGATTTCCATATATTTTTATCTGATATTACAGCTTACCTCGTGGTTTCGCAAAGTTACGGTTTAGGCGAACATCCATCTAGTGGTGATGATTCTGATGCATCCAGTTTAGAAGTAATGGATGTAAGTTGAGTATGCTCCCTAAAGTGGAAAAAATGAATGCCTTTCTCAAATTATTTATTTGCATACATCCCTGTACCTTTAGGCCATTTTAAATTTTTTAACCAATAATAATCAGAGTTGTTGTTTTCAAATAGGGAACAAATGCACCGAATAACTTGATGAGTAACATGATGAACAATTTGTATAATAAAACAAAAATGAATTCAACACCAGCAGCGGCCAAGCCACCAACAGCCGAAGCAGCTATTGATATTAGCAGTGATGAGAGTGGGGATGAGGCAACCGTCAAATCAAAAGGAAGGACCTCAAGTGGTTGGTCATCAATTTCATCTCCTTTTTTTTATATTTTTTTATTTAAAATTTATAATATTTTGTATTTATAGCTGTTGGCAATCTCGGTTTAAATAAAAATATTGTAGTCACTGCTTCTAAAACATCTGCTATTAATGAACAACAAAAAGCACACTATCACCAGCAACAACAGCAGCAGCATCAGCAACAGCAGCAGCCTTCTAAATTAGTTGGTGCAGCTGCTGCCATTTCAAGTATGGATAACCATTCTATGCCTTTGAATTCTACATTGCCCGTTCCATTAGGACACAAACGCTCCGAACACATCAGTGACTCATTGTTAGCGGCCGGAGGGGGGAGCGCGCCCGCTAAAAAACGTAAGTTGGGTAATCATGGTAAATACATAAAAACCATAATATCAGGGATCGATTCAATCTGGTATTCAATATTTTTTGGCAATTTTTTCAGCTAAACCTGATGCAGTACAATTACTACAACATATACGGCGCCAAATGCAGCAACGTGATTTGGATAAAGGCAGCAATGATCGCCAACAATATAATCCCTTGAGTGTTCAACGTCCAAGGAAGTATAAAAAGGAAGTACAGTTGAGAAAATCACGAGAAACGTTTCAGGATATTGGTGGTATGGAAAAGACCTTGAAGGAATTGTGCGAACTGTTGATGCATATTAAGTCGCCCGATATATATTTCGTGTTGGGTTTAATGCCGCCACGTGGCATTCTGTTACATGGGCCGTCAGGTTGTGGCAAAACATTGCTGGCCCATGCCATAGCTGGGGTATGTTATAAGGAGAAAAACAAACCATAACATAAAGTGTTTGAATTAATTTCTATTTCAGCAATTAAACTTGGCTTTAATTGAAATACCAGCCACTGAATTGGTTGCCGGTGTGTCTGGCGAATCTGAGGAGCGCATACGTGATGTCTTTGAACAGGCAGCTGCTAGTGCACCTTGTGTTTTATTTATCGATGATATTGACGCCATATCCTCTAATCGTTCAATGGCCCAAAAGGACATGGAACGCCGCATTGTCTCGCAACTAATAAGTAGTTTGGATAATTTGAAATTAAGCGAAGGTGGTCAGTCTGTGTTAGTAATTGGGGCCACCACACGGGCTGATATACTAGATCCGGCTCTAAGGCGGGTGGGTCGTTTCGATCATGAGATATCCATCGGCATTCCCACGCGTAAGGACCGCAAGGATATACTCACCATTATATGTGATGGATTGTCGGTAGAGCCGAAGTGCGATTTCGATAAAATAGCTGAACTGACACCTGGATATGTGGGAGCCGATCTGCTGGCTCTAGTTTCACGAGCAGCCACTATAGCGGTCAAAAGAAAGTAAATGAATTCTCTGTAGTTTAATATTTTTAAATTCTATAAATATTTTAATAACTGACATTTTCTACAGGTGTGCTGACCAGATGCGTGCATTTCAATTGAAGACTCAAACCAATATAACAATTGTAGATTTAGATGATGACGTTGAGGACAGTGGTGAAAAGAGCGAAAAGAATGACAAGAAAGCTAATGAAGCGCGTGAAGCGGTCAAAGATGTACAAACAGAAAAGGCTGCAGCTGAAGCTGAAGGAAAAAATGTTGAGAAATCTCCAGATCCTGAAAGGATGGAAGTGATTATTGCTGAGGACGTGGTCACAGAAACAGAAACAGAAACAGAGCCAAGAAAAGAGACAGCAGAAGTTGTAGCTGAAAAGGTATCAGAATCACCAGATGTTGAAATGACAGTTCATCCAGAAACAGATGCAGAAGTAAAAGAAAACACCGAAAAATTACCAGAAAAGGAAAAAGGGAATGACACTATTGTAACAGATATCGCAGCAGATGAAGTTAATAAAACTGAAAATCCATCTGATAAGGAAACGAAACATTCGACCAAAGTACAAGAACCAACATTATTTGAATTATTAAATTGGCTCGACAATCCACCAGAAGATATAACTTTTGTGTCCGACTTTTGCATTACTTTGGACGACTTTCTGGAGGCGGTTAAAGTGGTGCAACCATTGGCAAAACGTGAAGGCTTCATTACAGTGCCCGACATTACATGGGATGATGTAGGCTCTCTGCAAAATGTACGTGACGAATTAAAGTTGGCCGTCTTGGCACCTGTCAAATATCCAGAAGAGTTGGCTCGTTTCGGTATAACAGCACCTTCGGGTGTGCTATTATGTGGACCACCCGGTTGCGGTAAAACACTATTAGCCAAAGCTATAGCTAATGAGGCTGGTATAAATTTTATATCTGTCAAGGGTCCTGAACTTATGAATATGGTAAGTGTGGAATTCACATTTTTTGCGACCCTTTGGTTGCTTATGTTACAAGGAATACTTGGACGGATAGACGGACATAATCACATTGATTCAGATTTTGACTCTGACAAGCATTGTGGTGTCGGACATAATTAGCCCCTCGGTTGTCAAATATATTTTTCATGTATACATATATATATGTATCGGTATATAGTTAGTAGTTATCTTAATTTTTAGTATGTTGGCGAAAGTGAACGTGCCGTACGTGCATGCTTCCAGCGAGCTCGCAATTCGGCACCCTGCGTGATATTCTTTGATGAGTTCGATTCTTTGTGTCCCAAACGATCGGATAGTAGTGGCGACACTGGCTCGGGTACTCGCATTGTTAATCAGTTGTTAACTGAAATGGATGGTGTTGAGGAGCGTCAGGGTGTGTACGTTTTAGCTGCCACAAATCGTCCCGATATTATCGATCCCGCTATATTAAGGCCAGGCCGTTTGGATACCGTACTCTATGTGGGTTTTCCAGAACATTCGGATCGTGTGGACATCCTCAAAGCCATTACTAAAGTAATTTATTTAAAAAATTTGTTTATAAAAATAAAAGCTTATAAATGTTTTTTTTTCATTATGTAGAATGGTACGCGTCCTGTTTTAAGTGATGATGTTGATTTCGAGGCAATAGGGAAACGAGCAGAAGGTTATACGGGCGCTGATTTGGCGGGTCTTGTGCGTCAAGCTGCTATGCTAGCACTCAAGGAATCTTTAATTGCATGTAATGCAGTGGCTAAGGATTTAAGCGTTAAGAATAAACATTTTGAACAAGCTCTACAACTCTTGAGACCCTCAGTTAGTGCTCAGGTATATTTCGTAATAGATGCATTCTTGTTGGTGTATTTGATGTGTGATTGTGTTGATTGCAGGATCGTAAAGTGTACGAGAGGTTACGTTTACGGTATGCAGCTCCTCGTTCTCTTGTACTTGACGATATTTCTGCAGAGACTGTGTAAATCTAGACATTTTTTATAATGAGTCGTTTCTTGGTTGGTTCTTTTCTACATTAATTGTAAATTTAAATAATTGAGAAAAAAACCGCACAACTGTCATTTTAAATTTTTGTAAAACATATCGGTAAAGTTGAAATGACTCATTTAGTAAAAAACTAATCTTAAGAAAGTTGTTGTTCAACAGCTGCTTTGGAAGGTGTTTCCTTGACTTGGAATGTCTTGTATCTACTATTATACATAATCTTAAAATACTTATTGTATATTATATGCATGACTTTATAATTTTTTGTGTTTATTTTGCTTATTTACTACTATTTTGTGCTGAAGTATGTAATGAGGAAATAAAAACGAGATGAACAACAATATATAGATTTCCTTCTGTATATATAAGACGGAAGCCATCCGTCAAGTTTTTAAAATTGAGACAAGGCAAGATTTAATTAAAATATATTGCAAAGAACCTTTCACCACAAAATCACATCAATCGAGAAACACATGAAATTTTTTTCTTTATTCCCATTTTACTCTCTTTTCGGTAACACTAACTTAAGCTCATGCGGCTATCTTCGGCTGCAACCCACAACATATTTTGAAGTTGCTGATCCAGTATATCATCACTGCTGAAGTCGCTTGTTTTCTCGATTTCTTTGGTGTCTTCTGAGCAGCTTTCTAAGCGTTTTGCTTCAAGTTTCAGCTTCAACGAATAAGCGTGTCTGCACATTTCCTTAATGCCTACCCAACTTTCGTGACCCAAAGAACTAATAGTGCGTCGCGGTGGTTGAAAACCATATTCACTGGACGGCAATTCCATAACTAAAGCTACGGGAGCTTTAATAACACCATACACATAGTCCACCACAGAGCCGGCTATAAGGCGTTTACTTAGCGAAGCTATACTACCCACACTATATTCGCGGCCGTTAAAAGCTTTAATAGCTTTGCGCCCTGTGATGGCTACTTCTTCTAAAGTTTTAGCATTTTTCGGTATGTCTCTAATTGTAAAACGTTTTTATCAAATTTTGATAGAATTTGTTTCATGTTCTTTACTCACCTGGTATAACCCCATGGATACATAATACTGGTGGCGTAAGAGTGCAAAGATAAAAAAAATAACAATTTTGATGACAAACAACGCAATACTTTAGCCAAAGCTCTGGTTTCGGGTTCGGAGAATGGCTTCTCACCCTGATATGTGTTACGTTTGGTGCGGGTATTTTTCTCTTCCCAATGAAAATCAAAATTACGATTACAATCGGTGCCTACATAGTTGTCATTGTTGTGAGGGCGTCGATTTTTACGCCAGCATGGATTCTAATGGACAAACGCATGAGTTCATTATTATAATACGTATACAAGTAAAACAAGTAAAACAAGTAAGAAAACTAATTTTAGCTTAAATACCCGCCACATGCACAAAGATGGGCGTGGCAAATATGGCGCTCTCTAATAGTGTATGTGCATCTGCTCTAGTTTTATGGAGAATATGGTTTCTTTTAAATTGTGGGTATAACAGACACCGACCATGCCTATTTTTGGTACATCGGTGGATGGAATAACCATATATATATGTGCACAAAATTTCAATTTTCGAGCCGGATATAAAGGTTTTTGTCGATTGCGGGCGCGCCCGTTAACTGACCCCGCCCATTTTTTGCATATCGGTGGATGGGAAAATTATAGATATACGTACCAAATTTCTAGTTCATAAATCAATTTTTGTGGCAGATAAATAAATATTTGTCGACTGTGGGCGTGGCTGTTAACCGATTTTGCCCATTTTAAATAGCGATCTGCGCTCAGTAGCTCAAAATTTAGATCCCCGAGAATGCTAACAACAGACTGATTAAGAATATATATTCTTTGTAGGGTCTCTGACGCCTTCTTCTCATCACTAAGATGGAGGATATAATTAGGTCAAATTCATTAGACCAAGAATATTAAAACCGAAGCCCTACTCGTCTGGTAGTTATGGATGAAACGCAAACAAAGAAGGTATAAATTCCACTGACATTGTGGAGATACTCTGAAGAAAAGAAAAAACATGTATATGGTCTACATACCGTAGTTCTGGTATATTCATAACCATCTGGATTTACTAGAGGCACTATAAAGAAACGCAACTTTCGTAATATATCCCGATGTTGGGTATTCCGTTCCGTTAACTGATAAATAGAATGTAACGCCACCGCTATCGATATCCACTCGCGAGCATGCGTACCACCCTCAATGAATACAATATTGCGGCCTTGTTTCGGCACAGTTACAGCAAATTGTTGCTCCAACAATTGCGTTTTATTGTAAGCACTGGCTGTGGCGCAAGCATATTTATCTTTGGCCGCCGCCCATAAATTGCGTTCGGAATTCCAATTAATTTCGATTGCTTTAATGGCGCGTTTCTCATATGAATGCCCCAATAAATGAACTTTAACAAAATCTCTATAACGGTTTTTAATGTAATCCAAATAATTGGAAATCTCCTCATGCGACAAGTAGGTGTGCAAAATGTCGGGTCGTGTGATGGTAGTGCGGCCTCTTCGAAACTTCTCCTTCGATGTGTTTCGTTTAACCGACGTTTTCTTAATACGTTTCTTGCGGCTTTGTACAGATGTTTTTGGAACATTTATATCTGCTAGTACCTTCTCAGTTATTACTTTGACTAACTGGACTTTGGTTTCTGCGTTGTCATGATTCGAAAGGGACGTTGATTTAGTTTTTTTGATCGCTTTGTTTATGCGAATTCGTGATTTGCGTTTTTTTGTTACAATGGGCTTGGTTTTTATGGGTTTAATAACTTGAATTTTACTTGTATTATCCAAACTCATAACTAACATAATTTAGTGAAATGTACGAGCGAAATAAATGACGCGTGAAAATTTTAAAAAACACAAAATAAATATTTGAAAAATTGAAAATATTTTTGAAAATATTTATGAAGTTTAGGATAACACTGATTTTGTTTATTATTTTTATTCGTTCTCGTTATTTCCGCTTGTAATGCCCTCGTCGTAGTTTTAATAAAGCATAAAATCAAACTAACTGAAAATCTATGGCAAAATCATAACCAAAATCCACAATAACAACAACAACAATAACAATTGGTTGACTGCAAATGTAAGTCATCATAGATTGGTTCTACATTGCTAAGTCATTGTAAAGATAACCGAAAATTCTTTTTGAATAATTTCATAAATTCCTCTCACGCAAACCTTAACCGTACCCGAGTACGGTTAAGTATGTACACAGAATGCTAACCTGCCCTGCACAATTTATGTTTTAACTGAATGTGCGTGTTTTCTTCTATCTAGTTGGCTTTTATAACATATATCATAAGCCCACACATACACACATATAAAGGGTTATCCATAATTATGTAATTATGTAGCTCAGTACCTTAATTGTAATGTTGTAATAACTACATTTAAGTAGTGCAAGTATAATCAGTAACTTATTATATTCTAATATATTAGGTAATATAATGCACTGCGTGAAATTTCCGAGGTACGTTAAAAGAAATATACTTCGAAGCAGGGACCGATTATCGATAGTGATTAAAATTTTTGGGGTATAGGATTTTGGGGAAAGTAATTTTTTAGTGGAATTTGTGTGAAACATAAAATGGACAATTATAGTCCATATGGAGAAACTTAAAGTTTCGGTGCCAAAAACAGACAGAACACACCTCCTATCTGATATGGAGGGTATACAAATAATTATTTTAAACAAGGGAAAACATTAGTGAGTCAAGCCCGATCATCAAATACCCTACACCACTTGGTGTTTATTCAAAAATTTTTTATTTATAATATCGAAAATCTTATTTTGTTGTACTTACCAAATTTTGGCAAAAAATATAAAGAATTGCGCATTTTCGTTATAGACCGATTTCTTTTATAATAAATCGTTATATGAAAAGTGGTTCTAAAAATGGTCCGATAGGGTCCAAACTGGACACAGCCAATTATTAAGCTAACTAACTATTCTTCATCAAATATTGTGAAAAAATATTAAAAATTGTGACTTTTTGCCTCTATTATGATAGAACTTTATATGGGGAGGAGTTCTAAAAATGGTCCAAATTGGTCCATTTTCTATAGGGTTGCTCTTTGGGCTAATACGTGCCCTTGTATCAAATTTGAACGAAATATCTCAAAAAATGCGACCTGTAGCTTGCGCACTAATTCACATGGATACACAGACGTACAGACGGACATGGTTAAATTGATTCAGATTTTGATTTTGAATCGATCGTTATAACTGTAAGTGGGTGTGGCATTTGCCTTTTAGATGTTACAAACATCCGTACCAACTTAATAAATTCTTGAGAAATAACGCATTATATATAAAAGTTATAAAGGATGAGAAAGAAATTAGTTATAAAATCACAATACACGACGTATGTTTAGTGTATGGTATGTATATATATAAACCATAAACTTCTAGGAGTTGTTACCGAATGTAAAATCATGATTACAAAGTGTTGGTTTTTTTTAATCGTTTCATACTTAAGTTTACTTTACATGATACCTATAAACTCTCCTATAACGCTATTAACCTAAATAACTAACATTACGATTAGCGCTCACTCTCTTTGGCTTCAGTAGGTTGTCCTACTTTTTAATAAAATCCCATTAACAAATTGTTTGCTATTGTTAAATTGTTGTTGTTTTGTTTTGTTTTATTCTTATACCATGATGATTATCAATCACCTGTTAAACTATGTCACAAGTTCATCGACTGAATGAAAGTAGTAATTTACCCTCGTTAAATACGCCTGTTATATACATAATAAATGTATTATTTTATAGATTTTATAGATTACAAAATTCATTAACTTGTTAGAAAAATCATATAACGGTGATTTGGAATTATTATTTATTGTTTTAGCATTGGTTAGGCAGAGGCGAACCTAAGCTAACTGCTAAAATTTTTTCAACCCCTAAAAGCGAATTCCATCAAATATGATAATAGTTTGGAGTTTCTATATATAATATATTTAATGAAATATATACACAGTAATATATATATAAATATCATCCTTGTTTTAAGTCATTTACAACTATATACAATATATATTTAAATGGGTGACGAATTGATGTAATTGATAAGATTACTTATACCATGCATGATGCATGAATGTGTTCTAAATATATTGAAGTGGATCCATATTGACTTGATAGTTATTTACAATAGCACTGATGGATTGTCATCCATATGTAACTGGCGATGATGATATGGTTGACGGCGATGTTGTTTCGAATGGCCATAATGACGGCGACCTTTCTTTTGCTTACCATCGCGGCGACTATGCCGTTGACGATGACGGCGAAATGCTCGCTTTATGGATTTTGTTTTAATTTCACGTTTATGTATTTTATTGCCTGTATGTCCCCTTTTCAAATCACTGCCATCCATCTCTTTAGCTTTGCAACTGCTGTCTTGATTTTTATCCTTTTCCTTGGACTTCTGTGTAATATAGATTTTTAAGGTAACAATAGGGACATATGTCTTTTCGGTGGTATTACATTTAGTTGTATTTGTTTCTTCTGTTATTGTTGAGGTAGTGTTTGAAGCGGTTTCGCAATTATTCTCTGTTGTAGGTTTTGTCGTGTTGCTAGGTTTTTTAGAAGTAGTTTCACAGTTATCGGTTGTTGTTTTTGTTGGAGCTGGGGTGATATTCTCCGTTGACTTGCATTCACCATCAACCAGCAGAGCTTTTCCTTTCACTCTTATCAAACCATTATAATATTTTTGACGTGAATTATAATCCATTTCGCCAATATCGCGGGGGCAAAGATTTTCGTCGTCTATTAAATTGCTTTTTGGCCAAAGCGCTGTCGACCGTGCCTCCACTCTTGGCCAATTGTTAATGTCAAGACCCCAAAATACTGCTAACACCATTAATAGGCAATGTCCGATGGTAAACATTTTGTCAATTGTGTAAATCGGCTAATTTCCCAGAATATATGCAATTATTTATAGTGAAGCTTACAGTTTTACAGCTTTTTTTGCATTTAATCTGGAGACCATTAACTTTTAAAAAAAATATTGTTATAATAAAATTGGAAGACTTTCACGCGTGAAGTACTTGATTAGAAAACCAAAGCAGAATATGTTAGATATTGAAAATATTGAATTAAATAATATATTTATTTGACTAGAGACTCTTTGACAAGTACCATACAATTAAGCAATAATTCAAATTTAGCTTTGAACAAGTAAGAAAACTAAATTTGGTTTAGGGTAAACCTTTGACACTTAAATCCATATAGCACCGTCTAATAGTATATGTTACGTATCAGCCTTCAAGTCAAGGTTTACGTTGAATATGTTATCCGATCATGATAATTTTTGGCACGTCGATGGATGGTGTAACTATAGTACCGAATTTCATGTTCATAGCTTAATTTGTGTGGCAAGTATATAGATTTTTGTTGATTGTAGGCATGGCTACTGACCGATTTTGCTCATTTTAAATGGAGATCTGCGCGCAAAAGTTAAAAGTGCCTGAACAAAATTCTAGTCAATATCTCTAAATTTACTGCTTACAGCAGAACGACATACATGTCTAGATCGACTCAGTTTTTTAAGGTGATCAAGAATATATACTTTGTAGGGTCTCTGACGCCTTGTTTATCTTTCTGTATGTTGTAAATGAAAGAATAATCTTAGTAAACTCTCATCATTAAGGTGGAGGGTATACTGATAAACACTTTAACTTAGTGTCCGGGAAAACTTTACTGTAATATAAACGAAACTTTAGATTAAAGTAAATCAAGATTAGAGTTAGAATCTTACCTTTCTAGGATAGATGAATTAAAAAGATTTAGCATCATTATTATTATTATTAAAAGTGTAAAATAATATAATTTCTCAAAATTTTAATAAAAAATTATTAGACATGCGGCACTAGACATCGAATATATTATATACACGTCTAATATGAATACAGGTTTCAGAAATATTATGTTTAGCTTTTCATCCAATTCACTGAAAATGTTTCATCCTAACCTTGACACTCACTCTTAACGTTAAAGTTTCAAGTTAACGTTTTTTCGATAAAATATTTTCTATTTTGTGATGAAGCTGTTAGTCGATGGCTTTCGCTTAAACCTTACGGTCGAATACTTAAGTCGTGCTTAGAGCTAGAAAAGCAATTAATAATTATTTGTTAGATGTTTATAGTTTTTGCAAACTAACTGAAACTTCTTGTATATAAATAGGAAAATAAAGATTATAAAACTGAATAATAAAAAATATTATGCAAAAAACATTTTATAATGATAAAGTTAGAGAAAACTTATAATTCTAATTTTATTTAAAAATTAAAATTATATTTTAATTAAAAAGCGATTGGGGTTTGTTAAAAGATAATTGATCGGAAAATCGCGTAAAGGCCATGTGGTTATATTTATTTATATTATTAATTATAAACTATTGTCCGCAATTCGCGGCAAATGGTTTTAACAAATATAAAAGGTAATGGATCTTAGTTTAGGAACATAAAACACGATCACAAATTCATCATCTTTGAAATTGTATCTTGTTTAAAGCATTATTTTTAAGGGTATGCTCACTTTATGAAAACGTTTGTGGTGCCAATAATTCCATTAAGGTGCTCTTTATAATTTATGGGCGTCATTGCCCCCCAATCATAAATTTCATTCTATTTCATTTTATTACTTTTATTATCATACCATAAAGTGGTGCGCATTTAAGATTTGGTCTAAGCCATGTTAATAATTTACTTTGGTCATAACAAAGTTGCAAATGTAAGTTAATGAATTTTGTGATTTGCTGCATACCGAAGTGTCTGTCATTCGAGTTCTTTAAAAAAAAAAAAATCCGCTGAATTATGTTCAGAGTTCAAGACCAAAAGATTATGTTTTGTAAGGGAAAATGTTGGCTTTTTTTATACTACAACAATTTTGATATATAACCGTTAACGAATTTCAACAAATAAAAATTTAATATATCTATAAACAATGTATGTTTGTTAAGGTTATTATCTCTCTGTTGGGTTACACGAACAAAGTGTTAAAATTCAAACGTGAATATATTTTATTATTAATTTTTGAATACTTAAATTGGATGTATGTGTGAATAAACTTAAAATAAATAATTAAAAATTATAAATAAGTTAAATACGTCATACATCCATTAGAAATTTATATTAGTTAGACGAAAAAATATCAAAAAGATTCTTGATTTCATTGATTTGAAAAATACTACGCGAGGTTTGAAACAATCCACTCGAAAAGTCAACCAAATTATTTAACCAAACTCATTGACATTACTATAAACAGGTAGTAATTTATTCTAGTAAATTAATATGATAATAACGTAATTAAAAATGAACTGTTGTGATGGCATTAGACGAAATCGTAAACCCTTCAATTATGTACATTTATAATTAAACACAAAACATAGTAGCATGTATAGCCTTAACAGGTTGATTATTATGGAGCTATTGTTTTAACAAAGTCACGATTTATGAAACCGCGATTAACAGTACTCTATGATTGTTTCACATACTAATCTGCTTTAATATTGTATGCATAGACAAAATGAATTTAAACATATGTAAATTCAAAGTGAAGAAAGACCGGCAACGAACTTTATGTTAACAAGGCGATTCATTAATAATGAATACTTTATATTAAATGATTTGTAAAAACAAAAAAGGTATTTTAATTAGTACGCGTGAAGCTTGTAACCCAATAGATTTTACATGAAATAAGTTAATCAATTAAAATATCTTCCGCCTTTCAATCGCCATCATGAACTTGCTATTCCGTTGACAAGGTCATACTTCATATGGAGATCTGCAGAGTATTTAAGATTTGAGCTAAGAGCCAAATTCAGTTACGTTAAAGTTTAGTATTTAAATATGTGCAGAAGAATGGGATAAAAGAATTGTTATATTCGGGATGATTAATTACAATATTATAAATAAATCAATTTCATATGAGAAATGATCTCCCTACTTGCGTACATACATGACGTAGTAAATATTTTATTTTCCGAATCTGATATATTCAATAATTTGCAGTTTTTTTTGAAATAGTTTGCCCTCCACCTTAGTGATGAGGGTGTACTAAGTTTGTTCTTCCGTTTGCAACACCCAGAAGGAGGCGTCAAAAATCCTAACAAAGATATATATTCTTGATCAGCATCAAAAACTGAGTAGATCTAGACATGTTTGTCCGTCTGTTCTTGGATTTCTCACGGGCCAAATTTTGTACAGATCCTACAATTGGCAAAATAGCTTAAGAGCCACTCTCACAATCGACAAAAATATATTTATCTGTCACAAAAATTGACGTAAGAAATAAAAAAAAAAATTTTTTATATAGGGAAGGGTTCCAAAAATGATCCAATCCGGTCAATTTTCAACAGGGTTCCCCATGTATTGGCCCAAATACATGTCCTTGTATCAAATTTCATCAAAATATCTCGAAAAATGCGACCTTTAGCTTGCGCACAATTTTACATTTATTTAGACAGGCAGACAGGCAGATGGATATGGTTAAATCGATTTAGATTTTGATTCTGAATCGATCGGTATTACTGAAGGTGGGTGCGGCATTTGCCGTTTAGGAGTTACAAACATCCGCACAAACTTAATATGCCCCTTTCAACAGGGTGGTGTAGGGTTATACCTAATTTAAAAATTTTTCTTTTGAATGGAGTATGATCAAATGAATTTTCAATAAAATTTGGTAAATGATTGTGAATAATAATAATAAGCGGAGTTAGAACCGTTTAACAAAAACAATACAGACACTCTTCACATAATTCTCATAAGTTTCTTGGAACAACCTTTGCAGTTATAAGAAATATATGGTACAATATGATGACGATGCGATACGAAACTATTTTATCGACTCTCAGCGTGAAAATTCTGACCTAGACTTCTGGCTAATAGCAAGAAATGCCACCACAGTGGCAGTGGATTCCGTCGAGCAAGCATCATTTGAGAATATTCTAAAAAATATGGGCTTAAGCTATAAACGCTCATCATTAACCGATGAAATGTAGGTATAGTGTTATAAAAAAAGAAGTGAAAATAAAACATATTAACAATTTTCTTTAATATAAAGGAATATTATAAATACTACCATTTACCATGATGAAGATACGAGTCAATTATCTACATTGCGTACGAAAAGACAAATTCGCGGATTCTTTACTCGGTATCCTCGTTATCATGAAGTGGGTTGTAAATCTATTAAATTTAAAAATGAAATTATTCTTTGTGTTGAATATATTCTTACAGATCGTGAGTTACTTGAAAAATTTGGTGACACGTTATCCGCAATATTGTCGCTACGAGAGTTTGGGACGCTCTTATGAAGGTCGACAAATTGTCGCCCTAACCATTTCTTTGAATAGTCGTGTACATAATCGTCGCGTAGCTTATATACAAGGTGGTGTACACGCTCGAGAATGGGTCGCCCCTCTAGCGATTGTATACTTTGCTGCAGAACTGCTAACTAATTTACGCTACTTTCCATCGATTCTTAAAGATGTAGAAATTGTTTTAGTGCCCTTGGTTAATCCAGACGGTTATGAGTATTCTATGATGGGGGTAATTATGTTTTTAGTAGGAATTATAAATTAAATGAAAATGTTTTCTATATAAAAATATTTCAGGATCCCTTTTGGCGTAAAAATCGCCATCGTTATTCGACTTCTACGTGTTTGGGTGTTGACATTAACCGAAATTTTGCTAACCATTGGAACTCAATAGGCTCTAGTAGTAGTGTAAAGATTTTTCATACAATTATTGTATTTTACAAGACAATACGGCATGTTTTTTACAGACCTGTTCAGAAGTTTTTGCTGGTACAGCGGCAGCCTCAGAACCCGAAACCGTTGCTGTCGTACGATATTTGCAAAAGAATCGTAAACGTGTAAAATTATCGGTCGACGTTCATTCCTATGGAGGATTCATATTTTATCCATACGGTTATTCCAGGTAATATATTTTACTTTTCGTTAGCTATTATTGATGCAAGAAAGAATAAATTCGTTTCGTTCTGTTTGACCTTAGAAATACATACGCTTCGACTAGAAACTTTCTACATGGTGTTGCTACACGTGCCGCCTCACAAATTGCTAAATATCGCGGCACTTTGTTTAAAGTTGGTACCGCTGCCGACCTATTGTACGAAGCTTCCGGTGGCCTAGACGATTATGCATACGGAAATTTGGCGATACCAATGGCCTTCACCATGGAGTTAGCTGGTGAGAGTTTTCATGTGCCAGCCAGCCGTATTGTTCATATATGTAAAGAGACTTTTGCCGGTTTTGTGGAACTCGTCAGACATGTTAGCTTATTTTAAAGATTAGATTATAAAATCAGATTGAGATTAGAATAGAATAAATAGGAGAATTTCTGAAAACATATTTCTTATCGATTAATTTATCTACTTAAGTGCTTTATTCATATAACGTAATAACTGTTTAAGTAGCGCCAAATACTAGCTTGAGATTAGATTACACATTTTTAGTTTGTCTTATGGATATGTATTTATATGTTAAACATCATACGGTTACAATTTTTATACATTAAGGTTACTAAAATTATGAGAAATTGAACGACTAAATACGTTACAAAATAAAAGATTTCGAAATTATGGAAATGTAATGACATTTGGCTTAAAATGAATATGATTAAAGTAAGTCTAACATCTAGATGGTATTCGTTTAATAAATTTGCAATATCAAAGGTAAAAGAAGCCGTTTTATAAAAGGATATATAATATCACGATTGTTGTTCTTTTATTGTAATTGGTATTCTCTTACAATTCGTATGTTATGGATACATTTTTATTCACAATTATTATACGAAATATAGCGATTTTTTATAAACTATAAAAAGTTTTAATAAAGTTATAATAAAATATATTTATTTGGAAATGAGTTCAAATAATGGAAGGAGTACTGTGTAACAAATAAAACTAATACTTTTTAATGACTCTTTCAGCCATTGCTTTAACGCCAACCCATGTTTCTTGTACGAATGGTTCAATTTGAGCTGGTGAAGGATCAAAGCCGCTACCACCTCCGGGTAATTCCATAGTTATAGCGATAGGTATTTCCGCCTTGCCATATGCATAATCATCACTACCACCAGCTGCTGCGTATAACACATTAGTCGATGAGCCCACTGTATAATCGTGGCCGGTAACTTCTCTAATAGCTTCAGCTCCCGCTTCAGCAACGTCATGTATATCCTTCCAAGTTTCAGGTAAATCACTAAAAATAAAATATACAATAGTTGTGCATAAACTGCACAATGTTCTCGTTCAAACCTCCATATTTACCTAGTCCAACCCCATGGGTATAATAAATAACTGCCGTAAGAGTGTAGAGTAAGATAGAATTTGGCACGTCCCTTCAGAGAAAGCATTACGTCACGCACCACCTTAGTTTCGGGTTCAGAGAAAGCTGTAGGACCTTTATATGTATCGGCGCAAGATGCACTGGAAGCACCATTTTCTCCCCAATGGAAATCAAAATTACGATTTCCATCAATACCAAAACAATTATTGCTAATTGGTCTTCGTGTTTTGCGCCACATGCGAGAATTTGTGTGAGTATACTCATAACCATCAGGGTTGACCACCGGCAATACAACCCAATCGTAATCCTTTAACAATTCACGGTTATTTTCAAAATTTTCTACCAATTGATGAATAATATATAAAGCGGCTGCCGGAGCGATCCATTCTCGAGCATGTATACCCGCATCGACAAGAATAACTTTCTTTTTCGCTCCACCCTCGCCATTGGTAATTGTTATGGTCTTCATTTCGCGATTTTCAAACGACTTCCCCACTGTTTTCACTTTAACCCGGTTACCATACGATTTGGCCAATTGATCAAGATAATCATTTATTGCGTCGTGTCTTTGAAAGCTAGCAAAACTAATGCGAGCATTCGCATTGGGTATGGAGCGCATAAAATTATTCTGAATACGTTCCACTTCTAGCGTTTGACCCAAATTCTCATTTATTACGCTATATTCAATGCCAAATTTTCCTAAAGTAGTTTCAAAATCTGCTTGATCTTGTGGCTGAACCATAACTCGAGCCGGTTTACCCATAATTTTGGGTAAATCGAAGAAATCGTAATCATCATTGCCGGAAAGCCGAAAGATTACCTCTTTTTCAAACTCATCTTTCGCATTGATATCGTAAACTTTGCAGCTGAAATATAGGATTATATGGAGGATTGCTGGTAATTAAAAATTGGATTTCGACACTACTTACCCCAAATAGTTATCGGCATTGATTAATACAATGCTACAGAACCCCAAAATGAATAAAATGTTTAGAAGCATTTTTTTTTTTTTTTAATGATCCAATTAAGTGGGCTTGTGCTGTTTATTTAAAATGGTTTTGTTAACGTTTTCTGTTTAAATACTTGGTTACAGCTCTTATCAAATTGTTGATAGCAGCGAATCGTGCGATCACAATTTACAGTTTGTGTATGACTCGTATCGGCACTTTCTCCCTCCCCGTCTCCTCCAACGTATTTGGCCTTTTCGTTTGCTTTGGTTTTCAAAAGTGAAGTGCTTTCGATTTTTGGGTTTGCTTTGATTAACGGCACTTAAATATTAAGTGGAGCCAATATTGTAAAATGTAGAGTTTCTGATAAATAAAATTTCCTTTTCAAATGACGTATCACATATATATATGTATAAATCATTGACTTTTCAAAATGGTGACAATGAAAAGTATGAGTACTAAAAAATGTCAAAGATAACGTCGTTATGTAAACAAGAGCTTAAAGTTGAAAATTCATAGTACTAAAAGTGTCAAGGATGGGTAAGTGTTTAGTAATTAAGAAATTTTCTTCTAAAATATATACTAAGTGAATTTAATATAAATGAATTAATGATATTCATATTTAGGTAATTATTAAATTTATTATTTTCATGACACTTATAAGAACAATTAAAGGCCAAGACAAATAACACCCTATGGGTTTAGAACCTGATCGAATATCAAATTCATTCATTATTTTCATGACCATAACCTTTGTGCCGATCCAAGCATCTTTAACCAATGGCTTTATTTTCGATACGGGAGGATAGTAAGCATATTTACCATCGTCCCGCAGTACAAACGAAAAGCAAAACGGTATACGTGCTTTGCCGTAAGCGTAATCAAGACTACTGCCAGTAGTTGTGGTATCCTTCCAGGCTGCAGAACCTATACCATATTTACGACCAGAATATATACGTATAGCTGCAGCGCCCTCTCTACAAATTTCTTCCAAGTCAAGTAAATTTTTAGGCATTTCACTAAATTGAAGAAATGTGCGTTTAGAAACAACAAAAAAGTTTTTTTTCTTTTTTACCTAGTAAAGCCCCAAGGATGTAATATGAAACTACCGTAGCTATGTAGAGACAGGTAGATTTGAATATGATTCTTATTGGAAAGTATTAAATCGCGTATAATTCGTGTTTCTGGTTCAGAAAAAGCGTGAGGACCACGATATGTAAAATGACAGGGATTATCGGAGGAGCCCTCCAGATTGCCCCATAGATAATCAAAGTTACGATTACCATCTGTGCCAATGCAATTATTTACCGAGGGCTGTCTAGTTTTGCGCCATAAACGATCCGTAGTGTGAGCATAAATATAGCCATCCGGATTAGCCAAAGGTAATACAATCCAATCATAGTTGAATAGACTTTCATTACTTTCATATTCTACCACTAGTTGATAAATGAAAAATAAAGCAGCTGCAATGGACATCCATTCTCGTGCATGTAGACCCGCTTCGACTACAATAATACTTTTATTGAAGGTATTCTTTTGACCATTGGTTATAGTTATAGTTTTGATGTCATGGTTTTCATAAGATTTACCCACTTTGCGTATTTTAGTTCTTTGGGGATATTTCTTGGCTAGGTTTTCCAAAAATATGTTTATCTCATCGTAGGTGAGAAACCTATTAAAAGGCTCGTCAATTAATTGCGCAGCAGGTCTCACTTTGTTTGGTTTCAATTCCCAGGATTTCTCTACATCATTATTAATTATTGTAAAATTTAGGGAATGTGATAGTAGAGTAGCTTCAAAATCTTTTTGATTTTCCGGTGCAATCAGAACCTCTGCCGTTTTTATCATATATGAGGGTAGTAGGAAGAAATCATAGTTGGTATTTTTGGCCATGAGAAAAATTAACTCTATTTGCGTACGGTTGTCGGCTTTAATATTGTAAACTTTGAAACTGAAGATCGATTTCAATTTAATTTAATAAAATTTAATAATAAATACTAACCCTTTATAGGTTTTGCCGTGGTTTGCAATTATTTTAAGAAGTAATAAATGGAAAATACGTTGAATGAACATGTCTTCCAACTAGAGCTAAGCAAACGAATCGATATTACTTCAAATGCCAAGAATAATTATTATTAGGGAAGTGTTTTTTATAATTTTTAATTGATTGAAGTTTTTAGTGGAATATACACCTAATGACAATCACAAGCAACCACAAAGTCCTGTTCACCTGTTTAACTAACACTAATAAATGTCTCCTGCCAATCACGTGTCCTGTTACCCATTGATGATTACTTAAATTTCTTCTATTTTACATTATTTAGCTGCATAGCCTTTTTGTATTCTCTTCCTCCCTTTTATTCCTTTATAGCCTTTCAATTTTCACACTTAATTAGAAATACGCCGCAACCATCAATTATGTAAATCTTAAGCATTTCACCGTGATTTAATTAAAATTGAAGATGAAATTTTCTTTTTATTAGTATTTACATGCATTTTCGTTAACCTACTGCATTTTCATTTCATACAATGGCTCAGTCTGGTTTTTTCGTTTCCCTTTTTTATTAATTATAAGTAGCTTTTGAGTTGGGGCTGTGTCACTATTGGTTGGAATTGCAATCACACACAAATTGCCAAAGCTGTTAGTATATTATGCAAGAAGAATTGAAACGCTGATTACGATTGTTATGGCACTGGATAAGTGTGACATTTTCGACTTTTAGGCATTTTCAAGAATGGAATTCAATTGTGAGGGAAGAACAAATTTATTCTCAAAAAGTTGAAATATTCAGATTTTATACTATTATACTTTACAGTCTTGGTAAGCATACGTGAAAATATTGTTGGGTGTAAACTGATTGACGAGTGAGAGTTTGGTACGCCTTATGCTCTGAAGGTGTTGTTTGGCGGTTACACCTCAAATATGTGAAGAATTGCGGTTACCTTAAATGCTGTGCAGATTGTGCAGATATTACACCAATTCTCTTATGCATTTTAGTTTTCATTTTCATTCCTTGTTTTTTTTAAATCATAAGTATGGAAAAACGATATACATCGTTAGTGAATGCACATGAAATGTTTTCAACCAAGAATAAATTAGAATTAATTGTTTATGCAACACACAAGTATATGGAACAATGGGTTTATATTGTCATATCTAGAACATACAATTTTCTTAACAATGCATTCATTGATTTTTATTGTTTATCCCTCGTCACATACAACACATGAATCAAGTTGTGTAGATGTAGGTGTTAATATATAAATAACTTAAAGATTATAATTATAACTGCAAAAAAGTGTACGAGTGAAAAACAGTCAAAGTCTAGAATGCGTCACCTAGTAAACCGCTATTTTCATCTATATACCATTAACGTGGCATTTCACAAAACACATTCCTATAAGCATGAGGTTTTGCTGGCATTCTTTGATTGTATAAAGTTTTATTTCTACTACAGAATACGTGCGCGTAGCATAATTTTCAATTAGATACGGGCACAACAGCCGATAATTGTGATTGATGGCCAAATAATTGCTAGTGATTTATTATCCTTAAAGCAGCCATAAATGTATGACATACATTGTATGTGTGCAGTGTATATAGAAAATTTATAAAGGGGTTATCTGAAGGAGAATTTTAAAAACTTAAAAATATAATAAAAATGGAATTCTGAAATTGAAATAGTTTGCAATGGTGCAGTGAGCAAAAACTAATTTCCATTCGGGCACAATGTTATGATATAATTTTCATTAAATCCACCTTAGTGATGAGGGTATACTAAGTTTGTTTTTCCGTTTGCAACACCAAGAAGGAGGCTTCAGGGTATATATTCTTAATCAGCATCAAAAGCTGAGTCGATCTGTTTGTCCATATGTCCGTCTGCCGTTAGCATTCTCACGGTCGTAAATTTTAGGATATTTAACTGAAATTTTGTACAGATACTACAATAGGCAAAATTGCTTAAGAGCCACACCCACAATCGACAAAAATCGATATATCTGCAATAAAAATGAAGCTATAGAGTTTAAATTTTGTACACATATTAAGAGTTATCCTATCCATCGATGTACCAGAAATGGGCACAATCAATAAAAATTTACATATCTGCAACAAAAGTTAACCTATGAACTTGAAATTTGGGGTACTTATTTAAGATTATTCCATCCATTGATGTGCTAAAAATGGGCTTAGTCGGATAACAGACACACCCACAATGTACAAAAAAGCATATTCACCATAAAACAGATTGCAAGTTGATGCCTAATACACTATTAGAGGGCGGAACATATATATATATTTGCCACGCCCACCGTTGTGGATACAGAAGTTATTTAAGATTATGTCAAATTTACTTTTTTTACTTGTTATACTTCATTCCATATTGGGTAGAGAGGCTATATAAATTAACTTTGAGATTTTCTGAATCGATTTGATCTCTTCGGTATCATGTCATTTACTTGGCTAAAAGTGTATACCCTCTAATCCGGCACTAGATCGGACCATTGTATATATTAGTACATACGGTCGAACTTGACACATCTATAATAATTTAATTTGTTTACCATTACCAAGGCCTGTGCCTTGGTTGTTGCAATTGTTACTTTTGTTTTTTACTATTTTTTACCACTGTGCTAAATCCGGATTAATTTTTGTTTCTTTTACAATTCACTCGTATTTGTGCGAGTCCTGAATGAAAGTTGCGAAATGCAAACGTGTGTGCGTTTGTAGTGTATTGCTGATATATATTATTCATTCTTTTTTTTCAACTGTTTAATGCCTTGTTGGTCAGAGCATTTATAAGGTTCGGTTTAATGGAAATTCTTAGTTGGCACTCGTAAATGGGGAAAAATCCAATTAAATTTTAATACTTCTTGTCCAAAGATTAATACTGATGATACCTCTTAACACGGTACACCGTATGTAAAAGCATGAATTGTTTGATGTAAATTATTTATTTGTAAAGAGTACTAAGTATATAAAAACAGCGGCTGATTAAAGTTCTTTAAAAACTACAATATATAATATTTATGCTTTATTGTTGCAAGTGCGTTTGTTTGAAGGTATTTTTATCCCTACAATTACTATCGATATCTTTATCGAGAAGGAAATATGTACCTTACACAGACAGACGTACAGACCGAAACGAATAAATTGACTCAAATTTTGATGAGAATCAAAAAATATATATTTTGTTTGGTAACTGAAGTGTTTGAATATTTGTTTCTCAATGTCTGGTGTATCAATGAAAAACAACGGGAGTAGCAAAAATATAAGAAACGCCATTGTAATAAAATAAAACAAAATTTGCATTTCCTTTATTTCAAGTTTTGTTTTATTTCATTTTACAACATACCACAACAAACGGAAACCTTAGTACTTGCATAGGCAATATATGATGAACAATATATGTGTGTACTTACTTACGTTGTGCGTTTGTGTTGTTGTGTATGTATCGTATATTAAGAAGAAGAAAAACGTTTTATAAATGTTTGCAAAATGTAAAAATTACCAAACAGCAACAAACCAACCACCACTACAATAACAGATATTCGCCTGGTAATTACAGTTGTTGTGGCGGATGTTAAACATATACACAAACGAACATATAAACATATACAAAACGGAAATGCTCTAAACAGCAAACACACGCACATGCAAAACACACTTGCATTTGCGCGTATGTGTATATCATTTATGGTATGCTAATGTATATAAATTTTTTTCTTGTTTTTTCCGCAACAGGAAAAAAAAATACTTCAACACCCAATAAACTGCACGTATCTTCTTGGCTTTATTTTCCCATACTTGAGTCTCTTTCTTTTTGTAAATATTTCGTTAACACATTTATTCAGTTCTATGTGAAAATATTGAAACTGCTTTTATATGTGTTTTTTTATACATTTTTCAATGTTTTATGTGGCATTGGCACGCACTCACCTCACCATCCCATATGCAAAATTTCATTGTTACGTATGTACATACACATGAAAGAGTTTACATTACTTAGATAGATATATATATAGATAAATAGATAAATTTGTATGTGTAGAGATAGTGGTGGCTTTTGTACAAGTTGAAAAACGCTTTATGTAAATGTTCTTGTTGTTATTATTGTTTCAGTTTCCATTTACAACTAGAATGTTTGTATTTTAAATTAAACTACAAATAATCCACATCACCATATACATATATGTGTACAACAAACCGTTAATTAACTTTGAAAAAAAAGGAAACTTTAATGAAAAAAAAAAATCTGGAATTTTTCTTTACACATTTAAATGCGTAAGAAGGATGAATATTAAGATTCTTATTTTTTCTTTTTAATTATTAAGCCGCCAAAACATTCGCATAAAATTTGTAAATTATTTTATCTTAAAGAGAAGGCATGAAGAATTTTTCGATTACTTGGTAGCTGCGGCACTGCTATTGGAGAAAAGCGTAACTTAGTTGAATTGTTTTCCAAAATTAAGTTAGAAATTGAATCCATTTTGGGAAAATATTTCGTTGAATACAGAAATTAGAAGATGTACAATTTATTCATCATAAAGAAGTTACTTTTAATCTTTACCTTAGTATAGCATGCTTCTGGCTATAACTCATTAAAATATTGAATTTAAAATATTTTGCTTACCTACATATATTCCTCTATACATATGTAACTATATGAAGATTATAACTGCATAAATATATAAATAGGTGTTTGACTGTCTAAAACTTCATGCTCTATTTTTTATTTTATTGTATAACTGTAGAATAGAAGTGGTCACGGAAAGAGAGCAGCACTACATTATGCTGTAATTACTGTGAAAGTCATTAATTTAACGAGAAGTGTTTCTTGAATACGTTTTTATAATTACACACAATTTCTATCACTTTTTAAACAGACACATGTATATACAACAAATATACAAAGACAGAGACAGGGACATAGAGACAGAGATAGGGAAATAACAATTCTCATAAAAAAAAGAATTTTGTATACATACATATAGAGCAGAACATAACTGACAACGAAAATTAACACAAGGCGAAGACAAATAGAAGTTGAGCCGACCAAAAGAACCAACTCTCCAGGCCGCGTATACACATCCTTTTCCGCTAAATTACAATTCCGTTGATTGCACTGCAACATTTACACACTAACATGCCACATGCATACATATATACGTAGAATGGTTTACATTTTGTATGTACGTATCTGCAATTCATGCATATGCATGGGAAGTGTAAACGAAAGACTTCGTACAGTTGAAACAAACAAAAAATGGAATGGAAAATAGTTTACATTTCAAGTGTTTTTTCTTAGTTTGGCTTTGTTTTGTTGTTTGGGTGTATATGCTAATGTTAATGTGTGAATGAGGCATTCACACAAGGATATCACTGAACGGCTATACATAACAGTGCGCCTAGATTTGTGTATGTTGGCTATTTTTTAACGGTTTTTATGATCTCCATTTTAGCTAACACACTTTACTACTTACTTGCAGTTTTTTATTACCTTTGCATCTACCAGATTCATCATAAACATTAACATTTCAATCGATTTAGTTTAACGCTGACAGTCTAAATACATGAAAATTTCATATTAGCATTAAAGTTTAGAATTAGTTTAGGTTTTTTAAATAAAATGGACAAAATCATGTGGCAGTCACTTTCACAGTCTTATTGCCATCAAAAAAATAAAGCTAGAAAATTAAAATCATGTCGATCCATCGATGTGTTAATAATGGGCGGAATCACATAAAATGAACGCCCAAAATTTTATAAAAATCTTGGCGTAAAACTTGACGCAAAGCTTGACAATCGTTAAAAGAGGAACGAATTGTGCATATGTGCCGCGCCCACAGTTTATACAACTAAGTGTAGGGTATAGCCTACTTGGCCTAAGCTAAATAAGGTTTTTTTCATTCTTTTTTCTACCTTTTTCTTTGAGTTGTGTATGTGAACAAACGGAAAAAAGTAGAGCATGGCTTTGCGTATACAAATATATTGTGTGGACGCATATATACGTATACAAATAAAGATAAAAATAATGAATATACACAACACTAAGGATATCACTGACTCTAATAATACAAACTGCACGTGCAAAGCAATGAAGAAGAAGAACAACAACAACCAACTAACCAACCAACCGACCAACCAATATGAATTGCTAACTTCCTTTCGGAATAAATCTTTTGTCTTATAAGCCGCATTCTAAAATGAAATAGACAAAGAAGAAGAAGAAGAAGAAGAAATGGCACGAGTAGAAAAAGTTTAAGTAAAGTGTGCGTCTATAATGTTAACGTTAACTCTCTGTTTGTCTGTATAATTGTGGGCTTAGAAGATTCTAACTTCGAATGGTTGTTGTTGTATTTGTTTCTATTGTTAACTTCTACTTGCTTTCTGCATAGAAAATAGCGTTGAATTTATTTGCATCAGCAGTAAATTGCATCAGGTCTCGAAAACTATACCTTTTACAATCTACATACCGACAAACCTTTACCTTTACTTTACGTATAAAGTGTTTTGCACTCTTTATTTATTCGGTTAACTGTTGTTTAGGGTTTTAATGTTTTTTAAGCATTTCAATTTTTTTGTTCCTTTTTAAAGCATTAAATTAAAATATTGGTAAACTTACTGGAATGCCTTTCATTATTCCTTTAGCCCAAAAAGAAGTTTTTTCAAACACTTTTCTACATCAACTGCAGTAAAAGGTCATTTATCATTATTACAATATGATCGAATTCACAAAGAAAAGTCTGCAATTATTGGGAATTAAATGGATATCAAAAACCAAAATTGGGTAAAATTAAACAGAAGAGAAGTTAATGGGCCGATGTATATACAAGAAATGCAATACTAAACAGGTATCTATTTAATTTTTAAAATGCGCCAAGAAAATTGGTTTGTACTCGTATATGTGATGTCCATTGAGATCAGTTATACTCTCGCTGTAGAAATTATAAAATGATTTAAAATGCTTTTTGGATTGTACAACAATCAACTCAATTACAACACAAGGTGAAGGATTAGACGGCTCATATTTATTAACAATAAGTTTACTGGAACATGTTCATAATGATAAAGAGTGTCAGTGACAGTCATAAGTATTGTATAAGAAATTGAATTAATCTTCTTGAAAATGTAATTAAGAAAATATTCAACAAAGTATAAGAACAACAGCAACAGCAATTAAAAACTGTTTGTCAACAGAAACCATGGCCCAAAAGTATATCATCATCATCATACAATATTTCATGTCCTCAGAGAATGTCTTTATTTTTTTCTTATTTAAGACTTTTGCCTCTATCAATGAGAGTATATTTCTAGTGGCCACTTAGGGGTTAACCATGAACATCATTCGAGATGTAATTTTATACAAACATGTACGTATCGTATATTTATACGAGTGTGTGGCGATAATTAGATATTACGAAGAAAATTGCATTTGTGTGTCCCCGCTGTTGTTGTTATTATTATTATTATTATTAAGGATGTATAAAGATGATCAATCATGGAGAGAATGTGTTTAAGTTAATTAATCATGGGAATAGAAACTAAATGTTATTAATTTGTATTGTTGTATTTTTCAGGATATTTCGCATATTAACTTAAATTTTTATATCCTCCATATGCTGATAAGGGTATACTAAATTTGTTCTTTCGTTTGCAACGTCTAGAAGGAGGCGTCAAAGACCCTACAAAGTATATATATTCGTAATCAGCATCCAAAACTGTGTCGATTTAGACATGTTTGTCCGTATGTCCATGCGTCTGTCCGTTGTGGACATTCTCACGAATGTATATTATATGCTGACTTTTTGTACAGGCACTTTTAGTTTTGCATGCACATCGCTATTTATAATGAATAAAATTGGTCACAAGCCACGCCCACAATCGACAATAATCTATATTTCTGCCACAAAAATTGATTTAAAATGAAAATAAAAATATGGTTTATTAGATCTAGTTGATTCGAATTACATCCTTCGTCACCACAATCAGCTTAAACACAAATAAAAAATTCATTAATGGTATTACAAAGGTAGATATAATGGCATAACAAATTAAATTAAAATTAAGTACAAGTAAGTGCAGCTAATATGTATTCTTAGGTATAGGAACCTTTTGTTTTTATCCGTATGTACTTATAAAAATTTAAGTGTATATTTTCATTTTAAATTGGAATTTTTAAACTTAAAATGTTGTAGACTTGCAAGCTAATACACTAATAGAGGGCCAATACATATATATTTGCCACTTTAGTACTCTCTAGTAACAAAGATTTGTCCTAATCCAAATTTTTTTTTTTTTTTTATAACATAAAATAAATTTTGATAAAATTTT
Source organism: Crataerina pallida (assembly GCA_949710015.1). Taxonomy (NCBI): domain Eukaryota; kingdom Metazoa; phylum Arthropoda; class Insecta; order Diptera; family Hippoboscidae; genus Crataerina; species Crataerina pallida. The sequence goes on along the minus strand of OX453292.1, from coordinate 20,666,308 downwards.
TTTAACTATTTTATTTTATTGAAGAATTAAAAACACATTTATTTATTTAATTTTTTTATTATTTAGGTGCCTACTGCCTCTGTGGTAATAACCAATTCTTTAATTTATTTTCTACTTCACAAAATAAAGTCATTACTCTGCTCAGAAGAAAAACATATTTAACACCTCATAATTAAAACTTTAAAAATAACAATTACACCAAATAATTACACATTAAACAAAGGTCTTAGGTTACCTACATCTATTGTATATACACTTGCACATTTTTCTCTTCTTCTTGTGTGTTTTGTTTTTGGAAAAAAATCTCTGATGTTATCTTAACAACAACAAATGTATATAGCAACAACTAACAACTGTATTCTGTAATTTATAACCATACAAATAAGAAATAGCAACAACAATAATAACAACAATAACGTTACTAAACATAAAGTACAAATAACACGCACACGCCCGGTTGTACGAAAAGCTACACTATAAACATGCGAGTTGGACAAAAAAAAATAATACTCATTCATACGAAACTCACATACTCATACATTTGAACGTCTTCACATGTTGATTATAAAAGAAAAACTGCAACAACAAAAAAAAAAGAGAAGAGAAAAAAATTAGCAAAAAAAAAATGAAAAAGTGAACCAGGAAATGTAACGAAAACATGCAAAAAAATGTCACCTCTCATGTGCATAAACCAGAGAGACCAACACCATAAATATATCCGATGGCAGAGAGATTTAACAACGAAAGTTGTTGTTTAGTGTGGCAGGGTGGTGTTCTGTATATGTAACCTGTCCAAGTTGTTTAAAGGCAAGATATATGTAATAATGTTGGGTACGGTGAGTAAGTATGTGTGTGTGTTTGTGTATGTGGTCATACAGGTGTGGAGGTTACAAAAGATTTCTATTTAATACACTAACTAGGTAAACCTTTTATGGTGACATCCGTGGTATAGGTCTTATTGTTATTACTGGTCTTGGTCTCTCATACGTAATACCATAAAAGTGTGTTGGTGTGTTAAGTTACTTACAGTATTTGGACATTTTGAAATTTTATTTTTATAAGTATGTATTAATTATGTACTTGTTGGCACCGAAACCGCGTTCTCCTGTTATTATATTTATTTAGAACTTTTCAACACATTGAATGCGTTTATTGTGTGCATACGTTAAAATATGCTTACATGGATAGTTTACAGTCCAGGCGACACATAATTAACCCAATTAGAGTCTTTCACATATATTATCAACTACAACCGCAATTTATAGCTACGTCTGTATCGTACATACAAAGTTGCTAATATTCATACAAACATTCAATGTTTAGAAAGAGTAAATAAAAACAAACAAACAAAACAGCTACATTTAGCTTAACCCAAATATTCAATACCCTTCACATCAATAGATAAATAGGGGATGCGGCAGGTACCTGATTAAGTGAATTTAACGAATATATTATGTTTCAACTAAGAAGTCTGACTTTTTCTTTTTAACTCCTTCGATGCTCAAGAAGTTTTCTTGTACATCGCTCTTTGTGGGATTGCCTTTTAAATATGTTTCCTACAATTTCTACCATGAAGGAAACGAAAAAAAGTCAATTTTTAAATGTTTGTGCACTTACGCAGTGACAATGAAATTTATATCTTCTTTAAAATAGTTGCAATCCAATGCTTAATGTACTCATTACACATAGCTGTGGCATATGTGTTATATAATAAAAAATATTATTATTTTTCATAAATGATTGTTACGGTCTTCATGGGTTTCTTTGTTTTTTAAAATCTGCATAAAATTGTAGCAATTTTTAGAGAATGCAATACATCATCACATGGAAGAGAGAGTGAGTGAGAGAATATGATATATCATACAAGAGGTAAACCGACAAAGCAGTCATCATCATATTTGTATAATACTTGGGAAACACCTGCGGATTTACTATGATTAACAATGGCATGCAGCAAATAACATTTTTCCTGTAACATACATATATATAGGCATGTGTATGTATAGGGAATATTTAACATAAGTGTATATTAATACAAACGTGTTTATGTATTATTTACTTACAACGCAAAGACTTATTATACACTCTTTGAATCCCCAATTGTAGACTTTGTAGTATTTGTTTTGTTTTGTTGATAATCATTTTTTCTTGTTCATTTGTGTATATATGTGTGACTTTTGTTGCATTGCGTTTACATTGGTAGTAACCACAACGACACTATGTTGCAGTAAATAAACAGAGTTAGACCGGAGCGGGTCAGTTCAGTTCAGTTCAGTTCCGTTGAGTTCTGTAGTGTTAAATTTTAAGTTGTATTGTACTTTGAATAGAGGGAGAGAGATAGAGTTCGTTCAGTGACTGGTCGTACCACCTGGTAGAAAAAGTTAAACACTTTGTTTAGTGTCAGGAAACTTCCGCTTCCGTTGTTATTTTTGTTCTTCATTGTTATTGTAAGACTACAATCGTCCCTTATATGGTAAAACGTTAGAGAGCAAGGACTCGTTCAGTTTACTTGATTTACAAACGTTTTGTTGCTTTTTAAATGACTCCAGAGACTTGGTTCATACCCTCTCATATCCATACATGTACGTTTGCATACATTGTTCATACACATGCATGCATACTTATTTGCATTTTCATTTACATATGCATATGCACACAAACATGTACATACATTAAAGTCCCTAAATGGTTTAGGGTTTAAGGTGGCTTACGAAATAGAAAGGATAAATGCAAATTAAACTATCTGCAAAGTGGATTTCCAGTTAGGTAGCATGTGACGTGTAACTAGCACCTTTACATACCAACACTCATACTGAGATATTCTAGATATATTGTACGTATGTTGAATAACAAAAAACCGACATTTGTTAGCTGTATGGTAAGTTGTCCTTTTTATGTGTTATGGACAAAATCTGTTAGATGTACGAAAGTGTTTGCTTTTTTCATTTTTACTTTGTAATTCATTTTATTATACCCTCGACCTTAAGGATGAGGGTATACCAAGTTTGTTATTTTGTTTGCAATAGCCAGAAGAAGGCGTAAGAGATCCAACAATTCATGGATTAGCATCAAAAGCTGTTTGTCCGTGCGTCCGTCGGTTATTGGCATTCTCAGATATTGAGTGGAAGTTTTGTACGTAGTTTTTGCACGCAGATAGCTATTTAAAATGGGCGCAGTCAGTCAAGAGACACGCCCACAATGCGACAAAAATCTGTTTATGTGCTACAAAAAATGAGCAATGAACTTGAAATTTGGTGTGTTTATCTACAAACACTCCCTTTATCGATATGCCAAAAGTGGGCGTGGTATGATAACTTACACGCCTACAATCGATTAAAATATGTATATCTTTCACAAAAACGTACCGATGAACTTAAAAGTTGGTACACATTTTTATGGTTATCTCATCCAAAATGGGCGTGGTGGAATAAAAGACATGCCCATAAAAACCTATACCTAGCGTTAAGTTCCACTTAAAAGCGGATACGTAATATGTACACTATTAGAAGGCTCAATATATACGCCCACCGTAGTGCATATGAAGGGTATTTAAAAGTTGGTTTAAGCCAAATTTAGTTTTCTTACTTGTTCTTATATATGAGTGGTTTTTCCTTAATACTCTCTACACAGATTCTTTTAAATAACTGAACTTGTCTGAGAAATTTGTATGTATAATAATTTATTCATTATGTGTCAAACGATACATAAATCATTTGAGACAAAAGGACAAAAATATCGTATAAGTAGGTGTTGATTTATAAATTATTGAAATGTAAAATGAGATTTTTAAATATTCACGCTTTCATTAATTTATTTAAGTTCATACACACATAATTAATGGAATTTAATTAATTGGTATCTTTTACTTAAAAGCAATCATAATATTGTTCTCATATGAAAATGTTCCTAAAATATATTTTTTGATAATAAAATTGTTTTCAATACGAAATGGAAGTTTGAAAATATTTAAAATTTGGAAATTTTTGTTAGACCACATCATCAACAATATTATGAAACATATATTCTAGCCTATTTTACATAATTCATATTAATTGAATGTTTGTGACTATAATCAATATTCTTAACAAAGTGAAAACTTAAAAATTTTCTAAAATATTCACTTCCTTCCATTCTCCCATAATTTGCTGAATAATTTGTTTCGTTTCGGCAATTTAAAACTCATTATTGGTGGCGAGACTAGAATGTATATGTATTTCATTCTTATAGCTTCACCATAAATATTTTTTATGAAAAATGGAATATGTTTTTAAATGAACTTTGGTAGGAAACTTTGGCAATGAAAAACTAACGAAAATATTGAAAATAAACAAGTAGAAAAACTAAATATGTTTTAGGCCAACTCTACAACAACAATACACAAAAGTGGCATACAGAGATGATCAGATGAAATGAAGGTGTAAGGAATTAAGGACGAGTGAGAGAGGTAGTTGATTATTTATACATTTCGGCCATAAATTCTTTATTGACAACTAAATTTAAACTTTAATTAAAAGCAAGTAAGAAACTAAATTTGGCTTAGGCCAAATCTTAAATAACCTGCACATCCATAACGGTGGGCGTGGCAAATATGTATATATTGTGCTCTCTAGTAGTGTACGTATAACGTATCAGCTTGCTGATCTAGTTTTATGGTGAATATGGTTTTTTGTATATTGTGCGCGACCATGCCCATTTTTGGCACATCGATGGATGTGAACCAAATTTTTGTGGCAAATATAACTGTTTTTGTCGGTTGAGGGCGTGACTCTTGATCGATTTTGCTCATACTAAATAGCGATCTGTGTGCAAAACTGAAAGTTCCTGTACAAAATTTCAGCTCATTAGAATGCCAAGCACAGACAGTACAAAACACGGATACACGGACATACTTGTCTAAATCGGTTTAGTTTTTGATGCCAATCATGAATATATATACTTTGTAGGGTCTCTGATGCCTCCTTCTGGGTGTTGCAAACGGAAGAACAAATTTAGTATACCCTCATCACTAAGGTGGAGAGTATAAAAATAATATTATAATTATATATTATTATTATTTCATTTATTTAAACATATGTAATAAAAATTTATAATTTCTTGTCGAACAATTTGTAATTTCCGCCTGTTAACATATATTAAGCAGAAAAAAAATATGAAAAAATAATTGACTACTGTGGAATTACTGTTTTCCCCTTACAAATAGCTTTTAAAATATTACGGTGGCTTTTAGAGGAGTGCTTATAATTGTATGTAAAAAAAAAAAAGAGAAAATATTGTACAATAGCATACCGCACGCCACTTTTAATGGTCATCTATTCGTATTTGGTTTTTATTACTTTTCTTCAATTTTCCGGTTAAGAGCTTTAGATGGTGGGGGAGAGAAGAAGGATCAGCCTTCAAAGAATGATAAAAAATCACATCCACTCCTTAAATTCTCGAAGCACGCGATGGTGATTATCATTCCTTTAGGTTACTTAAACATTACATACAAAACATTTCATTTCAGTTAAGGTCAATCACTTACTGGTGGTATTGCTTCTACTAAGGGGTCTATGTTCTGCTCTGATAATATAAAAGCCGGAAGTATGGGGTGTTGCCTTCGAGAGAATGTTGGCCTTTCCTATTTTAGTTATAGTTTTATTTATATTTTTCACTTACTTAACATTCCTCGTTTCAGTGTGTATGATTAGTGTACCATTATATCCTTAGAATGAAATGACTGACTAACTGACTGCATTGCACTATGTTTTTTGTATATTATGTTGATTTCACTTTGTTGTTGTTTTCAGTTTTTGTTTTGTGTGGTCATCTCTCTCGTTTTTTTTTCCTGAGAATATTTTCGACTTTTATGTGTGTTTACCCCATTAACAAATTAGTAGCTTTTTCATTTTATGTTTTTGTTGTGATAATTTATAGCAACAACAATTTCGGCTTCAGCCTCAAAAAGAAATGTTTATACCTTTGTAACATGCAATTTCATTTTCCTTTGTACAATGTTTATTATGCTAAATAGAGTTGAAACGTTACAAAGTATTGGCTAAAATTATACAATGAGTTATAATAAAGTAAAGTACTATAACTGCACTAAGTTTATAGCCATTCGTCTTATACATGCAGTCATACGATTTATTGGTTGGGCTATGACGTTTAATATTTTGAAGACAAACTTAAGCTTTTTATAATTTAATAGCCTCTAAAAGACTTTGACCTGATAGAAGGGTATTGAAATAAGCCAATAGTTTCTATATGAACATGTAATCCTTACTAAATCTTCAGTTGACATCAAATCATTAAAAGAAGCGGATATGCGGTATAATTCAGTATAAGAACGATATGATATGTATTGATTAAATTTTCTTTACTTTAAGAAAATTATCTTAATGGTCTAGAGAAGAACTGTAAATCTAAGAATATATAAATCTGTAATTATACTCTCCACATAAAATAACACCCAGAAGAAAGCGTCAGCGACTGTACAAAGTAGTTTTGATCAGCATCATAAACTGAGTCGATCTAGGCATGTATGTCCGTGTGTCCGCGTGTCTGTAAGTGTGCTATCACGGGCGTAAATTATGAGATGTTAAGCTGAAATTTTGTACAGGAACTTTTAGTTTTTGCACGCAGATCGCTATTTAAAATGGGCAAAATCAGTCAAGAGCCACCCCCATAATTTACCTATGAACTTGCATATCTACCATTCATTGATGTGCCGATGATCGGACAACAGACACGCACACAATTTTAAAAAACAATAATCAGCGTAAAAATCCGTAATAATATATCTGCCACGCCCCCTGCAGATGTAGAGAGTATTTAAAATTTGGCCAAAGCCAAATTCAGTTTTCTTCTTTTCTGCTCTCTCCTTTTGAAACGCGTGTGGGGAAGCCTTTTAAATTGAGCCTTCTTGTGGTTTAACACAATTAATGTATGTTTATATACATACGTATTTTATATATATATAAAAGTTAAATATATTAATTGAATTACTTAATAAAATTACACATTGATTGAATTGAAATTCGTTCAAGAACTTGTAATTCCAGTCATTTTGAAATCATATAAAAGGGTTAAGAAAAATATTTTTTGGCTAGCTCAAAGGGTTACCAACCAAATCCAATAAAGAAAGTTATGAAGTAGCCGATTCCGTTTGGTTGTAATATTTGCACTTTTTACATTTGTTTAATAGGAATAATCACTCAATTTCTTTTGTTATTTAACAAAGAAAATATTGGTTTCTTGACAAATGAAATGATTGGCCTTTTAATTGGTTTAATAAGTACTGAAAGATTTTCTTTGAGAAAATACCTGACTACTGTAAAAACACATGTTAATAAAATAATAAAATCTAAAATACTGCACAAAGGAAACATGAAAATATAATATAGATGTAATATTATGTATAAGTATGCTTCCTATTAAAAAGCTGACACAATATTCTAACATGATTATTTTTAAAAAAATGTCTTAATTTGGCATTCGTTTGTACTTTAAATAATTTGGCGAGAAGCCAAACTATCTAAACTTGTTTGTTTGCTTTGTGGTTTTTTTAAATACATTTGATTTTTTCTGTGGTTATTGTTGTATCTCTGTCACAGGTGAAAAAAATGCTGTGATCATTTTTTACAATACTAAGAGTGAGGAACCTAACTGCAAATTAAATTATTATTTAATTGATTTTACGCATAATTACAATTTTTAAATTCTCATTTGAATCGCATTCTGTAAAACTTTTGTAAATGAGTTAAAATTAATTAAAGGATGACCCATGGAAGGGGGTTTTTATAAAATTACTTAAAAATAATCTTAGACGTAACATTAGAAACTCTTTCACAACCAATACTTATATCCTTCACATAAGGTGGGGTATACTAAGTTTATCAGTCCATACTATACCAAGTCGATCTAGATATATTGCTATTTAAAATGAGCAAAATCGGTCAAGAGCCACGCCCACAATGCAATCTAAATCTATTTATCTGTCACAAAAATTGACTTATGATTTTGAAATTTGGTACGCATATCTATAGTTATCTCATGTATTGATGCGTCAAAAATGGGCGTAGTGGACTAACAGATGCGCCACAATTAATAAAAAGCTATACTCTAGGTATAACTCAACTTTCAAGCTGATACATAATGTATACACTATTAGAGGGCGTAGCCATATACCTGCCACGCCCGCTGTAGATATGGAGGGTATTTAAAATTTGGTCTAAACTAAATTTAGTTTTCTTACTTGTTCTATACAAGTTATCCATAATGGAAATATGGAATGTTATGTAATAAAATAACAAAATGAAGTTCAGCATCAACAAGTGCCTAATAGTAAATGACCTTTATGCTCAAATATAATAAATAATAATCCAGTTGTCAATAAATATAAGTATGAGTTACTAAACGAGTTAAAGAAAATTGGGCAATTTATTATTTGTACCATATATACAATATATTATCAACACGAATAAGTTTAAATTCTAAGCAAATAAATAAATATATTGTATGAAATGCTTTAGTGCGCATTATTTTGTCACACTTTTGATTGGCCCGACGGTATAAGCTGACAAACACCCAGGTATTATTGAGTAAACATCGTGTATATAAAATGTGTTTTTTAAAGAAAATTTACTATAATTTGACAAGGACTTCCTTCACTTTTAACGCATGCTCATTGGTGCTTAACAGTTTTAGGTAGAAAGAAGCAAGAAGATAAAGTGGCTGAATAACACAACACGTGCTAAAATGTAGGAGCTAATTGCGAAGGCACAATTACCATGACAGCATGCTTATAAACATTGTTGACAGCATTGTTATTTTTGCAGAAGCTGCAATGTTTACATGAAAATTTTCCCGCCATTTGCGTGTAAAGCTGAACAGCTCTCTTTCGATGAAATTTGCACGCTCTCACCGTATGGATTTGTTTTGTGCATGTGTGTTATATGCAGAGCAACATTTTTTTTTTTGTAATAAACGTATATACATGAAGAGTGTTTGCTTATAGCTTTGCCGGAATTAAAGAAATGAAAAAAAAAAAAACCAACCGATTAGTTAAGCGAATAAATCCGATGCGAGACGAACTTAAATAAAAAAAAAAAAAAAGCAAACATATATACTTCGTCTAACAAATTATTATTTGCTGACTGTTGGTTAACAATGCATTCAAACAGATACTCACGAACATTTGTTTGTCGGCATGTGCTTTTCTATATGTATTTTGCTGCTTGTGGACCGGCATTGGTATTAACACACAATTGAAAATCGCCAAATTCAGTTGGTAACGGGTTTTCCATTAGATAAGACGTGTTTCCCTTACAATCACTTCCACTTACATATAAATAAATAAGGTATGACAAAAAGGAACTGATCGCGTTTTTTACGCATTTTTAAGTGTTTCTCTTCAATATATATTCGAATATTTATTAAAGTGTTGAAATTATTTTAAATAAAGAAAAAACAAAAAACCATTTTTACAGAGTGTGAAAATTATTCACATGACATCCAAAATATTAAGAAAAGTTTTCAAGTGTTGAATAAAAAAATATTATATATCAGAAGAAATATATCTATGTATCATAAATATTAAAAGTAACTGAAAATTTTAATTGATTGTTTTGTGTGCCGATGAAATTGTGTCAAGTTTTGATAAAATATATTTGTCCAGAATCATACTTTGGCAGAGAAAAGGTAAATATTTTCAGATTTATAATATTCGTTTTAATTGAAACTTATTTTCTTAATAAAAAAGAATATTATGTGCGGTTTTTATTGAGTGTTTCCTTGATAGCGATCTTTATTAAGTATAATCTTGTTTGTATATGTTTAAAAACTCTTAAATTTTTGGTAACTGTGGGCGTGTTCATCGAGCAATTCTATCCCATTTTATCACCTACAATAATTCTGCCAAGTTTAAGTATAAATATCTCGATTTAAGCAATCGCGAGAATGTTTACTGTAGACGGACACACGGACTGGCATACTTAAATAAAGAATTCGCATATTAATGAATAATATGTATACCATGTATACCAGCTTTCTGATGCTTTCTTCTAGATGTTTGGCAAAGGGAGTTTATTACCGATTTCAAGGTGGAAGGCTTTCAATCCCTTACGCCTCTTTCGCAATGCTCTGAATTGTTAGTAGGTTACTAGTCTAGGAACAGTCGTATTTAACGGGCGCTGAAAAATTTTACTCCTCAGCTACATACCAAATTTTTTAAAAAGTCCTAAACCTCACTACTATTTACTAAATTATAGCTAACTAGCAATGAAACAATTTTGAATCGTCATCCAATTAGAATAAAGAATAAAACAATAAATAAGATACGGATAAAAAATTACTTACGTATATTTTTTTAAAAACGATATAATTATATTTAACAAATTTATAACAAATCCATGGAATAGGTGTGTGCCATAAAACAGAACAACAATTTACAACAACAAAAAATCACAAAATTGTTTAATACAAAATAATTTTTTGTTTATTTGCTTCGGTTTTTCATTAAAGTGCACGTTTAGTGCATTTGATAAAAATACTGCTGTTGTTCATTTCAAACATTAAATTGTTAAATATGTAGAGTATGTTAAAAAAAATTATTTCATTTCATATAAACTGTTAGTGTGGTCATAAAACAAAACGTACTCGCTTTATAATCTGCCAAAGCGCAAAGCGGCAACCGTTTCTGATTAAATCAATTCTACATCAATGATTTCAAAATTTATATAAATTTATGGTTTTATGGTCATAAAAATTGATAAACAAAAAAGAAAATAGAACACATTTAAAAACAACAAATAGTGAATTGCTTGTGGTCAGGAAGGGCGTATATAATAACAAATCAAAAAAAGAAGCAATAGCCAAATTTAAAATACAATCGCGCAACCGATATGCCATTGGAGTATTATATGTATATCGACTTACTGTAGTTTCAATTTTTCTTTAAATAAGACTTTGACTAAATGGTACGCGTTTCTGTTATCCGAGTAGGCCATTTTGACACATTCAAGGATCCAAAAGTTAATTTTGTAATCTGAATAGGTGGATGGGAGAAATTTATTATTGTGCGCGTGGCACTTAAACGATTATATTCTATTTAAATGGGAATTTGAGTGCACAGGCTAGAAATGTCTGTTCAAAATTTCTTACAATACACGGACGGACTTGGCTGACCCTCTTGATATTCCAATCGACTTAACAAACTAAATATTCCGTTTAGCATATGTATCATATAGGGCACATATACAAAACAATCAATAAACAATCTACACTCCTTAACATAATCTGATGATCAGGTGTTAATATAGAAAAGGCATTCGGCATAAAGCATTGTGAGGATGTACAATCAATTAGTTGTTTAGATTAATTAGTTGTTTTGATTACTTATGCACTACCAGACGTATGAGTGATTGTTATTTGGATTTAATGATTAAAAATGAAATCAAATTAAAAAAAAAAAATACAAAAATATTTCTTTAGAGTTTCTTCTTAATCAGTGACTTTTATGCATTTACGAGAACATTTTTTCCTTCAAACCAATACGTTTCCATTCAATACCTATATTATGCTATTTTGTCATGCAAACACAATAAAATACGATTGTTTATACAAAAAAGAAAAAAAAAAGCACAAAAAATTAATGGAAAACATTTCTGACAAAAAAGCTAAATGTAATAAATCTTGTAAATAGATTTAATTGTATTTCATACGTAACAAACAAAACAATACTGTATTGTAGTTAAATAAGAAGGAAAGAAGAAAAACTCTACAAAAATATATATAAAGATATATAAAAAGCTGACAATAACAGGAAATTAAATTATGTGACAACAATAAAAAACAAGTTACAAAGAGATTTTATATAATGCCTGTGAAGGCAAAAAAAAAAAAAACAACAACAACAAAAGGATAAATTGAAAAATATAAAAAAGGCTGAAAAACACAAAATGTTTTTATTGTGCATAAAAACTTCTCTGAACAATTGTGCCAACAAAAATAATAATTGTGTTAAGTGTAAAGACTTTAAAGGCTCATTTAGTGATGACAATTATGTAGAAAGTATATAAAAATATAGAAAATATGTCTTTGTACACGCTGAATAAAAGATGTTCAGTATACGTTAACACATAAGATGCTAAGTTACACTAAGTTTCTTATTCCGTTTGCAACACTTGAAAGGAGAACCTACTACACCATTTTAAGGTTAAATTGAGAACAAATTGAAATTGGGAAACTGAAGTTTTAAATTGGGAAAACCAAACTCAAATTGAGAAAATCAAAATTGAAATTGGTAATTTAACATTTGAAATTGGGAAAATACAAATTGAAATTGAGAGAATGCATTTTCATATTAAAAAATTTTTAAATTTAATTTGTTTGTTAAGAAAATTAATATTGAAAATTGGATTTTTAGTAAATAAAATAAACCAATTGCAATTCCCAATTTCAATTTTGATTTTCCCAATTTCAATTGAGATAAATTTAAAAATTTCAATTTTTTAATTCCCAATTTCAATTTTATTTTTTTCAATTACAATTTGGTTTCGTTTTCCCAATTTTAATTTGCAAGTTCTCAATTTAACCTTAAAATGGTGTAGAGATCCTACATAGTATATACATTCTTGATCAGTATCAAAATCTGAGTCGATCTAGACATGTGCGTCCGTCTGTTGGTGGCACTCTTATGGGCGTAAGTTTTGAGACATTAAAGTGAAATTTCGTACAAACAATATGACACGCCCACAATCAATAAAAATGGACTATTGAACTTGAATTTTGTTACGCATATACGGATAGATATCTCATCCATCAATTTGGCAAAATGGACGTGGTTGTACAACAGAGACGCTCACAATTTACAAAAAACTATACCCCTCGTAAAACTTGCAAGCTAATAAGCGATACATACACTAATTATGTATGTATGAGTCCAAAAATCAGTTGTTAGTATTTATAATACTTTATTCACTAATATAATTTCTAATTTCTATAAAAAGCAATTGAGAAATTTTGCATAAAGAGAAAAATACGTTTAAGTATTTTATCAATATAATATTAACAATGTTTACGCCTCTACGCTTTTTATTATAGCAACTTAATACACAACATGTATTACTAGGAGTTTTAGATTAGTTTACTTTACTTAAACTTTCTCTTTCTTTTCCTCTACCTTCTTTTTTTGTTGGGTATTATATGATTATTTCAAACTAGGGAGACAATTTTCAATTTCAATAGGAATTCTAGTTCAGTGTAAAATAAATGTAAATAATTAAATAATTTTATTTTCCCAAAACAAGCTAATGAACTAAGAGTCATTTGTTTAGGGTTTTATAACTAATGCATCGAAGACATCGAGATATTTTTTTAAAATTTTGACATTTTAAGATCCAGTGTTTGTTCCTTCTTTTAATAAATTATATATATTAATTTTAATTGGAGGGCATTAGTGCTTTCTTACGCCCTGCACTACATGTATTGGTTAAATTTTAATATACAGTAATGCTAAGTCGTCGTATATTTAATGTTATTATTTTATGTATGTCTGTGTCTGCATAGTAATATAGTATAACTAACTTGCTGGTATTTAAATATCATTATAACAGAATTTGTTTTGATGTTATCTTGTGCCTTCGGTTTTCTTTTTGTACAGTTTATGAAAAAAAATTAAAAAAATTCCATAACTTTAGAGGCTTAAGTTTTTTTTTTTGCATGTTAAAGAATATTTTTCATATTCCACCCTATACTAAATACCAATTGATCAGAAGTATTTGAGTATGAGTGTGATTGTATTGAAATGTCTAACGAAATAATTGACAAAGCGAATAAAATAAACGAGAACTGACATGCATGTGAAACCAAAAGTATGCTACTGGTGATACATATGCAAATATGTACTCGTGTATAAGTCTATCTTGTTTACCACAATCATTCAAAATATATAAAATACCCTCTGTAACATACACACACATATATTTGTATGCATAGTAACTTTTCAGCACGCAATGTTATCAAACTGTGCTATAATACTTGTACTGTGGTTGATTGAGTATATTTAGGTGCATATACGAGTATTTACATATACATATATATATATATATATATTTTGATAGACCGCCACTTTATGTTGATTTGGCGGTTAAATCGAAATACTATGATATACGAGTATATACATATATGGGCAATCGATGATGTATTTGTGCACGTTCATATACTGCATACTATAGTATGCAGTTCCATTCATATGCATAACACATTACTTATTTATAAAATGTATTACATTTTAAATGGATTTGTGTGTATTTTGTTTATGCTTTACAGGTATTTTAACTTCGATAACTGTTGACTTGTCAATTGTTTCTCTTTGCCATTACATATGATATATATGTATATGTATGAGTGAGTGTGTACATGTTTATTTACCTTTTCACTTGTAATCATATTATTCTCACACATTATAATTTCATTAACATTAAATTGTGTTCGTTTTATTATGGATGCATTGTGTCTGTGTGTGTTTTCATCATTTATTGTATACAATCGCACACTCACATCGAGTGTATTTTCAAATATCTTATATTTCTAGGAATTTTTATTTATATATTTTTTTTAATAGTAAATGATTAACCAGAGACTTATGATGTGTATAAATTTCAAATATTTAAATTTGTTCTACTTGTTCTGCTAATATATTGCAGCCCTAAAATGAGACGGCTAACAAGTAAATAAACTAAATTTGCCTGAAACAAGTTTTTCACTTATTATATGAAATAATAACAAGTAAGAAAAGTGAATTTGACTTGGGCCACATATTAAATACCCTCGATATGTACAAAGGTGGGTATGGCAGGTACATGTTTATATCCTCCAATAGTGTATATATTACGTATCAGCTTACAAGTGGAGTTTTAAGTGGAATACGGTTTTTTGTAAATTGTGGGCAAGTTTGTTATCCGATGATGCCCATTTTTAGCACATCGATGAATGAGATAACTAAAGATATGCGTGCTAAATTTTCACTTAATAGCTCAAATTTTTTGGCATATAAATAGGATTTGTGCCGAAGTGTCTGTACAAAATTTTATCTTAATATATCAAAATTTACACTTTTAAGAATGCCAAGAACATCTGGACGCACGTACATACATGTCTAGATCAAGTAAGTTATTGTTGCTGATTAAGAATATATATAGAGTTTGTGGGGTTTCTGACGCCTTCTTCTGGGTTCTCCCATCTCTTGTGGTGGGTATAAAAAGAAAGATTTTTTAAGTGTAATTTATTATATAAAATTATTATTACCATTATATAAAAGTCCTTCAAGGTATTTAAATAAATACCAATTATAAAATACCGCAAATCAAAATAAATCTAAACTATTAATGAAGGTTAACGAAAACAATATAATCACAAATGAAACAATTTTAAGAAAATTCTTTAGTCAAATTTCATCTTACCATACATATAAGCGCACACAAGCCAATTATCGAATAATTGAAATAAATTTATTTATGAAATTTATTTACTTGAGTGCAAATATTTCAAAGCCATGAAATATCAATATGCGCGGAGTCAATTATGCAGGTGTCAGGTGTGAAAATGAATGAAATTTTCAAAGGAAATCTACTGTAAAAAGTATGCAAGGGGTTTTTTTTTAATTCGTGGAAATTTATATTTGATTGTGATTGAATCGCATTGAGCGGAAAAGTTTTAAGTTCAATTATTTGATCTAAAATTTTCTTACTCATGAATTATTTCATTCAACCAAGATCACCTTAATTATTTTCTTTTTTTGGCTTAGGCCATCTATATACACAGTGTGTACAGTTTTTCAGTTTATTCAAAATAAGAGCATTATATAAATTATATATCGCAGTAACATCATTCCAAGTTAAGTAATTGTAGCCCTGGCCTATTTAAATGTTTGCTTTTTTTCACATATTTCTTAATTCGCATACATTTGTTCATCTCCGTTGCATGCATTATAGCATAAATCTTTCAAAAATATTTCCCTTTATTGAGTGTTACATTTCCATAGTTTATAATTGTTTATGAGTATTGTAAATAGTTTTGTGTTTTCGCGTTTGTATATGTACGAAATTTTCCATATAAACAATTTTGCGTTAAATTGTTAGAATTATTAAAACAAGGAATATTTAGAGTGGCCACATGGCCTCACTCGTTTGGTTGTCGTGTAACTGGTGTATTCGCAGGTAGAGGCAGTACAGTGAGAAACTATTTATGTTCAAATTAACTAATGTTTTGATGTCTTAAAATTGCTAATAATACCACAAGACCTATGTTTGGGTAAAACATTGAACTAATCGATTTCTCTACCTTTTCTTTTTTATCATTTTTTGGTAAAGGTTTTTCTACCATATTTTTTTCATCACTATTTTGTAATGTTCGCAGAGTTATTGATCTTTCCATCTTATTTACACTTTCAACCAAGGACTTAATACCAATCCAAGTTTCCTCAACATAAGGTAAAATTTTTTGTGGCGGGGGTGAAAACCTGCCTTTCTCATCCTTACTACCTGGCATTTCTATGCCAAATGTAAAAGGTATATGAATTACACCATACGCATAATCAAAACTAGATCCGGTGGCAATGTACAGTATTTCGGAAGGTGCGCCAATTTTATACTTTTTTCCCGAATATTGTTCCATGTTTTTAGCAGCAGCCTCTGCTATTGAATGAAATTTATCGCGGTTATGTGATGGTTGTCTAAAACGAGGTAATGAAAATATTTGGTAGAGTTTTGTAAAATGATTTATATAAAATATTTAATATTAATTGGTGTGGGTGTGTATACCTAAACCAGTCATTGTTTGTAACTCCTAAACGGCTAAAGGGAATCCATTTGATCAAATATGTCTGTTGGTTACCGCATTTTTTGCGACATTGTGGACTCATGGCGAAAAATTCGTGATTCTTAATATGTCTTAACTAAAATTTGTAGATGCGATTTATATAGCCTATAAATCTAAAAAAAAAACTATATGCACCGTGCCGATCATACGCTTATTTTTACGCTAACGCTTACGCTTTACGCGAGTGGCAGTTATATGATGAGTCCCATGTACTGAGAGTATTTGATATGGCTTAAAATGTATTACGTTGGAATTGTAACTGCAAACTATTATAAGACCTCGACCAACTACATTTTCTCTTTTTTTTATACATGGTACTAACCGTGTCCAGCTCCAAGGATACATTATTACTCGTCCGTACGCATGCAAGGTTACATATAGTATTACCCGATTTTTCAGCGACAACATGACATCGCGAACTGCTTGGGCCTCAGTTTCAGAGAAAGCGTGAATACCTCCAAACGTATTAGAGCAGGGACTTTCTTTAGAGTCGGAAGTTTTCCATTTATAATCGAAATTGCGATTTGCATCAATACCAGTGCATTTCTTTGAGATGGGTTTACGTGTCTTACGCCACATACGATATGAAGTGTGAGTAAATTCGTAACCATCAGGATTAACAACCGGTATTATCACCCAGTCGTTTTGATTCAGCAATAATTTGTTGTTTTCAAATTTTTCCACCAATTGATGCATTATGTATAGACTTTCAGCATGAGAAATCCATTCACGAGAATGTATACCAGAATCAATCAAAATCACATTTTTATTGACTTTATTTTTTGAACCATTAGTTACGGTAATAGATAGAATAGGACGATTTTCATATGATTTTCCAGCCATTTTGACGGTAAAGCGCTCAGGATACGTTTTCGCCAATTCATTAATATAGGAATATGTCTCATTTAATGTTAAAAATTTAGTAAAATCGATTAATTCTCCGCCAGCCATTGTACGAGTCCTTGAATTGGCTTCAATTCGTTTCTGCTTTCCCATCAATCCAACATTACTATCACTCACAACATATCTAATATCGAATCGTTTTAATATCGCTTCAAATTCCCATTGATCTGGAGGTGCTACCATTACAGGTGATGGCATTGTTATTGATTTTGGCAATTCAAAAAAATCATACTTGGCATTTTTGGATAATATGTAAATGATTTTCTTTTGCGTCACATTGTTAGCGTATATATCGTAAATTTTATACCTGAAATTAGTAAAAAGAGGGAGAATGGGGAAAATTGAGATCAACTGTTTATTTACCCCAGGTATGGTTCAAAGTTATCGAAAGTAAAGGCGTTAGAAAATAAAAGAACTAATACAAAAATAGAATACATTTCAAACAATTGTTGAATGAATAAACAATGAATGACAATTGAAATTGAGAAATCGTAAAGGATTGTTATTATGAGTATGGGATGTAAATGGTAGGGTCTCTTATGGAAAATTATAATATTTATGAGGCGAGGTCAAATTGACCGTTTTCAAACTTTTTTAAAACTTACACTTTTTAAACGTTATATAACCGTTATAAAACTATATAATCATTCTTAGAATATGCATATAATATTTTCTTCATTCTTTACTTCTAGTTTTTTTTTTCTATTTTCCAAGAAAAATTTGTAATGAGGCCTACCTAGCGCGGTCGGTCAATATGACCGGTGAGAAAAAATATTATATAGTTGTCTCAGAGTAAAATTTTTTATAGTTATCTCAGAGGGCACTTCTAAAGAGTTTCTTATGCATTTTTTTTACAAGTGTTTATTTGAAGGTGATCAAGTAAGGTATCAAAACTTGGATGTAAATTTTTTATTCCTTTACTAATTGTCGATACTGTTGTAGATATTTACCCTAAAAATGTCAAAGCATTTGAAAATTACAAATTACCTAAGAAACATAACGGACATAGAAGAAGAGTTTTCAGAATATAATGAACAAGAAATTGCTGAAATTGAAAAAACATGGAAACAGATAAAGAGCTATTTACAACAAGTGAATTGGAATCAGAAAGCGATAGAAAAAGAGGTTTATTGACATGCGAAAGTGAGAGACAGATTTAGAGGATCAATGCATCGAAACTGCTGTTAATGGAACAGTTTGGGAAGAAATAAAGGGACGTCCCAAACCTGGCAGGTTACCAGTGCATAATATTATTAGGGATATGTCAGGGCCAACAGGATATGCTTATCGACATATAATGAAAGGACAAACGATGACGGCATTTGCTCTTATCATTGATCAGCGTATAATGCATTCTATTATAAAATGTACAGAAGAAGAACCATTTAGGGTGTTAAGGACTAAGTGGGAGCCGAAACAACTTTACTGAAATTATGATTTGATAAGAAGAGCTAAAGAAGCCAGCTTTTAGAAACCAATAAATTTGCTACAATATGGGATCGAGAATTCACAAAATTGTTATAAACCTGGTCCATATATGTTCCCGTCGGCTTAGTGATATACACAATATTTATTCATTTAGAGCAGCTACAATTTATCGCGAAATAGATTCGCAGGTGACCCTATTTTATACCAACATCTATTTTGATTTTTTGGTCATCCTGAAGTATATATTTTAATTTTACCAGGGTTTGGAATAATTTCTCACATTATTAGTCAAGAATCAGGTAAAAAAGGAACCTTTGGGTTTTTAGGAATAATTTATGCTATATTAGCTATTGGATTATTAGGTTTTATTGTTTGAGCCCATCATATATTTACTGTTGGAATGGATGTTGATACTCGAGCATATTTTACTTCAGCAACTATAATTATTGCAATTCCAACAGGTATTAAAATTTTTAGTTGATTAGCAACTCTCCATGGAGCCCAATTAATTTATTCTCCTTCAACTTTGTGAACCTTAGGGTTTATTTTCTTATTTACGGTAGGAGGATTAACAGGAGTTGTATTAGCTAATTCATCAATTGATATTATATTACATGATACTTATTATGTAGTAGCTCATTTTCATTATGTTTTATCAATAGGAGCAGTATTTGCTATTATAGCAGGATTCATTCATTGATATTCATTATTTACAGGTTTAACATTAAATTCAATTTATTTAAAAACTCAATTTTTAATTATATTTATAGGAGTTAATTTAACCTTTTTTCCTCAATATTTTCTAGGATTGGCAGGAATACCTCGCCGTTATTCAGATTATCCTGATGCCTATACATCTTGAAATATTATTTCTACTATAGGATCAACAATATCCTTTATTGGAATTTTATATTTTTTCTTTATTATTTGAGAAAGATTTATATCAAAACGAATAGTAATATTTCCGACTCAATTAAATTCTTCAATTGAATGATTTCAGAATACCCCCCCTGCAGAACATAGATATTATGAATTACCATTATTAACTAATTTCTAATATGGCAGATTAGTGCAATGGATTTAAGCTTCATATATAAAGTTTAACTTTTATTAGAATTTAATGGCAACATGATCAAATCTCAATTTACAAGATAGATCTTCCCCTTTAATAGAGCAATTAATTTTTTTTCATGATCACACTCTTTTAATTTTAACAATAATTACAGTTTTAGTAAGTTATCTAATATTTATATTATTATTTAATAAATTTATTAATCGTTATTTACTTCATGGACAAACTATTGAAATTATTTGAATATTTTTGCCGCGTTATAATAAATAAATTTGATAAAAATTAAAGTAAATTACTTCTGTACAATTTTGTTTTTCAATTTACGAAGAAATTCTTCCATGATTATTACTAATACTACTACCAATACCTTTCATTCAATTTGTTTTAGACAACCATTAATAACCATGATTGACAATCAATCACTTAAATATTTGATTGCGTGCACACAGTTATTAATTTGTTTTGGTCTGCATGTATATTCATGAATTTGGTAACAATGAAAAGTTGTTTTGGAATATTTATGTGTGTATGTAAAGAAATTTAAGGGTAGTAGACATTATTTGCATAAAAACATAATGAATTTGTTGTTAATTGTTTGCTTCTATTAAATCTGGCAGAAACGTGCCTTTTTCGCAGTGTTATGCCATTTCCTTTCTTATGTTCATTTAGTTTACGTTTATTATGATTTAATGTCGCCATGTATTTTTGCTTTCATATTATTTTGTTGTTACTTAAAATGCAGTCAACAATGTTGACGTAAAGACTTAAATGATATTTCGTTTTATTATTGTTATTCTCTATTATATATCTATGCCGTTGGAAAGTAAACAACCAAGGATGAAAGTTACATTTAAAGGCTTAAAGTAAATATGCAATACACTGCTTTAAAATCGATTTGAAACAGTGTTTGAAAAGTGTTTGATGTTAGATCCAAATAACTCAATAATGCTTGCAATAAATAACAAACGTTATTAGAATAATCTCTTGTAATTAATTTATTTAAGTAATTGCATAAAAATCAAATTTTAAAGAACTTATATTTACGTAGAAGGGAATGATCGAATAACTTCATGTCCGCCAAATGTCGCATATTCCATAATTTTTCTATAATTCTTTTTATTTAGCGATTAAAGAAGTTAAGCAATGGCTAAAATATATCAATGGAGGGCTAAGCAAGTTGAGTTGTTTGGTGATTCATTTTAGCCACTTAAGTGCTTTGTTTATTAAAGTACTGGATGCAGTTAATGTGACAAATGAAGACTGACTTTTACAAAATAATTTCTTTTCCAAGTTGATATAGCAACAATAACAAAGAATAAGCAACTATTATATAATGTTATATGGGTATAATGTCTGGCTTGACAATTGTCATCTGTCTTCTTATTTGAGTAGATTTTATTTGTGAAATATTGTAACTGTGGAATACTAAGAGTTTTTATCGTATACATGATATATACTGAAAACAAGTGATAATATATTCGCTTCTAACCAACTAGTTAATACCCTCCGTGGAATAGGTTTAGTTGCACAATTTATATCATTCGTGAGACAGCGTTATAAAGAATTGAAATACACATAATAATATTAATAAATAAGAGAGAAATTTTCTCCATATAAATGTGTATTTTATAAAATATATATTGCGCTACATAAAAGTGGGTCCATCTGGTCTATTTTCTATCGTGACCGTTTTTGGTTGTATTAAAAAACCTATTTCAATTAATTTTTAACTGGAGAGATTATAATAAATCATTTATGCGGACTACACTTACATCACGCTGCGTTAAGTCAGATATTGTCAATTTGCGCTCATTTTCATACTTATTTAAAATTCTTTTCTGGTACTTAGCATGAAGTAACTGCTTGTGAGTTTGTTTATGAGATTGTCGCAAGAGTCTTAAAACAAAGCCCAATAAATTTTCTATATAATACATTTTTTGCATTCAAATGTTTCTTGCATAATACGCTTTAGTACGAGACAGTACGAGAAGGATTGGATATTGTACAATTTTTAGAGTTTCTCTCTCACTACTCGTTACCAGGCAATTTGAATTGTCGGAATTTTTTGACACCCTTTAATATACTGTTGAATATTGTATGTAAATGGCAGTGCCGAAGAGTATTTACTCTCTCTCTTGTTGAAATTTATAAAAAATATAACAGCTTTTCAAAAACTGAACGCAAAATACAAGTGGTACCCGCAGCATTTCATATTCTGTTGTAAAGTTAAAAAGTATACATAAAGTATTTGCCATACTTTACTAATTATTACCCTCTTTCTCTGTTGCAACAGTAGCCGCAAAATTCCGAATAGCTTTTATATTTAATAGGAAAAATATTTAACACTCACATGCCAGACATGGTCGGGTCGATCAAATATGTGATATTATATTGTTTATAATATATAGAAATACCATTATCATATAAGAAACTTTTTATAAAACATTAAGGATAAACACCGTGGAGGCTAAACGACTGACTATATATAGAACAGTATGCAGTAAACTATAGTGTTTTTCACATATTTTATGTGGCATATAAAACAGCTGGAGCTGGTCTACAATACACAACAATAACAATAGCAAAAACTTTAAATAGTAGCACATAAATACACAATATGTTTATGAAATATTATATGATTATGTACATATACAATTATATACATACAAACGTACATAAGGCAAATAGGGTGAAACAAATTAGCATAAAGGTACTAAATTTGGCTGAAGTCAAATCTTTAACTTAAAACCTTCAATATCTATATATAAATAGAGGGCGTGGCATGCGTGGGGACGTCCTTTAACAGTACTTATTAAAGACTTCAATTAAATTAAAGTTTTGTTTAATCAATGCTACTACTTAATAGTTATGAAAAACAAAGTTTGTAATAGTTTGTTGAGACAGAAAACTTATTTTAGATTAAATGAGTAGAAAAATTTATCCTTACCTTGAATTAAATTTGGAAAATTGTTTACATATACTACTTAGGAGTTATAGTAAATTTGTTATTACGTATGCAACTACCAAAGGAAGCATCAGACACATTATAAAGTATAGTTTAATACACTCTTGGTCAGCGTGATAGACGGAATTGATATAGCAAGCCTGCCCATTTGTCAGCTTGAAATTTTATGCAGTTTTTAACCGTTTTTTATGTTAATGTCCCCTGGAAGGTGGAAAGTAACCGAAATTCGGTTTAAGTCAAATATATATTTTTCACTTATTCATTATCAGGTATAATGAAACATTTTTAGCAAATTCATGTTTAAATAAGTAAACGGCTGGTACAAAGTTAAAGTCGAACAAAAAAAAAAAAAAACAAGAAAAGAAAAATCACTGGAACTTTAAAAGTTTGCCCGATTACATTAACGGTATGTTTCATTGCTGTGCAATTTGTTTCATCGATAATAAGTTTTTCTGTTTTTTATGCATAATTTTTCTGCTGTTAAAGGCTGTACTTATTGTTTTTGTTGTTTTTGGTGGTAGTATTTGTGTTGTTCGTACTTGTTATTCCGAGTTGTTATAGTTATTGTGCTGGCTTGACTATACACCAATATTTACTTTTGTTATTTGCGGGTAGGTGTGGAAATGTTTTAAATGCAATTTTTAATGAATTTACATATAAAGTAAAAACTTTAAGTAAATAATCCGGAACCTTATACAAAAGTTGCTATATTTCGCGTTTTAAATTTTGTACAGTTTTTGTTGTTTTGTTTCCTTTTTCATAAGAAAACTTCTATGCCTTCTGTTATAGAGCAATATACACATTTGTACATATGTACACTTAGACGTATATTGTATATAATTAAAAACTGCCAAACAAACCTTGATAAGAAAATTATATCTGCAATTACTAAAAGTTTAACTTTTTAAAATAGGAATAATAAGATTTTTTTGTAGAATACCATCGTGTTGGGGTATTAAAATAGAAGCATAGCGGAAATATTTAAGTAAAAAGCATTAAAAACATACCAAGAATTTATCTTTTGTAATTGTTACCAACTAAGGGAGTATCCTTCAACCGATTTTCCCCAATTCCCACATAAGGTGGTCATTCTTTAATAATTTTTCATAAAGTTTAATTTCTCTCATTTACCATTTATGTCCAATGTATGTATGAAGTATACTTGAACTGAAGGCAAACTTAAATGCAAGCATATTCACATATATATATATATAACACTTGACGCCTTTAATTTCTGTGACTGTAACATTAAAAGGGCAGAGTAATGAAAACCGCAATAAAAACATTGAAAGCAAACACTGCCTTAAATGTGCAACAGAGATGAAATGATTATTGTCAGCATAATTGAACAAAATATGCACGCGACTAATTAATTTAGAAAATGTATTTTAAATATTTCAAGCACTCGTAAGCCCTACCCTACGCGTACGAGTATATACGTGGAAAAGGAAAATTACATCCACACTTTATGCGGTTTCGGAGGATGTGTTGCCATTTCAAATATTAATTTTCATTTTTTGTTGTTGTTGTTGTTGTTGTTGTTATATTGTACATAGGCTTTTGATGCGACTAACATTACACGTGATGTTGTTGGCATTGAAATTTAATGTATAGAAAACAATTTTTGTCACACTCCCAGCGAGTTTTGTTTTAACCGTGAGGACTAGACAGAGAGTGTTTATGATAAATAAATTATAATATTACAAATAAATTCTTTATTTATTGTACAAAATACATATAAACGAATATTAGTTTATCAATCATGATGTGATATATGGACAGCTGTTAATCAAATTTTCACGCGTAAATTGTAAGTGACAAGTGATTATATATAAATGTGAATGGATATTAATTTTCATTTAATCAAGTATATCCATATCCATAACATTTTTATATAGTAGACGAATGTATAAAATCAGTGTGATTTAGAATTTTAAAATTATTTCTGGAACACACCATGTGGTTTATAAAATGTCTGTCAAGTTAATCTATAAATAATTTCAGGTATAAAAAAAGATTTAAATGATTCATTTCTGCTAATTTTTTTTCTTTTAAGAAAATTACTATTACTCGTACCCCACCATGACAAAGTGATCTTGCTGCTTTTTTCTTCTACACAGTTTGTTATGCTGTCTGGCAGATAGAAAAATTACAGGAATGTACTTTTAGCATGTTCAAAAAGAAATTCTTATTCTCTTGAGAATGCCCACAGTATTGTGCAGATAAATGTGTTGTTTTAATGAATTATATCCTACATTAGTTGTGGTGTGGTCTAAGATGAACTCATTTTTAATTACTACAAGAACCTATTTGTCTGATATTTAAGGAATATACTGCTCATACTCAATTGTATATGTTAGCACCTTCCCTTTGAAGATTTTTGTATTTACATATAAATTATTTTTATAAATATTATTTGATGATTAGTATAAGATGAAGCTGTGTAGAGGGCCTAGGGTCACTAGTCCATGCTTACATTTTCGACCTCAAACGCCTCCGCTGTGTAGAGTGTTTAATCTTCCAAGTTCAACTTTTCCTTTTATTTCATGTAATTTTATTGAGACGGCACTTTACGTGCTTGTGGTTAATTTAGCATTTGGCAGATGTTTATGCCGGTCATTATAGTGTATGGAGATATGTTGTTATTGTGCAAACGTTTGTAACAAAAACCACCTAGAAGGTGGCGAAATTATTCATATAATAACGTCCACTCTAGTAGGTATGTTCATATATGTATGTAGTGTAGATGTATGTTCTGTTTTGGGAATATGTAGGCATTCTAGATTTCGTTTCATCGAATACAATATTTTTCATTATTGTTGTTGTTATTCTTTTTTGAAACAAACAAATCTACTCATTCATCTGAGTGCGTGTGTTGGCTGTATGCCTATGAATGATTTATTTATTTATTTTTTTTTTTATATATTTTTTGCGCTAAGAGATGATTTATGTGCAATTGATGAAACAACGAGTGGTAACCAATTGTTATTCAATTATACGTAACAAATTGGAAAGTGTATGATGAAGGTGCGAAGGCGAATAGAACGCTCGACTATATATTCATTTTATAATAATTTTTGTATTTTATAGTCAAAGCTGCTGTCAGTACAAAAAGGAATATCCTCTACATCTATGGATATGTAAGCCAAGCAGCACATATCATATCTATTTCTTTTTTGGGAAAAATGGACTTGAAGTACTTTCGACAAAAATTCAAAACATGCTTTTTTTTCTTCTCTTTTTGCCTATTTAAAAAGGGCGACGTACATGGTTCATATTAAGTCTGCTTCCTTTTGAAATATATCACCGCTACACTGGTTGACCATCTTCTCTATCTGCAGTTTTTAAACTGTGAATGTTTTCATGTGAATGACAAGACAAAACGAAAACGTGAACTGAGTTTATCATGAAAAATATTACAAACAAGCAACATGCAACATGTGCGCACACATACGTAATTATATATATAAAGAGATTCATTCACGCACATTTAACAGACGGCGACACACAGCAAGAACTCCATAGACTTGGTAAAATGTCAGTATAATGAACTCGACAGCTTTTCATATAGCGCCTGTTAATATATATGGTAACATAGTGCCTCACAATGTACAAATATCCTGGGTCCGATATAAAGTTGTGTTCTATGTATTTGTTGTTATGTTGTTGTTCTATGCATTTATATGTTGTATGTGTGCATGTGATCGGCAATATTAAAAAGGGGAAATAAATCGACCACACACTAGTGTACAATACATTTAGTAGTTGGGACGATAACTTTTAAAGTATGACACTAACACAATAACAAGAACTACAACAATAAGCATTATATAGTAGATTGATGCATGTTGCTGCGTACAATAACTGCTGCTCAACGAGTTTCTAACGTTTCCAGCTCATTGCTTCATCTTTGTGGGTGTACGTGTGCGTGTCTGCCTTGTATACAAACATAAAAAACCAAGAGTGTGTAGAAGAGTTATATAAAGTCAATGAACACGTTCCCCAAACGCAGTCACTTACATGGGAAGTGTTCATATGCATTCTTTTGCACGCATACATAGTAGGCAGTTATGTACGTACGTCCGTTTCTGTATGTTCACACAAGGAGAGTGAGAACGAGCAGGGCAATCAGAAGAGTTGTCTATGGGAGTGCATCTAGTTGTTTGATACTGGTAACCGGATATGGTTTGCTTCCTGATTTTCCACTATTGATGTTGATGTTGATGTGGCTGCGGTTGTACCGACTGCATCTACTGTTGTTGCTACTGCTGCTGCCATAGACTTTAACTTAATATGTTCAATAGAGCTTATACAAGTCGCAGTTACAATTATACTAACTACGCTTTACTCTTCTTCTTGCCCTGACACTTATGCTTCTTTCCACACAATTTATCGCCTATTTCATATTTCATTTCAAACTGTTTTTAAAACTCTTGTAACAAACAGTTTAAAATTAGTTTCATAATATTTTTATGCACTCTCTATGTTATAATGTTGAGGTTGTGTGTATTTGAGTATATTGCAGCAACCATTTCACCATTTTCCAGGAATATATTCTTGTAGTGTTCACTTTTATGTTGTCTACGTTTGTTCGCAATATTTATAAATAGTTGTTTGTGTATGCGGGTGATATTAAAAGGACATTTATTATAAAGTTTTAGAGAATCGTCTTTCTCTCTGTGCTGCTGTTTTTGTTATTATCATATTTTGTCGTCGTGTTTTGTTATTGATCTTGTTGTTGTTATTGTTGACCTATACACCTGTAGTTGTAAAGTGTGTATTGTTGTTGTTACAGTTTGGTTTTCTGTACATAAACCACTTGTTGCTGGTAATTTATGCATAATTTTATGGGTAAATGATTTTCAACATGAAAAAGTTTGTTGTTTATCACAACTTTGCCAAATAAATTAAATTATAATTATTATGTTAATCTACGGTGAACTTTATTATATTTAATAAACTGCTACAGTTTATATGTCAATCATACGTATGTGCGTTTGTGTGCAATGAAATATTTTGCATAGAAAATAATGACAACATTTTTATGGAAAATTATGGTAATCATATTTGGATCCATTCAGAATCATTCTCAATTTGTCTATTCACAGATTGAAGAATTCAATTCCTGCCACACCTCTTTTTTTCTTTGGTAAACAATGTGTATAGTGTTGTATTGGGCATCCACTCATTACCTAAACACCTAAACACACATATTTGTACCAAAGCTGTTTACCTAAGCATTTATAAATATAATTTTATAGATGTATGTCGCTGATAGATGTGAACTACGTTTTTTGTTTTTGTTTTAAACGAAAGCATTTCGTTTGTGTGTAATTATAAAATATTTAAATGAGTTTCTCGTTTCCCCACAAATAATGTAATTTATTGTTGCATAATATAAATATACTTGAATTTCTTCTTCTTCTTCTTCTTCTTGCTCTATACTGTTTATGTTAAATAAGATTTTGCTACATTTTTTTTGGGGGGGGGGGGGAATCTGCTTACAATAAAAACATAACAATACGATGTAATTATTATAAAATCAACAAACATTGCATTGCACATGTGTGCCCTCTGAGTTCTGATTTTAAGTTATTACTTAACAAAGACTCTCTTTAAAAATGCATTCAGTCTGCCACGCCCTTCATTATATTTTATTTTATATATTGTGTATTTATTATATAATTAAAAACACCAAAATTACATGTACACGCATACTATATTTTTGTATGCATTCAAGGTGTTTACATTTGACGCAAACACTAATTAGTTGTCTCTTCTTTATTATAACAAAAGAATAAAAAAAAAAAATAATAATGAAAGCATGCCTTTTCACACTCGTCTAAGCTAAATTAAATGTAAATTGTGTGGCAAATTTTTTTACGAAACACATTCCGTGATATTCTGCATACGAACACATAAAAAAAAAATTAATCACAAATAACATTTAAAATATACTAAAAAACAAGTAAGGAAACTAAATTTGGCTTAAGCAAAATCTTAAATACTTATTTATTTAAGTGGATGCGTCCGTAATTCGGCCACGTCCATTTTTAGCACATCAATGGATGGGATAACTGAAGGTATCCATACCGAATTTCAAGTTTATAGCTCAATTTTTTCTTGATTGTGGGCATGGCCCTGGACCTATTTTGCCCTTTTTAAAAATCTACGTGCAAAAAGTATAAGTGTCTGTAAAAAAATCTCAGCTCAATAACGTAAAATTTACGACCGTGAGTATGTCAACAACAGACAGACACCCGGACACACGGATATACGTGCCTGAATCGTTTCAGTTTTTGATGCTGATCAAAAATATATATACTTGGTAGGGTCTCTGATATATATATAGGATACAATAAAAGTGAAAAATTAATAAAATTTATTAAAGTAATTATTATACAAATAATAAACTTATATATAACACAATTATTAAACATTGAAAACAAAAATATTTTGAAAAAATACACGTTTAATGGTCAACGCAATTTTTTAAATTATTATATTTAAAATTTTTTTGATCAATGTCTACAAATTTTTTATATAATATATGAATTCTATAATTTGAATAAGTAGATAATTTTCTGTTAGATATAATTATACAACTATACACATAGCTGTGTATGTTACATGTGTGATGATTTTTGATGGTTGGGTCTGTCACAATGTGATGAAATTTAGTTGGATTTTGTATTTTAAATCAATTATAATGACATTCATAAGACATAAATTGCAGTTTTATTTAGTTGTGTATACATATACATACATGTTTAGATATATAATATTTATATATAATGAGATGTTTGTACACATGAAGGTGTGTAATTATTTACGATAAAAATGATGAATGTGAGAGAAAAATTCCGTAACTGCATTTAATATTTTAAGCTTTTTAAAAAGACATTTATTTATGTATATATTTAACCTTTTAATACCATCAATTAGTAATATTGTATTTTATATATTATGTTGCATAATAAAGTTTTGCTATGGTAGCTGTAATGTCAGATCATACACGATATCAATTATCGATACTCAGAGTAAAAAAATGAAAACTTAGTTACAAAAAGTCATCCATCTTATTATTTTATATGCAGTTGAAGAAAAAGTTCCACTTTCTAGTTTTCTAGTTCTAGTTGTAAAAAGTCAATTCCTTATGGGTTTTATTCGCCCCTTAAGCTAAAGAGTGTGTTATGCGAGTAAATGTTTAAAAAAATCTTTTTTATTATATTAATATACAAAAATTAACTCAACACTTATCTAGGTTCGTACATACTTCTATAAATGAAGTTGTGTTTTTTTAAAGACTAAAACTATGCTACATTTTTTTTTTTAATTAATACACGCTTTATATGTGTTATATGTATGCCTTTATGTATATTTATATACAATTTGTCATAATATGATAAATATTTATGAAATGTAAAGTATTTGATTTAAGTTTATCTCTATCTAACTATCTCTCTCTCTCTCTTTCTTTCTGTCCATATCTAAACTAAATCTCAATTAAAGGTATAAATCATATATGAAAAATTCAACATTTAATTATGCAGACAAAATGTATTTATATGCACATAAATATACAACTGTATACACATACTTATACACATTGCATACAACGTACATTCTCTCATACGAATGTCAACACCGTCGTCTAACCCATTGTTAATGTCTCGTGTGAATGCAGCAACAAATGTCTTTACACACACACATGCTTATGCTTCTATTTCATGCAATACAATAAACTTTCCATACACATATTATACATAACTGAGTGTGTGTACATGTAAAATCATGTGAATTATGATTGCATGAAATTTTGTGTGAATTGTTTGGTTTTCTTGTTATGGTTTGTTGTTGTTGTTGTTGTTGTTAGTGTTGGTTGTTGTTGTTGTTGTTGAAGATGTTATTATTATTATTGCATATGATTTGTAGCATTTTGTCACATGAACATAGTATTTGCTTTTAATATTTTCTGTTTGTTTTGTTTTGTTTTGTTGTATCATTGTTAAAATAACAACGCCTTCAGCTTGACGATAAATTCAGTTTATCAAAATGTATGCAACACCCTAAAAGCCTACAATAAAAATACTATAAACCACTTTCATGATTATGGCTTCGCACTTTTCTTTGGGCTGAAAAAGTAGTAAAAATGAAAAACAAAGTCAGTGTCCGCTTATGTTATATAAAACTTACTCTAAGAGAGCTAAATCCAGGAACTTTATATGGAACCAGCACTAGGTAATTATGAACTTTTTATTGCCAAGTCATTTTTCAAAATACATTCACTATAATTATTTGAAAAGTGAAATGTCTAGTTGATCGTTTAAATTTTAATAGATAATTTCACCTGACCTTTTTCATTGTACAAAATCATTTTTCATCACACTTATATACTACGAATCAAAAACAGTAATTTCTTTGTTAGATTATTAAAATTATTTATTTAATTAAAAAATCTATATATTATAAAATCATTCCTGTTACAAAAAGTAAAAATTTAAGCAAAACATTTTTATCATTTTTTATTGTTTGTTATTCACTAAATCTTAAATGTTTACTTATCTTTATACCGAATTTAACACACAAGTATATCGAAAAATTTGCAAAAATTGATCATTTTGATTACATTGTAATGTATTACAATAAAGCATTAGTTGTAGAAATATTAGATAATTTATATTATCATAAACATAATTAATTACAAATTTTATAAGGAAATAAAAAAAATATACAAAACAAGAAATAATTTCCTGTGAAAATATCAAACAAGAGGAAAAATAGTAAAAATCTTGTGCAATAATTTATCATTTTTCATATTTCAAGCAGTCAATGAAGGAAGACATGCATTACATTGAAGAGAAAGAAAGAGGGTGGGAGGAGAAACGAATAATTGAAAATGTCATTAATTATAATTATCATAAAATCATTCCTTTACGTCAGCGTGGCGAAATTATTATAATAAGTATTAAAATATTATTTATACAAGTTCATGCAAAATATCGTCCTCTTGAAAAGCCAGAAGGCAATTTTTCATAATAATCAATTATATTTCAATGGATTATAAAAAAAACGTTGAGAGCAGTATACCCGCTCGCGCATATATTTGATTGTTTCGATAAAAACGCACACTTTTTATTATTGTTTCAGTTTATAATAAATAAATAACGTAAGAGAGAGCGCGAGAGGGATATAGAAAACAAGTGAAAAAGTTATATTTGATTTAAGTCAAGTAATGAAGGAGAATATATGTCAAGCCAACTTTTCTATTTTAAAGGTAATAAAAATTTTCTTTTTTCAAAAATCGCTCCTTTTTCAGTGATAGTGTATGTAGTTGTTCAACTATTTTGCGCTGCACTACATTAAAAATATGTCAACTCTTCAACCGTATTTAAATACATGCATTCCATACTTCGTGTAGGGCTGTTATGAGGCAGCTGCAGAATATATGTTTGAATTATAAGGTCACTGTATCGTATGGGCCCTTGTACATCCTTCTGATCATAAAAAAATGACATATCGATTTCAATTCATTATTGCTTTGTTAAGTTTTGTATGCAGTTCTCTTTGTTTACACCTCCACTAAGAATGAGTGTAAGATTTAATAAACATTTTCCTCTCTCGTGCTTATCTTGCTCGACTCGTTCTCATATCTTTACACATATACAAGAACAGAAGATTAAAATTTGTGTTATTGTCTTCTTGCTTTTTAAGGTCTTTCCATCAATTGATCTTTCTTTGTTACACTCTCTTTTTTATGTTTTTATTTTTTTAATTAAATTCTTTACAATACTACACATTTACGTGATTTATTAACCCGCATAACCGGGCACAGTACTGAACGTATAGCTTCATCGAATACCGTTTTAAGACCTTTTTGTGTTAAGGCCGAACATTCCAGATATTTGACAGCACCAATTTCTTTAGCCATTGCCAAACCTTGTGGATATGTAATGGGTGTTAATTTTTTATCTTTCAACTTTTCTATGGTCGCCTTATCATCACGCAAATCTAATTTTGTACCGACCAGTATAATGGGTACATTGGGGCAATGATGCCTTACTTCGGGATACCATTTGGCTCGAACGTTCTCAAATGAGGCTGGATTCACCAATGAAAAACATATAAGAAAAACATCGGTTTGTGGATATGAGAGGGGCCGCAAACGATCATAGTCCTCCTGACCAGCTGTATCCCATAAGCCTAAATTGATGGGTTTAGCATCGACCATAACATTAGCGGAATAGTTGTCAAACACCGTGGGTATGTATTCGCCTGGGAAGGCATTCGTTGTGTAGCTGATTAGCAAGCAAGTTTTACCTACAGCACCGTCGCCCACCACTACACATTTAATTGCTTGCATTTTTCAAAGTTATTGTTTCAGGTTTTTTTATTGGAGATTATTTTATTCTTTTTTTATGAATATTTTGTTTTTTGGTTTTATATATGTTCACTTTTTCATTTGTTTTCGCGAAATTTTAAAGGTTTCTTTTGTTTTCGTTTTTATTATTGTATAATCTGTTCTGTACATTTGTGAGTCAAGTGAATGATATAATATGATTATAATTTGAGTTGGTCTCTGTGTATAAATTTATTTGACTTTGAAGACGCAAATTACACATTTAAGACACAACTACACAATATGAATTTATGACTGGAACTGAAATATGTATCCATGAAGTTGAAGCAAAATCCCTCATTTTTTATACATATTATAACCCTAAATTCTCTCTCTCAATCTGTCTGTCTCTCTGCGTTTCTCTGGAAGATCTTTTCTGTACTCACATTTCTCATGTATAAATAGTTGTATGTATTGTTTTCATGCTACATTTTATAATTTGTTATAATATAGCTGTCTCTGTTCTGCAACGATCATTTATATAATTGATCTCTTTTACTCTCTGCTATAGATAAACTATTGTGTATCTATTGCATATAGTTTGTTTATATTTTTGTTTTTATTTTCTACTTTGTTTTTGTCAATGAAATTATTGCTGTATGAGTCATAAGGCAATTGAAACCAGAGACTGAAAATAGTGATTGATATTATCCAAAATATTAAAAAAAACACAACATTTCAAATGTGAATTTGACATTGATGTGTAAGTGTAAACAAAATATTTGACCGCATTTTTGTAAAAGATATTTTTTGATTTATTTTCGATTAATCTTTTCATTACAAATAATTTTTTTTTTTTGGAAATTTTTTGTAATATTTTTTTTAACCACCATCCAGTCTCTGATGTTGCCGTTTACTACATTCATTGATTTTGATATTGATTGTGGTAA
Organism: Crataerina pallida; assembly: GCA_949710015.1. NCBI lineage: Eukaryota > Metazoa > Arthropoda > Insecta > Diptera > Hippoboscidae > Crataerina > Crataerina pallida. The sequence goes on along the minus strand of OX453292.1, from coordinate 20,631,794 downwards.
TGTTATGTGGCTGGCTGTGGTTAAAATCTCTACTTTTTCCTTCTTTTTTTCCTGGAATTTCATGTTAAATCATTTTGTTTATATTAAGATAACTTTTCATTTGTTTGGCATTTTACTGCATAATATGCGATATTGTTTAATGATCATTTTTCTTATAATTATTATGTATGATGTTAATTGCATTTGAACAAAATGCTTGTGTTGAACTTTACATATGAACTAAGCAGTGCGTGCACATTATTTTCACAAAATGGGTCATTTTCTCTACAAATTTTCTCCCTTGTATTGTTTTATATAAAATTTTTGCTCCAATTATTTTTCAATTGATTTTGATACGCATTTTACAATATGTGTGTATTGCAATTAATACGCATGAATGCATATTTATGTATGAAACTCCACGCAAAACTCTTGTAGTTCGACTATAAACACAAAAATGCGTAACAATTAACATGACCACCAGAGACTCTGTCTTCTATAAATAATTTTTTTTTTAAATAGATATCAAATAAATTTAAAGAATTACTTATTGTCCTATAAATTGAGCAAATTCATTTTAAACAAATACATTGATAGTTATATACGTACATATAAGCGTGATTATGATTATTTATGTAGCCTCGGAATATTGCATTAAACTATAAGTACGTATTTGTATATGTACGTATGTATGTATGTATAATTCGAAATGTTGGCCACAGCTGGTGGTATAGTGTAAACTGGTGGAATGTATTCCATAATTATAATACTTGCTTGTGCGTACGTTTCCATGTGTTTTACTGTAATTGGATTTTTCGGTTATATACCAACTAAATACTCAATTTATACATACAAACATAAATTTTAGTGCATAAGTAAAAATTTTTAAATTATTATTATTATTATCCCTAATTATGTTTTATCAGAAAGAGACTAAAAATGTGTGAATTGATACCGAAAAAGAGTTAAAGATTTTTTGGTTGGAATTTCTTATTTCTACATTTTTCAAAATGGTGATTTTTTTTTGCTTTTGGTCTTAACTAGTTGAATATTATTCAAGTTTTCATTAAAAATTAAAAACAAACGCTAAAGTTTTAATTGTTCTTCTATATATCAACATAGCTATGTATAGTATTCCATGTTTGTATACATGTGTAGATTATAATATATTTTACAGAGAATAAATTATAGTATAATTTCTCATTAAATTATTTGTTCATTATTATGTCGGGCATGAATCAAATGTTTGTGTATTGTACGTAATCGTTTGCAATAAAAATATAACAAAATATACAGCCTTTAAAAAAAAAAGTGGAAAATGGAAAATGGAAAATGGACAGAAGGTCAAATGCAGGGGCAGATAGACAGACAAGCAAAGTTAAAATATTATGTATGGTGGGCTGAGAGGGCGGCTGAACCAATAAAGGCAAATATTGTTGGTATGAAATTTTTACAGACTTTTGTCAGAAAATATTGTTGTCGGTTGTTGTTATTGTTGTTGATGTGGGTTGTTCTTTTTTTTTTGTTTGGACCAGTACATACATATATTGTTTGGCTGGTTATTTTGTGTACAGATATGAAGTTGAAGTTGAAAGGTGGCAATTGAGGTCATTTACAGTATGGACGGTAGTAGTGTACACATACGCACTTACTCACGCATCCAAGTAAAGTAGTTAAATTGCAGATGACTGACTACACTGACACCCGCACCGAACTGAATTGAGGTAATAGGTGCCGAAAGAACTTCACCAACCAACTGTGTTGTGTATGTTGTAAGAGTTTAATATGGAGAGCATACAAGGCCTGTTGTTTTTTTTTTTTTTATTTGTTTTGTTGGAGTTGGTTATGCGTTGACTCTTGGTAAAACCGCGTAAAATTTTAATGGTAAATATACAAATTGGAACAGTAATTGTTTTTATTTATTTTTAACAACAATATATGAAATTGACCATTTGCTGAAGGCAAACAAAACCATATAACATTTAAATACTTGTACATACGTAGACATGTTTGTGTGGGTATGGCATTGTTGTAGGTTGATCATTTAAACAACTGATGCCAAAAACTGATGGCAACAATTTAAAGTGTGTAAAATTTATTATTTGCATTATATGTTGCATACTTCAGACATACATAACGGTTTCCAAGTAGAGACTGTAACGTTTGTGTAAAGAGGGCTCTTAATGACCTCGGCCATTTACAAGTTGCTAATGTTAAACGTATTTTAAACCCAAAATTGTAATATTATCGAAATTGTGGTGGTACCAACGTACCTATCTCAGAAAAACTGCTTTGACAAGACCATCAGAGTAACAAAAAAAACGCCCTTTTAGTTTATTTATTATGCGTAAACATTCAAGTATATTTTTGAGCCAAATATAGTTCTTTGAAAATTGTTATCCAATCGATTTGATGCTGATCAAAAATTGTATATTTTGTAGCCTCTTTCTAACGCCTTCTCCAGGGAGGAGGAATAGCAAACTTAGTATCACAAGGTGGAAGGTACATAAAGGACTACTTGAGTAAAATATGACGAGGTAGGTGGCGGTGGCATCATTGTTACATTAAAGCTTGAAAAGAAAATTAATGTTGTTTATTCCGACAAATTTATTAAAGCAAAGTACAAAAAAAGTATAAATTTTTTTAAATTGCGAACCTTTCTAACCTTCCCAAAATAACAATACAGTTATTTGTTGCCAACATTATATAAGTAAAGTACTTTATGAATACGAAAATATGCATGTTTGTAATAATGCTCATAATGCATATATTGTTGCACTTAAATATTATATTGTACATGCAAGAAACACAAAACGGGGAAAAAAAGGGCAACAATTGCAACAATAATAGCCGGATTTAATTATTTACACAAATTTTCACAGAATTTACAATAAATCTCACGCAGATTTATGCTTTTGCAACAAAATGTATAAAATAAGTGTTAATACGAGCTAAAGTATGCAAATGCATGCATACATACAATACATTTGTGTATAAGTATGTATTTGTAAAATGAAACGTTATTAACCACTACACTTGTACGTGTGCACGTTTGTACATATGTAATAAATATGTGGTATGCACCCAATCAGGTACAAGTATGATGTATACGTATATTAATGAATGCCAATGCGAGTAATACACAAACAGTATAACGGTAGAGTGTGATAATTACTCTCCAATGGAAAAAAATGAGATCAAATGGACAATTTTTTTTATTATAATAAGCTCAGCAACTACTTAATGTTTTCACACTTATCATTCACTATGAATATTTTTCATGAATACTTTTCCGGAATTACGATTATATTTTTTAAACATTATTTATATAGGCCCAGTATGAATTTAAAGTTGTGCAATTATGTAAAAAAAAATTTAGAGACAAATAAACATCAACTAATTTCAATTTTTTTCATCAAACTCTCTACAGCATACAAGAGTTGCATGAACGATATCGTTGAATTGGTTGACAATCTGGTACTTTTTTGTTGTTGATACTATTGTTGTAATTGTATGTACAGCTTTGGTTCTGGGTGTCCTTCTACACAATTTCACTTCAATTTCCTTTCCATAGAAAAAATTCGCATGAACGAAATGTCTGAATTTTGCCTTTGGCATTATATTGTATATACTCTATGTTTGTCTTTATGTTTTGTGTAAACATCATCACTTTATCTGTAATTTCAAAGATGAAAAGTAGCTTTATTATAGTATTGAATGGATAAAAAAAAGAAGCAGAAATATTATACTTCGTTTTTTTGTTTTCATATGCCTTTCATAAAAACATAAAAAATTTAAAGATAATGAAAGAGTGTTTACACTGCAACAAATTACATGGGGTTTATGCGCAAGATGAAATATTGAATGAGCAGAATGAATGGTAAGGCATTGTGGCTAATAAGTTTTGATGTAAAGCCAAATCACTTGTGTGATTAGGTATTGGACTTGAGGCATTTTCCAAGTGAGGTTACTCATAAATGTAAGGTAATCTAAATAATATTGTTTGCAATTAAGAGTATTTTCCAACAAGAGATATATGGAAAGACGTATGGACAATTCAGCTTAAATAGAGATTTTGATGTCCTGAGAATTAGAAGAATTTTTGTCAAAGTCAAACACACATACTAATAAATTTAGTATACACTTGACTTATGAGCATTTATATATAACATTAAAAAACTTGGGAGATGTAAGTTTGTTTGATAAATTGATTATGAGCCATGTAACATTGTTAACAGTTAGTAGGAAACAGTTGCCTTTAATGTTTAAATGTTTTTTAACCTATAAAACTGAAATTGGAAAAAAAATGTGAAAAAATGTTACATACTTAAAAATTTTACTTCATTTGTTTAGTTAGAAAATGTATTGTGTGGCATTGTATGAATGTTTAGTTCATTTGAGAAAGTGTTGCTTGTCTGCTTTCGAACAATAACACCAATATGAATACAACAATGTTTATGTGTTTATATTGTAATGTATTGTTGAAAACTGGCGACTAGAACTGTCAGCCTATTGTTATTGAGTTTTCTTACTTTGTTCTACATTTTTATATTTCAATCTGTATGCCTTGCATAGGGTTGTGAAATATTGTTTATTGTATTGTTTTGAGTTCTCGTGTAGAAATAGATTCATTATACAACCAAACAATTTTTCAAGTGCTTATTTAAAATTTTCCAAATTTTTCCTAAATCTTCTCTTCACTCACTCTTACTTTTTCATTTTCATTTTCTTTATATTAAAAAACTATAAACACGTAAGCTGTTTAAGGATGAAAAATAATAATAAAAAAACATTCAAGTACGATATGTTATACTTTGCCAGGATGCACGTGTCAGGGAGCGTCATTCCGGTTATTTCGGTTTATTTTATTTTTTTAACATATATTGTATAACGAATGGGTCACGTGAGAGTGTCATTTTGGAATAATGCGCTTAATATGATGACAGTTTGGACAGTGTTTTCATGTAGTATGTGCGGCAATGTGGTTGTTTTTATAACACTTTACTGAAAGGAATACAAAAAAGTATAAAAATATATTTATAGCATGATAAACAGGATACCGAGTTGTCATATATATCGTATGTATAATTTAAAGCGTCCTTCATATTTGTAATGGCTTTCACATCATCCACACTCATCTCATCTTTTTATATAAATCGAGGAAATTAAATTAAAAGAAAGCTCGCAAGGTTTTGGTAATTAACTTAGGAATGGAAATGGCCAAATATTTTTCTAAGTTGCTGTCTACTATACACTGCAAAATTCGTTATCCGTTATTTTTTACATTTATGCGTAACTTGAGAGCTGCGCCCCTCAATAGATTTTGTTCAACTTAAGAAATGCTTTCTATTCAATAGTGTTTTGAAATATTTGTTTTATATCTCAATTTTGTTATCGTAATCGTTCCAATTAGATGCAGATATATGATAGGATATGGTGGAATTTCAATATTATATACCTTGTAAGAATCTACAAAACGCAAACAAAGCTGGTTAAGCTTGCGAAAGGCACAAGAACGTATCCACTCCACAACGATTGAAAGCAATGACATGACGACATACATATATTGGATGATTACTACATTCCCCTTATTCCTACTTATCAACAAAACAGATGCGAGAAACAAATGCATACTTTATTATTCATGGTCATATATACTTATACGAATGTATTCTTTTTTTGAGTAAATTCTTTTATGTTGATAGACGTGTACCCAAACATTATGTGAAAGAGTTGAACGGTTTTACTTATGTCTGAATGAAAAGTGTTTCTAGCTTGTGATCTTTCCAAGGTGATAAAGTAAATAAATGAATGGAGGTGTTCGCTCTCTATGACTGTTCGCCATATAAATATTATATTTACGTAAAAGCATACCTCATGTATGTATAACGCATGACTTGATATTGTAATCATTATTTGAGTTTATTTAAAAGGATGAATGGCTATAATGCGAACAGCTTATTACCCAAGATTCAAAGAGAAAGTAGCCCGAAACAAAAAACTGTATATTGTATGTATATGCATTTGTATATAGTACATATAGTACTTCATAAGTGCTTATTTTTATATAATGCAACCACAACCGTAGTGAATCGAATTTAGTGTACACGTCAAATATATTTTAAGCAAAAACCACTAAAATATAAAACAAGTAAGAAAACTATATTTGGCTTAGAAAAATCTTAAATACCCTCCACATCTACAATAGTGGGCATGGCAGGTATATGATGTCGCTCCCTAATAGTGTATGTATTACGCATCAGCTTGAAATTCGAGTTTTACGTATAGTTTTTTAAAAATTTGTTATCAGACCATGTCCATTTTTGGCACATCAGTGGATGAGATAACTATGGATAGGCATACCAAATTTCAAGTTCATAGGTCAACTTTTGTGGCCTATATACAGTTTTTTGTTGATTGTGGGCGCGTCTGTTAATCGACCACACCCATTTTTGGTGCATCGATGGATAGTTTAACTATAAATATTTGTAAAAAATTTCAATTTCATAGGTCAATTTTTATATCAGATATATAAATTTTTGTTGCTTGTGGGCGTGCTTGTTATCGGACCATGCCCATTTTTATTACATCGATGAATAGATTAACTTTAAATATGAGCACCAAATTTTAATATCATGGGCCATTGTTTGTAGCAATTATCGAGATTTTTGTTGCTTGTGGGCGTGGCTTTTGAATGACTTTGCCCACTTTAAATAGCAAACTGCTTGCAAGAACTAAAAGTACTTGTACAAAATTTCAGCTTAATATCTCAAAATTTACGACCATGAGAATAACAAGAACAAACGGACTAAGGGACACACTTATCAACACAGTTTTTGATGCGGATAAACCATATATATATATAATATATATACTATATGCTGACGCCTTATTGTGGGTATTGTAAAAGGAAGAATAAACGTAGGATACATACCCTCATCACTAAGGTGAAGGGTATAATTATATACAATAAATTGATTTTTCAGCATGACTTTGCCCTGTCACACACATATTGAAATATTGAGATATACAAAAAGAACTTATTATGGAATGTTGTAATAATTTACTGTAAATCTGCATCAATTTCAAAAGTCTTTAATATTTTATAAATTTATATGTATTTTGTGGCATTTAAATGAAAACGTATATAGTCGTTATACGGATAAGAGAGACAGAACAAGAACTTCATTGCTATAGTTTTTCATTTAATAAATTTATTTTAATTAACTAAATGTCAACATTTTATGTCTTGACAACTGTGTAAAACAGTAGTAAACAGCATCAAAGGCAACACCAACACCAATAACAATAACCATATTATATGTGTACATATAACAACAAGAATAACGGTGACCATATTTAAGTAGCGAATGAAACAAAAATAAGAAAGAGAGAGAGAGAGAAGAGTGCTCACTTGGAAAAATGGCGTTATTTTTGTATACAGCTATTCAAACCCAAGTAAACAAAATCATGCATATATAAGCATAAGAACGAATATTTGTATTTTTATTTATATGTATGTAATATATAAACACTTCATGACTAACAGTGCAAGAGAGAGTAAAGCGGTAAAGATTAAGGATTTAATGCGGAATAGAGAATTCTGGTTAATGTAGTAGTTGTCGTTGTTGTTGTTGTTGCGTATGTTTCTGCTTATTCTTTACTGAAGTGCAGTTAATTATAATTAAGCCAAGTTAACTCACCACTTTAGTTTTAAGTTAAGTTCCTTAGAAAATAAAAAGTAAAACACCATGAAAAACAAGAATTTCAAACCAAAATGAAAGAATCATTACACACACATATACACATATAAGAAGTATGTATATAAACACACTGACTGCTAGCCCATAAAACTGAATGTGTATGTGTGTATGCAGTATTGCTTACACATACCTCCGCATATATATATATAAATATGTATGTGTGTGTGTAAAAATATGTGTGAAATGAAAATAAGCTGAAGTAAAAGTTTTCCAACTCTGGCAGTTAGTCTCATATGGTATCACACCTTTTGCCAGTCTTATAATATCAACAATGCACACTCCCAAACTTACACGGAAAGTGCTCTGGTGCTGGGTCTGTTTGTGATGGTGCTGGTTGGTTTTACAGAATGAAAGCGTTTAATGTTAAAAAACCTTGTGCCAGCCATATTACCCAAGCATGCTATACGTATCCTTCCATATTCATATTAAAAGTTGTTGTTAGTGTTTTTTTTTTTTCCTTATAAACACATATTTAGATAAGTGTGTTGTTGAGTATGTGTGTATGCAGTGGTTTTTGTAAAAAGAAGTTGATTTAAAGTTGTTGACTTCTTCCGCTACGTTTACGTAACGTTTAAATAATTTACTACAAATGTGGTTCATTTGAACGTCACGGCTTTCCTTACCATATCGTCTTACACACACCATCCTTATACTTGCGTTAAGAATGTATTTGGATATGTGTTTATTGTTTGCTTTGACTTTACTCGTTAATACAATACAAAAACAAATGACTGTTATATGACGTTAGTAAAGACTTCCAAATGGCAGAATTTTCCTAAGATTGTTTATTTGATTAGAATTTGTTTTATTTTCTAATTTATATTAGGGCGGCTTATTTATACGAAAACGAAGAAAAAGAAGAAGAAAAACGCATTGAATAGACTCCGTTAAAATTAAGTAGAGGTTGAAGGGTCTTTAAGAAATTTAATACTTGCACTTGGCTTTCGTTAGAAGGAAATTTTGTATCTAAGATTAACTAAAAGTATCGGTTTTGTCTATTTGTTATTTGTCTATTATATACGTACATATAACCGTCCAATTTCAACTAGAATTATATCTGCCGAAAATGTCTTTAAAAAAATTGTCTCAATATAAATTAAATTTTTCTTTACAGATTTGGTTAAATGCTGCTGGAATTATGATTTTGTGGAGTAGCCCTAACAATCGGGGTTCGAGGTACAATACCATACGTACCTATGTTGGAATAAAATATTCTCAACAACAACAATAATAATTAAAACTGTGCAGCATAACACGGCTAACAATTCAATGGTGATTTTTTATGATAAAAATAACGGCAACAACAACAGCCGTATCACTTATTCAAACAACGAATGAATAATAAAGTAATCTAACCACACTCCTCTCAATATATACATATACATACTCGTATATATGTGCATATGTTGTTAGCTGCTAATGTCCCATAAAAACAAACAAACAGTGAAACGCAATATATATCCTAGCGTTACATTTAAGCTTTAAAAAAAGTTGAGAAAACAACAATAAGCAACAATAATAATAGAAAAAAAAATATTACACAAGAGAGAGATTATGTAGGTTACATACACACAAACATTTACATAAATTGCATTGACTCTAGATGTGTATGTGAGTTTTCGTGCAAGCATATGACATGTTCGTTCGATTGTACGTTGTAGTCAGTCAAGGCATTCAAGGATAAAAAGCTTTTATTGAAATAAATACGACGCGTTAGTGTGAGGAAGCATAACGTTAAATGTAAGAAAATCATAGCAGCAACAGTCTTCATCAACAACAACATCAGCATTCAGAGATATTAATTTTATAACACAAAGAAAAAAAACAAAAAAAAAAACGAACAAAAAAATCTTTAAATAAAGTAAAAAGTCTTTGCCAGGAATAGACGCAGTAACAAAGCAGAGAGAGATAAATAGAAAAATTTCATTTCGCTTAACAAAACAAGAGACGCTAAGAAACACAGAAACACACACACAGCTCTCTTTAATAGTAGGAAGAATTAATAAATTTCTCATTTGTCAGCGTTCTGATACTGAAATTTTCATTATTGTGTGCCACGTGCACGACATTTTGGCAAGAAAACCACCTCTTCAACACGAATTAGTATCAAATATAGCCACAGTCAGACTTTAGTAGAAATTCCTCAGGCTTATGTGACAAACTTCAAAATACCTCATTTACCTCAAAAGTCATCACAGCCACCATCATCATCTAAACTACAACCAGCAGCACCCGTATCAATAAACTATTAGTACTACTCTACCAAAATTGGCCTTAATATAGCAGAGCAGCAATAGCAACCTTACCAGTAGCAGCAACAATATGAAATTGTCCAAGTTGTCCAACCAAACCAACTCTCAGGATCCGCAAGCTGTTAATTCGCGTATATTTGTGGGCAACTTGAATACGTTTCAATGTTCAAAAACTGATGTGGAGCGTATGTTTCAAATTTATGGCCGTCTAGCAGGTTGGTAAACCGCAAACACATTCACATTATTTACACTAGTCGCCATTTAGATAGGAACAGGTGGGAGAAATGGTGTCTTGTGTCTTGTGTCCTATATCAAGTATATAAATATAATACAAACTGTCTGCGAGTCCTGTTCATATGTAATATCTTGCTTTACCAAACGAACAGAAATCTAGAAGTTATCGTGTATTTCATATTCTTGCGACTCAGAGTGTACATGTACAATATATTGTTCTTATATTTTATGTGAAACTATTTTAATTAAATATATAATGAAATGAAATGAATTTTTGTATTTTGTTTTGTTGTCGTTGTACTGCACTTGTAAAAGTCTGCTTTTTATCCAGCCATTGTTACCACCTATTCTTCTTCTTCTTTATATCTCATTATTTATTCTATAGGAATATCCATGCATAAGGGTTATGCGTTTGTACAATTTACAAATCCATTTGATGCGCGCAATGCTTGCTTGGGTGAAGATGGTAAAACAATTTTAACTCAGATATTAGGTAAGCATTATATACACATACACATATTGTCTAAATAAAAACGTTAATATTAGCGAAATTCTTTTAATGCAATAATATAAGTAACAAAAATTTAAATGTAATGCATGAAATATTTTGAAAACGACATAAATTCATTAGCACACAAGCTCTACATAACTCTACAAACGGGGGGTATACTAAGTGTGCTATTCCCTTTGCAACATCCATAAGGAGGCATCAGAGTGTATAAATCCTTGAGTATATATAGAAGGGCCTGCCTGGGGGTTAATGTTAGTGTTTTACTCGTTGTTTCATAAAACAGAGATATTTGATATTTGAAAAAAAAAAGAAAAAATTTATCAAAAAAGCAACTCCTTTCTAACATATTACAGCTCCTTACTGTTAGGTTTCATTGCTTGCAAACCATTACCGTTCTTCGTTTTAGTTTTTAGCGGTAATTTTCCCGTTTTAGTTCCGGTGTATTGACCTTCAGTGAAACGGATGCATAAAAAATGTGTTTTCTTTTTTTTCTTTAGCAACAATAAAGAGAATATGTATAGTTGTTGTTGTTGTTGTTGTTATATTTTTATTATTTCTTCGTGAAGGGGTGAAAAAGTAACACGAAATGCTTGTTGTGGTGGCCGTTGCTAGAGTTGATGTTTTAAAATTCATATTCAATAGTCTTAGAAAGCTATTGGTAGGAACTGATAGAATAGAAAAAAACAAAAACGCTATAGTTTTTTATTCGCCTTAAAATTCTTTAATTTCTTTTTTATTTTTTATTGCAGTTTCAAGTTTTACTCATGCATGTCCGTTTACTTTTTCACTATTTCCAATGTTTCCGGAATAGTTTCGTATAAATTTAATACATTGTTGTGTGTGGAATATGTATGAAAATGTTAGGACGGCTGTGTTGAATGCGATAAATTAAAATTTCAATATAAAGTCAAAAGAATTTACAACAGTCAAATATTATATATACAGGGTGTGTGTTAAATAAAAAATTCCTACAAATTCCACTTTTGTGATAACCGTCTATCTTTGGTTTTAAGTTTTTTTTGTTTTTTTTTTTCTTTAAACTCATTTTATATGTGCGAGTACTCAACCACCACAACATTATACATATATCCTCTGCTCTGTGTGCTACGGTTCAACACATATAATCATAAATATTCATTTGCTGGCCAGCATATTAACTGTAAAAGTGAAGAAAACTGAAGTCAAGCGTTAAGTAATGGGCGAATTGCGGTGGGTGGTGTAGCTTGACCAACCACTTTAATAAAATATCAATTATTTTGTTGCACTCACAGTTTCTCCTTTTGTTTTGTGTATCATACACAATTTACAGATAAAGTGTTTTAATAAAAAAGAAGGGAGATATATTGAAAATCCAGATATTTGGAAATACAAGAAATTTCAAACTTAAACTGTTCATATGGATAAATATAGATTTTTTTCTCTCTTTTTTGTTAAGAAGGAGAATTTTTTTTATAAGAAAATATAAAAATTTTCTATCAAATATTTAAGAAATATATACAAATTTAAGCTCCCCTAAAATCGTAAAACCAAAAGAAACGAGAAGAGCGGGACCGAAAAAAACGGACACTATTTTAACTCACTTTTTTTAAAGCGTTTGTAACATTCAGACAGATGTACTGAAGAGTTTAGAAAATATGTTTTTACTGAGTTAATTTTATATATTAAACCGATTTAGCTATGTCCGTCTGTTCACCTCTCTAGGTCGCAAGACCTAGGTATTCACTTAAACTAATTACGCATTCTTAATCCGCAGATGACAGTCACTAGACTATTATATATGCACAACATTCCCTTACTTCAATTTACTCACATTAATAGATTTATCAGTATGTGCGTTAATATATGAAGAGAATGAGTCTTCATGGCGTCACCGTTATGCGTATGTTCGCACAAGTCTATATCATTTTCACGACTACCAAGTAAAATGTTCTTAAATAACAAAAAAAATATTTTAAAAATATTTTAAAAATATTTACACTTTTCATACCCATGAAAGATGCATAAAATCCAGAGAGTGACGGAAAACATCATACAATAATGTTATTTAATATTTGAAACACAAGTGTGTTTGGGTATGTGTGCGATGTGTGCACGAATACTTATGTAATAATTTTTTTTACTGGAGGAAAGACATCTTTATGCACTTAAGTGAAAATGTGCCAAATTGCATATGGCATGTTTAAATACACATATACACACATACGTATATAATATACACATACCCTTTAAAAATTTCCTGTTATTATTGTATTGTTGTACCGTTAGTACGAAAATGAAAAACAAGTTGTACACAAATTAACCGTTCGTTCATATAATTGTATAAATGCATATGTATATGTGTGACTAGATAGTATTCCAGTTCATTTACCTTCATATCTGTTGTATAAAGTAGAAGGTATAAAAGGTTTACGTGGCTTAACCATATTTACTGCTGATCTTGTTAATATCATAACTTTCTTAGCATTTATTTTTGTATTAAATAATTATAAGTTGGGTTCTTGCATGGTTTCCATTTCCTTTGCCTTTCGTTTAACAGATTTTTTACTTCACTTAATCTTAATTAATGTACAGGATTTGACAGATATGGATGGTAAAATTGTTTATTGACGAAAAGTTTATTATAAATATTTTAACCTACTGAGGTGCGCTGATGGGTCTAAACTAGAGAGATTCATAGAAAGATTTTTTTCAAAAAAAAACTCTTCTTTATTAAAAAATTGTAAGTATTTATACTTATGCTGGTTATGATTTTTGTGTGTATACCCAAAATATGTTCAGTGTACAGTCATAAAAGTCCATCGTCAGACTTTATGAAAATTTTGTTTATTACAAAGCCACATATAGCACATAAACTAAAAGGCAAAACAAAAAGCTATTGTTGGTCAAACAAAATGAAATTTCTATCATAAAAAACAGATATAAGCTGAACTATTAATGCTGTATAATTGCGTTGAAGAAAATCTCATCACTGTAGCTTAAATTCTGTAGTACTATGTTTATTAAAGGTTTTGTTGATATTATATTCCTACACATACATACATATTAAACATTACTATACTGTTGTTTACTTTCGAAGCCTCAATATATGCAGTAATTGGTACCGTAATGATTCGCCGAGAGTGTCTCATTTTTTAAATAACTGAACATACCTTCTCTTTATATAAGTGGTGGAGAACAAAAACCAAATACACACAAAAACTAAAAACAAACCGGCATTCTCAACAAACGTTAATGGACAAAGACAATGAATAAATAAAGTTTTTTCTTTTTTGTTTTTGTTATGCGTTTTTTTACATTTGTCGGTTGTTAATATTTAGGCTCCATAAATTCAGAAATGCAAAAGTAAATAAAAAGCACCATACACATATACATGTACATAGTTTTGTGTGTATAAATGCATTTTTTTTCTCTCTCTCTCAAATATATTTCATATATGTTATGTATAAAAAGGCAACCGTACTATACGTTTATTCTTATTTTACAGATGTCAACATGGTGGCCGAACCCAAACCCCATCAAATTGGTCGTAAAAGACAAAATGTGAACAAAACCGGCAACGATTGGTAAGTATTTTTGAACTTGTTTATATGCATTGAATGGAGCATGAAAGAAGGGTGGGGTAGCCTAGAAAGAAGTCGCAAAATTAAAATTTAAAACAATTTTAAGGAGCAATGTATTTCGTTTTGTTAATGCAGTCTACATATAAGCACCAACAATCATAAATTCATGAATTCATTTAGAAAAAAATTTAACCTTTACCCGGGTGATAATGATATATTTATTTCGTTAGAAAGTGTGTAACATTGTGAAAGATGATTTACAAATTTCGATAGGCTTCTATGATCTCGATTTTTTCTCTTTATTGCAAAATTATTTTAAGATTGTCTGTCACTCCGTCTTTTTTAAATCAATAAAAATGAAAAAGAAACAATTTTCTCTGTACCACTCATATAGTAAAAGTAATAGATTTACGTGGAAGTGGCAAGTGTTTCAGTACGTCCTTCGCATTGGTATGGCTTTTTGCAAATTATAGTTGAATCTGTTGTCCTATTACGCCCTTAACTAATTAAACCAGTTTCACATGTTTTTTAAAACTTTGGCCGCTTTGACATGTAGAAACTTAAACTACGTGACGTTATATGAAAAAATATAACTCACCGTTTAATACAAGGCAACTTTTGTACTATAAACTTCCCTTCGTGTACTATAAACTTTGTCATCATTATCCCAACCATCAACTGTAAAAATGTCAAGCCCAGTGTCGACGCATAGTATGTACAATAGTTATGTATATACATATTGTTGTTATTGTTGTATCAGATTGTATTATATTGTAGTGTTGACAGACCACTCAAGCACACACATTTTTGCTTCAAAAATCCTGAGCGGCTTCAGTTACAATTATACATACAATTATACATACTGATGCACCAAACATGGTGTACATGGCGAAGATCACAACTAGGGGGAGGGATGGACAAAGAAAAAGTAGTTAAAATATTTCTGTACGCGAAACAATGTCCAAAAAAGACATTTAAGTGATGAATAGTTGTTGTTTGTTATTTACGGTGTCAAAATAAAGGAAACCAACCCCACAAAGCATACACATGAACATTTGTTTAAGAATGTAGAGACGCAGAGAGAGTTGTTTGTGGAACTGTCTGAAAGGCATCAATGTGAAGGAAGGAGTGGAGTTCAAGTATTACCAACATTGGCATTTGCTACCCTAGTAGTGCTTTTTTTTTTTTTCTTCATTTGAAACAACAATAAGTGTTTAATGACATGTAAATATTATATTATAATAGTAACTATTGCCGGGAAGGAGACTTTAAAACGAAAGAGAAAAAATTTGTTTTTTTTATTCACACATTTTACTGTTCAACTAAACTGTTCATTCCTTAAATTGTTTACGTGTGTATGTGTTTACAGTCAAACACAACCATAACAAAAACAACAACAACAACATTGTTTTCAAAATTATTCATTCTGTTGAGCACAACACATTTTGGTGAAAATTAAGTAATAAAAATTTGTGTAGAGAAGGACTGTGACCCGTATTGCATGCACATTTGCATATGCAATGTGTATGGATAATATTTCCTTTTTATTAAGGATTCATATTCACAAATATTAGTGAAGAATAGTACATGAACTGAATGAAACAAAAATGTATATATGTTGGCTCTCTCCCTCTCTCTGTCTCTTTCTCTCTGTGTCAATTTGTCAAATTCCATACACAAGAAATGAAATTTAATTAAAATGCTCACTCATGTGACGCATGAAATTGTGCATTCAATTTAAAATTTAAGTGCCACCTAACTTATATGGCGATCGTGTGTATATATATATGTTATGTGTAGAATATCATATTATTCACCATGTACAAATGCAGTACAAGGTGGACGCTACAAAAGCTTAAACATAACCTGCATGTATGTCAGCTACCAGTATAGCACACGTGTGTACAAAGTTCATTAATACATTTCACTGCCAATATAAAGCAAGTTCATCAATCATCAATCATCAATTCAGTGTTAAAGTCATAAGGGAGTTGAGTCCTTCCTTTTTTCTTAGTAACTAGAATGTAAGGGATGTGTGTATGTGTGTTTCGAATCCCTTTTATATGCACGTATTTAGTTAAACACGTTGTTTCATTAATAACTGAAAATATTGAAAGAAATTGTATCGATTGAATTCAATGAAATGGAGCGATCAGGTTAATAGTTATTGCACTCTGTACACTTGTGATGATTTCCAACTCTTACGATTTTTTAGCTAACTTCGGAGATCTATTACACGCGATTGAATGGTACCTTTACAATTATTTCATTGATTGACTAAAAAAAGCGCAAACTGTTTGTTTTGTACTCTAACTTAACACACAACCCAGCAGTTTTTATGTTCGTTGTTCTCTTTTTTTTTTTGCCCAAAAAGATAGAAAACCTTCAATATACAATGAAAATACGTTTAGGTTAGCACCAAAGGGGTGGTGGTTTAATTTGTAAACAGTGTCGAGGTTTAATGGAGCGACAATGAGCGCCTGAATTTATTTGCATCAGCACAGCACTTGTGCGGGAATTGAAAAACTCTCTTCATCACGACACCTATTTACTCTGCGTACATATATTGAAGGGGGTAGATTCTAATGGTGTGGGTTGTTGACAAATCAATTAGAAAAATCTATGCGAGGAGTCTAAATACATATTTTTTCCTTTTTTTCTGAAGGGATTACTTCTATGACAGCTATTGTTCGTCAGCTTTTACGCGCGGTAATGGGTTAAGGCCTAAAAAACGTAAACGTTTAATGAGCAACTCTAGTCGTTTGGTGACATTGAGTGAGGCGGTGAATAATAGCAATATTAATGCTGCGGTTGCTGCTGCAGCGGTAGCTCAACAGCAGCAACAATTGCATCAACATCATCATCCGCATCATCAGCAACATCATCATCATCATCAACAACAACAACAACAAGTTGCTGCTGTAGCTATGGCCGCTATGGCAAATTTGTTGCCACAACAGCAGTTAATGTTGCATCAACAGAATCTATTGACGAACGCTAACGGGGCTATTACAACATCGGCCGTTGCTTGTAATGGTACAACAACAACCTCTCATCATACAAGTTTAAACATGTATTTACAACAACAACAGCAACAACATCATCAGCAGCAGCAGCACCAACAATTGAAACAGCAGCAACAGGCGGCTGCAGCTGCTGTAGCTGCTGCCGCTCAATATGCGGCCGTTACTAATGGTGGTCTTCAATTGAAAATGTCCTCACCACTGTTGAATGGCAATGGTACGCTGGTTGGTAGTCATCAACAACAACAACAACATCAATCCTCCAATTCCTCATCGCCAGTATCAGCTTCAGCATTAACACAAGTCAGTTTAGAACAATCGCCATTGCAAACACATTTGTTAACTAATACACAACAACAACAACAACAAATTCAAACTAGTGCAAATATCGTGCAACCGTTGTCGTTGGCATTGTCACCACAGCAACAACAGATACTAACGAATCAGCATATGCAGCAGCAACAACAGCAACAACAACAACTACACCAACAACAGCAGCAGTCCTATCATTTGCCATCAATGGTCAACCAAAGTCAACAGCAGCTGCAACCACAACATCATCAACAGCAATATCATCCAGAGCAATTAACTTCAAATCAACAGTGGGGACCATACAAAGTTTACAGTAAGCAAAAAATCCACTTTAACTTTATTCCAATTTCAAATATTTCGCCTCGAACTATATTTTTAATAAAAAAAACAAACAATAGGTTGAAAGCTTTTCTGCAGTTTTATTGTTGTCTTAACCAATCTCCTAAATCCTGTTAAAATTTTTTCATAAATGCTTAAGACATATTTAAGATGTATGTGACTTCAACTGATCTGTTCAAGTACCTTGATTTTTAATATTTTGTATAAAAAATGGATAACTTGGATTTTTGTGCTATTTCGCTTGTAACGGACATACGGACAAAACTCGTATTTCATGCATTAATATATAATTTAGAACCGCCCACTTGTAAAAAGTGCTGAATTTTATTTAAAGGCGACAATTAGAAGCAACTCCTAAAAGTGCTTTTTTTAATTTTTAGACTAAATTTGATTTAAGGCGAACATGGTTTTCATGCTTGTTTGATTAAATTTGATATAAGTACATAGAGATCTTTTGGGAATATGAAACACTTGCTCTATCTTGTATTTCATTTTCTTCTTATTGTAATACGTGCGATTTTTTATTTTTGTTGTAGGCAATCCCGACACATTAATTTGCGGCAATTGTCGAGAATGTTTCAACGAACTGGCTGAATTATTAGACCACAAGAGAAGTTATTGCAAGTTAAGGTTCACTTGCAAATGCCAGGATATAACAGTGAATGCAAGTAAGTAAGCAGAACAAAGAACAAATATACATACAAACGCATGTGTACGCACACATGTAAATTCATTTACAGTACATATGATGTTAACTGTTATTACAATTTCTTCATGTTATGCATACGGGGGGTGTGTGTGTAAATTTAATGGCATTATATGAATATGTGTATGATCATAGACATACCCACACACACACGCATGGAAAGAGTTGTTTCTGTAAAAATTGCAACACTCTTGGTCACTCTCTTCCTCCACACTGCACAAGGATAGTGAACGAAAGAGCAATAGAAATGAATTGGGATTGTTGTGTAGGAAGGTGTGGAGTGAGAAAGAGGGCTAGCTGAGACGTATGTGTTTGAAAGTGAGTTGATGTTGTTTGTAATTAATTTATTATTGTTTAACACTTTGTGCAATTGTGTTGCGGCCAATATTTTATGCAATAAAATACATACACAAACAAACACAACATGGTGTTCTGTGTAAAATTTGCATATGCATGAGCAGTAAAAGTATACTTCTGTCTCGGTTATATGTATAACACTCTGGTATATAACACCATATAATCTGAAGAGCATTTGAACTTTTTCTTATGTCTCATTATGATGATGATGGTGATGATGAAGATGGAGAATAGTGTGTAGGGTTAGGTATAAGAGAAGTTTGAGATCCAACCAACAACTGTTGTAATTTAGCAAACAAACATCATGAGTTATGGTTTCATGTGGTTGAGTGATACAATCTTACTTCCAATTACATTCTCTCACTCTCCCGCCCGTACGTTTGATATAAAAAAATAACCAGAAAAAATAATTAATATGCTAAATTAATAAATTGAATTAAATCTTAAATATACTCCACAACCATATATAAAATGTGGGCGTGGCATACACCTGATTGCATCCTTTGTCAGTCCATGTTATCTGTATTAACTTATACGACGGATGCTATACAAAAAGATGTTTTGTGTTTTGATGTAGTGGGCGTATCTGTTATTTGAATCCGAACACTTACTCAATTTTTGATTAAAATTTTTGTGACTAATCGATTATAAACGATTTGATTGTAAGCATTACCGTCACAAAGATGAGGGTCATGCGGATGTTTACGTTTATAATCGACTTTGTAGGGTCTCTGCCGCCTCCTTTTGAAAGCTGCAAACAGACTGGCAAACTGAGTATATCTACCGTCTTTTGTGGAGGATATAAAAAGGCCAACAATTTAAGTTACTTAAATTGCCGGATGTTGTAGAGATTTTCGCAAATTTATTTTCCTCAATTCTATCACTTGTATGTACATGTGTTTGTTTCCTTAGAAAATCTTCCCCCCATTGGAACGAAACTATTGTGTGCGGTATGCAAAGATGCTTTCATCAATCCTTGGGATTTGATGGTTCATGCCCAGGCAGCTCACATGGTTAACATTTACGAATTGGGCAATGAGTCTAATAACAATAACGAGCTCAGCAGCAGTAGTGGTGGCAGCAACAATAACAACGGCAACAGTAGCAACAGCAGCAACAGGAACATTGCTGTAATGGCTAATGGTATAATATATGATGCCAAGGAAATCAAATGCAATGGCACTAATATGGACACTGGTATCAACCATGACAACAACAATGATAGCAACAATAATAACAATACCAAGAACCACAATAATAGCACCAGCAATAGTACTCCTCTCAATAGTATCATGTCTCCAAGCCACCATTTACAGATGCCAGTGACAAGAGGTAATGGTGCCAATGTTGTTATATCATCTGCCCTGTCACCGAATACAATAACAGAACACATACAACAACAACAACAACAACAACAACATTTAAAAGCTTTAGATGTTGTAACGGATGTTGCTATGTTAGGTAACAATAGTCTGACCGGTGATACAGCCAGCATTAGTGATGCGGAGGCCAATTTGAGTATAGAGCTTAAATTTGGTATTTGCCACAGTCCAATTGGTTCAATTAGTGTTAAAGAGGTAACATGTTATGCAACGAATACTTTTTTCCCTTATTATCACTTAAGCTTCTCTTTTCTTTTCATTTCCTTTCTTTCTTTTCAAAAGAAATTCTAACTTTTAATGACTCGTTTTATTTACATCTTCTATTGGTTTTTTGTCCTTTTTTCATTAGGATACCCATCGTGACGATGGCTCATTAGATGATCGCATGTCATTGTCCTCACAAACACATCATTCGGATGATGTAAAAGTGTTGCATACGAATGGCTCGTTATCGTCACGTGACAGTTCACCGGCCATGGATGGTGATGAAGTGGTGATAGCTGTTACTGCTCAACCAACAATGTCCCAAACACAACAACGAGCCCGCCCCGCACGTACGTTAAATGTTGTAAGTACATACATAACGCTAAAGTTATATAACGATTTGTTTCTTATTATGCGAGTATTGTGCGTTATCTTCTGCTGGCTACGTTTCATTTTTGAATCACGGCGAATTTAGTGAGAGAATTAACTTAAATTAAACTGTTAGCAGCGAAATTGTGTGTTCTACGTGGGGTTCACAATTTAATATCAGGAATATTTTTTGTCTACTGCATTTCATGTACAAAGCAGCTAGTGTGACATAAAAAATTGTGGTTTTTAAGGCCGTTTTATAAATCGCTTAACAAAATTAGATAATATTTTATATTGATTGATTTATTATAAACCACAAAATAAAACTTTTATTAGAGTTTATGTTAAAAAAGTAGAAAATATCAAATGATTCAATTTTTTCGAAATGACGCGATTACATTTGCCGGGCTGTAAAAATAAAAATAAGCACACACTCGGACGAAAATTGTTATGAAAAAAATATTTAAAAAAAAAAAAAAAATCGGAGCCAACTGATATATTGAATAAAACCAAATTGATTGAAAAATGAAATGAAAATATTTATTTGGTAAAATTATAAAGGGATCAACAAATATTCACACACTCGCATACATGAGGAATTATTATTGTAGGTTTTCCATATTTTGCCCACATTTCTGTTGATGTGATGCCATAAAATTGCATAATATTACAGGCAGCTTGTACTACCACCAGTACTACCAGCACCGCTGCCACAGTCAACAATACAGGAGGGACGGCTTCTTCAGTGGATGCAACAACCGCGTTTGGTGTAATGCCAAACAGTTTGGGTTTAAGTCTCACTAATGGGACCACGGCCAAGGCTGCCGCAGCTGTTCTGATGCCACAATAAACCAAACAACTGATGTAACCACTGCCATGCAAACGCGCCCACCCAATCTTATTTACGCTTAAGAGGTAGGCTAAAAGAAGGGGAAAGGAAGTGACGTCAGTAAAGTAATATTTGTTCTTAATACTCGCGTACACAGGCGTTAACTTCTCATACCCACTCACCCGCACACACACACACACATATATATTTTGTATATAAAAATAAACAAACTTGAACACAAACATACCCACATACGTACACATTAAAATAATACCAACAATACAATACAAAAATTCCCAAAACAATATTCGCACTGTTGGTTTTTTTCTTCTCTTTTCTTTTTTCTCTTTACTACACATCTGGCATAATGAATGGATGGCTATACGTACGTACTGTACTCACTTATATATAAAATGACCAGACAAACTTCGGATTATAAATAATTTAAGCCTTCACTTGCAGTTTTTCAAAAACTACAATAATACCAAACACACACATATTAACAGGGTATGTATGTAGAGGAGCGTGCTGAGTGCAGTTTTTAAAAAAAAATTAATAAAATAATCGCAAGAACGTGAAAAAGAAAAAACTTATTAAATATATGTACGTGTACGTATAGAAAACATATACAACAACAATTATATTCGATTTTAGGTCGCATAT
The DNA here is from genome assembly GCA_949710015.1 of Crataerina pallida. Taxonomy (NCBI): domain Eukaryota; kingdom Metazoa; phylum Arthropoda; class Insecta; order Diptera; family Hippoboscidae; genus Crataerina; species Crataerina pallida. The sequence continues at coordinate 20,609,311 of OX453292.1, read as the reverse complement.
TTAACACCCTTCAGATGCTGATAATACAAAAAAATTCTCAAAACTGCTCATTTTTTTCAATTCATAAGCGAGCTTTGTCTGTTTTATTACGTAACAACATAACAGTCCGTTATTTGAAAAAAGGGGGGGTTAGTAGCCAGAATATAAACTCTAAATTCTAAGGTTACGTGTAAGACATCCTTTGATCAATTCTCATCAAGTGAAATATGCAAAATTTTTTACAATTATTTTTACTCGGATTTTGTATATGGCAGCAAACAATAAGCAGCATTGTCTTCTTTGTAGCTTTGCTAAAATGACAGACGTACGTACATAATTCTATATATCAACAATTTTATGGCATTGCCTGTAGTGTACTATGTAGTAACGTCGCAAAAGTTAAACACACGTATTACACCGAAACACCAAATATAATAAATACTACGTAAGCAAATAAACAAAAACAAAAAAAGGAAACATAATCGGTTAAGAATAGATAGAAGGAGAGATGAACTAAATAACCATACATATCATTTTAACTTAGTTGATTATATATGTATTTAATATATATAATAAACATATACAGTGTTTATATATCTATATATAATAATAATAGAAACGTACGTCAAACGTACATATGTTAACATAAACACATATACTTCACATAGATGTTAAGCTTATATTAGAAAAGAAATACACACACAACAGAGAAATTACTTATAAAATACAAACTGTTGGTTAAAAAGGAGCTTTCAATACATATATAATACATATACTTATACATACTAAATTACCTATACTTATATATATATATATACGTACATGAGTAGATATAAAAAAAATTCGAAAAATGTGTTTTTACGAAAAAGTTTCATTTTTTACCTTCCACGTTTAATTGTTTTGTAGTTAGTTAAAAATAATATATGATTAGGCTTTTTAATATTATTAACAATTTGGCAAATTCGTAAAAAGTTGTTGTCTCTGAAGCCTTCTTCCAGGCAACAAAGAAACAAATCTAGGTTAGGGTAGAAAAATGGATGCGTTCGAAACACCAGATAACAGAAAAGAAAATCAATCAATGAAATTTTCTAAACATTTTGTATTTATGTTGAAATTAAAGTTATTCTATTTAACCGTTTTTAAACATTAACTCACTTATGCGTTGAATTTTAGATTTACTTAATAATTAAATTTAGATTCAGCTAAGCAACCCTACATTTTGTGTGTGTGATGTATACATAATAATTAATGAATTCTATCTAAATGTATAACTTGTATCCCAATTGGTTTCATATTTATGTTTGTACATGTGTCCTGTGCTATATAAAACAGTGTTTGGTGAAATTCAAAGTCCTCCAAAACGAATTCATAACGAATGAATTGTACATTTATTACAAGTAAGCGAATAAAAAATGAGTAAAACCAACAAATTAAACTAAACCTATAAAATTGGCAATTGCAAATATATATATAAAAACATTTAATAAAGATAAAGAAACTTATTTGAATTAATTGATTTGTAAAGTCAAGTGAAAAGGTAAGTCAGCCGTGCCATGAATTTGAAGTCTTTCCATGCACAGTTCGAATGTCTTTAAAAAAGGTAACATCAACAATACTTCATTAAATAATGTTGATATGCGAGTTCACATTACAAACCCTAACCTTTCATATATTTCTATGTTCTGCAATTATATTCCATGAAGACAAAGTTGAATTTAAAATAAAAAAACCACGTCACTCTGTTACAATAAAGTCACCCATCTGCAAAACACTAACGATGCCTGCAATGACGTTATTAACACTAAAAAAAAACTATCCTAGAATTTGTATTTACTCAAACGTAACACAACACATTAGGATTAAACCATAAAACTGAAATTAAAAGTTGTAATGGTCACATGTGCTATACAAGCAGCGGCACATAAAAAAGCATTTTCTGGTTTCCATTTCTGGACACACCTTACGTTTTTTATGCGTGAATAAATGAAAATAAGCACCAAGGAAAACAGCATGGTGACAATAGTGTTAATATTAAATGGACTGCTGCAGAAGCAATGAATCTGAAAGTACAACAAACAGTGTGGGTAGAACTTCATACTTAGTCGTTTCAGCAAATGAGTAAATCGAAATTCAGTAGATCTACTGTACGACAACTAACACAAGATGAACTCAATTCATTTTGAAAGAACACTCAACTGGAGGAGGTTTTAAAAAACACACAAATATGTCTGCATTATATACCTGAGTGTTTGTTTATTTCAACTTTAAAAAACTGTGCAAATAATTTCGTTATTATGTATTTTATTTTGTACGAAATGTTAAATAAACTTGCAGTTCTCCAGAGATTGAAAAATTATTTCAGTTTGGGGTTCCCGGCCTGAGTCATACACGTAAATGCATCAAGGCTTTACCGTGACACTCCTCAATTTTCACTCACTGTACTTTTAAGTAAGTTTCTGTATAAAAACAAATGTTAGGCTGACATGTACTCTTAGTAATCATCAACTGGTGCTTAAGTTGAAAACATTTAAAGCAAACACATTTCCTGCAATTTTATTAGATGGCCGAAATGGCCACCGTAAAGAAATTAGATAAAAAGTCATCTCAAGAGTCTCAACGAACATTACAATGGTATATTTTTGTTCAAAAAATTATCAAATAAAAAGAAAAACAAGTGTCTTTTTTTTATGAAATGAAGGAAACGTACAGCTTTAATGTCAAGAACGATAACAGCATTTAGGGAGACCATTTCCGTAGATAGTGATGATGATGTGGATACAAAGAAACAAATTAAATATGGCAAACCGTCGCAAGCTGCTTGGGCCATATTCTCCGAATATTGTGATAATAGTACCATACATGGCATGAAATATTTAGGTGAAAAGAAACGTCCCTGGCTAGAAAGGTAAAGTAAAATAATGGGGAAGTTTTAGGACCCTTCTCCAAAAGCATCACTAATTTGTCACTTTTTTCATAACAATAAAATTTACTGAATCTTACAATACTGGCAAAATTAGTTATTGAAATATTTCTCTAGAATATTTTGGATAGCAGTGTTTAGTGTTTCCATATATATATGCGCCATACTAGTTATGAATATCTGGTATAAATGGCATTATAATCCGGTAATTGTAAGTTTTGCGGAAAAGTCGACTCCCGTCTGGCAAATACCATTTCCAGCGGTAACTGTATGCAGCGAAACAAAATCAAGGCAAACAGTTTTCAATTATACGAAAATGTATTGGAAAATGCGAGATTATGCAGAAAATAATAGCCAAATATATCCCACAGAAGAGGAGTGAGTTTGAAGATAAAAAAACGAATTGCTCTAAAAACGCGAATTTATATAATTCTGTTTATAGAATTATATCATTTAATGTGGTAGCCCAAGTATGCGAAGAGCACTTAATAGGGCAGTTCAAACAGGCTTCAAACTTTACAAGTAGCCAAAATGTTACGAATATATTACAGCAAGTGATGCCAACGTTTAAGGAGACATACTTGAAATGTCTTTGGCGTAATGTACCAAACGATTGTAGTGACATATTTCAAACGTTCATCACTGATGATGGCATATGTCACACGTTCAATTCGTTAAGCCCAACAGATATTTTTCACAATGAAGCGTAAGTAGTTATTGTAGTTATCCTGTTTAAATAGTTGCAACTTATTTAGGTACTTGTTTAGAGTGCTTTCAGATCTGGAGTATGATATTAAGAGACGTAGTAGTGATTGGAATATGGAAGATGGTTACGGTATGAAAGCGAATATATCTTCCTATCCACATCGTGTTTTGGGGCCAGGTACTAAAGGAGGTTTAGATTTACTACTAAACGGTTATGAAATGGATTTTGATGATTTGTGTCGGGGCCCGGTGCAAGGATTTAAAGTATATTCTATACATTATCAAAAGCATTTATTTATATATATTTTACCATCAGTTACTTCTGCATACACCCGGTGAGATACCGCAAATGTCTAAACAATATTTTCGTATACCATTCGATCAAGAAATTTTAATTGCTATCAAACCTAAAATAATAACAACTTCAGGTGGTTTGAAACACTATGAACCGAACAAGTATGCATCCGTCTTAAAATTATATCATTTTTATACCCACCACATAGGGGGTATACTAAGTTTGTTCTTCCATTTGCAGGAGGCCTACAAAGTATATACATTCTTGAACAGCATCAAAAACTGAGTCGATTTAGACACGTTATGTCCGTATGTCTGTATGTTGTTGGCATTCTCACGGTCGTAAATTTGGGCTGAAATTTTGTACACAAATCTTTATTTAAAATGGGCAAAATGGGTCAAAAGCCACGCCCATAATCGACAAAAATCTATATATCTGCCACAAAAATTTACCTATCAACTTGATATTTGGTACGAATATCTACAATTATCCCACTTATCGATGTGCAAAAAATGGATATAGTCGAATAACAGACACGCCCACACGCCCACACTTTACAAAAAAACCATATTCACTATATAAGTAGACTTACGAACTAATACGTAACACAAGCACTGCTAGAGGGTATAATAATAGAAATGCCACGCCTGCTATTATAGATGTGGAGGGTGTTTAAGATTTGGCCCAAGCCAAATTCACTTTTCTTACTTACTTATAAATAATAGGCTACATGTCGTCGTAGACGTCAGTGTTATTTTCAGAAAGAACGCCTTTTGCGGTACTTTCAAGTTTACACACAAAACAATTGTGAATTGGAATGTTTAGCTAATTTCACTCTAAATAAATGTGGTTGCGTTAAAATTTCCATGCCCAGTAAGTATATATTGTACTACTAAATAAGTTAAAGGCGAATGCTATAGGAAATCAATTTGGAGGAAATTCAATGATGCCGGTTTGTGGTGCAAAAAAAATTTCGTGTTTGAGTGAAGCAGCTGAAGAATTAGCCATGAATGAATTCAATCAGGGTAATAGGGGCACTACTGAGGACTATCGTACACCCACCAGTTGCAATTGTTTACCTGCCTGCACGTCCATTGCCTACGAAGCGGAGATTTCTCAAGCCGATTATGATTACAAGCATTTTAAGGGCGACAATGTATTGAATCATTTAATAGATTATAGTAAAGGGTATGTACAGATTGGTAAAGTAAATAAGCATATAGTACCAGAGTCACGTACACTCTTGCTTGGCATTTACACCATTTTCAAGTGCACTTTAAGCACAAAACCCCAATATTTGTCTATCATATGTGATTTGAAGATTTCTGAAGTACCTTGGAAATAGTATAATTTTGACTCAATTTAGCGACATCTATATAATTAGCGTATAAAAATTGAACAAAGATTGCATTTGTTTTAAATAATAATTTCAGATCAAGAAAATCACGAATTTCTATATTCTTTAAAGAAGCACAATTCTTAACCTCGAAACGTTCCGAGCTGTACGGCAGCACAGACTTCTTGGCCAATTGCGGCGGCCTATTGGGTTTATTTATGGGTGTTTCTATGCTAAGTTTAGTGGAGATTCTCTACTTTTGCACGCTACGTTTAATTACCAATCTGCAAATGAGACGCAAGAAACGCAAAGAGCTGCAACAGAGACAAAAATCAAAACAGAACAATCAAGAGAAAAATGCTTAGAAGTGCAGATAAAGGAACATTTTCATTATCCAATTATAAACTCATTTAAGTGAATCGTTTTATTATATATGTATATTTATTCCTTGAATAAATGAAAGATTTCATTTTCAGAAACAACAAACAATTGTCTTGATTTACTAACAAGATTGTGTGTACGTCTGTGTGTGCATTGCCTTTTACCTTGCAGGCTTAATACGATAACATCTACATATGTACGTATACAACTGCCTAAAAAACACTTGTTACCTTTTTTTTTTTCAAAATCATTTCATACAAATTTCAATGCCTACGTAATGCACACACAAGTAAATGTTTACTTATGTATACGTATGCGTATACACAGACGGGATATGAATACTATTTGTATAAATTGTAAATTTTGTGTAAATAATTACTTAACTTTATCATCTAATAGTTTTACTTATGTCAATAATTTTTCTCTCCTTCTCAATGCGAGACTTGCCTTTGCTATCGATTTTTAAACCTTCCTTCAACATTCGGCTCAAATGCGTTCAGTTAATGATAATAACAACAAATATTGAAACAATCAATAAAATCAATTCAAGTTTCTTACAATCCAATGGAGATTTATGTACATAATGTAAACTATTTCATATATTGTATAAATTTGTATTCAATAATCCAGTCTATGTGTGAAATAATTAGTTATGAATAAATAATAGTGTTGAAGGGTATTTGACATTAAAAGTTTTAACAAAATCATATACAGTCTCAGCCTTGAATGTAAAAAGAGAATATTCTCAAGTATGGGGAGAAGGAAGCCAATAGCAGATAATCTTTTCATTTTCATTTCATGCTTTACACTGTGGTGAGTCTTTAAAAGGATGTATGTGTAATGCTTAATGAAATTACCTTAAAAAACTGTCATGTCCTCTTGAATCTGCTCCAAAAATTAAGCAACAAGTGTTTGTAGCTCTTGATAATAAAGTCGACACATTTACATTTATGAATTAATGCAAAAACAAAAAACAGTCCTGTTGCTTTCAATGCCTCGCACATATGACACCTATACATTTACATATTTTTAGTGTTCATATAAAGAAGAATGTTGTTTATAGGTTTGCATATAAAGGTTATTTGATGATGTTTGGCCAGCTTATTAGGACGGAAAAAGTAATTTCATGAGCGGCCGGAGTAAAACCCTATAAAACATTATTGTTATTGTCATCCTTATACTCTGAAGTGGATGCAATGATATTAACAATGGGTTCGGCACCTGTAATATATTATGGAAGAGTACTGCTCATCTCTTCGAAGATCAAGTTGATTTTATTTTGTTCAAATTTGAACCCAACTTGAGTATGATTCGAAAATTATCAATCGATAACCCGTTGCTTTTATACGTAATTATAGTCTATAAGGGTTCATACACATACATATACTAGGAAATTATGTACTTTGCATTGTCTGGGGAGTGATACTCGAGGTAGGATATAAAAGTAATTGCGGCATATATTTAGAACCTCCACTAAATATAATTTCTAGTCGGTTAAGGCTTCCGCAGCCTAATTTGGGCACTCCTGCACATACACACCCATGTATTACTTTATTTAAAAACATATAACGTGTTTGTTTTATTATGTCGATTACAAATAAAATTCTTTATGTATTCGCATGTACTTGTATGATATATTTATATATATATATATATAAAATGAATAAACTTGTTACATTTAGAACTTATATGAGTGCTTTGGTGGGGAGGAAATGTTACATTTTTATATACTCACATGAGCACGTATTCGTACATGCATTGTAACCTACATCCTATACACACCAATAAAGTGTGTTGTTATGCAGTAAAAGTCTAAAAGCAAATTGTTGCTTCTCATCGTCTGTACGATACATATTGCAACATATAAGCTGGTGCGCTTGTATGGCATACGTTGATCATGGGGTTATAACTAAATGTTACAAATATCATGTCAACTATCGCCGTCAACAACTATACGTATTTACCTACATTATGTGCGATATGTGTCTGTGTATGATAAGTGTTATATGACTGTAATAAAAAAATGAACTTAACCATATATTTAACATATTCCCATCAAATATACAACAAACCAACATCCATTCAACAGCTACAGAAATAACATCAATATGCTTTCCGAACCAAAGTAGACAAAAAAGAACAAGTAAGAAAACTTGGCTTAGGGCAAATCTTAAATACCCTCCACATCTATAAAAGTGGGTGTGGCGGATATATTATTAGGCCCTCTAACAGTGTGTATTACGTATCAGCTTGTTCGTCTACTTTTATGGTGAATATGCTTTTTTGTGAATTGTGGGCGTGTCTGTTATTCGACTATATCCATTTTTCTCACATTGGTGGATGGAACAACTTTGGATAGGCATGCCAAATTTCATATTCATAAGTTAATTTTTGAGGCAGAAGTTTGTTGATTTTGGTTGATTCTGAACGTGTTTGTTATTTGACCACGCCCATTTTCCGCACATTAATGAAGCTAATAATTATAGATAAACGTACCAAATTTCAAGTTTTTAGCTTAATTTTTATGGCAGATAAATACATTTTTGTTGATTGTGGGCGTGGCTCCTGACCGATTTTTCCCATTTTAAGTAGCAATCTGCGTAGAAGAACTAAAATTTTAGTTCAGTATCTCAAAATTTACCATGAGAATGCCAACAACTGACGGACGCTGATCAAGGATATATACTCGTATATACTTTGTAGGGTCTCTGATGCCTCCTTCTGAGTGTTGCAAACGTAAGAACAAAGTTAGTATACCCTCATCACTAAGGTGGAGGATATTAAAACAAACAAATATTTGTTTATGTACATACATGTACGAGGTGTGTTCAAAAAATAACGAGAATTTTTGTTTTATGAAAAAAATATTTATTTATTCATCAATATCTATTTTGTCCCCTTCAAAGTAATCCCCCTCGGATATAATACACTTGTGCCAACGCTTTTTCCAATCCTCGAAACACTTTTGAAACTCGATCTTTGTAATAGCTTTTAGCTCTTTCAGCGATTCGCTTTTAATGTCATCTATGCTTGTAAAACGACGGCCTTTTAATGTTCTCTTTATTTTTGGAAATAGAAAAAAGTCACACGGAGCCATATCTGGCGAATATGGAGTTTTGTTTTTGGCCAAAAATTCACGAACAAGCAATGAAGTTTGAGCAGGTGCATTGTCGTGGTGCAAAAGCCATGAATTGTTTTGCCACAAATCCGGGCGTTTCTTTCGGATTGCTTCACGCAAACGGCGTTGAACTTGTAGGTAGTACTCCTTATTGATTGTTTGACCTTGTGGCAAGAATTCATGATGCACTATGCCATTAAAATCGAAGAACACAGTGAGCATAACCTTCACATTTGACCGCACTTGTCGAGCCTTTTTTGGTCTTGGCGATCCAGAATGCCTCCACTGGGACGATTGAGCCTTAGTTTCGACATCATATCCGTAAGCCCATGTTTCGTCACCTGTTATAACACGTTTTAGTAGTTCTGCATCGTTATTAACTTCATTTACCGACTCCTGAGCAACTTCCATTCGCCGCTGTTTTTGTTCGAAATTCAACAATTTTGGAACGAATTTTGCTGCCACACGTTTCATACCAAAAACATCCGAAAAAATTTGATGGCATGAGCCAACTGATATGCCAACATCATCAGCGACTTCTCTGATTGTGATTCGGCGATCGTTCATAACCATTTCTTTCACTTTTTTCACATTTTCATCAGTTATTGATGTGCTTGGGCGTCCGGGTCGTTCGTCATCTTCAACGTTTTCGCGGCCATCTTGGAAACGCTTATACCACTCGTAAATCCTTGCTTTACTGATAGCAGACTCACCATATGCCTTTGTTAACATTTTACAAACTTCACAACACTTTATTTCATTTTTTACGCAAAATTTAATGCAGGTTCTTTGATCCATTTTTTTTCACTAACGAAAATCGCCGAGCTCGAAAAACACGTCTCACGTTAGCGGCTGCCACTTAAAAAGTAAACAATGAATATTGCTGAAAATTTTATCGTACTTCAGGGGCATGTGTACCAACATAATAAAAAAACTCTCCCTCCAAACTCTCTCTCCAAACCCGCGAAATTTAAAAATTCTCGTTACTTTTTGAACACACCTCGTATATGCTGTTGTTGTTGCTGCTGTTTGCAACTGTGTTAGTGTTATTGATGTTACGGCAATTTTTTCCGCCTCTTATAAATATAAAAGTAAATTAAAGTGCTTCATTTCCTATATGAAAATTGGCTTTTTATCATCATCATGCGGATTTTTATTTTATTTATTTATTATTACTTTTTTGTTTTGTTTATAAATTTCATTTGGAAATAAATTGCTTGACGCGCATCTGATGGATTCGGTGTTAAAAAAACAAACACAAAAACAAGATGAGATGCAAATTATTACATCTGCAAATATACAATTATACCACATATGTATGTTATTGTTGTTGTTTGCGTACAAGTGTACAAACATACATATACATATACAAACATTAGTTATTTACACATGTGTGCATATTTACTTAACAATTTATAATTGCAATTTGTTGTTGTTGTTTTTTGTACCATAACGCTATTTCAATTTGTCTTTAATGATAATTGAAATGGAATTTATGGTATGTGCCAAGTTTTAAGTTTAATAAAAAAAAAATTTGAGAATTTTTTTCCAATAACGATCATTTTTGTCCGTCTCTTCCCCGGTGCAGCCTACTCCCATTGTGTGCGTTTCTTATTTTATATGCCAAGTACAATTATTAAAATATTGATAAGCTCAATATCAATCAGATTTCAATGAATAACGTGACGTTATTAACAAATTCCTATGTGCATGGCTGATGGCAGGAAATCTTTACATTACAACCACTTAAAGTTACCTTACACTGTGGTAACCATGTAGACAGCGTGTATTGCTTTCATCCGTTATGTATAAACGGTTGCGTACTTTGGAATGAATGATGAAAAATTGTTGCTAACTTTTACTATAAAATTTTACTTTATAACAAATCTTAATGCATTTCAAAGATATTCTCAAGTCTGTCTACCGTAAAATATTATTTGATGAACGTTTCATTTTGTATAAATTCGTATGGTAAAGACATGTTGTTGAAAGGTTCAATATTTGTATGCAAACCGCGAACTAAATTAGAATTTTTTCTCTATTCTAATATGGTTGAGTTTGTGCGTTGGATATAATGAAAAGCTAAAGTCATATAAAACCATTAAAGAGAGTAGCAGAAAGAAACGCATACTGACGCGATTTATGTCCGCAAGGATTTCTAAAATCAGGATTCGATTAAAATACTGTGTGCGTGTGCATGAGATTGACATAAATATACAAGCGTGAACAGAAATTGTGTGAAATCAATGAATAAAAAAAAAAAAAAAAAAAAAAAACATGACATGGATGAAAAGTAGTAGTCAAACAAGTCAAACTACCACCACTGCACCGCCCATTACCCACTTGACTTTAAGAATATAATCATGTTAAAATTGTAAAATGTGTGACAATGCGTTTCAATATGGTAGAGCAAGCAGTGATGCGTGCTTTGAATTTGGGAAAATCTGTACCAAAGCATGGAATACCACACTCATCCGCGCTTATATTTATGGAATGAAAAATCATGTTAAATTGTCATTGATTAGTTTGTGATTCTATTGTTGCTTTTGCCATGCAATCGTGGGTTGTTAACGGCTCATAATGGTGGCATAAGTTATCAAATAAAAATATTAAACAAACACTTCCACTTAATAAATAGAACATGAATGTGTGTAATATGCATTTGTTTCGTTAATCATTGTAATGATGTAAATCTTGTCAAAATTCATACTAAAGCTGAACTCAAATGCATTTAAAATTTCATAGTTACACACTTGGGAATAGTTGATTTAAACCTTAACTAACATTCAAATTAGTGCAAATTTCTATTCATTGAAATTGTCTGTAATCGCCCACTCTCTCTCGCACACACTTTAATTGCCAAATGGTATTATTTATTCGTGAACGAGTGTAACAAATTCCAATTCAAATTTCTTTCAAACTTCTTTTCAACTAGTTTAGAAGAAACTTTATAATGGCTTTTAAACTATTTGCAACATTCATACACTTGTGCGTCTATATATATGTTTTTCTCTGTATATATGTGTAGTTTCAGTATGTGTTAGTCAGGTTTGTTTGTTTGTTTGTTTGTTTGTTGTTTTTGTTGTTGGTTTAGTGTGAATACATTTCTGTTTTCGGTTTGAGGTTGATTTTCATGTAAAAAGATTTTTGTATACTTGAATTGTTGTAGTTTAGTTTGTTATTATTGTTATTGTTGTTGTTGTTGTTAACTTAATGTCTTATTTAAAATATTTTCAATTGTTTTGTTGAAACTTTTTTTCTGCTTACGATTCAATTCTATTCTTCTTAGCCAAGTTGCTGACTTGAAAATTTGTATTTAAAAAAAAAGCATTAAATAGTTTTTTTACATAATATATAAATGTAATATATATTAATTGAATCAGTTTCATTTTAGGCCAAAATAGATATTAAGTTTGTGCGGATGTTTGTAACTCCTAAACGGCAAATGCCGTTAATATTTTCACTTGTTTTTATTTATTTATTATAAGTTTATATTTAAGAAAAGCATGTATTACTAAATACCTTCTAATATATTTAAAGTAAAATGATTATTCATAAAGTCACGTCATTTTGGATTCGATGAGAATAATTTAAGTATCACTCTCTATGTATTTTTCACTAACATTTCAAAATCAATCTATATATAGCCATATATGTATATATATATTTATGCATCTCTTAAAATAAACATTTTCAAGGTAACCAAAACACTCAAATCAAATTAAATCCTTTTTTCCGCTCTCTTTGCTTCATTCCCATAATAGGGCTCCATTTCTATTTCTGTTTGTAAACAGTAATTGCAAACCAAGTAAGCACATTAATGTGTGTGTATGTGTGCGTGTGTGCGTATGCGTGAAGATATCCTTAAAATAATCTAATAAAACAATTACTTATCATTGTTATTTGTCTTAAGCACACACAGACTCTCGCCAACCAATCACTCATTGTGCTTAAATAAACAAACCGAACGAACCCAATATAATCTACCAGCACTAAAGGAACACAAACACAATTTGTATGAATAAATAAATGAGCAAGAAGATTGCTCTACCAGAAATTTGAGAGGGAACACAAAGTTTTCGACTCTATATGAAAAGAAAATCAAAAAATTTTTACAACTTTTTTCAATTTCAAGAAGTATACATACACACAAACACTCCACTTACCACATGCAGGGAGATTTTCACGGACTTGCTTTATAACACGAATAGTGTAAATAAAAAAAATAAAAAAAAATAAGAAATTTCCTCTTTGTTCTTCTCAATGGAAAAGATCTCCAAAACAAGCAACAGGAACTTAAAATTGTTGCTAATGTTGTTTCTATGTGAAGCGGCAGGAAGAAATAAAATAAAATTTAAAAATATTAAAAAACATAAAAAGCAGGAGAGAAAAAACAAACAAAACATAAGTTGAACTCTTTGGCAAGCGTGCAGAGGAGGTGTAAGTAAACAGTGAATTACAGAATCATGAGAGCAAATTGACTTTAATGCAAAAATCAAATATTTACTTTACCCGCCAACAAATACCGGAATTGTATGTGAATTGTAGATATCCAATAACAACAACAACTACTAACAGTATTATGCCGCTAAAATATCAACGCACTAGAGAGTCATTTGTGTGATCTCCTCTGTGTTCTCTGAGGCTTGGTTGGGTTATGTTAGGTTAGGTGTACCCAACAAATGGCAAATTGAATAAACCCGGTATTGTAGAAAGTTAGTTATGAAAGAAGAGAAATACCCAACATATACATCTACATACACATACAATATATAATGCATTTGTCATGAATACGGCAAACGCTCTCCTCATCTATAATATATGTAATACAGTCTGCAACTCGTTCTTTCTCATTCAACGTGCAACGTATATGTATATGTTTAAACTTATGTGAGCACAAGTTAAATTGTTTTAAAATGCAACGATATTCCATTCTCTGCTTTTTGCTTATTCTACGTGTATTTGGCCTCTTAATCCTTATTCACCTTCTCTCACACCTTTATAATACTTGGATAAAGTTTCTTGCAAACAGCGTGTGTGTGTGTAGATACCAAACTACACATGTGTTCAATGGGTTGGTGTCGGCTTGGTAAAAGTCATATTTTCAATGTTATCTACAAAATATTTCCGGTCTGAACGTGCTCATATGGAAAATGTATGTTGGCATCACATTTAAACCACAATTCGTAAAATTGTGGCTGTGTGAATTGTTTTATTTTTTATTTGTTGCTGTTGTTGTTATACGTTAGCATATTATGTATATTCTTTGCCTCTTTCGAAAAAGTCAACTAATAACAAATAAATTATTATGAACTTAAGCATATACTCGTAAATATGTTATATGGTATGAAACTGCTTGAAATATTGTTGAAGTTTATAATGTTTGCTAATAAAATACGATATAATAAATTAAATAACTACAGTAGATTCTATCCGACCATTTTATATCCTACTTTTAATGTGATTTAGTAAAGTATCAGTACAGGGGAATTATTGTCCAAATTTTGTACTGTCAACTATTAGTCTCATAAATAAATTATATTTTATTTGTCAAAAATGATCTTTGACTAGAACTTAGAAAAATATTTAAAATTGGAATCTGTGAGTTCATAACAAGGAATACGGACGAATAGACATGCAGGGTCGACTTTTATGCGTAAATGCTGTTAGAGTACAACCTACATATTGTATTCATTTTATCACTTTCTGAAAATTGCCATCAATATTTTTTCAAATCTTATAAAAAAATTTCTTCCAGAAATTGGAAAAAAAAGAGTCAAAAAATGTCAAAACCATAAAAATCGTCCGATTGCTCTCAAACATGTCTCTATTGAGTTTTAGAACAAATGGAATAAGTGTGTCAAGTTTCATTGGAAATTATAATTTGTGTATTTTTTCTATATAACGACATATTATTTCAATATTCGATGGCGTTGTGAAGAAATCGTTCAGTATGTTTCTTACAAAACTTTGAACGCTTATGCGTAATCCCTAGCTTATTCATATTTTCTCTAATTTATTCACATAATATTTTGTGTGGATACACTCTCTAGCTGTTGTCATATTATTTAATTAAGAAAAAGAGAAAAGAACTTGAACAGAATCATTTAACAAATATAATTACCATTAACGCAATGCGGCACTCGTTGCTCTCTTAATGCGCTTGATGGAATATTCAAATGTTAAATAGGAAAAATATAAAACAGCAACTAAAATAACAAACTTTTACTCTTTTCTTTTTAACACGCATATAGTCTTCTCTTCCTCTGAGTGGAATATACCACAGTTTCTATATTTTAAAGTACAAAACAAAAGAGGAAAAATCATTGTAATAAAATTACGCTATACCGTAAGTTGAGTTTTGAAAAATAACACGCATACATACACACATACAGTTGAGCAGAGAAGTTTATCTAATAATGTTAATGACAATAATAATGATAATGATGCTGGTATGTACACACACGTTTGAAGCTGGTGACCATAATATTTACTCAACAAGTAAACGCACTGGTGACTTTTTTGTTTGGCAAAGTAAAGTACTAGGGAACGCCATAAAACGTTACTTTACAAATATTTACCACATTTTGTACACTTCATACGTGTATGTGAAGACAATGGTGTGTGTATGTGTGTGAGTTTGCAAAAAGTTGAAGAACAGTAATTAGAGTATATTATGATGTTTTTCTTTTTTTGAAATACTTACGCACACTCTTATATGAGCTTATATGCACACAAACGTTTTGCTGCCACTTTTAGTTAAAAAGTTGAAAGCACTTTAGTGACCAAATATTAAAATTAAGAAGATCTTGGGAAAAAAATATTTATGTTTTATATATTATATATACTTAGCATAGCATTACCACTAAACACGCAATAGGTTTAAAGAGACAGCTATTTCAAAACACGTGAAGGTGAGTTTTTGCCCAGTATTCCTATTGTACCACATAAGAGGCAAATTTACTTTAACACTGATGTATAATACTCATCTTTGAAGAGCTTTGCAAAAATTATTTAAACCAAAAGACTTATATAGATGCACTGTCATGAGTTTTAAGTATAAAATATTTGTCAAGATTTTGCAACTTTATCTGTAAAGACAAAAATATCGATATCGCTGTCAACGAATGTCAGATCTGTTTTAAAGTAAGAAGCGACTGCATTTAATTTCTGTGGACGGTAATAAAAAAAGAGAAAACACATTTCATGATTTTATGAAAGCTTTTAGTTACAATTATATTTTTGTACAAATGAATTCATATTACTACTCACACTTGCCCCCATACATACATATACAATACATAGATATTGTAGCTGTTTGTCAGTGAGACACTCTTGAAAATAAATATTCATTGTGCTATATGTCAATCGATGTCACTTCATATATACATTTAACCACTCATCACATACTATAATATATAAACACACACGCGCACATACACATATATGTAAATATATCATTCAGAAGCAAAAAAACACAGAGGGTTGAACGTCGCCATAAACTATTTTTTAAGAGGTATGCATATGTAACACATCATGCCATGCCTAAATTCAGTTTGAGAACTACCAGTATTACTGTACTGTTCCATGTTTAAGTGTGAGCAAATGGACAAGTATGATGACTGAATAGAACAATTGAATGGAAGGCACCAAAATATTTTATGACGGTTCTTTATCGTTTTCCTTCTCCTTCCACATACCCATCTTACCAAACGAACGATCACATGTCCGATGTATTTGGTATTTGTCATATATGTTGTATGCAAGTACCAGATCCCCTAAGTCGATTTAATGGTGTCCATTAAAACGTTTGCTGTTATAAGCCTCAGTGTTCCGCAAAATAAAATTTTGTCCTAAAAATGGACAATTTACAAAAAAAAAAAAACATTTCTGACTTACCACTTGAAATGCGACGCAATTTGAAGGCGTGTAGTTTCAGGTGCAGGGTATTTAAGATTTCGTTTAAGGTGAATTTAATTTTTTTTACCAGTTTTTTAAATTTTTTTATATTTTTTGGTTAGAGTTGTACGGGATGTGATTTCACATTTTTGTCATGTCGAATCAATTGAGTCAAAGTGTCAACGATATCAATGCATGTACAATAGTGTAAGTGTCAATAGAGCGGTTGTAAAATACTTTAGGTTTCAATCACTTTCTCCCTCTCTCTCTTTCTCGTGATATACCACAGCATTTTTTCAGTGAGTTTGTTTAAAAAAAAGAAAGAAGAGAAATAATTGCGGCTACTGGCTAAACATGATTGTTCATATAAAAAATTTAACCATACATGAGATAAATTGTAATAAAAGGGAAAATGAAAAATTAATTTGACAAAAACAACTGAAACACAGAACAACTAATGGTCAGAGTAAACGAAAAAAGTTAGAAAAAATAATAAAAAAGACAAAAATATTATTTAATCGAATCGTACAATTTCGTTACTTAAATGCTTATTGTCTGGTTAGTTAACTTTCTATTTCAACATATTTACAATTTATATCATTTATGTGCATACATCTTTACGAAGGCGTACCTGCATTTAAGGTATAAGGATCGATACCAAAAAATCAATAGCACTACAAAGCTGCTTCGGCTGTTACAGTTCAAGTCTTATTGCCAGTCTTGCTTTTCAATACAAACACATTTATATTGCACACACATATATATAAATAACGAAATAGATATCTTCCCACCCCGCTTGTGTTATGGTTGAAGAGCAAACAACATTTTTTAAGGATTTCCTCTCATGCACAACCAATATGCAAATCTTGCATATTTGTTCAACGTTAGTGTTCAACTGACCAAAAAACACAATTGATTTTTCTGTTTTTTTTTAATTTTTTTTTTTTTGTATTGTTATTATTTCATCGTTTTTTACGTTTTTTACGATTTGTTGTTGTATGTTGTTTACAAGAATGATTCACTATGAATTTCAATATCAATAAACACTTCACAAAAATGTGTTGAGACAGGGAGACAGAAAGCGAAAAGGACAGAGAATGTGGCGAGAGGAACATTACAATGTGAAAGAGCGAGATGGTGCATTTATATATGTACAGCCAAACGGAAGGATAAATAGCTTAATATGAATGAAAACACATCCGCTATACGAGAGAGTTATTGTAAAATAGAACAAGCCTGAGCAAATACACACACAATAACATTAACAATAGAAATAAGTAAATATAAAAAAAAAACATAGAAAAGAGAGTAAAATGGGATAAAATGAATTAAGAAAAAACAGATGATTTGAAATTTATGCAAAAATCGTTTATGCTAAAACGTTTAATATTTATCGAGTTTTTCGAAAGTTTAGAACAGTTACATAAATTTTCAACTCAATTGATATATTGGAAAATTATAAAAGTGAAAAAAAGGAATTTTCTTCTTAGGTTATTAATCCAATTTTTTTAATTTTTATAAATCAGTGGAACAAGCTTTGATGCATAATGCTATCGAAATTTTTTTATATTTGTAATAATGGTACAAGTCCTTTGGTAGTAATCGTTCTTATTCTTGTTCCTACATAAATTGCATGAGATGGGAATCTAAATGCATGCCCATCATGTTTATAATCGATATTTCAATTTGTGTACCCAGGAGAATAATATTAATCCGTCGACGGACCGACAGACATGGCTAGATTAACTAAGCATTTGCAGCTAATTCCGTATATTTATTCTGTATATTTTGCTGGTTTTCCATCTTCTCCTTATACATCCAACATAAATTGAAATAAATTCTTTCAGATAATAGCACAAAAATGACAAAAAAAAGTCAAAAAATCACCAATTTCCTTTATTAGACAAAACATGTACAAAGCTTAAGGAATAAATTTATTTAAAGGGCGCAAAACACACAACAACAACAACAATAATAAGAAAGGTAAGTAGTACGTATAGAGATGATGCCTCTAAAGAATGAGAATTATCCGTTGAGAGTGTGGTAAGGGAGTGTTTGGTGGTTGACGATGTCATTCTACTACAGGGGCTGGCTGTCAAATTTAAAATGATTAGCAACGATTACACGCATACTTGCCTTGCGGTGATGAACGATAGATAACCGAGAAACTTGGTTTAGTATGTGTTTATGTGTTGACACAAAACACACAAGAAAACACGCATTCATTTGGTCTCTACTATAATGCAAGTAAATGTAATGTATGATAATGTGGGGGAAGGTTAATGACAATACACACTCATCTCATGCATTTTCTTCTTTATTTGTTGTGTTGCGTGTATGTTTTGTGTCTCCTCTTCCTCTTTTTCGTTTTTATATTGTGTATCTGTCATTTACAGTTGATGTTTGTGATTCTAATCAAATTTGCATTATTTACAATTTACTATAGATCTTTGATTTTTACCATTATCTCACATCTTACATCTCTTTTCATCATCATCTCTTATCGCCTTTAAATCTTGCTTCATTTTATATTTACTTTGTCATTATTATTGTCTGTTAGTTGATTATCTGTCGCTGTGTGATATTATTTCGCAATGCGATATTTAAGCTATTCAATTAACATTATACGGTTTTATAATCATACAAACACATGCACAGTGTACTTTGTGGTTTTTTCAAATATTGAAGTTTCAGTAATTAGAAGTTTGCCTAAGAATAAAATGAGTCAGGAGGCAGGATCGGTTAGCAGCCATGCCCATATTCGGCAAAAATCTCCCCCAAGCACGAAAACGTTCAACATTTAACTCGTTTTCATATGCATAATATTATTGTTGTACTGAACAACTAATGGGCTAAATTTGATACAAGGCACGCCTATTTATTAAAAACCATATTTAGTACAGAATTCAACCTTCGAGTTGATACATATATCAATGATTCCACACAGGAAAAAAAACGTGAAAGGTGTTCAAAATTTGCTCTCAGCCAAATATAATTTTTTTGTTTTTCATTGTTGTTGTAGTTGTTATTATTATTCCTATTACCTCCCACCATTTGTGGTTAATTGTGTGTATAATTTTTTACAATTTGATAAAATGATAAAATTTAAATGAATCTCACTCCAACCAAATTAGTTTTTTTTTTTTTAAATGTTTATTATTAAACTACATGCATTAATAGAAAATGATTATAAATTGATCACAGGCTTATGTGATTCCTAAGAAGCTCTGACTTGACATCGTCTTGACTACAATATCTTAACGAATCAAGTCGGGTCCCTTGCTACTGCAATAATCATTTGAAAATATATAATTTATGTAAGAAAAGAGCTTTAAGTAAGAGTTGGAATTATTTATGTTTCTTTTAATTCGTTCTCTTATGTACACGATACCGGAGAATTTTTAATCAAGCAGTTGCCATTAATTACTTGAAAAATTCTTAGCTACATAACACAGATTTTTTTTTTTTATAAATTTTTCTAAAAATTTTTATCCGACTAAACTACACTCAAAAAATTGATTATTATTTATGATATATAAAAAAATTGAATTGAAAATGTTTCATTTTCATAAATTTTTCAGCAACAAAAATTAAATATCAAGTATGGTGGATGTACGTACATAATAATGCAGCAAACACCTGAAATTTAATTTCATTTTTGGTTTGTGCTAAGTGTAAATTTAATCAATTCCATAGAGAAGCTCTCATAGAAGAAGATGAAGAAGAAGAAGAAGAAGAAGAATGGAGGAAAAGAGATTGAAACGTAAATACCATAAAACCCGCCACAGCCTTAAATATTACAAGGATGAATAACTGGCTGGTTGGCTGACTTGACTGTAAGCCACACGTAGTAGCATAGCAGTGCAAAGCCGAGCTAAACAGCAGCACAAGGATGTTTGGTGTGTACGTTACTCGGTTAAAAAAATCAAATTAGGTGTAAACGAGAAGAAAAATCTCCCAGTCACCGATGCTCTCCACAAAACACAACTTTTACCAACTTAGGGAGATACTCAACACCAGCACATTCATGTTCGTACATATATTTAAAAAGAAGAGAGCAGCAAAAAAATAAAAACAAAATAGAGGAGAAAAAACAGCCTTGAACAACCTAAATATACAAAACAAACAAACAAAACAAAAAACCAAATGAATAATTTATAATGGTTGGTAAGCTTTTATGGCAAATTAAAATTTAGTACAAAATAATCTAAAGAGTGTTGGTGAAAATAAAACAATAACAAAAAATTTAAATAATTTATAAAAAAATTGCTTGTTGCATAAAGTAGAAAATGCCATTTCCCACTTATGTGAAACGTAGTGTTTTATGGTCAAAAATTAAATAAAACACCATTTGATTAAAGTTTTGGCCCAAAGGTGCACTTGTCACAAAAACAGGTGAATATGTATGTGACAGATACATGATTTTATAAGTTTTTTTTATTTTATTTTGAAAGAAAAAATTACAGTTTCTTACTTACTTCCTTTTATCCTTAACAACAGAAGCAACAAAGAATTGAAATCAACTTTAACTACAATCGTTATTTATCTAAATACGAATGCAAGCGGTTTTATTGAACATTGAACGGTAGCACAAAACAACATTTTGCTGGTTTCGGTACAAGCCAGTGTGTATGTATTATATGGTAGCGTGTGTGTGTGTGTAGATTTAAGCGTTAAAACATTTGCCTCAATGCATATATGGTCGGTCGTCTTGCATTGTGTTGTATTATAGTCTACTGGTAGTAGACATCAATGTACGCAAGAGAATTCAATTTTATGTTTCAGCTGATTTATCGGTTCACATTTTTTATTGACATATGAACAAGGAGTAAGAGACTCTTTCCATGGCTTTCACAGAATACAAGTGGAGTATACTAAACGCTAGACTTCGACATATATAGTGTGCTCGTAGTATTGTATGTTGAATGCAATAAAAAAAAACTTTGGATATTGTTAACGATAAAGTTAAGTTGGAACAAACGACTGTATAATGCTAACGAGGTTAATTTTATTGAACCCTTCAGACTTACAAAGCACACATACCAAAAGTCATTTGTCTTTCAATTTATATTAAAAATGTAGTGACAAATATATAATAAAATGAAATTATATGATAAATGTTTTTCTTAGTACGTGGTTTACGTGGAAATTTAAAGAATATTGAAGTCCCCATAACCGATGAGAATGTGTTTGCGGGCGGAGCTGCGACTTTTGTGTTATACGTTTGTAGTTGTTTATAAAATATAATAATTTTGGAGGACGCATAATAAGACGAGTCGCGCATTCATTTCGTAAATGTATTTATTTTATATAATTTATACATTCAACGAATTAACAATATTTTATATCTATACTAATGTTATAAAGAGGAAAGATTTGGATTTTTGTATTTTTGTATGTAAGGAGTAAACTCACCGATTTCAAAAATATTTTCGCTATTAGAAAGTTACATTATCACTGAGTAACATAGGCTATATTTATTGCCAAAAAATGTCGGGGATCCCTGGACTTTCCCACTATTACTAACCCAAGGTGTAAAAAAATTAGTCATAAAATATTTTTCATCGTATACGCTGCGGAAAGTATTGATGTTAAAACAAAAAAATGTTCTACAATATTATAAAACATTTCAATATCTACAAAAAACCTTCCGAGACCATATGTCCAACTATTGTACTTATGTCACTATAACCCCTTTTGGTACCCACCATTGATAGCAATATTGCCATACAAACATTGCACACACATGTACACAGCCAATTAAGAAATTAAGTATTCACAATAAGTATTTAACAATATTTAAATAATAGGGAAATCTGACAAAGGCATGTGTGGAGTGGTAACTCCACATGCATCACTAGGTTCGGGAGAGGATTTTTGGATCATTTTTTAATGAATTTGGAATAAAAGCAACATTTATATGGAATTCGAAGAACATATGTACCACCAGGTTCTGGAGAGGATTTTTGGCCAATACTGGATTTTCGGACCATTTTTTAATGAATTTGGAATAGAAGCAACATTTATATGGAATTCGAAGAACATATGTTATGGGTCCTACTCCAGACGCGACACAGCAAAAGACATCAGAAACTAAGGCAATAAGACGGGGGCGTAACTTTTGTTTTCACTGGAGACTTTCGCCATATTTTTATAACTTTAACCTTTGGAAAGAGGGTATATTAAATTTGTCATTCCGCTTGCAACATTCGGAAGGAAGCGTCGGAGACACCACAAACTATATATTTTCTTGCTCAAGATCAAAAATCAATCAATTTAAACAATGTCCGTCCGCGTGTCCATGTGTTTTGACTGTTCCTGACCCTCTCACGGCCGTAATTTTTGAGATATCGAGCTGAAATTTGGTACACATGTGTTAGGTGTCTGCAGGCAGGTTGTAAGTAAAATCGAGCAATATCGGTTTCAAAAATTTCAGAACCTAAGGCATCCATAGGCAACGTTTCATCTCGCGAGATAACCGAATTCCATGCGGGTGAAGCTGCGGACAACAGTTAGTATTTTATATAATTGAGATAAAAACTTCGAATAATAAAAATATTTTTATATATTTTTACAAAAAAATGTCAAAGCAAAAAAACTCAAGACGTTAAAATCAAAAAAGTTAAAACGTGCACGATACCCTACAATAATAATATTAATTCAATTAAAAAATTGTTTTATTATTTAAGATTTCTTTCCAAATTTTTTTTCCAATTAAATGTTTATTATAGTCTGTCCTAAACGGCAAATGCCACACCCACTTTCAATTATACCGATCGATTCAGAGCGATTTAACCATGTCCGTCTGTGTGTCCATGTCAATTTGTGGACAAGCTACAGGTCGTATTTTTTGAGATATTTCGATGAAATTTTATACAAGAACATATATTAGCTTTGAATTAAACTATATTAAAAATGGACCGAATTGGGCCATTTTTAGAACCCCTCCCCATATAATTTTTTTTTTTTAGATTTCATAAACAAACAAAAAATTAAGAATTATTGTGTGAGATATTTATCATTTTGAAATTTTTAAAAATACAAGTATAAAAAAATTGAAGGTCCAGGTTATTCCCTCCATTCACCAAATATTAATTTTTCACAATTTCTAGTATATCATTACAACTTTAAATATTAGTCAGATAAAAAAATTCATTTCACAAAATAATTAAACTTTTTTATTTTTGAAAGAATAAAAATTAAATTGAATAATACATCGAGTGGTGTAGGGTATTGACCGACTATAATAATATCATTCTATTATTGTTTTAACAAAACTAAGAGAATAACAGATTTACAAAGTTTTCATATTCAATTTTTCATGCTTGAATTCATTTCGTTTATAAAAATCAATATTTTTTGTTTTGTTTTCAAAAGTATCACAAAAGTTTCAGATACTTAAAAAGTTTACATTGTGCGATAATACTAATAAATATTCATTATTATGGTAAAAAGTGTAGGTATCACTGCCATCAAGTAGATACTCGCTAGACAATTTCTATACATAAAAAAAGTTTCAAGAAAATTATTCACAAAATCGTTAAATTTCAATATCATTCATTCACTTTTTCCCCTCTATGAAGGGAACGAACGGGAATATTCAGGTGTTGGCTGTGTATTGTTTGCCTTGCAGTCTGCCGTTAACCAAAGACAGTTGTAATGGAAATCTTTTGCAAATTGTATTCTTTTAAATTAAGCAGTTGAGTTGTGTCAAGTTTATTGAAAAATTACAAAATTTGAAAAAATTCTGTGAAAAAAGTTTAGATGGCATCAGTGATGAACTGTTACAGTTCCAATTGCAGGCTATTCTGAATATAATGCATAATATTAATCACTTGTAAAGAGAGAGATACTGAAAAGAGATCCGATGTGAACTCTAAACTCCAGTAACCGGATTGGTTTCTGCTGCTTCTTTTTATTTGTTACAAACGTTTTGACAAAACGACTTCAAAGCAAAGATTTGCTAAGTTAATAAGAAAAAAACTCAATGACGTATAAACACTGTTTCTTATCGTTTCTAACTACAGCGAATCCTGGCCTGTAAATGATTTATGTATTAATAATAATGTCATGTTCACATATCTAAGCAATGATGAAACAACCGAAACATTTACAACTAAAAGAAAAAAGCGTTTTTCAAGCAAAAAGTCTTTGTACGCCTTTGATTGCTGCTGATGATGTTGACTACTGTACAAATGTTTATGCATTACCTAAATGTGCAAAACATAACATTATGTCCTTTTGTTTTTGTTTGTTTGTTTTTTTTGTTGCCTGCAACTTTTGTCTTGTCCTGTTGTCGTGTTGTGTCTTGTGCATGTCGAATTTAATTTCGTACACACATGTTAAACTGTTTTACTTTGTTTTGGGGTTTTTTTCATAAATGAAAAGAGAAATGAAACGAAATGAAATGAAATTGTTATGAATTATTGAACAATTGTCACATTGGACACAATGTACACAAATAAACATGGAATACTTTTTGCATATGTTGCAGCAATTATTCGCTTATTCGGTCATATTTATACACACACACACACACACACATTAATATATATAATACAAATGAATTCTTGAACAATATTTGCCATTGTCAGCTAATTTGATTTATACTCAATTTGAGGCTTTTTCTTTTAATTATTAAAAGGTCAGAACAATTCTGCTCACACCTTCCTCTTAACACATGTACACACACACACACACACATGCAAATACATAAAATTTTACCTCCATAACTCTACTTCACTTGCTTTCAATTGTTTGTACATTTATCTATCCATACATGTGTCCTTCGGTCCTTCTGTCATGCTATGACTTTTCTTTGTATCATACTTGTATGATTAGCCTTCTGGGAAATTATGGAAGATATAAAGTTTGCTTATACATCCATACATAGATATATAAGCCTGCTGCTGACTGTTTATACATATTGGACACTTATTGTCTGTACCGGCGCAAGTGTCCGTAATATAAGAACTTTGTAGGTGAGTTTAATATTTATAGACGTTTATGTTACATTGTATTGAGCTATGTTTGAGTTCTCGATTCTTGTGTCGTCTTTTAATTTGGTAATTGTCACTTGCACAAATTTATTTTTCAAATATTATTTTGTTATTTCTATTTCTCCTCCAGTACGTTACATATGTTTTGTGACACTGTTGCATTTGTTTTATTTCAATTTTATTTTCAACGCAATAAATGAGAGATTATTTTATCTGGAAATTGTGTTTTAAATAATTTATCCGTAAATGTACAACACAAACAAATTTGTGAAATTCATTTATTATCTGAAATGTTGAAATGCAAAGAACGCCAAAATATGTGTAGTTTACAGAAAGCTTGGTTTGTATTGTAAAGCTTAACCACCTTAAACTTCAGCGTAGATTGGAGTTCAATTCATTTCCATTTCATTGGCATATACTGTAGGGGTAATTGGAGTGTGTTTTACACAATGGCCATTGATTTTAGTTTAATTTCTTATCAAATTATTTTTTGTTAAATTTGGGTTAATAATTATTATTTGTCAAATTACTAATTGCTAGTTACAATATGTTGTCTAGAAATTGCAAGTGCACCTTTTTCGTATTTTCCTCTCTATATATAATATATTTATGACGTCTCCATCCAAATATTTTATGCATACCATTGTGTTAACACAAATGTATGCAAAATGTTCCGGCTTACTTATTTACAAAGTTATACAAATATCTACCGTTCTTTCTTCACATACATATAAAAACGTATAATTTAATTACAAAAGGACATAAGTTGCATAATAAGTCATAAATCAAATTTATTTGACCCCCCCTCAGGGACGTGATGATGTTTTGTTAGACAAGTGTACACTTGCTTATGTACAATAGCTTACCTAACTATATACATATTTATACACATTTACCCTTTTTTTTTTGTATGTTAAACTCACTCTGTCCAGACATTGTGTGTATTATGATATTAAGACTGGCAGAGAGACAACAATTTGAACATTATTGGACACCCGGACATACTAAGTATTCTTACGTGCACTTGTTTAAGTTTTGTTTGCCCACACATTTCATCTGTAACAGAACATTGACCAAGGATATTATCATTAAAATTTTTGTTGCTTTTAAGTACAGTATATGTAGCAGTAAGAACGAAAGTGAATTTTTGTGGTAAATAAGAATCTAAGTAAGTGTGTGCTGCTATGTCTATTAGGAACATTTATCGATTTAATGCTGAGATGATGATTTTCCGTTCAATTGTATTTATTCGATTGATTGATTCCAGGAAATAACTTGATAAACTTGACAAATATAAAAGTAAAAATTGAAATTACAACGAAATTAAGGAAAAGTACAATTTTTGCAAAACATAACAAACTTACTGAGAACAATATCAGTGATACAAAACATATTCCATAATAACTATTATGGAAAAATATAAATATTGAATAATTGCAAACAATTCTGATATGATTTTTATATTGGTCGCAATCGTTGCTGTTAGGGGGGGGCGGTAGGGCGAGGTATAGGACGAAACTAGTCCAAAATTTGTAATAACAATAAAAATTAATAAAACAATTTTAATTTGAAGTCATTTCAATAAAATTATTACTTAAATATGCTAAGTTACCACTTCTCTTAACCATTCAAAGCAAGCAACAACAAAGTAATCTGCAATACTTCAAGAAAGCCTATTAAGAAATGATTTAAACGTGGCCAAAGTTGCAGAGTTGCATAAAAACCCGGAAAATATGAAAAATAAAATTGCTCCTGAGGAGGGATGGCATTCTGTCCTCGAAACAAACAAAACCAACAAAAATCTTTTTAAATTAAAAATTAAACTTTAATCTCCATTCCAATGTGTGTGTATGCCTTTTATATACAAATAATTATATATTTGTTTGTTTGTGTGCACCTTTATTTACCTAAGCATTGAAAGCGTCCTTTGGTCTGGCTACAATGAATGAATAGATTGCATGTGTTTGTGTGTAATTTGGGCATTATTGTTGTTGTTGTTGCTGCTACTGCTAGGTAGGTAGTACTGTTATAATAGCAGCATCACAACACAACTCGGCTTCATATTCAACTCAAAACCGAACTAAAGCAACAACACACACAAACAAAATTCAAAGTTTTACGCCACATACACACCTATTGAAAAGCTTCTGCCTTTCATAATCATTCTTACATGGCGCAGTCACAACCAAACCACACGAAAACGAACCAGCACAAACACGTCTTAACTTATATAACCCCTAATCTTTTACGCTGATAATTCATATTTATTCTTATACCCACTTGTGCATAAACAAACGCACAGTAAAATGCCTTCCTTCTGCCCTCTTGCATGCCAGAGGTATTCATTACACTTTCTCGCATAACTGAAATACCAACTCCCAGCAATCTTTATGAATTGCTGATGGCAATTTCTCGTAATTTTTTTTAAAATTTTTTCTTTCTTTTTTGTATTATTTATGTCGTGGCTTCTTTAAGTAAAAATTTGCCATTAAATAAAAAAGAAATAAAAATAAAAAGGAAATACTTCTCAGACGTTGATCCGTATAAATGCGTTTATAAGCGAAACCGCAAATTACCTTCTTTTCAGAAATATAAGAACATTTATTTATTTATACCTATAAAACGGTACGTTTACCTCTTTTTTCAGTTATTGTTAAAGTGTTTGGAAAATGAAAATTGTTGCCTTTTCATAATATTCTTGAAGCACCTGTTAAGGTAAAACTTTAATTTATTTTCCTTTATTGGAGTTAATTTATTTTAATAATCACTATACATGATTATAATATTAACGGAGTGGAGTTAAAATTTATACATATTGTCCTAAAATAATATGAGCGATTCAGTATGTTAAGAAGAGTTTTTAAACAAAACTTTGAGGATATATTTCATCAATAATAAGCCAATAAATACCTTACAACGCCATGTATGTACATATGTGTATATAAATGTGTGCAAATGCCAAATTTATCATATATGACGAACAAGTTGTGCAAAGGTTGACTATTGAGTATTGATATTTACATGGCTTCACACATGGCCACAATAGTTATTAATGGGTGAATGATGGAATCTTGGTATCTACCTCTTTCTCCAGAGTATCTGTATGAAGCACAAATATAATAACATGAAACAAGCTATCAATGACAATATGGAGAAGTGTGAGTGCGTATGCATGCACATCAATTAATACTCATTTATATACCATTAATTATATTATTTATGTAAACAATGTAATAATTAAAGACATAGCAACAGTATACGAGTACTGCGACCATATAGCACGTTTGCGTTCACTTATTTGTATGTACATACATATGTAATATGTACACAGACAATACATATTTTATACACTTGTTTAATGCAAACATCAGTCAAATTATCTGATCGCACAAGGTTAAGTAATTTGAAATTTCATATCAGTCAAAGACACAAACAAGGCAGAGAAAGGGAAAGAATATAAATATTATAATATTTTTACAAAAAAGGAAATTTTTACTTATAAACACGAGTCGGTCCAGCCCGACCATCAAATACTTTACACCACTTGATATATTATTCAATTTAATTTTTTTCTTTGATAAATGAAAAATTTTATTATACCCTGCTGCTAGGCATTGAAACTACTTGTATTTTTAAAATTTTCAAAATGATACATATGTCAAAAAAAATTATTTTATTTTTTGTTTGTTTATGAAATAGAAAAAAAATTTATATGGGGAAGGGTTCTAAAAATGGTCTGATCCTATCCATTTTCAATAGGGTTTCCTTTTGTTCCAATATATGTCCTTGTACCCAATTTCATCAAAATATCTCGAGAAATGCGTCCTGTAGCTTGCGCACAAATTTAGACGGACAGACGGACAAACGGATGTGATTAAATCGATTCAGATTTTGATTCTGAATCGATCGGTGAAAAGTGGGCGTGGCATTTGCCGTTTAGTAGTTACATGTATCCGCACAAACTTTATTTACCCGTCGACACAGGGTGGTGCAGGGTATAAAAATATTAGTGCTCTCTTCTATTAAACTGCAACGCACACATCTTCATTAACAATTCACTAAATCCCTGTATGTGTATGTACAATATATTTTATATATATTCAGAAAAGATTCTTACTAAACACACACTGACTTATACTATACATATGTAAGAGCACGTTTATCTACGACAGTTAAATACTGTTTCTGTGATGATTGCATTTTTCTTTTGGCCTTTGCTACTTTCTTAATAAATGTAGAGTTCAGAAAAAGTTAACACATCTAAATAGGAATTACCCATGAACAAACATTCTATTACATATTGTGCAGTATAGTTTACAAGTCATACCTACACGTATATCCATTTATAAACTTACAAAAATGTGTCAGTTTATCAAACTTCTTATGATTAATTTTATGCTAGTAATTTAGAGATAAGTACAAACGAAATTTTATTTTTTCTTTCCAGCTCGAGGTCATTTTCTTTATTAAGTCAATTTTTCAACTCCTTTTGCATTACATGGCCATGTAAAAAATTGACTTAATAAAGAAAATGACCTCGAGCTGGAAAGAAAAAAAGAAATTTCATTATTACCAATTCATAATAGGTCGAACAAAACATCTAAAGAAAGATAAGTATAAACTTTATAGCAGAACAGAACCGATTATTTCATATAGTGGGTGTGGCAAGTTTTTGATTACTCCTTCAACCAGTTAATCGGATTTTGTTCCAAATAAAAGTTTTTATGAATTGTGGGCATCAATGAATGAAGTAATTTTTAATAATTGCTCAACTGTTATTGTTTTTTATTAATGAGGGGAAAAGCATAAAAAACTGCAGGTCTTCACCCACTAAAACCCCCTCGAACATCCGACGGTGAATCTCCGGGGAAGTATTACATTGGGAGAGCCGTCTGAGCTTAATCTCAAATTGTCTGTGATATAGTCTCTGTCCTGTGTCTTTGACGAGCACTCTCCTCTATTCTAAGACGAGTTATTATAGTAGCACAGGCATTCTAAATACACTTACTTCACACAATCTGCTAAGACTAATTTCTTCATTAGTAAGTTCTTCTGTCAATCCTCGTTGGGTAATAAATCTGGGACATTTAACAAATATATGTTTGTTCTACATTGTTGCACGTTGGGCACCAGGGTCTCGTATCGTGCTTGAAGCAGTACAGGTAAGCGCGAAAGCATCCGTGTCCACTAAAAATTTGTGTCATACAGCAATCCATGCAATCTTGCTGCCTGTTCAGTCATGTTCCTATGCTGGGCAAAAGCTCACATGATCATCGGCCTTGTGGAAAGACATTCCACTTCAACGCTTATTGTGTTGGAACGGAATTGTTTTTGTACAACCGAACTGAAATGCTCAGAGTCACTGATAATTTTATTAAATCTCTTGTCAACACTTAATGAGACATAACGTTTAGTTATTAATGAAATTTTTAAATAATACTCATGCATACATATCATAATCTATCATATAATTGCTTTAAGACAAAATTAGCAGCTTATGATTGCACGAAATCGCATTTATTCTAAATTTCTGCAATCTATAACTTTTCTGTGTGTGGTTGTTGTTGCTGTTTTAAACTGTGATCTCTCTGTGAGTATAATATAACGAGCAGGGAATAAAACTTTACTGATTGCTTCGTTTTACATATTGCGCTTTTATATATAACGATGCTGTTGGTTGTGGTGTAGTGTAGAACTAATGAATATAATGAACATCAGCCAACCAAACTCATCCTCTCATCAAAGTAAACATAAATACATTTGCATACAAAATTGTGTACATAAAAAAAGAGGTTTGTTATGCATACACACACAAATTTTCTATTCCCCCTTGCTTGCTTTTATGTTATCATGGGTGTGTGTGTGTGTGTAAAGAAACATTAGCTGTTTGGCAAAGCTTTGAAGAAGTAAGCGTGAAAATGAAGAGGCAGCAACCAACTCTCCCGCACTTGTACAAAACTAAACTCTGACAAGTCTTTAGGGTAAAATTTGTAGCACGTTGTCTTTTAATTTTCACAGTATTTGTTACATGCAACTAAAAAGGCATTATCAACGGCAACAACAACAACAACAATAACTATAATGGAATACAAGTGGAACCACAGTAACTAACATTTTAATGGTGTAGAAAGAAAAAATATATATTTACACACACATATAAAAAAAAAAACATTATAAAACATTCATTTGTAAAATAAAACGAAATTGTTTCAACACCAATGAAACAAAACTATTGCGAAAAAGTATACTAAATTTATTAGTTCGTTTGCAGCAATTAGAAGAAGGCATGTCTTTATGTCTGTCTGTTTGTTGTAATTCTTCCGCTTGCAAAACTTGGCACACCCATACTGCACACATTTACTTTAAAGCAATTACTTATGTGATACGTGCAAAGTGATGGATGACATAAACATTCTGGTCCCTCCTCATAAGTTAACAGACATTGTGACACTGTGAATGTGTTCTTTGAAGATGATGAGCATTTTCAAATGCAACCAAATTGTACATTAAATTAGCCCACAGCCTTAAACGCACGCATCTTTTGATGACTCAAAGGGTATGACCTTTAATGAAAGTAAAGTTGAAACTGAAGGTACATTCTACATATTTTCAAGTGTGTGCTAAAACATTTTCCAATAGTAACCCATATATTATTGAAACGTCTAAAACTCCTAAACTATTTCCGAGTAAGTAGAAAGAAATTTCATATGAAATTGAAGGAAATCAGTAACTCATCTAAAGTAATGACCACAAAATTTATATAAATAAAAATATTTATGAATAAATAATAGGTGTATAGGTACCCCATTTACTACAACGTCAAGATAACATGTTTACCGTTATGTAGAGAGAAACATAGCCGCACGCTTTAACTTATTCCATATACCGCTTTATGCATTCTTCTCTTTAGCTCAAAAATTATAACATGAGGTTATAAAAAATAAAATAAAATAAAATTATGTAAAAATAAAGGAAAAGAGGAAATTACATTAACATCAACATAACCAAAGCCAAGGACTGGATGCGCGTACGAAAGAAGTAAAAGTAGAAGAAGAGTTGTGGAAAATAATGAAGTAAGAGGGCGAGGGTGACAAACGCCTTTAATGCCTGTAAACAAGAAAACGCAACAAAAGAGATACAACAATGACATTTTAATAATAATAATAATAACAACAACAACAACAACAATAATAATAATAATAACAACAATTTTGTAATATAAAATACAGTGATAGTGAACTTTACAGCCAGCACCACAAAATACTATAAACATTGTAATGATGATGAAAATGGTGACGATAAACTTTAGTACCCACCCACACATGCACCCATCTACGCATCTACCCACTTACACATTTACACGTAATCAGACTGTTAAAAGACGTTTAAATTTCTCCGAGTGTTGTGACAAGACCGCCAATTGTTATGTATGTGTAATATATACATATACACTTACACACATAAATGCCTTAATAGTAAATGTCTGCGGGTCCGTCCCTCTAGCTGTCTATTTGCACTATTTTATTTCAAGACTGATGAGCTGTTTATGACTCAACATTTTTACATTTTCATTGTATCCATCACACAAGATTGGACATATGCTAAGTTTGTCACTTTTTTTGCTACACACATACTCGTATATGTATATATTTTGTGGATCAATATTAAGATCTGCTTTCGGGTGTCCGTCTGTTATTGTTGTTGTTGTTATAACGATCACAGTCGTACATTTTAATTAATTTGATTTAAGGTTTCTGTACTTTTGTGTTTTCTTTAGAAAAGGTAAAATCAGTTAATAACCACGCCCACAATTGACGAAAATTATTCATAGTTGCAAACTTAAAGCTACAAAATTTGTTAAATTCTGCCTCTGGATATGCCACAAAGTGTGAACAAAACATCAGACCTTGAGCAGTAATCTATGTTTAACCTCATTGTATAAACGTCATAACGGAAATGTATACGTATATATGTGGAGGGTACCTTAGATGTGTTCCAAACTAAAACTAATTTACTGCTTGCTGTCTTCTTCTTCTTCTTCTTCTTCTTCTTCTTCTTCTTTGCTAGTCAAGCGAAGCTAGTATTTATCCATCATTTATTATCGCGCGTATATTTATATTAAAATTATAGTGTATGCGCATGTGCATGTGCATGTTTATGTATATATTTTACTGTTCTTTTTTTCATATGATATTGATGTCTATACATATAAAACAATTACGCTTAATATAAATTATACATATATTTATGTACGATAAGAAAGACTGATGTTTTTTGATAAATGTTTTATTAACTTAACGTTGATGCGCAACATTTGATGGATTAAATAAAATATTATTTTTGTCATATTTGTTTTGCTTTTGCTTTTTTTCATTTTCTCTTATAGAAACTTTTTTCATAAGAATTAATATTAAAGAGATTTTAAAACATATTTTTATTTAATTTTTATATAATAGAAGAGAAAGATGGAAAACATTTGTCAGTAATTAAATTAGTTGGAAAAAAAAAAAGGAAAATTTCTCCTTTTCCTTTCGTTTCACAGTCAATACGTTATTAAATAAAGAAATAAAAAAGAAATCAACTAACAAAGCAGTACAAATCAGCAACGAAAAGGAGGAATAGAAAAACATGAATGTTGAGGATTTTATCCTCTATGGGTACTTATGTACATATATAGATAATGGTATTATTATATATATCAAATAATAGCTAGTAACTACTTTGCTTTACTTTTCAACAATTTTCAAGTTTGTTTTTGTAAAGTTTCTTTACACACATACATCCTTTTTTTTATTAATGCGCAAACAAACTTATCCAATAAAAGTTTTAACAACATTGATTTAAAGGTGAGCATCTCTTGTTCTTTTTACATATTTTTTCTCTCTTTTTGTTTTCAAATATAAATTCAATGTCCTTCAGTAGTGTAGCTAAACTTTTTAACTACACGCCAAAAGTCAAAACATTAAAAATCTATTCAAGTTAAAGTTTTTACGTTTTTCTTACTCTCCTTCTCTCTTGCTCTCTCCCTCTCTCGTTCTGTCCATTTCTTTTATTTTAAGTAAATCTCTTTTAAAACCATCAAAAGTCACCAAGGATTTGAGGCACATCTTTCACTTGTCCTCTTCTTTGCTATTTGTCATGACACCTCCAAGTTAAGTAGAGTAATGGCTTTCTAAGGTGATACAACATAATAATATGTTTATATTATTATAAGTACAACTATATTAAGAAAAATGAATTATTTGTGCATGAAAAGTATAATTTCTTTCAGCCTCTGTTAATCAAAAATTATGAACGAAAATACAATTGTACGATCGGCATAATACAATACCCTTTACCAACGAACCTAAATATACCAATAACGCTTAACAGACGACTATGAAATAGACTGGAAGGAACAGGACAAATTGCTAAAAATAATTCAAGTAATTAAATGATTTCTTATTTCATATTATTGCTACTTTTTACGAATTTGTTTTAAAAGTGAAAAAAAAAGGAAAAGAAAAATCAAATTCGATTCGTTTACTATTCAGTTTGTTTTTATACCCTGCACCAGCCTGTGGCAACGGGTACATTAAGCGCAAGCTAAAGGTTGCATTTTTTGAGATATTTCGATGAAATTTGTTGCAAGGACATGTATTGGCCCAAAAGGGAACCCTTTTGAAACCCTTTAGAACCCCTCCTCATATAAAAAAAAATTTTTTCATTTCATAAACAAACAAAAAATAAATAAAATTTTCTGGCATTCATGTCATTTTGAAATTTTTGAAAATAAAATAATTTTTTGTTTTCAAAAAAAAAAAATTAATTTGAATAATATATAAAATGGTGGAGGGTGTTTAATGGTCGGGCTTGTCCGACTATAATATTTTCACTTATTTATTTTTGTATATATCTCTTATTCCTTAACTTGATCACGTGACTGACATCTTTACCTACACATGTGTTGATTTCCTTTTCAGATAGTAAAATACATTATGTGGGTGCGTGTTTGTATGTAATAAGAAAAGTTCATAACCATAAAACATTCAAACGTGACATCTGCTTTACTCTACCAGCTCTCGATATATAACACTGCAAGCATATGCGGTTGAACCTGTAAAACTGTTGGCACTATTGTTAAGTGTTACTGTCGTGTCGTGTATATTGGGAAACCACACAATTTCATTTTCAATATCAGGTGAATTTTATTATTTTTTCCTTTGGCAAAATTTCCTTTGTCTAGGAGTTTTCTATTTTCTACTCGAATTTTTTCTATATTTTTTTTAGTAGCGCTTGTCATTTGAAGTAATTTGAACTCACTTTCTCTACTGTTAACCAATTTGTAATAATTGTATATATGGAAGGAATGGCTAAAAAACAGAATGGAACGGATATAGAAAGTATGTTTGTGTGTTGAAAAATCCTGACATATCACGAAAGGACACGTTTTTTATACGTATACGTATATGTACAGTTAGTACATAGCATATACGAAGTATGATTCGTTTTTTATTAAGAGAATATTATGTGATGAGTATTGAGGAAATAATTGCTTGGCGATTGAAAAAATGTAAGAAAAATAAGTGAAAATATTATAGTCGTTCAAGCCCGACCAATTTTTCACCAAATTTTAGCAAAAAAATATAAAGAATTGCGCATTTTTTTTTTTTAAATGGTCGGATTGGGTTCAAAATGGGCATGGCCAATTATTAAGCTGATTAATAAAAACAATATTAAGAATTGTGAATTTTTGCTTCCATTATAACAGGACCATATATGGGTAGGGGTTCTAAAAATGTTTCGATTCCATCTAATTTTAAAAGGGTCCCTATTTGGGCAACAAATTCCATCGTAATATTTCAAAACATGCTACCTGCAGCTTGCACACAAATATATATGGACAGACAGACATGACTAAATCGATTCAGATTTTCGGTATAACTGAACGTGGGTGTGGCATTTCCCGTTTAGGAGTAAAAAACATCCGCACAAAACTTAATTTGAGGTCAAATCTTGTTTGAAAGTTTCGTTAAAAGGAATTCGATCTAGAAAAAATTGTAGGCTGTTTGTCATGTAGGCATAAGGCTGATTTTTTATATTATCTACATGAGCACTCGATATGGGATTCTTTTGAGGAAATGGGAAATTTTTTTTCTCACAGGTAAGTACCTTCCCAAAGTAATTAATTAAACATGTCTTTATCTGCTCTATACTTCATACCATACTTTCAAATAAAATGTTGCTACATCAAAAACATTAGATTGCTTTATTAACTATACTGTTGTTGTTGTTACAATTTATGCTACTTTAGTATTTATAGAGTTTCAACACACACTTGTATACACATATACAATATCTCTACACACAATAAACATGAAAGAACAATAGTCAGAGCAATTTAACCAAAACAACCGAAGGAATGAATTGCAACAATTTCGTTGGTGACATTGTCCTCGTTAACTGCACTCAATACCTGAATTCATGGCTTACCCATAAACGTAGTGTACATCTGTAGTCTTGTCTACGTTAATCTACTAAAAAATATATATGATGAGTACGAGTGAGTTTAATTGCATCCATCCAATGAGTTGAAGCTACAGTCTGGCATAATGTCGATTTATTAAAAATGTATAAATTTAACTGGGGTAACGAGGCAATATAAACTGCATGTATAGTACGATGGGGTATAAAATATTTTATACCCAGCGTTGCATTTGTACACTAATACCTAACATTTAAGCATGTATAGCTTAAATAATAAATAGTTTTGGTCTAAGACGCGAACTCGTTCAAGCCAATAAACGGATTGGCTCAAATTTTGGATCTTTTAATATTTTGTTTGTTTTTTTAAGTATTTTATTTTATCATATCGACAAGAGAGCTAATTCAATGCTTTCAGCTTTGTGACTATGAAATATTTTTTGGATGTAAGCGTAGTAGCGTGGCCGATTCCTTCCAAAATAAATGGAAATAATAATTTTTTTACATTTTTGGTGTGTTTGGTGTTGGGAAAATGGAAAATGACAAACTTAGTATATCCACCCATCACGAGTTGAGGATATAAAAAGAGTGCGGCTATAACCAATTTCCATTATTTATGGACGCTAATGAAAACTACGTACTTTGTGTGACTTCCCAGACTTCTTTCTATATTCTACACCCCCATCCCCTAGGTCAAGCATATGGTGACATTTTCTTAAAAACGTTTTTTAAGAAAGCCAACAATTCATGTACGTACGTGATAAGCATTTTTGTATAAAGTAAAGTGTGAATTTCGTGTACTTACAGTTCAATGAATTATGGAATAACTGAGTAAGCTGCAACGCACGATTCTGCATTTCTTTACATAAATGGAAAAGAACATAAGTTGACTTTTAGTAACAAAGTTAAATAGTGTGTGATATAATTTTAAATGATTTATTTCCTACGCGAGCGTTTTCTTATGATTTTACATTATCTTCATTTAAAATTATTTAAGTTTAATTCATTTGAAATAATTTATAAGAATTCGAATTAAAATAAGAAAGAATACATCCTAATCCCGATCTAATCATATTGATTCAAATAAGAATTTAAAGGAAAAAAAATTGACAGAAAAAGTCTTGAGGCTTTACCTTTAATTAATGTTACAAACATATGTTTAGAATGGCATTATTTACACACAGCGGGATTCATGAAACTCTTATACTCATAAAATTCAAGTCAACAACAATTAGCGGCAACTTTTTAGCATACTTTCAATAACAACAACACTACAGGATATGAATGTAGCCTGTTGTGTGTTGTTGATAAGTGTTTACTGTGTGGCGCCCTGAAGGTTTGTCCCTGTTAGACGTCCACATATTATTATTTTTTTTTTTATTATAATGATGATTTGCTGTTGGGTGGATAGAATGATTTTCTAACTTGAATCGTATGAGAGAAGAGAAAAAAGTGGATGCTTTTTATTAGCGACCTCTACAATTCACAAAAGTTTTTCCACCCCTTCTTCTCCTTCTTCTTTTTCTTAGTATCTCACCCACAACAGTTGGCTCGTTTAGTTATGAAGAGTTACTAATGAGCACTTTGCTCTGAGCTCCATGTACTCTATGTAAAATTTTTTTTATGTTTTCCTCATTCATGTGGAAAGTATATTAGATTTGTTAATGCATTTGTAACAATAAACAAAGTACAAATACACTATAGAATGTAAAAATCTACATCTTAAGCTTCTCGCCTAAAAATCTAACCGTGTCCATCTGTCTGTCCATATGTTGTTACATGTTGTTGTTTGTCCTAAAGCAACTTTAACTTTTGCACTTGGATGGCTCCGCATTTTAGGCTTATTTGATTCTATATGATGTGTTGTTAATATTTTTTTGTTACATAACCACTAATAAAAGAGTCGTTAGCGGTTTCTAGTACTTTAACACGTTTGCTTCAAGTTGTGTTTTGGAAGTTATCATGAAAAAAAAAAGGTGGTTGAAATCTTTTTTTAAACAAAATAAATAAATATTATTTTATATTAATTTAAGTTTCATGATAACATGAATCTCTTCTTTGGATTCAAATGTTGTATTGTAGTGTACAAGTGTTTCCCTTAGTGTACGTTTTGCATACACTGCTCTTCAATTTAATATCGATATCGTGAAACACAAAACCGTGGCATTTTATATAAATTGGTTGGTTGTTGGCCTATGTGTGATAAATTTCACTTCACAATACTTAACATTTTATTCAGTCAGAGATCATACGGATATCTTAACAGCATTGTTATTGTGTTTGTATTAATATAACTGTTAAGAGACGCCAACAATATCTTGTTTCATGAAGTACCCCTCTTGATATCATTTTTATATATTTTAAATATTTTAAGTTCTGCGTTTAAACTGTAAATTATAATTCGAGTAAAGCATCCATCTATAGATGGACTGACAGACACACTCTAAATGATGAATATTTTAGATTTAAGAAATTAAGTTTAATGGATAACTTATGCATTATGTATATATTATGGTAATACCATATAATACTTACTACGAAAATAAACCAAAAAAATTTCTTCTAATTTCCGTCATGTAACAAACCGTACTTAAGAATTTATAATCTGTTGGTAAACCAAAAATTATGGCAAATTACCATCATAAGCATTATCAATGTCATTACCATCATTATTAAATGTCATCAAACGGTTGCATAAAATTGCACAATACCTTCAACGGGATAAATATTTAAAGGATGTTTAAAAATATTACAAGAAAAAATTCATTTTATCTATACTATACAAAGGACATTTATGCATTTATTTTCAAAAACTTTTATATCTTAATAGTCCAATTAACATGCCATGTACCGTAAATTTATTAAATATGAAATGTTAATTACGGTCCAAGTGTAGAGATGAAATAATTATTATAAAACCATTGGAAATTGTTTGGAATTTATAATAAATTCTGAAAGACAAATTTCAATTTTAGTATTAAGAGAAAATTTCGCAAAACTTAAGCAAGGTAAAATAATAAAAATCGATATTAAGACGAATTTACGAAAATTATTTCATTTTATAAATTGTAGATTATGTGAAATTTTAACTCCTTGTGCAATAATTTTAAGTGATTAACTTGAAATACTTAAAAATGGAAATGTTCCATTAAGCGTGGTTACAAATGGAATAATAATAATAATAATAATGGAAATATGTATAAGAGTGTGTACATAGTGTAAAACAAATCACAATGAATAGCAATGAATTTTAATACAATGTACGCTATTATTGTTCGACAAGCACAGCATAGTCATACAATGAAAGTGATTTTTCTTGTTTGAATGCAAGATTTTTTCATTCATTCTTTTAAGCTGGGTGTTAATATTTATATCGTCTATCTCCAGAGATTTCTTGTAGCTGTTATAAAAGCCATTTGTACGTGCATTTTCTTTCTTTCTACATTCTTTTTAAGTAAATCAATTTAAATTTAAAGTTAAGTGATTCACATCAATCTTGACGTGAAGCGCAAAAAAAAATGCGCAAATAAATAAATAAACAAGTTTTACTTGTGCAGCCATTTCAAAGGCTATACAAAATAAATGCGTTACATATCAAATTAGGACAAAATTATTTATATAGTAGAGATAATATGGCGCAGAAGGGGATTTAGTTGGCTAACAAGAGTCTCAACCTCACTTGGGCCTTTGGGATCCACTTGGAATCTTAGGTACCCCATATCATTTGCTTGTAGAAGAAAAAGTTCCTGATGAATATATTTTCCTAAAACGATTACTTATCATTTAGATTTTAGAAAACTATGACATTTGTTTTCACGTAAGAATGTTTTTCGATTATTTAGGCAACTGCTTAAAACAATTACACGTGTGCTGTAATAAATGTTTAATTATTATAATTATGATATATATTTTATATATATTTTAATTTTATTTTATTTTTTTTTTCGAATAATTTATTCACTTTAACACTTATCCCAAAAAAAAAAAAAAAAAAAAAAAAGAGTTGGACCAAAACCAAAAAAAAAATTATATAAATGACACATAAACTCTAACGCAAAGTTATATTGCTAGGCATATGTACAAATGTGTGTGTGTGCGTGTGCGTGTATGTGTACGTTATAATACTTTAATCCAGTCATAATATGACATAATGCGCTAGTGCTAACGGTACAATTGAATATGTTAAATAAACGTTTGGTGATATTGTTGTTGTTGTTGTTGCA
The DNA here is from genome assembly GCA_949710015.1 of Crataerina pallida. Taxonomy (NCBI): domain Eukaryota; kingdom Metazoa; phylum Arthropoda; class Insecta; order Diptera; family Hippoboscidae; genus Crataerina; species Crataerina pallida. Next base: position 20,567,993 of record OX453292.1, on the reverse strand, counting down.
TAATATATGGTATATTTTACTATCTGAGTGTGAACAGAAAAGCTCATTATTACATACAAAATGTCACAGCAGTGGCTGTGACATAGTGAGAGAAGTGCGGCGTTTACAAAAGCAGGATAAGTGAGCATTTATTTGTATGTATGTATTTTTGTTGTTGTTGTTGTTGTTGTTTTTTAATTAAAACTAATTAAAATTGAGCAAGACATTTAATATATCAAAATTTCAAAAACCCAGAGCACAAGGAAACCAACAACAACAACAATTATAATAATGAAAAAAGAAAAAAAAAGAGAAAAACGCTATAATGAAAATAAAACATTTATTACCATGTAAACCATAACAACTGAGCCGCGGATTAAACGCAAAAAGTCAAAATGCCACTCAACAACAACAATAATAACCTGGCGCTTGCGGTGCAACCACTTTGCCCACCTAGCTACACACGAGGATTAACTCGGTGATATATTTGTGTGTTAATTGAATTTAATTAGTTTATTATTAATATAAGTATTTCATAAATACCATAAATAAATTATATCAAACATTGTACAACAAACGCACACACATACACTTTTGTATTCTAATGGAAATTAAAACAAAATAAACCCTATTATCAAGGATTTGCGAAACACTATGTACATTACTAAAAATATACCTACTTAGGTATTTTTTTCAATAGAAGCAGGACAACTAGTTTATAAGCAGCTTAAATAACAACTTTTTAATGTTTCGTCCTTATTTTAATATAATAGCTTAGAGGGAATGTTCTCATCATCGCATCATCGCATCATCTCCACGAAAAACATTTTCGTGGCATACTTTGCGGTAAATAAAACTCAACCAGAAATATGCTGTGTTCTATTTATCTGACTAAAACGGTGTAAATACACTCTAACTCGCCACTTAACTAATACTTTAATAGTTGCCAAAGAAAAACTTTTCCCTCGTTTTTTTTTTTTTTTTGTATGTTTCATAAGTAGCCTTAAGTAAGTTTCACACAAAACTTGTTCATTGTACTTGGTGTACAATTTCATAGTTTTTATTTTTATTTCATTTTGTTTTATCATTATTTATAAAGCACACTATGCGGTAAAGCGTAACATTACATTTGGGCGTATATTCGTTACAGTGAAGAGCTGCTTATTAAGAATTATATTTTACTCAATACAGCACTAAAATCTAGAGTGTAGCATAGTTGCAAGGGCGATATTTTTAATTACGGTAATTCAGTCAAAAATTAGTTTTTTTTTTTTTTTGTCTGAAGAAAAGTACAATTGTGTAGGGTTTATATGAAAGTCACTTCGAATCGATTTTAACTTTTTTCTTGTTTTTGCTTCCAAGTGTAACAATAGTTATAAAAGTGTTAACATAAATTTATATATCATTCAGTTTCTGTTCAGTTTTTGTTTTATGATGATTCCTCTTTATATTCGAATGACGTTGTTGTTTTTGTTGTTGTACTATATAAAGAGCATCATCATTAAGTCAACAGCGTAAACCTATTTAAACTTTAAAATAAAGAAATTCCTTCCAACACCTTGCCCGGGGGGGCTTTTTGCAGTACTGCGTAGATTCATCACAGTTCTCCTTTAGCCCCCACATATTTACAAAAAAAATTCATGTTTTAAAATATTACCAAATTACACTAACATTAACACTTCTAAACAAAAGCAAAAAATAATCTACGAAGAGCAAACAACATTAACAGCATCATTACAATTCCGTCCCCTTTGTGTTATTCATTCATTCATTCGTTCATTAACATTTTACAGCTAAATTTAAAACAGAACACCAGCGGCCTGAATGATACATTCATCAAATGCTACTCCTTGCCTTTCTTGCTTCTCGTTTTTTATTCATTAACAATTTCCCATCACGTTGAATTATAATTGGTCGCAAAAGAACTGAAACAAAAGTACCCTACATTGAAAGGAAAGACATTTCAAATGAAGGTAATATTGTAGAGTTTTTTTAGCCATTGATTAGGCAATGCTCAATGCTTAACTGGCTGTTTTTTTTTTTTTTTCATTTTGCTTGTCTTTTATCTATTGAGAGATTAGCTGATCCGGATTCATTATGTAACATCCATGTAAAGCTCAGTTTGTAAATTCTCTCTAAACCAACTTTCTTGTATCCTCCATTTTCATTTTCATTTTCCTTTTGTTGCTGAAATTCTCATGAATATAAAACGATTATTTAGTGCGAAAAAGAGGAACAGAATAACTCCATCTGCCAGCTGCCACTGTTGCTTTTATTTATATTGTTATTCTTTTGCTTCTTGAACTCCCAAGTCTTGCTCTTCTTTGTCAATGTTAGTTTTCTTTGATGATGAAATAAAAAAATAATTTCACACCTTTTGGGACAAAACAATTTAATTATCTTTGAGTGTTTAGGGAGATAAAGAAAGCCAAACAAATAACAACAAAACTGTATTCTTTTTATTGCCTTTTTGACACAATCTCTCTTCGTTTTTAGTGTTATGACAACAACATAATGGAATATTTTATACAAATTCATTTACAATATTAACGAATGATGATTAAATATTATTTTTAGTATGATCACCACAAACTATAGCAATCAAGCCTTCTAATACATTTAATTTTCAAATAATTGGTATTTCAGTAATTGGAAGTAAAACATAAAGAGAAAGTGCAAAGAAAAAGAGTGATTTAACGTGTAAAATGAAAAATACAAAATTTTTTTGGAGGAAGCTACAAAAATTAAACGCTAAAATGATGCAGGAGGGTAGGAGCACACTTTGCTTACTAGCTAGATATTGCACTAAACTTACCCGTATTTGTTCATGAACGACTGCAAAACCCATTGGCTGCTTAATTTGTTGATTTCTTTCTGTTTTTGTTTTGATTCTCCTTCATTCAAAGTGCAAAATCATGTTATGTATGATGCAATAATCCTGATTTAAATCTATAAGCCTGTTAACCAAAAATGAATGGCGCGCAAACATTTGAACAAGCAAACGTACGCCGAAACCCAACTATGCAAAGAAAGTAAAACAAACACAGAAAACATGTTACAAAATGATGTCTATGCACGTGTGTATAAGTTTCGTTGTCCCTTCTCTGTCTTGTGAAATTTTTCTGTACTCGATTCATGTAAAACTTTACGCCTTACGCGTCTATAACAATTATTGCCATGTATTAAAGCGTGTAAGAGATAACTTTGTCCATTTTTATTAAATATTTAAACAAGATTTCCATTTTTTAATTACTCCTCAACATATGGTGCATTTGCTATTTAACATGTAAAAAGCATTATCAAATACTCAAATTAAGTTTTACTCAATTTTTGTTTCTTCTGAAATTTAATACATCACTGCCAGCATTTAAATTGGTCAGTCTCATAATGTCACACGTTAAAATGTGATAATAAGGTAAACTAAGTGGATAACTGTCATCAACACATTCTTAGCACTTCCTGTGCTCTTCAATATATCACACGAACACATGGTATTTATAGAAATAAAAAAAATTTAAGTGTAACACATAATATTGTGTGTACATTAAAGTGTACATTTTTTATACCCTTCACCTTAATGATGAGCCTATATTAAGTTTGTTCTTCAATTTGCTACACTCAGAAGGAGGCATCAGAGAAGCTACGTAATATATATATTCTTGATCAGCATTAAAAACTGAGACAATCTAGACATTTATGTCTGGGCGTCTGAGTGTCCGCGTGTCTGTCTTTTGTTAGCATTCTTACGGGCGCAACTTTTGAGATATTAGCTGAAGTTTTAGTTTAATCACACAGATCGCTATTTAACATGTGCAAAATATGTCAAGAGCCACGCCCAAAATCGACAAAAATGTATATATCTGCAATAAAAGTTGACCTAGGAACTTTAAATTTAATGCAATTATTAAATGTTATCCCATCCATCGATGTACCAAAAATGGGCATGCTCGGATAAAAGGCACTTCCACAATTTGCAAAAAACCACTTTCAAGCTGATACGTAATATATACACTATTAGAGGGCGCATTATATATACATATATCTGCCACGCCCACCGTTATAGGTGTGCAGGGTATTTAAGATTTGACCCAAGCCAAATTTAGTTTTCTTACTCGTTTATTGTTTACAATTGCACTCACTATCCAAGCAATAGGTAATTTTACACATTCAGTTTAGATGTTGTTGACAACCCATTATTATGTGTCATAAATTTAATAAGGATTCCTTATAATGCCTGCGAGTGTGTATAAGACATGTGTGGCTTTTAGTATATTTAGTTGTGCAAATAATGGCAGTTAAGTGAAAAAAGTTGACATTGAGCATAAAGTTAAAGCATAAGAGAAAAGAAGAAAATGTATGTCACACAAGTTAGTTTTATTATATGTTGAAGAAAAACCTCATCCCCGTAGATAAAATTTAATTCAAAACACCCAGATTCGAGTCATGCAGTGTTACACCCTCGATCCCAAATCTAAGGACTTCATTATATTAAACGAATCTTTTTCAAATGAAAAAATTAATATATTACTATATGAAGTAATATGAAGATGACAAAACAACAACTAATAATAATAATAACAACTAATATTTTTATTCTACACAATAAAAAACCATAAACTGAGCAACATCGTGCATATGAATAGGAAACAAAAAAATCACACAGAAACAAACAAAAACGTTAAAGTCGGTTGAGGACAGCCTTTTAATAACCGTAAGGGGGAACTCCTAGACATGGTCCGATCCCGCTAAAATCGCCAACATGCATTGTCAAACTTGGGCCAATTGTCGAATTTATTGAATTTCTATAAAGGAACATTAATTCATTCATTAGTAAAAAAGAACTTTTGCAAAATAGAAATCCTTGAATGTTATGCAATATGATACAAATTTAGTTTCGATATATATTATTTTGCGGAGCAACTAATTTTTACTAATTTGTGTTAAAAGTATTGCAAAATTGTGAGTTTGCATCACGTTCAATTTATTTCCTATCTCAAGAGGTTATTTATGTGCTAGGCTGAGTCCTTAAACCAAATTTCATTTGAATAACTGAGAAATTGTCTGCCTGCCTGTCTGAAAATGTTTTAAAGGTACATTTCATACACTTAATACTTGAAGTAGGGTAGGATACAAAAGCATAGTGAATGACAATGGAAAGAGGAAAAAATGAAATAGACCATCTCATGTATACATATCCAGGAAGCGAAACGGTTGTTAGTTGGAAAACTATGCATATAGCATACACGCTGCATATGTGATTGTGCATTATATGGCTATTCATACATGTAAATAAATGCCCATATTGTGTGTTATGCAATATATTGGTGACTGGTTTGTTTGTTATGTTACAAACAATATTTCGTCTTGTCAGCGTATTATTACTGCAAATAGACAAATAAACTTTGGACAGCTATAACAATTATTGTAATATTTACATACACACAAACTCACACGCATAATAATACTAGACAAGCTAAAGCCAAAAAAATGAGCCAGCAGGCTAGCATAAGATGTCTGTGTTTAGTTAGGAGTTTGGTAAAGGACTCATCAAGTTTAGGCAATTAACAAATATAAAAAGTATGAGATCACTTTTGCATCCTTATATATGTATATACTGCATTCTAGTATTAACTTTATATGCAAACATAATCAATTGCTTTTTATTATACCCTGCACCACTTGTGGCAGAGGGTATATTAAGTTGTGCGGATGTTTGTAACTCCTAAACCACAAATACCACACCCCTCTTCAATCAGAAACAGAAAATCTTAATCGATTTAACAATGTCCGTCTGTCCGTCTGTATGTCCATGTAAATTTATGCACAAGCTACAGGTCGCATTTTTTGATATATTTCAATTAAGTTTGGTACAAGGCCATGTATTGACCAAAAGATGAACCGTATTGAAAATGGATCGGATTTAACCGTTTTTAGAACCCCTCCCCATATGAGATCCTGTTATAATGAAGGCCTTTATATGGCAAAAAGTCACAATTCTTAATATTTTTTCACAATTTTTAGTGAAGAATAGTTAATTAGCTGAATAATTGGCTGTCATATAACGTTTTATTAGAGAAGAAATCGATCTATAAAAAAAATTCTTAATTCTTTAAATTTTTGAGTGAAAATTTGGTGAATAATAATTAATAGTAAGAAAAATAAAATGTCGATTTTATAAATTAAAAAAAATTTATTGTCATATTCAAATTTTTGAATATGAGAATATGAATAAAAAATATAATTTTTCATTTTTCAAAGAAAAATAAATAAATTGAATAATAGATTAAGTGGTGGAAGGTATTTAAAGGTCGGGCTTGACCGACTTGTTTTTAATAATAAAATCTGATGACGATGATGTTGCCTCTAGAGAAAGCAATCTTGTTTGTAACTAACAAGACAAAACCAAAAAAGGACACACGCACGAAAAAATTAAACAAACAAAAAAACAGATATGTCATAGCAAGCTAAAACAATACCAAATTGCCAAAAAAAAAGGGCATTTAATACTCCTCTTAAAGCAAAAAACCTTGTCAGGTGGAATATTGCTCTCGCATGTATGTAAATGTATAATGCAAAAAAAAACACTTACGCTGTACAAGTCCGTTAGCTAAAAAAAAAAGACTTATCAACCATATTCATAGCGGTTGCACATATATACACACATATATTAGCATATACACACAAATATTTGCATGTATGTATGAATGTAATATATACCCAGACACAAACCACAAAAACATAACAAATCTCTTAAATCCTGTGTAAATATTTACAAAAGCATAAAAATTGAACAGTGTACAAATTAAAACAAAAACGAGCTGAAGGGTAAGAGTGAAAAAAAAACACAACCACTTTGCCATAACAACCGACATACTGGAGAGCGGGGGAAACATACAGAAAGTTGAAACTTTGAGTAGAAAATTTATGCAACATTTTATTTTTTTTGGTTTTTAATTTTTTACGATACAATTGCATTCTGTTACAATTGACTGCAATCCCATTTTCAATAAATGTACAATAAAATAAAATGATTTCAAATAAAATATAATTGATATAATCAATAGTCCCGTAAATATCACAACAAAAAACCTGAAACCCCGTGTTAGTTTGAAAATTTGTTTTGAACATAAAACCGGTTACATGGAGTGACAAAAACTTGGAAATGAAATATTGTTTGAATTGTTTGCTTTGTAATAAAATCATCTTGAAGCATTTAATTTTCATACAATTTTTACAAGCAGACAAATTTGCTATTTGGTAGGAGAAAAAATCAAGTTAACTAAAGGCGGTTTAAATTACTTAATTTTACTCAACATAGAATAGAATAGAATATCTAATATATGATTAAGCAGAAATGATTGTATATACACCCATCCCTCCTTTTACACGGCACTTGTTTTACACGTTCTCGGTCTTACACGGTTTTTAAAATCAAAAATTAAAATAAAATTATGTAGAAAATAACTAATTTTGACTGCACGCGAATTTATTTCTACTTAATTATAAATCTGGTAACACTTCAGACGTGTACATGCTTTATTTCAGACTTTTTCCTACGAAGTCTCACCAAACTGTGATTAAAGTTAATACAGCAACTGTAGAAACAGAATCTAATGAGATTATGTTATCCAGTGATGAATCTGATATTATAAAATTTCGTAAGACTCATCGTTGAAAGTGATAGCAATTAATCATTATGTCAAACTCAATGTTATTTTGGGTCAATCAAATGAGAACACCTTGTCAATTGTTGCAAATTACGTTTGCCATCAGATATGACTCGTTTTTTTCGTTTAGCTTGACACCTAAATGAGAACACCCGTTTGCCTCGATATGGCAACGTTTGACACTAAAAATCGATTTGCCAGCATGTTGGCAAATGAAAACAATTATTTCAAATCAATAATTAAAATTTTCGGGACTCATTCTAACAAAATTTTTAAACCAAGATGGATCTTGATTTAATAATTTGTTTCTTAAAGTGGTGTAAAAGCCACTGGTACTTCTAATGGTTAGTCCGGGCCGTACCCACCATTCTTTTTTCCTTCTTTCAATTCTTTTCTTCTTCAATTTTTTTAAAGTTGAAATTAAGACAACCGGTACCGCAGAAATTAAAATTCTTTTAATTTCATTTTAAAAATCTTGTTTGTTTTCTTATTTTGTTCTTCTTCTTCTTTGACATATGAAGTCATAACGGCATGGCAATCGATTGACAGTAAAATTTATGGTCAAATTTGAACAAAGCATTTTGTGTCATTTTTTAATGTTAAATGAGAACGCGCGATTAAACGACTGACAATAATAACTATTTTTATGTTTTCTATCATTTAAATGATATTTTTATATTTTATAAAGTGTACTAGTTATATTTTATGTATAAATGTCTGGTTTTTCCATATAAAAATTATTTTTTCGAAATACCGTGTATTTGTCAAGAACGTATCTCCCGTGTAAAACGAGGGTTTGGTGTACAATAAATATTTTACTTCTTTGTTGTTCTATATGAAATTCTTTATCTCTTTAGCTCTTTCACTCTGCTTCACTCACGACACTAATAAATATTACAAAATTTAAATATAATTATGTTTTTTTTTAATCGCACACTACCACACATACACATAAATTATTTTCACTGCATGTGTTTGAATGTGAATGTGAAAATAACAAGCTTAAAAAAATAATAGTTTTTTTTAACGATATTCTGTCATATCCGCTTACCCATACAAGAACATTAAATATACAAATGAATATACAAAATAATATTCTTTATTTATGTTTTATACGTTATTAAAAAAAAAAAAATTTTTTTTTACAAACGGGACGTTAAATACTCTTTCGCATGAATAAATTTAAATTTTAGTATTATTTACACAACATTCTGGGAAAAAGCATTTTGTAAAGACATTTCCAGTCTAGTATGTATGTAGCTTTTTGGTTTTTTAAGAGGCAATCAGACGTCTATTGCAGGTGGTGACTTTCAAATTTATTATAATTTAAATTGTTTTTGTTAATGAGTTTCCCATTTGCGACTAGACTATAAAGAAAATAATAAATTTGTAATATTTCTATTGAAATTAGTGTTATGCCTTAACCTGGTAATAAAGAACGTATTATACTTTAATAAGAAACAACTTTGTGACCGCCCAGGTAAATCACATATTTTCGGATTATGCTTATAATTAACGTTTTTTAACTAAACTTATATCTAAATGCTACAAAATATTCACTTTTTAAGGAATTTGATATATTACCGCCTTGGAGAGATATCTGCTGTATGCTACAACACTCTTGTTTTGGGGCGTAGGTCATTAAAATGTATAAATTGAAATGCATGATATATATAAGTATTGTTGTTGTTGTTGTTGTTGTTGTTTTATTTAATGTTCACAAAATACCGGAAGTTGGTGTTAATTAGATTTGAAAAGCCCACTGGCGATGGCATGTGATAATAGCCACCGTTGCTGTTACTATTCCTCTTTCTTTATTGTTGTTGTTGCGTCTGCTTGCTTGCTTGTTAGTTTATTTTATTATTATTTTTACTTCGTTTAAGCAATTAATAATATGTGTATGTGAGCGTGCTATGAACCCACCCGCCTTTCTATGTTTTAAGGTATAATTATTTTTTGCTAATAGATATAACACCCAGAAAAAGGCGTGGCAGACCCAAATGTTGATTAGCATGGAATTTCAGTTCATTCATTGGCATCGCTCTCTAGCACTATCACTGTAGTACATAAAAAAACAAAAAGTTCTCCATCTTTGGTTTCTTTTCTGTTACATTTTGCAAATGTATAATATTGTACAAGTGAGTATTGAGTATCGTATATTTGACCAACACGAAATATAGCTCTTGTTTTTTTACTTTTTACTTGTTTAGCTTTTTCTCCTGCTGTGTGTTCGCTGTCATCACAGAAACTGAAAATTGCAAGTCTTATAATTTCCGTACTGTAGAAAAAGTAGGAAATGAAAATTAATTTTTACAATTTCATATCAGTTTGTTATTGTTGTTGTTATTGCTGCTTTTTTAATATTATAACCTGGCAAAAGCAATTATATATGAAAGAGATTTTGGAGAGAGCGAAATGTGATTGGTCACTCAGTTACATACCGTACGATACCTTGACGATAGTAACAAATTAAATTGTTAACGAATTATTTTCTGAAATGTTTTTACTTGGGTGGAGAAGACGAAGAGAGAGCGAGAGAGCGAGAGAGTGTGAGGTGATGTTTGTAAATAAAATAATAAAATGTTAGACATTAATTGAATAAAAAGTTTCTAATCTTTATTTAGCTAATTTTACAACTTACTGCCGACTGCAATATATTCAATTCTATCAAAAATTAACCATTAAATTATTATAACCTTTAATACTTATTTGATTATAACGCAAACGCTGTAAGCTCAATGATATCATAACAAAATTAAAAAAACTACATAAATGGCATTGAATGAAAACAAGAGAAAAAGTCACTGTCGGTTCTACATGACCAGATAATACCCAACATTACTGGGTTACACAATTTATGCTATGATTAGCTTGATTACTTATTTGCAGTTTAGACATTAGACACATTTAATTAATAAAGGGAATAAAAAACTAAACTTGGCTTAGCCCAAATCTTAAATAACCTCCAACTCTTTATACAAACATTGGACGTGACTTGTGCTTTCTGAGTGTCGAATTCTGCATCAAATAAAGTTCTTTGTAGATTGTAGGCGTGTTTGTTATCCTACCCTTATGCACAAATAATAATACGACCATAAATTTTTATGATTGTGAGCATCCCAACAAGGAATAGATGTAAAATCTCTGAAGGTTTCCTTTGAGTGTTGCAAACGGAATAACAAACATTTTTAGTAAAAAGGCCTACCACTATATATACCAAAGAGGAAGAAGGTAAAAAAGGAAACGATAAAATATTATATTCAAACCCAACCATCCATGTTGAAGTAGAGTATAAAACGAAACAAATGCAGAAAAGTTGTTTGCATTCCTCACTTTATCACTTATTTTCATTTAATGTATATTTTATATCCAGTTCTTCCTCAGACCACCTTTCTAAGGGTACGAATGCAAGTATTTATCAACATAATTACATTTTTAATGGACTTTTAAACCACAAAAGCGCATAAGTTGATTGGTATAAAGGAGGACGATTAGTTCAAGGTACCACTCCGGTATTTTGTTTTAGATATTAAGCCATTATTGTCGCCGCTTTATATTTATTGATGCCGTTTAATTTATGATTTCATTCTTACGTAACTTCCTTAAACAATCATAATATGGAAATATCTAATACAGAATATTGTGGACTAAATAAAACATGTATTGAACCGAAATACGATAGAAACATAAATATTGTGAAAAAGAAAATCTTTTGAAGCAGATTGTTTCAACATTTCTCGCTCTTCTCTGTAAAACATATAAAGCAGTTGAAAACTTTTATTGTATTTTGACCATATAGACAAAAATATTCCAAAGTGGTTCAATAAGAAAGTTTCTGTATACTTATAACCAAAACAAATTCAAATTCAAATTTACGGGATATAAAATACATACGAATTACTTACAAACTATGTGGGCGGCACCCATACATATAAAGGATTGAAGTTTTAATAATAAACATATAGAAAATATATTTTCAATTTTATATTCATATATTTTTGTTTGCATATTAGTGTTAGCGTCAGCAAGGGAGATACTCTCCTCTCTGTGGGACACATTGGTTATAGCTTCCAGGCAGACCGAACAATTCAACAGATGTTTGCTAACCAAAGGTTAAAAAGAACAAGAATTTCCTCTTGTTAGACACTCTTTTCTATTCTTTTTGGTTCTTATACGCTACACCACAACTATTACATAATAAGTTTTTGAAGCAAGTTACGTATGTCCGTCTAGGCATTTATTATGTATTCCGTTTTATGTAAAGTTCTAGAACCAAATTTATTATTCCAATCGAATTTCAATAACTTGACTCATTATTATCAAAATCGAAATCAAAATCGAAATCTTAGCTTTTAACCATCTTTTAAGAAAATATTTTCAACACGATACTTATTAACATATATAGTATAAGGCACTTTAAAATAGGTAAATTCGGCCGAGAACCACGCCCACAATTAATAAAAGTCCATATAATTGCCACAAAAATTAAGATATGAAGTTGAAATTTGGTACACTTATCCATAGTAATCGCATCTACCGATTTGCCAAAAATGGGCATGGTCGGATAACAGACACGCTTACAAATTACAAAGAGCCGTACACCACGTAAAATAGACTTTCAAGCATTTTAGAGGTTATTAGAAGGCGCAAATTATATATATTTGCCACGTGCACCGTGGAGGGTATTTAAGATTTGGTCTAAGCCAAATTTATTTATCTTGTTTTTTTTTTTTATTATAATTTTCTTCATATTATCATTTGTTGAATTAGGGTACAATGGCTGCAAGAAGTTTATGTTGTTCGCTTTTGTTGGGATGCTTATCCCACCCCCAACCCAAGGTTTCTATAGCTTTCAAAAGTTATGTTTAAACGATATGTGTTTTACAAAATTTATAGAAAATTAAATATTTATAGTAGAACACAGATTATTAAGAGAATTAAGAGAATGTCAACAACAGCAAAAACAGATGTAAAAAAGTTTTAACTTTTCAGAATATAATAAAAGAGCTTAAGAAATTTTAGCCTATTGCGAGTAGGGAGAAATTCTCACATAGAAGATTTTTTTTTTGATTAGCTGGCTTATAAAATATATTTGCATTATTTTAATTATAATAAGCCAAGCAAAAAAATATTAAAGCATTAAATGGTAGAAAATGAAGAAATTAAATGTTGTCAAAATCAATGTTATGCAACACTAAAGACTTTTGGCTCATATCACCTCCTTACGATGTATTTCTTACAAGCAGGTTTGAACCTAAACATTTGTATCTGTTTCTTTTATATTTGTTTTCCTCACGGTTCGTAATGTTGTAAAATGTTTGTGGAGTAATTGCACTTCTATGGAAGCATCATTCAAGTACTTTCAATGACCGTTGAATAGGTTCTCAAGTATGCATTGTATTGATATTGTGGTTCTCTGTACTACACAGTCTCTCATATGTTTCCATGTAACAATTTTATTGTGTATTTTCTTATATTGAGTGGATGGCATAATGAACTAGAAAGTTCATTTGTAGAGTATTTATATTTTTGATTACCATCAAAATATGAATCGATTTCGGGGTCTGTGTGTTACACATATTCCAACTTATAGAACATGAGTCCGATCAGCCACACCTACCATGCATAAAAGCACTCTATATACAGTTGAAATATGGAATTTACGGTTTTAAAAACTTTTTAAATCGATATGACAAAGATAGGCGAATTGTCCTAACAGCCCCGCTCACAACGTATTTGCATTTATATGTACTTTACGAACCGATATAGCCGATTATTCACAACATCCACGCCCTCAATATCCAAAAAAATATATACATTATTCAAGTGTAGATTTTATTTCAATAACAAACTTAAAATAGTTGCAAGTTTACACATGTATTGTATGTATGTATATGTATATCGATAGATTCATACAAATTGCAAAATACATTGATTGCATTTATGAGACAATTCTGTAGTAAATTATATTTATTTCTATATTATGAATTTATCTACTTGTACTTTGTTGCATCCTATGCGTGTTTGTATGGGCGTATGACCACAAAATTACATGCGATCATATTATGAAATATCAAAGAAAATACACACAAACACACAACACATGATTTTATAAAGACTTTACGATATGTTGAGCACTGTGTTTATGTTCTTTTATTACTTTTCGATTTCTTTTTAAAGGAAATTTTATGTCATTCGATTAGAGTTTCACTTCATTTCGTTTGTTATTGATTGTGACTTTGACTATTTCAATTATTATTATTTCTATTGTTTTTTAAAAAAGGAAAAAATGACTTTCATTTCATTTATTAAAAAAAAACAATATAAAAAATTTAAAAAAAAATCTGAAATATTTTCCAAAAATTTGCGGAACCACCACATACACTATATTATATAAAAATAAGTAAGAAAACTAAATTTGGCTTAGGCCAAATCTTAAATACAATAGAGGTGGACTCTATAAGGCGTGGCAAATATATATATATATTGTGCCCGCATTACGCCTGCGTACGCAAGTCGGCTTTTACGTGTAATTGTAAATTGTAAATTGTGCATGTGTCTGTTATCCGACCATGCCCATTTTCTGTACATCGATTAATACGATAACCATAAATATGTGCACTAAATTTCAAGTTCACAGGTCAATTTTTAAGATAGATATATAGATTTTTGTTGATTGAGGGCGTGAATCTTGTCCGATTTTCACCATTTTGAACAGCGATCTGTTTGTAAAAATTAAGGGTACCTTAATATCTAAAGCTTAATACATATTTTAAAATTTCAGCTTAATATCTCTAAATTTACGCCCGTTAGAATGCGAACAACAGACGGACACACCGACATATATGTCTAAATCGACTCAGTTTTTGACACTGATCGAGAATATATAAACTTTGTAGGGACTCTAAGGCCTCCTGCTGTTGCAAATGGAAGAACACCCTAGTACACCCCCATCATCAGGGTGGAGAATATAAAAATATTTGTGAATTTTATTACGTACATTTTTACACTTCACCACTTAGTTCCACAATTTGTTGTAAAATTTTTAATTGTATCAGTAAACGCGATTCGAAAGTTCCTTTCTTATTAAAATGTAGCTTGTAGAAAAAAAGTTTGGGAAACACTTTTGACATTTATTAATAACCAAGTAATGTTCGAAGCCTCTGCTATTATTTTGTATGAATATTGAAAAATAAGCAAAAAATTGAATTGAATTAAATGTCAAAATTATCTTGTAATATAAATCTATAACCAATCGAGCCATTCACTGGCTCCATAAAAGTCGTTAAAAATTCATTTGCACCTTTTTTTCAAAAATATATTCAACGTAGAAGCGTTGCTGTGTGTATGTATTATAACAGTTCCATTAAGTTTGTAACATGCAAGTAGCTTCTCTTGGCCACTGAAAAGTATCATGTTATGTAGAGCATGCAATAGTTGGACTTGCCCGATTGTTTAGTGGTTTTACTAGCTGAAAAAAATTATCAAAATTAAATCTTCAACGCGTAAATTTGTAGAAAAGAAAGTAACACAAAAATTTATCGCTTTACAGAGTTACCTACAAATCTGTGCAAGCACAAAACAACTCACACACATACACATACACATATACAGTAATCGTCTTATATAGTATATAAGTAAGTGAATGAAAATAAGAAGAAAACTGATCGTTCAACCATACATGTGTATGTGTATGTGAATGGAAGCACTCAAGCATTCAGGTCACGTTATTTGTTCATGTCCGTTTTTTTCCATTATTTTGCGTTGATTTTATTTTTTATTTTTTTCTATTCTTTGTTAAAGAGATGTTATCACAAAAATCACGTATACCGTCCTACTTAACTTTGCTATATTTTTGTGATTTGATGTGAGTATAAAACTAGCCGCTGTTCATATACGGACGCACACACACACCCTCGCATAATTTGGTTAGAGTTGTAAACGTATAATGCTGGAGGTTGTGTCTAGGTGCCATTTGCACGGATTGGAAAACGACTTTATCTTAAGGACACATACAATAAATGACTTGAAACATTGAACCAATAATTGTATAAACATACAGTTGGCCTTTTATAAATATAATATATATACGGAAAGTAATGACATAAGAGTTTTAGGAGGGGTGAGTTCATGTCTTCCATATCAGGTTATCTATTATTATCGTTATGATTTGTTTATGGTCTGTGGCCATTACAAATAATGGGAGAATGCACTTTGTGTATACCATGAAATAATGAAAGAATAGATTTCTTGTTGTCTTCTTTCTTCCAAAAATAACAATCATTGGAAATTACCTCGAAATTGATGATGCTGGCGAATAACTAACTACACATTATGTGCTTATGATTATTTTTCTATATTGAACTCTTGGTGAGTAACCGCAGTTTTCAATTTCATCAAAATGAAAGGCCACAAGGAAAGCGTCGAATGTGTGTTGTAAATTAAGTTTGAATTTCTTGAAAACTCTACCAACGTAATAGCACGAATGCGAAATGCTTCTTTTCTCTTCTCTTCCTCTTCCTTTTCACTTTATTATATATTTTACAATTCTACAATAAATATTGTCGAATAGGTGGTTGGTTGAATGGTTTGGCTTGACTTGGCTGTTGAAGGCATTAATTTTTCTACTACTTCAACTAATTGGTATTGAAACATAAATTAAAAGTCTTACACAGAAGCAATATTGTGCACACCTCCACAGACATATCAATATATTGCACATTTAAGACTTGTTACAATACAACCAAATTAAATTGCACATGTCAGATACACGATACATGCTTAAAACAATTAAAAAAAGCTACATATGGCTTGGTCGAAATCTGAGACACCCTTCATATGTAATACTAAGGAGTAAGGAGTGAGTATGTAAGGTGAGTATCTTTTAACGACTATTAAAGACACCAAAGAAAACGTTTTGTCATAACGTTTGGGCGTAACTGTACTGGAATCCCTAACAAAATCCTTTGGGGCCTTTTCCTCGGTACTGCAAATGGAGTGACAAACTCAGTTTACTCCTCATTGTACAATACATACAAACATACCCTACTTAATATAACAATACCGCTTAATTCTTTTAATGCACGCATATACAAATACACTCTGCTGCAATTCGTTGATATATTAGTAACAACTGCTGCTACTATACCCTTGCTATTTAACGTTGTTATTGTTGTTGTTGACTGTTATATGATTGTTTTCTGTTGTAGTAATTTAAAACGTAATTTCTTATTTCATTTATATTCTTCTTGTGTGTGTATGTATTTGACTTTTTACACTCCCGCGTCGTAAGATTAACGTTTCGCAATAATTTTTTCTCTTCTTTACTCTATACACTTTATATACATATGTGGTATATATCATGTGTCTTCATATTCGTTGAGGGCACACTATAAATAGTTTATATCCATGACCGTAATTCATGACCAGAAGTGTAATAAATGGTAGAGCAGCTCATAGTAAACATACGAGCAATTTACTTTTATCGATTACTTACTTATAAACACGTTTATAATATAAAATTTTTTACTTTTTTTATTTATTGAATATTTTGAATTGCGGCAATAAAAAGTGTTGATAGAATTCTATTTACGTACTATGTGAAATATTTAAAAGCAACTTATCTATATATAAATACATATATATATATTGACTTTATTTTTTTGTTGGTTTTAAGATATCAGAGCCGTCCAACTTATTTATTAAATTCTAAATCGGAAAAAAATTGTTTAAAACGTTTTAAAGATATGTTTGGCTCATCGGGGGTTAATAATATTTCAATTTGTGCAAGAAAGAAACTGATTTTTTTTTCATTTTTTTCATACTTATATAATAAAAAAAAAATGACTCAGAATTTAATACATAAGTAAACGGCTCTGATATCCTAAAACCAAAAAAATTGTCAACAAGTCAACGATTCAAAATGCTATAATGTAATATGGATTATCTGGCTCGATAGGGTTTAAGAGTAAAAGGTACTTCATATATACAAGTACTGCTGCAAATTTAAAAAAAAATAACACTCATACGCCTTGATGACCCATCAAAGTAATAAAATATATCGCATTAAATAAGAAAAAAAAAAAAAGTTCGCTCATTTACAAATTCTTTAAACGCTTTCAATAAAACAACAAATCTTTAAAATTTCACATACATATACATGGTGAGTAATTTGCTGAGATGAAGATTTTGCATTTGAGAGAAATTAACGGGCCAAGGTTCACATATCATAAGTATAACATGATAAACATGTGTAAGTATGTTTGCGTAAGTGTAACATGGTTTATGGCACAATAGGGAAATGAAAGCATTTCATGGTATTACTGCTTGATTTAATTTGATAAGAGAATTGGACTTGAAATCAAATGTGTTCAAATGGTGAAACAACAAAGTAATGTTCTAACGTATATACGGGAATGACATATTGTGTACTTTTACACATACATACATAATAATACACTTAAGTGTATTAGAATAATAAGGAAGAAAACCTAAATTGGATTTTAGATGAGAGATAAACACTTTGATACTTTCAGTTAAACACTCTAGTCGCTTAAAAACTTGCTAAAATTCGCACTTTTTTTAGTTTTATACTTTTTACTTCCTTAAGTTAAGTACTTTGCGTTGAAATTTCTAATTATATTTAACAATAAATTCATTATAACGCAAAAGTTTTTGATGAAAATGTCAAAAAATATTACTCAGTTAATAATTTTATAATTTTCGTTTCGTAGTTGTAAATGTAACAGAAAGATACGCAGTCAGTAATTCAAATTGTCTGGATTTGAAGTGAATTATGAATGTTGTTATTATTATTGTGTTATTGTTATTAAATGCGTTTTATTGTACCTTAGTCAGCGTACTTATTTTTTACATATTTAAAAAGTAAAGAAAGTAAACAAAATTTACAATATTTAGAAAAACATTGAAAAGGAACTGCCCACCACCACAACTCTTAACAATTAAATGTTACCTTCATCATCGTCCTCCTCATAATCATCATGACTATTATCATAAATAAAGTACCAGAGCAAAGTGAAGTATTTTTTTTTATTATTATTTATGTTTGCGTTTATTTTGCCAAGTTTTGGTGTCTGGTCAAACGTCATAATGGTGATGATGGGGATGAAAATGGTGGCGATGAAGAAAAACTCATTAAAACTTCTTTACAGACCATTTAAAAGCAATTTGTAAATTGTAAAACTTAGGCTGGAGAATTGGCTATTAAATAGATAAAAAAAAGAAGAAGAAAATAATGTTAAGAAAAATAGTCACATTCATAATGAATAAAAATGTTTTACAATATATTTTTCCAACTTTTACTGCCAGAGGAAGCGAGTATGTGGGTGTACATCGCCTTCCTAAATAAGTGAAATAAATTGTGCGTACACATGAAAGGACAGGCGACTGTTACGCTTTCTTGTGGATGCTGCAAACGGAATAATTCAAGTACACAGCAGTGCTTGAAAAATAATTCCAATTATTGAAAAATTTCCATTGATAATCTTAGTACTTAATGTAAATACTTTCAACACACTCAATAAGTCAACATCTTGAAATTTCTATTTATTAACTTTTGTGCATATCAGCTATCAGAGAGATGTATGTACCAGTTAACAGTTAACATGACTACAATTTGGTGTTTATTTTTCTATTTTTTATCGGTTTATTCATACTACCCAAAAACTCTCTGGGGCAACAGGAACAACATATAATGCATAGATAACAAAAAGAAATCTATTCCTAACTTTTGCAATTCCAACAGAGAGAATAGGACAAAAAGGAAGACTGAAAATCACCGGCTGGTTGGTTTCACTTAACAGAGAGTTATTTTACTCCTTAGAGAACACATATACACATTGCGTTTTTATATTATTAGTACAGCATATAGATTACAAAAGATTGTATTTTGAAGGAAGCATTTTAAACTTAACACAAAAAAAATAATAATAAGAGAATAAGGCAGAGAGAGAAAAAGAGTCAGAGGAAGTGTTCAATCATATTACATTTAACTCTACAAGTAGTTGATAAGGTTTCTCCACGACAATTCATTCATATTGAGGGAATGAGTGCGTAGGGTGGGTACGTATGAGTATATTACACAAATACAAACCTACATAATCATTTGTACAAAGAGAATATTACTAAAGAAACTTTTGAAATATAACATTATACCCCTACGTACATTCCCACCCTCTCCTAAAAATCGGAACACATCAAAGGCAGCATGAAGAGCGCTCAATATTCTGCCGAAACATACACTTGCATGCAACGAAATTTAAAGCACACCTTGACATGTGTGTTTGTGTGTGAGTGAACGTGAGAAAAACAACTTTGTCAGATATTCATAACCTCTGGCATCGCCGCTCTACGTTCATTCCGCTCCCTCTCGCAGGCAAATTTACCATGTTAAATATAAATTTCATACTTCAATAGCATCGTACATGCGTTTGTACTTCACTTATGGAGCAAGCTTATGTAACTATCTACATACATACATATGGAAATGCGTGCGAAGGCAATGAACTGAGTCAAACTCTCACTGTTTCTTTCACACGTGTGAGCACAGAAAAACAAGTAAAAATATTATAGTCGACCAAGCCCAATAGTCAAATACCCTACACCACTTCATGCATTACTCAATTTAATTTTTTTCTTTGAAAAATTAAAAATTTTGTTTTTTATTAGTCAAAATTTTTTAAATAAATAAAATGTCACAATAAATTCTTTTTTTATTTTTTATTTTTATTCATAAAATTGAAAATTTCCTATTTTATACTTTTTATTAACTATTCTTCATCAAATTTTGGCAAAAAAATATAAAGAATTTCGCATTTTCGTTATAGAACAATTATTATATAAATAAACGTTATATGAATAGCGGTTCCAAATATGATCGAATCGGGTCCACATTGAGCACAGCCAATATTGAGAAAAAATTTTAGGAATTTTAACTTTTTGCCGTATAAATGTATATACATCCATTATAACAGTCCAATCCGGTCCATATGCAATAGCGTTTCTCTTTGGGCCAATACATGTCCTTGTACTAAATTTCATCAAAATATTTCAAAAAATGCGGCTTGTAGCTTGTGCAGACAGACGGACATGGTTAAATCGATTCAAATTTTAATTCTGAATCGATCGGTATAACTGAAGATGTGGCATTTGCAATTTAGAAGTTACAAACATCCGCACAATTTTAACATACCCTTTGCCATAAGTGGTGCAGGGTATAATTAACGGTTAAGTGCTTATATGTGTACATTTACATATATGGCTTAGAATTGTGTTTAAATTAGTAAAAACATGTCAGAAAACTAAATTAGGCTTAGACCAAACCTTAAATCCTCTCCACATATACAATAGTGGGCGTGGCAAATATGTACATATTGCATCCTCTAAAAGTGTGTGTGTCAGTTTGAAAGCCCATTTTTAGGTTTCTTATGATTTTTGGTACATTGTGTGCGTGTGATCCGACCATACCCATTTTAAAAACATCGATAGATGGGATAACTATAAATATATACAGAAAATGTCAAGTTCATAGGTCAATGTTTTGGCAGATAAATAGAATTTTGTAAATTGTGGGCGTGGCTCTTTCCCGATTTTGCCCATTTTAAATAGCGATCTGCGTGCAAACTAAAAAACTAAAAGTGCCTATACAAAATTTCAAAATGTACGCCCGTGAGAATGTCAACAACAGACAGACCCACGTACATACAAGTCTAAATCGACTCACTTTTCGGCGCTGATGAAGAATATACTCGTATATACTTTGTAGGGTCTCTGACGCCTCCTTCTGAGTGTTGCAAACGGAAAAACAAACTTAGTACACCCTCATCACCAATGTGGAGGGTATAAAAATGTAAGCAAAATTTTTGATCTTTGACTGGCAAAGTGTAAAAGTTTTGTCTAAAAACAGATTTATGTATAATATTTTAATATCCCGTTTTGTAAGTTAAATGCAACATATATGGTAAATATTAAAAGAGAAAGAGAGAGAGAGGGAGAGACATGCGTGCCTTAATGGAATTTCTAAAATTCTATAAGTAATGTGATATTTGTCACTTGTAAAATTCAATCAATTAAACAAGATTTTTTATGAAAGTTTAATTGGCTTGATTTTGCCATTTTAATATATATTTTTAATCGCGAGCTTGTTTCTAATCAATAGAATTTAAGATGTAAAAATATTGCACATGTTGGAACCTTTTTGACGAGTCTACTAAATATAGACAAACTGATTTCCCTTTTCAATCATTATTCTAGATTTTGATGAATTGTGTAAAACGTAGTAACAATTATGGCTGATTTCGTGTACATGATGATCTATGCATTGAACACCTGTTGAATTGTATTATATGCATATGGAAAAAATGTTACTAAACAGAAAAGTAAAAATTATCTCTCTATAAAATGCACACTTGAGTATAAAAATTAAATCTAATTGTGTATGTCTCCCAACTTTAAAAAAACGCATAAAAAAATCTTTTTATTGTAATTGGCTTTATCCTCACTCATGTGATGTATTTGTGTCTAATGTACACAACAAACAAATACTGTACCTACAACATTTCAAATTGATGACAACAAAGGATATATGATAAAAGTCAAATATCAAAGAGATTTACAAATCTTTAAAATGCAAACGTCATCAACAACAACAATTTAAGGAGAGCTCATAAACCCGGAGAAACTCACACACACCCACACAATGGTAGTAGTAGTATTGCATGTGTAAAGGAGAATAAAGAGTTGATAGATAGTAAATAAAATATATGCATGTGGGTTCAAAACATTTCTTCTATATACTTGAGCTAAAAGTAATGTTAAGTATATAAAGGGCATTATGAAAGCTCCTACGATGGGAGGAACAAAGCGGATTTAAGGATAAAGATGTAAATGGAACATCGTAAGGCTTCAAATATAAATCAATAGTTTATTAGAGAGAAATTAACTTCCAAGTATAAATATTTTAAAACTTCACTGAACTAGATTCAACAACCCAAAAATTCTAGCTATGTTCCCAATTATACCATAACAGCACATACAGTTGATATTCAAACCATTTCACATCATTCTATGAATTTCTTTTCACTTATGCTATATATATGCTACACGCGTTTTTAAAATGTTGACGTCGTCTTATATCTTTATATACGTACCGTACTATTTCTAACAAATCCTTTGAAAGGCTTGAAATTGAAAAATTCTTTGTATTCTCATTATCAACAGCACATTACAATGGCGGTTGCTGCTGAATTTCCATAAGAAAAAATATATAACTGATGGTGAGAGAATAACTGGTGAGAATGGTGCTTTACCTTGTCTGTATATAAGATACAAAAAGTAAACACCAACAAAATAACGTCCAGACTCATAATAAATATAAATTGTTGTACACAAGCATATGCATAACACAACATAAACATACAAACACATGTGAACATGTATACGTACTATAATGTTATAAAAAATATTCATGACACTCTGTCTTCAGCTTTAAATGGCACAACAGTAGTAGTAGTAGAAACAACGTATGTGCAGACAGACAAACCGGTAGTCGTAGCCTCTTCCTCCTTCCAACACTTTTTAAGCTATCATCCTTAATCTACAGGAAGTTATGTTATTCGCCTTGACATTCACACTTTAATACTGATGTAATACACATAAGTTCATACTACATCAATATTTACTTGTTAAGTTATGTTCATAGAATAATAAGAAGCTCTAATATCATCTTTATTTTCAATTTCTTATATAAAACTGAATAAAAGTCACTAACCTTCGCCGATGCTGTGTTGTTTATTAAAATAATGTTAGACACATATTAAATAGATATATTTCCAACAATATTTTATATTACTATCACTGAAACCTTAATAAAAGTTATTTAAATGTAAGAAAATTAATATAAAAAATCTTCATTGACAAATTGGTTACACTTGCGCAAACTGAAAACTAAAATCATTGTAGTGTTGCCAGCTTCTAAATATTACAATACCGCGACAAAAGCATATAGGGAGGAACTGCCATATATATGTTTCATCAAGAAACAACACAGACTAAAACCTTTGTACATTTTTTTTTATGTATACAATGACTGCATAAAAAAATTATCTCTATTCATACATAATAGATGGCCCTAATACAGAATGAAAGTAAGTGAGAAACATATAAAACTAAATTACTTTTACATTGCACTATTATTATTATCAAGACTAATTATGGAATAATTAATAATTATATAAAACTTGAAAATAATGACATTTAATAACTTTTTCACTATTTTAAAATTATAATTTTTTCTGGTAACTATTCCATTTGCATTGATTATTATAAAATGGCAATACTGCTAAGTTATTCTATATTTGACATTTGCATTAACTAAATGTGTTTGTGGAATATACGAGAAGAAAAATCTAGTGAAGTGAAAATTATCTAAGAATTTAATTTATAAAAATCTGTGTTTAAGCGTTTAAAAAGCTTATATATCAAATTAAATAGACGTCGTGCGCGGATATTAAGAATCGTTTTACAAAATCAAAGGTTTTTATATTATATATACATATATCCAACGTGATCAGCTTTGTACATTAGTAACAGGGTTGCGGTTTTACATTTTATATGCGTGTGAATGAAATAGCACTATTTGAAAAACGCCTTTATCGAATTAAAAAAAAAAACAGATGCGAAATGAAAGCAAATAAGAATGAACACGGCTGCAAATATATAGTAAAAGGAAGATGGAATAATAGTGACCTGTTATAAAAATGCTCAATAATTATTGAAAAAAATAAAATATAGTATCAGCTTAAACGGATGAACATTTTTAAATGCTTTTAATAACGCGTCTGTAAATTTTTTCTAAAAGTGCTTTTTTTAGTAAAATTTACTGTGTAACGTACTAAAATACGCACTTTGCTAGATAAAAAATGTATATACAAATGTTTCTTTTTTATTAAATGCTGAATAAAATTTATGAATCACTTGCTTGAGTTATTTCAACATAGCAATTGAGCATATTTTATCAGCTGTCAACTCTGCGAAAAACGTCAACGGCATTTCTATATTTGCATGTGTTGTGTGTGTTTATTTGCCTCCTTTTCGGCGACGACAAATGAGAAATTATCGGAAATTTAAACAATTGTGAAAATTAGGAAATATTTCATTTAAAATCAAATCAAGTCAAATTTTCTTTTTAAACAGATAATTCATCGATTTTTTCCACTTGTTCCAAAAAAAATTCAATTTTCAACCAAGCAGCCGACCACGCTCTAACACCTAATTAGAATATTCGTAAAGAAAACGACGAAAGAAAAAAAAATTTATCAAAGAGTTGCAGAAAAAATGCTTATAAATCTAAAAGTGAAAACTTTAGATGCTCAAACCCATGAATTTAGCATCGACAATGAGGTAAATGTTGCTAAATCTTAATTCTTTTTTTTCTTAAAGATAATGAATAGAAAAATTGAAGGTGTTAACCCACCCCATGTGTAGTTGTGAATCTGGATTCGCACATAAGCTTTTTTTGAGTATTGTATACATCCAAATGAAGATTGTTTTCCAAGGGAACTCGAAAAAAATTAGAAAAACATTTTATTATACACATGTGAGGAACATACACGCAGTATTTTTATGACATTTCTTTAGAAGTTCTTATCCATGCTGTCTAATAATTTCACACAATTTTTTACTTGCTTTATTTAATAAGTACCGAGTTAGTGTATTATGTATTTAATTTTGTAAAATCGAATTGGAAAATGTATCTCGTCTTATTTCTTAATTTAGATCACAGTGCGTGATTTCAAGGCAAAAATTGAAGAACGAACTAACATCTCAGCTGAACAGCAGCGGATTATATTTTGTGGCCGTGTATTGCCGGATGAAAAACAACTAAAAGAATATGGTTAGTTACAAAAATGACGGTAAAATTTAAAATCATATTATTACCCTACAGCATATCTTATAATAATAATAATTAGTGAGTTCGTTTTATACCGGAGTACGGTATTATAAAGGTCCAGCTTAATCGATTGTTTATTATAAATATTTGATGATATCTTTACAGACGTTGACGGCAAGGTTATCCATGTGGCTGAACGGCCACCCCCATCCCAACGTGCTACCAGCACTTCGCCATCAACTGGTACTAGGCCTGCAACGAATCTGGTGCATGAACGACGAGCACGTCCTAGAGTTGCCGGTATGCGTAATTCTCCTCTATTTCGCGCTTTGGATGGCATGGTTGTCGGCACTATGGCCTTTCCGGTTAATTCCAACGTAATAATGAATAATTGTAGAATAAATTGAACAAATATTCAAGATTTTCTATGAACTTATAGAACAATGGCCGTCAACCAACGGTAAATCCATTTACGGCTTCCTCCTCATTTTGCATGAATCGCATAACAGTAGCACGACATATGCTGCAATGTGCTGATAATATTGCCGCTTATTTGGAGAATCCTTCACGTGTAAGTTATCACTATTAATGTTTTCAATTATAATTATAAAGGCTGAATGAAAATCAATGTCAATGTGTTTAGGGTTTAAATAATACTTCATTGGATATATTGGCCAATGGCCGTTGGACCATGGAGTCTACAGTGGTAGAGGTGGGCATATCGGGTGAGGTGCCACAAAGCCAGAATATTGTTGAAATGGTTCAAGGTGCTGTGACAGCCGCTCTGAGACGTACTGGCAATACAAATGTAACGGTTTTGCAGATGCCTACCACCAATGCTGGCGATAATTTGGCCACCACGGCCCGAGTTCTTATACAAAATATAACAGAAGATGAGGAGAATGCTGGCGGAACCACCGCCACTAACAATACAAATAGAAGTTCAACTGCTGGTGACAACAATGGTGGTGCCGATGTTGGCGGTGAAGCAAGTGAACGTGGTTCTGAAGAGGATACCATCGAAGACAATGATGTTACCAATGAAAATGTTACAGTAAACGTGGAAGTGGATGTACACGTAGCTGAAGATAATAATGTGGAACTGAACAATAGCGCCACTTCTGACTTTGATCCCGACGGAACATCAACGCCTACTATTATTAATACAGACAATGCTGACAATGCAGATACTAACAATGCTAACAACGCTAATACTGGTAGTAGACGTCGCACTGGTACAAATGTTTTGGCCGAAGTTATTCAACAAATGCGAGACGTACAAGCACGTTTAAATCCTTTTATAGATCAATTTTATACGATGCTAGCTAATGACTCACCTCTCAATGAAAACGTAAGTTAAAACGATACATTGTTGTTGTTAAATATTAACCCAAGTGAAAATGTTAAAAGCGATCAAAACGATCATCTAACACGCTACACCACTTATTTTCCAAGTAGCAAAGCGCAATTTGTATCTCTTGTGGCAAAGGATATATTGAGTTTGTGCAGATGTTTGTATCTCCTAAACGGCAAAAGCCACACCCACCTTCAGTTATTCCGATCGATTCAGAATCAAAATCTGAACCAATTTAACCATGCCCGCAATGCCATGTGCGCAAGTTACAGGTCGCATTTTTTGAGATATTTCGATGAAATTTTGTACGAGGATATGTATTGGCCCAAAGAGGAACTCAATCGAAATAGGATAGGATCGGAACCCTTCCCCATAAAAATCCTGATATAATGAACGTCTTTATATGTCAAGTGGTGTAGGGTATTTGATGGTCGGGACTGACCGACTATAATATTTTCACTTATTGGAATAACTCAGAGTTTTTATTAATAATTATTTTTATGTATTTGTGTAAAAAGGATACCAACGCTCGCGAAAATTGTCAACGTTTATATGATCGCGTATCCGAAGCATTCCATTATTTAGCTCATGCTCAACATGCCATTTCGGATTTAATGTTGGACGTTAGTCAACCACCGCCACGTTATTTGGCGTGTCGCCCCATACTAGTAGATCAGAGTGGTTATGTTAGCTCAAATAATGTGTTCACTCAAGCCTTTATACCGCCTTCGTTGCGTCAGCATATGACTCCTCAACAGCAGCAGGCTGCGGGTGGTGCCCGCAATAATTGGCGTTCTACAGATAGTACGGCTGCCACCGCCAACAGTTCATCATCTAGCGATACGAATAATAGTTCAGCTGTTGAAGATCCCATTGATGAACCGATTATTCCACCACCACGCTTAATTCCTCTTACGAACCAACCTCGAGTTGGCCAAAGAACTAATGAGAACAATGGTAAGTACATTGCTTGCTTTTCTATTTCTTATATCACAAATGCAATGGATTTGAATTGAACAAAATGTTGTACTTCCAGATGGTCAACAAGCTCAAGCGGCATTTTTGCAGGCTGTGGTCGATTCGGCTGGTATTGATACCGCATTTCATGTGCACATTGATGCACCCACCATAACAACAGTGGACGTATCACTAGATACCAATGAACAGTCACCAACTGAAACCAACAGCACTACTACCGCTGGTGGTGGCGGTAGTTGCGGTGCTGCAGTAACATCTTCAACAACCACTACAACAACACCTCCGGCAGCACCTCGAACTAACAATAATAATCATCAGGCACGTGTTACTACTGCAACCCTGCCCACCACGTCCACACAAACACGTTCAACGGCACGACCACAAATCGGCAATATACCGATTACATTCAATATGCCAAGCGGTTGGAGTGGCGGCCGCACGCCCACATTTTACAATATTAATAATAATGTATCAACATTTGATCGATTCTTGCCCTGTAACAGTCACCATATACGCGAACCAGAGACTACAGCTAATAATGGCAGCAACGCCACAACACCAGGCACCACAAGCAACAATAATAATGTATCCCTCGCTATTGGTCGGAATACTAATTTAGGTAAATATTGAACTAGTTCATCTCATGCATGCATCATTATCCTCCGCATATCCGAATACGGTATCCTTTCCTTGCAAACTTTTTTTATCCAAATTTGAAAACCTTCACTCTACTGGTACAATAACAAATAATAATGTTATAGAGGATTATATCTGACCATTTAATACCCTACACCACTTAGTTTTACAAATTATTTTATAATTTTCAGTTTAGTAGAATAATATGATTTGGAGGGAAGTTCTGAAAATGGTCCGATCGGTTCCTTATTGGAATAAAGGTGTAAAAAGTAGAAATCCCTAATATCTATATAGAAACGCATTTGCTACGAATACTGGGGGTGTCTCTAAATTCTTTCTTTCTTGTACACTATGTGGGTGGTGTAGGGTATTAATTAAAAATTAATAAAATTCATATAATTTCACATTTCTCATAACCTATCCCATATCCATCTAACTCAATCTAACCAACCTAACGAATCAGCAAACTATATTCTTCATTCTTCCCGACTATCCCAACGGCATTCATTAATTCGACGCATACAAATACACCGCATTTTTCTTTCGCTTCCTACACAATCAGTCGGTTCAACAATGGTTAGCAATACGGGAAGTGGAAACCAATTGGGCAATAATGAAACCGTTAGTCTATCCAGGGCTACACGAGCAGCTAGTCGTCTTAATTTTTTGCCTCTGCGTAATCTTATATCGAGTATGACATCGGGAGCACCACCACCAATATCAACAGCAGCAGCGCCCACAATGGCAGTAACTGCGGCAGCAGGATCAACTAGTGATGCTTCCACAACTGCTGCTCCTACAACAACTAATTCCGCTACGGTGCCAGTAAACACTGCCAATCAAGGCAACAGTAATGATAATAATATGTCGAGGACGATCCCAGATCCTAAAACTGTATATACAGACTTGGTGAACTTTTTCAATGATCGTGTATTCGAGGGCAAACCGATCAACGAGGAGACCATACCGCCCGCCATTAACCGGGCTATACAATGGTTTGGCAGTACTCTAATCTTTTTGCCACAATTCGAAAAACCCGAATACGATTCGCGCGTCTCCTTATTTAATATATTGCGCAGTACTCTACCTCTGGTCATTGACTTGATCAAGAACGACGAACAGGCGCTTAATTTGTTACAATTTGAACAGAAATTACATGAAATATGTGAACGGTTTCGCCAACGTTTATATAGCGTTTTATATGTTTGTATTGGTCGGGATAATGCTCAAGTATATTGGGGACAATTGATGCGTTTGCTTCTGGTGCGTTTGAAGAGGAGTAAGTAGCGCTGACGGGTTTTTAGAAATCACTTTTCAATCATTTCCTAAACTTTTGCATTCATTTCCAGCTTTTACCGATGAGCCATTACGTTTTCTCTACAATTACTTGAATCCGGTTGTGCCGACAAGCAGAGATGAAGTTGATGCTGAACAGTTTGTGGTGCATCGTGAAACTCCGATACAACAACAAGACAGCAATAACACTGCAGAGGTACGATTTGAAGGGTTTTAGATTTTGTAAAGTCATGTGTGTAGGAGACGCCCTAATAAAAAAGATTCCCGTTCTCTTCTGAAGAATTGGGCAAACATTTAGTAAACTGTGGCAGTTTTGGAAACCACTACCGCTTGGTGGTTTTGCACTAGGCGTACCCCAACCCTGTCCTTATATAGCGTATTTATTTATAAAGTCCATTTCTTTGTTTGTCTGTTTTTTATCATAAAATTTCTCAGAGTTTTGTCTCACCACCCGATTTGTTTCAACTACAGCCCATGGATACTGATGTTGATATGATGGATGAAGAAGCTACCACTTCATCCACATCTGAAAGTGATGAACCTTTACGTCCTGTTGTAGCTGGATCGGAACCTTGGCATCGCGGCTTACCCAACGAATGGTTGCCCATAATCACTCGTGATATAGAAAGGCAAACAGAAGTATGTTGACATTTATATTTTTTCTACATTTGTGTTCGTCCTTCTTCATTTAATTGATAAACAAATTTATTATATAGAATCCACCCGATCAATCGCCATTCTCAGATGTTTACATATCAGGAATGTCAGCTAAACGGAGAAAATTAATTCAAAGTTCAAAGCCGCCAAGTGATATTGGCGGCATGGTAGCTGACAGCGTACGCAAGGCCATACAAACTGTAGGTATCAATCAGCCGCCCGCAGCAGCGCACTCTTCTCAATCACAAACAATCGACGATATAAGTCGAGCCATTGCAAACGATACGGCCGTACAGAGTTCGTGTGTAGAAGCGGTCCGTACCAATGTACGGGAACGCCTTAAAAGCGATACCAATTATAAAGCCGACAACTATCCACAAACTTCGAAGTTTATTAAAAAGTAATAGATATTATCACCCTACTAAACACCACTAAACAAGCAGTTGTATATTTATAACTTTTTTCATCAATTTTAAATGAAAGACTTGACTATTTAAAAAAAAAAAATTAAGGCAGCCGAAATGCTTGTTGAAACAAACAAAACAAAAATTATTATATTTAAAAAATCTATAGGTCTCTCATTTGAGTCGTATCAAAATTTAACTTTGTGAAAATTTGTTTGATTTAGATTTTCCTAAGTCGTCATTAATCACTTTACATCATGATGTACATTCATAATTGTGATTATATATTAGTTATTACTAATCAATTAAACGATCCATAAATTTATATGAAATCCCTCTCTTTTCTTTTTCATCCTTTTCATAGACTTTCCGTTAACTATTTTTATGCCCAAAATTGAGCAAATTATACAAAAAATCTATGTATGTAAACACTCATAATAAAACAAAAACAAAATAAAAATGAGTCTAAATCTATTAACTGTGCAAACCATTATCCAATATTATTACGTTTCATAACGAAAATTTCAGTTCCAAGAAGGGTTTTAGAAATACATACTAATTTGATATCTTAAATATTGATGCGATTATATATAGAAAGTTTTTTTATAAAAAATTTCAATCTATTTACCATAATATACATATTCACATATACAAACATACGATTTATGAGAACATCTCTTGCATACACTACTTATATATATATACTAAAAAAATATCCAGAAGGAAAATCATAAAATAAAAATTGTGCAACCTATGCATCACACACACATTTTATGTATAGAGAGTAGTTGAAACGAATAATAATAAATAATGAAATTTTAATAAAAATTTAAAAATAATAAAGTTACACAACAAAACGGATTTCTTTTTTTACTGTAAACAATTGACGGATATAATGATTTCATCATAAAAATACCAACGAAGACTTGACAATTTAAAAAATTGATAAATCAAACGTGATCGTCATTGGCGGACATGCGGACAAAATATACTGGTATACGCGTTTATTCGAATAATGCGGCCTTTGATGCTGATCATTATTAAATATGGGGATTCTTTCCAATAGTTCCCCATGGAATGACAAACATAGTACACTTTCCACCATTCACACATAAAGAATTAAAAGTAAAATTTATTCCTGACAACACACAACAACAACCTTAATAAAGTTTTTTGTTTAGTAATAATCAACTGAGCCAATTATAGCGCCACATATTTCATTTTGCCATACATGCCACACAAACACGCAACAAATATATATAAATTCATATCCCCAGCGTTATAACCTATCACATGTGCCTGCAGATGTTGTTAATTTGTGGCACGAGCCATACACAAACCTCAGTCCTAGCGTTTATGTTCAATTTAATTTTGTCTGATGTGCAGTTGGTAAACCTCTTGGAATGCGCACCATACATATAAATATTATATATAGGTACACATATGACTACCTTACCAGAATACCTCGGACTACCATACTGTAACAGCATTGCGATTGTAAAACGCTTGTGTAATAATGAAATTGTTATTGATTATGTTTAGTAATGACCTTCAGCTTTTAATAATATGGAGAATACTATCGAAAAATACCTTTAAATATGAGATAATAGGTATTCGGATATAAGTAAACATCGACTCATTTAAATAGCTATCTAGAGAGTATGTCAATTATATCAAATATAATTCTCTTCCTCTAGTTGATTCCACTTTTTGTTGGAGTACTGTGCCGGCTTTACTTATAAAATCGTTTACAACTACAGATCAGATGGAAAATTTTGAGTTTAGAATGATGATTATAATGTTGGGGATTACAACAAACATCTGTACTAACTTGTTCTACCCTTCTGTAGTATACAGTATAATAACCAATCAATTTCTTGTTGTACAGTTGTTATACCTTGCACCACATGTGGCAACGGGTATATTAAGTTTGTGCGGTTATTTGTAACTCCTAAACGGCAAATGCCACACCCGCCTTCAGTTATACCGATGGATTCAAAATCACAATCTTAATCGATTTAACCATGTCCGTCTGTATGTCCATGTAAATTTGTACGCAAGCTACAGGTCGCATTTTTTGGGATATTTCGATCAAATTTAGTACAAAGACTTGTATTGGCCCAAAGGGAAGCCCTATTGAAAATGGATCTGATTTAACCGTTTTTAGAACCCCTCCCCACATGAGATCCTTTTATAATAGAAGCCTTTATACCGCAAAAAGTCACAATTCTTAATAATTTTTCACAATATTTGCTGAATAATTGGTTGTGCCCAATTTGGACCTGATCGGATCATTTTTAGAACCCTTCCTCATAAAACGCTTCATTATAAAAGATATCGGTTTATAACGAAAATAAGCAATTA
Organism: Crataerina pallida; assembly: GCA_949710015.1. Taxonomy (NCBI): domain Eukaryota; kingdom Metazoa; phylum Arthropoda; class Insecta; order Diptera; family Hippoboscidae; genus Crataerina; species Crataerina pallida. The sequence goes on along the minus strand of OX453292.1, from coordinate 20,534,750 downwards.
TTTATATTTTTTTGCTAAAATTTGGTGAATTGTTAATAAAAAGTATAAAAAATAAAATTTTCGATTTTGTAATTTTTAAAAAAGAAAAAAAATTTATTGTGACATTTTAATCATTTTCAAATTTTTGACAATACAATAAAGTTAGTATAAAAAATTAATTTTCATTTTTCAAATAAAAAAAATTTAATTGAATAATACACCAAATGGTGTAGGGTAATATGATGGTCGAACTTGACCGACTATAATATTTTTATTTATTTTTATTTTATTTTAGTAGAAAACTAGTGAAAATGTCAGAGGCGGTCAAGCCTGAAACTTTAATACCCTCCATCTTTTGGTTCCAATATGAAAAAAATGTTAAAAGCTGAGAAAACATATATACATGGATTTGTTCCTGACGACACACAATACAGAGAGACGGATAGACGGATATTCTAAATCAATATATTTTTAAAACAAAAATTATATAAAATTGAACAAACACTTACTTAGACGTATAGGTGGGAGCAAATAGCTAAAGTCACCCATATTTTGATGGCAACTAAATATATGCAAACACACTTTATTGATGTACCTTTGCTACTCGGTTACAACAACGGTTTTTTATCAACAATCAGCATTGTGACCTAAGCGAGATATGCTTGATTCTGAATTTCATTACTGAGTGTGTTAAAATTGGGCGTGGTATCAGATGTACAGATGTGGTGTATCTTTAAGATTTCGTTTTATTTTTAGTATTAAACATACGTAGAAGACCAAATGACAGCATTTCGTAGTGAGTATGTTTTTTTTGCGGCCAACATATTATTACTGTTTCGATTCTAGCTCCTTGCTTTACACACGCACTCGCATTATACATGTACATATACATTTTTGTAACATAAATTGGAATGCATGTACTTTAAAAAATGTTGAATGTTTATGCGTTTTGTTTTTATTTTGTTATGGTGCTGCAACACACATTTTCATGCGTACAGACATTCGTGCATTTACATAAATGCCTACGTAGAGAATATAGAGTATTACGCATGCGAACATGCTTGGAACCTGTTTTAATGTTTATTAAATAGAGAGAGAAACAGACAGACAGACACTCAAGCAACTATGTGGTGGCTATGCGGATGGTGACGGTCATGGATATGGCGCCTTAACAGGCGCCACTTTACAATATTAATGATGCATTTTACATAGAGATATCTGCTGGAGGCAGTTATTACGAAAGCAGAAAATATAACAACAACAACAACAGCGGCAAAACTATAATTTAACGTCTAATACTTAGATGCACATGAATGGAATTAAAAATGTCCTTGTTGTTGTTGTTTGTTGCTTGTTACTGTTTTAAAAATAGTTTCTACTAAATGAAAAAATATCTTTCTCCTATCCCTCTCTTTCGTTCACTATTTACTTAAATTTTTTTTATTTTTTTTTATTTTTTTAATTAAACATCAAAATGGGCAAATATTTAGTGAAGTGAATTTTTTCATGTCGCCACCTTTATTGGCGACCAATGACGCAAGACACCAGAACAAATATTTTCGCGTGTACTTCTTGCAGTTTAATACCTAAAGCAACAATACTGCAACAGTCACACAATTATAGAGGTTTGCAGGCAAGGCATTCATTTATGGGCAATATCACACACACACACCCATTCCATCCCATACCTTCCACTGATCGATTCTACGCTTTACAAGTGGAGCGAATGCGTAAAAATTCTTTTACAATCACATGATCACAAAAATTGATTAAATAGCTGCCTCTGTGTACATTCCATTTGTCTGGAACAAAAAAAAAAAAAAAACAAAAAATAAGAACCAGATGAAGAGACACGATTGGTATCAAGTAATTTGACTTTAACGTCATCATAATATCGAAAGCAAGCACATTGTTTGTTAAGGAAATCTGGTTAGACGTGTGCCGCCAACAAGCCAAGTTCCTCTCATACAAAAAATATAATAAATATGTGCTTAGATAGATAAAACAAGTGAAAAAATATTTGAATACCATCAAAATTGAACATATAGTAATCCTAAATGCAACAAAAGACCATTTTGCCATAAGACGTTTACTTACAGTTTATCCCTCTATAAATATAGGACGAACAGGTTCAACTTTAAACGCAGAAATTTTAGCTTTGGTATAAGACACCTACCTATTTTTATTAAGAAATATTCAGAATCATCATTTTTGCAAATAGAATTTTTGTAAACTATGGATGGTTTCAATGAATCCAATCTATATCCTGTCTGCACAAAATTTCAACTCAATACAGTTATTATTACGGTTATTGCGGCTGTAATCGTTTCAACTTAGTTATAAGTAAATAGACTCAAATTTTGATACTGATCAAAAATATATATATTTTTTAAGGTCTTCGAAGGCAAACGTAATAACAACTTAGTGTACATCGACTACTATGTTGAAGGTTTAAAAAAGGTGTTCCAAAATGGTCCCATTCAGCTCAATTATTTTACTAAACTTTCGCATTTTTGAGATATTTTAATGAAATTTAGTAAGGAATTGAATTGGTCCAAAAATGAATGGACCGATTCGGACCATTTTTAGAACCGCTCCCCATATAAGGTTCTGTTATAATGAAATTCTTTTTGGGGCAAAAAGTCACAATTCTTATTATTCTTTCACGAATATTTGATGAAGAATAGTTAATTAGCTTAATAATGCCCAATTTGGACTCGATCGGACCATTTTTAGAACTCCTCCTCATGTAACGTCTTATTATAAATCGATCTATAACAAATAAGCATTTCTTTATATTTTTTGCCAACATTTGGTGAAGAATTGTTAATAGAAAGAAATTTGGTTTAGGCCAAATTAAAAAGCTTTTATATCCACGGCGATGGGCGTGGAAAATACACATATATTGCACCCTCTAATAGTGAACGTATTACGGTCCAGCATGCAAGTCTAGTTTTATGGTGATTATCGTTTTTTGTAAATTGTGGGCGCGTCTGCAATCCGATCACGATAATTTTTTAAACATCGGTGGATGAAATAACTATACATAAATGTGTGTACCAAATTTCAAGTTTCTAGGTCAACTTTTGTGGCAGATATATGGATTTTTATCGATTATGGGCATGGCTCTTGACCGATTTTGCCCATTTTAAATGGCGATTTGCATGCAAAAACTAAAAGTACTTGTACAAAATTTCAACTTAATATCACAAAATTTACGCCCGATATAATAAACAACAACAGACAGACATACATGTCTAGATCGACTCAGTTTTTCATGCTGATCAAGAATATATATATACTTTGTAGGGTCTCTGACGCCTCCTTCTGGGTGTTGCAAACGTAAGAACAAACTTAGTATACCCTAGTCATTAAGATGGAAAAAAAATTAAATATAAAAAAAATTTATTGTAACATTTTACTCATCTTCAAATTTTTGATAATACCAGATAATACAAGTGAGTATAAAAAATAAAATTTCATTTTTCAAAAAAAAAATTTAATTATTAATTAAATTATAAATCAAGTGGTGTAGGGTAAAAAATATTAATAATATTTTCACTTGTTTTATTATGAAATGTATACGAAACATGCAACATTTATAAAAAATGATAACAAAGATCCTAATCTCTACTAACCTATACTAACAGAATAATTAAATACACACACACACACAATTGCACACTGATTTTCCCATAATTGCAGTTAATTGATTGATAATCAGGATGTTATAAAACAGAAACAAAAACAAAAATATATTTACAATATAATAATCATACAACAAAAATATTACCAATGACGTGTATGTGAGGCTGTGGATATGATTGAAACAAATAAAAGAGAATGACAGGGCAAGAGAATCTGACAACAATGCGAGCAATGGGGCCTTCAATGCCAATAAGTGCGGTGTATCTCGCACTGTTCCAGAATTTCTCATTTACAAAATTAAAACGGTTAAAAAAGTATAACAGTTACGTTTATAACGCTGATGATGCATTTTCTTATAATTTTTATTTTTTTTACGTATAAATCAAATTATTTGAATTAAGCTAAATACGGTTATAAAAATATGCACTCTGAGGATATCAATGTGTGTGTGTGTGTGTGTGTTACCACTTGCTACTGTATTAATGGAATAGTTAGTTACGCATACGACTACTAAACCAACACCAACTTATAATTTAATAAAAACAGAGGCAAAAACAATAACAACAACAACAACAAAAACACTCCAACAGAAATACATTTTGTATTGATTTATTTATTTATACTTACATATATATACACACACACACATACATATACTAAAATTGTGCTCTTCTTCTACACCAGCACATAGTTTCATTTTCAATGTAAACACGTAGGCGCGTGAGTGTGTGCTTGTGTTTGTGTGCAATCCTCGCGGCAGAAAATCGTACAAAATTGAAACTGTTTTCCCAGTCTTGAACGAAACGTGATCGCATATAGACGTATTTCTTGGGATGCAACCAACAACACATTATATCAACAATAAACGACCATATCACTTATGCATGCACATGTATAATCATCAACGATCTATAAAATATTTAAAGAATAACAATAATTGTGGTGATAATTGAAAAAGTAATAAAAAAAAGAAAGAAACATAAACAAACAAATAAATAAAAGTTTAAAAAAGGTTTTGCGAAAAATTCAAAAAAAAAAAAAAGAAATTATACATACAAGCATACAAAATCTAATCAAAGTAATACGCGCCACAAAGGATTTAAAAAAATTATATTCTTTTTTTTCCTTTTCAATAATTTCTTTGTGAGTGTGTGTGTATGTTTAATATTAAATTCAATTCGTATTCTGTACGTGGTGTCAAATGTTAACTGTAACAAATATTCAGAAACTGTATACACAACAACACACCATGAGATTATTAAAAGAGCTCTTTTTATACCTTCCACATGAGGTGGGGGCATACTCAGCTAGTTATTCCGTTTGAAACACCCAAAAGGAGGCGCCAGACACTGCACAACGTATGTATATGAATTATTCAGCAGTATCGAAATCCTTATCGACTTAGCCACGTTGTTACGTCAGACTCTTAAGTTTGCAAAAATTAACATTTTTGACAATTCTACATGCGATCCTTACAAAAACATTGGATAACATGGGACAAGTGCCCCTCCTGCAGACCAGTCCGTCAATCGATGTGCCAAAGATGGACAAGATCGTATAACAGACGTAATTTAGTGTAGAGGACGATCATTGCGGACAATAGTATGCCACGCCCACATTTTTTACATAATTGGGCAGGGTATTCAAAGTTTAACTTAAGCCTTGTTCAGGTTTTTGTTTATGTTACAATTAGCGAAAATTCTCATTTAACATAACGGTTTATTTAATTGAATTACAAAAAAAAAGAAGAAAAAATACAACGATATTCAAATCGTCGCGCAATATTATATTTTCCTACAAATGTAACACATGGGTTATTATAAAACGCTTCACTAACCGCTATTCATTAAGCGCAGTTGAGAAACAGAAAACAATAATCAAATATAATATAATATTTATAAGATCATGAACAAACAATAAAAAATTCAAATATTTGTTTTGTGGAATATATGACTTGTGTTAGATCAAAAATACTACGTACTCTCCCATCTTGGTGATATTTTTTTTTTAGCCTACACCTGTAGGACGAACAAATTCGAATTCAACTTGTCTGTCTGTCTGTCTGTCCATATGAATTTCATATTTAAAATATTTCAAGGATAAAATTTCTTAGCAAAAGTTGGTGAAGAACATAATATTTATTTTATATAAGCAATGGTTTGATAATTTCTAGATTGAAAGAGAACTTAATTTAAAAAAATAATAATATAATCGAAGAAATTTATGTAAAATTGTGATAAACCCATAAAAAAAAAGTTAATTATTAAAAATAATTATCTTCATAAAGTGATCAAGTGATACTTTTAGGTTAAAATCTCTGATATTCAAAAAAATTGGAATCTCATACATTTTTTGTGATTTTGTATCTTTAACTACATCGTTGTAAGAAAAAAATGGCTTCATTCGTATATGCCGTCTTAAGTATAACTAATGCAGCTTCAGTGCATTGCGCAGCCCGTCCCGAACTTTCGCCTTGCACTTGTGAACCCACATTTGCCGAAAATTTTGTAGATGTAACGTGTCAGAAATTGGATTCGTTTCATCAAATCATTGAAACTTTGGCGGATAAGTTCGATGCTAGCATTAAAGTGAATTTGAAAATTTCTTATTCACAATTGGAGGATTTGGAGATGCGAACGTTCCTCGAGATGCATATGAATGTGGTGAAATTGCGTTTACCAGACAATAATTTGAAGTGAGTTTATGTAACTTGTTGCTACTTGTTGTAATAAAGAATGTTCGTATAAAAGTAACCTCAGTAGAGAAAACATATCTTAATTTCTCAACTTCTCGATACCATATTTATAATGTAACAGCATCTTAATTAATTTCTTAATCCCGGACTTCAGCTCATCATTCCAAGCGGGCTTAAAAATCACCGAAAACCTATATCATTTATTTATCTACACGTCATCAAAAGACCTTTCTCAATTTTTCAAATTCCAAACTGGCATTTGTCAACAACACTTGAGTTCCTTTCCAATTACAATTGGAAAGATGTACTGAATAATCATTTTCAATCATTGTACAACCTATAAATTGTATTTTAAACTCCAGCAGTTTATCTATTGAAAATACACAAGATAATTGATGTATGAAGCTTGACATATTGAAAAAATTCTTTGTTTGTTCCTTGTACGTTTTCGAGAAAGATTTCCGAACCGATTTAAACCAATTTTTACTGGATTTGAGTTATTATACCCTCCACCTTAGTGATGAAAGTAAACCAAGTTTGTTCTTCCGTTTGCAACACCCAGAAGGAGGCATCAGAGACCCTACAAAGTATATATATTCTTGATCAGCGTCGAAAACAGAGTCGACTTAAACATGTATATCCGTACGTCCGTGTCGGTGTGTGGTAGGCATTCTTACGGGCGTAAATTATGAGATATTGAGCTGAAATTTAGTACAGGTAAATTTTAGCGCGCAGATCGATTTTTAAAATAAGCAAAATTGGTCAAGAGCCACGCCCATAATTAACAAAAATCTATATATCTGCCACAAAAATTGAGCTATACAATTGAAATTTAGTATGCATATTAACAACTAACTTATTCATCGATGTGCCAAAAGTGGGCATGGTGGGATGACAGGCACGCACACAAAAGACAAATATCTACCACAAAAATGGACCTATGAACTTAAAATTTAATGCACCTATTTATGGTTATCCCATCCATGCATGTACCAAAAAAGGGGCATGGTTGAATAACGCACATGCCCACAATTTAGAAAAAACTATATTTATTATTAAACTAGACTTGCAAGCTGATACGTTATATTATTAGAGGGCGTAATGTATTTACATTTGCCACGCCCACCGTTGTACACGTGGAGAGTATTTAAGATTTGCCTTAAGCCAAATTTAGTTTTCTTACTTGTTTCTAAATAGATAGGATACGAATATATTTACTTGATTAAAATACATGTAACCTGGACATATAGAAGCAGCAGAGGCACTCAATCATTATTAAAATTCTGTAATTAACTTACTATGTCTGAGTGTCTGATCGTGACAAAATAATCTAACATTATTTTTAACAATCACTAAACACCTTAAACATTTTTCGCTTTACTCTGATGCATAAAAATAAATATCAGCTGTTACCCACCAGAAACTACGGCCACTGATGCTATGACCCTTACACAAATTTTTCAGCATAAGGCTGCTAATTTTTGTTGATAATGTTGTTTGTTTACCTATTAAACTGTAATACTCATAGATTATCTCTCACGATAATAATTGTGTATTATTATTGAAAACAAGAGTGCTGAGTAGGGAGATAACGTTTCTTTTTGAAAAAATAGAAATAGCGCGTGCTAACAATATGTGCAAAGCTCAGCTTTAAATAAGATTACGTAGTAATCATTTATTTATTTTTGTCTCATAATCGCACACAAATCAAGCTCATAGTACAAAGCAAGAGAAATTCTATTCTCTTCTAAGTTAGCAAACATTTCACGTAATATGAGTAATTGAAGTGGATTAAGAGTAAAACAGCTGAACGAACATTCAACTCCGATGTGTGCATTTACAAACACAAAAATGTTTTCACACCGTTAATAAAAAATAAAAGGTTGACTATTTTTATGCAATAATTTCAAACAAATGCCGGCGGCTACGAGTACGTATTGCTTGCGATATGATTTTATGGCCTTTGCAAGAAGTACAAAAAATTGCCGGTTTTTGTGAAGACTTTTAATATTAAATTATTTTAGTTTGGTGCCTAAAATTTTGGGTACTTCAGAAAGTGGTTCTGTTTGCATTTGAAATTGAAGGAAAAATCAAAAAAGCACGAAAACAATTTTTCCATTTTTAAAGCGGGGGATCAGGGGGATGAGAAATGAGACGACGGTATATATAATAGGGTGCAGGGTATTAAATAATCGACCTTTACTCACTTGTATTGTTTTTTGTTTTGTTTTTTAAATTACATGATCGGGAGTGTGCCCTCCAAACAAATTAAATTCTTATCAGTTCAATTCTTACACTTTGATGCTACAACAGTAAGAAAAGAAAGCTATTGATAATAAATGTGATTTTTCTTGTGTTGTGTTGTTTTGTTTTGTTTTGTTTCCCTTTCTTTTCTTTCATTGCATTTTATTATAATTGTGCATTAACCACCCACCAAAGTTCAATCAGCTCGATCAGCTGGCACATTGTCGTCTTGATATTTTATAAAAATATTGTTATGTAGAGAAATACTGTACAGGTGGTGAAAGGAATATCAAATCACTCAATTACTGGAGAGGGCATATAAATCAAATTCAATTATGGATCAATGTTCTTCTCTTTGCATCCTCACATGTCCAGCTTACATGTGTATGTCGGCTATTATACTATATGTTGTGATGAAAATAATTGACCAATTGATAGGTAGTTGTTGTAACAGATCATAATAATGATATATTTTGAAGTGTGTCAGCAGCAATTTTATGGCGCCTACTGACTACATATTAATTAATACAAACTACTAGCCAACAGACAAGCCATCTTGCCTGTCCAGCTTGTAAATGTTAAACGCCCCGTTATCTGTCTCGTTATAGGATGAATGATTGAATATTCCATTCAATGTTGGCTGGTCATAACTTCAGCTTCATTTCAGTCTTAACGATGGTATTCTCTTCGAATCGGATGATTTTGCTTAATTTTAAGTTTTTTGTGGGAAGATCTACACAATTATTAAATTTTATACCCTACACCTTAGTGATCAGTTTCTTGTTCCGTATGCAACACCCAGAAGAGGCGTCAGAGACCCTAAAAAGTATATATATTCTTGGTCATCATCATTAACTGAGTCCATCTAGATATATATGGCCGTGTGTCCGTCTGTTGTTGACATTATCAGGATCGTAAATTTTGAGATATTGAGCTGAAACTTTGTACAAGCACTTAGTTTTTAGTTTAGACAAAATCGGTCAAGAACCACGCCCACAATCAACAAAAATTTATATATCTGTCCCAAAAAATGGCCTATGAACTTGAAATTTGATACTTAGAATAATAGTTAACCTATCTATCGATGTACCGAAGATGGGCGTGGTCGGATAACAAACACGCCCTCAATCTGAAACCACAAAAAAACATATTCACTATAAAACCAGATTTGTAAGCACATTTTACATACATATTTTCCACGCCCACCATTGTAAAATGTGGAAGGTATTTAAGATTTGGCCTAAGCTGAAATTAGTTTTCTCACATATTATATTCTTGTCATAATTAGTTATGGTCTTAGGCCAGTTAAGCTATGTTTAACTCAATAGATTACTTCAAGTTATGTGACACCAAGAATTATTATATCCTCCACATAAGATGGCAGTAATACTACTGAAAAATTACTTAAACTCTGCATGAACTTTGGCCCCTTTCTACTTATAATTAACTTTCTGATCAGAGATCCCTCTTTAGTTGGAGTTAATCGATTAAGATCCCCGCCTACAATCGATATATATACAATTTACAATTAGCCTTCTGTAGCCGCGTCTTTAACTTAGAGAAGTCTCTCCATACTGTGGCATGCATACATAGGCGGGATCGAATAACGGACAACAATGCAACAGTCAAGCTGGACTATATAAGTTAGTCAGCTGCCACACCCTCAATTTATATAGATTAACGTTAGAATTATTTATTTAGCCAAACATTTAATTTTTTATACCCTCCACTAAAATTTTCATTTAAATTGAAAATGGTGCAGTCGCACTTTTCCTTATAACGATCCTGATATGAAAAGAATTTGTTAAAAAAAAATGATGGTATTGTATGTGTGAATGAAGGCAAGTGTTTGTTCTTGTGTTAGATAAAAAAGCAACAAATAGCGCGTCATTTAATTGTCTCTGCGACCCTCAGTGATGGCCTTTCGTTTATTAATTGAATATTATAATAAAACTTAATTAAATCACAAACTATTTACTCTCATCAATATGCACCCAGAGGCATTCGCAAACCTAACATACAAAGTCTATGTGTATGTTCAATTTGATTGTTTCTGGAATGAATGAATATGTACAGCACCTATACATATATGCCAACATGCAATGATATGAATGCATGAATAGAAGAACAAAGCTATGCAGAGGGGGGCTCAGGCCAAATTGTAAATACCTTTCGCTTTTCTAGACATTTTACTTGGCCACATCCGTAGTTAATTCTAAAGCTGTTGTAATACTAAGCGGCGCTATAAGACTATCAAGCATGTTTGATATTTGAGTTACAAAGGGGGCCGAATTTGGGCTATCAACATATCTATCTGTCTATCTGTCCATCTTCCCAGGGCCCCGCCCTGAAACGAAGTACCGGCATAAGTGCTTCGTCCAAGGATAACGGGGCAACAGTAATATGCTAATGATCCATAATATATAAGATACCCTGGACAAGATCCAGGTATCACAATAAAGTCGTAGCAAATAAAATAAAACGGGACACCAGGCCGTGGGTAATAGGCTACCTGAATCTGGGAGACATCTAGGGGCCGACAGTCCTACCAAAGACTAAGTTTGGTACCGCGGGGTACTGGAGCCCCAAGACCTAAGGTTCTTGCCAGTACGTACTCTTGTGTAGGCCCCCTTGTGGGAGCTTCGCGGGGGCTGTAAAATCGCTGGTACTGCATGCAAAAAAATCCTGTCACCAAGGGGTGAACTTTACATAGCCTATTATATAAGTTCTAAAGTTGGGACCTCTTTCGCGGGGGGCGTAGGGACACTCAATTCCCGTAAAACACAATACTTAATGTCCATCTTCCCAAGCTACGGGTGATAAGGCACCAACTGGTAGTAACTTACAACATATAAGTTACGACCTTCCATCGGAGAGGTTCAACATTCCGTACTATGGGTGTCGGGAGCCCCCAGGGTGATTTCACTCTTGGCCCGACAATTTAAGGTAGGCCCCCTAGTGGGTGCATCATAGTGGCTGTGGTTTGTCATCAAAACAACATCTTGATGATGTCATCTTTGACCCTGTAATGCAACCTTATAATGCATTACGCACTGTATGGTGCCGTGAGATTAAGCCTTAACGGCAGGTGCTCACGTAAAACCATACAACTCTGTCCATCTTCCCATCAATGAGCAAACCTTGCGTACCTATCTGTTTAAATACAAATTGTATTTACAATGTATAAGAAGCTTAGTGCACAATAATCAACATCGTGTAATTAAAAGATTCAATTTCTTCAATTAATTCAATTAGTAAAAGAACCTTACATCAGATGCGATCTGTATCATCATTACACACAATAAATACGTAAATTATCTGTGTACGTGCTGGTTCGCATATCGTAATTACTCCAAATACTAAAATAATCTCCATAAATATGCATTTTTCCCTCTACTCTAACATTTTTGACAACATCTATGCGCTGAGTTAAAATAGCAATGTTTCAGTGGTTGTGAATGACTTGTGCCCGGTGTAGGGAAAGGCAAAAGAAAAGGTAAAGATAAATAAAGAAATAATTGAATTTTTATTTTACAAATTTCAGATCTTTACCCGAACTGCCGTTTCGTGGATTGTCCAACGTGGAATTCTTAAGTTTGGCCGATAATCCTCTGGAAGAAGTACCAAAACACGTGCTCGTCCATATGCCGTTAATAAGAACTCTTGATTTCGGCAAATGTCAAATGCGTGCACTGCAGCAGGACGACTTTAAAAGTATCCCAATGTTGACAAATTTATTTGTGCCCCTAAACAATATATCGCGCATCGATCGCAACACATTTCCTCCCGAGATGACGGTTCTGCATTTGGGACATAATGAAATTGAGCACTTGAATGGTACAGTGCGACATCTGGAAAACTTAGAAATTCTATTTCTTAACATGAATAATATCTCAAACTTGGACAATGAATTGCCGGAAAAGAATTTAAAGCTATTATTGGCCCACAATAATCGTCTGGAATCTTTGCCAGATAATATTCGTTACATGAAAAAGTTGGAAGGATTGAAAGTGCAATGTAATCGCTTAACAACTTTGAATGGTACCCTGAAGAATGCTGTTAAACTGGTGGAAATACATGCGTACGATAACAACATTCAACATTTAGCATCGGACGAATTTCAATTGGCCGCTAAGCTGGGTGAGATCGATATGAGTCATAATCGCATTACCTCACTGAATGGTTCCTTGTTGTCCCTACAAAAGTTACAAAAGGCCAACTTTTCATATAATGCAATGGAAGAGTTTGGCCTTGATGAAATACACGGCTTAAAAAGTTTAACCCAATTGGATTTATCCAACAATCTTATACGGAAATTATTTGGCGTTCACGCGAACAATGTTAGCAAAAATACATCTCTTCTGGTTGAGTTATATCTAGATTATAATCAATTAAAATCCTTGGACAGTTCTTTAATAAGTTTAATCGAGTTACGTGTACTTAGCCTGACGTTTAACCAATTGGAACGTTTATCGCCAGATGATTTTAAGGGTTTGGGTAAATTGGAAGTCCTAGATATATCGCACAATAAACTATTGTCCTTAAGAGAATTGGAAAAGGTCAGAATAACCGAAAGGCAGGCATTTTGATCTTTCTAATATTTCTTTTCTATAAATTTGCAGGCAGTATTACCAAGTTTGAAGACTCTTAGAGCGGATTACAATGAAATCACTATAATGGATAAAGATTTCCATGGTATGCCGGTACTGTGCCAAGCTGATTTAGCTCATAATAATATTACGATCTTATCACGCGAACTGGTTGCCAAAACAAAATGCTTAAATCATAAGGTACCCGGAAATTTGGAGTTGATTTTAGAAGGTAAAGTCTTAACAAGTTTTTGTGTTAATCGTGGGCCCGTCCTTAAACCGATTTAGTCAAATGTCACTACCCAAGCGCCAGGGGAAAAAACATACTTGTTTAGGGCGGTGGTCCGAACTTTGTGAAAATTGTATTATATCCGTAAATGTTCGTTATTATTCGGACGCTGTTGTTATTGACGCAGAAATTTTAATAAAAAGCAAGTCTCACTTGAGCCTTTTGGAGTTCCTTCATTTTACTATATATAACATATATACATCTATTTATACCACTTGGGGTAAAAAGTATATTAAGTTTGTACGGATGTTTGTAACTCCTAAACGGCAAATGCCACACCCTCCTTTAATTATACCGATCGAGTCCGTCTGTCCGCATGTCGGTCCATGTAAATTTTTGAGATATTTCGATGAAATTTGGTACAAGAGCATATATTGGCTAAAATTAAAACCCCTTTACCATTTTTAGAAACCCTCCCAATTTAAAAAAAAAATTTGTAATTTCATAAACAAGCAAAAAATAAAAAAGACTGCAACATTTTTATCAATATAAAAAATTTAGTTTTCCATTTTTCAAAGAAAAAATTTTTGATAATAAAAGTAGTCAGTAGTAGTAAAAATTATATATCGCACAGACATAGTATTATGTATCAAGTTGAAATTTGGTATATATATAAGTGGTACCGTTATCTAACACTCTGCCAAAAATAGGCGTGATTATATAAACTCCTATACTTAAAAAACAACAACATATGTTAATTAAAAGTGACCTGAATAATAATAAAGGTGGAGGGTATTTAAGCTTCGGTCTTAACCGAACTTTTTTTATCTTTTTTTTAAATTTTGTTTCTTCTTTTATTAACTTGAGATTGCCGAGTGTCTATTTTTTATGCAGAATGTAATGAATTCATATTTTATAATATTAATTGCAGGCAATCCCGTCAATTGTCAATTTTTATTGGAGGAGTTTTGTCCACTCAATTCGAAACCAGACGAACGCATACGCATACGTGCCACTTGTTTTGAACAATACGAAGATGTATGTGAGATGCTGATGGTATTACCGTCTAAGAGCATTATATCTCTGTTAAATGATCAATTGAAGAGGAACGTTGAAGGTCTATATCCACCATTGCTTAAATCTCTGGGTCAATTAGATGATATGCAAATAAAATTTAATACAACCACGACAACAACAACTACAGAGCCACCAACAACGACCACTACAACTACCACCACCACCACCACCACCACCACCACAACCACTACAACCACAATCATACCACCAATGTCAACAGATCAATTACACATTAAAGAACAATATGATGCATTGGAATATGGCATAGAGCGGGACACTGAAACAACACCAATTGTGCAACGTTCCATTTCGAGTGGTTTTAATAGTTTAAAAGAAATAGAAGTGCAGGAAACAACAACTCCTTCAATTGTGGTACTCAATATAGCCGATAAAAGCATATCAATGAATAAACCGGCATCTATAATGCCTCAAGCAGAATATGCTACCATAGAATATATGCCAGTTAAAGGTGATGACTCCATTCCAGATGCTCTAGTCAATGGAGCTGATGCAAGAGTAAATGCTTTGCACGAACAGTTACACTCCAAAGTGTTGCCCAATTATGATAATGCTCCACAAAGTCTACTAATGCCAGAAGAACCACCAGAGAATCCTTAAAGCTTCATTTAAATAAGTGTATTATTAAATTTTTAAAGAATTTTCTTGTTCCCCTTTAGCATACACATATACAATTGTAATAATTGTGTAAACGGTATTGTTGTATTATTAACATCATGTTTGTTGAAAACATTTTATATTTTGCAATAAATTAACTTGATTTTTATTTTAAATCATCTAATTTTAAACATACAACGCAGGTGTTACTCATTTTCATACACAACTCTCTATTTCATTTATTTTTTTCAATTATTCCATTTAAGTTATTGTATGTAATAAATAATTATTTAGTATATTAGTGTTTTTTTAACTCTTAAATGCCTAATAAAACTCTCTTTGTTTTATACTTAAAAATGCAATTTAACAACATTTATTATAAACATTTTGACATTATTCATTTCTTTTTATATGTTCACTAAAAAATTTTAGAATGTCCAAGCAGAGTTATCTTTTCAAACTAACAGTACCATACACATATCATCGTCTCACTCTTGCGCATGTATTTTTTTTTTTTTTACAATAAACGATATTACAAGTTAAATGAAATAACAATAATTACGATAAAGTTATAAAAATTTGAAATTGTAGTTTAACATAATTGTTAAATATATGTATATTTGTGTTTGTTTCATTAATGTAAATATTTATATAAATGTAATTCTTTTTAAATGGAATAAACAATAATTTATAATTCAACAATAATACATATGTCATTTTGTTTTATTTATGTTGTTAGATGTTAAAAGATCAAAGATACTATAAAGTGGAAGATCATACTTTTAAATTTTTTAAATTGACGGACGTAGATTATTTACAAGAAGTCCGTTAAAATAGAGATTGTGCTAAAACTAGAAATATATAAAATACACATAAATTTAATATGAATAAATTGAACAAAGCAAAAAATTGTAATCTTTGTAAAAAATAGTAAATTGGAAGTATTAACTAATTTAAAAAAAAATATCTAAAAATTATAATTTAACTTGGGTTTATTGTATTTTGTTCACGTTAAAAAAAAATCGAATTATTTTATTAGCGTAATCATTTTATGTATAATTGTACTTAACACAACTTTCTTTCTCTCTTATCCAGTACCAATGTTATTGAGTTGTTAATATCACCGATATTTATTATAAAATGCATTTAGACTGATTATATACACATCTTACATTCACTCTTAATTACAGTTAAACAATTTTATTTATTTATTTCCTACATTAATTCCCACCATCTTTAATAACAAATAATTGGCTCTCTATTCAAGTTTTATAACTTTAATTTATATGTTCCATTCACTTTATTCCGATTTGTTGTGTTCAAACGTGTTGTATTTCGCTATGAATTTTATTTTCCCTTTCAATTTGATATTGCTGAGAAAACACACCAAAGAAAAAATTCTAAATTATCAGAAATTTATTCCAATAAATACAAAATTTTTATAGAATTATTTTCGTTTTACAAAATAAATAAGCACAATTAAGTTTTTAGAGCGAAAATATACAAAAGTAATTGAAACATAAAATATATTGTGCTGAAAGAGGAATACAGTAAAAGATTGTGAAAATATTATATGTATGGTATATAAAACATCGGGTCATTCATTGCTTTGTCATCATAACTGTGTGTAGCTGTAGAAAAGAAAAAAAAAGTGAAAATTTCCTAAAAAAATATTTTGCGAAAGGCTAATTTTATATATTCAATCAAAAGTGAACCATTGATTGGCCGAGTTCTGTGATCTTTACATTATACAAACAATGTGGTAAGGAAGGACAGTGCAATTTAAATGACAGCACCTTCCTTCGCAATAGATTGAAGTAGTTTTTACCGTGTATTTTAATTTTACTAAATTGTCAATACTGCTTTGCCTTAGTGGTGTTGACTTGTTATTGTTAGGAGACGATATCAACTCATACATAAATTTTGTTGCTGTTATAATCACCAGTGGGTCGGCGAAAAAGGAGAAGATACAGAACAACAAACTCATTACAATATAACGTTAAAGTAATCGTTTATTTTGTTACGGTCATTTATTTATATTTTCTGGCGACTTTTTCGGTGAGTGCTTCTCTTTTTTATAAAATGTTGTAAAATATTTTTTTTTTGTTATTTTCCACCCATTTTGTTTTTCTGTGTTAATAAAGTTCACCTTTCTTATCTAATTCTTAATTTAATTATACGGTTTTATTTCTTTGAGTTATGTGCGTTTGCCTTTACGAATTCATTCATTTACTTATGAATCAAGTTTCATTGTACTTAATATCGTATATTGCACTCTTTCCACTCACTGTGCATTCATATGCCTCATTTTCCTTTTTTCTTTATGCAATTTTGATGTTGTTTATCAGAAACAGGAAGTTGTAATATGAAAGGGTTTGTGCTATTTCACTTTACCCCTTTTCAACTAAATAATTTTTAAGTGAGATTTTTTGTCCCTTCGGGAGATTACTTCAAGTGTCTTCTCTTTTCAAGTGTTACGGCTATCGTGTGTGTGTGTGTGTGTTTCGTATACTTGTTGGATAAATGAAATGC
Organism: Crataerina pallida; assembly: GCA_949710015.1. Taxonomy (NCBI): domain Eukaryota; kingdom Metazoa; phylum Arthropoda; class Insecta; order Diptera; family Hippoboscidae; genus Crataerina; species Crataerina pallida. The sequence goes on along the minus strand of OX453292.1, from coordinate 20,517,142 downwards.
GTTTATTATCACAGCAATGAGCATGTGTGCATGTGTGTATATGTTTAGGTGAAGCTATTCTTGGTTCGCCATTTACGCAAACATACAGATTATGATTATTATTAAATTAGAATTTATATATAGAACCATGATCAAGATCAAGGCTCTTATGTTTAATTGTTTACAGTTTAGACCAAAACTATTCGACTACACAGCTATGATAAGAATGTTAATGTTTTTTTATATATACTTTTTCAGAACGTAAAATGCTCGATTAATGACTTTCATTTTAAAAATATTTCATTTTTATCTGATAAGAGAAGCTTTATCGAATAGCTGAAGCTATTTGAAATATTCGTATGGGACTACTTTTAGAAGCTTTTATTTAACTCACTTTGTTGCTTGTCAGCATAAAATCTTGTGATCGAATTTTTGGAGTACATTTGCAACATTTTAATAAAACAAATATGGTGGCCACCCAAAGGCGTCCAATTACTATTCTTGCTACTTAACTAACAAAGTGCATTTCATAAAAAAATAGCCAACACCTCCAAACACATTTTTCCAATATATTTCTACTACATAGTGCCTGTTGTTGTTTGCGTATTGTAATAAGTAATACAATGCAGATATTTTTGAATAAATTTTACATTGGTAGCACATAAATGTTTGAACAATATTTTTCGTTCACCTGTGCGGTCACACTTCCACTTATTTTAATTTGTTGTGCATTTCTATGATTTCTTTTTTTCCATAAAAATACATTCGTCTGTTTGCCTACCGTCTGCACTTCCAATACAAATTTAATTATTAGTTGTGTGTTCGGTTTTATGCAATACGTAGACTTTCTGCTTTAACAGAGAAAATAGTTTAATTATATTAGAAGGTTTGCAACACCGGAGACATTATTTTGTCTGTTTTTAAAGATTATAAAATGTCATGGGCATGAACGCACTATGTTTGACGTTCGGCTTGAGTCAAATATAATTCTTTGCTGCTATACGTATTGCCCATTTCTAACGATGAATTTCAATCCAAAAGCTATTCGCTTTTTGCCACACACACACACACACCTAGTTATTATTATTATTTGTCATGTCCTCTACCTATAGAGATTGTGTCTTTATTATATTTTTAGTCTTTAAAAGGGTTCTGATAGAAAAGTCGTGCTAGATACTTTCACTGTTTAAGTTGTATTATCTCTTATTTGGTGGAAGTGTGTTTAAAACTTATTATTATTGTTAAACAATAAAATAAAATATAATATAATTGTGTGAGTGGACTCTATATGATTCAAATGTCTCATAAATTAAAAAAAGAAAAAAATTGGAAATAGCGTTTGTTTCGTTTATAATGGTCTGCTCTTTTCATTATACTCTCCACCTTAGTGATGGGCGTATACTAAGTTTGTTCTTTCGTTTGCAACACCCAGAAGGTGGCATCAGAGATCCTACAAAGTATATACATTCTTGATCAGCATCAAAAACTAAGTCGATCTAGATATGTATTATATTCGTGTGTCCGTGTGTGTGTCTGTTGTTGGCATTCTCACGGTCGTAAATATTGAGATATTGATTTGAAATTTTCTATAGGCTTATACTTATATTTCACGTAAGGTGCAATTATTAACAATAATGACTACCTCTCGATAATTTGTTTGAATTTCTTTTAAAAATGGTGCGGAATTGTATTGTAAGTGCTTATAAGCACTTCTGAAAAGTTCTGAAAAGTCTTAAAAAAGATGAATAATCACAACATTATTTATTTAAACATATAGAAAATTTAATTATATTGAACTTAATAAAACAATTTAAATCTTAAACTTTTTAATCATAAAATTCCACTCATCAAGCCCCTTTATCTGATATTCACATTAAGTAGATTGTAAAGAAATTTAAAATTAGTCATCCAACGTACACCACTATGGATTTAGAATGACGATACATAGCTTAATACATTCTACTCGTCAAGCCCTTGTGTTTGTTGTCTGTACTCGAAAAGCTTGTTAAGAAATGTGTCTTGCGTCAATGGTTACAACTTTTTGCGTGTATGAGTGTGTTTATTATTAATCCATCAATACATCAAAGTGACAAAATCTATGAAATCCTTCTCTCTTAATTTTTGCTTGTTTTTCTTTTTTTTTTTTTTCTTGTCTAATTATCTGTCATTTTCTGGTACTAAAGAATTTCTTTACAACTAACGTTTTGTTAAATGATTATCATTTATACCGAAACTGTGTGGTTGTGTTTATTTAATATGGTCGGATTTATTTAAACTACAATAGTCTTTAAATATATGTGTATGTCAGTTTATATGAGAGTGTTTATAAAACAGTGTGTTCTTTACTTTTATTATAAATCTCCTTAGCTTGCTTTTGGATTGCACATTAAAGCAGCAAATCATATAAGAGAGCAAAAATTAATATAATTAGATAGAAAGTTTTTGAGAGAAGATCTCAAACCAAAGCCTTCTTGCTGGAGAAGGCACGAAAAAGTAAGTTTACAAAATGATAAATAAACGAAAACAAAACAAGCGAAAATATTATAGCCGGTCAAGCCTGCCATAAAATACCCTACACCACTTGACGTCTTATTCAAGTACGTTAAAAAAGAAAACTGCAAAAATTTTATTCAAAAATGTTTCCTGTGAAAAATGAGAAATTTAAATTTTTATACTTATATTTGTATTAGAAATTTGAAAAAAAATCTGAAAATGATTAAAATGTTACATTTTTTATTTTATTTAATTTTTTTATTTTTTTTTAAATTTATAAAATCCAAAATTTTATTTTTTTTATTCACTAAATCTTTGGCAAAATATTGTAAAGAATTGCTTCTTTTGGTTATACACCGATTTTTATAATAAGACGTTATATGAGGAGGGGTTTTAAAAATGGTCTGATGGGTTCCAAATTAGGCCTAGCCAATTTTTAAGCTAATTAACGATTCTTCACTAAATATTGTTAAAAAATATTCAAACTTTTTGCCTCGTAAAGACCTTCATTTTAACAGGACCTTATATGGGGAGGGGTTCTAAAAATGATCCAATCCGATCCATTTGCAATAGGGTTTCCTTGTATAAAATTTCATCGAAATATCTTAAAAAAAATGCGACCTGTAGCTTGCGTACAAATTTACATGGACATACAGACGGACATGGTTAAATCGATTAAGATTGTGATTCTGAATCAATCGGTATAACTGAAGGTGGGTGTGGCATTTACCGCTTGGGAGTTACAAACACCCGCCCAAACTTAATATACCGTCACAAGTGGTGCAGGGTATAAAAAAACAAAAAAACAAACAAACAAACATATATGTATTTCAACTCGTAAATAAACACACCTACGTTTAAAGATGTAACAAACAAGAACTCTCGTGATATTTTTTCTTGAAATGCTTCTGTCAACAAAACCTACTTAAATAATAATGATAATAAGATTGTGCACAGAAGAATCAGAAAAAGTATGGGTGGGAGCGCAATACTTTACTTTCGTTTTACTTTCTATATTAGTTACTCTTACTCTCGCTCTTTACTGAATACTTTCCTTTCCATTCTTTATGTATACGCTCCTTGAGCTTTAATTAGCATAGAAATTAAAATTTTTTGAAAACTCGCTAATATTAATCACTTCACTAGTAACCAACTACACGCGTTTTAATTTATCGGAATATTAACGAAGTGTAAATCTCACTGATTTTCGTATAACAAAATACTAACGAAAAAATCTCTTCTCTACTAAAACTAAAACGTGAAGAAAACAAACGATTTCCAGTTACTCGCACTGTTTTTAAGATTATAGTGCTCTTGAGAGTTTATGATAACCTGTTTATATAGACAATTTTTGTTATGTTCTATTCTATTACTTTTTTCCCAAGTGCGAAAACATAAAGACGATATGCAAGTAAATGTAGCGGGTTTGCGTCGTAACATTAAAAACCTAGCCCACAATTACTCCGATGCCCAGGTAATGCTGACAGTGGGAGTTGTAGAAGAAATGTGTGCTATTCTATATACCATCTGTTTTATTTAAGGTTAAAGTGCGGGAAGCTACCTCAAATGATCCGTGGGGCCCCTCCGCCACCATTATGGCTGAAATTGCTGATTTGACCTATAATGTGGTGGCCTTCTCCGAAATCATGCAAATGATTTGGAAACGTTTGAATGATCATGGAAAGAATTGGCGCCATGTGTATAAAGCTCTCATTTTGCTGGAATATCTGATAAAGACTGGCACGGAAAAGGTGTCGCAACAGTGCAAAGAGAATATCTACGCTATACAAACGTTGCGGGAGTTTGTGTACTTTGAAGAGGGCAAAGATCAGGGTACGCATGTCCGTGAGAAGGCCAAACAATTGGTTATACTGCTGAAGGATGATGAACGCTTGAAGAATGAACGCATTAAAGCTTTGAAGGCTAAAGAACGTTTTGCTCAACATCCCAGTGGCTTTGGCAGTGATGGTTATATAGATGGGCCTCTGCCTCGTGATTTACCGCCCGGTTGGCAAGAGGAGCCTACCAAGCCTGTATCCGATTTAGAAATGGTGCGTCCACAGACGGCGGGCGAGGAAGAATTACAATTACAATTGGCCATGGCCATGTCGCGCGAAGAAGCCGAACAGGAAGAAGCAAAACGGCGCAGTGACGATGTGCGTCTGCAATTGGCCTTAAGCCAAAGCGAACAGGATTTCAAGTAAGTTTGTATATAAAGGGGGTGTCTAGACGGGTAAGTTGGTACAATGCAAATAATAGTAATGAAATACCTGGTAGGCAACAAAAGGAGCCTAGGGAGGAGCAACAAAGTCATCTGTTGGATCTACTTGATATATCCTTGGGAGCGACCAGCATATCAAGTCCACCTTTGGGTGCAATATCCGATCCTTGGGGTACTCCGGCTCGTGCCGCCAGTCAGTTATCTGATCCTTGGACGGGTTCAGCTTCACCTCCCATTGATCCCTGGCAACCATCTAGTTCCGCACGCAATAGTGCATTAGGAGCCGCAGGTATGCCCTTACCAAATGGTGGTGGTGTCAGCGGCATTGCTGAGACTTGGGCTGGCGCACGCACACAATCACCCTCCGTTACATCGGGCTCATCTAATGAGGGTTGGTTGCAAAGCAACGGTACAAATGGTAATATACCGCATCCGCCAGCGGCAGGAAAAGCAGATCCCTGGGAGACGAAAAGCGGTTCTGCAGGTGCTCCTATTTCAACAGATACCACAGATCCCTGGCTAGGAACGAACAATGCAAAATCAGTGATAGCGGTAACAGCAGCACAATCGGTTACAGAGAAAACAACGCTTACATTAAGTGATCCTTGGGCACCGAAACATCCTTCATCATCCACAGACCCCTGGAAGAATGTCGATAATATAGCAGCTAAGGTGAAAATACAGAATCTCACTCTTATCAGATAATTTAATGGTTGTATTTATTTTTTGTAGAAACCTTCTCCGGATTTAGATGAGTTTGATGTTATTAGTAATCGCAAAAAGAGTGGTGCACCGGATAGTAATGAAAACACAAACAACAACAATGGTAATAATTTTGCATAAACATTTGATTCGAAAGTTAATCTTTAAATAAATTATTTCCAAATCGTTAGCGTTGCTGTTATTGGAAGACCTAGATCCTCTTTCAGCTACAAATACCTCAGCTGCAGCAGCCGCTTGTGGAGCGAAGAAACCTTTTAAGGATCCTCAAGCTTTCTTGGGAGAGAATTCCGCTTTGGTTAATTTAGATAATCTAATTAAGCCCGTGGCGCCACATGCGGTGAGTGGCGGTGCAGCTGCCTACAATCCTTTCAGTGATACCGCCGTTATACCACCGAAAGCAAATCTGTTCCAACAACAACAACCACCAGTAAGTTTTCTTAAAACCCCAACCCTATATAATGGGAATCGTATTCCCTTATTTTAAAATAAATCGGTACAATTGAAACGAAGGCGTGTCGGCTGTAACCGACACTAACGTTTTCACTTGTACACGAAAAGGTTAATTGGATTATTTGCGAAATATATAAATATGAAATATTTTACAGGTGCCGTCCATCAATCAGCTAAAACAACAACAACCATTTGCCATGACTATGAATCCAGATCCCTGGGCACCTGTTGCTAATACAAATATGACAACCCCACAGGTATACTGTTGTTCCTAGATTACACCACTTTTTGAATCTGTTTTAGAAGTTGGATAAAACGATTTGACAGTTATCCAAATTCTAAACTACAATATAACGGTAAATAAAACAAGGTGATGCAATTTTGAGGACAGGTTTTTGGGTCAATTATTTTTTTTTTTTTTTATATTATGAATGGATTGTTTATTATGTTCTCTTGTGCTCACTCGTGCGATGATTCTTTAGATTTCTAATTAATGATTTTTCTCTTAAAATTTATTTTTTCTACCCAAAACACATACAATCTATCTCTATGTTTATCTTTCTATCTTTCTTTTGAACATTTGCTTACACATTCTACCATTTATACATTGTCTCGGTTAATTGCTGCACTTGCAATTTCGCTTTCCAAGATAAATTGTTATGACAATTTAAATAATAACAATGGGTTGCATCAAAGTGATGCCCATCTTCCTTATAATCCTCAAAATATGATACATTCTAGAAGTGATTATTCACATATTTTCAATACTTCAATGTTTAGTGCCACCTCCACCATTAATCATCATCAAATAATTGATAATGGTGACAATTATTCTCAACGTTTAACCCAAAGTATCGATAATATACGCAACATAACGTTGGCTGATGATAGATCCGATGATTTATGGTTTAGTCATAAACCTGCTTCACAATTTTCCTATCCATCTTTGTACCCTCAAGTAAAAATAATTAATAATGCTGAGAATAGAAACGTAAAAGAAAACGCGTTAACTTCTCAGCATTCATTGCAATCACCACTACTACCACCGCCACCCCCACACCCACTTCAACGACCCCATCTATTGCAATTTAATGTGCGGCCGCAATTTTCCACTAACAACCACACTTGCAATCAATCGTTAGGCTCTGCAAATCTACCACCACCAACTTCAACTTCAACATTACCACTATGCCCAAAACCACCAATCACAGCAGCAGCAACAGCAGGTACAACAGCAACATTTCAGTCACGATCTGCTGCAAATGTAACCGCACCATCTCCGTTCGTTTGTAACTATAGTAATGAGTTACAGGCTTCCCTGGCTACCACACCAGGTGTTATCGTAAAACAATTTAAAAAAACCGAACCGTTGGACATAAATCAATATAATACTAATGCATTCAGCTATGGTTTTTATAATAACAATGACAACAATAATGCGTATAATAATAACAGTACCACTCAATTCAAATTGGAAGTGAGTACGAGTGCGAAATGAAATTTGAGTTTGTGTTCTGCCAAATTTGAGTTTTCTCAATTGTTTGTTTTCATTTGATTTTTTAGATTTCGTTCCATTTGTTTTATATTCCTTTTTTAACAATATAATTAATTACAATTATAAACTGAATGTCTTTGTTTTTGTATGAAGTAAAAAGATAAAAGTACAGAGCATCGGTCGTATGATCTGAGTGCAGTAGAGATTTCCAATATATTTCAGAAATTCATGTATATTACTTAATATCCGTTAAGGTCATTGTCTTTTAAAAAATAAAAATTTATAGAAATTCATGCACATTAAACATGAGCAGGTAGTGTTTTCTGGGTCCTAACACCTTTTTTCTTTGTAACCAATTAATTTCTTTTTTTTTTTTTTATGTATAAGGCAGAATATTTTGTCCGAATATGCATCAAAACTTGAAAATCAAATTTAGTCTACTAATAGAAAAGCGCTATCATACCTTTAGCCCTTATGTCCCTTAATTCTATGTAGTAGGATAAAAAATACGCTAAATATTGTAATTAATTAATTATAATCATTAATTGTCATTATCTGTATAATGCTAAAAAAATAATCAATAAAATAAATTTGCTTTTTATAATCCCATAGCCATCAGTGGAGGCTTGGACGCTTAAATAAAATTACTGGGTAAAAGAGAATCTTTAGAACAAAACTAAATATAATTAATCTATAATTAGAATGAATTAGAAAGTTGAACTCAAGTTACAGTTACTCTTCTTTAACATAAAACTAATTGTAAACGTTTCCGCTATCGTTTTCTAAATAACCCTTACTCTGCAACGCATGCTGTAGTTCTTAAATTATTTAAAAAATAAAAACGTATTTTAGTATTCAAAGAAATTTAAAAAATATATATATAAAGATCGCTTATAATAATTTCTTTTCAATTTCTCTGTAGAACAACAATAATATGCCTTGGTTGAAACCAGAAGCTGGAGCCTCAAATCCATTTCTATCGTAAATCCTAAGGGACAACATTTTAAAATATTTGCGATGATTTATTTTTTTAAAATAAAGAGTAAAACTAATATAATACCATAGTAACAACAACAACAACAAATTATTTTTAAATTTTTTTTAAAAAAAATTCATCACACACTTGATAAAAGTTATAAATAATAAATAATTTTATATATAAAACAAAATTTTAACAACAACAAAACTTCAATTGTACGAAACTTATGGAGATTCTTAAACGCAAACTGAAAATACTAAACGAAAAATAAATTTTAAGTATTATAAAATGGTGTACATGTAAAAAATAAACTATTATGTAGAGAAAGCTTATGCCTCACTCGGCAGGCGGGCAGAGCATGTAAGGTAAAAGGGGGTTTTTAGAGATTAAATAATATAAACGAAAAAAATTATAATAATTTTAAGTAAAACTAATAAAACAGCGATAGTTAGAGAACTGCAGAGAAAGAGAGATAAAGGGCCGAAAACAACAAAAACAAATTTGTAATTTGAACACATCTCTCCCATCTCTACAAATCCATTCAATTATTTGTATCTGACTAAACAATCGTCATTGTTAAAAATTTTTACTTTGGAAAAAATTATTTATAATTAATTAGTTGTATAATATATGTATGGTATGATTTCTGTAAAATTGTAAATTGTGTGTGTGCATGTGCTTATTATGTATACGTACCATATAACAAAACCAAAATTAAATTTTCATTTGAGCTATTTTTTTTTATATTTTCTATACGACAACTATTATACTTTTTATGAATGTAATTATCTATTTATACGCATACATAACAATTAATTTGTATTGCGACAATGGTGTGATAGAGGTTTCTTTTTCTATTTTCTTTAATTTCTTGTTTGTTTCTTCTTTCATTTCAATTTACATGCTATATATAAATATATATTTCCTTTTTCTTTTCATTGTTAGCAATATAATAGTTAATTTAAAAATTTCAACAACACAATAAAATAAGTATATAAACTAAAACCTGTTGTTAAATCACTACAAAAATACGAAAACAGATTGTTAATGTAAAACTATTATGTGAGTACATAAGCAGCCAGTTATCACACTAAATAACTAAAAAAGAAAAAAGAAAAACTGTTAAAGAAAAGCTACATCCATACCAAACCAGCAGAGCATTCAATGCTTAATACATAAAACAACCAACCAATCAACCAACCAACTATTATAAATACTAATGGATAATGATCAAAAGCAGAGAAATGTCTAATAAAAACTATAATATATGACAAAACTATTTTTATTTAAAAATAAATGCAGTTGTTTTAATTAACATTTTTATTAAAACGACACATCGTGAAGTGTTTTTCTTAGAATACTGTAAGGGCCGTAAGTTCAGAAGGCATGGAATGAAATCGGAATTTGGTACATATACTTATTTACAACTAAATTTGGCTTAAGACAACAGGGGACGTGACATATATATATATATATAGTGTATGTATAACGTATCAGCTTGCAAGTCTAGTTTTATAAATGAATATAGATTTTTGTAAATTGTTATCTGTTGTAATCTGTTATCCAACCATGCCCATTTTTGGCACATGTATCAATATCTTAAATTCAGCTCAATATCTTAAAATTTACGCCCGTGAGAATGCCAACAACAGACGGACATACGGACATTTATGTCTACATCGACTCAATTTTGATGATGATCAAGAATATATATACTTTTTAGGGTCTCTGACGCCTCTTTCCGAGTGTTGCAAGCAAAAAAAACAAATTTAATATACTCCCCACCTTATGCGGAGTCTCTAAAAACGTGTTTTTTTGTAAAGAATCCGACATGGATCACGTTATGGTTCAAAGTAAATAGTTTACCTGGACGAATACCATCCAAAGAGTTTAACAATTTCTTTAAACATATCCGAACTTAAATTCTTAGCTAATCGATTACTCATTAATCATAAATAATTACTGTTAAGTTTGTTAATAGTTGGCGAACCATAAAAAAATCCATTTTTTTTAGATATTTTTCAATTAATTTTATTTTATATATATTTATGTATACTCATAAGTACATATTACATACATATACATATTATTTGCATTTGTAATATTCAATTTATATGCGTGTAATATTACATTAACAAAAGAAATATTTAAATTGTTTTGTTGTTTATATATAATTTTATGGGAAACTGAACCTTTGAAAATATAATTTACTTATATGCAACATTTTTGTAACATTTACACCAAAACAACCTCATTACAAATTTTGTCAATTTGATAACAACTGAAAACATAAAATAACAGTAATGTTCGATCTTGATGCTGATCATGTAGGGGCCCCTGGAGACTACTCGTTTTAGTTATTGCAAACAAAATAACAAACTTAGTACAACACCCTTAGTACATGAGTCACATAATTGTTATACAGTTTAGTAAAATTTTTTACAACATGTTTGACGATAATATAACAGCTAAACAAACGGCACTTGAATGTTTTCGTAAGACGATAGGGATACAAGTATAATTGTATAGTAAACTGAAATTATGGAAATAGATGGTTTTTGTGAGATCATGACTTTTCTTGGAATATTAAATGCCTCACTTTTCTTATGATATTTAGTAACTTTTGTGTTTTTTGGTATTTACTGTTGACTTTCGGTTTTTCTTTCACATTTTTATGCTCAACTATTTCGATAATTGACACTTGTAAGTGCATTCTCTTTAACAGTACAATGTTTATATAATGTATTGTTTGTGTGCATGCATATTTTTATAACTGTGCATGTATTATATGTATAAATGTGCATATAAATTTTTAACACAATTTAATAAACAATTACTATTTAATAGTTTTTTTTTTTTAATTCAGTGTAAGCAATTAATTAATTAATTAATTAAGCACAGGTCTCGCTTTGCAAAAGGTACATAATTCGTTAGTGGTTTCTTTCATACTTCCTAACCAGCATTAATATACAACAAAATCAATGTCATTTTGAAGCTTGCATTTAATTTAAGTTTCTTCCAAAAGTGCAATTTTTCCGCGGTTTTAAGATTTGAAAAAAAATCCTCTATAAATACATTTAATTACAGATTATAAATATAATAATTAACTATTTTTCCTTGAACACAAACAATCTTTCAAGTCAATGGTTTGTATACTTTTTCAATAATTAACAAAATAGAACAGCAAACTTGAACAGTACAATTGAATATAAGTTGTATAAATATGCGATTGGATATGTGTACGTAGTGATTTATTAGTTTATAATCCTACACGAAAATCTATAGTAATGGATGCTGATGAACAATATGTATGTTGAGATATATATACATAATCAATAACTGTTGTGATATGCTTTTACTTATAAGATACTTCTTGGTTGATTTATTTTTTAAATAATTTAGTACATTTGTCTAATTGTGAAGGTAGAGGAGGGTAAAGTTCAGTGGCGTTTATGTCATTATTTTGTTAATTTAAGTTTCTTTCTAAGGAAAATTATGTTGCTTTCTACACTATGTGTTCATAAAATTTATTTAAAACTCAAATATCTAACAAAACTTTCCAATCGATTGTTTAGAGTTTTTCAGGAGATGTTTTTGTTAAACTTTTTAAGCTTACAAATCATCACCCAAACGATGAATTTCATCCAACATGTAATCGACGTCTTGTTCAGTGACTGCAGCTGATGATATAATTGATCTAAAGAAATTTGGGCGTCGATCATCTGGCTGATAGCCCACCATTAAGCTACCCTTTTGCATCATGCGTCCTTTTATGATTGGACAAATCTGTAAAGTTTTTGTAGAACAAATAATTTCAATTTAATTTTAATTATAATTGTAATGAGGAAAGCTTATTAAGCTTATTAGAATATCAAAGAATAATTTTGCAAAAATAACCTATAAACCGATATTTCTTTTCTTAATTTCAATAAATTAAAAGTAACAGATAAGAACAAGTAAGAAATTTAACTACATTTAACTGAAGCCAAATCTGAAACACTGTCTACATTTATGACGGTGGGAGTGGCAAATATAAATGTATTGCGCCCGCTAATAGTGTATGTAAACCGCAACAGCTTGAAAGTTTAGTTTTATGGTGAAAATGGTTTTTTACAAACTGTTGGCGTGTCTATCCAACCCTGCCCATTTTTGGCAGATCAGTGGATGGGATAACTATGAATATGTTAAATTCATAAGTCAACTTTTATGGCGTGTCTATTATTCGACTACACCCTTTTTTGGCACACGATGAATGGGATAATTTGAAAATATATGCACCAAATTTCAACTTCTTGGGCCATTTTTTGTGGCAGATAAATAGACTTTTGTCAATTGTGGGCGTGGCTTTTGACCGATTTTGCCCATTTTAAATAGCAATCTCTAAACTAGAAGCTTCTCTTTAAAATTGACGTTTGTGAAAATGCCAACAATGGACAGTCACATGGACGCACGGACATTCATGTCTAGAAAGACTCAGGTTTTGATGCTGATCAAGAATATATATACTTTGTAGGATCTCTGACACCTTCTTTTGGGTGTTGCAAACGGAAGAACAAACATAGTATACTCCCCATTTAATGTGGAGGGTATAAAAATATATGTGACTTATGTTAAATTTTAACTATAATGCTATAAATCTTTTGCTTCGTTCATCTCTAATGTGGCGTAAGAGCTTCTCTTTCCATATATACTCACCTTTCCCAATTCTTGTTCCTTGCGATTATCATGTGGTACTCCGCGTAGTCTACGTGGTATATACCAAAATGAAACGTTTACACATTCCGGCTCCATTATTAGGTGGAAACGATCAGATTGCTCTTTAATACGCCTGACCTGATATTGAGCCAATTCCATTAAGCGATCTTGTTGCCGCTCAAAGCCTTCAGTACCCTTGGAACGCCATTGCAACCATAATTTGAATATATCATTGTGACGGCCACATTGTATGACCTTGTCACCAGTATCATAACTGATATCGTATTGTTTATCAGTCATAAATAAATATTCGGCAGACATTTGATTGCAGCTAATCAATAGCCCCTAATATTAATACATATATAAATTATATATTATATGTGCATTTAAAAATTTTTAACAAAAATCTTATCATAAAGCAGGGGGAATCTTTTCCTACTTAAACTTTAAAGGTTTATTGTATGTATTCAAGGTTTATAGAGAGCAATAAGTCAAGTTGAAATTTTTAATTAAAATTCCAAAAAAAAGCAATTTTGTTTGTGTTGAAAAAGTAAAAATAAAAAATACCATCAGTGGCAACTGTGACCAATAATGTTGACGATGGAAACATATTGTGTTTTGAAAATATTTGTGCGTACAGTATACAAGTTGAAAGTTTATTTTTTAGAGTCCTTGCCTGTTGTTATTGTACGAGGGGTGACTCGACAAATTTTCATTGGATGCACAATATGTTTATGTTTGACTCAACAATTCAACAATTATTCGTCCGTGGGGGAGGTTAAATTTTAATAAATTTTAATAAAGGGTTGCCCAACTCCTGAAAAACTTAAAAATAAAAAACGCATCGTATCAATGTGATAAAAAAAACTTTTACTTTAAACTATACTGGAGTCTTTACCAGCACATGCACTGTCTCAGAATATGATTCTAAAAAATTCATTCATGGGCAACCCTACATAATTTGGGTGCCAACGCGGATTTTCTTATGACGGACGTACAGACAAATTGTATATTTTTATGGGAATATACATAAACATTTTTACATTGTATACAAATTTCTGTAATAAATATAATTTAGAATAAAAAGTCAACTTACGTCCTCCTTGAAATGTATGGTGGAGCATTGCAATAGAGCTCCCATTAGTTTGTGAGGATTCCAAGTGACCGAATCAGCTCTAAAATTATAAATAAAATATAAATCAAAATAGACCATAAATGACATCAAATTTAATTACACAATACTTTCTTTCTATCTCTATCGCACATAATACAAAATCTAAATAATAGATAAATAATGTTAATATTTATTAAATGTCATTCATACACAAATTACAAACAATTAACACTAATCCACACACACTCCGAATGGAACGACCCTCTGTGTCGGCCGCTAATACTATATTTTCTAGCCCGCAACTTTTAATTGAATTCAAAACGACTTTCCCATATCTATATACATATATACGAGACTGAGGGTATGTGTATGCAATAGAAAAAGTTAAGGGTAGCTCCTCAACAAAGCGAGTGTTAAACATTTTAGTAAACATCCCTTTGGGAGCTATTTAAGATTTTTGTTTAATAAAAAATATGTGTGTGTTTATATGTGGAGTATAATAGTAAAGTGCTTATATCTGGAGTATATGGAGTGTAGTGAAGATAAGTAGCTGTGTTTGTTATACCCTCCACCTTAGCGATGAGAGTATACTAAGTTTGTTCTTCCGTTTGCAACAATGCATGGAGGCAACAGAGACCCCACAAAGTAAAATAGTTTCTTAATCAGCGTCGAAAACTGAGTCGATCTATATATGTACGTCCGTGTGTCCGTCTGTTGTTGCAATTCTCACGGTCGTAAATTTTTAGATGTATCTGCCACAAATTTAGCTATAAATTTGAAATTTTGTACGAATATCAATAAATATTCCCTCTATCGATATGCAAAAAATGAGCATGGCCAGATAACAGGCACGTCCGCAGTCAACTAAAATATATATATCTGCCACAACATTTGAAACATGAACTTATAGGTATATGTGCTGAAAATGGGCGTGGTCAGATAACAGACACGCACATAATTTACAACCATATTCCCCATAAAACTAGACTACCAAGCTGATACGTAATATATACACTAGAGGGCGAATTATATATATTTACCACGCCCCCAGTTTTGAATGTGGAGGGTATTTAAGATTTGGTCTCAGCTAAATTTAGTTTTCTTACTTGTTAAGAGTCATAATTGATTTATATTTTTTAGATATAATCGATTTTACTTTTTATTTATATAAATATTTAAAATTTCATCAATGATTTTGAAACAATCTCTTTAGAATTTAGTAATTGGTATAATCGCTTAATTAAAATACTCATTTTAGTTCTCATTCGTTTTTTAAATACGTACGTATTAGGCGGGACCATGCCCATTTTTGGCATTTTCCAAACATTGAAGTCTATTCAAGTTAGCGGTATCTGATAATCTGATCTAAATTCCTCCTTCATTGAATTGGTTTTGTGAAATGTGAAAAAACTCACTACCCAAGGAGAGTGAGTTATAGCATTTTTCCCTTCAAATAATTTGTACTTTTAAACAATGCTGAGAATTTTTCTTAATTTTATGTGTATGCACATACACATAACTAAGCACAATATGACTATCCAGCAAGTGTGTGGGTTCATCAGGTGTTTGAATGGCTGATGGTGGCTTACAAGGATTAAGAGTTGTCAAAGTTATGTTGTTACATAAAAAGTGCATTTAGCAAAGGAGCATTAACAACAACAACAAAATGAAATGAATAACAAACAAATAAATGAACAAAGTGGATTTTCAAATGCCCGCATTTAATCGCGCTCAGATAGAACCAAGTAAAAATTGTAAATATAAATAAGGGTGCAGTCGAATCATCATTTACTCTGCTCCCATTCAAGCAAAAAAAAAAGAAAAACAAAAATAAAAAAAGCCTTTAAAGAATTTCAAAAATCCTTCAAGTTTTAAAGCAAAGATTTAAATGGGCAATAACAACAACTGTTAGAAAATGGTAATGAGTGCAAGCAAGTAGTGCTGTTGCATCAACCACCCAGACTTATACTGATAGTATTGTATTGACAGTTTGTGGCCTAAGCTTGTGTGTGTGTTTAAGCATAATCCTTAAATGGATCCAGTTGAGTCCAATTCGTTAGCAGAAAACAATTTGATTAACATATCCATCGTGTTACATTCACAATGCAGGCATTCCATGAAGCTTTGCAGTACCTTAGAAATAGCACAACTTCAATTGCTTTTATTGTTTATTATGCTAACATATCGAAAGTAACCACTAATCCCTAGATGGGTTTCTTAAATTGTCTTGCCTGCGGTTAGCCTGGCGTTAAGTGCTAATATGTTGAAAATTCTGAAGAGAGTTTGAAGTATTTTTATAAACTTCCAGCTTTCGTTCTTTCCTTCCCCCCGCTCCACTTATTGTACATCTCAATGAAATTAATCAATTATTTAATGGTTGACAAGTGCGCCGGCATTTCGTATGATGAGGTTCAACATTTAAAGCGCCTTTGATTAATGAGCGAACGCATTGGCTTAAAACTTTTCAATACAAAAAGCTTTTAAATAAAGTGATTGCTGGATTTTATCATAAATATGTTATGTAAATATGCCTTTACTTATTTGCATGTTGAAGCTTTAATTATAATGCATATAATTATATCTACTGTGGCATACGTTGTGACAAAATGTTGTAAAGTAAGAAAAAAACCAATTCAGTGTATAATTAAATGCCAGTACTCCCATTAGTTAATCGGTAAGTCTAGCTCTGCAAAAATTTAACTTATACGCCTGATATTAAAGCACCGTCTATATCACGGATGTCTCAATAACCGTGCCAAAATATGCTTTCATGTAATGAAATGTAATGAAATGTAATGAAATGACCTGCAGGTATGAAGGTTTTTTTGATTTATGAATTTGTACATCATTCCTGACATATACACGATTCTTACAAAGAAACTCATGTTCATCTGACTTACCGTTCAACTGCGGTAAAACGGGGATGACGATGTCTGCGTGATAGCAACAGTCCACCACCCCAAGCGGCCTGAAATTATGAATTATAAATGATCTGTCTAAGCAAGTGGAGAAGTTATTAGTTAGAAGGCTTAGACCAAAGTGAGAACTTTCTCTTTAGAAAGCATACACAGAGGCACACCATTAAAATGAATCACTCTTTCATCTTCATAAACTTACATCAACGTGCATCCAACAATTGTACTTCTGACAAATATCCGCAATTACGCTGATATTATCGAAAGCACCCAAAACGGTAGTGCCGGCCGTTGCATTCACAAAGAATGGTATGTGACCTTTAGCCTTACGTTCCAGTATAAGGCGTTCCAATTCTGTGGTAATCATGCGACCTTGTTCATCTGAAGGCACCATTACACAATTGTCCGTGCCCAATCCACAAACAGACGCACATGATTTCACCGAATAGTGACATTGGTCCGATGTAAACATAACCAATTGACCGGGCAGGGCGCTGGTTCCCTGTTCCTTGTAATTAGGAAACATTTTGTGACGAGCTGCCAAAAATGCATATAAATTGGATATGGAGCCGCCAGGAGCTAATATTGAATCGCCACCATGCCAGCCGATAATTTCGCGCATTTTGGAGAGAACAACATTTTCCATAAGTATGAAAACTGGAGCAATTTCATACGTGAACATGTTGGTGTTGGCAGTGGCCGTTAACCATTCACCAGCCATTGATATTATATCCAAACCGCAGGACAGTTGATTAAAGAAATGTGGATGACCTTGATACAAATAAATAAAATACATAAACTTAACAAATCTTGGAAAGTGGAATTTATTTGTTTAACTTTTTATATAAAACTTTGGCGGCTGCTGAAGAATAAGCCTTTATGGTTAATGGTGGGGGTCAATAAAACTGTTTTGTTTCTATTTTTGCTTTCTTTCTATTTCACAGACAATCATTGGCCCAGAAAATAATCGAAATAGCTCAAGCTGATGAAAAGTTGACATTAAAACCAGCGATTATGTGCGCTTGTCTATCATTGAAAAACTGAGCAAACACTGGCAACACATTGAAGCAAAAACAGGAAGGACGGAAGGAAGGAAGTGTTTGGAACAAATACCATATAACCTGACTATGTGCTAGACATAGGAAGAGATAGAGATAGAGAGAGAAAGGGAGAGAGGTAGAGGAGATAGAGAGGACTAGTGTCATGTTTTAAGACGGTAACAGATGTACTTGGCAGCCATTCAGTAGTAGACATATGTGTGTGAGTGTCCTTCGATACATGAATGCAAGAAAGCTTAAATAATTGCTTGCACTGCAGTCCATTATAAAAGCAACATATTTGTATTATTGTTTTTACAACAAAAGCAAACGTTTGTCTATTTATGCGCTTAAAACATATCTTAGTCTGGATAAGTATTTAGTGAATAAAGTTTTTAAAGCTGTTGCGTTATTAAACTAAAAAAAGACAGTTTAATAATTCATATCCTTCTGGCTTGAATGAAAGTTGTTGTTGATCCTTTTTCTTAAACAAAAAAAAAAATTAAAATTCTAAATATAATATATTTACACTTTTTTGAATTCAAAACAAATCTATTTTTCTACACATAACTATACGTATTCTATACGTATAAACAATTGCTCATTTATTAATGGCTAATTGGAAATTACTTGGCACAAATCATGAGACTATTAAATAAATACGTTCGTAAACCAAAGCACACACACTCCGGGGAGTATTTTCCAACACCACCACCCCCCACAATTATTGTACTGTGCACTGCACCCTTATCGTTAATGCAAGGTAAGCTATACACACAACACGCAAAGAATGAATCCTTCCTTTAAAGCATTGTACAAAAAAAAAATATGAAAAGAAAAGAATCTGTGCTGTCAGTTCACATTTGAAGTGCCATAAGTTGTGTTATTATTATTATAAACCCATTGCCCTAAAGCTCTCAGCACTCTCCATCTCTCTCTGTGTGTACAAGTGCAATATATATGATGAGCTCTATATACACCCTACCTAGTACTGGATAAAACTAACTTTGAATTACTTATGTAACGAGTATGATTGGATCATTTTGAAAATGGCTTCAGTCCACTTTTCAAATGCATCTCTTAAACTATTCCAATAGTTACTTAATAGTTTTTTAAATCTTCGTAATTTATAAAAAGTGGGCTCAAGCTATTGATTAATATTTTAAAATAAATGTGTGTATATGTGTAAAAGAGAAATATGCACAAAATAAGTCTTTAGACAATGAAACACTTTTGCTATAAACAGAAACATATCAGAACCCATCTCTAACTTGAGAACCCCTAAAAATAAATGAATTTCCCATTGACTTACTTCTAAAATATTTCAATTTGTGAATATATGAAAATACAAGACATTCACACACACAAGTGAAATGTTTTGTTACCCTTCGGATAACATCTGGCCTGTAAGCGACTTTTTCGTTGAGCACATTGTTTTGCCCATTCATTCGCATCACAAAAAGGATCAGTGAGCAACGATTCAGAAAATAACAACGGATTTTGATTAAAACTCTCTCTTACCGCCAAACTACTCACACCCTATACATGTACAATTTAAGCAACATACATACATCTCCACTTACATTTGCCATAGACGTTGGAATTCTTTTGCTTTCTTCTCTACATATGTATATTGTATGTTGTATGCTATATATGTTATATATGTGTTTGCATATATAAAGACATCATCATCATTATTATTTTCACATGGAAGATAAGAGAGAGAATGATTGTGTGTAAGACTGGTTAATGCTACTGGAGTGTGCCATCATAATAACATGCAGTAAAATCATTTTATATGAAAATATGTTGTAGCTGGAGGTTTAGACATTATTTGCCAATATGATGTATTTTAAGATTATAGAGGATTATAGATCGTAAATGGGAATTTATTGAAAAAAAAAAAAGAAAAAAAATAATGTTGTTAATGTGTTGAGTACTGCATTGGAGAGAGGAGTATGCTGACAATGAATTTTGAGTACGCTATATTTTGATACGATATTTGCACTATACATATATTATATATATGAAAACACCATGCTAAACACTTATCTGCTTATCACTTTTCATTTAAATACCTTCAGTAAGATCTTTCTAGAATTGAGAGATAGAGTTGTTATAATTTTGAATATAGAGAACATGGAGTTCAATTTTATAAAAAAAAAGTATCCGACTTTATCATTTCACAAAGCTCTAATCACATGTTATAGTCTCAACAACTTGTGGTCTCAGCATCTGTGGGTTCTGAAGGGAACAAAAGGAAAGCAGGCGTTCGGAAATGACAAAATTTCATATTTTTCAGTAATTTTTATAGGATTTCAAGTCCTTGGAAAGTTGCCACTCGCATAATTGGACTTAGAATGCTTTGAAACACTTGTTATTATATTCAAATGCAAGATTTCATTTTAAATTCTGCAGAATTTG
This sequence comes from Crataerina pallida, assembly GCA_949710015.1. Taxonomy (NCBI): domain Eukaryota; kingdom Metazoa; phylum Arthropoda; class Insecta; order Diptera; family Hippoboscidae; genus Crataerina; species Crataerina pallida. Next base: position 20,496,617 of record OX453292.1, on the reverse strand, counting down.
ATCAAAATATTTAACTTAATGGGAATTCGATCCTATAATTCAAACTTTAACTTTTTATAATTGTGGAGCGGCTGAGGTACAGCCCTTACCTATTTTCTCCCCTTTATGTACGAACCCCTTCTTAAATTAAACATCTATTAAAAATCTTGGCGTTGGCCTTATAAAATCAACATTCAAGTGTTATCTTATTTTAACAGTAAGTGAATAAAGTAAACAAACACTTCACACAAACGAAAATGAAATGTAAAAAAAAAAAAAACATGTTACCGAGTGTCGTGATTTTGAGGACAAATTTTAGCATAAATTTACATTTAATTACCATCATACGAAAAACATTCATGCAGAGCAGCATATGCTTTATGCAATAGATGAAGGACACCCATCTATATACCGAACGCCAAACCACAAAATTATAGTCAGTGGGTAAACAGTGTGTGCTGCCATTTTATGGGCCATTGATTATTGATGGTAGAGTGCAGATTATTTACACCTATCAACCGCAGACGTACGCTATAAAAAGGGGTGCCTTTCCTATCATTTCCTCTCTTGCTGCCCTTCGCTCTTTTGTCATTTAAAGATCTTGTTTATATTTGAGGTTTAAAAAATATAATAAGATAAATAAAAAACAACAACAATCTCTCTTCGTAGAACAATATATTGTGTTCATACATTAATCATATACCAACGAAAGAGTCATAATCACAAGGACATAAAGCACAGGGACGATGTCAAAAGTTATATGATGTTGTTGCCGTTGGAATGTGCGTTCTATAGAAAATTAAGCTAAGGCACGTTTGTATGAAGGGGTACCTCCCCATCAACCAATGCGATTGCGTTATATTGTCAGCGGTAATCGAATCAAGCACGTGACCACAATTGTGTTTGTAGTACTGATAATAAGTATATGTTTATACAGTCCAAGTGTATACGAATATGTGTTTGTAACATTGTAAAGATATCTTTAAATTACGGAAATATACGTTTTATACAGGATATTAACGGCGAGCTGTAGACAGTTACAGTTTCACTGATTTCTTGTCGCTGCTAGCAGGCCTTTAATGAATTCAATTAAATTTGTTGTAAATTTCATTAAATCGCTAACTCGAATGGAATAATTTGTTACACCATGCCCATCCAATACCACTTACTCACCCGTTTTAACTTGATATTTTAATGTGGTGGCACAATCTTCAACCAGCTGTTGTAAGGTAACAGCACGATCTGGTATCTCCAAATCCAACAAACGTTTCATATCCTCTGGATGATGAAAATCCAATACTTTCTCGTTGCGATCATTGGCCGCTTTAACAAAATCCAGCAACACATCAACAACCTTCAGCAGAAACTCACGCGTCTCTGGACCTGCCGTAACATTAGTAGGCAATAATTCTAAAATAATATGGAAATACGTAACAGTTAAAGTTTTTAATATAAAAATAACAAGTAAGAAAACTAAATTTTGCTTAGGCCAAATCTTAACTACCCTCCACAACTACAATAGTGGGCGTTAAAGGTATGTGGTAACGCCCTTTAATACTGTATATATTACGTATCAGCTTGAAAGTTGCGTTTTATGGTGAATATAGTTTTTTGTAAATTGTGGGCGCGTTCGTTATCCGACAAAACCCATTTTTTGACAATTTTATAGATGGAATAAATATGTATATGTGCACCAAATTTCAAGTACATAGGCCAACTTTTGTGGCAGATATATAGGTTTTTGTTCGATTGTGGGCGTGCCTGTTATATGACCATGCCCATTTTTAGCATTTCGATTGATGGGATAACTATGGATACTTATACCAAATTGCAAGTTCATAGGTCTACTTTTGTGGCCGATAAATAGATCTTTGTTGATTGTGGGCGTGGCTCTTGAACTAAAACTTTTGATGCTGATTAAGAATAAATATACTTTGTAAGGTCTCTGACGCCTCCTTCCCACATCATTAAAGTGGAGGGTATAAAAAGTAGAAATAATATATTGTACATATTTTTTATCTCTCTTATCAACCTTATGTACATCTCAGCTCGTTTTAATCTTGATCAGTTACCCAAAGAAAGTTTCAGGAAATTGTATCATTATCGTGAACAAAGAAAAAAATGATATGAAGAACGTTACAGAAATATTTATATGCTTCCTTTATATGACCACAACATAAAAGAATCACATTTGGTGTAAATTTTCCTTAATCTCAACTTTAAACAAAATTTAACGGAGACGCGTTCATTAGAAAACTACCCTAAATTTATCTCAATTTTTATAGCTTTTTAAGGATTTTCTTGTTTTAATACCAAATTAATTACAAACGAAATATAAAACGACATTAATTGATATAATAGGAGAGATTAACGGAGGTTTCCTTAATGTTGAACATTAATCACGTACTTTAAAAATATGTTCTTGAGGCTTTTTCAAAAAAGATGCAATAGGAACACTCACACTCGCCACATGGAACGTTTCTTGCAATTAAATTCAACTACCTGTAGCAGTACAATAATGGCCGTAGGCGGTATTCATTTGTTTAAAAGTATTGTATTTTAAAAATTTTATGGCGCCAATACAACTTTTTCCAAAAAGTCACCTTTTTTTCAATAATGCAAAGGCATATACTCCATACCTATGTGTGTGTGTATATTCACACACGTGTTTCACATATTGTGTTATCTAATAGAAAAATTCCAGAAATACCAGAACTGATGTTAAAATATGTAACAAATGAAGGGAAACTCTTTAACATAACCAGGGTTTAGCTGTAAAAGCATCCCTTTGGTTTTTGCACAGCAACAATAACAAATCAACCATCCTCCCCTATTACGTTTTGATACAAAACCCGAATGCATCCTGGTATATACACATATATGTACTTATATACCTATATACACCAACACATGTGTAAAATAATTGAATGTGGGTGATGTGGGCCACAGTCAGTGTAAGTAATATCCTGTGACTAAACGGTTTATGTTTATTTTATTTCAATTACCAACACATACAAACAGCTACACGTGCAATATGTTGCGTTAGTAAAACATAGTGAATACACGTACACGTACGGTTTATATTTGACTTTTTGGCAAAAAAGCAAAAATGAAATGGTTTTGAAAGGAAACAAAAAAATCTGTTTGCGCGTTTAATTCAAGTGTAATTTATCATAAACATAACCGAGTGTCTTGGACACAAGATCAACAATAAGAAATATGTTTAACTATTAGGCTTTTCTTGTGTAATATTCTGCAATATTATGTTGTATTGTACGATTTATGAAATGAAGGACATTTAGGATAACATGAGCACAGCTTGTGACAGTATTTTACACTCAATTCGCGTTCAAGTATTTGTGTATTTGTATGTAACTGAAATGTATATAAATAAGTATCTACTCACCGTAAGCAGTCAGTTTGCCTGTCTTATCAGACAATTTATACCCGTTCGGATTTAGCGACATTTTCTCCTCTGAAAATAAAAATAAGTAAAATTTTATTCACATAATTTGTTAAAGATTTAAAATAGATTTAAATAATAGAAATTAGTTATTAAATTATTATAAATCTGGCTGAAGTAAGAAAATTAATTTTTGTAAAATTCAATCTCAATGTTTTACATTTTTGAACAGACCTGGCCGGGTCCACTGAAATTTTAATTAAAATCATAGGAAATTACAAAGATTAAGTATTTCAATGATATAATTTTGATTTAAAAATTATCTATCCTTCTCGAACTGTAAATTCGTAGAAGAGAACACATTATCGGATAAATTACAATATTTTGATTTATTGGTAACTCTTGAACCGTTGGTAGGAGTGTACTTTAACATTGTATAAGTTTCCATAAAGTTTGTTTAACGTTTAAACCACGCCTACTAGTAATAAATAAATAATTTCAAAATTATATCTTTGAAAATATGGAATAAAATTCATGATGATTTTGTTCAAGGTTTTTGAATAAATTTTTGTATTTATACCCTGCACCGCTTGTGGCAAAGGGTGCAATTGTTTGTAACTCGAAAACGGCAAACACTACACCCACCTTCAGTTATATCGAACGTTTCAGAATCAAAATCCGAATCGGTTTAACCATGTCCGTCTGTACATCTCTCTGTCTGTCGGTCCATGTCAATTTGTGCGTAAGCTAAAGGTCGCATTTTTAAAATATTTCGATAAAATTTAGTACAAAAACTTGTATTGACCTAAAGAGGTACCCTTTCAAAAATGGATAGGATCGGGCCATTTTTAAAACCACTGCCCATATAAGGTTCTGTCATAATGAAGGTCTTTATAGCAAAAAAAACAATTCTTAATATTTTTCACAATATTTGCTGAATAATTGACTGTGCCCAATTTAGATCCGATCGGACCATTTTTAGAACTCTTCCTCATGTAACGTTTTTTTATTTAAGAAATCGGTCTATAAGGAAAATGCGCAAATCTTAATATTCTTTTGCCAAAATTTTGTGAAAAATAGTTAATAGTAAGTATAAAAATAAAATTTTCGATTTCGGTATTTCGAATAAAAATAAAAAAAATTCATTTTATAAAAAATAAATTTTTTATTTTTCAAGGAAATTTTTTTTTCACAAAATAGTTTTCTTAGTTTTTTTTTTTCAAGGTAAAAGAATAATATGTCAAGTGGTGTAGGGTTTATTATGGTCGGGCTATTTTCACTTGTCTATGTATATTAAAATATTGAAATAAGAAGCGATTTTCTTTATGAATTGTACTATTTTATATGAGTTATGTAATACGTAATAATTTAAGTGTACTAAAAAAAATGTTAGAAATAAAAAGTCGAAGGATATCTGCGAGCGTATTATGAGAGTCGAGTGTTAATGGCATTGACACCAACAACATGCAGATGCGCACTAAACCGATTTATACCGAAAATATACTATATACCCATAAGTTAAAGGTACATGTCACCTTCATTATATAATATCACGTACATGTTGAAAAAATTAATTAATTAACAAAGGAAACGTAAAAAATGTTTATTTTCGTCTCAGCAATAAATAGAGTAGAGTGTTTTTTTTTTAAGGAACATTCGATCTTACCAATAATCTTTCGGAGATCTTCTATGTATTGCCTGAGGAAAATCACTTTGGCTGATTTTTTTTCTAATTTTTCTGATTTGTTAATTAATGGAAAAACAATAAATAAAATTGTGGTTGCACGATTCAAAATGTAAACGATTTACAAACAATGCAATGACAGATACATACAAAACTACTGTGAAACTAATTTTTTTTATATTTGTGCTATTACATTGAACTTCTCTCACTCTTTTAATTAATTCGGTTTTTATCTCACGCTCTTACGAAATATTGTTTTGTTTCTTTAATTTACACGCCGTACACAATGTTACAGTTTATTAAAAATTGTCTCTAACAATAATTTGGTTTGGGTAAGAATTAATAAGTCAGCCGTTCACTAAATCGGGACGGACGAGAAGACAATGCGAGCAGCTTTACTAGTCGACAATCTGAGGTGCTATGTAGTTGAAGTTCCGTTTTAGTCACCTACGAAGCTCTAAAGCAAGCACAAAATGGCTGCACAAGAACCTCAGCTCATATAATCAAAGGACAACAATTGTATATACAGATACATACAGATATATACCTACGCAAAAAAAAAACATTTTAATATATTTAGCAAATGTGCTTGTATGCACGATTATATATGACGTCATTGTAAGTCTGTTTTTTGTTGTATATTGAAGGCGGAGTTTTCGCAAAAGGCACACCTCCAATAAACTACCCTCTCTTCGCTTTTATACACACACTACATATATATATATATTTTTATTAAATTTAATCACACACTCTCGCCGAAGTTCAGCCATAGTTGAACGCACTTAATGTATTACACAGGTATTGTACGTGTGTCAAGGTATGTGTTGCACATTCCTTTGGATTTAAATAGATTGGCATCTAAACATAAAATATAGTTGAAAAATTAGTTGCCACAGAATTTAATCTCGAATCCCCTCATCAGTTGTCATCATGGTATAAATGGCAAAAGTCAACAAGTCAAGTGAAAAATCCATTACATTTTTTATACCCTACACTTCAATTTTTTTACATCCTGCACCACTTGTGGCAGAGGGTATATTAAGTTTGTGAGGACGTTTGTAACTTGTAAGCGGCAAATGCCACACCCACCTTCAGTTATACTGATCGATTCAAAAACAAAATTCAGATCGATTGAACCATGTCCGTCTGTACAGCCTTCTGTCTGTGTGTCCTTTTAAATTTGTGCGCATTTTTTCATAAATTTCAATGAAATTTGGCACAAAGACATGAATTGGCCCAAAGGGAAACACTATTAATAATGGACCAGATTGGATTATTTTTAGAACCCCTTCGCATATAAGTTCTTTATGGGGCAAAAAGTCACAATTTTTCATTTAAAAAAGAAAAAAAATTGAACTGAATAATACATCAAGTGGTGTAGGGTATTTGATGGTCGGGCTTGATCGACCATAATATTTTCACTTGTATTATATTTGGTTTTGATTTTAAAAGTTTTAGACCTGTATTCTCCTGGCAAAATAGATTCATTTTACGCATAGTTGGGGGTATAAATGAATGTCATTAGGGATGGAAGTACAAGCACCATGAACGTATATGGCTCAATCGATTCAGATTTCGATGTGGGTTAAGAAATATATACTGTCTTGTGTTTCTGATGGCTTTCTTTTGGATCTTGTTCAGTAGTTCAGTAGTTAACTATAAAAAGAGTGTGCGAATCTTCGAGCAGGAGTGTATTAATAACAATATATATTCTCAATATCAGTAGCCTTGATTTAAGAATTATAACTACACGTCCGATGGGTTAGTATTTGTAAAATTTTCACAATATGAACTAGTTTAGGTGAGTATTACAAAATAAGGCAAAAATTCTGTTGCCTCGCGTCACATTTAATAATTATGTTTAAGTAATAGGAAAACGATTTACGAATGACCGTGTTTTACATACGCAGGTATCCGCGGAATAAAATAAAGTAAATAGTTTACAAAACGCACCAAACTTATGCATTTACTATACATTGCTATGAACTTTAAACTTGAATCTTTTTTATTAAATTTATCATTTCCTTTATGAAGGACGGTTTTGTACTTGAAAAGACTTTGGCATGTTTTCAAATGGTTTGCTTGTGATTGCCACAAATATAAGTATTATTCTTTTCATTTTTACAACAACAATTCCATTATTTACACATTACATATATTTATAACAATGTACGGATTTATGTTAAACAGCTTACCTTGTGTTTTTATGTATCGATTATACGCTCTGTAGCCCAAATAAGCAAAAATTTTGTTTATTAATTATTTGAATTTATTTGAAACTAGGAGTATAGTATTTTTTAGTATTAAATACACTGGAGCAAAGTTTGACTTTAGTGCTTGTGCTCTAAGTGCTACCCTTAAATAGCAGTGGATGTGCAAGTGCATGATTTTTTTAAAGTAAAACCATCTTTTTCATTACAACAGATGTATGCATGAAAAACAGATATTTGCAGATAAAAACAAATGCTATTCATCCTACGTGGTATTCTGGTGTAGTGATGTGTAAATTTTACCAACTATCGATTAGTTATATAAACTGTGAGAGCAAACAATGGGGGCAATCGGAAGAAGTGGCCATTTTACACATTATTGTTGTTTAATAATTGCATTTTAAGTCCAATTTAACACATATTCATGTTGTATGTAAAAACTATTAAAAGGTTAGCTGTGTAGTCTATTACTCTCTACATTCTGCATATTACAGTGAATGGGTGTACGGGGTTTGTCATTCCGTTGCCAAAACGGCTATTATTGTAATATTTAGTACAGTTTGCCTAAAATATGTCGCGCCCACAAAAATCGACTTAAAAACTTGAAATAAAAGATACGTTTTCAAATTTTGAAATTTTTCAAACTATGTTAACAGTTATAGTTGACGTGTTTGGTAAGTGCGACCTAAATCCTTTTCTTTCTACACGCCTACACTTTTTATATGAAGGGTACTTTACTTTAGTCGTCTATGATTTGTTTCGTTTGATTTAGCATCCATCCTACATACGTGCAGTACAATCACAGTTGACGTCATCAATTTACCATTTTGTTATTACAGTAAATATTGTATACAAGCTATCTTTCTCTCTTTGGCATTAAGCGGTTATTACTTTAAACAAATTGTATTGGTTGAATTTTTCCTTAAGAAATGTCCAATTGCGCAGAAGTCAAATAATGACGTCACTTGGCACAAACACACACGTGCTTGGGTGACATTTTTGAAAAAAAGAAAGACAAAGTTTTACGTTTTATCTGGCATTGTCTTTCCGTCAAGTGTAGTGCCTGATTGGAGGTTGGTCTGCAAACAGCTCTGCGGGTAAGTTCCTGCCTAAATAAGAAAAAATTCAAGAACTTAATCTTTGCTGTAAAAAAAACAAAAGTCAAAGATTTTTTAGAAGTGATATAACCTCAAAAAAGTGTTATATAACTAGAGAAAAAAATCACAAATTTCATGGACATGTAATGAATTATAAAAACAAAAGAAAAATGAACATGAAGTCATTAATTATATAAAAATTGTCATATTCTATAAAAAACTAACTTTTCCTTAAAATTCAATAAATTTTTACTGAGTTAGAAAATCTCTTTGAATTCAAAGTTTGTGTACCTGTAGAAGTCAAATTTCAGTGAGTTTCTAAAATTTGAATTCATTTCATCGAAAGTGAAATTTGCGTCGGGAAAATTATATATAGTGAATAAATCTTCTGAAACCTTACTTTATTTATATAATTACTGATACGTTAAGTACTAATCATAATTGAAAAAGGGACAACAAACATAATTATTATTCACTTAAGTTACATTGAAATAGTGCGCCGGATACTTCATTTTCCACACTGACTTTTGCATTAGAAATTTCAGTTTAGTTAGGAAAACTATTATATAAGATATGTTATATTTATTATATGAACATTTTTACAATAATGTTGTTTTTTACGAACTTTTTTAAATAAATTTTAGAGCTGGTGCTTACCAACTCCTATTAAACTATGGTGAAAAATTTCGCAATCACTTCTAAGCACTACACCCGCAAGAATAACGTGTAAGACTAATTGGTGAGTTATGTTAATAATAATAAATATAAATATCCAATATTATTATTCTAAACCAAAGATATTGTGTGAAAACGTTCTGTCGATTTTTTCATTTTTAAATGAAAAATTTTCCTCAAAAATAAACTTAATTCCTTATTGAACAAGTGAAAATATTGTAGTCGGTCAAGCCTGATGGTCGGGGCTTGACCCTAAAAATTTTAAAAATGGTCCGATCCTATCCATTTTCAATAGAGTTCCCCTTTGGATTAATACATGTCTTTGTACATAAATGTAAATTTCATCGAAATATCTCAAAAAATGCTACCTGTAGCTTGCACACAAGCTTACGTAGATAAAGAGACGGACAGACGGACATGAGTTAATCGATTCAGATTTTGATTCTGAATCGATCAACACAATTGAAGATGAGTGTAGCATTTGCTGTTTAGAAGTTACAAGCATCCGCACAAACTTAATATACCCTTTGCCACAAATGGTGCAAGGTATAAAAATCATGTGTCTGCAACGGAGAATACATCTTATCTTCAGCAGACAAAGTTCTCGGTTATGAATGCAAAGTTATGCCACCAATTTAAATAGAAATTGTTTTGCAGAAAATAAAAATTTCGATCGAATATTTCAAAATCGTCCTTGTGTGAGAGTTCCAACAATAGATAGTCGCTTGACCAGGCATCGGTCACTTTAAATTTTTGAATATTGATTAAGAATATATATGTATGATAGGTAGGGTTTCTAGCGCATCTTCCTCGTTGTGTCAAATCAACGAAGGAGAGAGAATTGTATTTTATTTATATTTAAATTGTCAACTGTTAAATCTAATTATAAACAAGTAAGAAAACTAAATTTGGCTTAGACCAAATCTTAAATATCCTCCACATCCACCAGGGAGGGTGTAGCAAAAATATATACATTGCGCTCTTACGTATCAGTAGTCTACGTAGTTTTATGATGAATATGATTTTTTGTAAATTGCGGGCGCGCCTGTTATCTGACCATGCCTATTTTTGGCACATCAGTGGATGGTATAACTATGTATACTCGTATCAAATTTCAAGTTCATAGGTCAATTTGTGTGGTAGATATATAAATTTTTATTGCTTGTGGGCGTTATCCGATCTGTTATCCGATTTCCTCATTTTTGGTACATCACAGAAAGGAAGGAATAATTTTAAATAAGTATTTCAAATTTAAACTTTATATCTTAATGTTTGTGATAGGTATATAGACTTTTATTGCTGGTAGGCGTGGTTCTAGACCGATATTGTACATTTGAAACTGACGCCCGCGAAAATGCCAATACCAGACGGATACATGGACATTTATGTCTAGATCGATCAATTTTTGATGCTATAAAGTTTGTAGAGTCCCTAACGCCTTGACGTGTTGCAAACTTAGTATATGGTAGTATAGTATGTTTAAACATCATATCAAGCCAAAATCATTATATTTTTTTTTTCTATCTTTTCTTTTTATTTTATCGACTATAGATGCAATGGTCACCCTCTACATATAATTCAAATGCCTATAGAGGGAGGGGCTTAGTCTGTACGGTAACCAAAAAACAAAAAAACTTCTATCCATCATGGAAACGTTCAACGGTGAAGAAAAAACTTGTGTAATAATGTGAGAAAATTCTTTTCCAAGCTAAAGGCGGGTCATTGTGCAATTCTGATTAGAGTTAATTTCAAAATAATTTTAAAAAATACAAAACTTAAGATTAAATGAAAAATCGTTTACAAAATCTCAATAATTTTACACCAATTTAATTTATGACCAACAAATAATTATGTTTAGTTAATATTTAGTTGTTTTTTATTAAAAAAAAAATACATCCAAAAATGTTCACTTATTATTTAAAAAGTGATAGTATTTGGAAAGTTATGATTAAGGAAAACCCAAGGAATGAAGAAGCATATAATATAAATGAAAACGAAATTGAATTGAACTGAATTGTATTAATTATAATCCCTATGAGCATCAATTAATTTGTAATTATAAATAATTTTCAATGTTAAATGGTTACATATACATACACAGGTATTTTAAAATGAAAAATTGTATTACACACACGACTTACACTTACTGTTCATATAAAAATTTAAATAATATTTAAAAAAGTAGTATATTCAAAAATCAATGTATAACGAAGAGATCTATAGTAACGAAATTCTTGCTTAAACAACATGTTAAGTGTACCTCTAGAGAAATACAAAACAAAAACAAACAAAAAATATTCTTCATGTATAGACGATGCGTTAATATGATACATATGTGTAATTTATAAATAAAAAAACCAACAAAATTTAGTTGCTCTACCCACCTTCTAAGAGAGAAAGAAAAAGAAACTTTTAAAGAAAATATAAAATGCACAGTTCACAGAGTTTTCTTTTGTTAAAGTGTCAAAGTAAATGAAACAATGAAATCACTAAAGGGCTTCCAGGTGCATTAGTGTGAACCGGATTCAGTCTTAATGGACAAACATACAGAATGCCGCGACCTCTCACTATATGACACTTACTCCACGCTTTAGTAATGTATTGTATAACACATATATATGAAAATAAAATACAAACTATTAAACCAAAAATATCTAAATCTATGACAAACATATCGTAACTTAACATAACATAACGTAACATAACGTATTCATGTTCATTATTTCAAAACTTTAACCATATCTGTCTTTCTTGTTCTTCTTTGTGTTAATGGAATCAGCATATCAATCATTATACAAAAAAAATACTAATTCCAAAATTGAATACATACATACACATAAACTTAAAAAAGGAAAAAAAAACATATATAATAACAAAAAAAAAAAAATCCAAGAAATTTAAACTCTTTAATGGTGTGAAACTTACAAGGCATGAAATCAATTATTAATAATAAAAAATTAAACGAAACCAATAAATTGAATGAAATATTACATACCAAGGTATTCTCTGACCCCAGACATTCACATCGTTTTTAAACTTTAGCTCTTATAAGTATAATCTGTATATACTATATATAATTGTTAGTACATACAATGTTTAATGGTGTTAAAAGAAAAAAAAAAAACAACAGTTATGCCACCTTATATAAAATTATATTTTGACTAGAAAAAATTAACAAAAAAAAAAATTACATAAAGGAAATCATGTGTTCTGAGTTGAACAGCAAATTACAACAAAAACAAAAAATAACATATTTTCAAAAACCCTTCATTACGTTAAACAATCAAAAACAACAACAACAAAAACATGTTGGAAGACAATAAAACGTTAAAAAATTTAAAAAAAAACAAATTTATAATAATAGTGAAAGCGTTGGCAAAAGAAAGATGTTTAAACAAAGAAAAAAATGTACGGAAAATAATAAAATATATATAATAATTAAATAAAAAATTAACACAAAATAAGAATAAAAAATAAAAAAAATCAACTTATTAATTATTAGATGGAAGACAACCTTCAATTATTATGCAAATACTAAATACTTCTTAAATGTAAAAAAAAAATTAGAAATTCTTTTGGAAGACGTCAAATATATTTTAGCCACTGTACAGTAATTCAATAGACCTTATGCGAACACACAATAAATGGAGTCTCAAATGGCCAACCTCCCCAATATTACCCAGCTGTGACTGACAATAATAATTAAGCAAAAATAAAAACGAAAATAAAAACAACAACAAAATCAAAATAATTACAACTTGAAAAAATTCTTGCATCTTATTGAAAAGTATATTTTTTTTTTCATTAATTTTCAAAAAAAAAAAAAAGAATTACACGCATATTTAACAAATGAAGTATTCCCTGCACCTCTCTGTGTACTATAAACATACTTGGTTACATAAAAAGAAAAAACCTTCAATTATATAGTTTAATTAGCACCCAAGTTACAATCTATATATATAATAATAATAATATCAACAACAACAACAATAACAGCCTCTTCATGCAACAATTATTAAAGCAATTACATACATATATGCACATGCTTTCTTATTTATCAGTTATCCCCCCCCCCCCCACACCTGGCACTCACCACCATCTGTCATTGAAACTTTTTAGGCACTTAATACTTACCCTCTGCACCAAATCTAATTTTTTAAATGCACAAAGATTATAAACAATGCACCCTATTAAATATAATAAAAATATCATTTTTTGTAATAAATTTAGTTTTCTTATATTATTAATCGTCTATAATCTACTGCACTGTATATCATTAATTAATGCACATACTCAAATATTTATAAAAAAAAAAAAATAGAAGAAACGCCAAAAAATTTCCAAAAATTTATTAAAAGTAATGTGTACCTACCACTACGTTTAATTAATTAGATTATTTATATTTCACATTACATACACACAAACTCTTTATTAAATTATTACGCGTATACGTAAACATTATTAAAATAAAATTTACGTCAAGAAAAATTATGCATTAAATGAAGTTATATGTTGTAACCGAAACCCCCTTAACGAAAAATGTGTTTTATTTATTATTTAACAAAAAACAAGTAAAAATATAAAATACTCAGCAACGAGAGGCATTAACCATCATAACGTTACTTTAATGTAAGAAGCATGGAACGACATCAAAAATATATTCTCCACCAACACCCAAAAAGAGGTGTCAGAGATATTACAAAGTATATATACTCTTGATCAGCATCAAAAACTAAGTCGATCTAGACATGTATGTCCGTGTGTCCGTGTCGATCTGTTGTTGATATTCTCACAAGCGTAAATATTGAGATATTGATTTGAAATTTTGTACAGAAACTTTTAGTTTCTGTCTGCTATTTAAAATGGGCAAAATCGGTCTAGAGCCCTTCCCACAATCAACAACAATCTATTTATCTGCCACAAAAATTAAGCTACGAACTTCATATTTGATATGTATGTATATCTAAAAATATTCCGTTCATCGACATTTAGAAAATGTGCGTGATAGAATAATAGACACGTTTACCATGTACACCATGTACATGGTTTTTTGTAAACATAAATGATACGTAATATATACACTATTAGAAAGCGCAATATATATGTATATTTGCCACGCCCACCGATGTTGAGGGTATTTAAGATTTGGCCTAAGCCAGATTTAGTTTTATTATTTGTTATATTTTTTTCATAAATATGTTTTTGGATGAAGCACAATCATCTTGCTACCAACTCAACAGTTCATTAATTCCCTAATTCTTAATTAGGTTTTAGAAAAAACAAAAAGTGGCATCACCTTTTCTCAACTTGCTCGAGCATTCAAACATGAAGTGAGTTGGATCTTAAATAGTTCTCACAACACGCTTTCCGAATCAGTTTTAATTCAGCTGGCGTTTGTATTTTATCGGTACTCGGCAGTTGCTCTCTTATTTTTAAACATTTTCATAATATCATTTTTGATAGCAAATGTCAATAAGATATTAATTAGGAAAACGAATAAAACAACAATGACCGGTAGTTTTGTGCACGTACCCGCTGGTAGTGATTTTCCTTTGGAGAATTTACCTTATGGTGTATTTTCCATCAAGGCAAACGTAAGTTATTATTATTGAGTTTACAATATTAGGTTTTTTCTTAACAAAATTAAAGCTTCAGCTTCAGCTTCAGTTGAAGTAGAGAAACGAAACTTTTTACATTTATCAATCAATCCATTTGTTAACTCAAGGCATTGAAGTATTAAAAATGAATTTATTAATTAATTCGTTTTCTGGGCATACGAACTAAAAAAGTTCATGTTTGTAAATAGATAAGAAAGTTGTGTAAAAATTTTATTATATTTTTTTAAAGCCTTTGAAGTCATTATCCTGTTTTGTACTTACATTTCAAATATCATCCGTTGCAGTCTGGTAGGTATAAAATTTCAATAAATTATAAATCAAACCAGTTTGGTTAGTAAGATTGGATCCAAAAATAACACTGCATGTAAATGTAAATCAGAATAAAGTACAAAACCAAAACATTGAAACTGGTTTCCTTGATTGTCATTATATGCATATTTATAAAACAACAATATTTTGTATTAATAATTGCAATGAAAAAAGTTTAAGCCAGTTCTTCTATTACTTACTTAATGCCTCAAAGAATTTCCGAATATCGAAAGCCTGGCGAAACTATGACGAAAAAATGATAATAAAAAAGTAACTATAACGAAAACGGTAATCAAAAGCGGTTTTTAAGAACTTGATATCCTTTTTGAACGAGGGCACATTCAAAATTATCATATATAGACAATTAACACTTAAACGTTATCATGTAAAAAAGAATAGAGTATGTGGTTAGGCAGCAGATAAGAACTTGGATTAAATTATTATTATACCCTGTACCATTTGTAGAAAAGGATATATTAAGTTTATGCGGATATTTGTAATTCCTAAACGGAAAATGCTATACCCACCTTCAGTTATAATCAGAATCAAAATCTGAATCGATTTAACCATGTCCATCTGTATGTCCATGTAAATTTGTGCGCAAGCTACAGTCGCATTTTTTTAAATATTTCGATGAAATTTTGTACAAGGACATGTATTGGTCCAAAGTGGACCGGATTGAACCATTTTTAGGGCCCCTTCCCTTATAAATTTCTCACAATATTTGGCTGTGCCCAATTTGGACCCGATCGGACCACATTTGGAACTCTTTTCATATATTCTTTTATTATAAAATAAGTCGGACTATGACGCAAATCTTTATATATTTTTACCAAAATTTGATTAATGTTAATGAGAGGTATAAAATACAAAATTTTCGATTTTATAAATAAAGAAAAAATTTTAATCATTTTTGAAATAAAAAATAAATTTTTTGCACTTTTCAAATAAAAAAATGACATTGAGTAATACATCAAGTGGTGTAGGGTATTTGATGGCCGGGCTTGACCGACTTTACTATTTTAATTGTTTATTCGCACATTTATATGTAAATGCAATATTTATTAACGATTTGCAGCCACGGAAACGCTTATGTGTTGCCATTGGTGATTATGTAGCAGATTTATCTGGCGTATCGCAATATTATCCACCTGAAGTTCAGGTATGTCAAACTCTCTCCCTTTGTAAAATACCGTTAACTAAGTACATTTATTCTGAACAGGATGCTTTGAATTCAAATACTTTGAATTTATTGATGAGTCTGGGCTATAGCGCATGGCAAGTGGTGCGTAACCGAACGCGGGAATTATTATTGAAAAATTCGGTTTTAGAACAGAATTCTCAATTGGTTAAAGAGTAAGTTAAATTATTATGATAAATTAGAAAACAATTGTTCACCATTATTAACACATCTAGAGTTTTAATACCACAGCGTGAAGTAGAAATGCATTTGCCAGCCGATATTGGTGACTACACCGATTTCTATTCATCCATTCATCATGCCACCAATGTTGGTATTATGTTTCGCGGTAAGGAAAATGCATTGATGCCCAACTGGCGGCATATTCCGGTAGGTTATCATGGGCGTGCCAGTTCTGTGGTTGTGTCCGGTACTCCTATACGACGCCCTCTGGGCCAGACACTGCCCGTGGATGGCCAACCACCCGTCTTTGGTGCTTGTAAGTTGTTAGATTTTGAATTGGAAATGGCTTTCTTTATTGGTGGACCCGGTAATAAATTGGGTGAACGTATCTCTGTGGAGGAGGCGTGGAAAAACGTATTCGGTTTTACGTTAATGAATGATTGGAGTGCACGCGATATACAAAAATGGGAATATGTTCCACTGGGACCGTTTACAGCCAAGAATTTGGGTACTACCATATCACCGTGGGTTGTACCAGTGGCTGCTTTGGAACCATTCTTAGTAGACAATTATCCACAAGAAACGGAAGTTTTTCCCTATTTAAAACATCGTCAGCCATTCAATTTTGATATTAATTTGGAAGTATCCCTAAAACGTGAGTAGTAAGTGAGTGTTCGTATTTCGATTTCTCTTAAATTTATTCCCTTTCAGCTGATAATGCTGAGGAGACGGTTATTTGCAAATCTAACTTTAAGTACTTATATTGGACTGTATTGCAACAAATTGCCCATCATACGGTTACCGGTTGTAATATGCGTCCGGGCGACTTAATGGCGTCTGGCACAATTAGCGGTGAAACAGAGGATTCTTATGGTTCCCTTCTGGAATTAAGTTGGCGTGGAACTAAAGCTGTATCTCTTAAAGGTGGCCATACACGTAAATTCTTACAAGATGGTGATGAAATTATTATACGTGGTCACTGTGAACGTAATGGTTTACGTATCGGTTTTGGTACATGTGCTGGAAAAGTCTTGCCCGCTATACCTTTTGAAAAGTAAAAAGAATTTATGATTTATGAAGAAAAAAAAAAAAATAAAGATTTTTAAAAACAAGTACACAATGTCTAAATATCTTTTACGATGTAATACACCCCCTTCACCTCCTACAATTAGACACGAATTAAAGAAACACATGAAATTAAATTTCATTGTAAAAGCCAATCTTTAACCTCTCAGGAATAGACGGACATACATACATAATTGGATCGTCCCATTTTGATTGATGAAACCTAAGTTCCCCGTTGTCAGTTGCAAACGACGTATTAAATTTAGTATACCTTGTAAGTAAAAACGTCGCACTTGAAAATTTCTCTTCGTTTTATTTTACATTAAAGAGCAAACAACTCCATTGCATTACGGAGAGTAAGAAGAGCACGACGACATTGTATCTTTGCTCTCTAATTACATGCTGAGAGAATGAACGATTTCGTGCATCTGTTAGAATCAAAAACTTTTACTGCAGCAGAACTAAATTTAATTCACAAGAAGACACTTCGCTACTTAAGTAAATCCCACTATAACTTAATGCCAGCAGAGAAACTGGCGCCGTACGTTCGTTAACAAAGAAAAATATTTGTGTTTTTTTGTTTGATTGCATTGTATCTGCTTTTATCAACTAAGAAAAAAATTGAAGCTAAAGTCAACAAAAAAAACAACCAAATCGAAATTCCATTGAATGCCGAGTACGAGGGCGAGTACCAGTGCGAGTGTTTTACAAGAAAGTTGTGCAAAAAACGAATTTTTAAAGCATGTGTGGCTTGTGCATTATATTATGTTAGCAAATGAATAAAAGGCTTGACAAATATCTTATCATTAACAATAAACTGATTATAAACTTTGTTGTTTTGTCCATCCTAAAGGTAATCTATGCATATACAGTAATTATTTTTTTGGAAAAATCAATGAATTTATTGTTTGCACTTGCGTATGATGCGGAAGAATATTTTTTGTTAAAAAAACCACCACCTACTAAGTACAATTCAAACGATTGCTGGAAAATTAAAAACAATATACAACTAAGCGGTTTCATTTGTAATTACTTTTCGCCTGTAAAAAACTTTCCAGTAACTTTTTCTGCATAATATTAATAACAAAACGAAATGATTTTCTAAAATTACTAAATAGTGAAATGTATGCGTTCACATATACATTGCAGTGCCTCTAAATATGTTCATAAGTGCATTAATAGCTTCCACATATGTAGAAAAACAATAAGAATGCAAAGAAATTATAAAAACACAAGCAACAAACGACGATAAAATTCATTTAGATTCAATACATTGACCAAGTGAATGCATATCCATTTACTCTAGAGTCGTACGAAGCAAAACACAAGTGCAATTAATATGGCGCCATTATTAATTGGTGTGCAAAATGTGGAAGAGAGAGCGTGTCTGCTTGAATTTCGAGTTGCCAGCTTTAAACTAATATTTAAACCATCAATTGTGGAGCAGAGAAGCCCCATTGTATCAATTAATAATAAATTAAAAATAAAATAAAGACTTTGTTAGAAATTAAACTAAATTATTAGAAGATGTTACTTAACAGAAGTTCTTTATTTTAAGCGTCAACAGGTGGTAAGAATCTGTTATCGAAGGTCCCTGTTGAAGTTTTATATCCACAAAAAAAAAGGAAAAAAAAACTAACTACGATTTGTAATTCAGTGCATTCAGTGCATTTGATAAAATTACTAAAAATATGCAGCTGGGCCAAGTATTTTGCTGCAAAGTTGGTATAGACTTCAGTCGTTCTAGTCCAAGATCTCGACCAAAGCGAAGCTTTTTGTTATTGTTATTATAAGGGCCGCTTCTTTTCTCTTAAATACTTTTGGCAACACTACAACTATTTTTCCAGTTTTACTGCTTCTCTCTTATTTGTGGTGTATGTCTCTTTTTCATTTAACAAGAATCTCTTCTTTATGTTGTTTTTTTTTTTAACAACAATGCATACATTTGTTTACATATAGAAAATAAGAAGTGCAAACAAAACAAGACACCGACCGCTTACTTATCAAGCACACACACACAATTTATTACCTTCTATAAATGACAAATATTAAATTTAAAATGAATGAATAAAAGTTGCATAAAGTGGAAAAGTGAAAGGAAATTATAGAAGAGTAAAATAATAATTTCTTCTTTTAACAGATAATGGACGGTTCACACACCAATTATAAACATTAACATATCAACCTGTGAAATGTATTAAAATCTCTTCTGATAAGCTGCAGTCATCATTATCATCATCATGGATAAGAAAATATTTTTACTCATATTCTTTATATTGCGTTCTATCCTTAAAGTAGAAACAGGTAATTCTGGTACAAATACATGACAATCATACATATATGTATAGAGAGATTTTCTACATTGGATTAATTTTTAGCTCCAAAGTCATTCAGTTGTATGAGTTATATGGAAGATGATCGCACGTTAATGGAAGAAGATGACGATGATTCCCAAGAGAATGGTTCTGATGACCGAACTACTGAAGCTACAGATAATGATAAGCAGGTATCTACTGCTCCCGGTGCGCATTTACGGATCTGTCCATTGGATTATACGTTCTGTTTTGCTTTGTGGCGCGAAACAAAAAATGGTTCCCACATACAAAAGCAAGGTATGTAGAAGAATCGAATTTGGACAAAATATTACATGTTTTGTGTAAATAAAATTCATGTAACATATCTTGATCGAATGTTAGTGTAGTTTTAGATTTAGTTACTTAATTGATATTGTCTCCAGCCAGAAAACATTTATATTTGCCACGTCGACTATGTGCCCGGGTAGCTCAGTCGGTAGAGCATTGGACTTTTAATCCAAGGGTCCAGGGTTCAAGTCCCTGCTCGGGCGTTAAGTTTTTTACTTTTTTTTCAATTATGTTATTCGCGTATGTGTTGAAAAAGTCTTATCTACATCTGAATCAATTAAAAACAAGACCTTATTACCTTTCCATATAAAAAAATTTAAAACTTTAAAACACTGTCCTATATTTTGTTCTGGTGTTTAGTTAGTGTCGTATAACTCTTATACAAGCAAGTTGGCGTTTACAAATATACACGCTGCGTTATTTGAGGAAATCCATCTGTTCATACTTCTAGTACATTTCATTTTGGTTAATCCATATAAAAAAATAAAAAAGTAGTGACGCCCGAGCAGGGACTTGAACCCTGGACCCTTGGATTAAAAGTCCAATGCTCTACCGACTGAGCTACCCGGGCACATAAACCGTTATGCGACTAATACACTTTTGCATAAAAGCTGAAAACGTGAAAACGTCATGAATTTACGTGCTGTATACCACTTAATCATTTTTATATCCTCCACCTTAGAAGGTATACTATTAAGTTTGTTCCTCCGTTTGCAACGTTCTTCCCTTTGGAGGCGTCACGGACCTTACAAATGAAATATATAGACATGTTCATGTGTCTGTCTGTTAGCGAATTTAGCTATAAAGTTCAAATTTGGTACTGAAATAATCGTTCATCACAATTGCGCAAAAAAGCCTGGTCGGTTAGCAAACGCGCCCACAAGCGACAAGATACCTACTACAAAGATTGACCCATGAACTTGAAATTTGGTGCACATATTTATATTTATCCCATTTATCAATGTGCGAAAAATAGGCGTGGTTGGATAATAGACACATCCAAAATTTACAAAAACCACATTCACTCCAAAACCAGACTTGCAAGCTGATACGTAATACACGCTCTAATAGTGCGCATATGTGTATAATTTTGCTACACCCTCCGTGGTGAATGTGGAAGATATTTAAGATTTTATTTTAGTTTTCTTACTTGTTTATTTATCATTTTCTTGATTGAAAAAAGCATGTATAGAAATAAGACATAACACGTATACATGTTGAGGAGGAGATTTAATAATTATCGCTTCAAACATTCAATCAGAAAAGTTGGTTGGTTATATTTTCCAAGTTTAAGAATAAATCAATAACAAAACAAGTGAAAATATTATATAAATTTTTTCTTTGAAAAAGCAGGCTATAGTGAAAAATTTTATTTATCTACACCTACTTGTATTTTCAAAAATTTTAAAATGATACATGTCAAAAAAAATTTTATTTTTTGTTTGTTTACGAAATCAGAAAACTATTTTTATATTTTTGGTCCAACACATCTATGTACCAAATTTCATCAAAATATCTCAAAAAATGCGCCCTGTAGCTTGCGCACAAATTTACATGAACAGCCCAAGACCAAGTTTAAAATGAATTTATAAATCTTATTACAGACTTATAAGGCTGCTTAATCAAGTATTCTAGATTATCTCTGGCATTGCAATGAATAAAACTGCCATTAAGATGAAGGTATTTATGCGCCCGGGTAGCTCAGTCGGTAGAGCATTGGACTTTTAATCCAAGGGTCCAGGGTTCAAGTCCCTGCTCGGGCGAAAGTATTTTTTTCATTATATCAAAAGATCTCATTTTCAATTTATTTATGTCGGTATTATATTTGAGCAATAAGTATAAGTTTTTACTTAAGAGAAAACTTATTTGGTTTAGTTTAGGTTTTTAGAACCACAAAATTTCTACTATACTACACTACAACTGAGAAGTGGATTTTATAAGTAATTGAAAAGTTTGAAATCTAATAATTGATATTTTTTCTCCGCAGGCTGCTGGAAGGAAAGCAACGAAGACAATGCTACTTGCAGTAGTCCTTTTTGTGCTAGTTCAACACCAACATCACGCAACAGTTCACTCTACTATTGTTGCTGCTCTGGTAATGCCTGCAATGGTAACGTAATGGTATACCAACGGCTCTCTGTAAGTTAAACGTTTATAAACTAAAATCACCATGTTTTCACTTTGTTTGAATTTCAGCCTTCTCGACCAGTTTATTCGATAAATACTGAAGTGTTTGAAGAGCACCACAATATAAACTGGTCTACTTTAAGTTTATGGCTGATCGTTGTGTCTGTCTGCTTAATTATAATGTCATTTGCTTCATTCATATATTATCGCAGTGCTAGAGAAAAATCGCAACCAGAAGAAGCACCGTTAGCTCCCACCGGACCGGGCTATAGTTCTAATTTGCGTAATGTCGATAATTTAAATTTAATAAGTATGCTAGGCAGCGGTAAATATGGCACAGTAATGAAAGGCCTTTTACATGATCAAGAAGTTGCCGTGAAAATTTTTCCTGAAGCCCATCAACAATATTTTATTAACGAACGTAACATTTATTCGTTACCTTTAATGGATAGTCCAGCATTGCCCACATATTATGGTAAAAATTATTCAATATTTTTTAATCAATAAACATTTATGATTTAAAATTGAATTTCAGGTTATGATGAAAGGCAAACTTTGGAAGGTAAAATGGAATATCAGTTGGTGTTGTCTTTAGCTCCATTGGGTAATTTGCAGGACTGGTTAATTGCCAACACCATGAACTTTGACACATTCTGTGGTATGGTAAAAAGCATTACACGCGGTTTGTCTCACCTGCATACTGAACTGAAACGTGTCGATGTGTATAAACCCTGTGTAGCCCACCGAGATCTAAATACGCGAAATATTTTGGTTAAGGCTGATCGTACCTGTTGCATTTCAGATTTTGGCTTTGCCCTCAAAGTGTTCGGTTCACGGTATGAATACAAGGGTGAAATTGGTGAAGCTGAGACCAAAGGCATTAACGAGGTGGGCACATTAAGATATATGGCACCCGAACTACTGGAAGGAGCTGTAAACTTGAGAGATTGTGAAACGTCCCTCAAACAAATGGACGTATATGCTTTGGGACTGGTATTATGGGAAGTAGCTACACGTTGCACTGATTTCTATCCAGTAGCGCAGATAACGCCACCCTATAAGGCGCCCTATGAATTAGAAGTGGGTTCTCATCCATCATTCGATCAGATACAATCGTTGGTAGTGCGCCATAAAGCGCGGCCACTTTTCCCCAATGGTTGGGGCTATAATTGTGCCGCCAAATTAATAAAAGACACTTGCGAAGACTGCTGGGACAATGATGCAGAAGCACGTCTCACCTCCTTATGTGCCGAAGAACGCATGCATGAAGTGGCTAATATGGGTTTACGTTTAACCCGTAATTCAAGCGCCACTACTCCCCTCCTGAATACAAATAATTTATGTAAAGCTTCCGAAGAGTCCATCGGACATAACCAAACTGAGGAATATTCTGTTCAAAATGATAATGTAGAGACATCAACTCTATTAAATCCACCACCAAATCAAAAAATTGTGTCGCCCACAATTACAGACAATACTGCAGAACGCAGTCCAAATGAATTTACAGTGGAAAAAAATCATCTTATTCAACCACAAATGGAATTACAACC
This sequence comes from Crataerina pallida, assembly GCA_949710015.1. Lineage (NCBI taxonomy): Eukaryota > Metazoa > Arthropoda > Insecta > Diptera > Hippoboscidae > Crataerina > Crataerina pallida. The sequence continues at coordinate 20,472,895 of OX453292.1, read as the reverse complement.
TTATCAAGGTCGCAACCCATGCATGGAACGAAATTTAGCACGAATGCATGCTCCTGCACCGCAAAGACTCATACAATGCAGTAAAAAGCACAGTTTTCAAACTCAAAATGGTGAAGAACATAGTTTGTCATGCCTGGAAAATGATGTATCCGTTGAAGAACTTATAACGGGAAGGGACTGTGATAAAACATTCACTCATTCAGGGCCAGAGATAACCTCAAGTATGGGTCGCGGCTTTCCCAAACAGCTCAATACCGATAAAAAACTTAAAGGTTGGCATGGTGTACGAGCTTTAATACACAAGAGATTGTTTCGTAAATCTGACGACTCGGGCGTTGAGGTATTTCGACAAGTTAATGGTGGTGAGGACAAGTTAATTTTGGTAGACAATCGGCAGGTAGTGGATAAATTTAAAGTTTTGGATCAAAATCTACCTACAAATCCTGTAATCATAAGTTTCATAGATAAAGAGCCGCCACGCCACTTTAACGATAAATCGATTGCTTTAGAATGTAATGGTACTTGTAATGGTACAAACAAAAGACCCAACAATTTGGACTTGAGTACTTTAGGTCCAAGTAATAATGGACCTAAGTTATCTAATACCCCACAAACTGTAACATCTAATCAAATATCCACAATAGCTGAAGAAGGGAACGATATAATTAATGATGAAAGCCTAAGCAAACGATTAAAAAGCTTAGATCAAAGGGAGTCCACACCTTCACGCGTTATATTACGATCAAAATGTACAACGTTAAAACCTATAAAAACCAGCAATAACAATATAGGCGAAACGGAATTGAATCTTACCACAATGCACAATAAACAGGCGACAAACAGTACGAAATATGCGGATGAAAAGCATCAATTCCGAAGACAACGTAGTTTAGAAGTGTTTAGAGAAGTCTTCAATGCACGCGGCAGTAATGAACGACTAAGAGATCCTAGTCAGCGGGTAAAAACACCTGGCGATGTACCGCCATCAGTAAGGAGAGTACGCTCTTCGAAAACTTTAAGTTTATACGATGATCGTATGATGGATTCCACCACATTAAATATCCTCTAGCATGAGGAAGTTCTGCTTCTGGAATTATAAACACCAGAGCAGAACTAAAGTAAAGTATCCACATGTTATATTACTTCAATACTCAAAGGCAACAAAGGCGCACTGTATTGTAAAAATAATATTCACCTACAAATTATTTTTAAACGTAGATTTATATACGATGAAAGTTACCCAGCTTTCACTTTCACTTAATTATAAGATAATTGAAAGGCATAAATTAGATGTAAAAGTGTGTATGTTTTGTTTGTTTTATATAAAATGGACTCACAAATATGTACTGAGTCTAAACACTTAATAATTTCATTGAAAAATCAAAATTGTCATAAAAGTAAATTAAAGATTATAAGTGTAAACAATTGATTTCTTAACAAAATTTGTTTTATTATTATTATTTTCTATTCTTATTCTTGTTTAATTCTATTTATTTAAGAATTCTAATACATATACTTTAACGGGTCAAACCCACATTTTGGTACTTTTATTTATCGTACGAAAGAATCGGTCTTAACTGTTACTATCAATTTCATTTTTATCATATCACTATTTTAAGAGAGAGGTTCGCAACACTGATTTCCTATCGAAGAGAAATCTAATCAATTATACTTTCATCGTCATTAATTTTTTTAAGTATTTAATGCACGAATGTTTAAATAAATTTAATAATTTTTAAGAAAAATTATACAAGCTGTTTTTTGAATATGAAGTACATTCAATTTAATGAATTTTTTAATTACAATAATTAATTAAATACATGACAAAATCTATACTCAAACCAAATCGTAGTTATCTTTAAATTCGATCCTATTTGACATTATCATGAGGTGAAAATATTATAGTCGGTCAAGCCTGGCCATCAAATACCCAATACCACTTCTTTTTCATTTCTATTGAAAATGAAAAATTTTATTTTTTATACTCACTCGTATTATGAAAAATGTTTTTCTTTGAAAACTGAAATATTTATACTCTGCAACACCCTGTGAAAAAGGGTATATTAAGTTTTGAAGATGTTTGTAATTCCAAAACGGCAAATGCCACACCCACCTTCAATTATTCCGATCGATTCAGAATCAAAATCTAAATCGATTTAACCATGTGCGTCTGTCCTCCTGTCGGTCCATCTAAATTTGTGCGCAAGCTACAGGTCGCATTATTTGAGATTTTTTGATGAGATTTGGTACAAGGACATATATTGGCCCAAAGGAGAACCCTATAGAAAATGGACCGGATTAGACCATTTTTAGAACCCCTTTCCATATGATATGTTAAATCATCTTGAAAATGCGTTTCCAAACGGCAAGGTAAAAAATATCATCTGGATGATAACACCATTGAAGAAAAATGGTGAAAAATGTATTTTGAAGCTTACTCTCAATGTTTTGTTTTATATCAGAACTTTAAATTTAGTTAAATATTTTACTGTCTCTCCGTCTTAAACTTAGCAATATTTACAATTTCCATACTTTCTTTCATTTCTTCTTTATTTTTAATTTAGAAAACAAAGAGAAGGAGACGTAAGAACACCTGGACCTCATATATTATGATTATTTTGTTTAAAATTTAAAATATAATTATTTACAAATACTCAAACATTTATGTATAGAAATGTTTAAGAAAAGTTTATATATAAAAAAAAACCTGTCAAAACATCAAACGTAATAAAGAACTAGACTACACAAGCATCCCCTATTTACACATGGTTAGAATTACTAAATTTATTAAATATTTGTCTTTCTTTCAATCAATTCAATCTTGACTGGATGACTGGGTTTATTTATCAGCGCCGTTTTAACACCAAGCTCAATATTGTCACCTTTCCAAACTACCTCGTAATTCTGTATCATCTATAAGAAAGCATATGCACGATTTGACTCATGGGAGTGTTTGTCTGTTGAATTGAAAATCTTTGTTATATTTACCCTTAACAGAAGGACCAGTATGTTCTGTTCGGCTAGACGTCGTGCTACACAAGCTCTTATACCATGTCCGAATGGCATTAATAGATAAGGATTTACAGCATTTCTCGGTTGATAAAGCCAACGCTCAGGATTAAATGTTAAAGCATCTTGAAAATGTGTTTCCAAACGGCAAGCAACCATATTTTGAGTAACAATTATTGTCTGTAATGCAATATATAATAATTTTTATATTAGACTGAATCAGATTTTTAAGCTGTTCAAGAATATTGATGCCTTCTTCTGGCTATTAACAAGCTTTTATTTTATGTGGGTGGTAAACATTTGGCTTTTCGCTATAAATACTTACCCCCTTAGGTACTGCATAATTTCTTAAAATCATATCTCGTTGTAATATACGACCCACTCCCACCGATATGGGATTTAAGCGTAACACTTCTTTTAACACAGCTCTGGCATATGGTACATCATTATTTAGTATCTCTTTTTCCAATGGCGCCCCACTTTTTGGTAATACTTTCTTACACTCTTTATACAATTCATTTTGAACAGCTGGATGGCGGGCCAAGTGATATAGAGCAAAGGCTGTAGTATACGAGGTAGTATCAGTACCAGCTAATAAAAAATCACCCGCCATGCCTACTATATCACGAAAATCCAATTTAGGATTTTCAAAATATTCTTCAACTAAAGAACATCTTGACAAGTGTTTACAAGGACGAGTTGTTGAAGATTTTTTTAATGACACCAACTTCACTGCAACACTTTCCATTAATTCTTGAGCAGCGCATAGTTTTTTATAGCTGGGCGTGGTAAAATAACGCCACAGCCGTAACCCTTGATCGGTGGTTTGAGCCAAAGTATTAGTGTCCTTTGCAGATTTTATTAATCGTGACGTTAAAGAGCTATCGCCTTGTTCCGCCTCACTAAAAGCATTCATCCTTTCCCCAAATGTCACCAAACAGATTACTAAATAAATAATAAATTTATTATAGCAATATTGCATTACATTAGGAAAATTGTGATATTTTAATACGTACGTTCCAAATTTAAACGGAACAACTTCGGTAATACATCAAAGGCTGTATTTTTTGGCAAGAAATTAAGGAATTCGCGAGTGACCCTATCAATGTCTGGTAAAAAGCTCCGCACAGCTTTGAGACTACTAATAGCCTTTTGCAATTCTGAGCGCAAACGCCACCACTCGGGGCCGTTCCTTTAAAAAGGAAAATAGTTTTTGTTGCTTTCTTTCCTATTCTCTGATTAACTTACGTGGGCAATAATCCGCCTGTATTGTAAACGTCTGGACGATCTTTGCGAAATTTTTCTAAAGCAGTATGACTTTTACGCTCTGGCAATTCTTTTTCACTTAACACAGTGGCTATGTCCTGGGGATCATATAACCATATAATATCCATGCCAGGTAACATAGTCTCTTTAACAATGGAACCATACTTATCATACTTATCCTTACTGGCTTTATGCAACTCTGACCATGAATATCGACCGATTAATGGTAAGTAATTGAATGTATTACCTAAACCAAAAGGTCCCTTTGGGCCTGGTATTTCTTTATAGCTTTTAATACATTCATTACTACCCTTTAAAGAAACATATCGAAACGTCGGTGTAGTAATATTTATAAATTTCTTTGTGCACACTGCTGTCTTGTTCATCGTTATCACAACTGAACTAATGCGAAGTTATAAGCAATATAAATAAAGAAAATGCTGAGTTATACATAACGTGACTGAAAGTGAATTTTATTGGAAAGCGTTTATGTATAATAGAGAATGCTCTACACCGAAATATGTTTAAGTACCCGTATTAATAAATTTGTGTCCACATGTGTGGCAATTATACATACTACCAAAATTCTAGTCATATGGCCTTCCATGGATGGATCTATTGGAAGTTTAATTAATAAAGGGGGCAACTGTTCACTAGTCTCTATATAAAGCTATTATTCAAGCTCACTTATGTATATGTACACATATCTAAATCGAATATTTAGATGATTATCAATAACAAAGATATCGTTCTCTGTGCAAAGATATGTAGGCTGTTGTTTGTGTTGTAAATAGTATGACAAACTTAATAAACCCTCCATCGTAATGCGTAGCATATAAAAATATTTCCCTTTTTTTTTTACCCACCACATAACAGAGAGAGGCATCATAAACAAAAGTATATATATTCGTGATCATAACCAAAAACTCAATCGATCTAAACAAGTATGTCTAAGTTAAAAATGGGCAAAATCGGTCGACAGCCACGCCCACAATCAACAAAAATCTATATATCTGCCACGAAAATTGATCTATGAACTTGAAATTTGGTGCACATATTTGGATAAGATAACCATCCAACGAAGTTCCAAAAATGGGCATGGTTGGATAACAGCACGCCCACAATTTACAAAAAACCATATTCACCGTAAAAGTTGACTTGCAAGCTGATACGTAATACGTACATAATGTGTATAGCGCAATGTATTTATTTGTCATGCCCACCGTTGTGAATGTGGAGGGTATTTAAGATTTGACCTAAGCCAAATGTAGTTTTCTTACTTGTTTTTTTCTTATTTGCATATTTTTTGTTAAATCTTATTCCACGTGACCACTCTCATGAAGAGACGGACAGACATATACAATGGCATACGTAAATTGTTTTAATCGGAATAGATATCAACGCTTTCGCATAATAATCATCTACAAAGGTTCAATACAATGAATTCTTCATCACAAGCGCTGCAAAATTTCAGCAAGAAAGACATTTGTCAAGTTTTTACACATTTTTAAAATTTATTTTCATTTCATTAGTATTTTGCAATTTAATTCTTTTTTAATATCATACATAACAGTTGAAATGGTTAATATGGCAAGATTAATAATATATTAATATGAATATAAATATTTTTTTGTCTTTGATAGTGAATCGTTACAACAATTAAAAGCAATTACATACAATAAATTAAGGAGAGAAAACATAAATTAATACAAGTGAGAGTATGATTAAAAGATATTCAAGAATTCGAATAAATGAATCACAAATGTTTTTTATCTTATACCCACCACCTTAAGGTACATCATTCTAATGTGTTTTATTATGAAACAACAACAAATATTGATTCGGAAAACATTCTGATCATATATAATGAAATATTAATTCTAAACCTAATCGAAGTAGAAGAAGCAGTGCACTGGATGGTACTCAGATAAAATAATTAAATCAGGCAGTACAAAACTTATAATTAACTGATATAATAAAATTGTAACAAAAATTCGTAAATGAAATAAATGAAGCGGAAAGAAAGTTAAAAATTGATAAATTAACATCTTAGAAGATTTTGGTTTAGCGGTGGTGGATATTCAAGGTTTGACGTAAGCCAATATGTTCTAATATCATACATATAAATAGTTTTAATTAAGTGACATGTTTACGTTGTAGTAAATAAATAAATAAAAGTTATGTTAAATATTTAGTATGAAAAGAGGGAATGTTTAATGGTAAATGAAAATAAATGGATTTAGTAGTATATCGATTTCTTCTTCTTCTAATCGTATTATAATAAGTTGCAATTAAAATATAGAAAAGTCCATTACAACAAATATATTGCATTTTAATACGACATTCGATTTCATTTCAGTTTCAATGTCAATTCTGAAACTTCAATTGTTAAGTTAGCGTTTTCTTTTTTCTATTTAAAAATCAAATCTATTAATTGCCGTAATCATTTCTCAATAGGTTTGACTTTTAATATTCATCGTAATTAAAAACTAAAATAATTATTATATTAAATAATCTAATACACACATAAATATACGTTACTCATCTGTAGGCTGGGGCTCATCATATGGTGTACCGCCCAAGCCCACATAATGATTATGATTACGATGTACAAAACCTTTTTCCGGTGATGCATTATAATATACAACTCGTCTAATACCAAAAGGATCTACATAACCATAACTGCCAGCTTTCTTAGTACTAGTGATTGTAGCCTCTTCATGATATTGATGAGGTAACACATAACGGAAACCGTTACCAGTATTGGCAATGCCATTATAATCCGATACTCTATGGCGATCATAAATTGGTACCAAATTATTGATACTTTCTGATAAGGTTGACACTGTTTCTGGAGTAATTTGGTTCGGTGAACCATAATTATAACCGTTATGATAATTGTCATTAATGGGTGATAAAACTGAATCGCCAAAAGGTGCGGGTGATGAATAACTACCATGTACCAAAGGCTTGGGAGATGTTGAAGCAATACCAATGGGGGTTCTTCTTCTATATGCATTGATTACAGGTGGCTCTATATCCAAAGATAAAGCTGCCACAGGTTTGACGGCATTAGATTCCACTTTATAATCATACAATTTAGATCTCCCATAACCTTTTCCATAACTGGGCAACTCATTGGGATAATGATCGAAACCCAAAAATGGTATCGGTTCCAGTTTAGCTGCTTCAGCTGGTGTCAGATATCCTAGAACGGATGCTTCAGGTTTAGTGACATAATTGTTTGTTTTCTCATCCGAAATTATGCTATTGGTTTTGACCAAGAAACCAACTTTATTGTCTACCAATACACCAGACTGTGCCGCTGTGGATTTCGTTAACTTAATAGCATCCTGTAAAGTTTTGGGGTTTTGAATTATTATAATTTTGAAGTGAAAATCATTTAATTAATCATTGACCTGTATATTTGTGTCATGACCCACATAAATTGTTTTGGATTTAAGTATACGATAGCCCTGCTTGTCAGCCATGTAATCTTTAAGTCTTAAATAACCAGCTGCATCTATCCAGGCTTCGGTTCCTGAAACAGATAAACCACATAGTTAAGAATTATTCTTAATCTGGTTTTTAATAGCTATTCGTACCAATGACTGTGCCGTCTTGTAGACGCTTTTCCTTACGAAATTGACCATTATCCGTTTGAAAACGAAAATACCGTTCGGGACCTTCATCGGTTTGTATATGATATTGATTTGAGGCTGTCACGCCACTTAACAGCAAACAGGCCACATAAATTATCACCTGGAAGTTATGAAACGATTTAAAGAGTATAACGTTTTTATTCAATTAAATGTCAAACATGTGATAATAAACTGAAAAAATTTCCCATAGAAACAAAATAACAAGCATACGTAAAAAAAAATATATAAATAATAAAAAATTCATTTCATCAATTCAATAATTACTAAAGCGAAAAACAAAAGATAAATTCAATTCAATATGCCGCCCAAACTGAAAATATCATTAAAAACACCAATAAAGCACTCAAAAACAAATGTACAAGCTTCCAAGGTGGAGAGCGGAGTGGACTTGAAAGAGAGAAAGAAAAAACGAAAACAGCAAACACAAACGTTTTCAATAAGCTCCACACGTGCAAGCCGTTCGTCCCGCAATAACCGGCATGGCAACGATTTTCAAATACGTAAATCCCTTAAGCATTACATAATCGAAGATTTAGAAAATTTAAATCGAGAAATTCATTTTCAACGCGTCTATGTATTGGCACACAATAGAGAGTCTCTGCCAAGGGACTCCACTGCTTCGAATGTCGTGCCGAGTGACATTTTCTTGAGATTTTTTCGTCGTAAATTGCATTATATTATCGACAGTTGTGATAAAAAAAAAATCACCAATGATACATTGACTGGCCTATTCATTTGCATGGAAACTTATACATATTTAATGGTGGAGGGGGCTGAACATATGTTGGGCGATTTCTTTCAGGAACTGTGCGATATTGAAGATGTGTTATGGCAGAAAGCAAAAATTTTTTTAGTGGAAAATCATATAGGATGGGTAAGTGATGAAAGCTCTCTTCTCCCTTAAGTGCTTCTACAAATATTTTATTGTATTTTTTGCAGCCTCATTTCGAAACGTTTTTAATGCACACTTCAAATGCAATTAATGTTAATGAGAAATTTCCACCAGCCACCACAATTGATGCCAGTTTAATGGTCGTACAACATGTACAATTGGAGCATAAAGTAAGATCAGTGGTAGAAACATTAATGGAACAGCTAGGAGAGAAAAGTATATACACATAAAATTAAGAATTATTTTGTTTAATAAACATGACAAACAATCATATATTCCGAATTAAGGTGAACTTGAAGTGGTTATGGCTTTACCCGCTGACCCCTACAATAAACTTTTACCGGAAGTTCAGCGCATTGATTTATGTCTTAATGCTGACAAGTTTTATCTCAGTTTGCAACAGTTTACTAAAATGTATTTTACAATACCATTCCATCCTGATCATGATGCTCTTTTTTGGCCAATTGAAAGCAATTACACTCCAATGGATATATTTAAGCGTTCACCGTACGATATAAATCTAACTTTTTCGGACTATGGTAAGGAGGACTCTAAAGAGGATAATCAAAGAGACGAACGACCATCTCTGCTAGTAGATGAAATTTTGCAAGAAGAAGAATCAATTCATGAAAACGAAGACTCTGCCAACAATTAATATGCAAAATTTTTCTTGTTATTATATTTGTACATAGAATATTGTCACTTTCGTGCTAATATAGACTCTTGTGATTACTTTCTCTCGCAATATTATTTTGTTATAACTTTACAGCAGACAATATAATATGAATCAGCATCGAGTGTTAATTCAAGAATACACATATGAATACGTTGTGAACCTCGCTTATGTACATAAATAAATAAATACTGCTTGTAATCAACAGCAGTTTCTATTCATTAAATGAACAACTGGGATTGAGCCAGATACGTGGACGTACAGACATAATTATAATAATTCAAGAAAAGGTATACGAGTACACTTGTTGAAGCAAAAGCGCACTTTGGTATTAGAGCTAAAATCAAAAACATCTGCTTAGAATTTTTTAAAATTGCAGGTTGTGGTAGCACTCAAACATACAGTACGTTACATGACTTTAAATGCATATACATTTAAATAAATGGTAAATTAAATGGAAAATATACGTAAAATACGTGAATGTGATGAAATCCAAGATAAGTTTAATTACAACTTGGAGGTTTTTTATTTTTCCCACAATTAAAACAAATATTCATCATTATGACTTACACGGTCAAATACTTACGAATAATTTGAGAATAATTTTGTTTATATACGTATATATACGCACAAGCGAAACTTATTTAAAGTATACATGCACACTTGTTTATATGTTTATATGATATCACAACACATATAAAAAATCAGTAGTCCCGTACATAATAATGAGCGAATAAAAAAGTGACTCTGACTCTGATGTTTAATCAATCTCTTAACATAAATCGTTCAATGTTACCATTACCATGAATTTTTTATGAAACTACAATACAAACAAAAGCTTTGCAACAGGCCTGTTCCATATCATAAGTTAAAATAAAAGTAAAAGTTTTAACCAAAAAAATACCATAAACCTTATTTGGTTTTTTCTTTTCCTATTTAAAGTAAAAAGTACACGTAAGAAAAGTAAATTTGGTTTAGGCTAAATCTTAAATACCCTCCACATCTACAATAGTGGGCGTGGAAGTTATGTGATTACGCTCTCTAGTAACGTACGTATCAGCTTGAAAGTCGTATCAGTTGAACGTTTACGGGGAGTATAGTTTATTGTAAATTGTAGGCGCGTCTATTATTCGACCATGCCCATTTTTGGCAACTCGATGGATAAGATAACCATAAAATATGTGCAGCAAATTTTAAGTTCATAGGTCAATTTTTGTAGCAGATATATAGATTTTTGTTTATTGTGGGCGCGCCTCTATTTCGACCATGCCCATTTATGGTACTTTGATGGATGAGATAACCATAAATATGTGCACCAAATTTCAATGTCGTATCTTTAATTTTTGTGGCAGATAAATGAATTTTTGTCAATTGTGGGCGTGGCTTTGGCCGATTTTGGCCACTTTAAATAGCGGTCTGTATGCAAAAACTAAAAGTGTCTGTACAAAATTTTTGACCGTGAAAATGCCAACAACAGACCGATACACTGTAACTCGGACGCACGGACATACATGTCTAGCTCGAATCAGTTTTCGACACTGATCAAAAATATATATACTTTATAGGGTCTCTGATGCCTCGTTTTGGATGTTGCAAACGGAAGAGCAAACTTAGTATACGGACCATGTGGAGGGTATAAAAATATAATACTTTTAAATAATATTATATACTTGTGTGTTTATATGTATTAGTGGCTTGTTTAAAATTGTCATCAACATTCCACAGATAACACGCATTCAGGCACTTATAATGTGTAACAATAACAGAAACACTTGTTACACTTGCTTGCAAGTTTTACAATCAGAGACTGAATACATCTTAGATAACGATTAATAAAAATATAAAAAAATAACTAATACAACAATCGTTTGATCAAAATTATTTTTATTTAAAAGAAAAATTATAAGTTTATCAAATTTAATTCAGTATAAAACCTGACTGTGATCGCAAACGATCACAATTTGTTTTATTTATCGTTATTTTCGGTCTCTGGTTGAAACAACAAAGTAAATACGAAAATTTAATACATACACACACATATGTACATATCTCCTTCCCTGACATAGACCAATTCACAACTCATAAAAAATATATATAGACTAAGTTTAAGAGCTTCCGTTTGTGTCATTTCTGGTGGTTGAATGATTGTATATTTATCACATTAAATCACACGTCTGCACATAAATGTTTGTGTATAATAATATTGAAACAATGCCTCTGCCACTACAACTACTAACATTTGTACTTTCCTCAGTTTCAATGGGAACTGGTTATTAACTTAAAGCCAAAAAACATAACAAAACAAAACAAAAAAATTCACAAAAGAAGAAGAAGTTGCGCAATTATGCGAGAAAATAGCATTATCTGTGCTGTGCATGTAGATGAAAATATATTTGCCCGTATTGTGTATGATGCTGTGTTACTTGCCACGTTGCCATGTTGTGCATTAATGGCTGTTAAGTCGAAAGCGTGGTAACAAATGTGAAGTCTTTGTCCCATTGGATTTCATTACCTAATTGTATGGTGTATGCTTACTTGTACTTTCCTTCACCTTGACTGTGAAACATCTCAAACACACACATAGTGATGTAAAAATAAAGATGAAAAGCTTTTAACCTGTTTCCAGTTTTTCTTTGAATTGATTTTACTTCTTTGTGAATGAATGTTATTGTTGTGTACGTAACATGGTGGCCTAAGTTAGTTATCAGAACATATTCATTTAGCTATTTTAAGAGTGCATACTATGCTAAATTTATAGATTTTCAATTGAAAATGTTTTTTGGCAACTTGACTTGGACCACTTTTACAATTACTGGCCCATATGACTTTTATACAGAGAACTAGTTATCGCACATGTATATAATAATGAATGGTCGGATTCCTTTTATGACATAATTAATTTCGCACAATAACAAATAGTGTTGTGTAATACAATAAATATAAAAAATTACATAATCAACTGATATGAATTGAAATCCTTGCCATATGGAATCTGGAACATAACAATAGTAGCTACGAATAAAATAAAGGGTTTATTGTTCAGCAAATAAATGTAGTTTATATATATATGTGTGTATAGCTCTAGAATAATTTATTATTCCATATAATAAAAATCCCATGACAACCAACCTACAATACTTCCTAATTTAACTTTAAGTACAAAAACATGTTTAGCCCACATACAGTTTTTGTATCGTACATATAGGTACGTGCCATGTTACACAACATAACGCAATATTAAAATGATAAATAAAAATACAAATAAATTCTTGATTATTTAAAATGATTTAACTTTAACTAAACACCGACGTGTCTCTATCTCTATGACAGTACCACCCAACATATAAACAATTATCAAACAAAAGAACATTTGGCGTTACAAGCAACCTACACGTATTCAAATTTGATATGAACGTATGAGTGTGTGTCCACTTAAGTTGATTTGTAGTGAATTTATTGAGTCAAGTTTTTTGTATTTGGTTTATTGTCTTTGCTTGTCTTGTTCATTACTCTCAAAATAACAATTTATTGCCAAACATTATTATTCTTAGGCACATAGACACTCTAAGAAATTGAACGGGATGTAAACAAATTAAAGGGGTTTGGACCAGAAGCTACAAAAAATTATTAAATCATTGATTAACAAGTTATGAAAACTAAATTGGGCTTAAGTCAAATCTAAAATACTCTTCACAATTATAACGGTGGGCGTGGCATATATATACATATATTGCATCCTCTAATGTATTACGTATCAGCTTACGTTGAATACGGTTTTTTGTAAATTGTAGGCGTGCCCGTTTTGGGCATCCCATTAGTGGATGGGATAACTATGTATGCGCATACGAAATTTCGTGTTTCTAAGTCAACTTTTGTGGCAGGTATTAAGATTTTTATTGGTTGCAGGCGTGTAAATAATCCGACCATGCCCATTTTTGGCAGATCGATGGACGGGACAACCATAAATATGTGCACCAAATTTCAAGTTCAGATGATCGATTTTGCCCGTTTTAAATAGCGATCTGTGTGCAAAAAGTAAAAGTGTCTGTACAAAATTTCGGCTCAATATTTCATAACTTACGAAAATGCTAACAACAGACAGACACACGGACGCGCGGACATACAAGCCGAAATCGATTCAGTTTTTGATGCTGATCAAGAATATATACACTTTGTAGGGTCTCTGGCGCCTTATTCTAAATGTTGCAAATAGAAGAACAAACTTTATCACTAAGGTGGAGGTTTTGAAAAAAGAATGTTTCATATAAAAATTAATTATAACTTGAATTAATAATTTTCAAGTCAACATTTTGTTTAAAATTTTAATTAAAAAATTATAGTAAAAATTGTTTTTTTAAATTTTTTTAAGTGTAACAAAAGAGATATGAGGACAAGGAATAGAAAAAAAATTTAAAGCAATTATAGAAATTTTCTATGGTAACAACAACATGTTTGTGTTCAAAAAAGTAACGTTGACCTTAAGCTACCATAAACTAAATCATTAACAAGTTTGGTATAAAAAAAAAAAACGTTCTTAATGGAAAGAAAATAATTCCTTTTGTGCTAAAAGTCCAGATTTACACATCACTCTATACTGTAACACTCAAAACATGTTCAATGAGGCAACACATGTTCTTAAACCAAGATAGCAATATAATATATAAAATATATAGACAGACAGAAAGACTGACTAATAAACAGATGGAAAATTATTCTAACTCAAATTTAATGTGTTAAAAAGTTTGTTGCTTAAGTCTTTTATATAATCAACCGTACAGCCCAAGTATTATAAATGGGAGTTTAATTAAGATTAAACTTATGCCGCCTATGCGTGTTTCAACAAATTTTTAAAGGGCATTATTTAACACTAATAAAAAATCGTAATATTTCTGCTCGCTTGAAATTTATCATTTTTTAGAAATTTTTTGCTTCAAACAATAAAGAAATTCCTGCACTGCCCAGAATGGTGCAAAGATAGTGAAAGTTCAGTACATTTCTTTACACAATGTTCTGTCTTGTTCTGATTTTTGCTTATTTTCACGTAAATAGTTTAACGCTTGCTTCAAGACAATGAATCTGAAGCGCAACTCAAAGAAAACATATAGCTTGCAACTGTATCGATTAATAAGTAAATACAAATGAATTTTATTGTAAAATAATAATGGCTTGGTTGTGGATGAAGGAGTAGAAAGAAAAGTAAAAACAGAAAAGAAAGAGAGTAAATACAATGGCGCACGTGACTTCGATTACTGATTATTTTTAGTGCACTTCTCCTCACATCTGTTCATTAGTGTACTTTGTACTTGTACGTTTTCGTGTTTCGATTATTATTGTTGTTGTTATTATTTATTATATGTATTTTCTAATTGTTTATAACCATGGGATTGTTTCATAATTGTTGCACATGAAAATGGTTTAGTGTGTACTTTGACTGAAAAACATTGACCATAGTAATCTTTCAAATAAATTAATCGTCGACTTTAGAAACAAAACAAAAAGAAACAAAAACAATAACAGCAACAACAATGTTTAACATGCAATCATGTATATATATATGATTTATTAATCATATTGCTTATGCATATATAGTGCGATGTGTGTGGCATGTACATATAATGCTCAGTGCATCTAATGTGTGTTCAGCGTGTAAATGAACTGTTTACGCTTTTCCTAACAATATAACTATTGTGCCAACTATGGCATGAACTGCTTTAGTTTTTTCTCTTTCTCTACTATATACAATTTTTATATAAATGCGTAAGTCGTTGAACGCTTGTGCGTGCAGGCGTTTTACGTGATGCGTATATGTGGGAACGCAATTGAAGGGTGTCGTTAAATGAAATTTTCCGCTTTTATTGTTTCCATTAGTGTTGCACTAATTTTATTCATTTCGTGATATGTAGTATTTTGTATATGACGTGCATGTTCAATTAATCAGCACAGTAGTTAAGTAACCCGTAAGTAATTTTGCACACCCACCATCAATTAATTCTTTTTTAATTTGCATAACATTTGAATAACTCCAAACAAAAAGCTCTATATTATACATATAAAAGCGATTTAGCCTTTTATCTGCCCGTCTAACAATCATCAAATCAGGCTTAGTGAAATGCTCTCCTCTCTCCCCAGATAAGAATTATAAAACAAAAGACTTTGGCAAGAAATTTATTAAACTTAAAAATAAGACAAGAAATATAAATAAGCTCTACAACAACAGCAGCAATACTCTGCCACCTAATCACTCTAATTAAACTAATAAACGAGGCTTTGTTTTTGTTTTAGTGGTTGTGACTTTTTTTCTTACCACACGAAAGTTTATTTTAAAAAATTTCGTTATTTGGAAATGAAGAAAAATTTTTATATCCATTCTGTGGTTTATTTTCTTTCCTAGATATTACAATTACTGGTATGAGAAGTTAAGCAACACATGCGCAATTATAGTAAAAAGTGTTCATGCAACTTCCGCTACAACCATTACATGTAATTGCATCTAACTTATAAACGACCTTGACTACTTCTTTTCATTTAAAGTTGTTCTTTTGTTTGTAGTCTGTAGTTTGTAGTTTAATTGTTTCGTTTATTCTTCTTCTTGGTAATTAACTTGAATTTTCTGAACAATTTCCAACAACGATACAAAGAGGAATCGTAGGCCGTCTAATTTATATTCATATAAAAATATATGTGTGAACGTATGTATATGAATATAACAGGTAGAGTTTGAACTGTCAAAACAACTGTCAGAGAACAGTGTAATCCCTGTATAAAAAACTTTTTAAAAAAACACCCGTTATAATAATTTTAACACCTGAATAATCATATAGAATGTTTGCAATTAGCAATTGGATATATTTGTCTTGATTAAAAGCTCGCAAGTACGTACAACTACGCCATTGCCGGAGGGTTTTGAAAAATCATTTTCTTTATTTACATTACATGGTTTTCGATCTAGTCACAGTATACTGAAAATTTTGCACATTCAATGTGGCAGCCGCCTCAATAAATGTCAATACATGAGAAAGAAAACATTAACAAGTATTCCAAAAAAAATTTAGCATCTATAAGAAATAAAAATAAATCCAGCGACAGAATCAAGTCAAGTGTAAAACTATTTGAAATATTTGCTAATTATACGAACTCTCAAAACACATTACAAAATATTTATGAAAGAGAAACAAATAAGAAAACTCAATTTGGCTCCACATCTGTAATAGTGGGCGTGGCGGGTATGTGATTACGCCCTCTAACAGTGTATGTATCAGCAAAGAAAGTCGAACTTTACGTGCAGTACAGTTTGTTGTAACTTGTGGGCGCGTCTATTACCCGACCATGCCCATTTTTGGCATATTGATGGATGGGACAACCATAAATATGTGCACCAAATTTCAAGTTTATAGGTCAACTTTTGTAGTTGATATATAGATTTATGTCGATTGTGGGCGTGGCAGTTACCGATCTGCGTGTAAAAACTAAGTGCTTGTACAAAATTTCAACTCAATATTTTAAAATTTACGACCTTGACAATGTCAACCACAGACGGACACCCGGACACACGGACATACATATCTAGTTCGACTCCGTTTTTGATGCTGATCAAGACACCTCCTTCTGGATGTTACAAACGGAAGAAAAAAATTAGTATACCCTCATCACTAAGGTGGAGGGTATAAAAATGTTATCTGATACTTTTGAATGAATGGAAGAAAATGACGTTGGAGCGCAAAAGAAAAACTGTGACAAGCAACTTTACATATAAAAAAAAATTTTCTAATATGTTAGTCATACGTTACAATAACCTAATTCATGCACGCTAAATAGTTTATACATTTATATCTACATATAAATTCATAGAATAATAATAAATATTTTAATTTATTCTACAAATAATAACATGCACACTAGCACTCATTTTGCTGATATACGATATATCGTAAGCAGTACAGATGTTATTGAATAATTGATGAGTAAATGGAATATCTATCCATTTTCAAACTGCAACAATCAAGTTACTCTCCTTATACGTATAAAATATTCAATGATTCAATCTTTAAGTTTTCTTTATTGTTTAGTTATTTTGCTTTTATTTTTGTGAAATAACCTTGACTTTGAAATGTAGACATAAACGTACGTACATACGGACAACTGTATTAATAGTCAATTACTTAAAACAAATATAATATATAAATAACTTTTGTGCGGTAATCTTTTTTTATCACCACACACGCTCCCCATCCATTAACCGCAAACCCATTAACTGATCTTTATTTTCAATTTGCAATGTATCTTATTTAATGCTGCTTTTATATGTATGTCTATTAAATTTGCAAAGTAGAAAATTTAAATGATATTAAATTGATGGCAGTAAAGCTTTGTTGTGTTTGTAAACAACATAAAAAGACGATTATATCATTATATTGTAAAACACTATCGACATATTCACTGAACTTGGCACTAATGGTTACACGTTCGACAGGTCAGTATGTCAAAGACAAAGATGTATTAAATACCAGGGAGGGGTAAACAATACACAATACGGTACATACGTAATAGTGCGCTAAACAAATGTTACATCCTTCGGTATGCATTAGTGCACCAAGATGGGTGTGATGGAATAACAGACGTGGCTATGTCTTAAAAAAAAGTTATAATTGGCGCAGAATCGGGGAGTATTTAGGGTTATTATTTTTAGAAAAAGGTCATAAAGCCGAAACTCTTGTTTCCTTGTTTGAACTCTATATGTATTGGAATCTCTAACCTAATGAGCGATGTGAAGATTTTTATATAAAAGTTTAAAAGTTAGTTAAAGAACCACATGTGGTTTACGGCCATATAAAGTGTGGCATAATATGAAAAAAAAATTATCATAATTGAAAATAATATTAAGCCAAATATTTTGCATAACGTTCAGATATTAATGCGAAACACTTGAATTTAATGGAAAGCAACAATTTTAAATATGCGTTATTTTTGCCGTTTCTTACTAAACGACAACAATAATAATAATGATAATGAAAATAAAGTCTCTTGAGTTATGGTTTAAGTCGTTCAGCACGTACAAATTTCATTTGCATCCAAATTTCTTTTTCTCTTTTTTTTTTTTTTGTTTTTCATTTCTTTTAATAAATTGTTTAAAAATATAAACATTTAGTATATGGGTCAATTAATTTATTTTCGTATCTCCGTCAAGAGTTGAAGGAAAAAGTTTTTTTATACATTGTGGGCGCCACAAGCGTTGCCAACTTATAGAAGGGCATTGCAATCCATATAGTTCTTTAAATTCATTTGGAACTATTTTCTTTGCAAAAAACTTCAATTTTGTCGTATGAGTCAAATTGACTCACTTCAGTAAAAATAGGTATATAACAAACATCCGTAAATCTAGTGTTAAAGCAACAATGCTTAACCTGTTAAACAACAAAATATTACCCCACACATCACTTCATTAAAAACCCATGTCGAATATACGTTGAAAAGGCTCAAAAAAGTTATATTACAATTTTTAATAAAACACTTGTTTATAGTTTCCACTTCCATTTCCATATTCCAAAACGTGAAGGCAACATAAAAATCTGCAGCGAAGTAGACTTTTTTGAGATGGTATGTAAAGTGGCTAAAATCAGTTGCGATTGCATATAAAAGGTAACAAAAACGTTTAAATAATTGACTCAATTATTTAAATTTCCTTAAACTCTAACTTCCGCTTACCATCCATAATGAAAATATCCAAAAATTCAAATGCATAGTTCCCAGTCCAAAGCCAAAATGCATATTGCATTGAATTTATTTACTGTGTACAATGATTTAATCACGTTTATTAAAATTGAAATCTCGGGACGGGTCATAGGGTTGATTCTGCTCTGTTTCTTTAATATAATTTTTTACAAAATATTTTCCTACATTAATAAAATCTTTTTTTAAACAACAAACAATTCAACATTTTTGATGTGAAAACGATCGCGTTATTTGTTTTAGTTTTTCGTTTTTATGCTACATGGATCGATTAATATTTTTTTTTTTTTGTTTTTACTTTGTTTCGTTTTTATATTGAAATTGCGAACACGTCTGTTATTGTAGCTGTTTGATTTGCCACTAAAGCTGTTAATACGAGTACAAAACTAAACGTAACGAATGTTTAAAAATGGAAACGCTGCTGAGATTGAGATTGAACAACAATTCAGCTGTTAATCGTGCTTGTGGGGGTGGGAGGGACGGCAACCAAACAACAAATAACAGCTCCCGCTCCACATTTATTTTGTTTTACTGTTTTTAAGTACTTTTATTGTTGTTGTTGGCGCTCTAAACGTACATTCCGTAAACATCACAAGCGCGTTAACTTTTCAAACTATAAATACAAGTATGTTACGATATACTACTCACTCCCCAATGAACCGTTTTTGAATGAACGAGATAATATTTCGATGAGCCGTTGTGTGATATTAGAAAAGCAACTGTTTGTGTGCGTATGTGGTGTGTTCGATGGCGCAGAGGGCCTTTTTGTTTTAGCTACAAACAATAAAAACACAACAATTTTTGTTACAGTTGTCTTATGAGCAAGTCATAAATTTGCATTGCGTTTGCTACCTGTGTGTGTATTGTTTTTATAAATACTACCTACATGCACACGAATGCATGTGCGAATGGACTTATATAAATATCTGCTAAAACACATGTTGCTTCTGTTGTTGTTATACCATATTATTGCTTACTGTGTGCCTTAGCATGTGTGCCTTAAATTTTAACTATTTTGTAATTGTTCTTAACTACTTTGCTATTTTATGCTTTATTTCTTATATTCAATATGTTGTGTGCTTGAGATTATGACATCACATCTATTGAAAACCACCTACATTAGAGAGTCAGCACAACACCCGCAAGAGTTTAAAAGACGTTTTTGTTAATTTTATTTATTTTCAGGGACCGCAATAAATGATTAATAAATATATATATATAAATATATCGATCCATAATGATATATAAATGATTAATATTCTTTATCAAAGACAATTGCATTTGGAAGTAATTATAATTTGTGATCAAGAATAAACATTCATCAAGATTTAAATCCAAACTAAAAATTATGAACTTGTAACAAATATATTTATAGCATGCACCACTTGCGGTAAAGGGTCACAATTCTTAATATTTTTTGACAATATTTAGTAAAAAAAAAAAATGATTAATTAGCTTAATAATTGGTTGTGTTTGGACCCAATCTGACTATTTTTAGAATCCCTTCTCGTTTTATTATAAAAAAAAAACAACGGTTTATGAAAAAAATTCCATATATTTTTTTGCTGAAGAATAGTTGAAGAATAGTCAATGGTAAGTATAGAAAATGGAATTTTTGATAAACTACTTAGTTTTCTTTTTTACCGCCTTTGTCATCATCATACCATCAAGTAGAGTATGTTATGGTCGGGCTTGACCGACTATAATATTTTCACTTGTTTTATTATACAATTAATCATACCATGGAAAAGCCAGAAAAGAAAACATAGAAAAAATATTCATATTTTTTATGATACAATAACTATAACACCCACACCCCAAATCATTAGCATTACAAAATATATGTAAAAAACACAAGAGTACGGCTGGTAAACATATTCACACTTTGAGTTGGCAGCCTTGAAAATGTTTAACTAGAAAATTTAACGATACTTGTACATATACGGATATAAATGAAATGAATTGATATTATTTGGCGCCAACCCGATAGCGACAGTTAACTTTTTATTATTTATGTATTTACAAAAATAGTTACAATACTCGATTACAACTATTTAGTGTTTATGTATTAAATGATAATGAAATAATGATGCAAACAATAATGATGAAAGAGACATAAATTAAAGAAAAATTAAACGGAATTGGAAATCCAACAAGAAAGACTTACATACTAAACGATACAAAATAAATAAAATGAAAGAAGAGATTTAATAATAATAAAATGAAAAAATTAATAACAAAAAACCAAAATTAAAAAATAAATTTAGAAACGAGAACAAATTATGAACAGCTTGAATTAAGCAAGCTATTGATTAAGATAAGCCATATATTAATACATTCAATGTACAAAATATTTTATATGTATGTATATAGGAACACATGGCATGCATGTATTTATAAATATTCAAACCGTTTTTTTATATATTTTACATCAGAGATTCCCAAAGGTGCCACTGGTATCCGCCATTTATAATTGTTTCCAGGTTACGTAGTTCATTTATGTCATACCAGTTATTGAAGAAAATTATAATTTCGTACAATGCAGTGAAAAAACGATTTGTAATCATAATTGCATTTATTGGAAATGAGTTTAATTGGTATTTGAATCATTTGCCAATCGCTTGAGGTTGCGAAATACAATAATTAGTATTCATAATACACAACTGACTTGACTAAAAAATCAATAAAAATCAATAGAAATCAATCAAATCAATGAAACTCCTCTGAGAAGTGTGAGCTTTTAAAAAAATTTATGAAAAACAACAATGCAATCTCTGAAACAGTATATCATTTATAGGTATGTACTCACTGTTATAGGAGAAATGTTACAACGCAAAAACCCAAGTGCGTGACATATAAAAAATTCTCAACACAAAGGAATTGTCTATATGAAATTTTATTTATTTGCCTTAATTATTGTTAATAAAAAATCCAACTTGATAACTTTCCATAAATGATATTAAAACTTAAAATTGTTTTTATAGTACCTTACCAAAGCGAAACAAAGAAGACAAACTCTTAAAATTGGTAAATAACATTTTAAAGCCTTCTTTACGTAATAAGTAAAAGAGTATGTGTTACATTTTGCACTTGAAAAATTTTAAAAGTATATTAAAATGAAATAGAGAAAAACTTTAAGCTAAATCTTCATTTTCTAGATCACATACGAGTATAGTGTTTTGTTATAGTTTTCGTTTCGAGTTTTACTAATCACTGAATTGAAAAATGCATTCATATTTCAAAAGCAACGACCTTGAACTAAGAGAAGTAACCAAAAATTGTTTCATTAATGAATAAAATATTGTAAACCACATAAACATATAAAAATGTAATGTATACATTTGTCCTTGTCGTGGCACAATGTAGTGACACAATGTTTCTCTTAACCTTCTTAAATAATTCAAGAAATCAAACAATCTTATTTCAAAATAAGTGCAAAGCAAGTTCACTTTGAGTTCTACATAACACTACATACATACTCTTCTAGTTGTGCCAACAAAATAACACACTTAGTATACCCTTTATTTTATGAAGGCTCTAACAAACTTAATATACTTCCCTTCATACATGTACATATGTGGACGGTATAAAGAAATCGTATTCCACAAAAATGTTCGGTTATTAAATAATACATCATTTAAAATACAAAATATTACGCTTAGAGAAATAATTTTTTGCTTTGAAATACAATAAAAATTCACAATAAAAACTTTATCCTACAAGAAATTTGTATATAACACATGTCCGTACGAACATATATATATACGCGTATGCTTATAGAACAAAACAAACACTCACCCATAAGAAACTGTATTTCTGCTTCTGTTGGGAGAACTGCCGAAACTGAAGCCGAAACAATACAATGTAGCACTCACGACACGATGTTCTTGAAATTTGCAATAAACGATTTCATATCACAAACATTTAGATGTTTAGCAACATTTTGTTGCCAACAAAATTTTTCTTCAAATATACACATTTTTATACGTTATGGCGGAAACCAGATATGAAAAGCCGTATATGTATGCTATGAAATTTTTTTAAAAGTACTTTACGTACTACTTGCGGAAATACACCAGTTCTGTATATATTTTTTCTATTTATTTGTAGTTGGCTTTTTTCATATAAGCCCACACATTTACCCGGATTAAATTAAATGAACGAACAATTCTTTCATTAAATTTTTTTACGCGTATATTTGTCCCTTTACATCTCAATGGTAATGTAACATTAACATGATAATGTAATATATTTTTTTATTTCCTGTTGCGTTCTCATATCTAACTTAACATATTTAGAAATTATATGTAACTCAGTCCGCCTCAGAGACCTCCAGACATATGTTATAAGACTTTCTCAGTAAATTTTTCTTTGTGGTCGCCATTTTTTTTTTTTTTTTCATTATTACAAAGTTTTACCGTTTCCATTTAAGGCAAGTGTTCACTGCGATTGTTAAAAACAATCTTAAAATCAAAGTAACTTCGGTGATGTTCTTAAAAAGGCATAGAGAGAGTGTGAAGGTATATTTTGTCTATTGAGCTGCAGAAGTCCTTTACTTGGGAGTATTTGTACTTTAATGTAATAAATAACTGAACTTTGCTGATTTATAACACTTTATTAAAAAATTTAAAAACACCTTAATTTTTATTAAAATATGCAAACCTTTTATTATTTTTTTTTTAATATTATTAAGAAGTGTGTAAGGTAGGCTTCTCACATTTTACATACGTCGGGCCAGAATTAATAGGTATAGTTATTATTACTACAAGAAGTGTGCATTGTAGATGTTTTTGATTAATTTTTTGACACATTTTTCACTAAAATTATATATCTCTCGTCATACTCAACACCTGTCACCCACCTTTCATAATTTTTTCAGTTTCCGTTAAAGTTTTATTAATTTAATAATAAATATAAAGTAATTCAACAAGTGTATGTTTGTTTACTAATATACAATTGCCATTTTATAAAAAATGTAGTTGCATTGATTTGGTAGATTCTTCCTTCTCTAATTGGCGTTAATTTTATACATAAAAAAAACAATATGTTTAACGAGTCAGATTATGATATCACATTTCTATGAATGTGTGACTTACAAGAAGTAGAAATTTTTTTCTACAAGTGTCGAGTTGTATTTTTACAGTATAATTACTTTTCGTCTAAAGGGTTTTGTAAAGTTAGCAAGTTTTTGCTAAATTTTGACTACAACAAAGAATAAATATATATTTTTATATTACTTTTGTACTTCACAAGCATGAGTGGTGGCAAACATTTAGCGAAAGGTAAGAGAAATTACCCTACAAAACAACACTCCAAAAAAATATTTATTAATAGCATAAATTTAAAAAAAAGCACAAAATGAATCATGTATTATTGCATTCAAGGTTCAAAAAAACCAGAATTGCCCGATGATGGCATGTTACGTTTATATTCCATGCGTTTCTGCCCTTACTCTCACCGCGTATATTTGGTTTTGGACGCAAAAAAAATACCATATCATAGCATTTTCATAAATTTAAACGACAAGCCTGAATGGTTGACAGAATTTAGTCCTTTGGGTAAAATTCCCGCTTTACAATTAGTAAAGGAGACGGGGCAACCAGCTATAACCGAATCGTTGATAATATGTGAGTACTTGGATGAAAAGTACCCGGAGCGTAAACTGTTTCCTAAAGATCCCTTAAGAAAGGCTCAGGACAAGATATTAATTGAACGTTTCAATCCCGTAATTGGGGCAATGCACAAGATGTTCGTTAATACCGAACTTGTAACCGGAGCCATTTCGGAGGTAACGAACGGACTGGATATTTTTGAAAAAGAATTAAGAAATCGTGGTACTTCGTATTTTGGCGGTACTGGGCCTGGCATGCTAGATTACATGATTTGGCCTTGGTGTGAACGTTCCGCTATGTTGAAATATTTAATTGGCAATAAATACGAAATGGACAAAGAACGTTATGAACATTTGGTAAGGGTGCAGTGTACTTTATAAAATACACAAGAATGTATCAATGTATAATATTTTACAGTTGAAGTGGCGCGATCTTATGGTTGAAGATGAGGCTGTCAAATGTTCTTATTTGGATGGTGAAACGTATGCCAAATTTATGAAAACCCGTCGTGAGGGCAACCCCAACTACAATATGCTTGTGTAAGCTACATAAGTTAATAATTGAGTTAATTTTCTTATGACAAAAGTTATGAGCTTTCCATTATCATTGCTTAAAAAAAAAATCATTTACAATAAACATTGTCATTTACAATAAATCATTATAAAAAAAGAAAAAAAAGGACACTGCACTACTAATAACAAATTTTAAATAAGATTTTCTTTTGCTTTATGTTTTGTTTCTCTTCCTTGTGTATTTTTTACAGAAATCCCACGAAACGTCAACGTACTTGCTAAACACACAAAAAAAACCGTTAAAACTAAAATGCTTTTATTCTAAAATACAATCTACAGCATTCGCAAATAAAATTTCGTTCGAAACTTTATACAAATTAATGACTAGACTCAAATATTATTGTTAACAAAATGCCACTTTTTTTTATTATGTATACATAATATTTGTTAATACTTGATAAAATTTAAGCAAAATAATGAATTACAATTACCATCATCATCATCTTCCCTCGCTCCGTCAACAGGTAGACTTGAGAATAAAAATATTGATAGCTTTTTTATTTACACGCATGACAAACAAAACTAATAAACGGCTCGATTGGTTGTTGATTTCACATACATTCAAATTACATATCAGGCGTACACATGCATATATAAGTAATAGTTAAATTCCTATATGCACGAATACATTTTAAAGTATTAAGGAAGGACGCGCTTTTGTATTTTGTGTAATTACTTTCAATAAATTAATTCATGAGTTGATTTCTTATTTGTTTTCGTTAATAAAATCGTATTTATTGTAGAATAAAAGTTTTGTTCAGGCCGGGGATAATGTAGATCTTAAGTACTCTAAAAAGGAAATGTTTATTTATTCTTAAAAAGCTCAAATGTAATGTCTTTCTGTACCGTTGATATTAACATTCGTTTGAGATGATGCCGGTGGTATTAGTGCTGATGCAGTATTTATAACGGAAGAATTGGTTACATTTGTGCTGGAATTCATGCTAGTTGTGCGCGATTGCATTCGTTGCTGTTGCTGGCGATTATTACCCAATTTTTTCATATGATTGTTATTAATGATTGTGGAAGAACTAGAAGTTCTTATAAAAAAAGGAGGTAATGTTAGTGTCGTAAAACCCTGCACTACTGATTTACGCCATATTTTGTTTAAAAGCGTAACGAATAGTTTTTCAACTGATTCACTTACAATTTGTGTTCTTTGTCTTTTTTGTTATTGAATATAGCCAATTCACTCTCTGTGTGTTGGCAATTAATGTGACGAACCCACTCAGCGGCTGTTTCAAAGGAACTAAAAATTATAAATCATGAATTTTCTAATTACCATGAAGAGCCATAAGCATCTTGATTAAATTAATTTAATTTTTTATAAATGTTGTAACAAGTTTTGACTTACGTATTGCATAGGTCACACTGCAGAGCCACCGGTTCAGCAATATTACTTTCCTATTACATGTGAAAATGTTACAATCGAGTGTAATCGGCCACTTAATACCCTACACTACTTGGGTACAGATTGTAAGCTATATTACAAGAGTGCCTCTACCCCAAGCGGTGCAGAGTATAATCAAAAGGATAAAAGGATCATAAGTCATATGTACAAGTATATAATCATTCTCACCGATATTCGACGACGTTTCTTTGGCACATAAGATTTTGTTATATTATCCAAGACTACACCGCTATTGGAAACTGTTGAAGAATGATTTTTATTGTCGTTTAGACTGCATCCCTTGGAAGAGGAGGTGTTTGCATGATTATCTGAATGTCTTGATAAAGTGGTTAGATCTTCAAATGTTTCGTTGCACATGTCGCACGAGAAATAACGGTCATAATCATTAACTGAAGTCAAAGGTGGTGGTGGTGGCTGCGGCGGCGGCGGCGACGAAGACGGTGGTGCTGGTGGCGCTGGTGGAGGTGGCAATAGAGGTGTACATTGCTCTTCTGCAGTATTATTTGCATAACAAGAATTCAATATTGTTTCTGTTTTGATATCATTCAATTTGAAATCCAAAGCTTTCTGCTGTACACTCTGATTTGATTTTTTATTCGTACCGGATCGCATTGTTGTAACGTGGGTAGGTGATGGCAACCATTCAATTGGTTCTTGCTTAATGTTCGTAAATTTACACTGATTACTCAGGTGGGAAGGTGAATGAAGGCGTCCCATATTTAAGGGCGGCGTAATATTTGCAAATATTTTATAGTTTTCTATTAAAGTGTAATCTGGCATATTTCCCGGACATTCTGTAGATTGACTAACTTTACGCATTTCATGTTCATACTGTTTTCTTATGTCATTCTCATGTTCTGCGATGCGATGATTATTTGTCTCTATATTTTCCACAAATTCAGAATTGAGTTCATGTGCGCACGATACTGTAGGTGGTTCATCATTTTCACAACGCTCTCTATGCGAAATTATATTTCGTGAATGTTGGGGCGGCGAGAGCGGCTGCAATGGGTGCGTTGTTCTATTATCTGTGCTCAATGGACAATTGTTGCAGCCGATTTCGTTACATAGGGAAGAACTTTCCATTAATGCTGGGTTCGCGGGTGCAGTATCAACGGAAGTGTAGTAGCCTTTATCTTCTGGATCAATAGCTACTTCTTTGTTAACGGTTATGCCTCCTGCCACACTCCCATTAGTTTTAGCATTTGAATTTTTTAACCCGCTGCCACTTGGTACTGTTAATAAACTTAACGGTTTAGGTGATTTAATAATAACCGGACTGTCTTTTGGCAGAGATGTTGCTGCCAAGCCCCTTTGCTGCTGCTGTTGTTGTTGCTCTATTAAATAACGCACCGACGTAGTACCACCATTCAAACACACCGGAGGTAGAGTAGAATTGTAGGTGCCAACACTATTACCGACGCCACTATTATTTGTCGCAGAATTCGTCCGACACAATCCGCGGATTTTCAACATTTCTCCACCACGCAACACTTCACTTAATATATCGTTGGACACTGTCGCCTCACCCATATACATATACTGCACCAATATTTGAATGGCACGATGACTTAAATCGGGTGGCAACACGATATAAAATACTCCATGATTAGAGACGGGTGAAGTTTCAAAAATTGTAGAAAAATACTAAAAAATAATTACTTTTTATCTTACATTCATTTGAAATAAAATCATAGAATGCACCTGACTGCACGAACTTAATATAAACTTATGAGCTGATATGCCAACTGTTGGTATATGATTGACGGTATTGTTAGATGTTGAGATGTTGCAACTGTACAACACTACATCAGCATATTTCTCATTTCTAAATAATATATTCAAACATTTCAATTCAATAAATATTGGTATGTAATAAAAATAAATCATTAGAAAACTTACTTGTATAATGTAGTCACTGAAGAGTTCAAGTGGGTATGATGTGAGTCCCACTTCAAATGATAATTTTCAACAGACATTTTTCCTATACCATATGCTTATAGGAGAGAGCTAATCTAAAACTATAAATATTAACTTATGGTAGAGAACATGGACAGCTAATATTCAATAGATTTATTAATGAGCATAATATTTACAGTTACAGTTCCCTAAAGCAAGGAGAGTATTCATTTATTTACCATTTATACCACACGTTGTGTAGTGTATAGGAAATGTATGTGTTTTGCAAAAGCATATCCCTCTCAGCACAACCCTAAAACTTCACTTCATTAGTATGTGGTATGTATATGGGGTGTATGATAAACAAAGGTATATATATACGAATATACATCCTTTTCAAGATTATTATGTACATACATGTATGTATGTATGTTTCGCTTCCACACTCTCCCCCTTACAGCATTGAGTTTTGTGTATAAATTATCAAAACCATTAGCTGTCGCAGCAAAGTGCGAGACATTAACGCAATATTATCGATTGATTTTAATATAAAAATCAATAACTGCTGAAAATATTATACTTTTTCTCTGTAGAGATGTTCTTTTTCACTCATAATACACATAATCATTATGATTAAAACGTTATTGTTAATATTTAATAATATGATAAATATTAAGATAATTGATATACGAAACATTTCTTTATTATTATTAACCACAAAATTTTATAAAGCGTTACCTTGTATTAAATTAAAATCTTCTATACTTTACAATATTTGTAAATTAAATGTTCTTTTATGTTATACTTTTATAATTTTTGCACTTTTATATTTATATTTATTTATAAATTTTTTAAATTTCCTTTCATGTTAATGTTAATCCGTTTCGTTGTATTACATTTTCACCTCATAGTCTACAATAAAATGCTTGGCGAGGCCTTATTTTTGTCTACTCAACAAATGCTTTATGTGAACAGAGTTGTACAATTGTATTTGAAATCCCACTGGATGTTGTTGGCAATTTACACACAAAAAAAAAACAAGCATTTGGCGCTTTACACTCTTCTCCATTCCCGTTAATTCTATGTTTATATGCGCTCACGAACACATTCTATTTTATTGCACTTTATGTTTACATTTTACAATTTACATATTTGCCGCCGTTACATTCTATAAATATGCCTCTTTTTATATATTACACTCCGTGTCGAATAATATTTTATTTTGTTGTTATTCGTTAACATTGTATCTTTTTATTGTGTAGAGAATAAATTCACACGAATTAAGAGAGCAAGGTAAAAGTAAAGTTAATTAAGTGAATGATAATGATAACGAAACGAATGGTATGCATTTTGACTTCTCTAATTGTTGAACGTTTTCTTTTTTATTGATTTTTTTAAACCGTTAAAAGCAGTTTGGAAAGAAATAATTTCTAACTGTTTAGTAAAGAATAAATGATACGTTAAAGTTAAAGTTATAACGTACCGTTATTTGCGTATTCTTCATCTTAATGAGAACGCTAAACTACATTTTTGAAGGAATGATGATAAAACAAAAGATTTTAATGCCAGCATTGATATTAGGCGCTTAATTTACGTATTGTATGCAAAATGGCGGGGTTACTCGTTTCTTTAAAATCTGTTTCAAATGGGTATCGAGTAAAAGGTCTTAAGTATTACAATACAATAAGTTGGGTGGATATTAAACGAAAACTCATTACTATTACATTTTCGATTAAATATGCAACAAAATGTCTGCCTATTTTATTAAAATCCTTAGAGTGGGTGCCGACTATAATTAAGTTCAACCTTAATTTTTATATTTTATATAGGGATCCAGGTATTCATAATGTATATGCATAATATTGTGCAATCATGGACATATTCATTTGTCAAGGACAGTAGTAATGGCAGTTTTCTCCAAACAATCGCTTTTAACATCTATTCCCTCGTCACATTCATTTTTTGTTATTGCTTGTAACGTTGACTTTAATAAATCATTATTACCATCCTCTGGAGTGTCACTAAGTTTCCTTTCTTTTCCTTCACTTTCTTCCGTTTTAATTTCTTCTTTTGCTTCACCAAGGGCATTTTCCTGTAGAGCTCTTTGACCAGATGTTGATATATCAGATTTCAATAATTCTCTAAGCAGCATTGTAGCATAGGCTGCCGATGGCAAAGAAAATTCTAACAATAAAGCTTTAAATTTAGCCTCAACTTGTTGCTTAGCCAGCGGTTCAGTTTTATAATTATTTAAAAGTTCCCAATCTGAGGCAATTAAAGTCTCTTCTGGAGTTGAATAAGATTTAAACTTCCATGTTAAATTGATGGGTTTTAATAATAATTTACGATATGCTCCCGGAGTTGCGTATGTTTTAACTTTATGTTTGAAATTTGCCATTTCTAGGCCGTAATCATTTAGGAATTCCTCATACCATTTAAATACAATATTGTCGGGATATGTAATATCGTAACCGGGTAATGGTAAGACGACATCATAAATTGTATGATTTCCCCTTTCTATATCAGCTTCTGTTAAAGCTTTTACTTTACGCTTAAATTCAGATTGAGATGATTGTGTTGTTTCATTTGTTGTTTTATCACTGTTCTTATCTTCAACTTCTATTGGGTCATTGGCTTTGCCCTCATCTTCCCTTGTTACTTCCTCTTCATCCTCAATATCCATTTGTGATGTAATGAAATCTTCAAAATTATTGTCATTTTCAGTTTTATTACGATACACCAGATCGCCCGGTATTAACGTAAGACCAAACTCTTTAATACGGCGTGTTACGATCTTATTAAATATGAAACTTTGAAAGGCATGCGGATATAAAAGTAACATATTGCGTGGTAACTTTCTTAATGCTGTGGCATAATCATTTTCGCCATACACAGCTAAACCTTCCAATAGTTTTCGTTCAATCAATTTATTGTTGGCAATCATCGTGGCCGCTTCATCGGATTTACGATGCGTCCACCAAAACTCCCGCATAGCTTTCATTTGTGTCGAATCGTTAGAGCGGGGTTTTAAAATTAGTTCGCAAGCCTTTTAAAAAACAAAAATGTTAATATTACAAACAACAACAACAATTTCAAATATTATACCAATTTATAATCAGCTTTCAATAGAGCCACACCCACTTCATATGTGGGTACTGAAGCACAATTGCCAAAACGTTGTAAACCAAAATAATTGATGAAACCTTTTTCTTTGAGGTTGTGTAAAGAGTTTTCAATCATATCCGAATCACCGGCTACGTTTCTTAATGCTATACGAAAACGGTTGCCTTGCAAATAGCCCAACTTTAATACGTCTCCACTAAATTGGAAATTACCCACTCTAACGCCAGGCATGTTTTTTACACTGTGCAAGATTTCTTTGGGGTAACGTTTTTTGATGCAGAATTTTTGCGTGGTTTTGGCTCTTTTATCTTTAGTACCGCAATAATTTACCTGTGAGGGTCGCAAACTAAAATCATTCCTTAATAACATAATTTTCATTATTGATAATTTGTCTCACTTTAAACGATCTGCCATTTGAGTAGCTACTTCGCTGGTATCCCAATTTTCTTTATGTACCAAAAAGTGTACATATTCACCGGAAAATGTCCAACATTTGCGCTCTTAAAATAATTTTTTCTTTTTTACTTTTACTTTATGTGTCATATAATTTTGTAACTATCTTACCTCGGCCACCTTTGGCTTTCATTACTCTTATAAATTTTTTATCCTTGTCTTTACCCACTTGCTGGCCATCTACAGTTCCACTAGTAATTTTTCCATTAAACATCTCCTTAATAATCTTGTGAATAGTTGTACGCTTCTCTTTGTCTACATCCGTAGTCTCTATATAACAAATATTATCGCTTTTGTCTTTCTCGGTTAAACTGCTTATTTTATTCCACATTTCCTCATTTACGATTTCTTTCAATTCAGCCCGCAGCGTAGTCAAGTCCTCTGGACTTGAAACTGGAAATTTCAATTTCGATTTTATAAAATAAAATTTAATCTTATTTTCAATTATAAATACCTTTGTGTTTGGCTTGTGGTACGCTTAAATCATTTAGTTCCAGCACTTGACCATTGGTGTCTATTTCATTAACATGAAAATCTGAATATCGTGACTTTAATATTCCTTGAAAACCATCACCAGGACTAACATATTCGGTGATACCGACTTGGTCCTCTTTTAAACTAATGTATGACCCAAGATTTTCTCTAAGCCGTGGAAAAGCAAAGGCATTCGTACAAGTAAAATCTTTTAAATATAAAATTAAAATTTACTTTCATAAATACCTTTTTCGTTTGGTACCTTTGTTGTTATGCTTTTGATGCATATTTTTATTGTGGAATTTTTGAAACTTTTTCTTATAATGTTTGCCCATATTAATTTATTAATTATTTCAATTCATATATAAATAAAAATAACTAGTGTCGAAAGCACGTTTTTTAATTTTAACGCAAGGCAAGCACAGCTCTCATTGAATGCATTGCAAAATTACAGAATAAAGACCTAGATCTTGCTACTGTGTGAGATATGAAATAAAAATTTCATTGTGTGATTATGCAAAACATCTTCACCATCATTTAAGTTAATATTCGTTCCCTTTTTTTATTAGTATTCATATTTATTTATTTTTTAGTACCCATCAGCCAGCATTAATGTACCGGCCCCAAATTTAAGAAGTATTTAGTTTATTATTTACATATAAAACAGTTAATTTTCACCAACGAACACGGACAGTAAAGTTAACAAACCTGGGTTTTAAATTTGATTTGTTTTTTTTTTATATAAAAGCTTGGCAGCACCGTTTAATTCTGCTTTTATTTTTCTTGTCTTTCTTGTCCTTAACAAAATTAACTTTATTATCCTGAAAATTTTTGCAAAAAGTGTAAAATAAAAATGGTTTACATACATTTTCCCTCTAATTTAACTGAAGAGGAGCATATGCTACAAGCTAAATATCAAAAACTGAAAAAGAAGGTTCTTTAATTAGTTAATTGTATTGGTTAATGTATAATGTGTATATAAGAACAACGACCACTTTTTTTTATAGAAAAAGGCCTTACAGTTGATGAAAGCTCCCAAACAAGAGCCGGAAAAACCCACATTAAAGCGTCCTACAGACGCTCGAGATGCGCGAGAAGTAGCACGTAAACTTATAAAAAGTGGCGCTATACCGGCCATACAAAAGCAGCAAACTAAACAGGATCAGACATCGTTTAAAAGACCCAAAGGTCAAGAACGTAAACGACCAGCTCCAGAATCCACGGTAGCCGCTTATCAACCGTTTTCATCAACACAAAATGATGTTGCTCAAGAGACAATTATTAGTGAGATTATTAAGGAAGAGCCACGAATACAAAATCTATATCAACATTTTGCAACTGAACGTGATCGTGAAGAAAGAGGTCTTAACGATAAGAACAGTTTGGATCCTAATCAATCGGATAAGCCTAGGGCCGGCAATACTATATTTGTTTCAGGCAATAAAGTTTCAGAGGAGTTTTTGAAAAAAAAATTCAATGATTTTGGGACCATTGTGAATGTGTCCATGGAAATAGAAAAGGGGTAAGTAAGAGAATTAAAGTACGTTCTGAAAAAATTTAAGCATTAATGTATTTATGTATTTGTAGGCGTGGTTTTGTGACATTTGCTAAACCCGAATCGGCTGATCGTGCTATAGCCGAAATGCATAGTAAAAATGTAAACGGTATTAATTTGCAAGTACAATTAGCTCGACGCCAACCCCAAATTGAACCCATTAACGATGCCTCGTCATCGGCGGTTTGGTCTTCCATAGGTATATTTTTCATGTACACAAGAATTTGAATGATTAACAAAATATGTGTTTGTAGCCGCTAGTAAATCACAAAAGGGTAGTCATAAAGACCGCCGCGAGATGGTGCAATACGACGAGGACTTTTTACTTTAAATTATTAAACTAATCAAATCAAATACATTCTAATCACATCATAACCATACAATTCAATCCCCCATAACAAGCATACGTAAAGAAATTATTTTATTCACTCACCTTTATATACGAACGAACATAAACATAAGGTAAGCTGAAATATTTAAACAATACATTCAAGATATTTCAATTAAATTTATTGGAAATCACTAAAATAATGAACTGGAAAACAATGTAGTTTTTTGTGATTACATATAAGAACCGAACAAGTGATTTTCATTTATGGAACTAAAATAAAATGGATAAAGTAAAATACAGAACAACCAAAAATACAAACATAAACTAAATAAATATATTCGTTGAATCCATTCCACTAAACCACTACCATTAAAGTTATTATTTCACTAAAACGATCGCTTTTGTGGCAACCTCCAATTTTGTTATATTAAATTAAATTTGAGTGTATAAAATGTTAACTGTTAATAAAAAAAATTCGTTAAATATTTCCTTTTAAAGGCCACAATTGCATCTGGATGTGTGTGTGTATGTGTGTGTGTGTTATAAAATGTACACGTGAAAAAATAATGCTTTGTTTTGTTTCAAAAATTTCTTCAATTTATATATTCTACAATGATTGGCGTCCTTCATGGCCCGGTGGATTGAAGTAGTCCCAATGATGAATATGAATGTTACGCCCAGTTGCTAAAAATATTAATACGGCAAATGTAATGACTATAAACAGAACAACTAGGGCTGGCACTTGTTTGTTTCTGATATCGGTGGGTGGTTCCATGACGTTAACTTTACTACCTTTCACGTAGTCAGTTAGCTGAGTTATGATTTTTGCTAGAGAGAAACTACAAGCAGTTATAAAATTACGGCCCGCTTGACTAACACTTTGACTATCGTCCCTCTTTGTCATGTGAGGGCTGTGTACGCGTCGCGATTGAATAGCTTCTTCTACCAAATTGTCCACGCTCTCCTCTACTTGATCTTCAATCTCTAGTTCAGAAACGGAGCGCGTGCTTTGGCGTTGGCGACGTTTTTGTTGGGACCTGTTGATTTCGGATGGGCTGATGTCCATAATAGGAGTAGTTGCTGCTCGATGTAAATTGTAGAATGCTAAAGGTGCTAACGATTGTAAATATTCTGGGCTGGGGAAAACGGTGGATGAGGAAAGTATTGATTCCGTTTGCGTTTGTTCGTCAGACACACACATTTTAGTTGCCTCTAAATCTTTAAGACGAGGTGGCTTGGGCGGCGGTACAACTTCTCGTGGTGGTCTTGTAAACAATTTTTCATTGCTCCCTTCCAAACTAGTTTGAGTTTCCGCTGTATGCAATTGACTGCGCTCAGATTGTCGCACTCGCTCTACAATATCCTCGATTAGGCCCGGTGGTAGTTCGATATTTTTAACAATCAAATTTCCTGAATTACATTCCAATTCATCAGAAATGATTTGTGTGCCATGGAGTTGAGAGACCATAATTTTTCCTGCTTGAAGAGCATGTACGCGCAAATGATCCACCTCTAAATCGCCCACTCGACAAGGTAAGTCAAGTAAGGAGTCGGTCTCCTTTCTTATCAAGGACTTTACAGGTGTCAAGTCCCGCCTCTCCAACGGTTGAAGAGCACTTTCTTCGGCTACTAATTCTGTTACTATTGACTTGCGACGAGGTGGTGGTTGTGGAGGTGGATCCATTTCAATAGTAGCCTTTAAGTTTTCTGTGGGCTCTCGTTCAGTTAGAGTTGTTGTAGACATCAATTTGCTTTCAAATGCCGCTTCTTCATCAGAACGTATTGGCTCCAAATCACTTTCAGCATATTCTCTTAGGGTTTTGAGGTACGTTTCTTCATCTGAACGAATTTCTTCTAGATCGCTTACTTCTTTCATTTCGTCCTTGGATGGTGCAGGCGAAAGCTCCTGTGAAGTAGTAGTTTCCATTAGTTGTCTTCCGATTTCATCCAACTCTTCTCTATATCTTTGCAATGTACGTTCAACTTCCTCGTCAGTTTGTTGTGCATCCGGATCAGATGCTAGTAGTTCTAAAGCTTCGTTTAATTCGTTGGAGCTTGGTGCATATGAAGCTTCACTCGGAGCTGCTAGCAAATCGTCTTTGGATAATGAGTTTACGGATAAAAGTCCAATTTTTCGGCGCAATTCGTCCTTTTCTAATGTAAGATCTTCAATTGGTTGTACCATTAGTGATGCTTCAACTAATGTCTGGTTTTCGTCTTGTATCACTGGAGTCAACATTTGACGCTCTACAACTGTGGCTGATGGTGTTTGGGGTCGACTTAAGGATTTCGACTGATCAGCTTGTGAAGAAGCTCGTGATCTTTCCGACAAACTTCTTTGGTTGGCATCTCTGAAGCGTTGTAAGCCCTTGGTTAACTGTTCACTATCAATTTGGTCACTTAAGTTTGGCTCCGTTTCCAATTCTTCTTGAAGCACTTGGTCAAGTGTTTTAGGGGTGTAATTGCGCGGTTTAATAATTTTCATATCATCCGTTATTTCAAATTCCTCACATACAAAATCATCGGGTAATGGATCAGTCTGCGTTGAGGCTTCAACTTCTTCAGCATATCGTACGCTTTCGTCTTCTGTTGGTACTTGACTGCTGGTATCAAATAGTTGTTCATCATCGTTCGATTGTTCAAGCTCGTTGCCACCTACATTTTGACGTTTCTCCCGTGGAGGTCGAGGTGGTGGAGGAAGTGGACGGTATTTCATTTTATTTATAACATCGCCTGATTGAAGATATCGCGGTGAGTCTGGACGACCGGACAAACCTGCCTCTTCGTAACCGTCTTCATTACTAATAAAGGAAAATTGAGTCAATACTTATGTATGCTCCTTAAAATTCACTGACGGATTCAACTCGCATAACAAGCAAATTAAAAAAGCAATGTACAGGTTAAATTGTGTTCAGTTTTTATTGTATTGTGTGGTAGTAAACACATAAAAAAATTATTTAATAACTGTGTGTCTCTGTGCATGTCAATTGTTTTCAATCACAAATTTGAGAACGACCGAGCAGAGGGGCCCATAACGTCGCATTAAACGCCAAAACCCCACTCAATGTATCAACGTATGTTAAATGGAAAGCATTTAAAATGAAAGGCATCAACTCAAGCAACCAAAACGCAAACAATAAACTCGAATGTTTAAAAGCCAAACGATTTGGAATATATTCTTACTGTGGTTGATTATCACGACTGTGCGCAATATTGTGGACAGTTATAGATGTATTGTTAGTGCTGGTAGTGAATGCTTTTGGCGGTGGAGGCCGTTCTGGTGGAGATGTACTTCTTTTGGAGCGAGTTGCGGGCATTGTTGCAAATCTCTCGCCTGGTAAACGGGAAAATTTTTTGCGTCGTGCAGGTGGCGTAGGCTTTTGTGCATGGTCCTTTCTAACAACGGCATAACTATAAAGATAATAATAGAAAAATAAGTAAGAAAACTAAATTTGGCTTAGGCCAAATCTTAAATACGCTCCCCATCCACAACGGTGGACACATAAATGTACATTATGCGCCCTCTAATCGTGTACGTGTTACGTATCAGCTTGCAAGTCGAGTTTTATGGTGAATAAGGTTTTTTGTAAATTGTGGGCGCATCTGTTATGCGACCACGCCCATTTTTGGTATATGTGCACCAATTAGATTTTTGTTTGTTGTTGATTGCGGGCGGGACTTTTGATCGACTTTGCTCATTTTAAATAGTGATCTGCGTGCAAAGTACCTGTTTACAAAATTTCAGCTCAATATCTCAAAATTTACACCCGTGAGAATGCCAACAACAGCTAGTCGCAGGGACACACGGACATACATGTCTAGATCGATTCTATTTTTGATACTGATCAAGAATATATATACTTTATAAGGTCTCTGGCGCCTCCTTATGGGTATTGAAAACGGAAGAACAAACTTAATCTGCCTCATCACTAAAGTAGAACGTTTTCATATAGCTAGACACAAAATCCAAATTAGGAGGCAGATTAAAGTTTGTATTTATATAGCTTCCACAATGCGTCTATTTTTCGACGTAAACTTTCGAAGAAATGTATTTGTACTAGATTGCTCCCTACATACCCATCATTTTCATTTAGTTCCATTAAGTACTTGTCGCTATCCAAGTTCTGTTCCATGGAGACAGCACTGCGTGATGTACGTTCATCAAAATCATAATTTGATAACGATTTGCGTATGGAAAGAGAATCGGAATATTTGTCGGGTGTTGCCAACGGAATATGACGATACTCATGTTCAGTGCGATAAACTATTACCTGTACTCGTCCAAATATGCAAAAAAAATCTTTAAACTATTTATTTGTTCAAATATTTAACTATAAAACTTACATCTTCAGGTGGCTGCAAAAAACTATTCGACACCGATCGTCCTCCGAAACCATTAATGAAAGAATCCTTTTCCAAAGACATTTCACGACGTCGCTTTTGCCGTTTCGGTACTTGTGGCTTCAATTTACTGGAAATGTGATCATCTCTCTGACCTGCTGGACTATTAAGGTTATTCAATACTTCGGGCTGTTGTTGGTGGGTGCTTGATGGAGGACGCAAATAGTCTTCATCATTGTCAAAATACGGCAACTGATAACTTTGTTCGTCATTCATAAAAACTTCGCCACTCTCAGTTGAGTAATTGCTTCGACCTCTTAATTTCCGTAATGGTGGTTTAGGTGCAGAAATATCTATTCCGTTTTCAGTCAGTGCAGCATTGTCGCCTTCAACATAATTGCGTTGAAAGTCATCATCCATCTTATAAAGTCTGCGTGGTTTGGGCGGTGGTGTGTCGTAATTGTCATAACTTCTCATTTCTTCAGTGCGATCGGGTTGTGCGTCATACCTTTCCCGTATGGCATCACTTATATATTGGCGTAATTCAATGTTATCTTGAGAAATGCCCCGCTTACGTAAAAAAAATTCATCTTCATCTATTTCTTCTAAAACAAGTTTTTTACCCGAACTGGTTGTTGATTGGGTTTCTTGCGTAATAGTATCATATGGTGGACGTCTCAGAAAAGCCTCATCGGCTTCTATTTCGGCTCTACGAAGTATGGTATTCTTTTCAATATCTTTTTCGGTCCAACCAATAGCTTCTTTGCTATCATCCGATCTTAAATCTGAATCTTGATGTACAATTGGGCGACGTTTAAATTCTCCTGAACGCAAATTGGAAATTTCGTGAATTGCACGATTTTCTTCATCGAACTCAGCAAACTGCTTATTATCAGTAACGCCTCCTAATATAGCCAATGTTGGATCCTCACTTGGCGTCTCGTCCATATCCTCTCGAATTCTTTGTTCCATCGATGATTCTCTATCGAAACTTCCTTGTTCGCTCTCAAAGCGTCTATAACGTGAACCTTCGCTATCATTATAACTTACATCTGAAAATTTGTCGGCCCATCTTGAACGAACGGGACCGGGGCCACGATCACCTTGAGGTGAACTTGAAGATTCAAATGACGGTTGAGTTCCCGTGCTGGGTATGATACTGGTAGCTTCTGTTACAGTAGTGGTATCAAATGAAGATTCCACTTCTATCGCTTTCTTCTTTTTGCGTTGCAAAGCTCGTGGATATGTGCCAAAATGAAAGTCAAAAAGTTTTTTCTGAGAAGGAAAACTTTCACCCTTTGGTGAGTCTTTCGTTGCTTCCTCTGTATGAATTTCTTTTTCATTTTCTTTTAATGACTTGCTTCGTTTAAGCTTCATTGGAGTTATTTTATCCGAAAATTTGAACTTACTCATATCGAACTTGGTAAACTCTGGACGTTTTATTTCTTTAAGTTTGGACATGTCGGGCCGTTTAATGTCCGGCATTTTTATTTTTGAGAATTCGGGAGCTTTAAATCGTTTCCTGTCTTTAGTTTTGGGACTGCCTGAAGGGGATTTCTTTCCGGAAGGTCGCAGCTTTGTTTTCAGCTTACCGGCTTGACTTTTAATACCTGCTTGCATTTTACGTGTATGGTCATGTGCAGAGGCCATAAAACCTTTTTTCTCGGGCTTATCAATAGTTTCTTCACCCGCAAAAGCTTCGACTTCAATTTCTTTTTGGGGTGTTAGGTTTACATTGCTAAAGAAATTACTTTCAAGCTCCTTTTGGACGTCCTCAGTTTGCTTCATAATATCATCCATCTGAGGTATAATATGTTCACTCGCCTCCTGAGTAGTAGTTACGGCCACTTCCTCCAAGGCTTCCTCTTTTTTGGCGGGTGCACCAATTAGTTCGTATTCATGATCACTGTAATAATAATAAAAAATATCCTTCATAAGCAAAAACAAATAATTATTAAATGTATGTTAAAGTAGTAAAATGGGGAGATGATTTCTTACCGCGAAAAGTGTGACCTTTCGAGAAATTCTTCTTTATTTTGATCTTGTGATAAGTTTCTATTTTGAAATTCTGACAATCGTGACTTTCTATCCTCAAAATTGAAGCTAACGGTCTTGGTCATAGGCGCTCTAGACAAATAGTCTTGAGCGTCACTCATCCGACGTCTGTCTTGTGACTGAGTACGTTCAGCAAATTTATGTAATGGTGCGCGTTGCTCAGATGGTGAGCGGGTGGAATACATATGTCTTTCTCTATCTAAAGATGGCCTTTGACTATTACTAATCATAATAGTAGCTGAAAATAGTGGTTTTCCTCCCGCCTCAGGATGAGAGTGTATAGAAGGTTCTTTGCTTAGGCCTCTTAATTCTGATTCACACCCTCTATTCGACATTTCAGATTCACTGGAATATAAAGTTCTGCCACTTGCTAGAAAACTTGTACTATCACTGTTCCGTGATATTATAACTGGAGTAAATGATTCCTTTATGTTATTTGTAGATCGCTCCATTTTTTGAAGATCATCTCGACTACTAAATGATCTAGACATCGAAAGAGTTTGACGTGAGGGTGATACAGTTGGTACCTTTGGTTTTATCATATATTGATCCATTTCATCAACTTTCAATGAAAAAGTTTCCACCACTTTAACAGGTGCAACTTCTTGATCTGGTTTACTTCTAATAACTGCAGTGGAACCACTCATAACTTCCAACTGAGATGGTTGATCTTTTGAAAATACGGACATCATTTTTGCGGGGGATATTTCACGTTTAATATCGGATGGTAATTGCTCTTTTTCTACCGACGAGCTTTTAGAGGTAAACATTGACATAAACCTAGCAGCATACGAAGGTTTAACAGTGTCACTGACATTATCATTGGCATTGACATCTTGAGGCACATTTTGAGTTGATTTCTTTGATAAAATTGCAGAATTCCGACGTTCCGGTGAGTGAGCTCTTTTAAGAGTGCTGTCATTTTGATTATCACCAAATGTGCTGTCAGTTTCGGGTACATGTAATTTATCAGAAATTCGGACGTTATTCTTATTTTTGTCATGCTCTAGTTGCATCAATTTATCGGTATCTACTTGGGCTAAAGATGTTTTTGTTTCAATATTTGTCTTTTTACTCAAATTGAGCGGAAAGGTTGGCACTTCAACTTGAACAGGCTCCATATGCTTCTCTATCTTAATATTATCTTCAATGGTAACCAATAGTTTCTGCTTGGTTTCTTCCTCCAAATCACATACGGTTTTTAGAAGAGGATGAACAGCACTACGTTGTTCAGCTTGTTTTTGGGTGTCAGCAGGAATACCCATTGCGAGGTCAGATTCACTTATATGATCAGAAATAATAATAGGACGATTTTGTGGTAAAATATTATTGAAATCAATCGAATCTTCAGGATTTATATTTTCCTTCTGTTCATGCGGTCTCATATAATCAGGGGACATGGGACGCCTGGCATTGGTATAATCACTAATGGGTGAGAAAGATGCAGATTTTACTTTACTGGGACTTCTAGAAAAATCTGGTGGTTTATCCAAAGACAGAGGTAATGGGGTGGATGCAATAACGTTTATATGCGGTGGTACATTGAACAATTCTACATTTGATGATCTTCTACTTGCGCTAATTGAGCGTTGTTCCCTTTGCTTTGTTGGTGTTGCTATATTCAAGTCAGCAACAAACAAATCAGCTTTAGACGGTGAGCGAGATATACGCCGTAAGGAAATGCCGCTATGCATTGAAAGAGTTTCTAAATCGCGACCACCGCCACCACTTGCATTTGACATTCGATCTACTGATGTGAAACGTGATCTGCGCTGCATTTCTTGCATTTGTGGCACATTTGCATCGGATATCCTACGCACAACTAAACCTCTCGTTCTTGCAGTCTCCTCCAGTTGTGGATGTTTCTCTAGGAATGATACATCCACATTTGCTGAAGTTTGATCCCACGATTTATTTCTATCTAAACTGCGCATAGAAAGATGATCTGGCTCTCGCTGTGTTAAGCGTGACCCAGTTATTGGAGCTGTTCTTGTGAAGCTGTGATCCGAAGGAAATTGTTTCTCCTGTTGCACCATTGGTTCGAGAGAAACACTCTGTGGAGAATCGACAGGATTAATTCGTTCCGGCAAAAGTGAATTACTTTGATAGAACTGACAAGCACAGCGTACATCAAGCGAGATTCCACTTGTGCTTTCATTTCTTGATACAAAATGTTTCTTTTCGAGGGGTAAAGCGCCCACAGACGCCGATCTTCTTGCGCTCATAACGGAAGTTGCGTTTGAGTGAATTGAAACAGGGAAGCTTTTTGTGTAAAAACAAAGAGAGCACGAGAGTATCGACCGAATAATTAATATTAGTCTTTTTATTGTTTTCGTTTCTCTTTTATGCTTTCGCCCGTTGGCGTTTATGTGTATAGATGTTTTTTCAGGTTATTTTTAAAATTTTTCTTCCGAGGGTGAACATTGAATTTATTTTTGTTAAAAATATGATTTTCACGCACGGAACTAAATGTTTTGCAATTGTTTCATATTTAATCGGTAACGACGTTGCAAGCACTATTTCTTTTTCAACTCTCTTTGGTGTTTTCGGAACTTGCAGATTTCAAAAAAATTTCATAATTTCGTTAAACATTAGTTATTAAGGCCACGTTTAAATATCTGCTGGGGATAGCCATGTTAACCGTTGCACATTTGGACCAGGACTAAAAGCTCAGCCATGTAACTCTTAATGTTCTTGCCATTATGTTTTGAAAATAAATATCTCGTCATTGTCGTTCGTCGTATTCCTCAAATAAATTACTCAATTTTTCAGATTCAGATTCTCTAATTTATTTCAATACGAACGAACCTATGCTAATAGCAGGTGTTTATGCTTAACGTTTGTTACAAGTTCTTCTAAATGAATATTTACGCTCAATACGTTACGGCATTATTTTAGAATAGAAATAATAATAAATGCCATTAACACCAAAATCTTATGTTCCTTTCAATTATGGGTCAACATTTTAGTAAACCGAATGAAGTAAGATCAAAATAATGAAATGTGAAAATAATCTGTGAAATCACATCTTACCTATGATGTATCAGTGATTGTGTTTCGATTGTGAATTGGTGGTGGATGCAGTGTTAATGACCGTTTGATTAGGAAAATGAATATGTCTGTTCTGAAACATGTTTATGGAATTGTTTGGAAATTGAATTAGTATCGAAATATTTCACCAGCTTTCATTGTTACTTGAGTAAGAGCAGAGCTAAATATCGTATTATTAACCTCCGCACTTACCTGATGTTGATTTTTTTCAATTTATTGGCTTCTTTGGTGGCTTCCATATGTTCCGGAGACAGCTCAATATCTTCTCGGTGCGGTTCGGCTTCATCTTCAACATGTGAGAAGGTTACTTTCTTTTCAGAAGGACCTGGCGAAGCTTCCTTTTTAATCGTTGACGCCTTTGGTAATCCATCACCAAGATCCACTACAGATAATTGCTTCATACCCAATTCATGTTGATCATCTTCGGGTTGGTCACTTTCTTCTTCAATAACTTGCGGTAAATGAATTTTGTTGCGATCTTCTTCGGAAGATGTCGAATCTATAGAGGATATTGGAGCCAAAAGATGATTACTGGATTTGGTGTCACTCGTACGTTGTTCCGTTACAGGTAATTGCTCTTCTTCGCTGCTACCCATACGATCGAGAGGGACTATATTGCTTTTAGGGGCTAGTTCATCAAAAGCGCTTCTATCCTGTGAAACTAAGGATTGCTTTAAAGCTTCCACTGAAGTAGCATCCAAAATGAAATTAAATTGCGCTTGTTGAATAGGAGGCAATTCTATTGGTTGATCTATTTCCTCATATACATGATCTCTACGTAGCCGCGGAG
The DNA here is from genome assembly GCA_949710015.1 of Crataerina pallida. Taxonomy (NCBI): domain Eukaryota; kingdom Metazoa; phylum Arthropoda; class Insecta; order Diptera; family Hippoboscidae; genus Crataerina; species Crataerina pallida. Next base: position 20,428,000 of record OX453292.1, on the reverse strand, counting down.
CTCTCTTCGGCGGGTCAACTGTGTGAAGATCTTCAGTTGTTTCCATTGGTATGTCGATGATTTCTTCGGGTTCAATAACACTGCTATTATTTGCTTCTTCCAGATGCTCCACATTATTCTCTTGGCTACTTGTATCGTCATCTCTGCGCTTGCGGCTAGGAGATTCATCTAATTCTACAATTTCTAAAACATCATCTGAATCTTGTTTTTCCACAAAATGTGCAATATTGCTGCGTTGCGACTTTGGTGAATTTTTCAATTTCAAAATCTTTGTCTCTTCGTTAAATGTGATGCGATCGTCTTTTCCCAAAGGAATACGTTTAATATGTAAGCGTTTTTTTTGACGATCGGCCATAATTTTCAGTTTTTTCATAATAGGGAAACAACGACTGCTTTTTACTTTTTCGTAAATTGCGGTTTTTCCAATTCGAGTTTTATTTGTTAGATTGTGCTGTGGCACGTGCTCAGGGTGTGGCTGTGTTTGTTGTTGTGATAATTCCGATAATGTATCGGGCAATGATTGGACATCTTCATTTGGCCGTACACCGTAACGACGTCGTCTAAACAAACGACGAACTTGATTAAAACGATTTGATTTTTTCGTTTTCCCTGTGGCTAAAATAGAATCCGACACACACGACAAGCTTTCACTTTGTAGACTATGAATTTCAGAATCCTCTGATGCGTGCGCATGTAAATGTTGCTTGGAGAGATTTTCGTCGTCTACTTCTTCCTCGGATAATTCCTGCAGGTAACGTTCAGCTTCTTTAACGGTGACTTCTTCGTGGATGCGTACCTTTTTTATTGACTTCGGCGATTCTGATGTAAAGCGTATTTCTTGTGATTTTCGTAGCATCAACACAATCTCTGGTTCTTCATCTGGACCCAAAGGACGCTTATATAAATGCGTCCAAGGATAGCCACCCTAAAACGAAAATATAACTTATACGAAATTACAATATTATTATATTTTCTGTCAATTTTACATACGCGTTCTTTGGCGCGACGTAAATCTTCCCAACGATAAGTTCTTAAAGGTAGAGGCGGTTTATCCGCACTGCTTTCAATTAGATATTTCTTAAGTGACTGATAATATTCTCTTTTACAATCTAAAGCTAATATGCGAGTATCACTTTTATCTTGTGCTGCATCGATCTGTGGTAACGAATCTATGAATAATTGGCGTTCTTTTTCATCCAATTTCGTTGTAGGAGAAGGCACTGTTATTAATTTTATGGTGGTAGCATCATTTGAATTCAATCTAGGTATGATGCCGTTTTGTTTTACTGTATGCTGCAAAATACTTTGAGATTCCAAGATGTTTGTGACTTCTAATAATTGTTGATCTACTTCTTGACTTAATTTTGAGTTTTCATCTTCACGGTTTAAGTCAGTCTTTTCTTCGTTTGAAATATTTCTGTATTTCTCTGGAAAAAGTTCTTCACTGCTTAGCAAAGTTTGCTCTTCGTTTTTTAAGATAGAGGCCGCCGCTATGAACGGTTTATGTGATGATACATTCTGATCAAAATAATTATCTGCTATTTGTAAAGTAATATCAGGTAAATGTTTAATATGTTGGTGTAAAGACTTATCAACTTCGTCAACTAATTCTGATGATTTCACTGATTGTAAAGGTTTTGATCTTTTAATTATATGCTCTAGAGGTTTTTTTAAAATCACACCAGCTGGCTCAACTTCAATTACCGTCCGCACGATGTCCGATGTCTCGAGTTCTGAGGGGCCCGTTTGTAATTCAGCTGCACTGGGTGTTAATTCCTTAATGCCGACACTCTCGTCTGGCGAATTATAATCATTAAGTGTTTCAATGAGATGTGATGCGATGTCTAGTACGTTTTCTTCAACATTACTTGAAGTAATTAAAGTTTCATTCGATGTTAGTATTGTATCATCATTGGCAGATTTATTCTTTAAGTTAGCATTGACTAGATTGTTAGAAAAATTATTGTGGTTTAAAGGATTACTACTATCGTAAGATTCACTGCTACTTGATGGTGATTGATCGTCGATTTTTATGTTATGATTTATACGGTTAGCTTCACTTATTGCAACTTCGACCGCTTCATTAGCACACAAGTCACTGTTAAGTAATCGTAGAATTACCGGCTGTTCTATTGCATTGGGTTCAGCTCCTGGTAATGACACTACAATCAAAAAGAATTAAATGCAAATATTAAAAATTACATTTCTAAATGCATCGAAGTATTTGTTTATATATTTATTTATAAAATTACACAGTACAGCGGAGAAGTGACACAAGATGAATGAATGATGTAAAAACATTAAAACAAAATGAATAATTGAGATAGTGACACCATTTACAAACTGTTTCCCATATACTCGTATATACAGAAAACGTTAGATAAGTATAATTTTTTTTTTTAATTTAAGAAGAGAGAAACGAAAGCTTTGTGCGATTTTTCCAATGATCCAATAATTACTAAAAGAAAAACTTTTTAAAAAAATTCATTCTTTTATGTATTTAGGTATATACCCAATTCAGCAAAATTAAAACTAAAGTATTCGTATATCTGGTCAAAAGATATCCAGCCGCCAAAACTTTGAAATTTGAAACGATGGAGCTTTCGGTCCTTGTGTTTGTTTTTTGTTGGCACGCCCAATGTCGCGAGTTTCTCAAAACTTTGACCTGAAACTTGTACATTTCTAGTTTTTGCATGTTCCCATTTAAATTTGGCGAAATCTATCCATTCAAAAAAAAAAAACCTATTTGGTGTAGAATCCGACTTGTTAGTTGATACCTAGTATATAAACTATAAAAAGCGTAATCAGGTACCTGCCAAGTCCACTTTCTACACGTTCTACATACATTTGGAGGACTTTTAAGAATTGGCCCAAGTTCTTTTTTATACCCTCCACCTTAGGGAAGAGGGTATATTCATTTTGATCATCCGTTTACAACACATCGAAGAAAGCCTCGGAGACCCCACAAACCATATATATTCTTAATCAGCATGAAAAGAGAAATCGTTTGAGACATGTCTGTCCGTGTGTCCGTCTGGCACTCTCATGGTCGTAATTTTTGAGATATCAAATTGAAACTTGGCACACTTATTCTTAGTTTAATTTCGCTGTGTCGTATTGAAATTGGGCAAAATCGGTTAAGATACACGCCCACAATAAATGAAAATCTCAACATACCTCGAAAAAATTGTATCTTAAAAAAATTATATATCGCACAATACTATGCGTATCAAGTTGAAATTTGGTATAAATATAAGAGGTACCGTTGTTTAGAGAATTACAAAAGGTGGAGGGTATTTAAGCTTCGGTCTTAACCGAACTTCTCTATCTTGTTATTATTACTAAATATAATTCTTACGTGTTATTCCATGTTCCTAATTATTTGGCCATTACTAGTAATTATCAAATAAATGTGTTTACGCACAATCCTTTATAAATAAGAAATAAATGTGTGTCTTGTTCATTTTTATGTTCTGGTATTTTTAATTTCTGCTTTCTCTAATGCAAGCACTTGTGGCTTTTCTTGTTTTTATACTCTCCACCTTAGTTATGAGAGTCTACTAAGTTTGTTCTCCCATTTGCTACAAGCAGAAGGTGGCGTCAGCAACCCCTCAGACTATATATATTCTTAGTCAGCATCAAAAACTTAGTCCATATAGACATATACGTCCGTGTGTCCGTCTGTTGTAGACATCTTCAGGAGCGTAAATTTCGAGATATTGAGCTAAAATTTTGTACAGACGCTTTTAGTTTTTGCACGCAGAACTCTATTTAAAATGGTCAAAATCGGTCAACAGCCACGCCCTCAATAAAAAAATGTATATATCTGCCACAAAAATTTATGTATGAACTTAAAATATCGTGTTCATATTAACGATTATCCCCTTCATGGATGTGCCAAAAATGGGCCTGGTCGAATAATAGACGCTCCCACAATTTAAGCTGATACGAAATACATATATTACTAGAGAGTACCTGTCACGTGGAGGGTATTTGAGATTTGGCCTAAGCCACAAATTTATTCGTTTTCTTACTTGTTCTTTTTGAAATAAAGCCAAAATGTTTCAAACAAATGGAATCTTTCCAAACGTTCCGTATTAGTCATTATTTCACAAAATAATGGAAATCATTTTGGAATATTTTTTTTTTTATAAATTCACATCAGACGCATGTTTAAACAACTCAATTACTTAATAATTTTCCTTATAAAAATAAAAAATTATAAAATATTGAATAAATGTTTTGCTGAATATTTCACCTTATTCTCATTTAAAAATTAAACCGTTTGAACCACAATATTTAAAAATTATCAATCTTCTTGCCGTTAATGTGATTCCTTTGTGTTCTTTTCACAATTATTTGTTGAATACTTTTTTGATTTTCTTTAAGCTTTGGCCAAATGTTTTTCGTTAATTTTTCAAAACTAATCCGTTCGTTATGTACCGAAATTCACTACTAAATTTATATATTTTGTGTGACCCCGAACATTCGTCAAAAAGTGAGAAAATGTCTGAGTACACCCAACAATTCATTCATATTAGTATTAAAACAATATATTATGAGCAAATTTACTCCTCCTGCTTTAGTCCATTCTCTTGTATGAAATTTTGAGTTTTTTGTTTTGAATTAAATATATGTGTGGCCGCCATTTGTTACATATGAACACACATCGCCATAGACATCCACTTGGCCGGGTGAATTTTTATTTCATTTTTTTTCTTTATTAAAGTTTTCAAACGCTTCGTGTTTACATGTAACATGTGTATTTCTTTTTTTAAATTGACCAAATTAATAGCAAAAAGCTTTAACCAAATTCTCATACATAAAAGTTGTTTATTGAAAACAGACATATGAGGGGGACAACACCGCTCTACCAACATCATCTCAATTGTTGACAATTTGCCCCAATTTTACGTATATTATTTATTTATCTACGTATACGTAAACGATAATATATGAAGGTCTCTGACGTTGGTTCATGTGATTTGTAAAATGTGTTATAGAACGAGAACTTTAGATGAATGCGAAAATTAGAGAAATTATGTTATGAACACAAGTAAAAATATTAAATAAAAACCTTAAATACCGTCCTCATTTATTTAAAAAAGCTGGGGGCGTGGCAGGTATCTGATTACGCCTTCTACAATACGTAACAATTTAGAAGTCTGAGCCTAAGTTTTGTAAATTGTGCGCGTGAGTGTTTTTTAAGTGCTTCTCTATTAAAGAAAATGTCAACTTTATGGCTCAATTTTTGTGGTTTATAGATAAATTTTTCTCCCGCTGATTTTTTCCAACCTATGTGCAGAAACTAGAAATGTATTTACAATATCAGTTCAATGGATTAAAATTTACGATTTACAATCGTTCCAACAACAACAACACACATTCATATGGACACCCAGACAAACATTAGATTAGAATTTTCAAGAAGGCGTATATATATACGCTCTCCAATATCCAAAATGAAGCAAGAGAGAACCTCTAGAAGAAAGTCAACCCACAATTGAATCATGAAGTTGCATGTTTATAATGTACGCGTTAAATTTGACTTGAGCCAAATTGAAATTTGTAACTTAATAAATTATTCGACTCCTGCATTCGTACATCATAATCTATGATTGTCATGCAGTATGGCGGGCAAGGTCATGACAATGCACATCCGCGCAATATAACATCAAATACTTATGTATATAAAAGTCACGCTTGATGGGCCACATCGATTTTTTTTTTTTTTGAAAGTTTACAAATGCCAGCACATTTGATGCAATAAAATACTTTATTGTCATGTATAAAATGTCACTTATGTAATAAAATAATTTTGTATGTAGTAGAATAAAATACTACAACAACCTTGAACCTTATTCTGTTGCTATGTTAGGTTCTGTTGCAACATTAACAATAATGAAGTTGATGCATTCACCGTTATTGAGACAGAAACAATGAATTGATTACGTTATAAATGTTAACCTAAAAAACATTTTCACAAACTAATCACATGAAAACACAAATTATCTAGCGTCGCCTTATATTATATAACTTCTACTTTAAAAACTGGTTGTACTGACTTTTTACAAAAAACAAAAGGAAAAGAAAAGCTTAAATTTTTTCAGTCATTTATTTTTTTCAAATCATATTACAATCCAATCACTCACCATACTCATTGATAACACTTAGAAAAACATAAACCATAATTGAGAAAAAAACATTCACTAAAAATTTATTACGACATTAAAAATTAAAAACGATACAAAAAAAACCAAAAGCAAACACGCTTAAAAACTTAAGAAAGTGGGAAAATTTATCAATTTTTTGTTTTATTGATTTTCACATGTTTATTGTTTAATCACGTTTTGCGTACTACAACACAGTACCGCAATTAAAAGCAGTGTCAAGAAAACTGTTTCATATTCAACAATATTTCCAATACTTGAACAGCCTTAAGAGCAAGATACTGTACCACATATATCCGGCGAGCTGTAGAACACAACATTAACGGGCAGCCGGGTGAGTGGTAGCTAACTGTAACTGCAAGCCAAACAATTGCTGCTTGTTCGTTATCATACAATAATTTCGCATGCATTTCGAGCCTATTATTGTTACTGGTATTACAGCTTGCACGTCATATAAAACCTTTTGCAGTGGTGCGTTAATTTCGTCTATTCGATTTTTTTGTACACATTTGTGTTAGTGTGTGAGTGTTTTTTTTTTTTCATTTAACAATATTTTCTACTATTCGGAAAACCTATTAGACTGTAACTATGAATATATGCAATTGCCTCAATACGTGTGAATGTAGCCGGTATCTTGTTAGATGTTATCGCTTTTGCAAACAATTGTGTTGTTATAGTTATTGTTGTTCCTATTCAAATGCATGCTCACGTGTTATTCTCCCACCTTAACCTATGAAAAAGTTTTCATCATCTATAGTTCTCAATTTTGATAAGAAAAACTTTTTGTTACTATATATAAAGATTAAAAGCTTTTTTGAAATCATTCTACACTCAACTTTTATAGTGAGAAGGATACGTATGAAAATTATGAGTGAGAAAAGAGAGAATAGCTTTGCACAAATGCTTAAGTAGTATATCTCTGCACTGAATATATGGAAAGTATTACTTATGCTCTGGTCATGCTTTGTGGGTAAAGAAATTTATGACACCAAGACAACGTTTACATCGGATTAACTCTAAGATGGATTCATATTGATCAAAACTTTTAGCTAATCAAAGCAAGGTACCCGATAATTCTTCATGAGTAATACAAACTTTAGGCAAAGAGCCTCATAACTAAAACTAAATAAAAATTCACATTCAAAGTTTAATAATAAATTCCGATTGCGATCAGTCAACGCTTTCAGTTTTATACAATTTACTTATGTTCCGTTATCATTTTCTTACTTTTTCCATATTTTAAAGTTACTTAACTAAAAGTATAAGTATTTACTCGTGCAATAACTCTGTATGTGTGTACATTTTTATGAACCACATACACGCGTGAATTAGATTGTATTCTTTTTCTAATTTTACATGCAAGGCATTAAAAGTAAAATAAACACGCAAAGCTGAGAGCCTTTTATATTAGACACGCTTAACACAAGGTCATAGTTATGAAATATTTTATTTTTAAACCTATTCATCGTACCAGCAGATTACTACTATCGTCTTTTTCCGAAAATAAGACACTGTCTTATTATTTTTTAAGTCCCAAATACGCGCTAGGGTTTACTTTCGGGGGTAGACCAAAATAAATGTATTTAATTTAATATAAATTTTACACAGCATACGGAATTTAAAATTTATTCAATTCCAGTCATTTCATCTTCTTCTGGAACATCGTCATAAAATAAATTCTGAATTATTTTGATTTTTTAACAAATTTATTTCCTGTTGAGTCATTGGTTCAAATCCCTCATGTCTTTTTATCTAGGGCTTATTTTCGGAAAAAGACGGTACTACAGATGAAAGCGTTAAAGGCTCTTTGAATATATATATTCTTCATCAGCATCAAAATTTGCAGGGGTCTAGTCATGACCTAAAATTTCGTACATATATTTGTAATTAGAGCATCCAGTGATTTATTAAAAATGGACGGGATTTGATAACAAAGGCGCGCACAACTTACCAAAATACCTATTTATGTGCAGAATACGAAGTGATACGTTTTATAGAAACTATAGATAGACGCCCACGTACAGGGTGCAGAGTATGTAAGATTTGTAAGTATTTCTTTTACACAATACGTCAAACGCTTAAGTAAATGTATTGATGTCATAATCATAAAATATTTTTTCACATTTACACACATACAAACCCAATATGCCAAAACATAGACTTTGGTTGCAAAGTTATTGTGTGAATTGGTTCGACTGAGCGCATTTAATTAAAACATTTAACCAAAATCCTCTAATCAATGCATAGTTTAGCAGGCGATTGTGTTAAGGTATTACCCATCACTAAACCTACTACTAAAATAATGTATTTCAAGGTTGCATAAAGCATAATAAATAAACTTTATCAAAAGTAGGGAAATAGAAGCCTTAAGATCTCTTCAATTTTATTCTCAATCACCATTAAATTTATGTATCTGTTTAATAATATCTCCTCATCCGCCTACGTTAAATACATTTTTATTCATAATGATTACATTGTCTTGTAATAAATACCAAACGTTAGAACAAAGTTAATGAATTTGCTTCTTTAAACCCTCCATCTTAGTGAGGAGGGTATACTAAGTTTGTTTTTCTGTTTGCAATACCCAGAAGAAGACGTTAGAGACCCTACAAAGTATATACATATTCTTGATTAGTATCAAAAACTGAATCGATTTAGACATGTATGTCCGTCTGTCCGTCTGTTGTTGGCATTCTCATGGGCGTAAATGTTGAGCTATTAAGCTGAAATATTGCACAGGCACTTAATTTTTGTACGCATTTAAATTTAAAAAAAAATCGGTCAAAATCCACGCCCACAATCAACATAGATCTATATATCTGCCACAAAAAATGGCCTATTTACTTGAAATTTTGTGCTAATTTGTATAGTTATCCTTTGCATCGATGTGATAAAAATGGGCATGGTCTGATAACAGATGCGCCCACAATTTACAAAAAACCATATTCACCATAAAATTAGAATTGAAAGCTGACACGTAATACACACACTATTAGAGGACGTAATATATATATATCTACCACGTCTACCGTTTTAGATGTGGAGGGTACTTAAGATATGACCTAAGCCACATTTAGTTTTCTTACTTGTTTTTTAAGTTGATTTCAATAATAAACTTGTTTAAACAACTTTTCCATTGGTTCGCGTATTAAGGCTAATTTAGATTTTTTTAATTTCTTTGATTACAAAGTTCAAAAATTTGTCCCTGACTTGTGATATGCAATCAACTGTTCCATTTGGGTTAGTGCAATTATGCCAGTTGGTATAATGAAATACAAGTGTGACATGTTGATTAGAACAAGTATTTAATTATACTGAATTCGGTTTAGAACGCTCAAAAATTTAAATGAATATTGAAATTAAATTAAGACTGATAGGGATTTAATATTATAGAAACATTTTGTAACTAATTCACGCCTGCGTAAAGAATATCGCCACGACTGTTCCACTATTTGTAATATTTGCCAGAAGATTTCTAATCTATTTATGTTAATAAATGTACATAAATACTTACAATAACAATTTCCCTTAATGAAGAGTTAGTATGATTTTTATATACACAATAACAAATATGAAAATGCAAAACGTTAAGTTAACCACAAAATATATAAATTGAGAGGTCAATAGGTAACTTGAACACAACATATGACTAAACTAACACTAATCACCAGCACAGATGAATACTTTGTTCTTTAACGAAACTAATGAGAATGATAAGCATTTTACTATTTTATACCCTCCACATTATAGTGGAATATATAATAAGTTTCCCATCAACAACTAAAGCAAGGCTAACTAATTTGATCAGCTTAGAAAACGTTGTTCTTCCACACATGCGTTGGAATTGTCACAGTTGCAAAAATTACGATGTTGAGTTGAAATAGAAAGGTTTTTAGGATCTTGATTCATAATCTTTTTAAATCCTACTTCAAGAAGTGATACAAGAAGGGGCGGATGTTTGTAACTCCCATACGCAAAATGTCAAGCTCAGCCGATACAAAAACCGATACTAAGAATGAAAATATGAATTGATTTAACCATGTCCCTCTGTCTGACTGCCCATCCATATATTTCTAAACTAATCTGTTCTTATTGATGAAATCTTGCTTGGGTATATCTTTTAGATCAAGGATGAATAAAAAAAAATTTTAATTATCGTATTTTTAGTTTTCGCAAAACCGAAAAACATCTGAATGTACACTCAGTCGACGTTATGCCATTTTGCACCGCCCAGAAAGTATTTTAAACATTTACAAAGCATTAGTTCGTATTTGAAATCGATTGATAACCACACCCACAATCGACTAATGGCCACACAGTTAATATTTGGCAAACCTATTTCAATTGACACAAACAGAACAGAGGGGTAGAATGCGGCAGTTGAGTTAAAGTTTGACAAGCTCTTCAAAAGTCGATTAAGGGAAACGCACATGCCACGCCCACAGTAATTTTGCTGCAAATGTGGAGGGTATCTAAGATTTGGTCTAAGCCAAATATAGCTTTTTACTTGTGCTTTTTTCCGTAATTATCTCATCACTTGTGTTTACCCATAGCTGGTGCCACACAAATTAAAAATCTCGTCAATGATGCACCGCTTCTAATATAGCCTGTAAAAAGATTTGTTAAAATTCAACTTAAAAGGATTTCAGCATTGCAATTGTAATTGTGTAAATAATAGAAAGTGTACAATTTATACAAAAAAAAAAAAAGCAAGATAAAAAAGTTCGGTTAAGACCGAAGCTTAAATACCCTCCACCTTTTGTAATTCTCTAAAAAATAAGTTCCTATTGCCTTATTTATGTATTTCATGTACTTACGCAAATAGTGTTTTTTTTTAATTATAGGCGTTTGCGTTATTCAATCACGCCCATTTTTGGCACAGAGTTGAACAACGGTACTTCTTATATTTATACCAAATTGATAGGCATAGTATTGTGCGATATATAATTTTTTTAAGATACAATTTTTTCGAGGTATGTTGAGTTTTTCGTTTATTGTGGGCGTGTCTCTTAACCTATTTTGCAAAATTTCAATACGACACAGCGAAATTAAACTAAGAATAAGTGTGCCAAGTTTCAATTTGATATCTCAAAAATTGCGACCGTGAGAGTGTCAACAACAGACGGACACACGGACAGACATGTCTCAAACGATTTCTCTTTTCATGCTGATTAAGAATATATATGGTTTGTGGGGTGTCCGAGGCTTCCTTCGATATGTTGTAAACGGATGATCAAAGTGAGTATACCCTCTTCCTTAAGGTGGAGGGTATAACAAGCTTGAAAAACTGTACAGACACAATACAAAATGTATTCCCTTGTATAGATGTTGGGATGTTTTCATTACATATTGCTTAAAAAAAAATATGCAAATACAAGTATATATATACATACATACCTTCTGTTGTTGTTGCATTTGCATTCATAGCTGTTAATTCAGTTTCTGTGCTACTCCCCCTGAGTATTGCTGGTGGCTGTTGCTCCATTTTGTTGTTATGTAACAAAATATTCAGACAAAAACTAATTTTGTTGTTAATTTACGTACACAAAATATTCCCATATATTATTTACTCATTCGCATGTATTTATATAATTACTTTGAGCACTTTGTGTGACCTTAAGTGCTGGCATACTGTACAAGTACAGTATTGTTTGTTCTATAGTGTAGTAAATGAGAGATGGAAGAATAAGAGACAAGCGCAATGTATTTTAAATAATTTATATGCTTCGTTTTACCCAATTTCACGCACTATTATTATAAATGTATGTCAACGTCACACACCCACACTGCACTTTGTTTATTGATTAAAATTCGTTGAAATATTTCTTGTTATAATTTACCTTATTGTAGAATTTTTATTAACTTTATGAAATAATTCTTAAATGATTTACGATTTTCTTCCTTTTTATTGTTTGTTGATACAACTGGGGAAGGATAACTTTCTGTAACTGTCCATCTTTCTGACTATGCCTTGCTAGAGGTTACTTGGCACTGAAAATGGATCGAATTGGTCTAAGTATCCATCCACATTGTTACAAATCGTGGTTGTTAGATTTTTTTTTATAACAGACAAACTGTGAGATTTACAACGAAAAAGAAAAGTAAATGTGGCTTAGGTCAAATCTGAAATACCCTTCACATCTACAACGGTGGGCGTGGTAGATATATATATTGCGTCCTCTAATAGTGTGTGTAAAACGTATCAGCTTCCAATTCGAATTTTATGGTGAAAATGGCTTTTTGTAAATTGTAGGCGCGTCTTATTCAACCAAGTCCATTTATAAATGGGGTAACCATAAATATGTTCACCAAATTACAAGTTTTTAGGTCAACTATTGCGGATATATATATTTTTGTCGATTGTGGGCGTTCCTGTTATCCGATCATGCCCATTTTTGGCACAACGATGGATACGTTAAATGAAAATGTGAATATGTATTAACTTTTAGATTTTTGTTGAATGTGGGCGTGGCTTTTGACCGATTTTGCCCATTTTAAATAGCGATCTGCACGCTAAAACTAGTAGTACCTGTACAAAATTTCATCTCATAATTTACGCCTGTAAGAAAGCTAACAAGAGACAGATACACGGACATACATGTCTAGATCGACTTAGTTTTTGATGCTGATCTAGAATATATATACTCTGTAGGGTCGCTGACGCCTCCTTCTGGGTGTTGCAAAGAGAAGAACAAACTAACTATACTCGCATCACTAAGGGGGCGGGTATAAAAATCAAATTTTACTAGAATGACATATTTTTTAAGGACTTTTTCTACAAATACTGAAAATTCCGTCATGAACATATTGTGGATATTATTGTGTGTTAGGTTAACATTTAGTTTTTGAACAAATATAACATTTGCTTGCACTTGTTAGGTTTTCAATTTTTTTAATAATAATTAAAAATATATTAACGCATATAAGCTTTTATGCTTATGTAGATTTGCGATGTGACATTGTCTTTATTTTTATATTATTACAAAATCACATACAAATAAATGTTTGTGCAGTATTATGAATTTTGTTGTTTTTTTCATTTCTATTCGTATTCATGCACTGCTGAATACATTTGCATATAAAATGAAATTGTTGTTATTTTTAAAAGTTGATGATGATTTAATTTCTTTTTTATATTCCTTAAATTATTATTTGTCACTAAATATATGTTGTTGTTGTTGTTTTTCGTTACGTTTAGAATATTATTTCAATAAAATATTTTATTCACTAATCGTCTACCTTGATCGTGACTAAACACTCAATAGGAGTCAAGTGATTGAGAGACTTTATGGAAACTTTATATTAAATATTTTTTAAGCTTTTTTTTAAACAATTGTAAGATTTTTGTCAATCACAAACACAACTTAAGGTTTTATACGAGTCTCATGTAAATGATAAAACGAATTAGTTTTGATTGTTGATTGAATGCAAAGAACCAGTTAATTATTATATAAAACTATAATAAAATTTATTTACGTTTCGTTTCAATTTTGATTTTTATCACAACTACCACCAACAAGTGGATCAACTGCGTTCAACAAACCCAATCACTCTACACTTAAATCTTGACTATAAATCAAATTCATTCAATTGAATTTTATTTTATTTTATTTTCCAAAATTTAGCCGTGAGCAATTGGATTTTGTTGCCGCATGATCGGGAGCGTCGATTAATGGTTGTGGTGTGACGGTAACTGACTGCTAAGCTACTACAACTAGAAAATTTTTGTCATGAGTCCGTCTACTCTATGTGCAGTGTATATAAGAGAAGAATACGTATATAGTAAAATATCAAACGGTCAGTGTTGTTGTTGGATCTTTGTTGTTCGTTTTTAGTGGCGATAGCTAATTATTGTTACTTCGGTTGGTACATTTGAAATGCCGGTCATTAATTTTACTTAATTTTTTTTTATTGTTTAACGGCATTAAGTGTATTCTGCACTAATACAAATGGGACTTCGATAAAAAAAAATGTTTAAAACACCTCAAGTTGCGCCATTAACGATACATTAAATGTTTGCAAGACTCTGTGTACATGCATGAATATGTAAATTAATGCTTATCGTATAAATTTCGCTTAAGTATAAATGTATTCTGATTAATGCATATATAAACCATATAAAATATATATAACGAAAGCACATTTTTGGAATACTAGCTCTTTATATTTAATATGCAATGTGTGGGAAATTCATGTAAAAGCAATTTTTAGTAGCATCACAAATCAAGCAAAAATATATTATTGTGATAAAAATTCTTCATTATTTAAATTTAAATTCTGTGTCGTTTTATGCTTCTTTTATAATCATTCCCACTATTACTCAAAATATATCATATCGACCTGAATTTTTTATGGAGGTGTCTAGACGTTGTGCGCCCCGGGGGGTTCCATTAGTCCAACCTGAAACATATCTCAAAAACTAATATGCGCCATTTATATTCGTTGAAATTTAGAACAAGAACATATATTGATCCAAAGGGGAACTCTACTGAAAATGGACCGTATTGAACAAACCTTTTCTCCATATGACGTCCTATTATTTTTTGACATATTTCCATTAAGTTTAGTACTATGTATGGACCAATTGAATTGATTATTTAACCCTATTGAAAATAGACCGGATTAGATCCTCTTCCCATATAACGTTTTATTATAATGGAGGCCTTTATACAGCAAAATATCACAATTTTTAATATTTCTTCACAATATTTGGTAAAGAATAGTTAATTTGTTTAATAATTGGTTGTGCCCAATTTGAACCCGATCGGACCATTTTTAGAACCCCTCCTCACATGACGTCTTCTTATAAAAGAAATCGGACTGTGACAAAAATGCGCAAATCTTGAAATTTTTTTGCAAAAATTTGATAAACATAATTTTTATGTGTGACATTTTAATCACTTTCGAGGATTTTTTTTTAATAA
This sequence comes from Crataerina pallida, assembly GCA_949710015.1. Classification (NCBI taxonomy): domain Eukaryota; kingdom Metazoa; phylum Arthropoda; class Insecta; order Diptera; family Hippoboscidae; genus Crataerina; species Crataerina pallida. Next base: position 20,412,906 of record OX453292.1, on the reverse strand, counting down.
AATACTTAGTTATAAAAAATGATTTATCGGCCGTGTAATGGTTTATCTTTTTCTTTTTGTAAGCTTCTCGACCAAGGAAACATTTGTTTTTTAGTTTTTCTCCCCAACGTTTCGTCCGGAGTATTCGGACATCATCAGGGGGGTAGTCTTTATTATTATATCTTTAGACAAGACAAAAAAGAGAAGCAAGAATTAAACTAGTTAATAGAGTAATGAATTACAAAAGCCATACTACAAACAACACCAATGCAGAAAAATACATACTACAAGCCACAAAAAAAGCCTCACAATTTCTTAAGCCACACAAAGAAATCATCATCACACAAGCACTTGTTTTTTACATAAATAGTACTCGAATGATGCTCTTAAAAAACTCATTGTTCGATTATGTATGGACGTACAAGATATTGAAAATAAAATTAACAGCATTTCTTCAATGGACAATTTCAATTATACTGTACGTACATATGCATTGGTGTGACAATGTTGCATACACTTACTGCACCAATAAATACATATACAAATATGCCTTTAAACTTATTAATACTTTTGGGGTCAACGTCTATTGCATTCAATTGTCAACGTTTAGATCATTTATTAAATGACAATTGCCAATTACTACATATTGACGGTTTCATGTTGTTTGCACACGGAATGCTTTACAACAAGTACGTAAATATCAATAATATTTATTATAATTTAAAAAAAAAAAAAACTGAATCGATATTCTTAATGACTTATACCTAAAAAGGTTTCCGTTTTAATGCAATTCCGGGTATATACAAAAAAAATAACAGGAAATTGAAATTTTTTTGCCGGATAAATAAATGTTGTTCTTTTTATACCTTCCATATTAGTTATGAGGGTATACTAAGTTTGTCCTACCATTTGCAACATCCAGAAGTAGGCGTCAGAGACCCTACAATATTCTGAATCAGCGTCGAAAACTGAATCAATCTAGACATATCCGTGTGTCTGTCTCTTGTTGGCATTCTAACTTATGAGACATTTCAACTTTTTGCACGCAGATCGCTGTTTAAAATGGGTAAAATCGGTCAAGGACCACGTCCACAATCAGCAAAAGTTAACCCATGAACTTGAAATTTGGTGTATACATATATTTATAGTTATCCCAGCCATAGATGTGTCAAAAATGGGTGTAATCGACTAACATATGCGCACACAATTTACAAAAAACTTTACTTCATATAAAACTCGACTTTCAAGCTGACATGATTTACTTCTCACGTGGAGGGTATTTAAGATTTGTCCTAAACCAAATACCTTCCATGCTAAAAATTTTCGTGATTACAAGAATTTGTTCCCCTCACAAATGGACGGACGGACCAAATCGACTCAATATTTGATGTTGATCAAAACGATTCAATCAAACGATTCAAAAAGCAATACATTAGTGTAATATGTTATCACACCATATATATATATATGAGACATTTCAACTTTTTTCACGCAGAAGATCCCTTGCGACATTGAATGCATGTATTTGCCATTAAGCACATATATGAACTACTTAACTAACAATTGTGCATACACATATTGGCTCTGTCTCAATAAAAGAGCATTGATCTTCAATTTCACACATACTCGTACATACCTAGATATAAATGCGTACATATACTCTATTTATAAATTTCTCTCATAATATAATGTGTGTCCAATTTCCAAAGGTAGGCTGTCTTAATAAATTGGGAACAACAACAATGTTTTTATTTTGTAAAAAATATATGAATGTACAGTTAACGTAGTATAGGGACGTTCTTCTTAAGCGGACTCTAATAGATGTGTTTTATGCTACATTTCAATTATTTTGTCTGTACGTCCAATATGGCTGCGGCATGGTTAACCGTTTTTTGCTTATTTCAAACATCCAGTTTTATTAAATAGATCGCCAAGAACAATTTTTCGTTTTTACATTACTTGAAAACAACAACCTTTTCAAAATATTATTGGACATGTTCTCATCATAATGAGTTGAGGCAAATCATAGTCTTCTCTATAATTTATGTTAAAATGTTCCATTAACATTTAAAAATCGAAAATTAGCATATAGTTTAACTAAAAATAAACATTCCTCTAATGGCGGCACATCACTGAACGATTTAGCCGAAGCCAAATGTAGTTTTCTTACTTGTTTCTTGTCACTTGCAAACGCTAAACATTTAAAGTATATTTAAAATTAGTTTAATGTTTGTAAAAATACATTGCTACAGTACTGTGTTGAAATCCTTTAAACATATTTAACTCCCTCTCTTTTTTATTTTTTTTATTTTTACATATTGTATATACATTTTTATTGATTTTGTTCCTTTTTTTATTTTTGTTTTTGTTTTCGTTTTTGTTCATTAGGTCATCAATCAAAGTAGTGATATCTTTACACACAAGAACTATTTAAAAGTGCACAAGTTAGTAAATGTTTATATGAATGTAGGTTCGAGCGTCTAAAGGGCAGGCAACGTTGCTTACATTGTTGCCCTTGTAAACTTAAAACCCATCGCATTGATAATAAACGATTTCATTAAAGAAAAAACCTTCATATACAACTTGAATTTTGCGCACACAACCCTACAATCACAACACATAACATTTACTCGATCTAGCATTTCACTTGAAACTTATTTTAATTTCCTAAATATTCGTAATTGACGTTAAGTACAAGTATAATATTGTTAAATTGTAAAAGTGATTTTTTTTTTGGCTCTTTTCTCTAAACATTACAAAATTTCGTGCGTTTCAATTACAACTTTGTTTTCTTCTCAATGCACTCTGAGCGGTTATAAGTCGCTGGCAATATATTTAACCGGCATGAATTAACTGCTTTTACCTATCGCCGGTCATTTTATGACATATACAGTAATTCTCTCCTTCTCTAAGCTAACAAATAAAATCGTTGTTGAGACATGCGCTTTAACTAAATTTTTACTCTATAGTTAAAAAATGTTGAAAAGTTCTTTTCAAAAAATTACTTTTTCTCTCTTTCTTCTTTTTTTTTTATGTATAGCATGCTACAGTATTCGTCTTGAATCTAAAAAAGCAATGTTTGATAATTTTTTAAAATTGCACACAGATCTGTACAGTTTGTTCACCTCATGTCTCTGCCTTGTACTGTATCTCCCTCCATACGTGGATAACATAACACCATTTGCGTTTACATAAAGTTCAAATTATTCATGTTCATGTGCTTTTTATTTGTGCAGAAAATGTTTACTCATCATGTATTCTTGTACAGCGTTTCTAAATTATGTTGTAATTGTTTATGTTCTCTCTCTCTCTCTGCCCTCCCGTCAAGTTCAATATCATTGTCATTTACATACTTTAATGTAGATGATAATGATATTGATTCATAATAATTAAAATCTCTGATGTAAGCAAAAAATATATAATTCTCTGCAGCAGAGATTTTCGAAAGCATCTACATTAAATTATTTAAATGAACAAATAACAAGTAAGAAGACTAATTTTGGCTTGGCCATTTTAAATAACGATCTGCATGCAAAAACTAAAAGCACCTATACACAATTTCATCACATAATTTACGCCCCTAAAGATGCTAACAATAGACAGACATACGGACGTACATGTCTAAATCGACTCAGTTTTTGATGCTGATCAAGAATATATATATACTTTTGTAGGGTCGCTGATGCCTCCTTCTGGTGGTTTTGGTGATGATTTCATTATTAAGGTGGAGGGTATAAAAAAAAAATTTGACTTAGGGCGATTGAACAGCGTAAAATATGCGTAATTTGCGTAATTTGCGTATAATTTTGACCGAAGCGGAGCATTTTTATACATTCTCTCGCTACGGGGACCTACAACCTTTAATTATCGGGATTAATGCACATTAGCAGAGCTGCATCGAGGACAATGAATAATATAAAAATATCGAATAATAACTCATACGTCGTATATTTAAATATTTCATATTTGAAAAAAAATATATATAAAATACTTAAATACCTAATAAAATAGTTCATTGGAACTATTTGGTAACTCTACCAATAATCACGATCCCATATGTTAGATAATTGCTCACTAGTTATACGGTTAATACTGTAGTAGCACCTTTTGGCTGTTGAAACATACGAAAATTTAAGTATTTTAATTTGGTGATCATTTCCTTTCGACGTAATTTCCTGAATTTAAAATAACTGTAAAGATGGCTTTGTATTTTGCTAAAAGCCCTGCGTATAAACATACTTTGTCTAATCTCGTTAATATTATGAATGCAGGGACCGTTACATTGTGTAAAAATTTATCACATTACCCCGTAAACGATAACGTTTTCGGCTTAGATGAGGACAAACGAAAATTACGCGAAACCGCCTTCAATTTTTTCCAAAAAGAATTGGCTCCTCATGCTCAACACATTGACAAGACTGATAGTTTTCCGTAAGTGCGTTTTAAATTATAACCTAAAAAATGGTGCTTATGGTATACGTTGCTTTGATTTTTTAGGGATATGCGCAATTTTTGGAAAAAAATGGGTGAATTAGGATTTTTAGGTATAACAGCTGAAGCGGATTATGGTGGTACAGAAGGATCATATTTAGATCATTGCATTATCATGGAGGAGATATCCAGGTACAAGCAATTTGGAACACTTTTTAAAATAACGAGTAATTTATCTTTAATACAGAGCAGCCGGCGGTGTAGCGTTGTCGTATGGTGCACATTCAAATTTGTGCGTCAATCAATTAACTAAGAATGGTACTCCCGAACAAAAAGAGAAATATTTACCAAAATTATGTAATGGCGAACATATAGGCGGTCTGGCCATGTCTGAGCCGGGAGCCGGCTCGGATGTAGTGTCGATGAAGTTGCGGGCCGAACGCAAAGGTGATTATTTTGTATTAAATGGTACAAAATTTTGGATAACCAATGGTTCGGTGGCTGATACGCTGATTGTTTACGCCAAAACGGACACAGCGGCAGCTGAAAAGCACAGCATAACCGCTTTTATTATCGAAACTGCAACAGAGGGTTTCAGTGTAGCACAAAAACTCGACAAATTGGGAATGCGTGGCAGTCCCACGTGTGAGTTGGTATTTCAGGATTTAAAAATACCCGCCAAAAATATTTTGGGTAAAGAAAATAAAGGTGTTTACGTGTTAATGTCCGGTTTGGATTTTGAACGCTTAGTATTGGCGGCGGGACCGATAGGCCTTATGCAGGCAGCCATTGATGTTGCGTTTGAGTACGCCCATCAACGCAAACAGAAGGGGCAACTTATCGGGGAATTTCAATTGATGCAGGGTAAAATGGCCGACATGTATACCACATTAAGTGCCTGTCGTGCGTACTTGTACAGTGTAGCTAGAGCCTGCGATGACGGTCATAATAATTCCAAAGATTGTGCTGGTGTGATATTGTATTGTGCCGAGAAGGCTACCCAAGTAGCTTTGGATGCTATCCAAATGTTAGGGGGCAATGGCTACATCAACGATTACCCCACTGGCCGTATTATGCGCGATGCTAAACTATACGAAATTGGTGCTGGCACTTCAGAAATCCGTCGCTGGTTAATTGGTCGACAATTAAATTTGGAATATAAATAAATTTTGTTTATACCTTTAAGTAGAACACAATCGTGATATGCATTTAATTGTAGAATAATTTTTATTTTATAAAAATTAACAGCCCGAACACAACAAAAATGTGTAAACCTTGCAAGAACATCGTCTATGAAAAAATGCTTCTTCTTAGTGTTCGGTGTTCCCGATTTCTTTTTAAAAGTTTTAATTTAAGGCGGTTATGTGATCGAATAAATTTAATTTTTCACTGTTATTGTATAATTTTAATAAAATGAAAAAATGGGCGTGACTATGAAATGCAAAAAGAGTAAAATTTCAGAAAATTACAAAAATCTATGCTCTTTTATTTGAGACTAACAGCACGTAACTGTAAAAACTGTGTGAGAAATATCGCTTATTCGGCTGCCCAAAAAGTGAAAAATGAAGCGAATGGAAAAAAATTGTAATTTATTCAATTTTTTATTGGGTTAAAATATAATTTACTTACATACAGAGTTATTACATTTTTAATAACACGGAAAATACAGAAACAGAAAACATACAATACCTTAAGTATATACATACAAATAAAATCGAAGAAAAATTATGACATTTTACACATAAAAAATATTATTCATATATGATCGATATACACATACATATGTAGATAGAATTTAAAAAAAAAATTAAAGATATTTTCACAAAAGACAAACTCATTAAAGCATGCACTTAATTATTAAAATAATTGAAAGCTTCTCTATACATAAATAGTAATTGGTTATCTAGCAAATCTGGCATCATCTGCAACGCATTATAATGGACTCATGGCTGACGATGACCAATTAAATCGATTATTAAAAAAATATATGAACATTTTCATCGTTGTTGTTGTTAGCTTGTTATGAAGAAGTCCATACATATTAAATTCACATACACATAAATATTTTACATGAATGACGAATCTCTACTTAACCTAAATATTATATTAAATTAGAAGAGAAAAGGGGGAGACAGCTGTATTGGCAAAAATATTGGCGTTAGAAAAACACTGTTTGAAGAAATCTTTTAATCTAACACGTCTCTGTAGGTTTTGCGTTCTTCCTTTAAAGCACTTTTGGGCAAAAACAAATTATTAGATTTTTTTTACGTTACTCCAAACGAAAGCTGTGCGACTCGGTTTTCTTTTCGCTTCTTGTTTCGGATGTTGTCGTATAGGATTTGCGTTCCATAACGCGTTGGGTCATTGAGGTGAGACGCTGTGAACCCTGATCGATTAAACTCAGTTTACCGCCATCTGTGTTGAGAGTCATCTGCGAGAAACTAGATTCCAGCTGCGGTGGCTGCTTCACCACTTCACTACTCTTTTCATAATTACGTGTTTCATATCTAAAGGGACAATTGTAGAGGAATACAAATTAAAAAAAAACTTAAGCTTTTTTAATAACTCAACTGACTTTGAGGTAAACCCTTCATAGTTTTGCTGTCCTGGATATGAATTATTGCTGGTAATTTGCACCACACCTTGACCGAAAGTTTTATCGTGCAAATCTTTAACGCAGGCCTCCAAATTGCGATTAACTTGATTTAATTGATTGGTGGCGTTCGTCTGTTGCTGTTGAGAAGCTTTCTTTTTATATGTAGAACTTTCATATGACTCATGGTAAGTATTGTTAAGGGGTGTTAGAGGACTACTAGATTGTGATTGCCTACCACCAACACCATTACTAGAAGACACATCAACACCAACACCACTCACCGGACTACCTGGATAAGGTCTAGGTATTGCATTGCCTGTTAATTTAGGATTACTTCTAAACGTGTGTGTGGCTGTTTGCATATTTGAAATTGTGGTGGATAGTGGTGGAGGTGGTGGCGGAAAAACTGTTGTATCATTATCATCTTTGTTATGACCTAATGGCTGTGGCGATACCGCACTTGGATAGTGGAAGTGTTGTGGACTTGTACCATAATTATAGTGATGTTTAGTTTGATGTTGTTGACTTAAATAGTTAGGCGATGCTGGTGGTTCTGTTTGTCCATGCATTCCCGCCGTTCGTTTAAGGCTCTACATTAGTAAAGTATAAAATAGTGTGTTCTTAAGAGTTAAATGCTTCCTTTACTTTTATTTTAGTATGTTAAAATAATAAATTACATTTATATACCGACAAACAATTCGGTATACTCGTATATGAAGATGGGTCTAGGAGTTATAAACATTCGCACAAATACAAAATTATCCTGTGCCAATGTTGTAGCACTCTATACTACAAATAAACAAGTAAGTAAACCAAACTTGGCTTAGTTTTATGGGGAATATGGCTCTTTATAAATGGTGGGTGTGTCAGTTATCCGATCATACCCAATTTTGGCACATCGATGGATAGGATAACTATAAATAAGTGCACCAAGTTTCAAGTTCATAGGTCAATTTTTGTAAATGATGCAAAGTTTTTTGTTAAATGTGGGAGTGGCTCCTAGCCGGCCACGCCCATTTTTGGCGTATCAACGGATATGTTAATTGTAAACATGCATACTAAATTTCAATTTTTGTGGCAGATATATAGATTTTTATTGATTGTGGGCGTGGCTTTTGACCGATTTTGCCCATTTTAAAAAGCAATCTGTATGCAAAAATTAAATGTGGCTGAACTCAATTTTTAAAAATTAACGCCTGTGACAATGACAACAACTGACGGACACACGGACATACATTTCTAAATCGGGTCAGTTTTTGATGCTGATGTTGCAAATGGAAGAACAAACTTAGTTTTCCCCCATCACCAAGGTGAAGGGTAAAAAAAGTTTTAACGAAATTAATGCCATCTCTTACATTGTTGTAACTTTTACTCAGTGTTCCGTAGACCGTGTGTGCATATTCCGAGTCGCTTTCATCTGTGGTGACACCTTGGACATTCTTTTGTCGGGAGCGCGCCTGTCGTATGTGAATAAGTTTTTGACGTGCTTCTTCCAACTGCTTCTCCATACGCAATACATCTGAACGTGCATTAATTTCTTGGGCCATTCCATCCACCATAGATGTGTTGATTTTAAGAGTGCGTTCTTCTTCGATTTCTAATCCTTGCTGGGCAGCTCGTACCAAATTATCGGTGGACTTAATGACGGCATTCCCGGCTGCTTGTAAACGTCGGCCCGCTTCCGAATTGGGATTAGATTTCACTTTACAGGCGATCAGTAATTGAGCGGTAGAAGCGGCCACCTGTTTAGCCGTAGATATGAGCATTTCTTCAGTGCCAACACCGCGTACTAAATTTTGCGCCGCTTCCACCAGACTGTGTGTGGCTGCAGCCACTAAGCGAGCTGCCGATATTAAACCCTCCGACCACTGCCCATCATCGGATGACGTTAAAGGACGTCGAGCCACTTTGCCCTGATCGATTAATTCACGTTGAGCGGCATTAGCTGCTCGCACCAAAGCCGAAGAGGCAGCCATTATACCTTTGGCAGCCTCTAAAATCATTTCATCAAATTTCATATTCTCATCCAATTCGATCTGTTGAAATGGTAAAAGAGAATTTAAAAACATTCGTATCATTCATCTGTGTGCATGCCATGACAATGTATATCTATTTACAGTAGTATTGAAGCAGAACATGGTTAAGGTTTTACGTTAATTTCGTTTTTGTAAAGCTTACAATAAGACGCAACACCATTAAGTAGAGGTTCGATTAGTAGCACAGTTAATAATCACAGTAATAATATGTTTGATTCCTGGGTGAAAGACGAATGGCAACAACCAAGAATATCAAACATATCTAACCGGAATTATTATTAGTTGTTGGATAAAGTAGAGCAGGTTGTTTTTTTTCATTTTTTATTTTTTTGTTACATACTACTTAATGTAATCATGACCGTTATTGTTAGTATTTCATCACCCCCACTTGTTACCACACCAGAGTAATGTAATTAAAATGTTATTAGATTTTAGTAGAATGAGAAACGAAAGAGGGATTCCAACAAACAAACAAACCAAAACTTACTTTAACGTCATCATTGCGCCGTGGGCGCAAAGAGGCCAATTTTTTGGCGGCTGCATCTATAGAAGCAGCAGCACCTAACAACTCATTCTCGGCTATTACAGTTGGATCTTCGGGATCAATCCAGTCGGATCCTTTTAGCAAACGGGCCATGGCCACCAAATCGGTAACGCATTTGGCCACACGTCTAGACAAATGCATGCGATCATCGGCCGAACAATTATGCAAAATACCATTTAATAATTCCCGATAAGATTCACCCACGGCAGCACCCGCTTCCAGAGTACGTTGACGTAAATCTTCCGTTTCAGCACAATTCCAAGCCACCATACGACACACCAACAACATTTCTGATATGGCACGTCGACCAATATTCGCCGCTGCCACGATATCATTTTGTAAGTTAGAGGCACCGGCAGCTACCGCTTTCGCCGTAGCCACAGTAACGTTTTTAGTAACTCGAATTAAATCTTCGGGCCCCACTACAGCATTACTTGTAGAGGGCGGTGGTGGTGGAGAATGCATAGCCTTTACCATATAAATAAAATAAATATATTTAATAAAATTTCATATTTCAGATTTTTGGTGAGACATTACTTACGCGGATTTCTTGAGAAATGGCTTCGACAGTAGCTTCCATAGCTCTCGTACCTCTAGTATGTTCATCCTCTACCGCTTTAACCGTTTTCAGTAAGGACGATACGTTTAAAACCATTACCTGATTATATGTTTTTTATTAATAAATAAATTATTAAAAAAAATCTCTCTACTGAAATGATGGGGGAACGCTTTACTTCTTTTAAATTACTCTACTTGGGTGTAACATACTTTATTCTTTTTATACAAAAATAAAACAACACAGTTTAAAATATGTTTATGTGGCACTTGAACGTATAAGCATGAATACCTTTTATTAAACATAAGGGTATGAGTGAGTGTACGTTTATCAATTTGTATGACAATCTCTTAATGAAAAAAGATGTGGTAAAAAAAATAGCAACATAATATATGAGTGTTTTATGTGTTTTACTATCTAAGGCCAAAAATATAACCTATCGGACGTACGGACAAACACAGCTTTATCACGTATAGTACTGATGCTTGAAATTTAAGGCAGTTATTATTTAGGTTTAAGTACACACACATGGTCACCAATTGGAACAAAGACACGCCTACAATTATAAAAATTTTGCCCAATTAAAGAAGAGGCCAATACATAATTGCATATACATACACGTAATATTTAAATGGAATCTGTATACATATAGATATGGGTTTGGTTTTATGATGGCAGTGATACATATATTATAATTTGTTTCGTAATTGAATGATTCAAATATTTTATATTGATTTGTATGAGAAACGCATTAAGCAGTGATGAAAGAAACTGACAAAAAAGTGATAGAGAGATAGTGATTAGAGAATAGAATAGAAATAGAGAGAGAGAGAGAGAGAGAGAGAGAGAGAGAGTTTCTTTAAAACAATTCAATTATATTCGAATCCATTGTAAAATTTTGGTAGATTTTTTTTGCTGTTAATATCGATAGCGGCAGTTTGGCACATTTCTTTAAGCGTCTGTATGTATGTATATAGAGAATTAGCACACGATTGACGGCGTAGACGTAAAATGAGAAACGAAAGAAAACAAAATTAATATAGTTATGAAAATCAATTCTGTTACGTTTGGCCAACAAATGTTATGAAACTTTTTTTTTTTACATTTTTTTACATATTTACAAGCTATGTAAATGGAATGATTTGCTAATCAAATAGAGAGCGAAAGCCAGTGATGTAAGTAATGTGAAAATATGTTTATGATAGAAAGCACACATCTTGGATACATATAAATATAGATTTGATGTGCGCACACCATTTAGACACACAAGCACCAGTTGTGCCGTTTTTATTGTAATTTGTATAAAATAGAAAGGTTAATTGATTAGTTGCCATACTAGCGGGCAGGCGCACTATTGCTGATGGATGACATCTGCTGCTACATTATTAAGAGTGAACATTTAATTTACTACAATATACGGATCAGCGTTTCTCAAAGTGTGATATACACCAATTAGTTATTACTAAACCGCTGGGGTTCCGTGTAAAGTATTGTGCCTTTGGAGGGCTTCTGCAGCCCAAAAAGTTTGAGAACCGCTGATATATATTGTGCGTTTTTGTGTTTATAGAAAATGAATGTTATGGTAGATCGAGCCCGAATGGATTGTATGAATATTTTTGTGCATGCCAAACTCAACACTTCCTCCATAAACGATATGTATGTATGTGTATTTTAGAATTCAGACATCAAGCGATTCAATAAGTATTAGTGTATAGTGCTGGAAAGCCTTGAATTGAACTGAACTAAAAAGGTGGGAGTAGGTATCGTTATTTGTAGTAGAAACCTATCAACGTTAAAAAAAAACCTGTAAATACTTTTTTGCTCTTACTCTTTGCCTGCCAAAGCAATAATTCTAGTATAACAAATAAAGCGTTACACTCAAGTAGATGATAAAAGCGTTATATGATATAGAAAGAGAAAAAAGGGAATTAAAAAACAAAAAAAAAAACGTTACCGATTATCTGAACCGCTTACAGCACTTACCCGAGCACTCTCTTTCAGATCTTGCATAGAAGGGTCATTAATTGGTTTACCGGAGGCCAGTTTGGTGGCATTAATTAAATCACCTAAAGCAGAAGCCACATCTTTGACAGCATTAATAACCATAACCTGGGAGTCCGGTTGGGAGGAGCCCAAAGAACAAGCGCCACGCTTTACAGCTTCAGCTAATTGTACTAAAGGGATAAAAAGTGGAAAAAATATATTTATTTGTTTGCAATAATTTTTCGTAACAATTGTTAAAATTTATGTTCAAACTTACAAATAGTTGTGACAGCATTTTGTGCGGCAGTGGCCAATTGCTCTTGGGTACCGGCAGCACCTGTTACCAGCACTTTGGTATCTTCAACCAACGCTTTGGCTGTTTGTAAAATATGTTCACGGTGATCAGCAAAGGAACCGTCACCATCCGAATGTAAAGTGCCCGCCGTAGCAAACATAATAGTTGTATCTAAATCGCCAATAATACCCGATACCGTATGGGCAGCATTTATGCATGCTTGGGTGCCACGTGAGCCCGCCTGTAAAGCTGCCAAAACTTGCGCCGCCTTTTCAGAAATATCACGAGCATTACGGGATATTTCATTTTGCGTCGATATATCATCAGGACGGGCACCACCAGCACTGGACTGTATCATCGAACTGACCGACCGTCCCAAATCAATGACTGTCGAACGTATACGCACAGCAACATCGGGTGATGTGGTGGTGGTCGAAGCTCCAAACGAATCTTGCGTTAGCTGAGTGTAGTATTTGGCCATTTCCACGGCTAATTGTGGCATGAGCTGCGGTTCGATGGTTGACTTGGCATTTACTTCATTACCTAAACGTGCCAGTTCCTTGGCTGCCTGCACCATACGCGTCTGATAGTCGACAAATGAATCTGAATAGGAAGCATTCATTACGGACTGACGTTTATCTGTCAGCCGTGTCATGGCGCGATTCAGCTGTTCCATTAAACCGGTCACTATGCCCGTTTCTGCATTAATTTTCTCCACTGTTTGGGTTAATTCCTGAATAGCCTCACGCGTCCCGTCAATAGAATCGTCTAATTTGGCATGAGTATGTGTTGCTCTCGGATTGCCCGCCGATTCTTTGGCCGATTGCACTAATTGTACAGCACTCTCCACCACCGACTTAGTCTGATTGAGAAGACTCATTTGTTGATTTGTGTGTATAATGTGAGTGCAAGCGCCTATCGCTCCATTAACCATAGGTACCACATACCGAGAGATTTCCCCCACAGCATGACCCAATTGTTCAGCATTATTTTTACCCGCTAATCGTATAGGCTCCAATTTATCGAGCAGCTCAGCAGCTGAATTTAAAGTTTGTCCACTGAATCCATGCAAATTGTTATCGCGACGTACACTTAAACCCTGAGCAGTCACCGCCAGGGCGCAACTATCCAATTCGCGCATGCAAGTACCCAAAGTTTGCAACACCTGATCACATTGTGCTTGCCCGGGTGCTTTCTCACGTATATTATCCACCAATCTTATAACGGCTTCGGATACGGGGGTGGAAGCGTTGGATAGTTTTTGCCAAATGGGAGGATCATTGGGTGATAGGGCTAATGATTTGGCCGTTTTAACCATTTCAATAACGCCATCGATTACTGCTCTTCCCGCGTTTAGAACTGGTTCTTGCGCTTTCCGACCTTCCGTAGATATCTTCGCCGGTACAGATATGAACTCAGGACTGGAGGCGTATTGGCGTACAGTTTTTACCGCATCTAGCAGAGGTTCCACCAAGCGAGCGCGCCCTGGTGTTATGGGATCATCTTCAATTGCTTTAATCTCTTGAACTAAATTCGAGGTGGCCGTAGCCACCTGCTTAGCCAGCACGATAAACTCATTCTTCGCCACTGGATTACTGGTATTCATACTGGCCTGACGACAAATCGAACATAAATAACTAGTGTGTTTGGCAATAACCGTTAGGGCGGAAATTTTCTGTTGCTTCGGTGATTTGGGACTGCTAACAATGTCGCAATGTTGTCGGATACCCTGATAAGCCCACGTTAGTTGGGCCTGATCAATTATACCCGGCCGTCCGGCAATGCTGCTTGGATGTGAAACACCGATAAGATAGGCAGCCTGAGCTGATGACTCGATTAAGCCATGTATAGAATCGGACACATCATTCACAGATTTGGCGAATTCGGCATAATGTGATTGTTTTGCGTTGTTTATCATCTCAGAGAAGGCATACCCCAAGTTGCGGGACTTGGTGGTTGCCGTTTCAACACAATCGAAATAACCCTGTTCGTTAACCGGTTCGTGGGGATAGTCCAACATAACGCGCAAGGCTTCAATATTGCGGGCAGCATTGTCACACTCTTTCTGACCAGGAGCAGATTGTATACTGGCATCCACTAATTTATTTATACTTTCCGTTACACTACGAGCGGCCGCATGCAAAAGGTTTTTGGCATTTGGCTGTCCGGGATCGGCGGCAATGGATTTGGCTGTGGATAGCAAGGAACATGACTGGATCGAAACGTTACGTAAGCATTCGATCATCTCAGAACGTACAACTTCATCCGGTGTCTGACCAGCCATTTCCATGGATACGGAAAGCAAATCACGATATTTGGTTGCGAAGTTATTGCTCGTTTCAGCTAATTGGGCGGGACTTGCATAAGCTTGCACTATATGACCACCAGCTATACTCAAACTTTCAGAAACTTGTCTCAACTCCGTTTGCAAAGTACTGTAGTTGCGAGACGATGGCGGGAGTTCACTCATCGACAAAATTTCACTCAATTCACTGATATTGCGCAGAGCTTGATCTACTTCCCGTTGACCCGGTATGCAATCAACTGTTTTTGACAAAGCTGCCGTCACATCTCGTTCAGCTTGCATCAGGTTATTGGGATTGCCAGGATTTTGAAGTGTACGTTGCGCCTCTTCAATTAAACGAGCTGAACTAAGAACCACCTCATCAGCACAGTCAATGACACTGCCATTATGAGTGGTAGCTGCCACTCCGTGAACACTTTTGGTGAAATCCCCCAAAGCTAAAGCAGTATCCCGTCCAGCCAATCCAGCATACAAGCGCTGTCCTTGCACAACTGAGGAAATCAATTGACTTAAAGCGATTCCTACATTTTTCGCCGATTTGCGCAGTTGCTGAGCAGTGTTCTCGACAGTTTCCCCGGGCAACGGTCTTAAAGTGCCCGACTGAGCAGCTTTTCGTGTATCATCCAATACATTGTGTAGATTACGCACCGCTTCCAAGGCTGATTCTAATTCTTGACCACCACAAGCTTCGCGGGCACGCTGTGCAGCCGAATTCAATTCAGATACAGTTTGGCCCAAATACAAAGCACTCTTCGACAATTGAGCAGCAGCCGGTATATCCGTTACAGTGGGTTGTAAAGCTCGTGCTGCCCGTGACACTTGTATAGCCGGTTCTATGAATTGTTCCGAGGCCTCAATCAAATTGAACTGGGCATTATAATCGTCTGGGTGAGAACGAGTAGTTTTTACAGCGGTAACCAATCGTGGTATAGTATCCGCGGCCCGTTTACAATCTTGTAGCAAAGTTTCTTTGGTCTGATGATCATCACTGTGTTGTACAGCATTCTGAGCGGCACTAATACATTGTGTTGCAGCAGAGGCTGCCTGTTTAGAACAGTACTCCAAGCGACGTATAAGATTGCGCTTAATTGCTGGTGTATTGGCAGTGGTGGTGGTAATTTCACGCAATTCCTCAGCGGCTCGGCGTAAAGCATTTTGATTTTCACTATCATGCGGATTACTGGAACATAATCGGGCGGCTTCCACCAATTTGGCAGTGGCATCAGCTAATTGTTTAGCCGCGGACAATAGCCGTCTTTGCATATCAGCATCCTGTTGTTGATCCGCCTCACCTTTGATACTCTGAATGAGTTGAGCTGTCGCCTGACCCAAAGATTTTGCATGACGCACCATTTCTTGCGGATCATTGGACGAAACCAGTATGTCAGTGCCGATTATTACATTCTCTACTGGACTCATTTCTTGACTAGTCCGATTCGCATATTCACGGGAACTCAGCTTTACATGCTCCAGCATGTCGCTCAAACTTTTACTTACATCACGAGCCGCTGCCAATAAATCGTTCTTCAATTTGGGATCATCTGTTGCCTCGTTGCAAACTTCACACAAACTATTGACTGCACGAGCAACATTACGAGCGGCAGCTTCCAATTGTTCGCGACAGGCTGCATTATGCAAAGTGGGAGCCACAACTTTAGCACATGCCACCAATTGACTGGTAGCCAAAGCGCACTGACTAGCTGCCCCTATCACACGATTACGCGTTTCATCATCCTCACAATTGGCTGCAATTGATTTGGCGCGCAATACCAGAGCAGCTGTGGTGTTAGCCACAGCTTTAGCTAAAGAAAGAAGCATGTCTTGCAAATCATGATATTCAGGTACATCCTCTTCGGCAATTGTACTCAATACATGAGTGGTGGCCTCCCCAACGCGACTGGCAGCATTAATAAGGTTTTGAGGTGGTTCTTTGCTTTCCGGTTCAGCAGCCCTTAATAAATCACTGAAGGCACTACACAAATTTCGGGCTGCTTCCAACAATCTATTGCCACTATTCTCATCTTCCATCAATGCTGCTATTAAGCGCACCTCTTTCGTTACTTCAGGTATGGTTTGGGCAATTTGTGAAACCGAAGCCGATATCGCTTCAGTATCGACATCATCTGGTTGAGTGGCTGTAATAATTTGAGCGGTAGCTGCGCTCATGGTAGCAACATGACTGGTTACTGCTTGTTTCGAAGTATCCAAAGTATTTTCGCGCCATTCTATAGAACGCATATCACTGCCCAGCTCTTGGATGGGAGCCTATTGTATTAAGTAAAAAAAGTTAGTTTTCGGTTTTATATCTTTAAATGATTTTTTAGTATTGTCTTTACCCTGGTTCGTAGTTCTTCATCAGCACGCAATAAAACATCTTGGCCAGCCGATATATAACCCAACAGCGCTCGCTGAGGTTCAGTTAAATTCACCGAACTAATACGTACTTCCTTAGACTGCAACAACAATAAAAATATGAAAAATTTTTTTTTATAGTATATATCTAGTGAGAGTAAGATCAGTTTAAATGAATTGAATTTAATTTATTTGGTTGAAGTTGAAACACCTACTCTGTGAAATATTGCGTTTTCTGGTTATAGACGATATTTTGCATTCACAATCATTAAGCAGCAATAGTTAGGAAGAGAATTTATCAAAAACAGTTAGTTTCTTATCGAATTTAATTTTTTTAATTGTTCATAACAATTTTCTTCGATAGTTATGCAAAAAAGAGAATTTAGAGCAAAATGGCAACTTAAATAAAATTTGAGTGATTGAGTTGATTTTTTGTTTGACAGATAGAAACGATATCAAGATTAAATATATAAACTTACCGTGGGCGGCTGATGGGCATGGTTAACTTGCCCAACAAATGCGCCATATTGTACCGTTTGCAATTCGCCTTGAGTGTAAGGTTTCTCGCCTAAGAAAATATGTTCAATAAAATTAACAAAAACCGCACAAACGAAAGGAAAGTAAAATAATACAAATCAAGCTAAAAAGCATATATACAAGTAAGAAAACTAAATTTGGCTTGGACCAAATCTTAAACACCCTCCACATACAATAGTGGGCGTGACAGGTATGTGATTACGCCCTATATGTGTCTATGTATTCGTATCAGCTTGAAAGTCGAATTTTCGGTGGCGAGTAGTTTTTTGTAAGTTATGGGCGCGTCTGTTATTCGACTACGCCCATTTTTGGCACATCGATAAAAGGCATAACTATCAATTTTTGTGGCAGATATATAGATTTTTGTCCATTGTGGGCGTGGCTGTTGACCGATTTTGGCCATTTTAAATAGCGATTTGCGTGCAAAAAGTAAAAGTGTATGACACCTCAATATCTCAAAATTTACACCCGTGAAAATGCCAACAACAGATTCACGGACATACGGACATACATGTCTAAATCGACTCAGTTTTTGATGCTGATCAAGAATATATATATTTTGTAGAGTCTCCAATGGCTCCTTCTTGATGTCACAAACGGAAGAATAAACTTAGTATACTCTTATAGAGGTAAGGTGGAGGGTATATGTAATAATATATATAAATTGTATACAAATGTAGTATTTCCTTTCTTTTGTGTATCAATTAGTAATAATAAAACGTAGTCAACACTAACCATCATTAACCCGCATCATACCAGGATGGGCAAAAGATTCAGTATTAATTTTGCCAATTTTATTAGTTTCATGTTGTAAAAAGGTGGCTCTGTAAAAAACAAAAATTCATATAACCAAGTGTAAATAAACAAGTGTATAATAATGCACGACATACTTTGATGGAGCAACTGATTCCTCCACCATAGTGGAACCTTCATCTCCTTCAATGCCAAAGTGATCTTTTGTCTGTTTCTTTTTCAATATTATATCAATATAGCCGGCAATTAATTGAACAATTTGTTCGGCCTCTGTCGTCTGTACGGAATAATATTGATTGGCATAATCGCCAAAGTCTAGGGTGAAGGTGTTCGGTGAGGCACCCCAACGTCGTACTGTCGTTAAAGGCCATGACACTAGAATCTCTTTCGTGCGCTCATCTAAACGCAGCACCGAATCTTTGGTGACACCCAATAGGCGTGGCACCAATTTATTTTTACCATTCATTTTCTCCTTCACCAAGAAAAACGTCACGCCATACGTTGGCAATTCACGAGCTGTTTTCGTATATAAGACTTTGGCATCAATTTCCGATAAATCGATATGTTTGCGATGTTCCGCAAAGATTTTCTTTTCAATATTTTTCACACGTACATACGATTGAGGTAAAAAGTCCTTCAAGCTAAAAAAAAAATCAATAAATGAATAGAGGATAGAAATTTGTTTAATACAAAAAAAATATATATTTAGCAACTTACTCTAGAAAACCAGACTTGTGTTTAGTTTCATTGTGAGGACCGAATTGTACGTGCACTTGTATGCCAGCAAACTCACAGGCTGTTTTATGTATTGAATGAAAAAAAATCAATGTTAAATGTAGAGTACACACTTATATATATATATACACACACACACACACTTTACCTTTGTCCTGAGTAACTGGATGCGTGCCATCCAGAATAGCATCACGTGCTTGCACATACAACAAATTCAGTTGAACAGGATCACGTGAGTCGATATTTTGATCGGAAAAGAAGAAACGACGACGCAGCAGTACCGTTTCCGACTCATCTATGCCCTGTTCACGTAATGTCTTACCCACATCCACCCAATTTACTTTGGAAACGAAATGCATAAAAAATTATTATTAAAATTTTGAGATTATGAGAAAACAGCTTTGAGTGTGGAAAGGGACTCTAGACAAGCGAACATGTTTAAATCATATCATAAATTCAAATTTTAGTTTCCTTCCCCCACTACTTACTTTCATCATCAGTTTTCAATTTTTTACGCAAACTCTCCATTTTAGCATCGCGATCCTTTTCCGTAAATTTACGTCGTAACGTCAACGTACCAAATTTATTATCTGGAACATTTTCATTTTGTGATTCGGTCTCTTCACGCACCAAACCATATTCTTCGTGATTGGTTATACCGATTTTCGTACAGATAACCACCATCAATTGAGAGACTGGCTGTGAATCATCTACCAGAATGGTTTTGACAGCACCATCCAACATGCGCACTCGCAAAGTGCGCAGTTTGCGACGATATTCCAAAGTATCCTGATTGTGTAATATATAGTAGCCCAAGGTGCGTCCAGCTTCCAGCCATACACCCTGCTGGTTTTGTTCATCGGATATAAATAAACCATATTCGCTGGCTAGAATTAATCAATAAATAATTTAATGATAAAATCATTATCAGCCACATTGTTATAGTACGATAATGGAATAAAAGCAGAGAATATTAACAAAATCAATTTAACGATTAAAACTTGAAATACTGGTGCTTTTTGTAATACTTACGTTGCCCCTGAACAGCTTCAGCAAATTTATCTCGGATAATTTTGCATGCATCGAATACTGTCGTATTGGGATGGAATTGTATCGTTTTGGTAACTCGGCCACCCTCTAAACTAATACGCAACGATAAAGTCGACATGTTTTCTCTTCCCGCGTCTCTCACTTTTTTTTAAATTTTTTCTTCGTTTTCCTTTCACTTGTCTTCTTCGTTCTCGTGTCGTTATGATAAATATTTTTTTTACTTATATTATTATTATTATTCGTATTGTTGTTGTTAAGGCTTAAGGGTATAAACAATAAATCTATGGCAGACGTTCTATTTATTCTTCTTTTAACGTTTTTTGTTGGTATAATAAGAAAAGGCACTATTTTCCATTAACATTGTTACAAACGTTCGAAGCATGTCACACCACATAGAAATGAATAGAATAAAACACATGAAAAGAAGAATGAGTACACAAAATAGAAGACAATAGAATAAGTAAATTTTAAGAGCATCATATATTAATGAACAAGAGTGGTGCTAGTGAAAATATTGTGTGTATAATCAATCGTATGTGTATGCATGCTTAAGCTGCTGTAATGACATAGATTTCTGGCTCGTTTTGGGCCATTGCATTGATTTCAAGTGATGATTATTATAATATTATGCCAAGTGACAAAGAAAGGAAGCAGACAAATTGAATGCAGAGAACCCACCCCTTTAAGGTGTGTGTGTGTGTGTGTGTGAGTGTGTGTAAACCGCACACTGCAGAGAGAAAGTCTCCGTAATAACCGCTATTCACGATACGAGAAACCAAATACCACAATAATAGTTCAACACCCTTGCCAGCTATTCACAGTTAGTGAACCGAGCAGCCATACGTACAAAAACGTGTAATAAGACACGAGTGAACCAATTTACCATTAATTTGCATTAAATATTATTTATAAGAATCGTAACATTTAGAGAATTACAATAAAAAAGAATAAAGAAAAACATTTTTGTAAAAATATATAACCCTACCCATAAAATTGTTCTTTATGGAAATCTTTTTTTAAACGATGGGTTCTCTCACCAACATAATCAAAATAGAAGATCAATAATTAAGATATGCTTGTGAAATGAGAAAGTGTACAAACTTCCTTGTAAAACACACACACACACACACACACACAATATACAAATACAGAACAATTTTAAAAAAATCAATCAACATTTAATAAAGATGACACTGCCAACCTTATTCATGTTAAACAGTTGTTTTTAAATTTTTTGGTAAATTTGTTGTTTTTCGGTATTCCTGGTATTTTCACCCTAAGGGTGTTTATTTTGTTGTTGTATATTTATATAAACTCCCACACATACATGTGCACAACTAAGGTTTTATTTGAATTTTTTCTTGTACGCTTTAGCCATTTCATAAACGCGTCTGTTATCTTTGATATATTGAATGAAACTGGATTCCCTTTGTGAACTGTTTGGCATCTGTGCTAGAAATTTTACACAATATATAAATATATACATATATACACATATGTTTGCAGCCACACAATACCTACATACTAGGCATTATTTGAGGGATGCTGTTGGCAATATTGCAAGTTGTGCAAGAGGTACTTGGATAGAATTTATAAAATACAATATTTTAATAAAAATAAACTGCGCTGGCGCTAAACATTTCATCTCTTTTTCATACAAAAGTTTCCAAAAAAAAATTCAATAAATAAATTACCCCTAAAATGTGCTGCATATATATATTTTTATATATTTCCCATCTAAAAAAAAAAAGGGGAAATTTATATCGACCAACATTTGGATGTTTATTTTTTTCCTTTAATGTTTATTTAATTTGTCTTATTTTATTTTAGCATTTTTTATTGTTTTTCTTTTTTTATTATTACTAATATTTACTTTTTTACTTTTTTTTTCTCTAGACATACGAGAAATCTTGAAATTTTTTTACATAAAATAAAATACAACACAACAAGTGGCATATGGTGGCAATGGAAGCCTGTTGACCGTAGTTAATCATACACCAAGGCAATAACCTTTTTCCTTTTCACACACACACAACACATATTTGCACTTTGTTTAACAAAGTGATGATAACAGTACAGACATCAATCATAAATTACATACTAGCAGTGCACAACTATCACAATTCAAGTATTGAAATAAATGACAGGCTGGGTAGTAGTCAGTCAGCCAGTCCGGCAGGGGTGATAAAAAGCATCACAAATACCACAAAAAGTCTATATGAAATAAGTTAATGAAACAAAGAATGTATGCTAAGTTAGTCACAGCGTTTTTATTTGTAATATTAACACAGAAAAGCTTTAACGCCCCTTAGACATATCGTATATACAAATTTTTGTTTAATCTGAGATATTCAGCCGTCCATGGACTGATTAAATATATGCATCTAAAGGTGCAGGTCTAGAGCTTGCATAAAAATGAATGTTTTACATTAAATTCTGCTTATTGGGAGTAAGATCGACTCGGTTACAAACGTTATCTCCTGAGCGTCGATCTTTTTTAGGAAAAAAATACATAAAAGAGAGAATTAAACATGTAAGAAAAATAAATTTTAAATACCCTCTACATCTACAGTAGTGGGTGTGGCAGGTATATAGTTACGCCCTCTAATATCAGCTTTAAAGTCTAGTTTTACGTTGAGTATGGTTTTTTGTAAAAAAAACACATCGATGGATAAGTTTGTTAATATGCATACTAAAATTCAACTTGATAGCTAAATTTTTGTGGCAAATATATCGATTATTGTCGATTGTGGGCATGGCTCTGTACCGCTTTTGCCGATTTTAAAAAGCGACTTTCATGTAAACCTGTATGAAATTTCAGCTCAATATCTCAATATTTACGACCGTGAGAATGCCAGTAACAGAGACACACGGACATACGGACATTCATGTCTAAATCGACTCCGTTTTTGATGCTGATCAAGAATATACTCGTATATACTTTGTAGGGTCTCTGACGCCTCCTTCTGAGTGTTGCAAACGGAAGAACAATATTTATACCCCCCAACTTATAAAAGATAAATAAAATTTTGCGAGGCACAATATTTATTCGATAATTGATACGTGTGATGTTCTTGACCATATGAAATCTATAGCTGATATTTTTACAAGATAAATGACCTTTAACGCTAAGCTCTTAAAACGCAACTTTTGCAAAACGATAAATGATACAACCTTTCTTTCCTTTTCCTACATTATTTACGTCCATTCACATTTGTTATAACAGATGCATCACTTACTTGTGTAATATTCTTTAGAAGCGTAGAAATTGCATTGAATGTAGGAATGATGTTTAATAACGAAAAGGCACATATCATTAGAAGAGGCAAGGCAAGTGGTTAAAGGCATCTTATGTTGAATCAAGATATTTTCTTCATAAAAAAAAAAACATCACTGCAATCCAGCAGAACAACAGAATAACAAAATTATCACCAATTGACCATACGTCTGTCCATGTACGTCATCAATTAATCAAATGAATTGACGGTGCTTGTGGTTGATAATTTTGAATCAATGTTGTTGCAGGGAGAATAGTTTTGGTGTAGGCACGATTGTGAGAATATTGTGTTAGCACCAACAACTGCGTCATTAAAGTAACGCAATTGTTAAATATGACATTTTATTAAGTTTTTTATACATTTTTTTAAAATTTATTTCACACACACACACACACACACACACACACATATTATTCACACGTAAAAATATATTTTTATAAAATATTTTTTAACAACAACTTTTTTGTGTATATATAACGATTAACAAATAACACACAAAAACCATAATTAAAATATTAAACAGTTTTTATACAATTAATTAATTCAAAGTGTCTGGTATACGGCGTAAGGCAGTTTTTATTTTTTAAGGCAACTCAAAGTATAAAAATAGTGTTCAGTAAGGCAACCCGTTTGAATTTAATTAATAACCGTTAAAATTTTTATAAATATAAGGCACTTAATTTTTTTTTTTTTTTCAATTATTTATTTGCACTTGATTTTTTATTTTTTAATAATTTTAGATTTTTAATTTAATCGGAATTATAAAATTCTTTTTTCGATTGTGTTTCCTAGCTGATGATGAAATGAAAGGAAGGTACTGCTGCTGCTTCAACTGCTACTATTAAGAAGTGCAATGTTTACTCTGATGCTGTTGGTGACGGAATGTGAAGATGATGTCCTTTCCGATCAGTGGTTAGGCCTGGAATGAAGTGTTTCGTTGTCAACATATTGCAGCCTTCTATTGATAAAATCATACCACCAACTAATCCTTAGCTGTGGTTCCCTTATAGTACTGTGTAGAGCAAAACAACGCATGCTCCCGTTGAAGTATACTCTACTCTACATATGATCCTTTTCAATATGTTGTTGTTATTATTGTTGTTTTAGGTAAAGTTAAAAACGTTAATCCATTTGGGGGTAAATGTATACAAAATAACTGTTAACGTCAACGCTAACGTTACTGAGATCAACATAGCTTGAGTGGATTTACTGCGCGTGACACTCTTTTGGTCGCCAGCAGTTCAAAAGAAAACTCACTCATTTTTATACTCTACATCACATTTATAAAAATATTTATTCACAAAAATTGGCAAATATTTAAGTGGTTTCAATTCAAACCCGATTGGATTTACAAGTCCGTTCCCAAACGTGGTGAATTTCTTCAACTAATATTTTGTACTCAATTTTTACTTATATTCCACTTTTTTTAAAAACTACAATTTTCCCTCTGCTTTGTGCTTTTGTTTTCTTACATAACGAAATTTTTCAAATATACCAAAAAAAAAACTTTATGCTAAGTACGAGAAGGGAAATTTTCGAATAATTTCGGGATGTCTTGTCAAAACAACAAAAACCCCAATAACAAGAAAAATGTAGAAGGGGGACTAAACGAAATCCCTGTGGTGGCCAGCAAAAAATGTACGTCAAGTATAAAAAAACAACAACATTCATTAACGTACTTAGTTGATCGAATGTTAAAAAGCAAGTTAATTCCTTTTTTAGCGCAGCGTGAGCCTATAGAATTAACATGTTAAACCTATTAAGCTGAACGAACAATATCGCTTATCATCTAATTAGACTAGAGTTTGTTAATTTTCAAATTATTCCTTACTCCCGCATTACATGAGAATACACTTCTCCTCCTAGTGCTCTTCCTTGTACATTACACAATACTGTAATGGGACAAATTCAACTGAAGCAGTTTTGATTAATGAAAGATATTGTAAAATATTGTTGAAACAAAAAATGAGTTTCCTTCATTCATTTATCAAGATAGCAGTTATTGTATGTACAATATTTTGCAAAGCAAAAGATATAAAACACGTAAGAAAACTAAATTTGGCTTAGGGCAAATCTTAAATACCCTCCACATCTACGGTGGGCGTGGCATAAATATATATATTGCGACCTCTAAGAGTGTATGTATTACGTGTCAGCTCGCAAATCTAGTTTTATGATGAATATGGTTTTTTGTAAATTGTGGGCGTGCTGTTATCTCACCATGCCCAGGGATGGATGGAATAACCATAAAGTTCATAGGTTAACTTTTGTGGTGGATATAAAGATTTTTGTTAATTGTGGGCGCGCCTCCGACCGCCACCGACCATGCCCATTTCCGGCACATCGACGGATACGATGACTATAGAAACGAGTACAAAATTTTAAATTCCTAGATCATTTTTTGTGGCAGATATAAAGATTTTTGTTAGTTGTGGGCGTGGCTCTTGACCGATTTTACCCATTTTAAATAGCAATCTATGTGCAAAGTTCCTGTACAAAATTTCAACTCAATATCTCAAAATTTGTGCCCGTGAGAATGCCAACAATAGGCGGACGCACGGACACACGTACATAACATGTCTAAATCGATTCAGTTTTTGATGCTGATCTAGAATATATATACTTTGTAAAGTCTCTGACGCCTCCTTCTGGGTGTTGCAATTGGAAGAACAAATTTAGTATACCCACCCATTTTATGTGGAGGGTATAATAAACAGGGAAATTATCCTAAGTCGCCAATATGAAGAAATAAAGTTGTCATGCATCCTGTTTGCTCATAAAAATAAGAAAGATAGGAACAAATCGCAAGCATTTATCATCTCACTTGTAATGCACACCTATACATATGTATACATGTATGTATATGTACATGTTTATGTGTATTTTGGACTAAGGACCGCCATGAAAATCTCAATTGGCGCGACAATAGGACGCCAAACTGCCATTTTGTCTCTCTACCAAGCACAGTATCCTTTAGATTTTTGCACAAATATATGTGTGCATACGTACCATCGATGCACAGGGTGTGTGTACATTGTACATTTTGTTACGTATACGTATATGAAATGTGTTTTGTGTATATGATAGACTTCTTTGAAACATTGCAGTTTGTGTTATTGTGATTTTTATCCTTGTTTTCGCAATGTGTTGGCGACATAGAGGTGCCTCTTTTTCTACATAATATATACTTAGTACATAGATATTGTGAAGTTAAAATTAATAAAACATTTCAAAACTCACACAAGGCTAACCCTGGATTAAATTTTAGTCCGCTGTGTGTCGATGTGTCTGGCAATTGAACGTTGATGTTCATTGATCTGAAACTTTGTACAAATAATTCTACTTTTCGTATGAAAATATCTCAGTACTTGAAATTGATTCAAAATGTGTATAGTTTGTGGAGTCTGCGACACCTCCTCCCATATAGATATGAAGATAAGTAAAAAATTGCAAAATCAACGTTATCTCTACTATTATATAATATTCCGAAAATTTCATAGATTTATTATTATTTAAAAAGTTCGTATAAATAAGTGAAAAATTCTGTCACAAAGGACAACAAGGCATTGCGGATAACCAAACATTTTATCTTCTGATTATTACTATCAGTGGAAAAAAAGGGAAATTAAAAACCGATTTAATAATTGATTTGTGCCCATAAAGAAATATATTCATTCTTTCCACTTACCCGCATATGATTGGAAATGAATGTAAAGTCAAAGGAAGTATTATTGTTGCTGTTCCCTTCTCCGAATTTAATTTCATATATTTCTCGTACCTTGCAACAATTCCGGGCACGTGTAAATTATTTTTATCTAAAATAAACGAAAAAAAAAATTCTATCATTTTTATTAAAAATTATTAGATCGAAATTTAACACGAAAAGGTTTGTGAAAATATTTCCGATGAGTAATGGCTCATCCTCAACTTTATTCTAGTTCAACTTTTTACCAAGTATTTATAATTCTTTCTTTCATAATCTAATATGGGAAAAAAGAAATCGTTCAAGTTAATCTTGCAATGTTCAGCTTAGTGTAAAACTGTATATAAAACACAAATGCCAATAGTTGCTTTTTATTTATGATAAAGTGAAGTGTCGGGTCGTCGTTAAACAAACCATTAAAACAATCATTGACAATCTCATACAAAACTTGTAATACTTACATTTGTCAAAAACAAGTAAAAGTATTACATCCGACAACAATGTATGGCATAAGTTTAGTTGTCCAAAAAAAGTCTTTTTGTAAAACAGCTGAAATATTTTTGGTGTTTATTAATGGGTTAACGTTGCTTCACGTCTTTGCATAGTTGCGTTTACGAATGCAGGTGTTGTTCAGTAGAAAACTGTAAATCTCTAGAAAGCATATTACAGAGTTAACCAATAGACAATGGAGAAACTAACCAACCGAACAACCAACTAATATAGTAAAACATAACAAAGACCGGAATGATACCTCAACATGGCCTTGGCTACTAAATTCATGTTAACGCAATATTCTTCTGCAACATCATAGTAGCACGTGTAAACATACATAAGAATCGAGTGAGGGCAACTTTTAAGAGGTTTCCTTACAAATATTTCTCAGTGCATTGGCTACAATAACTAAAGCAAAGGCGTTTACCATAACAAACAAACACTGGAATGCGGTACAAAGCCATAATTAATAAAAAAAAAATCACTAGAAATAAGTCAAACACACACACACACACAAACACACATACGCGTGTATATATTTATAAGAGGAACGCTTTTAAAAAGTTATTGTCATTTGTTTAGATATCTTTTACAATTAGATTCTTTTAATCTCAGCAACTAAACAACGTTAATACTAAAGGTGATGGTAAAATGTTTATTTTGTTGTGGTTTTTGTTGTGATTTTTCTTCTTTACTTTTTATGAGAGAAGGCAACAGTTTAAGTGTGCGTTAAAAATATCAACAAAAATTCTGCACTGTGTGTGTGTGTGTGTGTGTTTATGCATAACTCAAATATTGTTGTTGTCAATACAGGTGTAATAAATGTTGCCATGCTTTTGTGTTTGTTTTGATGTTGCTGTTGTTATTAATGTTGTTTTGCATGCCTAAATAAATGCTGCCACCAGCACAACAACCTGCTACACCTGCACAGAAACACACATATGACTTTATTATTATTATTATTGTGTGTGCATGTGTGGGTTTTTTGATGGTTTCAATAAAGCAATGCCTCAGCAAATGTGTCTGCGCTTGTTTATATGCAATCGCTCACATACCTACATGCACCAAGTGAATGTTCATGTGCATGCATATGTGTGTATATGATTTTATGAAAGCCATGCTTATGCGACACCACCACCAATTGTGGGTGGCAATGTTCTACTTAAACAGAATTCTTAAACACCAAGTGAAACTGACGCTTTACCTTATGAAGGCTTCAGTAGTGCGTGTGCACATCATTAGCATAAAAAAAACAAAACAAAATTCATTTTCATTTAATTCCTTTTGAATTAAAAAAATAAAAACAAATAAAAACACAAAGCCAATATACATACATACATGCATAAATATGTAGATTAAAGGGTCAAGGTTATGTATCATCATAGACAAAAACGTTTAAAACCTTTACATACGATACATATTGACATATGAAAAACAAGGGTAAACATTATAGTCGGTCAAGCTCAAGCATCAAATACCCTGCATCAAGTGGTGTATTATCTAATTTAACTTTTTTCTTTGAAAAATGAAAAAATTTATTTTTATCAAAAAATTTGAAAATGTTTAAAAAGTTTATTTAATATATTTTTTTTTTACTTTTATTTATAAAATCGAAAAAAAAAATTTTTATACTTTTTAAACGTTGAGGATGGGTCCTAGAAATGGTCCGGTCGGGTCTAAAGTGGACACAGCCAATTATTAAGCCAATTAAATATTTTTCATCAAATATGGTGAAAATTATTAAGAATTGTGTCCATTATAATAAAACGTTATACGGAAAGGGGTTTTAAAAATGGTCCAATACGGTGTATTTTCAATAGGGTTCTTCTTTGGGCCAGTACATATCTTTGTACCAAATTTCATCGAAATATCTCAAAAAATAATAGATGCCCATATGAGGAGGGGTTCTAAAAATGGACCCATCAAATCCATTTTCAATAGGTTTCCTCTTTAGGACAATACATGTTCTAGTACCAAACTTCATAGAAATATCTCAAAATGCGACCCGTAGCTTGCACATAAATCTTACATGGACAGACAGATGGGCAAGGTTAAATCGATGATTTTAATTCTGAATCAACCGGTCTAACTGAAGGTGGGTGTGGCATTTGCCATTTAGATATTACAAACATTCACACAAACTTAATTCACCCTTTGCCACAAGTGGTGCAGCACACATTTGCACATAACGCCGATTGATTAAGCAAAAATATATAATTTGCTCTCCCGCTAAATGTAAATGACTTAGCATCGTAATATATAATAAATGTTGAGATGTTTTTTGACGTAATGACGTAATCATTGTAATCTTTACATGTGTTGGTTTATTGGCTACTTGTTGTTGAGGTGATGATGATTCATGATACAATTTTTAGAAACAGTATTATTCAAATCTATTCAAAACAAAAACAAAACAAAAAATAACATCGATGATTTAATAAAGAAGGAATGAGGTCGAAATGTTAATATTTTATAAATGTAACGGTAATTAATAAACGAATCAAAGGCGATTGTGTAATACTTGAGATCACGTATACCCTCCACATAAGATGCTATATTAAGTTTGTCATTCCCCAAAAACATGAATATTAAGATCTTAATTAGCATCAAAATGTTTATCGATTTATACATGCTCCATAAAATAAGATGCTTTTTAAATGTGGGCACGGCCTTAAAGATGTTGTTATAACCCCCAAATTAATCTTCGTTTTATGCACCTACTAAGAGAAGTCACATTAGAAATATCCGTCGTATGTCCTTGACTGAAACGCTTGCTTGTGCAAAAAAAAATGAAAATATTGCCGAAAAACGTCAATTTGGCTAAAAAATGCCCACAATATGTAAACAATACAAATATATAAACAACCGCACAAGCATAAGATTAATTTATAATTGTGTACGTGGTTCCATAATGTTGTTAAAAAAAAAATTCAAAATTGTTGTGGATAGTTAGTGTTTGTTGTTTGAGCGAGGTGCCCGACAGTCGGGAGCCATTAGTTTGTTGGTTTTTCCTCTTTTTTCGTACTCAACTCCACGTAATGCACCACATGGTAATGTTTGTGGCCCACACATTTTGCAAAAGAAAAAAAAAAATCAACATCGGTAGCTGAGCAACAACAGCAACACCACGTTAGTTGCAAAACACTTGTCAACATTTCCAAATTAAAAGTTCAATGAGAAATTTGTGCTTAAGCAGGCATGTGCAGTGTTAAATACACTTTAAGCACCCCCTACCCCCTACCCCCTACACCCGCACTTTCCTGGCTCACTTCAATCTAACATGATAACAAAAACGCACTAAAACGTAAAAAAGAAAACACACACTGCAGCACAAGCACTCTAGCTGAAAAACAAAATAAAAAATCGAAAAATGTCGCCAGGAAACTGGAATATGTTTGTGTGTATAGAAATGAATGCAAAAAATAATAATAACAACAACAATCTGCTCTAAGAAAGTACGAAAACAGATTTATTTGTGTTGAAACGAATTTATGAACCATAAAAAACGGAAAAGCTGCCGTCAAGGACGTTACAGTTATGTTAAGTTAATGTAAACGATTGTACAAATGAGAAAAGTCTGAACATTTTGAAAAACAGGACATTTTAAATAAAGCTCTGTAGAGGTGGTGCTATCGTTTTCTTGGCGGACGGACAGGCGTAGCCAAAATGAATGAAAAGTAGGAACGTTTGTAGTGTTTCTCATGGCTCCTTACGGGCATTATGGCAAAGTGATAGTTACCTGTCAACATTATATTGATGATTATGAATCAAGCGGCACGCCCACAATGCAACAAACTCTGGAATATGAGCAATTTTTTCTCGATAAGATATAAAAAGAATTGTTTTATGTACTCCTTAGAAGGCTTTAGAGCATCGATGGTGGATATTCAAAATTTGGCCTCAGTCGAATATAACTCTTTTTCTTGTTTATTTGAGTTTTTTTTTTTTTTTTCGATTTTCGTGAATGTAACTTTGTCGACTTTCTACCTACATTATATCAACCTATCTAGCTATCTTCTATCCCTTTAAAAAACTACCATCCCAACCCAAACTCTTTTTCTTGATTATACATTTAAAGAAATTACATAAACATTGGCAACATTAGCTTAAGAATTGATGCTTACAAACGGCATACGGACACATGGTCACACAACACCATTTACTGAAAATCAATCAAAGTAAAAGGCTGGCTTAAGTACTCTCTCACACGCCCAATATTTTTAGCATTTCTTTGTTGATTTTTTTTATTTGTTAGCCCTTTTTTGTGATAAAGTAAAAGTAAATCTGTCTTTAATCAGTTGGCATTCTTCTTTAACTTTAGTTGAAATGAACATATAATGGCAAACGTGCGAAGGATAAGACTCTGATGTTTATCGCACATCCCACTAATTTGCCACATTGTACGTTTCCTATGTTAATTGAAAATACTTCTTACAGCTGCCCTCCTTCACCGCCTGGCATGCCATTATTCCCTTTCAATCATTTTCATTGTGTCACAGGATTGTGTTTTGTTTGTTTACATTTACTTAGCGATACTCAAATTACTCGCATTGACAATGACATCTATTTACGCACACATGCATAGACATGATATCATACAAAATCTATGCATTAAGATGACAATTTTGACAATATTTCTTACAAACATTTTGCTTTTTGCTGTGAGTGAACGACGAACTATTCATGTTTACGAATGTTATCACATTACACTTCCTTTCAACTCAATTGGGCTTATATTAATTATTAGCTATTTCTATACCATTTTAGGAATACCCAAAAAAAAATTAATGAAAAGATTTTCTTTGCATCAAATACTTTGTCCGTCAATGTTAGCGAATTTCTTTCAATGATAATAATATTAAATTTACCCTAAGCCAAATCTTAAATACCCTCCACATTTACAACGGTGGGCGTGGCATAAATATATATATTGCGCCCTCTAATATTGTATGTATTACGGATCAGCTTGCAAATCTAGTTTTATGGTGGATATATTTTTTTATAAATTGTGGACTTGTCCATTATTCGACCACTACCCATTTTTGGCACATCGATGGATGGGATAATCATAAATATGTGCATTAAATTTCAAGTTTATAGGTCAATTTTTTGTGGCAGATATAAAGGTTTTTTCCGATTGTAGGCGCGTCTGTGGGCCTGTCTCTTGACCTATTTTCCCCCTCTTTTTTAAGAGCGCTCGACCTGAAAAAACTTAAAAGTGATTGTACAAAATTTCACCTCAATATCTTAAAATTTACATCCGTGAGAATGCCAACAATGGACGGACACACGGGCACACGTACATAACATGTCTAAATCGATTCAGTTTTTGATGCTGATCAAGAATATATATACTCTGAGGGGTCGCTGACGCCACCTTCTGGTTGTAGCAAATAGAAGAACAAACTTAGTATACCGCTCATTTTATGTGGAGGGTATAAATACACCCAAAATTTAGATAATTTTTTCTTCAAAAAATTTCCACAAATTTATGCATATGTATAAATTTATATAACGGTTTGGTTTATATTAATGCTCTAAGAATTTCATTTATGTTTAAAATATTTATAAGTTCGAAGAAGCAACAACGCGTCTAAATATATGCGTGTATTTGTCATGATTAACTAATATGGTAATAAAAACTTTGTAAAAAAAATTTAAACTTGGCTTAGGCCAAATCTAAAAAAACCTCCACGTGTATATGCAATATGGGGGCAGATATATGATTACGCCTGCTTATAAACTCGAATTCTGAAGCATTTTTTAGGGATTGTGGGAGTGTATATTAAAGGACCGCGACCATTTTCATTACATCTGCGTATAGAATAATTTTCATTTTTTTTCCAATTTTTATTTTTACGGCTGCTAGGTTTTGGTCGATGTTGCTCAAATTACTTACTATTTTTACGACAACAGAAAAATCTTTATTTTCACGACAACAGAAAAATCACGAATAGATATGTTTAAGAATATATATTTTATTTTTCGTTTCTTCCCTTATTACGAATAGTGCAACAAACTTAGTACATCTCTCACTTTGAGGGGAATTTAAAAGAGGAGCGCGCACAAGAATAAAAAATTAATTCTCTGCCCATCCATATAAATATAGAACAATAATAATAATAATACAGCAACACATACATACTTCGAAGTACAATTTTTTTAATTTGTCCACTTGTATTGCTTTTATAGAAATTATCAGTGTATTCTTTTTTATTGCTTCGTATATACAGTTTTTAAGCGATTTCTCTTTCTTATTATCCCCCTTTGCAACGTAAATTTCTTAGTACATGTATAAGTAGTATTATCTCTCTTTCATAAACAAACAAAATATGCATACAATGCAAAAATAATCTATAATCATGCATATGCATGCATGTAAACATGTACTATATATATCTATAGAAGTTAAACATCATTTTACACAACACTGTGGTCATACTAAATGGCAAGAAACTCTTCCATTTATTAAACACATTAAACACTCTCGTAAATAATATGAACTTTTTAAATAAAATTTCTCACATAATAACAATGAATTACTCACGAATTTATGGTAAATTATGACAAAGACAAAGATGACGGAGACTTTTTTTACAGAAAAATTAAATTAATGGTGAAATATTTTATAGCCATTGGTAAAAATTTAAATAATAAAAGGTGTGACTGGATCGCCATTTCATATAGGTACAAAGGTAGGAAACAAGATATTTAGTATACTGCAGAGGTTTGCCTTTAGGTACATTTTTATACCCTGCACATAAAATGGAGTGTATGGTAAGTTTGTTCTTCTACTCAGAACTAGGCGTCAGAGACCTTACAAAGTATACAGATTCTTCAAATATATATTTTTCAGCATCAAAAACTGATTCGATCTAGACATGTATGTCCATGTATCCGTATGTCCGCCCTGTTGTTGGCATTCTCACGGGCGTAAATTTTTTAGATATTGAGTTAAAATTTTGAACTGGCACTTTTAGTTTTGGCACGCAGATCGGTAAAATGAGAAAAATCGTTGTAGATGTGGAGGGTATTTATGATTTGGTCAAAGCCAAATTTAGCTTTAAACATAACTGTACGTAACATTCTGTATATTCTTAGGTATTAGGTGACGTAACGTAATTATGTTGAATTGTAATCCATTCAAAAATTACAATTTTATCGAAATAAATATGTCATAAATATATTATATAAATATAGAGATAAATTATTAAGCAACTTTTCATTTTGAAACCAGTCAGTGTGTGTTGCATGTTTAACAGGCATTATAACATAAAATACTTGTTCATGCACATAGCACTAATACGCATTCGCCCACATTAATCTATGAACACGTGAAAACAAAAAAATAAGTGCCATACGCCATGTTGTCTGTAGCATACAATAATAATAAACGTGTAAGTAAGTAAGCCTACTATTACTACATTCATACAAATTCGACTATTTTTTCTCTACGTTTTTTTTATTCAATAAAAAAACAAGAAAAATATTATCTTGTTTAATAAAAAACAACTAATCAATGTCCATATGTATGCTGTGAAATTATTAATTATTTCTCAAAGATAAATTACATTTAATAGATATCAGTGCAGCATACATATATTCTATATATATAAATATATACAAAAACGCCTACAGATTGATTAAAAACTCAAATTATTTAATGTTAGTGTGTCGTGTGTCAATAATACCGTTCGTTTGAGATTTAATTTCAGAAAGAAGAGAATTCCATTACACTTCTATAGTTGTGAGAGTTACAACAAATAATAAATAAGAGTAAATAAATATTTTGTAAAAAAAGTGCCCAAAAGAAAAATTTATATCTCATTAGCTTTAGTTAAGGCACCTGAGTTCCTAACGGTGATCCTCAAAATTGTGAATTTTTCCAGTTGTAACTGAACGTTTTACAATATTGTAAGGAAAAATTAAAAATTTTTTTCCGTCAGTAAGTATAGGAAATTTTGACTGGGTACGAAATCCTTTTGCCACGATTTTGTGACATTTCATACCATGATTGATTACCTTGTCAACGCATCGTTCTATAATAATATTGTAAGTTATTGAAAACACCTTTTTTGTTGATTTACATATGTTTAAAATTACACACACACAACCAATTCAAAGAAAATTATTTATTTAAAAACTGATAAAAGTCTGTTTGACAAAAAAAAAACTTCTGACTCATAGAGGAAATATGAACAATCACAGTCGTACTCATTCATGAAATACGTTTAAGAAGCTTTATAAACATACATAAAAGGTAAAACATAAAGCAATAAATAAATTTATAGGTAAACATGTAATAATATGTACATACTTACAAAAATTTTGTTGGAAGATCTGCGTCGGATGGATAAGTAAATATATTATAATATCCGTTTATGTATAATTATGTACGAAATCAGTGTTGATCATACATGTAAAAATGTTTACCTACGAAAAATGTTAAACATACAAATTTTCTTTAAAATGTTACGTTGTCTCTTTTTTGAAATTGTTATACATCATAAAATAAACAACAAACACATAATCACTGAAAATATATTTTCTCACATACAATTACATATATTCATATTCATATACTTATATATAGAGAGCATATGTTATTTTGTTGAAATCGGCAATAAAAAGATGAGGTAATTTTTTGTATTCTATATATATATATATATGTACATATCCCCTTATGACTGAATAGTTAAGCGAAAAGACATTGGAAATAAATTTTGCATTCAATATATTTATATGTAGCACAGTACACCGTTTGTGATACAGGTTATATTAAATTTATGCAAATCTATAAATTTTAAATTTCGTAGATACAAAAATTTAACTTTTTAAAATTTTTACCGCACGGAAGGCGGTAATTAATATAAGAAAGCTGTCTTATAAATGGATTAAAACTAAAGTATAGATTGTGTTTAGTACAATTCAAATTAAAAAGTATACCCTACACTTGTACGTATTGATAAAATATTGAACTTTTTTATATTAAAAGTATTAAATAGAACATAAGGTAATATGTACACGCAAGCGCAACCGTCATTACTGTTAAAATAACAGGAAGGCATTTGTCATAATTGATTTTGTCAGTAAATTTTAATACATAGTTGTCACATATTTTACAATTGTAGTGGCATTGTGACCAATTATACGCCTTTCATTTTAATGAAATTTGCTTTTAACAGTTGTAGAGTTTGAATCTAAAATATTTTACAGCTAAACAAGCAAATATTAGCACTTCATTGACAACTGGATACTTCATAAACTTCGCGCGTTACGTCAATTTAACTTCTCATTCTTATAAAAACATATAATGAATCATATTTAAGCAATTATTATATTTTTATCTCAGGTGTATGTGTTGAAATACTCTTCACTATTTTTTTTTTTTTAATTACATTTATATATTTATTCAGTAACACAGCGCGCCCGTTACTTACGTCTTAATAGCAGCTACACGAACTGAATTTATGAAGCAGCTAAATAAAGCCCCAAAGTCTAATACACTTATACAGTGAATTTAGAATAGGATCCATGAGTATATAATTGAGAGTAAATGATAACGATCACTCTTTTATTTCTGTATTGTACCCTACACAAGGGTAACGAAGCGAGTTTTCTCACGCTCTTTATATTCTCAAAATTATATGCAGAGACAAAAGTAAACAATTCATGTGGGTTATTATTCTTATGTTATCTGAGATTCTCATTCACTAATTTGATTAAATATGAACACGATAAATTGTTTATTTTAAAAAAGACCAAGAACAACAAAAAACTCAGTGATTGACTACATTAAAGTTGTAAATAGTAATTCGTACATACATACGTGCTTTTGTGTATAAATAATAAGTATAAATTCAATAAAAAATTAATTAACGTCAACTCCCAAAGATTAATAGAACTATCCATTGATTGAACATTAGTAGAATCACACAAGTGAATACTCATAAACTGTTCGATAAAATGTGTTTTGCATAGAAATTGAATAATTTAATTATATATAGAAATTATGCCTATACAAATAAGAAAGCCATGACGTCACTAGCTATTTATGATAATGGCTCTTGATTATGGATATCATAATAATTTGCTGGCGTCTAAGTTAGCTCTATACAAATTTATTATTATTATGACAAAAACTATCTATACATTCATTCCTATTTAAATAGATTTTTTATATTAAAATTTGAAAGTTTTTAATGAATCCCATTGATTATTTCACATGACGCCATTCTATTGTACAAGCATTTATTGCAAAATTCATATATATATATATATATATGAATACATATATATGAATTTTTCTATTGATTATATTATTAATGTTTTTTCTTTAAGCACGATCTATGAACTATGAGCTAATAAGAATTTCATTTGATTCTTTGTTAATACAAGAATGCACAAGGCAGGTAGAAATTAATGTGGCAATTTTCAGTAATTCACTACACTAAGTACAAGCTCATGTATAATAATTGTTTTTATAAACTTTGAAATTCACAAACTCACATAGTTTTGCAATTAAATATAATATTATTATCAATTAATTTAATTGTAAATTTTATCACTTGTAAAAAGAATTGAAGAACTAAAAAAAACAAAGTAGTGATACTGATTATTAAATAAATAACAAGTACTGGGTACAAAAAATAATGCTATAAGAACAGGGATGTTTTCATTATTTAGCTGTATTATGAGTGTGATTAAAAACAGAGACAGATGCTAAAAATTAGTTAAAGTATGTTTTAACAGCGGTAATAAAATTAAAGTTATGAAAGTAAAGGTGGTGTAAGTAAGTAAATACCTCGATAGGCTCAATATTTAAATAAAAATAATACGATTTAAGTAAATTAAAATGAAAACTGTGGATTTAAAAATCCATTTATTATAAGACATTGGATCTTAAAGTACAATAATGTAGAAAAGAAAATTTAAAGTCTTTGCAACACCCTTATAACGGATTTGACAAATTTATGCCTGCTTCCCCAACAAAAATTGCAAACGATTATCATTTCCGGCTGTTATTCATCATAGTAAGTAAAAAAAGGGAAGAACACATTTCTTCTATATAAATTACAGGCCAAAAACTTGGCAAAATGCTTAAGATACAACATAAAAACAATAAATCTGCCTTCGTGACTGCGATAAAATATAAAAAATATGACTTGATGCAAGTCACTAGAAAATAATTCAATACTTTATATGTATGTAGTATGTATGAAGATGAGTAGAAATAAAAATAGCATGTATGTGTTTAGAGAGAATAAGCAAAAAACCCAATGAGATGTCTTGCTGCGTAGAAAAATACAAATTAATTTCGTTCTAGTTCGTGATTTAAAAGCCAAACTGCAAAGCAAACATTCTAGTGTAGCTGTATAGGATTCGTAAAGTAAGGAACGTGTGTAGGTTTTACAATACAAATGCATTATGTTCATGCAGTAA
Source organism: Crataerina pallida (assembly GCA_949710015.1). Taxonomy (NCBI): domain Eukaryota; kingdom Metazoa; phylum Arthropoda; class Insecta; order Diptera; family Hippoboscidae; genus Crataerina; species Crataerina pallida. The sequence continues at coordinate 20,373,839 of OX453292.1, read as the reverse complement.
AATTGAATTAATATCAATCGGACGCCTGTCGTTAACTTCCGCCTGCACACTTTCTTTTAGGCTTTTCTTTTTTTTTTTTTTTTGGTATCTTTGGTAAGTTTGTCTATATTTTCCGGCGGAAGGATCAAAACTGATAGCATTGATTTTATCTCCTTCCCCATTTTATTTGAATTAATTTGATGATATTATTTATATATGATATGTAAAGCATTACGAACAACCATGGAAACAAACTCATGTTGCATTAAAATTCGATTGTCACCCATTGTTGATAAACATGATGGAACATGAATATCCACAGTACAGGAATATAAAAATAATACAAAAACCATTACCACCATCACCACCACTACTATATGACTTTTCTCAAACACATAAATCTTTATAACAACCAAATACCATGTGAGTGAATACATTTACATAACATAGCTAAACTTTATAAATAGTGCCCATAGTAAATAGTGGTGTGCTTGATTATGTTAGTTCCGGCACTTGAGGATTTTGGCTATGGTCACAAAGATTTATGAGGGCCGAAAAGAAACTTAATTCCCATTGAATCTTGCTCCATGGGTATTAACTGACCATTCCTATACCACATGTAACCACAAAAGTTTAAGCAAAACATGTAGTAGCCTAATTAAAAACTTTTCCAAGGCTGCGATAATTACGACTTTTTTCACCAATTTTATTAGACAAAATAAAATTTATTACTTCCCAATTAGAACATGACTCTAATGGGTATCGCCCACTTTAGTTAAGTATCATTTTTACTTAATAACTAATATAGATAAAGGGTGTACCAAAACTCGCCAAAGGTTTTAATTTGTATGGATGCTTATTTTCGGCGATTAATTTCATTTTTATGTTAATGATTTCGTTATTTTTCAAAAACAAATGCATCCACAACGTGTCAGTGTACTGGGGACATTATCGAATAATTCCTCTACAAAAACGCACCCGGCCAGGCAATAACAGTTGAGAGTGAACGTGAACAAAGTAGAAATTTCTTGTGCGATTTTTGATACACCCGTTATTATACCCTTCACATAAGATGAGAAGTATACTAAGTTTCTTCTTCCGTTTGGAACACCCAGAAGGAGGCGTGGTCAGATAATAAACGCGCCCACAATCAATAAAAATCTAGGAAATTGAAATTTTTTATTCTTATCTATAGTTATCCCAACCACAGCTACGCAAAAAAAGGGCGTGGTCGGTTTATAGACGCGACCACAATCGACAAAAATCTATATATCTGCCACAAAAATTCACCTATGAACTTGAAAATTGGTGTACATTATCCCATCCATAGATGTGCCTAATATGGGCGTGGTCGAATAACATACGCGCCCACAATTTACAAAAACTGTACTCCACGTAAAAGTCAGCTTTCAAGCTGATACGTAATAAATATACCTGTCCACTCCCACCATTGTAAATGAAGGGTGTTTAACATTTGGTATAAGCCAAATTTACTTTTCTTCGTCGTTTATATTATATTAGTTATAAGCGTTAATAAAAGTGTGGCACTGTTTATATGTAGAAATCGAGTATTTAAGAAAAGATCATAAAACTTTTATTAATATTATTGTTAGTGAAAGTTAATCAAATCTAAAATTTTTTTCGTTTCTTCGAATTTTAGGTTTTGTTAACTCATAAAGAAAATGTGCCCAGTTTATGAAGCAATATTATCGCATCGTATGTGAATTACGAGTAGAAGTGCATACTTCGTAAAGTGTGGATGTCATTAAACAATTTACACAGCTATAAATTTCATTTGAAACCCTTATTACATTACTAACATGAATTAAATCTATCTCTCAGCACTTGCTGTACTCCAACTATAAAATGAGTCTAAAGTACATACGGACAGAAGGCAAAGGAATAAAATTTAAACGGAAAAGCCATTAACGCATCTGTCCACCCGAGTGATTAACATTTTATATACCGCAAAAAAAAAAAAAATACGAAATCCAACAACAACAACAACAACTTAATAAAAACACTTTTCGGTTCAGCAGCTCAGCAAAAATGGTTAGCGCCTGATTTTATGGAACTACGTTTAAATTTCACATTTTGTCATGACTTCCACTAACCCTCCGCAGTCATACAATCTAAATTTTTATGATCAAAATTTCACAAACATACACATTTACTCTCTCTAAAAATAGACAATGTTTATGACTGGAACAACTTAATGAAATTGTCATCAATTAAAATTTCTGCATCATTCTTCCCATTAGTTCAACTTTCAGCATTGTGTGGGGTGGGTTGTTTATTATTTTGTATATTTATTTATTTATACTTTTTATTGTTTTTTTTTCTTTTTATAATGCTTTTAAAGCCGACAAAATGAAGTTATGACAGTTATTGTCAGTCGGTCCATCAGTGAGGCGGTCATATATTAACATACCAACGTACATACACAACAGAAATTATATGTAATGTTATGCAGAATCTTATTTAATCAAAAATATTTTAGAGCAGAGGCTATAAAAATATATTTGTGTGTGCCATGTTTTTAGGGTGAATTTTTAGCAGCGACTATAAAAAGTACAAGGATAAGTATGACAAACCGCAACCCCTTTAACCTTTCAACCACATACAATACAAGAAATGGGACAATACATGAAATGTATAAGATATATAACAAGATAGAGAAGTTCGGTTAAGACCGAAGCTGAAATACCCTCCACCTTTTGTAATTCTCTAAAAAATAAGTTCCTATTGCCATATTTATGTATATGACTATTTCATGTATTTAAGCGAATAGGGTTTTTTTTTATATTATAGACATTTTTTTTATTCAATCACGCCCATTTTTGGCACAGAGTTGAACAACGGTACCTCTTATATTTATACCGAATTTCAACTTGGTACAATTTTTTGGAGGTATGTTGAGATTTTCGTTTATTGTGGGCGTGTCTCTTAACCTATTTTGCCCAATTTCAATACGTAACAGCGAAATTAAACTAAGAATAAGTGTGCCAAGTTTCAATTTAATATCTCAAAAATTACGACCGTGAGAGTGTCAACAACAGACGGACACACGGACGGACATGTCTCAAACGATTTCTCTTTTCATGCTGATTAAGAATATATATGGTTTGTGGAGTCTCCAAGGCTTCCTTCGTAAACGGATGATCAAAATAATTATACCCTCTTCCCTAAGGTTTTTTACAATACTTTCTCATACATCGAATATTGATGACCTTTTATTGAGATTTTTAAAATTTCATTTATATGATTAACTGCATTGAAAAATGAATTTTATTTGATCTTTATATAATACATATAATAATAGAATAGAAAAAGAGTAAAAACAAAGGAAAATTTCATAGTTTGATTGAACTGAGGCATTGGAAGCGCGAATGAAATTGAAGAGTGGTTTGCCACCACTGGCAAGATCATTTACTTTTGGCTTCTTTAATTGGGCATTTCCATTTCTGAACAGCATCGCGAAAGATTTGAAATGCAAATAAGGTGAATTTCTTGAGGGCAGCTGTTCTTAATCTGAACAGTTTGTTAAGATTATTATTCCACCATTTCTTTGGGTGCGAAAAGTGGCTCTGTTACAAATATCATTAAACTGAGAGAGTCCACCCGTGAAGTTATCTTTAAGTTCAATAGTTGATAATTGTTTAGATAAAATTTTGTTGGAGACCAATATTTTGGGTTTAGCGTTTGAAGAAGACATATTGATGATAGCAGGAAAGTGATGGCTACCACCAATCGTCATTCCATGAATATGCCAAGTACAGGGAAGAGAGGTATTTGTAAAACACAGGTCAAGCACTGACCCCGAATCATAGAGAAGTGATTTTTGGAAGGTTGGATGTCCATCATTTAAGGAGCGAAATTGTGTGTTGATAATTAATGATGATAGTGTGCTACCACGTGCGCTGTCTAATTTGTCACCAAATGTGGAGCTACGTGCATTGAAATCACTACAGATAAAAACATTGTTAAAATGATCCAAGAAATCAATCAATTTTTGCATTTCTCTTTGAAAATCTGAAGACTTCACCCAATATGGACAATAAACAGAAGCAATCGTTATATTTGGAGACAAGTTAGTAGTGGTTGCAACAAGAATATCAAAACTAGTGCGAAAGGCATGTTTCTTAATTTTAATGTGGCTTCGTACCAGGATGGCCACACCACCATAGTTGTTAGATCTAGTTTTGGAGATTGAATTAAAGTTGGATAGTTTACAAGAAGCATGCTCTTCATCAAATCTAAAAATCTCGGAGAGAGTACATATATCTATTTTGTGATGGTTAAGGAAAAAATCGAGAGAGCCCTTATTGTGCTTGAAGCTTTGAACATTATAATGACAGATCAAAACCATTGTTTAATGTTGTGTTTGAGATGAAACTGACATTTAGGCTATGTCATTTGTAGATTGGATATGTCTTTTATAGATTGGATACAGCACCTGAAAGAAGGGTCAGCAAAAGGATATTCTTTGCCGGTTAAATACTCGCATTGGAATGAAGACAATAATGGTCGCTTTCTAATGCACCTCAAAAGCAAGATTCACTCTTCATACCTCCCAGTATGTTCTCCTTCAACAATCAGTCCCCCGGATCCTTTTCGAATTACTGATCTTGAGCTTGGTCTTGCTTCAAAGAAAAAAAATTCTGCTGGTGGACTTACTTACTTAAGTTACTTATAAATATCTGCAGTCCCTGTCACGGGCAGCACTTGCTAAACTGGTCAAATGGTCAACTGATATAATTCCAGATTGGTGAATTATTAAAATTGTTCCTATACCAAAAAAAAATAAAAATCTAGACCATTTTGAAAACTTCACATTAACTTTAAATTTCTTGGTAGAAACATCAAAAGCAGCCTTGCAGTTCATGAGCGTTATGCTTCCGTCTTTGAAAAAGCGAGTACCGCCTTAAATTCAATAATGTTGCTTTAAATGTTTCAAAATCCGTTGTAGTTGGAAAAATTGAGTATACCAGAACCACTTCTGCACACTCTCCCAAGTATATAAACCAAAAAATAAAAAGTCATTCCAAAACAACGTTCTGCGTAGATGCCTTAGATTATGTCCATCTACACCAGTTCACATCATTTATGCTTTAAGTCTATTATTGCCTCCCAAAGAAAGAGGACTATATCTAACGGCCAAAGAACTTCTCAAAATCAAACTTCATCACCCCCTGCTTTTCACGCTTTCAATTTTGTCAACTTGTCAACTTGGTGTCATTTCAGCTACAGCCATGTCTATCACCTCTTCAAAGACACCTTTGACCGTCTATGTCCAAAAATTTGCACCGAATACTTAAAAAAGCTAACGGTCTGGCTGATAATAAAAATGTTTCTCCTGCGATTTTCAAATCATTTTACGCAGAAAAAATTTCAAATCTCATCAACTATCATTCCACAGGTCTTGCGATCTGCAATATTCCGAATAATAACAATTTTGTTTAAAATTGAGGAATCTTTATCTTCCCTCTCGGGTGAATTAGTTGCTCTTGAAAAAGCTAGTAATACTATCATTGAGGATGAAATCCCAAAAGCCGCTATATTTACTGACAGTAAAAATGCCTGTTTACATCATTCAAAAAATCAACATGTCCAAAATAGTTCAAATTGTCTTCGTGTGGACCCCAGCATAGAAATTAATGAAAGAGCTAACTTTCCAAACATGCAAGTCAATGTGGCTGTACCACCATGATCCTTCACAATCTTAAAAATTAATGGAGTAACTTACAAAAATGAATCGGTCTACAAAGGAAACTCCTTTTTTAAAATTTTTGAGGCTCCTCCATCTCATCATTGGTTCAAAAATCAGAAATTTCGGTACTTTCACATGATTGGCCTTGAATCCAACAATCTCTGCAACACCTGCCAAGTACAGGAAGACAACAATCACCTAATTTTTAACTGTGCCAAGTATGATTTGTCCAGAAACAATTTTCCTTTTGTACTACACTTCAACAACCTGGTTGATCTGTTGAAATCTTGGAATTTCGAAGCCTTTCAACAGCTGGTAGACTTCATAAATGTTAATCAAATTCATCTGTAAATGGAATGTTCTTGTCATCACTCACATGATTTTCAACTAGTTACTCACAATTAGTATTTATACTTACATCTATCAACTAATTATCACCTCTTCTTAAGGTCTGGCCAACTGCAGTTCCAATGTAGGAATAAAAAAAAGATTCATAGTCGGTCAAGCGCGTCCATCAAATACCCTACACCACTTGATGTATTATTCAATTTAATTTTTTTTCTTTGAAAAAATAGGGTATAATAAAAAAATTTATTTTTCTATTTGTATTTTCAAAAAAATGTCGGGCTTGACCGATTATAATATTTTTTCTTGTTTATTGTCTACAATAAAAAAAAGAAAGAATCTTTTTATTTGTATTTGAAATTTGAAAAAAATTTGAAAATTACGTCACAATAAATTTGTTTTAGTATTTTCTTTTCATACTTACTAAAACATTTTTGTGAAAAAGAAGTATAAAGTAAGCGGTGCAAAATTCTTGGATTGCACTAGGATTTCTTAAGCGTTTTTGTGAAAATTATTAAATCTGGGCGAAAAAAAATTTGTTCTACGCAAATAGTTCAAGTCACATATAGAATTTGAACAAAAAAGTGCTTTTAAGAGTTTGTACGTAATGTCTGGAATCGCTATTACACGCTTGGGGGAAGAACGCAAAGCGTGGCGTAAAGATCACCCATTTGGTTTTGTGGCACGTCCATCTAAAAATCCCGATGGTGCACTTAATTTAATGATCTGGGAGTGTGCCATTCCTGGGAAAAAGGACACGCCATGGGAAGAAGGTTTATATAAATTGCGCATGATCTTCAAAGACGACTATCCAACATCGCCCCCAAAGTGTAAGTTCGAGCCTCCACTTTTTCATCCTAATGTGTATCCATCAGGAACAGTGTGCTTGTCGCTGTTAGACGAAGAGAAGGATTGGCGTCCTGCCATAACAATTAAACAAATTTTACTTGGCATTCAGGATCTACTGAACGAACCTAATATTAAAGATCCTGCACAAGCAGAAGCGTTTACAATTTATTGCCAGAATCGACTAGAGTATGACAAACGTATACGCGCTCAAGCCAGAGCATTAGCAGCCACTGAATGAACGCTGCAACCTCAAAACTATGTGTTTGTCTATTTAAAATTTACTTAATGGATTTGCAAATATAAAGAATCGCGCTTTGGTGAAAGAAGATCAATTTTTTCTTTTTCTTTATTTACTCGAATTCAATATTCGACAATTGAAACAATTTGTATAAATATTTTTGGCAAAAAAATATAAGGAATTGGGCTTTTTCGCCATTCTTTTATAATAAAACGTTATGTGAGGAGGGGTTCTAAAAATGGTCAACGGTTACAGCTAATTATGAAGCTAATTAATTATTCTTCAGCAAATAGTGTTAAAAAATATTGGGAATTGTGACTTTTTGCCGGATGACCTACATTATATCGGAACCCTATATGGGGAAAGATTCTAAAAATGAATTCTTCTTTGAACCTAGATATAATTTTGTACCAAATTTCATCGAAATTTATGAAAAACATATAAAATCTCATATGGGGAGAGGTTCTAAAAATCAATGCAATCCAGTCCATTGCCGTTTACGAGTTTCAAACATCCGCACAAACTTAATATACCCTCTGCCACCAGTGGTCCAGGGTTTAAATATTCCTGAAGGGAAAAAAATTAATCAAATCAAATAATTTAAAAATAAAATTTACTTTAACCTAAATATTAAATAACTTGTAGATTTTTAACCAAACTGTGGGCGTTGCAACTACCTGATTGCGCCCCTTTTGTGCAAATTTACAAAATGGATTCTGCGCCAAGAATAGTTTTTTGTAAAAATGTAAGCGGTTCGTTTTTTGTTTCATGTACCAACTGTTGTCATTAACTATGTAACACCTTTTCAAAGCTTTTTTCAACATTCAGAGAGCGTCTGTCCATTTGCGTCAGCGTAACCAAGCCATAACCATTCCCTTCTTCTCTTTAACAACGAATTCGAAATCAATCTAAAATACTGAATCTAATGAATTAAACGGGCACACGAACATTACTTCATTACAAATTTCCAACACAACTTATCTGAATAAGTTCATATATCGCCAAAATCTCAAAAAAGTGGTAGAAGAAATTATTGTAATATATTGTCACCCTTATCATGGGTTGTCAATCGCCTTGTAAAGTTTGTAAACACAAGTTAATGCTCGACATGGGTGTTGATATATGGTCTATATGGTATTGTTATTAAATTGATATGTCTACGCATGATTGCACATTTAACGAATGCAAGTACAAGGCAACTTAGATTTCCTCTCTCCAAAAAGGATGAAAAATAAGAATTAACGCTACCCAGATCACATGGAATGTTGTCATATTACTTAATGATATAAATTGTTAGTAATGCAATGTTTGTTATCAAGTGCTTCAGCATAAATTTAGTTAAGCAAAGGGGGTTGATGGTGCTTGTCATATCTATAAATATAAATGGTTATCATAGATATTGAACAGCTCCAGCACAGCGTTTAGCGTGTTAAAAATTTATGTATTTTTGCAGATTAAATGTATGGGAAAGTTTATCTTGATTGTAATCAAATTTATAACCCCTGCATCTTCATTTTTTTTTCCCTAAACGAACTAAATTTATTGGAACAAGTAGTTTTCATTTCTAACTCTAAAGTTTAACTTATCATATGAGATAAAATCTGTTCCTACATATACTTTATTTCATTCTATTGTGCTTTATAAAAACCGACAAATGTAAGTGATTGATCCTGAATGTTATTATTTTATAAAGAACATGTGAAAACGATATAAATGGTCGAGCTCGACCTCTCGATACCCTACACCACTTAGTCTCTCAATTTATATTAAATGCAATCATTTGGACGGCAATTCGTTGATAATAATCAGTAATCTTTGTCTGTGCAGAAAAAAGAAACTTTTCAAAATAGTTATATAAAAAGTTCACCACCTAGAGGTCTACGAGATAATCAGTACACTGATTGACATAAAAAATAGATTAAATCGGCCAAACGACACGCCTAGAGAGCCACACAAACTGTAAGAAGAGCAATTTTCAAAGTATTTCCTTTCGATTACTTGTAAACTAAGAGATAATAATGTAAAAGTAGACAAATAATATCCGGACGTACGTCCGAACAAGCTTAAATCGATTCAGACTTTGATTTTGAATTGATAGATATACATGAGGGTGGATGTAGCAATTTCTGTTTAGGAATTACAAACGTCGTATCTATCGCGTAGAAGGGGCTTTCCTGTATTTATTATACCCTCCACTTAAGTGATGATATGCAAAATTCGTTCTTCCGTTTGAAACACCCAGAAGGAGGTGCCAAAGATGCTGCAAAGTATATATATTCTTCATCAGCATCAAAAACTGAGTCGACCTAGATTTATTTGTCTGTACGTCCGTTTATTGCTAGCATTCTAACGGTCGTAAATGGGCATGGTCGGATAATAGACACGCCTACAATCAACAAAAATCTTTATATCTGCCACAAAAATTGGCCTATGGGCATGGTAGAATAACAGACCAGCCCACTATCGATAAAAAACTATATATCTACCACAAAAATTTACCTTTGAACTTGAAATTTGATGCACCTATTAATTTTCAACCATTGAAAGGTGAAACATGGGCGTGGTCGAATAACATATACGCTTACAATTTACAAAAAGCCATATTGAACGTAAAAATACACTTGCAAGCTAATACATAAAACATACACAATTAGAGGGCGCAATACATGCCACGCCCAACGTTGTGGATGTGGAGACTATTTAAGATTTGGCCTAAGCCAAATTTAATTTTCATACTTGTTTATAATAATTAATGGCACGGCATGAGTTATGCAATTAAATAATTTTTATAATTTATCACCATTTTAAATAAAACACATAAGTACTCTCTTGGCTTAAATATAAAAACGTTTTCATTAACTAATGGATCTGCCGCAGAGAAGCATTTAAATTTATACATTTGTGTTTGTAATTATACGATATTTGAACATTTGTTACAATTTGCAAAAATTCCCAATTATTGTTATAAATTATGATAAAGGGGGTGTTTATGGTAGTACCCGTATAAAGCTTTTCATAACGATAGAAAAGTTTTCGTTTCCAACCAAATGATTGAGAATGAGCTAAATGTATTACCATTCGAAAGATATGTCAATGAACGGACCGACAGCCAGACAATGTTCGATTGACTTATTGCGTTCACTTTCATGAAGGAACGTTTCCTGTGGAACCCATTGAAACCAGATTGTTAAGTAATTGTTATTTGTGTATGTGAGGTGTCCCGAGTTTCAGAATAGAATTCGGATATAGATGATATCCATGATTTGGATTAAGCTCTAAAAATAGATTTTTCACTTTGACCTGCTTGAGAAGTAATATTAAGCAAATTGGTAAAGCGCGCGCGATGCTGGATATGCTGTGCCAGGTACGTCATAACATAACGTTCTTGCTTACGATTTATTCCACAATTTTGATTTTACATTTCATTTTCGAATTGCACAAATTTGCACTTTACATGTAATTTTTGGTAACATATTTTCGAATTGTTTTATAAGAGAACAACTATTTCTATAATAAACAAATCGAATGACTCAAATGTTGAGTTTTTTATAAAAATTTACTCAACTTGCTGGAGCTACCAGCAAATAATAAAAAACGCCATTTTATCTACCTACAAATATGTATCAATGAGTATGGGTAACTTTTTATTCCAATCTTCTGATTGGTTGAAATGTGTAAACAACCCCATTGGCTTCCGTTTTGTACACACCATATATGCGCATATTATGAGCAATAAATTGTTTGAATAGGAAAGAGGAACTTATGTAATTTTTTGGCCCAAAATATAAATGAAGAAACAAAGCAAAAAAGTAATATATCTGTCTGTCCGTCCTTTCCCTCAGTCTCCATACATTCTTCATGTTTTGTTTTGTTTTGAATAGCAATTGCCAAAAAGAAACCGTGGCGCCACAATGACGCCAAAATGATTCGACAATAAAAACTTTTCTGATTTTGCTAAACAAAACGTTTTAAATCCGTCATGTTTTTATCTCTAATAAAAATTTTACAACATTATCAAATGGAAATGCTTTCTAAATCGATTTAAAGATGTCCGACAATTCGGTATCATGTCGAAATTGTTGTTTTTCTTAAAAATTAGTTATAACCAATAACTAACTAATCATTTGTAATAGTTCTCGACCAATTCTAGAACCTCTTTTAGTACCTCTTTTACGCTTTTCTCAAAGTAATTTTTATATGATAAGGCCTCGTGTTTATTTGCCCTTAAAACAAAATTAGAGAGGCCCCTTACATTTTCATGCAAACTGGGCGTGTCATGTATACAATTACGTTATCGTTTAACGATTAATTAAATATAAATCGCATTTTTTATTTCAGAACATTTTATGGCCGGTCTTAACATTAGACATGTAATTCCTATTAAATTTAATCCATATTTGCCTAAATTTGTCCCAGATGGTATTTTAAGTGTTAAAATACTTTGAACTTCGCTTTAAGTGGAAATATAAAATGCTGTATAAGGGGAATGCTTACGCATTTCCCTGCAAATGCGAAAAATATTTTTAAATAACCATCTTTGAACTTACACCATATAAATCAAAATTTCTCTCACATAAAATTATGAAAAGATTTTTTTTTCAAGTTTAATTATAGGAATGTGTTCTAAAAACTCTTCAAAATTCAACACTGTCCATTATTATTCCAAATATACGTCCTTGACTGATACTAGTTAGAAATGATTATAAAATGAATAAACTTAAAATGCCGCCTACCACAAATGAAAGCCTCTATACTATTTATACGTGGAAGATTATATCATTTAAATATTGACAATAAAAGCGATTCAATTGGTGTTCAATTCATTAGTAATGTAATCACTATTAAATAGTTAGAAAGGCCATTCATTGAAAACATGACTATACTTATATAATAATAACAATATCTTTTGTTGATGCTAAATTAAGATCTTTATTCTGTTTAATATTATTTGCAGACAACCATTCTAGGCATTCATTATTTAATAATAACCTATTCAATCCTTAACATGACATTTTTCAACGAACTTTAAATAATTAAAACACTCTTGCCCTCTTACATATAAAATCGAGAGTTTTTGGAAACTTTATTAGTATCTTACGGCATAGAGGCGATAGTGGGAGAGTGACAGATAAATGTATAAACATGTTGGAGGGAATGTAAATAATTGTAAAAATAATTTATAAATCTGCAATAATCTTTTAATATATTTTCTACAAAAAATTATTTAAGGGAGTGACACAAACAAATTGCAATTTTGGCAAATAAACTCAGTCATTTTGGTTAAGTTTTATCTACATATTAACTACATGTTGATCGCCGGCATTTGCATTATGAAAACATCCCTGGTTTCGTGTGAGTTGTATTTTTAGTACCTTTCCAGTTTCGCTTTGCCATTGTTTTCTCCATTTTTTTTATACAAAAAAACACTTTCGAAACAACATAATACGTAAGAATGCATAATTTTTTTATCATACTATTTTATGAGTTTCCGAGATTACGTGGCTTCATTGAATGTAATGAAATTTGAATATTATTGAACTAGTAGAATTTCTTAGCTTGAGCTTCACTCCGACTCCTAGCAAAAATTCAAAATATACTCATAACATAAACAGAAAATATATATAAACAAAAGAACGAACTTACTTGAAGATTGTATACAGGAATATAAGTAGTAACTGCACAACTGTAACACCAAGGAATAGAGTCGTACCAACACACTTACTGCTTGGGCAAGTAATTTGAGTTTGTGGAGCACCCAATCTATTTCGGATATAGCAAAAGAAATCAATGTGATGTGAAAATGTACAAAAAAAAAGGAGAAGTTTACTCACTTTTGACCGACATGTGATAAGCCTTGTTTCACTTGGTTCATGCCATCACGCATTTCAGCTATAACAGCCTGAACATCATAGCCTGACGATTGCACCTGACCACTGGGAGGAGAACGTTGCTGATTTTGTAGAATAGTATCAGCTCTAGCATGGATATCACCAATAAGTGATCTTAACTCTCGTGCCGTGCTAATTAGTGTATTTTGATTGGAGATAATGATGTCGACTTCGGGACGTGTTATGGTGCTTGCCCCACCCACAGCTGCACCTTGCATTTGACCACCAGTTGCACCAGGACCGGCACCACCTGCCAGCCCCCGTGATACCAAAGATAAAGTGCTCTCCTGCCTGCCAATAACTTCATCCATCTTACGGGAAAGTTCCCGGATATGCTCAAATATTTGGCTTTGACTTTGCCACAATTGTCGCCATTCACGTTGACTCTCTGACTCATACATATCATCAAAGTCCTCTTCATTCTCCTTTAAAATAAATAGAAAAAGAAAATTATATTTCACTCGTTGCAATTAAATGATACGAGTGAGTCGAAAAACAAATAAAAAGCATATTGTTTAAGCAACAATGCGTTTCTGAAACGCACGATGTATCAATAGCTTGAAATTTAGTTAAAAGCCGAATTTTGAACAACTCAACTGAGTTCAATTCACGCATTATTTTTATCTGTTTTAGACACTAGAAACCAACCAACCTTGGGATGGTCACGTTTATATTCTTGTTTTTGTTTTTCTAGTTTATCTTCATATTCCTTATATTCCTTGGCCAATTTCTCGGCATCTGGCACTGCAACATCGCCTAGTATTTGTCCTGGAGGATGCAGAGAATGTGTTATAAAATGAAAGACATCATGATCGTCGGCTAGACCGCCCGTGGCTGCTGATAAGCCGAAATAACCATTCTTTGGCAGTTGAACCCCATCGGCACGCAAACACAATTCATAGTCTTCGTTGTTATTGGTCATTCCGTTATGGAAATACACGGCTAGTATGTTATTGTAATATTCGACGCGAGCACGCGTTGGAAACGCTTTGTTACGAAAATCGCGCAAGCAACCGGACAACATTTGCGTGGAACCATCATTTTGATGATCGAATTGTTTGGTGCCATCGTTAATCGCAGCCATAATATAAGGATTGTTGTGTTTATTATCATTGTCGAAGGAATCGAAGAATACACCAAGACCATTCCAACGATCCGAAGAGCCAAATACCGGCCCATTATAATCACCTTTCTGCGTGGTATACCAAAATGCTAAACCGTCAGCACCTACACGACCACGACCAGTTATACGAAAAACAATTTCTATCTCCCACCAATCAAAATTAACAGGATTTTTTGTCCAAATGGCACCTTTTTGTGAACGTAACGATGGTGCAACTCGTACTCTCTCGGGATTGGCAATGGCATCTAAAATAATTTTTCGAATTTAATTTAGAATATTAGAAAGTATAAAAAAAAACGTAATGCGTGGTCAGCACAAACGACTGACCGGTTTGCCACTCTGTCATTTCTTTTTCTATTTATCTCTTTTACTCTAATCATGGCTAAGATTAACAATTGAGACAATAGATTACCAACTGACGTGTCTGAATTGTTACCTTTTGTTTGATTCTTACGCGATTTGTATACTTACTACCACCATACTCCCAGAAGGGAACTGTTCCATCTTTTTGTGCCAAATATGGTGGCTTAAATGAATATTTGTATTCGAATCTTCGATGTACTCCGGTAGGGGATTGTCCCGTATTTAAAAGAGCATTAATTTGTGTAAGAAATAACAAAAAAAGTAAAATAAACTGGCACACTAACAATCCGGTCGCTATCATTTTTCTATTTGACATTTCACTTTATACAGAGTGATTACGGTATAATTGTTTCGATCAAGAAATGTTGCGAGGTGTATCTTTTTTTCCGGCAACAACTTTAGTCAAACCAAAATGTTGCAAGGTTTGATGTCACCTACTTACCACCCTCGCCGATGGACTATTAGCAAACACATTAATTATTGTAATAAATTTTCATCACGCTAGCATTTTTTTCTAATATCCCTTTATTTTCGATTGTTTTTTTTCCATTCCTTAACAAGGTATTTAAAAAAGGTTAGTAAAAAATCCCCTACCCACAGTCTATAAATAAACTGCTGAAGTTAATTTTTTTCTAAATAAGAGGATCTACCAAGTTTTCCAATCCATGTTCAAATATGGAAGGAGGCTTTTTATTTCGCTCTATTCATTAATGTGGAGAAAATAGGTAGGATCGAATAAAAAACTTCTCATAATGTTCAAAAAACTCTCTCTTTTGTAGATTTATATCAATGATATAAAATCCACCAAGGGGTGCAAGGATTGTGCAAGTCCACAACCTGGCACAAATGTGGTAGGTATCGTATTTTTAAGTTGATATAAACATATAATCACTAAATATTTTATAAAAGTAACGCTAAGTGACACGTTGCAGAGTGATGGTTCCTGCTTAAATGAATATTGCCACTATAGGGTCTAGAAATTTTAAATTAAAAATCAAATTTTTTACTAAAATAACATAAATCGTGAACGTTTTAATTAAATACGTTTTACACTTTTTATAAAAAAAGAAAGATTATATTTTATTTACAGTCGAACGTTTTACGAATAGAAATACAATAGAAAAAGAAAAACTGTAGCAAAATAATATAAAAATCAAATTTTTTACTAAAATAACATAAATCGTGAACGTTTTAATTAAATACGTTTTACACTTTTTATAAAAAAAGAAAGATTATATTTTATTTATAGTCGAACGTTTTACGAATAGAAATACAATAGAAAAAGAAAAACTGTAGCAAAATAATATACACCAACCGGTATATTCTTTATATTATACGGTTATAAAATCGAAGTGTTAGGAGTATAAAAAGGTATGTAGTGTGTACATAATAAATCGATTTACATCACAATAGTAAAATGTTAAGACGCTCCTTCCGTTCCAGTACAAATTGCCATATTTGGCAATGTCGTATTATATTATAATAATACATTTACATACATTATCCATTGTTGTATATTGTCTTAATTATATATTTTCTGTGTAATGTCTGTTTCCAAGCAAAGAATGTTTCCAAGAAAATTTCAACTTTTCGATGTTTTGTTGTAATCACTTATTATTAAATTAATAGGAATTAAAACAAATGTGTGACAAAGCAAATTATTTATTATTTGTGTATATATAGGTGTTTAGCTGCCTTAAAAATTGTAACTCGTAAAGAACACATTTGTTTGTTTGTTTTTTTATTTTTCACACACATATGCGTATAAAATTAAAATAAAAAAACACTAAATACATAGCAGTAAAACATTAAGTACTAAATTATTTATTTTAGCATTAAATGAAATGACACACAGGCCGCTAGTAACAATGAAATTAAAGAATGTATTTTAACCATTAATATCAAATCAACCTCATTAGGTGTTTAATTTAAGTGAATGCATGTAAACTGTGAGGACCTTTCATTATTGGTTAATTGCTTGGTTGACTTTTTCGAAACACTTAATTGCAATTAATTAACACTGTTGCATTATAATTATCTTAAAACTACGCGTTAATTGAAGCCATTAAAAAATATGTGATTTTTTTTTCTTTAATTAAAAAACCAGATTCATGATTCTTTTATATAAATCATGAGATTGTGAGCAAATTATAAAAGGTTTTACTTAAATACAATTTAAATAATTGTACGCATAATTGTCTTGCTCAATACATAGAAATATTGCTATTCTACGGCGTGACAGTATTGTTGCAGGCAACCATTTGAGCTTAAGGTATTAAAAAGAAAAACATTTGGTAAACGTGTTGTTTGTTTTGTTGCATTCACGATGGGTTGTCGTCATTTAAGAACGCAGGGCACTGTTTAGAGATTTTTGTTGTAACATATTTTCTAGTGTACATGATGACTATTACCAGCATCTGACGAATATGAAAATATATTCATTAAATCATCCTCGAATATGGCTATTAGTAGCATAAGAAGTACGCCACTGCCCATTCCTAAAATTTGCAAAACGAATTGCTCCAATGATTTGTGAGCCGCCGAAATTTCAGGCATCTTAAAAGAAAAAAGAGGCGGAAAACATATTTTAGTATTTTACTGTAGTAAGCAAATGATTGGGATACCAATGTCAGCTTTAATAATAACAAGTAAGGAAACTAAATTTGGCTTTGGCCAAATCTTAAATACCCTTCAAATCTACGAGGGGCGTGGCAAATATATATATATGACGTATCAGCTTGTAAGTCGAGTTTTACGTGGAGTGGCTTTTTATAAATTTTGGGCGAGTCTGTTATTCGATCATGCCCATTTTTGGTACATTGAAATAAGTACACCAAATTTCAACTTCGTAGCTCAAGTTTTGTGGCAGATATATAAATTTTTGTTAATTGTGGGCGTGACTCTTGTCCGATTTTGCCATTTTAGTCTCTGCGTGCAAAAGTGCTGTATAAAATTTCAGCATAATATCTCAAAATTACGCACAAACTTTACGAGACAGACACGGACATACATGTCTAAATCGACTCAGTTTCTGAGGCTGATCAAGAATATATATACTTTGTAGGGTCTCTGCCGCCTCCTTCTGAGTGTTGCAAACGGTAAAACAAACTCATCACTAGGGTGGAGGGTACAATAATAATAAAATTAATCGCACCTACATATACTCGGAATATATTTCATATTAATTTACCATGTCCACCATAGCTATATAAATAAATAAACCAGCTGCTGCTGCAAACATCCATTGGGCGGTTTCAGGGGCTTGTCCAAAAACGATGCCAAATATCATTCCAATAAAACTCAAAATGCCAGTCAATAAATTATAACAAACTGCCGACTTCACCGACATGCCCGCCTTCATTAGTATGGCAAAATCACCCAATTCATGTGGCAACTCATGGCAGAATACCGCCAACGATGTTGAAAATCCACCGGCCATATTTTCAGCAAATGCTGCACCTAATTATAATTCAAACTAAAACAAATAGTTTTTTCTTCTTATATTATGAACATGTGCGTGTATGTCATACCTATGGCCATGCCATCCGTAAAATTATGTAAGCCATCTCCCATAATAATCATCCAGACGACAGCACTAACAGATTCGGGTGGCGAATGCACATGACCATGCTTATGACTGTGTCCATGGTGGGTGGAGTCATGTTCTCGTAAAATCACCGTAACCGTTTCATTTATAACTGAGGCCTCTTTGCCATTCGATTTGGCCACTGTGTTGATGCCATCATTTACTATTACATTACCATCTAAATCTGGGGCCAGGCTATTGCTATGCAGCAGCTGTTGCTGCTGATGCTGATGCTGACGTTGATTATTATGACAACTAAGGGATCGATTAGTACTGGTTTGAGGGATAGGTGTATAAGTCTTTTGCGATGGAGAGAGAAGTGATTGAGCTGAGGTCTCCGCCAAAGTATCTCCATCTAGTTTGCCATTACGAGTTGATGGTGTATTACAATCGTTGCTATTATTTGGCATATGAAGCCACACATCATTCCTCGTATCCATGGCTATCTCATCGTAGCAATAAGGATATGAACTATACTTGGATTTACACATTTTATCACCGGTCATAGAAGTATTGTGTGAAGCATCGGGATCACGCACTACCTTCGCTCTAGACGGTCTGTTCGCCTCGGTCTTTGCCAATCTTTTGCGCCATTCCGAAATCATAGTTAAACCGTGCTCCGTTATATAAAAGAATAGTATACCACCCATACAAACCAGTCCCTTAAGTATCATGTTTTTTTCATCTTGACCAGCTACAGACTACAGAGTACAAAAAAATTATTACGTTACTGTCTATAGTTGTATGCAATTTGTAGGCGAATTAATTCAACGTCAATTACGTATATTGTAGAACTTTACACGTACAGTCGCATAGCTTTTAAATTGTTTGAAGGAAAGGGAAACCCAAATACCAACTCTTTTAAATATGGAAATAAACATACCGCTGCACGTATAAGGGGAAACTCATTTCATTATGTCCGTCTTTTATTATTATAATTATTTTAAATGTGCGTTTGGAATGCAACAAAGTAGGAAAAAACTTACGTGTGGCAGTAAATGCAACAGAGCATCTCCAGTCATGGTGCCGACTGCCAGTGATACCAGAAACTGTACGATGTGTTTATAAAAACGTGAATCCATAAATGGTATAATTGCGACACCCACCAGTCCCAATATACTGCAGGCAAATACCGATATAAAGGCATATATCCAAACTAAAGTAAAGATAACCAAAAAAACGTAAGAAAACTAAATTGGGCTTAGGCCAAATCTTAAATACCCTTCACAACCGCAAATGTGGGCGTGGCAAATAGATCTGTTATATGACCACGCCCATTTTTGGCACATCAGTGGATGAGATAACTATGTATACGCGTAAGAAATTTCAAGTTTCTACGTCAACTTTTGTGGCAGATATAAAGATTTTTATTGATTGGGGGCGTGTCTAATATCAGACTACGCCCATTTTTGGCACATCAGTAGATGGAATAATTATAAAAATGAGAATCAAATTTTAATAGACCGTTTTTGTGGCAGATATAAAAATTTTTGTCAATTGTGGGCGTGGCTCTTGACCGATTTTGTAAAAACTAAAAGTACCTATGTGTACAAAACTTCAGCTCAATATCCCATAATTTACGCTCGTGAGAATGCCAACAACAGACGGACACACGGACATACATTTCTAATTGGATTCATTTTTTGATGCTGATCAAGAATATATATACTTTATGGAGTCTTTGACGCGCCTCCTTCTGGAAGAACAAACTTAGTACACACCCCATGAGTACACTTCATAATTACCATAAATTATATCATCTTTGTGCATTTCCAAATGTCCAGCATCTTCAACATCTATGCCAGTCAATAATTCCTTTTTAATGCAATCATGTTGTTGTGATGAATTTTGTTGTTGCCGTTGTTGTTGTATAGCCACTTGGTATAATAAAACTGGACAGACATTTATCACATCATAAGTATTTAATGTATAATTAGGATATTGCTTTGGATAAAGCGACGAGCAGCTCAGCTGCTCAGACATGTTAGCGCACAACCCACTGCCAACATTTATTGGTTTGTAGTTGTTATGATTAGTGCTCTTTAGATAATGCACCAATTCTTTATCCTCAATGCACTATTTTATAAAAGACGATTATTTATAAAATTTTAAAAAATTTTACTCCTTTGCTTTGAATTTTTCTCAACTCACCGTTTCATTGTTATAATGGTGCTGCTGTTGTTGTTGTTCTTGTTCTTTATTCAATTTTTTTACCAGCAACTGTTCTAAACCGATTTCTTTGAGCAGGCGATAGAAATCATGCATATGGATGGTGCCATCTTCACGACCATAATCACTGAACAAACGGTCCAAGAATATTTCCGTTATTTCAGGGCGTACATTATTATTAGACTCTGTCACAGTATTGCCACTATGATGATGATGACTCGTATGCCGTTTTCTTCTACGCATTTTATGATCAGTATATGTCCTAGAAGCGGTGCTGGTGGTATATGGCATTGCACTCTTGACGGCCGCCGATGTCGGCGCTCTATTTGGTGTCGCAGGAGCTGTTAGCGTAGCATTAAGTTGACTCATAGTAGCAAAATTGTGCCCACCCACAGGTGGTATATGTTGCTGGCATGGTACATGTTCGGCACATAGCAAGCAAACCACACATACAGCCATTATATGGCGAGCCATATTTCATATCCTTTACACTAATTTTATATAATATGTTGAATTTCAAATTATATATATTTTATCTAAAACAAATTATATTTAAGTTCAAGTCTTTACGCCTTAGTGACACTGTTACGCATAATAGTTGAGCTACATAAAAAAAATGGGAACAACAAATAAAAACACGAAAACAGAGTTGAGTTTTTTATGTTAATTTAAAATAAATTTCGTTTTTTGAAAAACTTTTTCAAAAATAATTATGTTTGTATTGCGGCTGGCTACTAGACGATCTATATAAATCAAGAGTGTCTATTTATTTAACTTACACTATGGCGAACCCGATCTCTCAGAACACAAAAGTATTAATTAAAAGTGTATGAACTTTTTTGAATAAAATTAATTGAGTCATTTAACTTAAATCATAAAAAGCATATTTTATCACTGTTTGATTTTTATTAAATTTGTATTAATATAAAATATTTCTTTAACAAATAATAAACCGTTTAGAATGTTAATAGAGTTTCTTAATTGCTTCACATTCTCCTTAATATTCATAAACAAACTAATTGAGAGAGTTGCAATCGACAAACGAAAGAAGAATGATTAGTGTACGTATTGATAAAACTTTTCAAGTCTTTTGTTACAGTTGTACGATCAATGTATAAAACGTGAAAAAAATTGTGTGGTATGCACACGCAATATTTACAATGAACAGTAATAACAGTAACACGCAATGCTTGAAAAGGTGTTATTTAATAACGACACAATAAGCAAGTAAGTGGAACCATATAAACCTCATATATTAAATGTGTGTGCGTGTGTGTATGTGTGTGTGTGTGTAGAAAAAATATACAAGCATACCAGGAATGCAAAATATTGAGCCCAATATTGTAAAATTTGTGACATGTTCATGCATGATGCAGATATTGATGCTGATCACGAATAGTTATATTGTGCAGGTTCTTTGGAGCCACCTTCTGGGTGTTGCAAAGGGAATAACAGACGTATACTACTATCTCCGTAGTGGTGATGGTACTAAAACTTCACCATATAAACGTACAGACAAAAATAGATCGCCTTAGCAATAATGATGAAAATTCCTACCAAAATTCTTTTACTTTACTGCATTTCATTTTAACCTAATTTACTCCCCGTATAGTCAATCACGAAAATATAAACTAGCGTTCGGAATCTCCCATAAATACTAATGAGGTAATACAAGTGTTGTTTTAAAAACTTTCTTATTTGTTTTGTATTTTAACATTCAGAAGTTTTCAAGGCCAGATGCCAACGTTGATATAGTGTGTTAATATGAAAGCATTAAACGTACAACGTGGTACCAGTTAAGTTTTCACAAATTAGTGAAAGAATTTAAATGAATGAAGCGTACGATATATATATATACATATATGGTTCATATATACATACATATGTGACATATATATATACATTATTATTATTATCAACTTTCGCTTTCAACACGTTGCATATTTTTGGTGAATACATAACCAAATAACAATTTAAAAAAAAACATTCATTCAATTAGATAATTAACTTTAATTTTTGTTCAATTTAAATAATTTAGCAAGCACATATTTAATTGATTGAAAATTGAAGAAAATACTCTAAACAATTTTATACAACATGCATATACAACGACTATAACTTGTATTCAACTACTGCTTTATTTACAACTGTTCTTACACTTATTCCTCGTTTTACACGGTAAATACGTTCCGTGTATTTCGAAAAAATAATTTTTATATTGAAAAACCGTGTAAAACGAAAACGACTATAAATAAGTTTTATTAAAAATTTTTTGAACACAAAATATAACTAAAACATTTAATAATATATAAAAATATCATTTAAATCATAGAAAACATAAAAATAGTAAATTATTTTGTAAAATGAAAAAAAAAAAAAAACAAGAAATCTATTTCAAAGAAAAACAAATGTACTTCATTTAAATAAAAAAATTTTGGAAAAATAACTATAAATAAGACTTATCTTCCTAATTTTAATTAAACATAATTGCTATCACTTTCAACGATGAGTCTTCTTTTACGAAATTGTATATCAGTTAATCTGATATACAATTAGATTCTCATTAGATTCTGCTTCTACAGTTGCTGTATTGATTTTAGTCGTAGTTTGCTGAGACTTTTTAGGAAAAAGTCTGAAATAAAGCGTGTACACGTCTGAAAATTAGGTATTTTCTACATAATTTTTTTTTTAATTTTGAAAACTTTAAAATTTAAAAATTTTAAAAACCGTGTAAAATCTAAAACGTGCAAAACGAGTAGCGTGTAAAACGTGAGGAATAAGTGTATTAAAACTTTTCTATGTATGTATTTGATTTGTTGAAGTATTCGCACACTCTAAACAGATTCGCGTTCAATAATGAAACTTTCATAGAAGATAATTCTTATATAGTAGACATCAACTTTGAAAAAAGTTTGAACATTTCGTATTATATACTTTATTCCTTTTCCAAATCCTTGAGAACATTTTAAAACGTTTTTCTTTTTATGAATATTTTTTCGACTTATCTAGGATTATGAAATTTTTAGGAACGAGTGCGAGTGTACTCCTACTTAAAATCATAGGTATTTTCTTACTTTTTAGTGCATTTAATGAAAGTTATTTACTTTAGCAGGCGTGAATGTTATTTGAGCACACTCATGGACCGCACATCGATGGATAGGATAACCATAAATAGTTGTACCAAATTTGAAGTTCATAAGACCATTTGTTTGGCAGATATATAAATTTTTGGCGATTGTGGGCATGGTTCTTGACCGATTTTGTCCATTTTAAAAAGCCGTCTGTGTGTAAAAACTAAGTTTCAATTCAATATCTTAACATTTACGACCGTGAGAACGCCAACAGACAGATACGGACACACGGACATACATTTCTTAATCGACTCAGTTTTTGATGCTGATCAAGATTATATACAGGATCTCGACCGCTTCCTTCTGGGTGTTGCAAACGGAGGAACAAACTTAGTATACTCCCCACATTATGTGATATAAAAATGGCAAGGAAGTCTTCAAATTTTTCATTTGGTAAAAGTACCCGTTAATTTTTTTAATACAGGGGTGATCTAAAACTTGTGAATAAGGTAAAAACATGATTAAACATTGCGAATTGGATAAAACTTTATAAGAGAGCATAATAACACATAAAACATTTATACATATGCGTGTGATTTCTTAAATATTACAACATTCATACTCGTGGCTAATCAAAATTAAAAAAAAAAATAATATGCAGCTATATACATGTGTGCATATTATACAATAGTTTATATAAACATGCATACGTCTCAATTTACATGCACCTGAACATGTCTGTGACGGCTAAAATATATTTTTTAATAAGGAATAATGTAAAGCTTTTAATTCGACTTAATGTGCAAATTTTGTGATATTAAACTTATGAAATAAGAACTCTATAGTTACGCAAAAAAAACAGATACATATATTTTTGCTTACGCACTCATATTACGCTAAGCTAAGATATTTTATACTTAAAAAACGTATGCAATGTTAAAAAATTGAAAATATTAATAGTATTGTTTATTCAAAGCACCCCTTCATTCATATTTTAAATATGTTGTACCATTCCCATCCATAAGTTCTTTGTTATTGAATTTATTTTACCACCCCCAAGTGTAAATGAAAAGTTGAATGAGTCCTTCTTTTACTCCCGGCGTCACTTTTACACTTTTACTCCGTCTATGCTTTTTATATAGTAGATAGTAGTATTTTTTTTTTTTTTGCATTTTATGGTATATTTGAATGCTTATTGATTTGAATGACAATTATGTATACGTATTTATTTTAACAAATATATAAAAATACACAATTTATGCGTACTATACTTTTTTTTAAAATTATCACTAATTAAAAAATTCGCAAATTAACTCACTCTACTACTATTAAAGAATTTGCAATGTCAGCACATGAAACCTTTTTTCATAAAAAAAAATTAATAAATAAAAAAATATATATATTATTTGCAAAATTAGGCAATTATATACGGTATTTTATCAACTTTATTTCATTTTCCACATTTTCTTTAAGCAAATATAATGTAATTCCCTTATTAATCTTCAGATTCGCACATGGAAATATTTTATCTATATATGGCTTAGATTCACATAGATTTTATTTAATATAATTGCACAGTATCTGATGCGAACTGGAATATTGTAGGAATTTAAATATTTTAGTAAACCAATTGTAAATAAGAAAATTTCTTTTACCGCACCAAACTACATCAAACACAAATTATAATAGTTCTTCTTCTTTCTAAAAAACTATATGCACTCACGGACAATAATTAGCAGAATAAGGTATAATCGAAAACGCAACTTATGGGTTGCCAACCTATTTTGAAGTGGCACTTTTTATATCGTTTTGTTTACATAGTTGATAATTTAAAGAATCTACGCATTGACCAGATAATACGTACTGACCAGTACATCAAGAGAATGACTTAAAATTTTTAAATGAAATGAAATTGTAGGGTACTAGACTTGTGGTGTCGATTGCGAACGAACTAGTGCTTTGAACGGTTCATATAACTGAACCGTTTGAAGTAGTTCGTGCCAAATGTTTGGATATTACTGTACGTAAATGCAGATGCAGATGTGCCATGCCCATACTTTATGTGCAAAATCAAATTATTCCAACGAAACCTTTTAAACATATTAGGCTTAAATGTTTTAATAAAAGGTATAGCTTTTATTCCCTTAAAAAAACAATTTCTGTTTAATTCAAAGGCGAAGTGGTCTTTGCGCTC
The DNA here is from genome assembly GCA_949710015.1 of Crataerina pallida. Classification (NCBI taxonomy): domain Eukaryota; kingdom Metazoa; phylum Arthropoda; class Insecta; order Diptera; family Hippoboscidae; genus Crataerina; species Crataerina pallida. The sequence continues at coordinate 20,348,324 of OX453292.1, read as the reverse complement.
TCATAGCGTATAGCATTTATAAGTTCATAATTGACTAAAAACACAAATCTCAAACCAGCCATCTGAAAAAAAGTTACTTACTAATTTCATTACATAATGACTGTTGAAACTGAACTCACCTCAACCACACAATTATTTGCTAAGCGAGTTTTATTTCCTGCCAGCAGAGGCACACCATCTATGAAAATCGGTCGTTTGCCTTCATTGGCTATAAAGAAATCACCATTACTGCGCAATTTGATGGTACCCTGCCTGCGTGATATTTTCGTTGCTGGTCCCTCTAGAGACAAATCCACATCAACAATGCAATCTTTGGCATCGCGCCCGAACGATATTTCCTTTGAACGCATTAAATAACGCACCAAACGACCGCGTAATACCGCTAAAGTTTGACCATCGAATTCCGGAGATATACCAACACCAGTCATTGAATCTACCAATACGTTCCAACGGCTAAGCTCATTCTCCAATAAACGTATTTCCCGCTTATTTTGGCGATCAGTTAAAGCTAACTCGATTTCTAAGGCTTCGTCTCGTTGTTCATTTAATTCCGAATCTAAAATCAAATCCTCTGCATCTGAAAATGTTAGTGGCTGATCAGTGGCGTGTAAGGGTTTCACCACCTGATCCGGCAGAAGTTGATATTGTTTCATCAACAACCAGTGACTCTGTAAAGCTTTTGCAGTGCGTGAACTGTAAAATACAGACGCATTTTTATCCAGCAATTGCTGAAACTGTTCCAATTTGGGGTTGTCGGTCTACAATCAAATGCAAAAAGAACACATTGTGGAAAAATAATTTTCACTTTATTCGAAAAGTAAAATCTTACGCTTTTTATTGTACCCAGTAGTTCCTCTTCTTGTACGCTGTATAAAGCTTTTCTTTGTACCGACTCAATCGATTCGGGATGAAGGTTGCGCATAGCAGCAACAGCAATTCTAGATATTGACGGCTCATACAACAATGAAAACCATCGGGCTTGTAATTCGGCCAAAGTAAATTTACACGAAAATTTCGTGCCACGGTGCACCATTCTCATGTCATTTGTTTGCAAAATGCCAATAATTAAAGCCAAGTCATCAATGGGTTTCCACCGTCCCAAGTCCTTTGTGGTTATTTGGCTGGGAGGGCGACCAGACCGTTTTGTTTTCTTCTGCTGAGTACGTGGCGGTCGTCGTTTATCCGAACTTAAAAATGTCGATGGCCTATCCATATTAATGGGAGTATGTGGTGTACTTAGCAGTGCACCAGAATGTCCCGAAGTTGTGGCCTTCTCCAATTTAGAATCAATGGGTGTACTGGTAATAACACTTCCAGAAGTAGTGGTGGTTAGCAGACCAGGAACTGGAGGTGGTGGCTGAATTGCTTGCACGTACGTTTGGGACGTTGTACGTGGCCGTGTAGGTCGCGCCTGTTCTGCTGCTCTGGATTGTTGAGAAGTTATACTGTATTCTACAATTTCGTCGTCAAAACGTTTACGCTTTATAGAGCGAGATGAACTAAATAAATAAATAAATAAATAAAGTCAAACACAAAAAAAAAATTTGGCATTAATTAATCATGTATTTTATGTTTTGTCTATTAGAAATGTACCTCCTGCGCTTCTGATCGTTTTGCAACTCAATGGGCAAATTTTGTATAGGAGTTGAGAGTACATCATTATTAGTAGGCGACGCCATTACAAAAACAATTTTTCCTTTTTAAGCCTACTTGGATCGTTTTTCTTCGTAATATTTGATTTGAAAATTATTGTTGTATTGCATATAAAAACACTGTAGTCTTAAAAAAATTTTAGTGAACTCAATTTCCTTTTTTCATTGTTAAATTACTTACGATTTACATTTTGTTCTACACTAATTACAAAAACATACATATATTAAAGGGGTCAGTCATATACTCTGCAAGGCATCGTTGCAGCGCTGCATTGCTATAGAATTCTAAACAAAAATGCATTGAATTCGATCGGATATAAATCAATTCAACAGCAATTAATTTTTACTTGGAGCACTAACGGAACTTAATTTTTTTGATCAAGGGTGCATGTCTGCTTCCATTTTGTAAGTTTAGTGTTAAAGTACGCATTAACCTTATCTATGTTTTATTTATGATATTATTGTTGTTTGTGTTTGTGCTGTTTGTTGTATCTTTCCAGCTTGTTATTTTCATTTGAGCTAATGTGATGACAACTCTAATACTAGTTTTGAGTTGTCATGAAACTGTACATTGCTTAGTAATAAAAAAGACTATTATTTGTAATATTTTTTTGTATTATAAATAAAAACGATATTACTCATAGTTTAAAATAAATATAAATAAATTTAAAAAAAGAAAAGTAAATTATAAACAACGAAACTTTATTTAAAACACAATCAGTATGAGGTGAGTTGGAAGTTTATAAAAATTTATAAATGTTTTCGTGCAGGATTAATCGATGGAGCGGAACGCACTTTCTACTCTTTGCTTTTGCAGTTTAACACAACCGGAAGAAAGCCCTCAGTCTGACGGTAAGATGGACATATCCGAGTCTACGTCATTGGATTCGGCTGACGCCTCTTCGACTGGCCTCAATGAAATGGAGAGACAAGAACTGTATTTCAATATTCTATCACCCGAAACAAATCCCCACCTCAACAATCATGAAGGCTATAAATTGCAAACTCGTGAAATTTTAGATGATGAAAACGATTTGAATGCAATTAATCAGAGTTCATTAGATAATAGATTCATTAACAACTCAGATCTCAATTTATTAAGTAATACCCAAGAACGACATACCGCACGTACACTAACTTATCATCATCCCTTAATGCTGTCACCTATATGCACCGATTCCAATCCAGAATTAGAACGCGAAGACACAAAAACTCATAGTCAACCTAAAAGTATAAACAATTATCCAGATGTTGTTCCCAAAAAAGACTACAGGCACATACAAGTAACGCCTCACAAAGAAAATCCCGTAAAATTATTAGAAGATGTAGTCTTTACCGATTTATATGCACAGGATGCAAAAGAGCAAAATGTAAAAATTGGAAAAGTATTGCACGACGACAGTCCGGATTTATTAAGCAGCGGATCAGAATTGAATGCGTCACAATATCAAGCGATAGTGGATGCCAACTTACAAGCGGTAACACTTACGCATAAAGTGTTATGTCATCAAGACCAAAGTGGGAGAGCTGCAAACAAAAATCTTAAAAATATACGCCGTGTGGGAACTGAGGACATAACTTCACTTGATTCCATATCCAATCATAGTTTCAATGGCGAAGACGTTGAACATAATTTGGCATCACTAAGCCCGTCCAGCTCGTTAATAGATGGTTTGGATGATGATGAGGAGGAGGATGAGGGTCCTGATGCTGTACTCGATGACGAAGACAACGAAGAACTACTAGGCGCCATAACACCTACACTTACACCAACACAAATCGTCAGCACAAATGGATATAAAAATATACTTCCACAATATACTGCAAGCGAGGAACGGAGAGATTCCAGAAATTGGCAAAAAATCACATTACCCGATGGCAGTACAAGAGACATTGATATGCGCGTAATTGAACCATATAAGCGAGTGCTGTCACATGGCGGCTACTTGAATGCCGGCGGTCACAATGCCATTGTTATGTTTTGCGCCTGTCATCTGCCAGACCGTTCACGTACCGATTACAATTACGTAATGGACAATCTCTTTTTATACGTAGTAAAAACTTTAGATCAACTCGTAACTGATGATTATGTTTTAATATACTTGCATGGTGGCTCCAGTCGCAGAAATACACCAACCTTTCCATGGTTGAAAAAGTAAGTTTTATTGTTGTGTCTTATTATTATGTTTATATCCTATTTGAAAATGGTGATTGTTTTTAGATGTTACCAGTTGTTGGACCGTCGATTACGGAAAAGTTTAAAGAACTTTTATTTGGTACATCCCACATTCTGGACTAAATCGCTTATATGGATGACTAGACCATTTGTCAGGTAGATGTCGACTAATTTTGAATTTTGGCTTTTGCCAAATTTTAAACATTCTCCACATCTACATACAAGTTATTGGCGCGACTGGTGCACCATTTACATATTTACCCGTTTACAATACATTTTAACATACTAGTTAGATTCTGCACAAAGAACATGTTTTTTTGATGAGACACCATTCGATTAATGCCTTCAAATATATGTGCATCGAATTATATTATTTATAGCGCAATAGGATATATATTGTCGATTATGGGCAAAACCAATTTATTGAAAAGTGTAGCGTTACAACAAGAGACGGACATGCGGACGGATATGTTTAGATCAACAACTAAATATTTTTTAGTGTCTATAATGTTTCCTTTTGGTAGTTGCAGGGCAAACCCTTCCCCCCATCTCATTATGGAAGGCATAAAACCGCAGAAATTTTCTTATGTTTACTTTGCTATTAAATGTATATGAATATTTATGTATATAAATACATACTAATACTTTATTTTTTATGTTTTTAGTAATAAATTCTGGCGCAAAATGGTGTATGTCAAGTCTCTGGAGGAACTAAGAAAGCATATATCACCGTTAGAGCAGGCAGCAATACCAGATAAGGTGAAAGAGTTTGATGCTAGAAAGCACTGAATCCAAGCCACTGCTTTCGGTGAAGCAGAAAGAAACACACCCACTTAATAAAGATGACTAGAGAGATATTTTTGATTCTATGATTTCAATTCATATATAAATGTGGTAGTCGTATATTCGTAAAATTTCATTTGAATCTCTATTTTGCCACCTCACCTTAATTAATAAATTACAGAGCGAGAAAATGAGTATGAAACTCTCGAATAATGTCTTAGGATGAAATAAAAAAATTTTCCGATTTTTTTTTTTTCAAAATTTTACAATCTACTCGAGAATTTCCACCTTTTCTCATCCTGTGTATTAAGTATAAAAAAAGATACACATCGAATATTATATTATTATTGAGCATTCCTTTTTACGTAAATAACAGTAGAGCTGGGCTCTTACTAAAAAATTGTAAACAAACAAATAACAATCACTTCCTAATGATATTATCCCATCATATCCGTTTACTCACATAATATACACATGGAAAGATACTTATATGGATGTTTAGGCAAAATAAATATTAAAACAATTACAAGTAACATTAAACCACCTATCGATTCAAAACATCTTCCCCCTCATGTGATTATGCTAAGCTGTATCTTTTATTTATTATATTATACCTATAAGAAATGCATTGAAAAAATGCTAGTATTTGGAACCCCTCCCCATTATTGTCACATTTGTATGTATGTATGTGTATATGTTAAATATAGTTAATATTCATTAGTGAAATATTCCCACACATGCAACAAAAGTTATAACTGTAATCATACATAAGCCAAGCATAAAGTAATGAAAGCAGCAGCACATAGAAAATATAACATACGTGTGTACGTGTTTTTAATAATTGTTAAACTACACGAGATCTCGACTTTGTAAGTAAACTTTTGTGAGAAATCGAGTGAAATCATTGCAAATAATATTAAATTTTGAATTAAGTGGAAAATATTTTGAAATCTCTTTGCAGAGTTTTAACTTCTGAATACGGGACTGCGAACTCACGTATTACCATCCATTATATAAATTATATATGTTTCAAAGTTTAAATAATAGCTGAAGGAAAAATTGAACATTAAATATAATTCATTAAATCAACTGAAATTAAATGAAACTACTCTGCAGCGTCATTCTCTGAAATCCTTATAAAACGATTTGTATTATAATTTATTTAAATTAATGGTTATCTTAAATGGCCAAAGAGAAATCCATCTTATGTTATACCAATCAACTCGTAAACTTTTTCATGTCCTCTGCCTGTCTCTGATGCAAGTTTCTATTCAATTCACATGTTGCGTTTTTTGAGATTTTTCTTTAATGAAGCAGTACAAGATCCAAATACTAGTCTAATTAAAAATTATTCTAGCTGCTATATATTTTTCAATTTTCAATTTTTTTCACCTATTATTGCGTAATTTTTTTCAAACTTCTTCAAAAATTAACATTTATTCCATGAAGACCATGAAGACACTTCATAATTATGAGCACAAGAAGCCAAAATATTGGAATTCTAAATGTGATATATTCGAATAAATTGTAGTCGTGGTGTATGAAAGAAGATCAAGACAAGAAAAACGAAAAGCTTTTATATTTAATTTGTACCCATTTATTTACTTTTCTTTAAAACACACACATTTATGAATAATCTTTTTTGTATGTAGCTTTTTCTTTTTACCGTTTCATTTATTTAAATTAAATAATTGAAAGCATTCATAATGGTATTGTATACATATATAAGTAGATAAGGTACATGTATTTAACCAGACAGACAAAACGATTAGCATCCACGCGTTAATGGTATGTGAGAGTGGAATAATAATAATAATAAATTGTTACCTTTATCATGAAAGTGGTATATAGGCAGGTAATGAACCCAACTTTTTACGCAACCTTTTACCATTCACATCGACGTCCAAATCATTGTTGTCATCCACACGAGTAGTATCAGCATCGTCCTGTGTCGTATCATGTGACACTTTACATTCCGTAAAATAACGTTTTTGTTCTGCTATTTCTTCATCTTGTTTTGCTTCCGTTAAATCATCTGATGTACTTTGCTTTGGAATTAATTGAGTTTGTGTAAATTCCACGTTTTCATCAATTGCATTTTCGGAGGATTTCTTTTTATTCCGCTTGCAGTAGATGCATCCATTCGAGTGACATTCCCCAGTACGTTCATATTCGGGGCACACAAATTCATGACGCTTATCACACTTGGATACATTTATAAAAGAAAAATGTTTTATTGTTCATCGTACTAATTACTTTAATCGTTTTGGCAAAAGTATAATAACATACCTTGTCGGCTAAATGGCAAAAGCCTCTTATAAAATTTACGCAAACTTCCGCATTGTTGCTTAATTTCTTGTGTAAGTAGGGGCAATCGTCTCGACCGCAAAGTCCCAGCAAGAAAAACTTACATACTGGCATTTTGGAGAAGCACACATTGTGAGAAAGTAGACATTTTGCATTCAGACATTCACCACGCAAAAATCTAAAGGCAAGCAAAAGAGCTGTATTGGGCGTATGCCAAATCTGATACCCACCAGCATTCTACGTGGGCGTGGTTAATATGAATTTTACAAATACATCAAATTTTTAGTAATATTCTGGCAACATTTTATACATGTTTTGGAAACCCTCTAAAAACTGGAGTATTTCTAAAACAAGTATGAAGACTAAACTTGTCTTAGGCTAAATCTTAAATATCTTTCACATTCACAATGGTGAGTTGCAAATATATAAATATTGCGCCCTCTAATATTTTTAGTACATCGATGGATGGGATGGTTATCAAATCATAGGTGCACCAAATTTGAAGTTCATAGCTCCATGTTTGTGGCAGATAAATAGATTTTTGTGGATTGTGGGCGTGGCTCTTGACCGATTTTGCTCATTTTAAATGATGATCTGCGTGGAAAAACTAAGAGTGCCTCTAAAAAATTTCAATATCTCGAAATTTACGACGGTGAAAATGCCAATAACAGACAGACGGGTACACGGACATACCTATCCAAGTCGACGCCTACTTCTGAGTGTTGCAACTGAAGAACAAACTCAGTATACTCCTCATCTTATGTGGAGGATATAATGAACCCATTTTCAAGCCCAAGATACCTAGGAATATACGAATTATTTGTGTCAAATCTCCGGTCTGGTTCTGGAGTAATGCGAAATTATCTTCAACTTTCAAATAGTTTCAATTTAAGGTCTTCAGAAGAGGCGTGATAAGTTCAGAATAAAGTTCTACCAAATTTCAGAATATTCATTATGCTGTTTAACATTGTATGTAATCTTATGTCTGATTCTGCACAAAAAAAGTTTTTTTGTAAATTGTGGACGTGCCTATCAACTGATCTTACCTGTTTTAAATAGAAACTGATACGTGTGCAGAAACTGGAAGTGTGTGTCTATATAAAATTTTACTTGAATCTCTAAATATTTAAGGCTACGAGATATAATAACAGACGGACACAGGGACATATATATCAAGATTTTGATGCTCATCAGAAGCATATGTATATATGTCCTGCTTCCTTTAGTATACTCTACTACCTTATGTGGAGGGTATAATTATATTTAAACGTAGATATATATTTAAATACCTGGAGCACACCTTCACCTGCAGCTTATCGTGCACCTTGGAACATTTACCTCTCTCGAATGCCGCACATTTACCTACGTACTGGTATATTGGACAGGGTACATTACATTTCATCAAACGTTTGCTTAACATCTGCAAACTTTTCTGTTTAGCATTATTAATAAAGGCACGCGTCAAATGATTCGCAGATAGTTTATAAACATTTCTTGAAGATGGACCAGAAATATATGTAACACCACCGATATCAATGCGTCGTGGTATGTCCGATGTTGTCTTGTTTTTTCCTATAGGTGCATTTATGTCGCTACTATCCGCAACACGTGTCAGTTTATATTTCTGTGGATCCATCACATACTTAGTACCCCTTATAAAAATAGCTAATTTCTGAGAACGAATACTATTATTATGCTTTTTAGCTGTTGTTTTTAGTGTTTTGTTTGGTAACTTGGTGGGTTCTTTTAGCTTTAATGAGTTCGAGGTGGATTTGTACAATACTCCATTGATTTTTAAGAAACATAGTTTTTTATTCACACTATAATCCCATTTTCTTTGCTTGCTAATCTTTAAATTGGTACTAGCTCGTTTGAGAGCATAACGCCTTACAAAGCTCTCTCTGCTCCTTATTTTAGCACGAGGAATATTATAGGAATTTGAAGACCTGATTAATTCTCTCTTGTCTATACTGTATTGGCCTTTAGCGAGATACGTTGTGAATTTATTTGATGATATGTGTGCAGTGTGAGAGGCTGGAATATTTCGTATGATTTTACGTTTACTTAAAATTATCAAAGGTTTAATGGTAGATTTTTCAGTTTTTTCCATTTGTGGTTCGCGCACAATATGTGTACGTGATTTACAAATAATTCTTCCAACATCCAAAGCAGTTGTTTGATTATTAGTGGATTTTGCATCAATTGAAGGTAATGGCCCCAGGGGTTTAACAGGTGCTGTCAGAGGAGGAGGTTGATTGCATCGTTCCATATAATTTTGCTCTATTTGTTTAGTTAAAAATACAGGATTCATATAAATTCTAGGGGCAACATTCGATATTTGTATTTTTTGATGACGTTCCAAAAACAATGGATTGATGTGAGGAGCTAAATGTGCTTCCGAGTTATTTGTATTTGACGAGTTTCGAAAATGTGGATTTATATATATCACATTATTAGTTTTCTTTGAAGCATGCACAATTTGAGGTAGCATTTTACAATAATTTTTTTATATCAATTATCTTTAATAAATAAATTTATGATTTCCAATAAATGACAAAAGTTCACTACGTAATTATCATGTAAAGAAAATAAGAACGCACTGGGCTTGATTATTATTAAATCAAGTCACATAATCACATGACGAAAGCAAATCGAATGTAAGCGAACCGAAACGAAACAGAATGTTTTAATATTGACGTTATACAACCTGAAATTTTATGGAAATCGACTATCGCTACCATAAACATAAATATATCCATTGCGGTAATGAAGTATTCACTATTGCAAATTTGCTTCCACGTAACCTACAAAGTTCCTTTTTACGAGTCCCTTAGTATATTGAAAGCAAATTTAATAAATTCACAGTTTACGAAACAGAAGTGAAATTAAATGCAAAAGTTATCGTTTTTGCGCCACCTTGATAAAATAAGAAGTTTCATTTTTTCCATCATATATTTATGCGCCATCTTGAGAAAAATTTAAGATTCACATTTTCAACGTCCGTTTTTTATGATTTTTAATAATCAGACATTGATTGTGCAAATTAAGCACATCGGAACTGCCACTTATTTTTTGGATTCCTTCTTTATCGTGGGAGTTAATTCTAATTTGCTAATTTTCTCTTTCATTAATTTTGTGAAGAATTTTAAATCTATTTTATACACATATAATATTGAATAAAAAATAGAAATGTATAACTAAATAATAAAATATAGTGTATATGTAATAAAACTTGTAAATCGATAAAATTAGATTGGCCGATACTGCTAGCAGCAATAACACAATTTTACTTCGGCAGATCGAATTGTCGGAAGAAAAAAGTTCAATTGTTGGGAAAAAGAGCAAAGTTGGATAAAAAGGGCAAGGACTTATTTTTAAAAGGTAATATCCTTTGGTAATGTTTATGAAAATAATTGTAAAATATTAAAAAACTACAAAAACCTGGCAATAAGTTGTATTTTAATCAAAAGAAAAATAAAGCAAAGAATAACGGCGCCATCGTGTCCGTAAAATTTTTACTTATTAACTTAATAAAAATGAGGCAGATTTTCGGTCCATGTTAATAATTAAGAATCCAAAAATAGAATTGCAAGAAATAGAGCATTTAAGAATGAACTAAACAAATGTTGATATCTCCTGAATTGGTTTTTAATGTATGCTCGTTGTGCTTTA